>OX401927.1:4113556-5507999 GCA_947859195.1 Drymonia ruficornis
ATCGACTACCACTGCTCTTACACTGCTTGCTCTGCCCTTGCCCTGCTTTGATATTTATTTACTCCTTTATTATTTTACTTACATTATTTAACCGTTGAACGAAATGTTTTATTGGGAGAAGTGAGAATTTTGACGTAGGTAGGTAACTTAATGTAAATGTAATGTAACGTCACGACTTTTATCCCCATTCGGGGGTAGTCAGAGGCTTGAGTAGCCAAACACCACCACATTGTGGAGGTATTAACCCACTCAAAGCCCACGTTTCACCAGATAGTCAGAACCCAACGTGACAGGTGGAAACCTTGTCGCCGTGTATACAGGAACTGACTATTACCTTATCCCGCGGGATAGGTAGGTGTTTCCTCACGATGTTTTCCCTCACCGTCAGCGAACTGTAAATTATGCACATAGATGAAAATTCATCCATTGGTGCATGCCCCACCGGGGATCGAACCTGGGACCTTTCGATTGCTAGCCCAACCTGTTCACCCCTAGGCTACAGTCGCTCAGTCAGTCGCGATATTTATTTACTCCTTTATTATTTTACTTGAACGTTGAACGAAATGTTTAATTGGGAGAAGTGAGAATTTTGACGTAAGTAGGTACTTTCTTAATTTACCATGTCTCCCTTCTTGGTCATGTATTTGATAAAACGTATACAATTTCCCAAACATACGTACTTAACATGTTTTTATTGCATTATTAAACTTAATATTATGTTTCGTTTCAACGCAGTCTTTTGTATTTTAAATTATTCAGAGACAAATCCCCGCTGTAAATGAACTCTTAAAAAAAAAAAACAAGATAAAAATGGGAGGTAACGCGAGAGTTGATAAAAGTTCTGGGTTCCGTATATCCATACATCTAAAACATAGACTTACACGCGCTCGACCAATAATATATCAATGATCTAAATAGATAAATACAATAAAATTGAAGTGTCTGTTTGTAATGACACAATAACAGCTTTTTACTAATGCATCTACAGTATAGACAGTACTTACAAAAAAAACTAATTTTAAAATCTTTGTCTGTCGGTTTGTTTCGGCTCATCTCTAAAACGGCTGGGCCGATTTTGACGTGACATTCACTGCCAGATAGCTGATGTTATGAAGAGTAACATAAACTACTTTTATTTTAGCAAACATTAACAAATATTTTTTGTTAAATTCAACGCGTCGCGGGCATCGCTAGTTATCAGTATAAGCTTATTCTGGACAAAACAATTTGTCATTCTGAGAGCAGACTTGAAAAAAAAATTTAAAAAAAAATAAAAGAGGGAAGAAAATCAATCAAAAAAATACCTTGGATAAAGATCCGGGGATTTTTTTTTTGTGGCTATGATTAAATATCTTTTCCACCCTCATAGCTGAAATGCATTACGCTATTTTTAAAACGAATCACGTTTTTGCTACTCGCAGTTGGCAATACCCCATTAGTTCCGGACAAGGTTTGGTCATTTTTACAAAATTTTAGGGGAGTTCCCCTTATTGATATCTATTGGGGAAAACACCCTAAATTCGCGTGTACCTGCCTTGTGAAAGGAATGCAATGATTTATACAATGCAATTTATTTTGGAATTTAAGGGATTTTCCACTATATTTTCGTAGAAAGCAAAGTCCTGTAATAAAAATCATGCGTTGTAAGTATTAAAAATTCAGAGAGTTCCAAAATTTTGATTTATAAATTCGGTAGAGTCAAGCTGTAGCCAATAGACTACAGCTCATATACTGGTTCAACCATTCTATCACAGAAAATCAGCGTAAAGTAGCTATTTGAACTGCGTTTTGTACGATTAGTGAGAGAGCATCTATAGGCTACGGCTTAGCATCAGACGGGCCGTATATTTGTTTGCCACCTTACTTTTATAATTTAACTTTTTAATATACAGGGTGAATTTGAAATCATGGGCATCCTTTAAAACGGTGATTCTACACATGATTCAGAATACTTAGGGAATATTAATCAACAAATCAATTGATAAAAATTTATTACCCGGGTAAGGAATAACAGTTAACGGGTTTGCTTATTTGCTTACTCGAGCAATATTTTTTCATCCCGATTTTTTTATTTATTTTCCCAAAATATTCTGTATCATGTGTAGAGTCATAGTTTAACAGGATGCCCATGATTTCAAATTCACCCTGTATAATATCGTAATTTATGGACTCACAAACTGCCAGCTAGTAAGTTCACATGAAAAGGTACCTATTTATTTTTCCAAGGAACCCCAAAATAAAATTGACGTGTTAAAAATATCAGAGATCTTTGTTGCGTTGTCGGCGTCGCCTTTGTTTCCGCCGCTTTGCGCGGTGCCGCCTTTTGCTCTATTAATCCGCACCAAATTGCCTGTTAAACCTGGCTTACCCCGTATTTGTTGTTCGCCTTATATATTTTTAGCCTTATTAATATTTTAGCACTTGCCAGTGGATTTTATGAAGCAATGTGATGTGAATTATTTAATTGAAATAAAAAGTTTTGTACATTAATGTAGAACAAATATGGTACCTATTAACACTGTTGTGCGCTGAGCACAAGTCTATACCTGCGGCATGTTATGATGGCTGGTTTGACATGTGGGAGGTGGAAAGGATGAACCTTATTATAACGGAATAAAATTCATTCTCGCATTCATTTTTGGACATTCTTATTTTTTAAAACGGCCAGTCTTATTCCGTTATAATAAGGTTCATTTTCTCCCCCCCCCCACATGTCAAACCGGCCATCGTAAAATGCCGCTACTGTAGTGAGTGCATTCACTAGGTCCAGCGCACCACTACATGCGGCGAAATTCACACATCTGTTATCGCACTCGCAATTCGACGTGTCTTTACACTTGATGCGTTTTAGGGCCACCGCAGAATTGCTACTTTTTGCATCGGCGATCGGTGATTTTGCTACTGCATCGCGTTTTGGCGACTCTCTGCGGCCGGACGCAGCAACTGCTCCGCGATCGCTGATGCAAAAAGTAGCACCGGCGATTTTGCGCCTGCATCGCGTTTTGGCGACTCTCTGCGGTCGCACGCAGCAACTGCTCCGATGCCAAAAGCGACTAAATCGCCGATCGCCGATGCAAAAAGTAGCAAGTCTGTAGGACCACCGCAGACTTGGTACGTTCTGCATCGGCGATCGGCGATTTTGCGACTGCATCGCGTTTTAGCGACTCTCTGCGGTCGGACGCAGCATTTGCTCCGATGCCAAAAGCGACTAAATCGCCGATCGCCGATGCAAAAAGTAGCAAGTCTGCGGTGTCCCTTATTCACCAGAAGTAGAGCCCTATTGGCAATAGAGACTTATTTACAACGTTATTTTCTGCGAGCGACTGAGTCGTACTGTGTCCATGGACACCGTTTAGTAGGACAAACTACATATTTTGGACAGTCATGTGTTTCCCTCTACTTGGTAATATTTTAAATACAATCACTTTACTTACTACCGCCGATCCATACCTACATTTCTATAATACTAATACCTAATACATTAGCATGTATTAGGTACGTTACGTTACGGTAACGTTATAGGTTGGTACCTATAACGTTAACTGTACCGATAAAATAATCACTAATACCCTCATTCATAATTCCTTTCACGTTCGAAAAAAGGTCGCAGACACAAGCCGAGGAATCGAATCGAAATCGCCAGCAACCGTGGAATTCGTATAAACGCATACCGATTATTATTATGCATCGAATAAGAATCGAATAGGAATCGAATAGCGGGGAACGTGCGAGGATTTTTCTCGATCTCAGATATTTTCTATTGATGCTTGAGTATTACTATGGTGTTTTGCGTTTGAGCTTATATTTTAGTCTTTGTGAGCCTTTGTATTGCTGGCAGAGCATAGTTGTAGCCTGTTGTAGCAGCTCATATATGGGCTAGCTCGACCGAGGTAGTACCACCCTCTCATAAAAGATCGGCGTAAAGTAGTTTGTATAATAAGTGAAAGAGCCGGAAGCCCAAACCACCATCCCCCCTCACTCTAGGGGAGAATGCTCGAACGTTGCGCGACCTGAAGGATCAGGTAACTGCTCACTGTCACTACTTAAGCATCAGGTGGGCCGTATGCTTGCCAATTTAGTCACGAGAAACTTCAAACATATAAAGCTGTGAACTGACAGACAGAGCAGCCTTGTCATGATCCATTGCCTCGCTTAATCTGTATGCGCCTCGTTCGAGGCAAATGCAACGCTACCTTGTCCGAGCGCTCTCATCTGTTACGTGATTGCTTGCGTCAATACTGCATAACCAAGGCAATGTAACGAGGCTGTGCGATTAGTCGGTACGTTAATTTCCATTTATATGTGAAATTAATTGATTCATATAAGTGACGTCATTCATGTTCATTTGGTGCGTCCAGATACCTCGCATGCCACGCCCGAGCACTCATGTTATGACATTCCCAAGACAAAAGTGAGTACTCAGGCGTGGCATGCACGTTATGTAAACGCACCCATTTATTTCCATAATTTGTTTATAAAAACGTTATACCAAAGTCTAAATTGCCTTAGAAATTTATCAAGGACTGCCAACTTACAATTCAGATAATTGATTTTGTTTCGCTGAGACCTAATTGGAATTCTAGGTCGTCCCAATTTGTTGTTATTCCAACAGAATTTAAGTAAATTTGGTATACTTTCGATTTTACTGGTTCTTAATTAATTTCTGGAATATTAATCGAACCAGTGCTCCATTTAAGCATCCGTATTATAATTTAATTTTTAAACCGACTTCATAAAAAAAAAAAAAAACCGACTTCAAAAAAACCTGGATCACTAAAAAGCCTGAAATAATATTTCTATTACCACCTCTGCCTACCCCTTTGGGAAAACCAGACGTGATGGTGTGTTATCGAGTATTTGGAGACGGTGCCAATCTATCTTCTTACTTTTATAGTAGGTATACTTGGCATACCAAGATTGGCACCGACTCCAAATACTCGATAACACACCATCACGTCTGGTTTTCCCAAAGGGGTAGGCAGAGGTGGTAATAGAAATATTATTTCAGGCTTTTTAGTGATCCAGGTTTTTTTGAAGTCGGTTTTTTTTTTTTTTATAAAAATAATTTTATTTCACGATTTTTAGTGGAGCCATACCAATGGACATTTTGGCATATTGAACTGTATGAAGTAAGCCCAACAAAAGGTAACTGCTGTAAATCTTTGAGGAATTCCCTCGACTGTCTATGGTCTCCATCATTAGACCTGTAATGGCACTTATAACCCATATGGGTGCAAAGTTCTCTCCAATACAAAGTAATCAAGCCCAAACACCAGGTAATTGCTGTAAATCGTTGAGGAGTTCTCTCGACTGTCTTTTGACTCCATCATCAGACCCCTAATGGCAGTCACAACCCATCTAGGTGTAAAGTTCTCATCAATACTAATTAATCAAGCCCAAACACAAGGTAGCTACTGTAAAACGTTGAGGAGTTCCCTTGACTGTCCCTCGTCTTCATCATCAGTCCCCTAATGACAGTCACAACCCATCTAGGCGTAAAGTTCTCATCAATACTAATTAATCAAGCCCAAACACAAGGTAGCTACTGTAAAACGTTGAGGAGTTCCCTTGACTGTGCCTCGCCTTCATCATCAGTCCCATAATGACAGTCACAACCCATCTAGGTGTAAAGTTCTCATCAATACTAATTAATCAAGCCCAAACACAAGGTAGCTACTGTAAAACGTTGAGGAGTTCCCTTGACTGTCCTTCGTCTTCATCATCAGATCCCTAATGACAGTCACAACCCATCTAGGTGTAAAGCTCTCATCAATAGAAATGAATTAAGTCCAAACACAAGGTAGCTACTGTAAAACGTTGAGGAGTTCCCTTGACTGTCCTTCGTCTTCATCATCAGACCCATAATGACAGTCACAACCCATCTAGGTGTAAAGTTCTCATCAATACAAATTAATCAAGCCCAAACACCAGGTAATTGCTGTAAATCGTTGAGGAGTTCCCTCGACTGTCTTTCGGCTCCATCATTAGATCGACTCCAGACCTTCATAAAATAGTAGTGCTTTAAAATACTTAATGAAAAAAATTACAAACGCACTAGTCGCCCCTACGATTTTCGAAGATTCCCCTCGATTTCTCTGGGATGCCATCATCAGATCCTGGTTTCCTTGTCATGGTACCACCCCCGGAAAATCTCCTTTCCAACAAAAAAAGAATCATCAAAATCGGTTCATAAACGACGGAGTTATCCGCGAACACACATAAAAAAAAAAAAAAAAAAAAAAAAAAAAAAAATATATATATATACGGTCGAATTGAGAGACCTCCTCCTTTTTTGAAGTCGGTTTAAAAAGGAGGAGGTTTCTCAATTCGACCGTATATATATATATATATATATATATTTTTTTTTTTTATGTGTGTTCGCGGATAACTCCGTCGTTTATGAACCGATTTTGATGATTCTTTTTTTGTTAGAAAGGAGATTTTCCGGGGGTGGTACCATGACAAGGAAACCAGGATCTGATGATGGCATCCCAGAGAAATCGAGGGGAATCTTCGAAAATCGTAGGGGCGACTAGTGCGTTTGTAATTTTTTTCATTAAGTATTTTAAAGCACTACTATTTTATGAAGGTCTGGAGTCGATCTGATGATGGAGCCGAAAGACAGTCGAGGGAACTCCTCAACGATTTACAGCAATTACCTGGTGTTTGGGCTTGATTAATTTGTATTGATGAGAACTTTACACCTAGATGGGTTGTGACTGTCATTATGGGTCTGATGATGAAGACGAAGGACAGTCAAGGGAACTCCTCAACGTTTTACAGTAGCTACCTTGTGTTTGGACTTAATTCATTTCTATTGATGAGAGCTTTACACCTAGATGGGTTGTGACTGTCATTAGGGATCTGATGATGAAGACGAAGGACAGTCAAGGGAACTCCTCAACGTTTTACAGTAGCTACCTTGTGTTTGGGCTTGATTAATTAGTATTGATGAGAACTTTACACCTAGATGGGTTGTGACTGTCATTATGGGACTGATGATGAAGGCGAGGCACAGTCAAGGGAACTCCTCAACGTTTTACAGTAGCTACCTTGTGTTTGGGCTTGATTAATTAGTATTGATGAGAACTTTACGCCTAGATGGGTTGTGACTGTCATTAGGGGACTGATGATGAAGACGAGGGACAGTCAAGGGAACTCCTCAACGTTTTACAGTAGCTACCTTGTGTTTGGGCTTGATTAATTAGTATTGATGAGAACTTTACACCTAGATGGGTTGTGACTGCCATTAGGGGTCTGATGATGGAGTCAAAAGACAGTCGAGAGAACTCCTCAACGATTTACAGCAATTACCTGGTGTTTGGGCTTGATTACTTTGTATTGGAGAGAACTTTGCACCCATATGGGTTATAAGTGCCATTACAGGTCTAATGATGGAGACCATAGACAGTCGAGGGAATTCCTCAAAGATTTACAGCAGTTACCTTTTGTTGGGCTTACTTCATACAGTTCAATATGCCAAAATGTCCATTGGTATGGCTCCACTAAAAATCGTGAAATAAAATTATTTTTATAAAAAAAAAAAAACCGACTTCAAAAAAACCTGGATCACTAAAAAGCCTGAAATAATATTTCTATTACCACCTCTGCCTACCCCTTTGGGAAAACCAGACGTGATGGTGTGTTATCGAGTATTTGGAGTCGGTGCCAATCTTGGTATGCCAAGTATACCTACTATAAAAGTAAGAAGATAGATTGGCACCGTCTCCAAATACTCGATAACACACCATCACGTCTGGTTTTCCCAAAGGGGTAGGCAGAGGTGGTAATAGAAATATTATTTCAGGCTTTTTAGTGATCCAGGTTTTTTTGAAGTCGGTTTTTTTTTTTTTTTTTGAAGTCGGTTTAAAAATTAAATTATAATACGGATGCTTAAATGGAGCATCCGCAGCATTTACAGTAGCTACCTTGTGTTTGGGCTTGATTAATTATTAATCTACAAGTTGGAGGAATTTTAATTGGAGGGATGGAGATGGCGTGATGACGTGATGACCTCGACTGTTATCAGCTGCAGGGATGGATGGAAGTGGCATCTAAAAGAGACATGTGGAGTATATTGGTGGAGACCTTAGCACAGCAGTTGGATAATGTAGGTTAAAAAAACTTGCACTGTGAATTTAAAGTAAGCTTAGATGAAATCAGCCTTTTTACGTCATAATCGCTGTACAGACTGGCCGAGCAATTTCGCGAGGCTGCCTCGCCTTGCTCAGCTAGCACGTGGCATAATGATACTCATTTTGTATGACCAGTACATAAAAAATATAATACTTGTTTTAAGTTTTTTTCTAAAAACACTAGTAAATTCAGCAACATAAGTCACTGCCTACTCTCAATTTTTGAAGTCGGTAATACCTAGGTGCTCTTTATTTTTCAAGTCGGTAATACTCTTTATTTTACAAACGTTGATGAACATTATTAAAACCAAACATTAGTGGCATGTCTTGGTATATTTTCATTAGATATACAAAAATCATGGATTTGATGCAAAACAAAAATTTGCAAGCGATTGAAAGAACCGAGAAAGTACAGCGGTTTATGTTTATTTTTTTATTTGTAGGACCGAGGTGGCAAACAATCGTGGATTGGCGTAGCTGCTTTACGCCGATCTTCTGTGTGTGTGTAATACCCCGGTTGAGCCAGCTCATATATGAGCTGCTTCAATTGGCTACAGCTTGGCTCTACCACCGATGAACGACCGCTGTCCGCTGACCGCTGATCGTACCTCAAATATTCTATCTAGTCAAAACTAAATTATTCCCTAAAGATGCATAACTAAATGAACCTCTGTCCAGACAAATGAAACATCAACTCCGACAATTTTGGAACAATTTAAATTCATCACACCTGTACACTAGTTACCCGTTTCAATAAAACATCCCGGACAGCCCTTAGTTCATACCCTTGTAACGACCGACCGGTCTAATCCCATACTGTTTTCGGTTTGTTAACTTTATCTCTTGAGGGGGCGGTTTTGTTGGAGTGCAGCGGAGCGGGTAGCGATAAATGGACATCGTATGAATTCGAACACAAAATAAAATGAATTGCAATAAACATCATCTAATTTACTTATGTCTGTAATTTTTTTAATCAGAATTTTAAACTACACCGACGGTGTGTAATTTCAGGAAACAGGATATTCTGGACATCATACGAATTCAAATACAAAATAAAATGTGTATTTGCAATAAACATCTGAGAATTAATGTACTTATGTCTGTAATTTTTTAATCAGAATTTTAAACTACACTGACGACGTATATTTTCATGCAATAGCGTCATTCACGCTCTGGATAAAACATATCAAAATCTTATTTAAAAATAATACACTACTGTATTATCCCAAGAAGCGTAGCACGTAGTTAGTTTCGTAGCATCTCGGAGCTCTCCATCGTAGCAAAGTTTGTGCGTAGCAATAACTCTACTACGCTACACGATCCGCTCAACGTTTCGTTCTAATAAAATCGTAGCCTTAAACAGACGTATTTTATTAACAGTGTGTTTAGTATCTGTTCTCAGTGCCTCTACAAACCGCAATTCTAATGCCAGTGAAAAGTTAGAGCGCCGATAAAACATTTTAGGAGTTAATTCTCAAAGTAGTTCTGTTTAAAGTGACACATACTAGTATTGTGGTTATTTAGTGCTATATTTCACTAGGACACCATCGTGGCGCCACCAGCGGGTGATTCGGTCGCTGACACCGAATCGGTTGCACCACCAAGCGGACACCAGCCCCCTTAGCCAAGTGGCTTCGTTTGCGAGCGTTTCTACAAATCGCTACGCGGAAATGACATTACAAGTCGATAAGTAGATGACGTGACTTATGGCATTTCCATAGATGAAGCGTAGCGATTTGTAGAAACGCTTGTAAACAAAGCCACTTGGCTAAAGGGGCTGGTGAGATACCCTCCATACAGTTGTAACATTTTGTTGGTGTAGCGACTGGTTGCGCCACCACTGGTGTCCTATTGACATATGGCTCTTACTACTGAAGACTGTGTATTCATATACACAAATTAAGTAAGACTCTGTAAAAACTCAAGCTCAATTTGAGTACTTATGTTATCATCTCGTTTTAAAAACACGCTGTTCCTGTCGTTCTTATTAGCGAAATCTGTGATAAGAAAGTGATCGAACACGTTTACGTTAACGTTATGCTACTCAAGTAGATTGTGGTTATATAACGTTATATAACATTTTATAATTTCAGTGTAGGAGTTCTCAAAGGTACAAATTGAGTTGCGATCATGGATCAATTACTAAGGGGACTGGCCCTAAGCAACTCGGCCGAGTGGTCGGCCTAGTACTAACAACGACATAAAACGAAGCGAGTAGTTCAACTATTTACCGGTAGTAGAACAATGAAAATGAA
This sequence comes from Drymonia ruficornis, assembly GCA_947859195.1. Lineage (NCBI taxonomy): Eukaryota > Metazoa > Arthropoda > Insecta > Lepidoptera > Notodontidae > Drymonia > Drymonia ruficornis. Next base: position 4,123,947 of record OX401927.1, read on the forward strand.
AAAAACAATGACCACGTTTTTTTCATACATCATCATAGTATTAATACGTGAAGCAAATCCGTTCGGTACCAATTTTGCGAAGATGCGTGGACGGAGGAGTATGAAATTTGGCATAGTAAAAGTTTACATGCCGATTGAGTGCGAAGACGTTATATTTTAATAAAAAGTGCATTATATGTACACTAAATTATTAAAAGAAAACGTTACTCACACTACATACAATTTCACCCTTCGGTCAAGAACATTCGTTAGTTTTTACGTTTCACCTATTCACATAAACGCACATAGACTTTTTGATATTTTGACACTGTCACATTGTTTTATTTATTAATACGTGAAGCAAAAAGTTTGCTACCCTTTTTAATGAAAAGAGGCCATTAGCAAAAATATAACCATGGAAAAATTACAACATTACCTATCACATTATCGAAATCTGTGATTATAGAGGTATACCGATGAACGAATGAGGGAGAGAGAGGATAGAGATTCGGAGGAGGAAGTATTTGTGATTAATGTAGGTGTAGGGAAGAGGTTTAAATAGAAAATTATTTTTATAAAAAAATAAAAACCGACTTCAAAAAAACCTGGAGCACTAAAAAGCCTGAAATAATATTTCTATTACCACCACTGCCTACAAAATAATTTTATTTCATGATTTTTAGTGGCGCCATACAAACTTTATCACCCCAAATGACCCCTTTGGGGGGTGACTTTTCCAAGATTCCAAAACAAAAGTTTCTTAGTTTATTATATGGAGTATACATACTAAGTTTCAAGTCAATCGGACACAAATATATTTTTCTACTGTACTTCTACCCCTAGTTTCCCCCTTTGGGGGTAGATTTCCGAAATGATTTTTTTATGGGACCAAAACAACTTAGTCACCTACCAAATAACAGTTTAAAAAGAAAAATTGGTTCATAAACGTTAGAGATAAACGGTAACTCTCCATACAAACTTCAACACCTCGTTTTACCCCTTTGGGGGGGAATTTTTCTAAAATCCTGAAAAATGAGTTTCATTATTTCTTATGCAAAATATACATATTAAGTTTCAAGTCAATCGGACAAAAACATTTTTTTCAGACGACCTTCACCCCCCAAAATTACCCCCTTAGGGGTTGATTCTAGGAATTATTTTTTTATGGGACCAACTTGGAGCTACGATCTACCGAACAGCAAAATAAATTTTCAAATCGGTTCATAAATGCCGGAGAAATCGGTGAACAAACATAAAAAAAAAAAAAAAAAAAAAAAAAACATACATACAGCCGAACATAGAACCTCCTCCTTTTTTGAAGTCGGTTAAAAAATAGTATTTGACAATAGAAACTTAGTAACGTTCAAACTTAAAATTTAAATGAATTATGTTCGAATTTCGACCACTCGGCGACCACTAGTATATCTAATAAGGGCACCTCTTTCTTTAGTCTTTACTCTATGGTTGCGATACAGTGCTATAAAGCGTTATATAACATTTTATAACTTCAATGTGGGAGCCCATTACACTTTATTTCAAAATACCAATACAATTTTAATACCAACTGGAAAACAAATTGCAGGAACTATAAGTTTGAATGCAATATTTTATCTCACTAGTTTACTGTGCATGTATTGCGTCCGAAGGGAAATATTACAACCAAGTAACTTTTACCACAAATGAGTTGCATGCAATCCTTCATCAGTCCGCTTTTAAAACTTATAAGGCGTATACAGACTGACTGCACTGCCTCGTAAGGTTGACATGCACATGCCTTGTACGGCTGTGTTATAACCCAAGCAATTCGTTAATTGAAATTAACATTATAAAGGCCAGCTGACAGCGAGGAAAGATACAAACGACAGTGCGAGGCAGCGTGAACGTTTGACTCGGTTACCCGAGGTTATACGACATTACTGGGCCGTAAGTCGCTTAGCCATTGTGGCGCCCCTGTGTCGTTTTTCTATGATCTATTGACATATACAGGCAAAGTTACAGTGAAATAAATAAATGACCTTCAGCCAAGAGCATAAGCGCCTGCCTCGAATATGTCTTGTCGAGCGAGGCAACGTCACGTTAGCAATGCTGCTTAAGGCTCGTGAATGCATTGAGCTGGCTTATTTTAAAGCTAATAGGATAGCTTTGAAATAAGCCAGTTCAATGCCCTTATACTTTATAGAAATATACTTCAACATACCCCGGCTCTCAAAGCTAAAGTATCTTTGAACTACTTTGAAGCTCACCAATGTTTGTCAAGAACCAATGAAGTTTGATCCATCGATCAAATATTGGATAATGTTTGTTCAAGAACAATCACTGGCGGCTAGTTATTTGAGATTATTATGTTGTTACGTTAGGGCCATAACACACGTAGTAGCCATGGCCTCGTCGCCAACCCCGTAGCCAAGTGAAAATATGTCAAAATATGACAGGCAACATACCTGGCGATGGTCGCCAGTCGGTCGCCAGGTATGTTGCCGGTCGATGAGTAAGAGAGCCGTAAGCCCACCCCCCCTCCCCTTCCCTCCATCCCACTCCCCTTCAGGTCGGCAATGTGCGAGCAATACCTTTGGTATTGTAAGCATCTATAGGCTACGGTAACTGCTTAACATCAGGCGGGCCGTACGCTTTTTTGCCACCGCAGTCCTATAAAAAAATAAAAAATAAATGTTACTTGTCATATTTTCACTTGGCTACGGGATTGGCGACGTCGCCATGGCTACTAGGTGTGTTATGGCCTTTATAGTAGAGGTTCGTGAAGATCAGTTAAAAATGGGTTCCAAAAAAAATCACATGAATTGTATTTTAATTTTGTGATTATTAGAACTCATGTTGCTAGAATATAAACTTCAATATTAAGTAATCAGTCATCAATCATATTATTATTTTTATACCAGAGTCTATTAGCCTTGGTTTATGATTACCTTTCTTTCTTTTACACTTAAAAGAGTACCAACTGCAGAAATAATAATTTGTTTAATTGTGCCCTGGGGGCTTACCACGACCTCTTATCGCGATTCAATTATAGGAACGTTCTAACGTTTCAGCGACTTTTTGTGCAATGACGTACCTTATTGTCATGACAATAAGAAACGTCATTGCACAAAAGGTCGCTAAAACGTTAAAACAATACTGCTATAAGGGGTGGTGGTAGGGACTCTGGACTCAGTTTTTATAAAAAATCGAAAAAACCTCTAGAATGCTTCCTAAGACCTTAAAAATTAGGTTACGACATTTCCCAAAACATGTTGAGATTAACTTGGCTACATCCCAGAATTGTTGTGGCCTAAACATTAGATTTTCCGGATATAGATGGTCAGCAATGACTCATCCAGTTTTATCCCATCTGTCTACTCGGACTATATTCCGAACACCAAAATTTATGTCTCGAACACTGTTATCCATATTTTTACACGACTGCCCAAAAAATGAGTGTATATGTGTTTAGGGTTCATGTATGTATGTATGTATGTGAGATTCTTTATTCCACCATAACTTATAAATGCCTGAATGGATTTGGATGAATGGGGTATCGTTAGAATCCTTACATTGTTCCGGGTAACACTGGGTATATTATTTTTGAAAAAAAATTGTATGGCGGCATTATAGCTCAATTTTAAAATGTGAAAAAAAAAAATTTTTTTCTTCCGTTATTACAATATGGGCATTAAATGGAAGGCCTTGATGAGCACATTCTAAAACTGTAGAATTTATAGGCATAATTTAACAGGTAGGGTGTACATGCAAAACAGAGATTTCATTTTTGGCTGTTGTCACTAAAATGCATAAAATAAATAATTTAATTATTTTTATAAAAAAAACAACCGACTTCAAAAAAACCTGGATCACTAAAAAGCCTGAAATAATATTTCTATTACCACCTCTGCCTACCCCTTCGGGAAAACCAGACGTGATGGTGTGTTATCGAGTATTTGGGGTCGGTGCCAATCTATCTTCTTACTTTTATAGTAGGTAGACCAAGATTGGCACCGACTCCAAATACTCGATAACACACTATCACGTCTGGTTTTCCCGAAGGGGTAGGCAGAGGTGGTAATATAAATATTATTTCAGGCTTTTTAGTGATCCAGGTTTTTTTGAAGTCGGTTGTTTTTTTTATAAAATAATTTTATTTCACGTTTTTTAGTGGCGCCATACCAATGAACATTTTGGCATATTGAACCGTATGAAGTAAGCCCAACAAAAGGTAACTGCTGTAAATCTTTGAGGAATTCCCTCGACTGTCTATGGTCTCCAAAATTAGACCTGTAATGGCACTTATAACCCATATGGGTGTAAAGTTCTCTGCAATACAAATTAATCAAGCCCAAACACCAGGTAATTGCTGTAAATCGTTGAGGAGTTCTCTCGACTGTCTTTTGACTCCATCATCAGACCCTTAATGACAGTCACAACCCATCTAGGTGTAAAGCTCTCATCAATACAAATTAATCAAGCCCAAACACAAGGAAGCTACTGTAAAACGTTGAGGAGTTCCCTTGACTGTCCTTCGTCTTCATCATCAGACCCCTAATGACAGTCACAACCCATCTAGGTGTAAAGCTCTCATCAATACAAATTAATCAAGCCCAAACACAAGGTAGCTACTGTAAAACGTTGAGGAGTTCCCTTGACTGTCCTTCGTCTTCATCATCAGACCCCTAATGACAGTCACAACCCATCTAGGTATAAAGTTCTCATCAATACAAATTAATCAAGCCCAAACACCAGGTAATTGTTGTAAATCGTTGAGGAGTTCCCTCGACTGTCTTTCGGCTCCATCATCAGATCGACTCCAGACCTTCATAAAATAGTAGTGCTTTAAAATACTTAATGAAAAAAATTATAAACGCACTAGTCGCTCCTACGATTTTCGAAGGATCCCCTCGATTTCTCTGGGATGCCATCATCAGTTCCTGGTTTTCTTATCATGGTACTACCGCTGGGATATCTCCTTTCCAACAAAAAAAGAATCATCATAATCGGTTCATAAACGACGAAGTTATCCGCGAACACACATAAAAAAAAAAAATATATACAGGGTGTCCCAAAACATTGCCACATGGAGGGGAAGTACCTTAAATATTGTAGATAGATAATTTTACTTAATGAAGACTTCATTTTTATTTTAAAAACAATACGAACTGCATTCAAAGATTTTTGAAAACTCGCTAGCCACACTCGGGAATCGAACCGGCTAAAATCCGAAAAAATAACACCCTGTTATTTTATTGCATCAATCGATAGGATCAATGATAAGAACCAATTCTCTCTAACAAACATGGTAAATTAAATGAAAGGATAACCATGAAATCTAAACTTATAAATTCATGAATTCAAAGATAAAGTGTATCCACAAAAAATGGAGCTAATTTCGAGCAACAAATTAAGGTAAACGCAGGTATTAACGACCCCCTTAAGAGATTTTTGAATTCGATGTCAAATATTAAGAGTAGTGGTTGCCTTTAGACTCAATATTAAATTTTTATTTGTAAATATAGAATATATAGTTTATATTAATTACCTTAAATCATTTAATATGGAAGAATATCTTATAAAAAATAATTAATAAAGTGAACAAGTCGAATGTTTCTATTACCGACCCCATAGCAACGGCTATGAAGCTATTAACGATTTTTATGAAGCTATTACCGTCTATAGTAAAATCAAATAATTTATTAGAGTCGGTGATAGGTTCGATGTGTTGCCATTACCGACTCATAAGGAAAATAAAATAATTTGTATGGAAGTAATATGGGTCGGTAATAGGTTATGTGTACAACATATGAAAATGTTTTACCGACTCTTAAAAAGTACGTAATATTGATTAAATTGGCTTTCCTAACCCTAACACAGACTATAACTGATTGATATATCAATTAGTAATCATAAATGAATGCATATTTACACTAATAAAGGTAATTTAAAAATGTTTACTTCAACAACAAACTTTGAATAATCTCATATTACAGGGTAAACACATAACGGTAAATAGGGTGAAGTAGACAAAAAAGAGTAGGTCGCTAATAGATTTCTAAAAAGGTTGATTGTTGGTGATTATAATGATTTACTAAAATATCTATTTAATTGAACAGTTCAAGGAAAAAAATGAGAAATACAAAACTTAACCATCCAGCTATTACCGACCCACGGATCGTTAATAGCTGCAACTAATAAAATCAGCGAAGCTATTACCGTTTTATTTATATTTAAAGTTTTATCCTATAAATAAGCATTTTTTAAATGAAATGCGACACGAAATAAATAATTTACACTTCAATGAATACATTTAATAATACAGAATACATATAAGTATTGTTAATACTTATAAAATGTCTTAAGAAAAAAATTGACGTACTTACCTAAAAGAACAAGGGCCAGTACTAGATACCGCTGCTGTCACAGAAATTGCGTATTTTATGTCTTTTCCGGACTGCCACGTATACTAATTTAAATTTATACGATACCCAATGAATAAACACGCGTATTATCATTAATATCTTTAGCAGAAATAGTTTCAGAAGTGTAAGAAATGCGATTTAATAAATGGGTCGGTAAAACCTGCAGTTTTTCGATGGGTCGTTAATACCTGCGTTTACCTTAGTTAGTTTACCATTTTTTATTCGTTCAATTAAAATAAGTGAAGATTTTATGGTTACCTTTCATTTTGAAAACTCGCTTGCCACACTCGGGAATCGAACCGGCTAAAATCCGAATAATAACATCCTGTACTTTTATAGCATCAATCGATAGGGTCAATCATAAGGATAAAATCTTCTTAAGAAACATATTAAATTAAATGAAAGGAAACCCATAAAATCGTTACTTATTTCAATTTTCACTTATTTTAATTCTTATAAGTTAAGATATCACGGTTTTCCTTTCATTTAATTTCCCATGTTTGTTAGAGTGATTTGATCCTTGTGATTGATCCTATCGATTGATGCCATAAAAGTACAGAGTGTTATTTTTTCGGATTTTAGCCGGTTCGATTCCCGAGTGTGGCAAGCGAGTTTTCAAAAATCTTTGAATGCAGTTCGTATTATTATTAAAATAAAAATGAAGTCTTCATTCAGTTAAATTCTCTATCGACAATATTTAAGGTACTTCCCCTCCATGTGGCAAAGTTTTGGGACACCCTGTATACGGTCGAATTGAGAACCCTCCTCCTTTTTGAAGTCGGTTTAAAAAATTAAAAAACATAACTGCCCAGCCAAAAAACGAACTAAAATAAAAACCGAATTCAAAAAAACCTGGTGCACTAAAAAGCCTGAAATAATATTTCTATTAACACCTCTGTCTACCCCTTCGGGAAAACCAGACGTGATGGTGTGTTATCGAGTATTTGGGGTCGGTGCCAATCTATCTTCTTACTTTTATAGTAGGTAGACTTGGCATACCAAGATTGGCACCGACTCCAAATACTCGATAACACACCATCACGTCTGGTTTTCCCGAAGGGGTAGGCAGAGGTGGTAATAGAAATATTATTTCAGGCTTTTTAGTACACCAGGTTTTTTTGAAGTCGGTTTTTTTTTTAATATTTTTATTTTACGATTTTTAGTGGCGCCATACCAATGAACATTTTGGCATATTGAACCGTATGAAGTAAGCCCAACAAAAGGTAACTACTGTAAATCGTTGAAGAATTCCCTCGACTGTCTATGGTCTCCATCATCAGACATGTAATGGCACTTATAAACCATATGGGTGCAAAGTTCTCATCAATAGAAATGAATTAAGTCCAAACACAATGTAGCTACTGTAAAACGTTGAGTTCCCTTGACTGTCCTACGTCTTCATCATCAGACCCCTAATGACAGTCACAACCCATCTAGGTGTAAAGTTCTCATCAATACAAATTATTCAAGCCCAAACACCAGGTGATTACTGTAAATCGTTGAGGAGTTCCCTCGACTGTCTTTCGGCTCCATCATCAGATCGACTCCCGACCTTCATGAAATAGTAGTACTTTAAAATTCTTCAGTCACCGACCCCAAATACTCGATAACACACCATCACGTCTGGTTTTCCCGAAGGGGTAGGCAGAGGTGGTAATAGAAATATTATTTCAGGCTTTTTAGTGCACTAGGTTTTTTTGAAGTCGGTTTGTTTTTTTTTATAAAAATAATTTTATACTTTTTAGTTCGTTTTTTGGCAAGGCAGTTGAGTTTTTTAACTGTAACTGTAACTGAAGTAGTAACTTAAGTGGCAGTGGGCAGGGCACATTGCTCGTAGAACGAATGGCCGATGGGGCTGAAGAGTTTACTAGTAGCGGCCGCGCACCGGAAATCGTGGCGTGGGTAGGCCTCCCACAAGGTGGACCGACGACCTGGTGAAGGTCGCGGGAATACGCTGGATGCGGGCAGCGCAAGACCGGTCATTGTGGCGAACCTTGCGGGAGGTCTATGTCCAGCAGTGGACGTCCTTCGACTGTGATGATGATGATGATGAAACTGTGTCAAAGGTTTATTCCATTCTGTCTATCAAGTAAACTGTTCCTACCATAATTGATGGAATCAGGCGTAACTTTGCGGAAATCCATTGTTAAACAAAATTATATTGAGGGACCCACCACTCACCCTCGGAATTCCACCATCCTACCATTCCTACCATTCCTACTATTCCATGTTCCATTCCTACCATGTAATGTTGGCATACAAAATACCGAGTGTACGTACGGTGTACGTCAGTAATAAACCAGTGCTCAAGCTAGACGGTTGTATCATTTATATACCAACTGGCGACGAACGGCCAATCTACCCGCGTGCTAACAAAATAAAATAAAAGTAAAAATGGCGAAATTCATCGGAAATTTGAGTGATTTTGATCCAAAAAGCCAGGAATGGCAAATATTTTTCGGTAAACTTCAAAATTACATTAAACTTAATAGTATTCAGACCGAAAATAAGTGTGCTGTGCTTCTAACACACCTTTCGGATGAAGCTTACCGTCTAGTGAGGAATCTCGTACATCCACGAGAGGTAGACACTGTGGAGTGGACGGAACTGGTAAAAGTACTCAACGGGCATTTTCAGCCGAAGAGGTCGACGTTTGCCGATAGGGCAAAATTTTATGACGCGACCAGAACAGAAGGTGAAAGTGTCGAAGATTGGGCGGCGCGTCTGAGAGGACTCGCCGTATATTGCGATTTTGGTAAAGAAGAGCTGGAGACGCTGCTTCGAGACAGATTTATTCTAGGCCTTAAAGCGGGGCCTGTGCGAAATCGTCTATTCGAACAGGACTCGAAGTCGTTAACGTTCGGTAAAGCGTTGGAGGTAGCTCAGCAAGCTGCATGCGCGTACGCCGCGCGCGGTTATGTCGGCGCTGGGGAGCAGCTTATTAAGCAAGAAGCGGTTTTCCGTGTCGGCGAGCGCCATACGAGACGACAGGCGGCGCCAGCGGCACCGCCGCAGTCGGGCCCGGAAGGAGCGCGTTGTCCTGTGTGCGGTTTGAAAAACCATAACGAGGATAAGTGTCGGTTTAAGAACTACCGGTGCAGTGTTTGTGGTGTAAAAGGCCACCTTAAAAAGGTGTGCAGTGCCAAAAAGGGTGGTAAAACACCATTAAATAGTGTGGAGATGGACGGCAGCCAGGGTCATGACTGCGAGGAATGTGATCTGTATAACTTAAGGTATGTGAACTTTGAGCCTTTAAAAGTGGAGGTGAGCGTAGATAAGGGGTTTTTTTCTATGGAACTCGATTGTGGCGCGGGGCGTAGTGTTATGTCAGAACAATTCTACCGTAAACATTTTAAACATCATAAGTTGTTAGAAACCAATATTGTATTTTGCCTTTATACGAAACATAAAGTCACACCTTTGGGTTACTTTACTTGTGTTGTTTCGTATAACAACATGAGACGACCTATACAGTTTTATGTAATTAAGGATGGTGGACCTCCTCTCCTTGGGCGTGACTTTATGGTCCAATTTCAAATGAGGTTGGTATCAATTTCGGAGAACTACAACATAAATGTAGAATCTGGACTCGGTGAGGTGCAGCGGATTCTAAATGAGTTTCCAGAAGTTTGGAAAGATGAGCTTGGACGTTTCAATAAATTCGAAGTAGATTTGCATTTAAAAGAAAATGCAGTTCCGAAATTTTTTAAACCGCGCCCTATACCATTTGCCCTAAAAGAAAAAGTTGAGGAAGAGCTGGATAGGCTAGTTAAAGTAGGGATTTTAGTTCCTGTAAAATTTTCGGATTATGCTACCCCGATTGTTCCGGTCTTAAAAGAAAATGGCAAGATTAAAATAGCTGGAGATTTCTCATGCACCTTAAATAAGGTTTTAAAAATTGACAAGTATCCGTTGCCGCATATAGAAGAAGTTTTTGCAAAAATAGGGGGTGGACAGCATTACTCTAAGCTTGATTTAAGCAACGCGTATAATCAATTTTGTCTATCAAAGGATTCACAGGAACTTACGACGATAAATACACCAAAAGGCCTATTTAAATATACGAGGCTCGTGTATGGACTTGCAAACGCTCCAGGTATCTTCCAGAGAGCTATGGAAACGTTAGTTGCAGGTATAGAGGGTGTTTCATGTTGGTATGACGACATATGCCTAACAGCTCCTACTCGTGTTTTGCACCTAACTAGGCTCCGTGAGTTACTACGCAGATTACAAGATGCGGGGTTAAAACTTCAAAAAGAGAAGTGTTCATTTCTCCAAGAGAAGGTAACGTATTTGGGCTATACTATAGATAAAAAAGGCCTAAGAACATGTACAAACAAGGTAAAAGCAATTTTGGAAGCACCAACCCCCTCCACTCCGTTGGAATTAAAAAGATTCCTGGGTGTGGTAAACTACTACAGAAACTTTATTCCGAACGCATCCGCGTTGTTAAATCCACTGCATGAGCTATTGAAGGAAGGCGTGTCATGGCAGTGGACGGAGAGGCACCAGCGCGCGCTGTCGTCTGTGCGGCGTGAGCTGGCGTCGGAGCGCGTGCTGGCGCATTTTGATCCGAAGGCCCCACTCATACTCACAGTGGATGCGGGGCCAAACGGCCTCGGTGCGGTGCTAGCTCAATCAGACCCCGATGGTATAGAAAAACCGATCGCGTTCGGTTCACGTTCGTTAACGACTAGTGAAAAGAATTACAGTCAGATTCAGAAGGAGGCCACCGCGATAATATTCGGTATTAAACGCTTTCATCAGTATGTATATGGACGGCAAGAACCTTTTATTTTGAGGACGGATCATAGACCGCTTCTATCAATTTTTGGGAAGAAAGATGGCACAGCTGTTACAGCCGCGCTTCGCCTTCAGCGATATGCGATCATGCTATCGGCCTATAATTATACCGTCCAGTACATTAGTAATAAAAATAACTTGGTTGCGGATTATTTTTCTCGAGCCCCTTTGCCGCTCACGTTAAGCGATACTGATAAGGACTGCGAAGATGATATACATCTACCTATATTGTTCATGGACGCTACAACAGAACCGGTTTCATTCGAGCGGATTAAGCGCGCCACGGCGGACGACCAAGTGTTGCAAACGGTAATCCGTTATATGAATCAGGGATGGCCTCGTAGAATAGCATGCAAAAATATAAGGCCTTATTTTTTATGTAAAACCGACTTAGAGGTAATCGGTGATTGTTTATTCCGTGGGCATAGAATCGTAATTCCTGCAATATTTCGTGAAAGAGTGCTGCACGAGTTACATTCCGCTCATTTCGGAATAGTAAAAACAAAAAGTTCGGCGCGTAGTAGAATGTGGTGGCCGGGTATAGACGGGGAGATTGAGCGGCTGGTGGGGAGCTGCGGTGTGTGCGCCAGTGTGCGCAGCGCGCCGCCGCGCGCGCCTCCCGCACCCTGGCCGCGCCCGCCAGGACCCTGGCACCGCATCCACATAGATTATATGACTATAGGGCAATCGGTATACCTAGTAGTTATAGATGCGTTCAGTAAATGGCTAGATTGTATAAATATGAACTGCGGCACCTCAACGAGCGCTCTAATTATTAAACTAAAATATATTTTTTCTATATTTGGAGTGCCAAATGTTATTGTATCGGACAATGACATTAAGATATCCTCTTCAGAATTTAATGTGTTTTGTAAAAATAACGGCATCGATTATTTAAATTCTCCTATATATCACCCATCCAGCAATGGACAGGCAGAAAACTCAGTAAAGGCTTGCAAAAAGATGATCAAATGTATAATCAATAACGACGACAAGTTGTCATCGCGTCATGTCCAAGATAAGTTACTGGGATTTTTATTCGAATACAGAAATACCGCTCATTGCGCGACAGGTGACACGCCCGCCAAACTAATGTTTGGTAGAAATCTGAGGTCTAGACTAGACCTAATTTTACCAAAAATTAATGACACTTTACCGGTTACAACGCAGCAGATTTCCAAACTTAATAAGGCAAGATGTTTCAAAATTGATGAAATAGTATGGGCAAGATGGTTTACTGCGAAAAAAGCTGAATGGGTGATAGGGAAAATTACAAATAAGATAGGTAATAGAATGTTTGAGATTTATTTTGAAAAATTTAATATTAAATGTGTAAGGCACCTGGATCAAATAAGAAAATTTGTTGAATCAGATGCATTAAATAAAGATGCTATCGATGATGCGGATAGTTCAGAAGGAATTTTATTAACGGTTCACACACCGCCTTCTGAATTATCACCACCACAGCCTCCACCTTTGGAAACCATTTCGTCACCTACCTCTCCTACTATACCTGAACTGACTGCGGAATCAGTAATGGTCACGGACCAAAGTACTAAGGAAGCTGAACCGGTAGAAGCTGGAAGTGGTGGAGGAGAGGATGAGGATGAATGGGAAGAGGCTCGCGAACAGGGCGATGATGGCAATGTTTTGCAAAGTACAGAGCCCAATCGTCCACCCGATGATGTCGGTGGTAGTTCTTGTCCTACTAGCCTGGGAGATCAACCAGAAATGGCTAGGTCACTTGTACGACCCAGAAGACAAATTAAAAGAGTAGATTATAAGAAATATTATTAAGTAACATTTATGATTAGTATTTAATTATGTTAATTGTTCTTTCTGTATAACGCCAGGTTTATGGAGTAAGGCGGGAGGAGTGGAGTGTACGTACGGTGTACGTCAGTAATAAACCAGTGCTCAAGCTAGACGGTTGTATCATTTATATACCATATGTTGTTTACCTTTAGATAAACCGTGATTTGCAGAACGTACATTAGCATACATAGAATTTAGGCTTCAAAGCCTACCCTAGATCCAGTACAATACATCATTGTCTGACATACAAGGTACATAAACCCATTTGTGTCAGAGCAAACGACTACTAATGTGTTGAGCAACTATTCACTATCCTCAAGGTAATAGTGATGGGATAATAACAAAAGTCCGGGAATGTCCGGTATTTGAGCGTGTTGTAATATAGTCTGACTGCTACCGCTGTGCCACTCCTTAGGTATGCGCGGGAAGGTGGAGAGTGGGCAACTAGGTATGCGCTGGGAATGCGCGGGGAGGTGGAGAGTGGATTCGCACACCCCGTCTCGCCGCTCGCGTACCTAAGGAGTGGCACAGCGGTAGCGGTCAGACTATTAGTTACTTAAGTACGTTGACTTTGTCAACTGACAAGTGCTGATGTCACTGTTTGATCGAAATAGTACAAATAAGGTTCAAATTAAGACATGTTTAGTCGATAAAGTGACAGATTCCTGGCCAGAGGACTGCTTACAAATGTCCGACAACATATTGACCGCCAATAATTTAAATAATAATAATAATTTAATAGATTTTTGTAATAAGTGCCATATATACTTTCATAATAATGTAGTAAAAAGCTGTTATTTCGATTTTTCAAACAGTCACTTCAATTTTATTTATTAGTATATACGTTTACTTGGTAAATATGTTCTGATGTTTATCACGTAATATTTAACACCGGGATGCATGTTTCCGGGAATTCCCGGGCGACCCACAACACTAGTATCTAGGCCGATTCCGCCTCATCTAGTCGGTATTTAGGTTAACCCTCAAATCTTAACACTGAAGTCCCTAGTCACTGAAAGTTTATATTTTTTAGGGTATATTTACTTAAAATAATAATTAATATTTGCCCTTTTAACATTGAGGGGATTTCGCATTGAGGGGAGGCCCGTGCCCAGCAGTGGGACGCTGGGCACGGGCCTCCCCTCAATGCGAGGGGGATTCAGGCATCGAGCAAGTAGTATTTCTATATCGATGGATTCAGGCCATAATCCACCACGCTGGCCCAGTGCGGGTTGGTGGATTTCAGAGACATGCATGTTTCCTCACGATGTTTTCCATCACCATAAGCAAGTGATAATCATATTAAAGTTATGATTCACACATAGATTTCGAAAAATCCAGAGGTGTGAGCCAGGATTTGAACCCAGGACCTTAAGCTCGCAAAACGCGTGCTTAACCAATCGGCTATCCCTGCCTTATATACTTACACTTGTTTAATATTGTTGGTGAGCCAAGCTGAAGCCAGCCCTGGCTCGACCGGGGTGGTACCACCCTCACAGAAGATCGGCGTAATGCTATTATAGCTGCGTTTTGTACGATGAGTGAGAGAGGCGGAATCCCAACCTCTACAAGGGTCCCTTTCAGGTTAGCAACGTGTAAGCGATTCCTTTGATCTTGCAAGCATCTATAGGTTACTATAAAATGCTTATCATAAGGCGAGAAGTAAGCTAGTTAGCCGCCTTCTTCATAATATTAAAAAAAAATATACTACGAGAGCAATTTCTGCCTTCAAGTACATATTTCATGTTTTCATGTACATAGCGATGATGTTTTCTTTCATTTGAGGCATGATTCGTACCAAATAGATTCGTCTATAAATATTAGTCTTCGACAAACTGTTTGATTGTATTCCGAACTTAATTGTTACAACAATAAGGAGTCCGGAAAATCAATCTTAATTCAAAGACATTAACGAGATAGGAACTGTCAAACAAACCTCCAATTACGGGAACAAACACCATTTAACTGTATTTAGTAGAATGTAGAGAACAATAAAACAGTTTTGCGCAAAGACATTGCCAAGAAAGAGGGAGACACGGGACTGTCCAAAATAGTTCACCTGTTAATCTGAGACCATGAACACATTATGACTGATAGAATTGATTATCCAAAACCAATAATTAATATATGATTTTATTCTTATCTATTTTTTATTTTATTATTTGTAATGTTGAATGCTGAAAGGCCAAAATATGGTTAAACGGAAAATTTGCAAATAAAACCTAATGTAAGTACCTACCCATATTTAGCAATAAATTATTTTGATTGGATTTGATTTAGAATGTTAAAAACATGTCTGTATTGCTAATACGACTTATTAGTAGGTATTTAATAAGTTCATGGTTGAATTGCGAGTGCAATAACGGACGTGTGAATATCGGCAACTGGGCCTCGAGTGTCTTAACAAGGACTAGACGAGAGACCAGAGGCCTACTTACAAATGGCCGACAACACGACGACCGCCATTTACGATTTATAATGAAGAGCCAAGCTGTAGCCAATTGACCGCAGCTCATATACGGACTGGCTCGACCGATCGGCGTAAGCCGCTATTACAGCTGCGTTTCGTACGATGAGTGAGAGAGCCGCAAGCCGAACCCCCCTTTCCCTCCCTCCATCGCAATGCCTTTGGAATTGTAAGCATCTATAGGCTACGATAACTGCTTAACATCAGGCGGGCCGTACGCTTTTTTGCCACCGCAGGCCTATAAAAAAAGTCGAATTCACGAAAATAATATTAGAGACAGTGGTTTCGCAATGATGTAAGAAGGTACCATATTTTCTAAAATATTACATCAATGGTTGTACGCCTATTTACTAAATATCAAAGCATTATTCACTAAACAAAGAACAATAGACAAGCAATCTTTGAACATTTAGATACAACGGGGGTCGTTTGATACGCACTGAATACTTGGACTGAATAGTACTATTTATATTGAAAGAGTAAGAGTTATTGACGGGCCCGTTGGCGTGGTTGGTTTAGATCCACTTATCACGCTGTAGGTCGTAGGTTCGATTCCTACCCGGGACATGCATTTGTGTGCATAGGTCCAATGAGTGTAATTATGTATATTAAATATGTATTTACAAACAATAAGTTATAAAACTAAAACCCGACTACTGAAAAATCGCGCTCTAAAAAGTGTGAAACAAGAAAATATTCTCATCTAGAGGATAGCCGTGGTCCGTGTAGGTCCTTTAGGGCCAAATGGCATATGAACACGGACCACGGCTATACTCTAGATGAGAATATTTTCTTGTTTCATACTTTTTAGAGCGCGATTTTTCAGTAGTCGGGTTTTAGTTTTAAAAATTACTTTTTATTTAATTATTTTGGAGTTATAGGTAACAATATATATATTTATGAAATGTGCTCATCAAGCTCTTTCATTTGATACCCCACACGGTTTCATTAAAAAATGGTTTTTTTTAGTTCATGACATTATGTCCTCTAGAGGGCGCCATATGCAATTTTATGTGACGTCACATAGCCTATAACCAGCGCGCCATTAAGCCGCTTCTAACGATACCTCATTTGTCAAATTACGACAAGTAGTTTGGAAGTAAGGTGGGAACAGATGCACATACATACATACATACATACATACATACATACATACAAACATACATACATACATACCGGTCAAAATCATAACCCTCCGCCGTAGTCGGGTAAAAAGTAGTATTTATGTAGTAATATCAGTTACCTGGTTTCCTTATTGCAAGCCGTGTGTAAAAGAATGTCCGGATATTATTTATTTACATATTGGTTTGTGTTAGTTTTACATTGTATAGTACGTTTTTTATACTTGTCCTATTTGGTAAGCAAAGATGGCGTCCAGCGGGGCGATTGCGTAACTTTTTTGTCAATGTTTCAATTGGTTTCGTTCATCCTGTGTCAATTATATACGAAACCAATTGAAACATTGACAAAAAGTTACGCAATCGGCCCGCTAGACGCCATCTTTGCTTACCAAATAGGACAGGTATAAAAAAACGTACTATAGATGCCTGTATTGACAAGTTAACACTGAAAACTGTAATTTGAAATCGTATTTTCAGCAACCATGTATATGAAAAGCGTATGAAACTTTCCTGCCCCCCTAGACTTACTACGCTTAAATGTATGGAAATGACATTATAAGTCGGTAAGTAAATCACGTGACTTACGTCATTTTCATACATGAAGCGTAGCGATTTGTAGAAACCCTTGTAGATGAAGCCAGTTGGCTAGAGGGGCTCGATTCAAAGCCTGCGAACTATTAATCATTGAAAAACCAGCAACTATCAATTATTTTTTTGGTTCCCCTGTGCGTACTCCCCTATATTAAGGGCTCATACTGGTTGGAGGTTCCTATCAAAATGTAAGGTATCTCCCTTATCTTAATCTGACGCGCTCGAGTAAATCCAGAAAACCCTTCTACAGCTCTCCATCTATTAGCATAACGGCAATTAGTTGCGGCTCCAATGGAAACTTCTTAGTTCAAATGTTCTCTTTGAATAGACAGAAATTATTTAGGTAAAGTACATAAGGGAGGATTAATCATCCTCATTAAATCTTCCTTTATATACCCAACATAGTAGAAGATATTTTAGAGCAACGGTCGGCAACAGGCGGACCGCGGTCCGTTTGCGGACCGCGAAAGGTCGAACCTCGGACCGCCAAACATGTCCTAGAAAAATATGAAAATTGCAAAAAACTAGCTATCAATTTGGCCACTATGTTTGGCTCGACATACGTATGTGAATAGAAGTGTCTACAACATACACATGCCTCGCCAAGCACGACGTTTGCCTCAGTCGCATGCCGCGCGAGGCAAATAGCGAGGCAACTGACACTCTAGACAGAGAAAGGTATAGCCGAGCAATCAGTTTGACACGTTTGACATCGTTCTGTCTGATGACTATGCCAAACTAGGCGAGGCAAATGACAGCGCTCAGGTGAGGCAGGACGCGCATTTGCCTCGCGCGAGGCAAGTCAAACTTCGTGAGGCAATTTGCCTCGCGCGGCATGTGACACATCTGGACGTAGCTAATCATCTTTCTCAAAGATGAATATTTTGAATAAAAAGTATGAAACAAGAAAATATTCTCATCTAGAGGATAGCCGTGGTCCGTGTAGGTCCTTTAGGGCCAAATGGCATATTGTTCATATGCCATTTGGCCCTAAAGGACCTACACGGACCACGGCTATCCTCTAGATGAGAATATTTTCTTGTTTCATACTTTTTAGAGCGTGATTTTTTAGTAGTCGGGTTTTAGTTTTTAAACTTACTTTTTATTTAATTATTTTGGAGTTATAGGTAACAATATATATATTTTTGAAATGTGCTCATCAAGCTCTTTCATTTGATACCCCACACGGTTTAATTAAAAAATGTTTTTTTTTTAGTTCATGACATTATGTCCTCTAGAGGGCGCCATATGCAATTTTATGTGACGTCACATAGCCTATAACCAGCGCGCCATTAAGCCGCTTCTAACGATACCTCATTTGTCAAATTACGACAAGTAGTTTGGAAGTAAGGTGGGAACAGATGCACATACATACATACATACAAACATACATACATACATACATACCGGTCAAAATCATAACCCTCCGCCGTAGTCGGGTAAAAACAAAATCGCTTGAGATTAACGGACGCCCACTTAGAAGACACACTTCGAATTTGCTGTTCTTCTCAAGAACCAAACTATAAAAAAACTGGCTCAAGACCGTCGGTGCGGTTTCTCACATTCATTTTAGGTCTTGTGTTTTATAATTCAGAATTTTATTTGAAACCATACAATAAATAGGTAGCACTAAGGTTCTAGGTGGTAGAGCCACGCTGTAGCCAATTGACTGCAGCTCATAAACGGGCTGGCTCGACCGGGGTGGTACCACCCTCTCACAGAAGATCGGCGTAAAGCAGCTATTACAGCTGCGTTTCGTACGATGAGTGAGAGAGCCGTAAGCCCACCCCCCCTCCCCCTCCCTCCATCCCACTCCCCTTCAGGTCGGCAATGTGCGAGCAATACCTTTGGTATTGTAAGCATCTATAGGCTACGGTAACTGCTTAACATCAGGCGGGCCGTACGCTTTTTTGCCACCGCAGTCCTATAAAAAAAAAAAAAAAAAAAAAAGCACTTAATTATTATCAGTTGTTTTTTTCTGGACCTCGTTAAAATTTCCCCACAGTATCCGGACCCCACCTAAAACTACTTGCCGACCCCTGATTTAGAGGTTAACGAGTAGATTATACCATTAAATGATGTCTGCCTTGCAATAACTATTATTCATTAATATTGGATTAATTATTCTTGGTGGTAGAGCCAAGCTGTAATTGACCGTAAGCCACGCTCTCACGGAAGATCGGCGTAAAGGAGATATTACAGCTGCGTTTCGTACAATGTGTCAGAGAGCCGAAAGTCCAACACCCCCTCCCCTTTCCTCTATCCCACTCCCCTTCAGGTCGGCAAAGTGCGAGCAGCAATGTCATTTTATTTCTGACGTTCTGAAGTTTAATGTAGGTAGTTAATTTTATAAAAAATACTAGCTTCCGCCCGCGTCTTTGTCCGCGCATAATTTATCCCACGCGAACATACTATCGGGATAAAAAGTATCCTATGTGTTAATCCAGGTTATAAATTATCTCTTTGTCAAATTTCATCCAGATCCGTTCAGCCGTTCTGGCGTGATTGAGTAACAAACATCCATCCATACATCTATCCAAACTTTCACATTTATAATATAAGTGGGATTGGCCAACGGATTCATGGAACCATTTTTGCTTAAAGTCACCATTTTGGGCCTCAGTAGGTCCTTAAATCTCCAACTTTAGACC
Source organism: Drymonia ruficornis (assembly GCA_947859195.1). Classification (NCBI taxonomy): domain Eukaryota; kingdom Metazoa; phylum Arthropoda; class Insecta; order Lepidoptera; family Notodontidae; genus Drymonia; species Drymonia ruficornis. The sequence goes on from OX401927.1 coordinate 4,143,775, forward strand.
AACGATATCACAATTTCAGCCACTTCGAAATTTAAATTTCGAATCCCAAAAGACAATCCTAATGTGATAAAGAAGTATAAAGCAAACCAACAGTCCGACAAACCCAACAAGACCTGCCAACGAATCACGAAACAGCGCTATTTGTAAATAATCAACACATTTCTATTCGGGGCCGGCCTAGCCCAGGGGACTGGCGGCGAAACTAAGAAAGAAGGTATAGATGTGGCATCGGACATTCTGAATATTGTATTCTGGTCTTTCTTCCATGTGAGATTGTTTACATCTTTCAGACTTTTACTAACTCTATGGATCATCTTATGACCGAGGGCTAATAGCGACACTATGACACATTGCAGCAATTCTGCTGTCGGCGACCGAACGGAGCACAAGCCCGAAATTGCATTTTACATATGGTTTACGAAATGGTGCAGTCTCGAGCCTTGTAGAATGTTCTGGAAGGTACCGAATATTCTGGAAGATGTTCGATTGGAATCTAGAATATTCTAAAGATTCCAGAATATTCCGAAAGAAAATGCGAGAACATTCCTGAAGGTTCCGGAAAGTCGAGTAACTAATGTCGAATAGGCTCGAACTTTCCAGAAGAATCAAGGGTATGAGACAGCTATATATGTTAGAAAAGGATAGATGACCCGCATCCAGGTATATAAGCCGGCCGATTTTGGCGGACCGGGATTCCAGTTTGTGCTATCAAAGCGAACTAGTCTCCTGAGTAAAAGTACAAAGTGAAAGTGGGTTTTAATTGAAGAAACCTCCTCGTCCCTTCGAAGTCATCCACCGTAGAAGAGTGGGCATCAGATAACGCATTGCAGGGTGCGTGGGACAGACGTACCAGCGCAGGTTTGGAACCTCCAGCCTCCAGCGTCTGTCATATTGGGAGACGTCCCAGGTGTGAGCGAATACGAGCGCCGCACCGCAACATCTGCAAAAGCAATACATTTTTTTGATTTTCTAGCAGCTAGCAGAATCCGCTAAATCTCCGTGGAATGGTCACGGATGGCGTAAAATGTATGACTTTCTTACAGAAATTTAGCGAAATTGCTAAGGACTCCTCAGAAAATTGGCAAAATGAATTGCATTGGCATGTTGCATAGCGTCACTATTGGCCCCCCTGGTCTTTCTTCCATGATAGATCGGCATATTTAGGCCTTATAACTTCTATTCACTCTATCGGCCATCTTATGAGCAGCACGTGGGCAGTTCTCACGTGAACGTGGGAGATACCTAGCTGTAGCCAATTGACTGCAGCTCATATATGGGCTGGCTCGACCGGGCAGTACCTTCTATCAAAAGCTCAGCGTACAGTAGCTGTTACAGCTGCATTTCGAATGATGAATGAGATAACTGGAAGCCCAACCCCTCCTTCCCCCCTGTGTCCTACTCCCATTCAGGTCGGCAACGTGCGAGCGATCCTCAGTGCCTTTCTTTCAATTAACCTTACATTAAACTTATTGTACTGTAAATAACGGGACACCTTAATTACAATATCGGCGTTAATTGACGGGCTCGTTAGCGTGGTTGGCGCGGAGGCGCCTTTCACGCTGCAGGTCGTAGGTTCGATTCCTACCCGGGACATGCATTTGTGTGCATGAACATGTCTGTATGTCCCGAGTCTGGGTGTATATGTATATTAAGTATGTATTTACAAATAAAAAAGTAGTATATGTAGTAATATCAGTTATCTGGTTTCCATAGTACAAGCTCTGCTTAGTTTGGCATCAGGTAACCGTGTGTACAAAAATGTCCCAGGATATTATATTATTATTATTAATAAACACATTTATATTCCCTGTACATTGTCCGAGGACTGAGCACCAAAGGGACGAATTAGGCACGCTGTGGCCTGTTTCCAAGAAGGATAATATTTTCAAAGCTTTGACTTTCGTTTAATATTGGGAATTCTGAGAAGCAGGGACTTACGCGTGATATGATGAAACGTGATAATGGATTTGACGTGAGGATATAAATGAAGTTTCAAATCTATTGTTGACTTATTTTATTTATTGCTGCTGTATTACTGACGACCTTCAACAGTACAAGTTGAACTTCAAATAGTGTTATAGAGTTATGAAATTTTTCGCAGAACCAATAGTTTAAAATTCTGTTGCAAAATCAAGTATCACCTAGTACAAGCCTCGTTTAATTTGTCTGTAATTAGGAGTTGGGCTGCAATGGACGGGATATAGCGATATTTAGATTACTTCACTTCATCACGATAAGGATTTGGTCAATAGTTCATCACCTTAGTCTAGAGTGGTGTGGCATATTGCTTATATTGCTTGCTATTGCTTTTACTATTTCATTAATCTATATATATAAAATTCAAAGTCCTGACTGACTGATTGACTGACTTATATATCAACGCATAGCCTAAACCGCTGGTCCTAGAGACTTAAAATTTGGAGGGTGTGTTCTTTGTTAAGCGTAGCCATCCACTAAGAAAGCGTTTTCAGAAAATTTTAACCCTAAGGGCGTTAAATAGGGGGTGAAATTTGAATATGGCATTTGTTTCCTGTAGGCCACGCGGGCGAAGCCGCGGGCAGATGCTAGTTTCATATAATACCTTATCCTCAATCTCCTACTCCGTACCACCTCAGTACGTATCAATATCAAGCGAGGGCAGGTAGCGTGATAACAGCCAGTTATATGCGCAATTATAACAAAAGTACGCTTTCAACGGCGCGCCTAATAACACGGCGAGTCACAATCACACGTTATTAAACGTTGTTTAGGGGAGAATTAGTTTTTAAGTGAATTAGCACAGATTTAGGAGCTACAGATGGAGCGCATAGAACACGAAAGTGAAGCCACCAAAGCAAATACAAAACAAAAAAGCGAATACAATCTCGCCCTATAACTACACAACTTTACACGCACACAAATGTATGTTTCCCTAGTGCCGCTCCTAGTTGTCACGCACACATATAATGCTACCTGGCTTCACTTCGTTTGTTGCCAAGACTACATCTGTCAACTTCTCTAATCTGTGTGAATTTGTATTACATTTACAGCGGTTCCAACGCCGCCGTCACCGGGACGTCACCGGGACGTCACCGGGACGTCACCGAGAACGAGATTATTTCGGGCCAAGTTCAAAATGACGTGACAGCGATCGTTTGCCAATCGCGACGATCTCGGTGGTTCTGCCCCTAGACAAGTGGCTTCTTCTACATGCATTTCTACAAAACGCTACGCTGAAATGTGTGGAAATGACGTCACGTGATCTACTTATCGACTTGTAATTTCATTTTCTACGTAGCGTTTTGTAGAAATGCTTGAAGACGAAGCCACTTGTCTAGGAGGTCAGCCCCTCTAGACAAGTGGCTGACGTTTACAAGCGTTCCTTCAAATCGCTACGCTTCATGTATGGAAATTACATAAGTCACGTGATCTACATAGCAACTTGTAATGTCATTTCCATACATTGTGAAGTCTATTCTATTCTATTCGATTAGCGTTCATGCCACTTGTCTAGGGGGGATGTGTGTTGTAGGCTGTCGTGCCAAACAAAACAAAAGAAACTGGCTGAACGGCGCGGTCTGACGGGCATACAGAAGACAGGCGGTCATAGTACATGTATTACCTATCGTACGAAACGCAGCTGTAATAGCTGCTTTACGCCGATCTTCTGTGAGAGGGTGGTACTATCCCGGTTGAGCCAGCTAGTATATGAGCTGCAGTCAATTGGCTACATCTTGGTTCTACCGCCTTACGGTAACTGGCCTACTTCGAAATATGAAACGAAACGTTTCGGCTGACGGATCGTCGTGATTTGACATTTCCTATTTCGTTTCTTCTTGCGTTTGACATGGTTTTGATCTTAAATCGAATCCGTACTTCGGACGATCCGTCAGCGTTCGTTTTTCAAAGTAACCACCCTGGTCAAGTGTGTATCGGACTCGCACATAAAGGGTTCCAAAATAATTTACGCTTTGGGTACGGAACCCTAAAAAGAAAATGCTGACCGCAAGTCTGACTAGAAGCAAACAAAACAAAACTTTGTTTTAACTAGGTATTCATAGACTCTTAACTATTCCAATCAACGAAACAATAGCCCACCGTTCAAATAAAATAGTTTCCGAACTAACCTTGGTAGTAACATGATGACATTTCAATATTGCTAATGACCTAAGCCCTAATTTTGGGTGGTGACGTAAACTACCTTACTTGTATAAACGCATTAGGTTACGTCCAATGACGTTTTATACTATAGACCTGACGCACACGAAAATTTTGCCAAGTTGTAGTCGACTGTAGCTTATATACAGGCTGGCTCGACCGGGGTAGTACCACCCTCTCACACAATATCGGCGTAAAGTAGCTATTACATCTGCGTTTCGTACGATGACTGAGAGAGCCGAAAGCCCAACTCCCCCTCTTCTTCCTCTCCATTCGTCCCACTCTCCTTCAGGTCAGCAACGTGCGAGCAATGCCTTTGGTATTGCAAGCATCTATAGACCACGATAACTACTTAACATCAGGCTGGCCGTAAGATTGCTTGCCACAGCAGTCCCATAAAATAAAATGGTGCTCTAAAAAATAGTACACTAAAGTATACCTAAATATCAATGAATACAAGCCATATACGCCATGCTGTTGTTAGAAAGAGATGCATATACATTGTAGCGTTATTAGCTACATAATCAATGGCGCGCACGTGCACCCGTGCAGCCGCAACTCTAGGTGGTGCGTGACTAAGTGCATATCGGGTATTTACCTTGCATTAATGTTGCCAAAATAAGCGCGGTAAGTCTCGTCTAAATATTTAATACATCTTTGGTTAAGTCACGACCAGTGTACTTTGACTTTTCACTAGTCCTAAATTCCTTAACAAATCCATGTATTAAATGAAATTAACTGAAGTCGGGAGGTCAGGGTTGCTGGTTGGTTGTAGGTCACCGTTCTGGGTGTTCAGCGCAAATCCGCTAAAATCCGGCGGAATCTGATTATAGTAATGGCGGTCGTTGGTTTTGATTGGCTGTCTGAATAATTAACATATATTTTCAATACTTAATCACACGATTGAACTTAGGGAAAATATAATATTATCAGAAGTGTACGGCCGAATACTCGTACGCAACTTAAATTTGAGAGCTGCTTAACTTTGACGCGCCATACAAAAAATTACATAACGACGTCTCAAACTGCTAAGTGGGACTTAAATATTTAAGTAGCCTTTGAGTATTCGGCCGGTAGGTATTTAGTGCAATTTGTTATAGTTGCTAAACGCTGTTTACAGAATATGTGAAATAGACGCATCTTGTCCGGTGCTAGTAATTTAAAATACAGACATATTTCGACATAACTCAAGACTGATTACATCCGCGAGCCCGTTCTATTTATAATTTTTGTTTTGGCATTGAATTCTAGGCTACCTTAACATGGCGAATCACCAAACTTAGCAGCCCCAACTAATAATTTATTTAAGCCGTCCGACATGACTTGGGCCATCAGCTGGCCTACTCCGAAATACGAACCTAACGTTTCGGCTGACGTATTGTCGTGATTTGACATTTCTTCTTTCGTTTTTCTCTACGATTTGACATTGTTTTGATCGTAAATCGAATCCGTACTTCGGACGATCCGTCAGCGACGTATTTCGGAGTAACCCCCCTGTTAGCAATCTTCTAGCCGACATCATATCGACCGTCAAGAAATTACGTTTATTTTTTTTTATATGGCTTCGGTGGCAAAATACGTACGGCCCGCCTGATGTTAAGCAGTTACCGTGAAGACAATATTAATGACCAGTGGTTTTCCATTGGATAATATATGCAGACTTGTTGTTTTTGTTCACAGCTTTGTGAAATATATCTTTCTAAATTCCTTCTAAGGTCGAATTTCACGGCACCCTGAGCACCCATAACTCCAGAAACTCCTATGTAATGACCTTTTATATTATACTCTTATAATCTCCTTAAAAAGCTACTAAAATGTATGTACCTCTATACTATTATTGTATAATAAATTGTCGTTGTCTGGTGTTGGGTTCCAGTTCAGGCGTCTTGATATCTGAGCCACTTCGAAGAAAAGAAAACATTAGTTACCTACTTTTCCATTTGGTATTTTAAATTTATTTTTGTTCAAAGTGAATAATAATAATAAAAATAATGTAGCCCTTTTAACGTCCCACTGCTGGGCACGGGCCTCCCCTCAATGCAAGGGGGATTCAGGCCATAATCCACCACGCTGGCCCAGTGCGGGTTGGTGGATTTCACATATCTAAAGACATGCAGGTTTCCTTCACCGTAAGCAAGTGATAATCATATTAAAGTTATGAGTTATGATGTTCAAAGTGAAATCAAAATGAAATAAAATTAATGAATGATTTTGAGTGAATTACGCCAGCAGTGGGGTTTTTTCTGCTGGTTGCTGAATACCTCGGTTTCTAGTTCCAGTTATGGAACCCTTCGGAAATAGGGTTTGCAACCAAAATAGACAAGTTTATTGGGCTTCCGGCTCTCTCACTCATCTTACGAAACGCAGCTGTAGCTACTTTACGCCGGTCTTCTGTGAGAGAGTCTACTACCTCGATCTAATACCCCGATCGAGCCAGCCCGTATATGAGCTACAGTCAACAGCCACAGCCACAGCCACAGCCACAGCCACAGCCACAGCCACAGCCACAGCCACAGCCACAGCCACAGCCACAGCCACAGCCACAGCCACAGCCACAGCCACAGCCACAGCCACAGCTAGAGCTTGCCTCTACCACCAATAAAAGCCACTTCAGTAAAATCGCTGTCACTGAAGCCACACCTAACGGAATCGCTCCGCTAGCCACCCTCACCCGCGGCGATGCGCGACCGAGTCATAAAGTAAAATTGACGGCTCACATTATACGCGGTCGTAAAACGCCGATTTCGGGGATGCACCTGGCTTTGTTATAAACCACGCCGGTAATTGAGTGAGTTCCTACTACTTCACCAAGCCAACTAGGAGCATGTCAAATATGACGTCACCCGCACAAAAAGGCGGTGGCGGTGTGCGGGAGGTGTCGCGGGCGGGAAGTCGCAGGCGGTGGCGGGTGTGCGGGCGGTATGCGGGCGGGGAAGCCGCCTTCCATCCGAGTGTCTAGTAGGCTTGGCGTAGTAGTATAATCATCTCAATTCAGCTTCATTTTCTAATAAATTCTTGTTTTATTCCTCCACTGAAAAAACAATTTCATAACATCTATCCCCGAAAACTAGCGTTATTGTTTTCACGAACCATTTAAAAAATAATAAAGTTGTAACAACGACGGTGCTTGATTGAAAAATAATTCAAATTACCCATCTTTAGCGCGGCGAAAATCGAACCCTATTTTCGGTAACCCGTCCAAACTGCGGGGAACAAACAAAGTTATCTTTCACACTTAGATAACATCGCTTACATAGAATTCAATCCTTAACGCACTGACATAGGAATGATAAGTTAAAAGAAAAGAGTTTGTCAACAGCAAAAACGTTTTCCTCCGAAAATGATGAAGCAGAAGTTTGATAGAGGTTTATCTATCACTACAAAAGTTGAGGGCGCGTCCCAAATAAGTATTAAGTTTATAATAATACGGGATTTGGAATTTACAACCTAAAAAAACAAAGGACGAAGGTGCGTGGAAATGTAAATGTTTGGATTGGGTATAGCGGATTTGTCACAACGTTAACAACTGACGCATAAAGGGATCATAATAATAATATATGTAGGGATAGGTACAGTCAGCAACGAAAGTCGCTGAACATTCTGAATTTTTCAAACCGATTATACTCTTTAATCTACAAACGTTGGTAAACCTTTATAAAACCAAACATTAGCAACATGTCTACATTTTGTTTCGATAAAGAAAAATTATGGATTTGATGCAAAACAAAATTGTGCAAGCTATTTGAAAAACTGAGAATGTTCAGCGACTTTCGTTGCTGACCGTACCCATATCATCATCATAGGTAGTCCTTCAAATTGCAACTGCGAGCTGTTTTATTAAATTCAACTCATAACTATATGGCAGAGTCGGGCAAAATTTAATTGCAATTAATTAATTGCAAATTGCAGGTGATGTCACAATTAACAATTAATTGTGATTTGTTCGCGATTGACAAACAACTCAAAATTAATTGTTAATTGTGACACCACATGCAATAGTAATTAATTAATTGCAATTAAATTTTGCCCAACTCTGCTATATGGAAGACATGGTATATCAGGGTGAATTTTTAAGTGAAAAAAAAGAAGAATAGCGAAAAGTACTCAAATAAGTATCGTGCCTGATTTTGATGAAAACTAAAACTGCATCATTGGATTTTTGCACAATCAATATTCCTAGCCAGGAATAAAACCAGTTGATTTTGAAAAAAAATACCACGCACATTGATAATACACCATTCGATAGTGTGGCTAATAAGGAATGAATTCTGGGAAGTAATGACATACGGCAAACTTAAGGAAAGAGCTCATTTTTAACAAAATACTTTTTATTTTACGGCCTAAATGTATTCAACTATCTTCCCACAGTAATTGTAATTGACGGTATTGCAGCAAATTGCCTGTCTGCTTACTAAGCATTGGGTTCCGCGCGGACCCTCGCTAATACTTGTTTATTTTTGTCTGAGGGACCCTACAATTTGCCTTTGTAACGGTACTATCATTGGTACTTTGTTGACTTTGAGGGTACAAGCTTTGGACCTTGTGGTGATCATTTGTGTATTTTACTATAGTTTTAAGGTCGCTTGAAACTATAGTAAAATTCACAAATGAAAGTAAGATATACTACAAAAGTTACAGGATTCAAAAAGGTAACCCGAGCAAACATTTTATGATATTATTTCTACGTGCAAAAACGCCAAAATTATATGATCGGGCGCGCTGCCCGCTACATTTAGGCGCACCCATTCACTTGACCTAAAGATCCAATGAACCTAGAGAATTACCTTTAATCAAACTATCGATATAACTAACCAGACCCAAATCAAAGACATTACCAAGAAAGAGGGAGACGAGTGACTGTACAAAATAGTTTATTCTAATCAATGGAGTTCGTGGACAGTTTACGACTCAGTCGCTCGGGGAAAATACTGTTGAAAACATGACGATATTGCCAATACGGCTCATCATCTGATGAATAGTGCCTTCTTATGTATAGTACGTTTTTTATACTTGTCCTATTTGGTAAGCAAAGATGGCGTCCAGCGGGGCGATTGCGTAACTTTTTGTCAATGTTTCAATTGGTTTCGTATATAATTGACACAGGATGAACGAAACCTATTGAAATATTGACAACAAAGTTACGCAATCACCCCGCTGGACGCCATCTTTGCTTACTAAATAGGACAAGTATAAAAAACGTACTATATTTAAGTTACTTATCGAATTGCGAGTGCGATAACAGATGTGTGAATTTCACTGCACGTAGTGGTGCGCTGAACACAAGTATATTGTTTTGTGTCTACAGTGGCAAACAATCGTACGGCCCGCCTGATGTTAAGCAGTTACCGTAGCCTATGCTTGCGATACCAAAGGCATAGGTTGCACGTTGTTGACCTGAAGGGAAATGGGACAGAAGGAGTGGAAGGGATGTGGGTCAGGGTTCCGAATTTCTCACTCATCGTACGAAACGCAGCTGTAATAGCTTCTTTATGCCGATTTTTTGTGAGGAGGTGGTACTACCCCGGTTGAGCAGGCTAGCTGTCAATAGACTACAGCTTGGCTCTACCAATAAATGCGGATTAGTGATCGGATGTTAGAAGGTACCATATCCGCTAAAATGATACATCAATGCCCCAAATGAATAATGTATACCACGTTACCAACTCAACTAATATAAAATCACTTCACGGCAGCAACTAGAAAAAGCCTATATAATCTTGTTCTAGACTAATGAAAGGCCCAATTCCAGGCAAACTGTAATCCGTTTAGCAATCTCACCTTCGGTTTACCACCTTAAGTTTGGACCCGATTTTATCGCGAAGTTAGTAGAGGTGGGTCGTAGTCTATTTTTTGACGGACGAGACGCAATCGTTTTCCCGACGACGAAAACGGCTACGAAAAAAAGTTAATTTAAAAACTAAAACTTTACGACTGAAAAATCGCGCTCTAAAAAGTGTGAAACAAGAAAGTATTCTCATCTATAGTACGTTTTTTTATACTTGTCCTATTTGGTAAGCAAAGATGGCGTCCAGCGGGGCGATTGCGTAACTTTTTGTCAATGTTTCAATTGGTTTCGTTTAGCCTGTGTCAATTATATACGAAACCAATTGAAACATTGACAAAAAGTTACGCAATCGCCCCGCTGGACGCCATCTTTGCTTACCAAATAGGACAAGTATAAAAAAACGTACTATAGAGGATAGCCGTGGTCCGCGGTCATATGTCATTTTGCCCTAAAGGATCTACACGGACCACGGCTATCCTCTAGATGCGAATACTTTCTTGTTTCATACTTTTTAGAGCGCGATTTTTCAGTCGTCGAGTTTTAGTTTTTAAACTTACTTTTTATTTGAATATTTTGGAGATATAACAAATAATATACAATATTTTTGAAATTTGCTAATTAGGTTCTTTCATTTGATACCTCAGACGGCGTCGTTAAAAAATATTTGTTTTTTAATTCATGATATTATATCCTCTAGAGGGCGCCATATGCAATTTTATGTAACGACACATAGCCTATAACTAGCGGGCAATTAAGCCATAAAAACGGTATTCGTTTTAACTGGTTTGAAGACGGCTTCAAAGACGACATTATTAGAAAACTGTTTAGTGAACGAACGTGGAACGACAAAGACGACGACGTTGCGACGAGTGTGATAATTGAATCATTGTATTATCGACTGTATTTTCTTAGATGTAAAGTAAAAAATCGCATCACGTAATTCGAAGACCGGTTTGTGCAATGTAAACTGTTTTGACCGAGGACGTTAAACGGTTCCATCGTCGCGGAACGCAAAACGGTTTGTAAACGGTTCCTCGTCGCAACGTCCACAGCTAGAAGTTAGACCAACCTAGATGAATAAGTTCCAAACTGATGATGCCTATTTAGAAACGTCGATAGGCTTGGGAAGGTTCCTGAAGGATGTTTGCTGACTAATGAAATGTAAATCTTTGAAGGGATTGATTGGTAGACTGTTTGATTCAAAGATGTTGTTAGAGGCGGGATAGTACCGCCTTCTCACAGAAGATCGGCGTAAAGTAGCTATTACAGCTGCGTTTCGTACGATGAGTGAGAGAGCCGGAAGCCTAACTCAACCCTCGTCTTCCCCTCCCTTTTCACCCCCTTCAGGTCGGCAACGTGCGAGCAATGCCTTTGGTATTGCAAGCATCTATAGGCTACGGTAACTGCTTAACACCAGGCGGGCTGTACGCGTGTTTGCCAGCTCAGTTTCATTAAAAAATGTCACTGTGACTTGTTACTAGGGGCGCACACAAGTCCCGAGCAACCGCGCCGGAGCCATCAGTTCAGACTGATTGCTTGAGCACGCCGCTCACCTCTTGTAGACGCAGGCATTTTCATATTTTATACCAATCGATTTGTTGATCCTAAATTTATGTAGTCGCGATTTAAAACACTGCTAACGATTTTGAAATCACACTACACAAGTGTTAACAATAGTAATTTTAATTCGATCTGAAATGAAATAGGTTAAAAAAGGTACATTTGATTATTAGTCATCAAATACTGGCAACATTTGGACTATTGTTTTGAGGCAGGCAAGGTGACAGGATTGATGACAGATTATAAAAATGGTCGAAGTATGGTACGGTCAGCAACGAAAGTCGCTGAACATTCTCAATTTTTCAAATAGCTTGCACACTTTTTTTTTGCATGAAATCCATAATTTTTCATTATCGAAACAATATGTAGGCATGTTGCTAATGTTTGGTTTTATAAAGGTTTACCAACGTTTGTAGAATAAAGAGTATAACCGATTTGAAAAATTCAGAATATTCAGCGACTTTCGCTGCTGACTGTACAACGAAATTAATATAGAAATAAGATGAAATTGTTAATTACTTGAGAGGGAGGTTGATATACAATAAATAGAGTGATTAATTTAATCAATTATTGTGTTATTCCTTTTCTTGAATTTTATGTTTCTTTTCTTTACCGTACTTTCTTTCTTTCTTTTCTTTCTTTCTTTTTTGTTCTTTTCTGTACCAAACTGTTTTTATTATTTCTTTAAAACCCCCCACAAGACAGGCATTGCCTAGTGTAGGGTGTTTTGCCTGCTTTGTAAATAGTAATGTCTTTTTGGTAATAAATATTATTATTATTATTATTAGATTCTCCGTGTATTATTGGTACATTTTCTTTTTCACAAGCAAGGGATCACAGAACTTGAAAACTTAATTTATGAAGTCACAATGATGTGGAATGGTGTTTTAAATTAATTATTAAACCCTTATAAAGTGCTGCATAAGCCCTGTGTTCGGAGTTTTAATGGAGTCAGTTACGCCAGCAGTGGGTTTTTTATCTGCTGGTTTAATCAAAATTTGAATGATACAGATAATTAGTGCTCCATCTCGTGTAAATGTGCCGAAAATTTTAAATTTGTGCCTATAGCCGTTTTGGAGTTATTCACGAATATATGATCTTGCTGGCGTAACGTTACCGCAGCAGTGTGGTTTTTTTCTGCTGGTCCAATCAAAATTTGAATGATACAGATAATTAGTGCTCCATGTCGTGTAATTGTGCCGAAAATTTTAAATTTGTGCCCCCTAAGGTTTCAAAGTTATTTCAAATCTTGCTGGCGTAACGTTTTGCGAATTCCTGTATCTCAAAAACTGTTTGGCACACAATCATGATTTTTCGTACACACATTAGTGTTAATTTGTGCCCATTTGTGACAGTTTCATATTTCAATAAATCAGAAAGGTTCGGGTGTTATAAGATTTTTCCTAAAAAAACTAAAATAGCTCCTAGCTCTTAAACTAGGAAACCTAGAAACCAAATGTTAATGCTAGCTTGTATTGCTTATTGATCCTAAGGATTTCTATAATGATCGTAAGCCTACTCCAAGGAATTTACGATTTATTACGATTTAATTGCTATCTCGCGGTGAAATTATTTAAACCCTAAATACACGAGTTTCTTATATTCCGATTACTTTTATTATTATACAAAAATTAGTGCCCTACTTCAAATATACGTGTACCAAATATCAGCTCTGTACACCTTATAAATATAAAATAATTAATAAAAACCACCATGACAAACTTTCATTGGTTAACCGACCAAATTATAATGAGTTGAAAAAAGCGGCCGCCCGATACATAGCGCCTACCATCTTAAATGTATACAATACATTGGCTGTGTGCTAACAGTTCTGTAGAAAAGTGAATTAGTAATATTTATTTTTATATTTTCTTTGTAACGGTTAAACTCGCTACATACCATTGCCCCCTGTCTAGCTAGACCCCTTCGTCCGCTCACTGTTTGTACTGTGCTACTACCATAAGTTTTTTTTATTATTTCTAATATCAAGATTTTTTTTTGTTTAATGTAAGTACCTCCACTATTTTATATTTTTATGTTGTGTCAATGTAGTAATGTTGTGTTTGTTTATAATTGTTGAAATTACTAATATTTATTAGTGTTCATTCGTTTTATATCTCGATGATGGTGAATGATTTCGATTTAAAGAATGGATATTATTTTTCAAAGTCGTATTGCTGTTTATAAGCGTCGATTTTTTATCTTTAGAAATATATAATAGAAGATACTGTTACTATTGTTGTGTGTTATTAGTTAAAGTTCATTTAGCTACACGAACATAAAATAAATATTAAGTAAGGTACCTACATATTTAAATTTAGCATACCCTGTGATTATACATTTATTAACCTTATTTAATAGTTTATAATTACACTCCAAAGTATTATGTACGCGTTTGTACTCATTACAACGCTGTCAATTGAAATAGGATGGCTTGAAGTACGGAGCGTTCGCTTGTTTCTATACATTCCAATTCCGTCAGTTAACCACCGAAAGCGCTTCGTGATGGTTATTTATTAATAATATTTTAATTATAAGGTTTACAGAGCTGATGTTTGGTACACGAATATTTGAAGTAGGGCACTAATTTTTGTAATATAATAAAAGTAATCGGAACATAAGAAACTCGTGTATTTAGGGTTTAAATAATTTCACCGCGAGATAGCAATAAAATCGTAATAAATCGTAAATTCCTTGTAGTAGGCTTACGATCATTATAGAAATGCTTAGGATCGATAAGAAATACAAGCTAGCACTAACATTTAGTTTCTAGGTTTCCTAGTTTAAGAGCTAGGAGCTATTTTAGTTTTTTTAGGAAAAATCTTATAACACCCGAACCTTTCTGATTTATTGAAATATGAAACTGTCACAAATGGGCACAAATTAACACTAATGTGTGTACGAAAAATTATGATTGTGTGCCAAACAGTTTTTGAGATACAGGAATTCGCAAAACGTTACGCCAGCAAGATTTGAAATAACTCTGAAACCTTAGGGGGCACAAATTTAAAATTTTCGGCACAATTACACGACATGGAGCACTAATTATCTGTATCATTCAAATTTTGATTGGATCAGCAGGAAAAAAACACACTGCTGCGGTAACGTTACGCCAGCAAGATCATATATTCGTGAATAACTCCAAAACGGCTATAGGCACAAATTTAAAATTTTCGGCACATTTACACGAGATGGAGCACTAATTATCTGTATCATTCAAATTTTGATTGGACCAGCAGAAAAAAACCCCACTGCTGGCGTAATTCACTCGTTTTAATGGAGAAAAATTTTCTTTTAACCGACGACGAAACAGTAAAGTTTTGGAAGAGGGGGTGGTTTTGTCTTCATTACCCGACTACGGTGGAGGGTTATGATTTTGACCGGTATTTATGTATGTATGTATGTATCAGAGTTGGGCAAAATTTAATTGCAATTAATTAATTGCTAATTGCAGGTGATGTCACAATTAACAATTAATTGTGATTTGTTCGCGATTGACAAACAAACCAAAATTAATTGTTAATTGTGACACCACATGCAATTAGCAATTAATTAATTGCAATTAAATGTTGCCTAACTCTGGTATGTATGTATGTATGTAAGTATGTATGTATGTATGTGCGTCTGTTCCCGCCTAACTTCCAAACTACTTGTCGTAATTTGACAAATGAGGTATCGTTAGAAGCGGCTTAGTGGCGCGCTGGTTATAGGCTATGTGACGTCACATAAAATGGCATATGGCGCCCTCTAGAGGACATAATGTCATGAACTAATTTGATCATGTACAGTCCACGCAAAATTAAGATGGTTATTTCATATTTCGAACTAGCTGTGCCCGCGGCTCCGCCCGCGTGGAATTGATGTGTAATTAGCCTATGTCTTATTCCAGAGCCTACAATTATCTACGTTTCAAATTTCATTGAAATCGGTTTAGTAGTTATGGAGATACGTGGTAACAAACATTCTCACACACACACTTACTTTCGCATTTATAATATTAGTAGGATAGGATAGGATAGTAGTAGTAGGATAAAATAGTAGTATAGGATAGGCTTTAGGCTAAAAATGCCACATAGCAATTCTGCAAGAGCAATTCATTTTTAATTATTCAGGTCACACACCTTCAAGTATACTTGTGCAGAGACTTGTGCCAATTCCGGGCCACTTGCGTAATTGCGCGTATTGTGCAAGTCTAGACTTGCACAAGTAAACTTGAAGGTGTGTGGCCGGCGTTTGCGTAAAACTGTTACGAATGGCGTAAACAGTGTGACAATTTTACTGAAATTTTGCGGAATTGATAGGGTTTCTGCAGCTTGGCTCTATCACTTGATTAAAATTGAACTACTATCAGCACAATATGTGCACAACCATGTTAACGACCGCTTACTGGCTTGAGCGTTGGCCGCTCGATTCACTGCATCGGGTGGTTGCGCGTTTGATTCCCAGAGGCAAATTTCGGAAGCAGCCTTTTCGAAATTTGCCCTGGTCTGGGTGTCACTGGGATTGTTCCCAGTCCATTGCATGGTAGCCATAGTACAAGCGTTGTTTAGTTTGGCACCATACAGTTGGTGTGTCAGTCTGGCGATATTTATTAACACAGCATGTTACAGGGCATGGGCTATGGGTAAGTTTACAGGTCCCAAAAAGGTCGGCGCCGCGTCTGCTCCCCTTAAGTTGCAGATGTCCTGAGCGGCGGCTTCCACTTACCATCAGGTGGACCGACTGCCAGTATGCCATACTTGGCTATAAAAAAATATATAATGTATATACCTAAGGGTAGGAAATACAGAAATCATCACATCACATCACATCCCATTAATCATCCATCGTTATCCACATCTAAGAGATCAAACTATGATGTAACTATCTCACATAACACATCAATCAAACTGCCAATAATTAAACTGCTAACCGGAAACGAGTATCCGCCATGTTTGCGGCTCCCACGGTACTTCCGCCGGCCATCTTGGCTTGCGGAATCCGAGGGAAGTTTGTTTTGTACGCAAACATATTGTTCCAAGCCTTTATAAGTGGCACTTAGCCAAGTTTAGTTTCGGTTTTTACTTAAGACTAGCTGTGCCCGCGACTCCGTACGAGTGGAACTTAACAATAAAATAAGTAGCTAAGTTACTCCTCACAACATCAACTATCAACTATCTGCCAGTGCAAGTCCCGGGAAAATCTATCCAGCTGTTTCGGAGATTAGCCGAATCAAACATCCAAACAGACAGACGGACAGACTGACAAAACATTTAAAATAATCTTATCTTAATTGTTATAAGTACCTATTTTATATGACTTTCATATGCATTCAGCAAAAAGCTGTTATTTTACATTACAAACAGACACTTCAATTTTATTTATATGTATGTATAGAGAATAGATAATTTTCTGAAGACTTCACCAAAGCTGTGGAGATTATCTTTTGAAGAATTTTCCCAAAAGTTTGGCGCGGAATAATTTATATCTTCAAACAAAGATTTGTAAGAACGATGCTATTGACGTATTTACGGATGAATGGAAGGTAATAAGATAGAGTAAACGAGATGCATTGCATTGATGTATTTGCCTCGCGCGTGGCAATGCTGCCTCGCGCGGCATGTGAGTGTTGTGGACACGCCTTTTAAGTTGTACTGTGTTCATGGACTCCATTTAGTAGGGCATATTGTGGACAGTCTCAAGTCCCTCTTTCTTGGTCATAGCAGCTCTATATTTTGACGTCACACCGCCATATGACATGACTTCCTAACTAAACATAGCATACGATATCAATTAATTCACCTAATTATACACCGAGACCTAGATTATCGTGAATGTCCCAAATCGTGATATATGAGGTCTTTGGGCGTTAGCTCCGTGACCCGTAATGGCAGATAGCAGATTTCCGAATATGATTAACTATTCCGTATGAAGCGGAGCTAGGAATGGGTGAATATTTTTTACACGACTGTTTATTGGCGTAAATCTGGAATCTATATATATACTTCTATCATCTGCCTTACCTTATCCCATTATCTGGGGTCGGCACAGTATGAAATGGCACTAAAAGTAATGAAATGAAAAAATATGAAATAAAATATTAATTCAGCACAGCATATTACAAAAAAAACCGGTCTAGTGCGTGTCGGACTCGCACATAAAGGGTTCCGTACCACCGTAAAATAAAAACACTGCCTTTTATGCATACTTATATGTATACACATCTATATTTCTATACCTAATATAATACATTTATTAATAAGACGTCAAGAAACAAAGATTGTGTAGGTAGGAAATTCATTACTCGCACATAACACGCATTATTTTCTATACCTAAGCGCCATGAATCACGAAGTTTTTCCTACGTTGATTAGGGATCCAATAATGACCTGCCCTGACCTCGCCTATTCAGGCACGACCCACGGACCCACGCTTCCAAAGGCAATGAACTTGAGAAAATAATAAAGTATTTTGGTTATGATGTAGAAGTCATGGGTTTAAAATGTCTGCCTGTTTTTACATGGTGGTAGAGCCAAGCTTGACTGCAGCTCACATACGGGCTGGCTCGACCGGGGTAGTACGACCCTCTCACAGTAGATCGGCGTACAGTAGCTACTACACCTTACGTACGATGAGTGAGAGAGCCGGAAGCCCAATCCCCCTCCTACCCCTCCCTCTGTGCCACTCCCCTTCAGGTCGGCAACTTGGTTCACTTTGGCTCTCACTGTCATAATTTTCAAGTTCTTCGAAAAATAAACACTGAATCCTTTCAACCAATTGCATGAAACCGGCCAAGTGCGTGTCGGACTCGCACATAAAGGGTTCCATACCACCGTAGAATAAAAACGTCAAAAATATCAAGTTTCATTTAATGGGGAGTTCCTTTACTTTAAAATTTTATTTTATTTTTAATATTTTTTGTTGTAGCGGCAAATGAGAAATACACATTCTGTGAAAATGTCAACTCTCTACCTATTACGGTTCGATACAGCGCGCTTACAGACTGACATTACGGCTTAGTAATAGGGTCCGGTTGGCACTCTTTGGGTACGGAACCCTAAAAACTACTTCGCAAATATCCACGATGTTTTAAATCGGACAGCGGACCCGAGCCGCGTGTATCAAAATGTCCAATACGTTTATGAATGGGGCCAACCGGAACAAAGAGAACGCAGGAAAAAAACTAACGTTTGTGGAATGAGTTTTCAAACTACGCGGTTGGGTCATGTTTGGTTGGAAGGCCGTAGGAAATTTTCTGAACATACGCCTGCTATGGACATGCCTAGTCACATATGAACCACCTCTGGATTTAGTTTGGAAATTGTCTGGATATAGTCTGGACATATTCTGGTCTTACCCAAAAATATTCTTGACATAGTCTGGACATATTCTGGAAATAATCTGGACATAGTCTGGACATAGTCTGGTCATAGTCTGGACATAGTCTGGACATAGTCTGGACATAGTCTGGACATATTCTGGTCCCTGTCTGGATATAGTCTGGGCATAGTATAGACATTATCTGGATATTATAGTCTGGACATAGTCGGGACACAGCCTAGACACAAGTAGTATGGACACAGTAGACATAGTCTGACATATTCCAGCATTATACGACTTCCAGCTGGTCGATTATTCGATACAATGATAAAACTCTTTAAAAGTTGCTGCAACCGAAACTTAAAATGACACCAACTTACTAAATACTGCTAAGTTTCATACCCCATAGGAACTCATATTAGGCCCGCATGATGCGTATACCCAACAAAAATAAACGAACGAAATCCGAACCAGCGTAGGATGGGGAAACTTTTAATAGCTTTATTTAATACGAGTTCAATTATTGTTTGGTGCGAAAGCGAAAACTGGTCATTATCCGAAAAGTCGGAACGATTCGATTCTACATACTGCATGGAAAGTTGAGCAACATTGTTGAAATTGTTCGAATTCACCATTGATGAATTATTTTAGCAGATATGGTACATCCTAACATTACACGGTGCGCTAGGCATGTCGTGACATGCCGCGAAATGATTCGCGAATGGCTGCGTCTATATCAGGCGCATGCCGCGCGAGGTTGCGCGCTCACATGCCGCGTACGGCACGCGCGGCAGCCTCAGTCACATGCTCAGGTAAGCCAAAGTGCGAGCTAACCTAAACTCTAGATAGAGAAAGGTATAGTCGAACACTCAGTTACATGGTTAAATTATCTTTCTGTCTCATGACTAGGCTAAGGGCAAGGTAAATGACAGCGCAATGAGGCAGGGCGAGCGTTGGGCTCGGGCGCGCCTTATTATACTAAGCGAGGTAAAGCTGTCTCGCGCGGCATGTAAGACATTTGGTGGCGGCTATTTAATTACAAAACTGTTGGCACACTTATTCTTCTATAGGTATAACACACAGAAGGGATTAATGAAAAGCGTCTGGTGCCAACCCGTTCTATTTAACATCACAATTAACTGATTCGATTTATCGAATAAGTTTAGACGGACCGGTTCCCCGCGGCAGCGTTTTATAATTTCGTGAAATAACTCCGCTGTTTTAAATAAAGGATGTTACTACTCTTCCAAGCCAACTACGCACTCGGATGGAATGCTCGCCTTGCCTCACCTGTAGGGCTATTACATATGTCACTTGACAACAGGCTTCGGTTGTTCACTGAACTTTGATGGTAAATTAGAATGACATAACATTGGTATTACGTATTTCTTGCAGGGCTAACCTAACATAAACTCACTGTACCTTGATATCCATTCACCGAAATACGTATCTCTCTGTCGAGAGTATAGTTTGGCTCGCCCTTTGGCTCGCCCGAACACGTGATTGAGGTTGCAGTGTGAAGCATGTAACCGCGCAGCCTCGAGCGGCATGCGCCTGATGTAGACGCAGCTATTAGTTGTGAAGCATGAAAATAATTTAAAATAAAATAAATTAATACCACGATTATACGCAAAGATTTTGTTTTAAAGGTATTTGTATGACCATGAATGAAACCTTTAATAGCAAGTAACCACGTCCTAAATTTAATCACGGGTCAGTACCTCTCTGATTAAAGTTCCCTATGGCCCTGATACTGATTCGGCCCACGCTCCGGACAAAGGGCTGATGACGCAATCGGCTTGTCAAGGGATTATCTTCGAGCCCTTTCTGTTAAATAATGTGCTGTGATACGTATTTCTTGTACAGATTTATGTGGTACAATGATAGCCGGGTGGTTAAATGCTTGCTTTATAAGGGGCGGAATTAGTTCTAGCATATACATGCTTATGTACCTATATGCAACTATGGATTGCTATATATAAATTTCGAGACATGTTTTAAATATTATCTTCCGCGAAAGTCTGAGCCGTATTATGTCCATGGACTCTGTTAAATAGGACATACTATTATGAAAAGTCATATTTCTCCCTCTTTCTTGGTAATGATTTTGCTGTCGTCAAATCTAGAAGGCCAAACAGGAGAGGAGAACAAGACCAAAGTCTTTATAGTCACAACTGTGAACCCGGAAACTGGGCGTCTTGTCGCCGCGAAGGCTCGGCGACTAGACACGACGATAGGCTGCGACTTGACATATTTGACGTTTGAGTCGCAGAGTCGCAATGACAAGGTACGGGGAGTCGCACGGTCGCAGCGCCTAGATGCACGGTGCACGCACACACACGACGACATTTGCATGCGACAGGTAGCGAACTTCTCTCTCGACTACTCAAAGAAAATGATCTGACGCGACTAGACGAAAACAGCGCTACCTGTGCGTCTTGTCGCAGCGACTAGACGCGGAGACAAGACACCCAGTCAGTGGGGTCACATAAAGTGCAATTTGGCGCAGAAAAAAAAAAGAAGTTTAAAAAAACATAAAATCCCGTGATTCCAATCCCGGAACGTATTGCCGACACAGAGAGTTCGGGCCGGTAATGAAAGACCGTTCATATTCAGAATGAGTGCACGGGAACGGTTGAAACGATTCGCGAGCACAGCACTATCCGTCGCCCAGTTTTGAGGCCATCGGACCTATGACATTACCAAGGAAGAGGAGAGAGATTATTTATTGGTGGTAGAGCCAATCTGTAGCCAATCGACTACAGCTCATATTATACAGACTGTCTCGACTAGAGTACCACCAACCGCTCACAGAAGATCGGCGTAAAGTGGCTGTTACAACTGCGTTTCGTACGATGAGTGAGAGAGCCGGAAGTCTAACTCCCCCCTCTTCCCCTCCCTCCGTTCCACTCCCTTTCAGGTCAGCAACGTGCGAGCAATGCCTTTGGTATTCCAATCATCTATAGGCTACGGTAACTGCTTAACATCAGGCGGGCCGTACGCTTGTTTTCCATCTGTCCCATAAAAATAAGTGAGACATGTGACTGTCGAAAATAGTATGTCCTAATAAACTGAGTCAATAGACACAGTACGACTCACTCGTTTGTGGAACATAATGTTGAAAACATGTCGGTATCGCTAATATGGCTCATGCCTTGAAGATGATTTGTTACGTCTAGGTGCCTCACATGCCAAGCCCAAGCACTCGTCCTTTGACATTATGTCTATTCGTTCCGACGTCAAAACTGAGTGCTCGGGCGCGGCATGCTCCTGATGTAGACGCAACCATTGTCGAATTGCGAGTGCGATAACAGATGTGTGAAATCCGCTGCATGTAGTGCGCAGAGCACAAGTCTAGCGATTGCAATGTCATGAGGTACCATATCTGCTGAAATAATACATCAATGCATCGGACTGATTTTAATTTCGAATTAATTCTTTTCTATCCAGATCTTTTTTATTCAGGGTTTTATACCACGAATTAAATTACTGATTTTATCCATCTCTGACCACACCTTTATATTCCCCGAAGGAAGGTATATGATCTCTCACTCATCGTACGGAACGCAGCTGTAATAGCTACTTTACGCCGATCGTCTGTGAGTGGGTGGTACTACCCCGATCGAGCGAGGCTGTACGGAAACGCTTAGTTCAAATGCCACTAAACGGTCATCTATATGTGACTGACCTTGTCATATATATATATATATATATATATATATATATATATATATATATATATATATATATAAATATATAACGTCACGACTTTTATCCCCATTCGGGGGTAGTCAGAGGCTTGAGTGGCCATACACCACCACATTGTGGAGGTATTAAGCCAACTCAAAGCCCACGTTTCACCAGATAGCCTTGACCAACAACGCTTGACAACGTTTGACCTTGTCAAGCGTTGCTTAACCTCAGATTGTTTACCAATCAGCGATTGCAGCTGGCTATAAGAGCCGCAACCACCAATGCCCCCTGACGCACATGATTTTGTCATGTTGACGAGCCCGTTGGCGTGATGGCGTTTCACGCTGCAGGTCGTAGGTTCGATTCCTACCCGGGCCATATATTTGTGTGCATGAACATGTCTGTATGTCCCGAGTCTGGGTGTATATGTATATCAAGTATGTATTTACAAATAAAAAAGTAGTATACAACATGTTAAGAAAACCCTGTCCGACCCGAAAACGTATTGTTGGGTATCGAGATTAGATTCTATATTTGTAAAAAAAAAACATTTTTTTTATTTTTTTTATTTTTATTTTGAAATTTTTATTTTTTATATTTTTTCAGCATAGTAAGTGTCCCACTGCTGGGCAAAGGCCTCTCATATTTTTTTGGAAAACAAATAACCCGTTTACATAAAAAAATAAAAACATAATATGACGTCATCACATACTTTGTGGTCAGAGGTGCCGCCACACGATCTAACATAATTACTTCCGGTAACGGTGTTGTCATATTTTTAAAATTTGCTACATTTTGAGGGAAAAAGGTAAAAAAAATTGGCATTTTAAATTGTCATGAATATTTTTACTATCATGAATATTTAATTTATTTTATTTGGTCATGTGATTGGCAAACCTAAATACCGGTTTCGGCTCGGACAGGGTTTTTTTAACATATTGTATGTAGTAATATCAGTTATCTGGTTTCCATAGTACAAGCTCTGCTTAGTTTGGGATCAGGTAGCCGTGTGTAAAAAATGTCCCAGGATATTATTATTATATTATACTAGCTGTGCCCGCGGCTTCGCCCGCGTGGAAATTGATGTTCATGATTAGTCTGTCTTATTCCAGAGCCTACACTATCTGCATTTCACATTGAAATCAGTTTAGTAGTTATGGAGATACCGACGTGGCAACAAACATTCACACATACAGACACATACACTTATTTAGCTTTTGCCCGCGAATTCGTCGGCACAAAATTTAAATTTAAAAAAAAACGGACTCGATCCCGTTTCCCGGGTCCCGGATCCGGTTTGCTGGATCCCAGATCCGGTTTGCCGGATCCCATATCCCAGATCCCGTATCCTGGATCTCGTTTCCTGGATTCCGTTTCCTGGATCTCGTTTCCCGGATCCCGTATCTCTGATCCCGGATCCCGGATATCGTATCTGGGATCTCGTTTCCCGGATCCCGGATCGCGTTTGCCGGATCCCGTATCCCGAATCCTGCATCCCTCATCCCATTTATGGTAATGTTCCAAGCACTATGTCGAAGTTAAAGTAAATGAACATAAACACGGTGTATATCACGTATCCTAAAACCGACTTGTATTTTTAAGAAGACATCTAAACACCATTTTTCATACTTAATTCTAACTTCAAAAATGACAAACTCCCATACAAACTTTCATCCCCTATTCTACCACCTTAGGGGTTGAATTTTCATACACCCTGTAATTATTATTTTTTTTATTTAAAGAAACCAAAACAACTATTAACTATCAAAAATGACTTACTTTCATCCCCCATTTAAACCTCTTAGGGGTTGAATTTTCAAAAACCCTGATTTTAACATTTTTCATTTTATAAAAGACATATAATCACCAATTTTCATACTTCTAACTTGAAAAATGACGAACTTGCATACAAACTTTCATCCCTTATTTAACCCCCATAGGGGATGAATTTTCAAAAACCCTGAAATTATTTTTTTACATATATAAAAATAAACCTAAACACCAATTTTCACAATTCTAACTTCAAAACTGACAAACATCCATGCAAAATAACATTCAAAACTTTCATCCCCTATTTTACCCCCTTAGGGATTGAATTTTCAAAAACGCTGAAATTACTAATTATTATTTTTTTAAAGACACCTAATTTCAAATTTTCATAATTCTAACTTCAAAAATGACGAACCTACATACAAACTTTCATCCCCTATTTAACCATCTTAGGGGTTGAAATTTATAGGTATGATTAGCCTATGTCTCCTTCCAGAGTTTACACTATCTACATTTCAAATTTCATTAAAATCGGTGCAGTAGTTATGGAGATACGTGGGAACAAACATTCACACACACACACACACACACACACACACACACAGTTACTTTCGCATTTATAATATTAGTAGGATTATACATACATACATACATACATACATGAACCCTAAACACATATACACTCCTCTTTTTGGGCAGACGTGTAAAAAACAATATGGGAGTTATTATGGGTCAATTCTCAAATGTGAAAAAAAATTTTTTTTCTTCCCCTTTATAATATGGGTTTCGATTTTAAGGCCTTGATAAGCACCTCTTAGATTAAAAAGTGTTCCACAAAAAGGTCCCCCAACTGCAATGACACTACACTTGTTTCATACTTTAAGTTCGTTTTTTGGCAGGGCAGTCGTGTTTTAAATTATTTATTTATATTTAATGCATTTTAGTGACAGCAGCCAAAAATTTAATGTTTGTTTTGCCTGTACACCGTACCTATATTAAGTTATGCCTAAAAAATCTACAGTTTTGGAATGTGCTTATCGTTTTTTGGAAGGGCAGTCGTGTTTTTAATTTTTTTATTTATTTCATGTTGAAATATGAAACTTCCTGTACTTATGCCAACTCTATATTCCGTCCGGTGACACATCAGAATATAGAGCCGAATTTCACGGCAGCCGCGGATCAACAATGGCCTGATTGAAGCCTTCAATCATCCTGAAACTTAATCAAGGCACAAAGAACTTGCGCTGCTTTTACAGGCTTACTTTGACCTAGTATTAGTGGTAGAGCAGTGTTTGAAACATGGAATCCTCTCCATCCAAAGGTTGTCTGGAAGAGATCGCAGCTTGCGATAAGACCGCCCATTGTACACTGTTTTTGATTCTTGTTTTGTTTGACATTGTTGTTTATGTTTTTGACTGGTGTACAATAAAGTTTTATCTATATATCTATCTATCTAGAGCCAAGCTGTAGCCAATTGACTGCAGCTCATATACGGGCTGGCTTGACCGGGGCAGTACCACAGAAGATCGGCGTAAAGTAGCTATTAAAGCTGCGTTTCGTATGATGAGTGAGAGAGCCGGAAGCCCAATCACCGTTCCCTTCCTTCTATCCCACTCCCCTTCAGAGGGGCTAGCCAAGTGGCATGAACGCTAATCGAATAGAATAGAATAGACTTCACAATGTATGGAAATGTCAAACGTCGCTATGTAGATCAACAACAAGTTGCTATGTAGATCACGTGACTTATGTTATTTCCATACATGAAGCTTAGCGATTTGAACGAACGCTCGTAGACGTCAGCCACTTGTCTAGCGCTTCAGGTCAGCAAACGTGCGAGCGATGCCCATGGTATTGTAAGCATATATAGGCTACGGTAACTGCTTAACATCAGGCGGGCCTTACGCTTGTTTACCACCTTAGTAATCATCATCATCATCATCATAATATTAATACGTGAAGCATTTCTTTTCGTTCCCTTTTTTCAAAGATTACGTGGAAGGAGGAGTATGAAATTTGGCACGGTTATAGTTTACATGGAGTAGGTGTGCACAAACCTAATTCAAATAAAAAAAAATGAATTAGGGCCACCGCAGACTTGCTACTTTGAGCATCGGCGATCGGTGATTTTGATGCTGCGTCTCGCTCGTTCGCGCTCGAAGAAACGCGACGCAGCATCGATACGTCACAAAATCGCCGGTCGCCGATGCTAAAAGTAGCAAGTCTGCGGAGGCCCTTATGGTTGAATTTCGACCACTCGGCGACCACTAGCAGAAAAATAACGTGACATTACAAAATAAAACATGCAAAACGGTTAATATCCGTTCGCGATATTGGCGTAATCGCGGCAACGACATTTGAAATTCGATACCAATCGGCCGCCGGACGCGATGCAGGCGTGTCCGGTAGCTGTCCGGCCCGCGTCCGGACCGGACGGACGTTCCCAACTAATCATTGGTATGTTTTATCGTAGATAATTTGTTTGTTTTTGGCCCTTTGATTGGAGTCAGAACGCGGATGAAACAATTTAGTTAGTTGGATCGTAAACACGTAAGGAAACTTGCATCTAGAAATTACAACAAATTGTCGAAAGATGTGAAATTCACCAACCCAGACTAGGCCAG
The DNA here is from genome assembly GCA_947859195.1 of Drymonia ruficornis. NCBI lineage: Eukaryota > Metazoa > Arthropoda > Insecta > Lepidoptera > Notodontidae > Drymonia > Drymonia ruficornis. Next base: position 4,170,640 of record OX401927.1, read on the forward strand.
CGTAGTGGCTAATGGCCTGAGTGCCCCTTGCATTGAGGAGAGGCCCGAACCCTGGAGTAGGATGATAAGGGCCGCTATAGACGAACTGCTTGGAGCAGTTAGTGCGGTCGCTGTTGGGCAATCTGCAGTTTCAATACAAAATTGGCATTTGCAATTTGCCTTCAGGTCGGCAATGTGCAGGCAATGCCAATTGGCAATTGGCAATACCAATTGGCAATTGGTATTGTAAGCATCTATAGGCTACGGCAACTGCTCAACATTAGCCGGGCCGTACGCATTTTTGCCACCGCAGTCCAATAAAAAATAAAATAAAAAATACACAGCACAGACCGCTCAAGCATATCATTTGCAGTCGCAGCTATAAATGCAGTCGGCGTGCAGTTGATGCCGGGAGCAAAGAGTTGCTCGACCTAGGTTTTGTAGTTGGTAGAGCCAAGCTGTAGCCAATTGACTGCAGCTCATAAACGGGCTGGCTCGACCGGGGTAGTACCCTCTCACAGAAGATCGGCGTAAAGTGGCTATTACAGCTGCGTTTCGTACGATGAGTGAGAGAGCCGAAAGCTCGTCCCCCCCCCCCCCTCCTTCCATCCCACTCCCCTTCAGGTCGGCAATGTGCGAGCAATGCCTTTGGTATTGTAAGCATTTATAGGCTACGGTAACTGCTTAACATCAGGCGGGCCGTACGCTTTTTTGCCACCGCAGTCAAATAAAAAAAACAAAGACTGCTTGGATCAGTCGGGTTGAAGTTGACTCCGACGACGTCGATGACGACTGCTCTCGTGCAGTTGATTTCGACTGCTCTAAGCAGTTCGTCTATTGTGGCTCTAAAATGGAATATAAATGTTTTTATTTCTTTTCCTAACACTGTTTACTGTACTGTTTCAGACTTCAGAAACACTGAAAAAACATACAGATGGAAGCTTCGCATGAAATATGCCGTTGTCATAAACACTTTATCATGAACCGTCCTTATACTTTTCCAATATCATACGTCTACGGTTACGGCCAGTCTATATTTGCGTAAACCCGTACTTATCCTGATATACGTTTTATCCCGTCGTGCGAACCATACAAAATGCTCAGTCATCAGGGATCGGTCTTTTTGACAGCGACAAAGACATTAAATAAATAAAATATATAAAAAAAAAAAAGATTTTCCAAGACATTCTAGGTTTCCTCACGATGTTTTCCATCGAATTATAATCATAAAAAGTTATGATTCGCACATAATGATAATAATAATTTAGCCATTTTAACGTCCCACTGCTGGGCACGGGCCTACCCTTAATGCGAGGGGGATTCACGCCATAATCCACCACGCTGGCCCAGTGCGGGTTGGTGGATTTCACATGTCTAAAGACATGCAGGTTTCCTCACGTTGTTTTCTTCACTGTAAGCAAATTATAATCATATTAAAGTTATGATTAGCACATAGATTTAGAAAAATCTAGAGGTACGACCTGGGGACCCTTGACCTTAAGCCCGCAAAACGCCTGCTTAACCAATCAGCTATCACTGCTTATAAGTTGGCTATCACTGCTTATCACTGCACTTACATAACTAACATGTTTTTATTTAGCTCTAGAGAAAAATCTCAAGTTTATCAGTGAGTCCTTACCCTTATCACGTCAGCCCTCAATCTCTGAAAGGGTCGCGTCAGTTACTTGATTACTTCCCGTGTTGACGCCCTTTAATTCATTGCTACTGTTACATGTCAGCCCTTCAGCAAGCAATTGGTTTATTAGAAGGATTGAAAGTCAAATAAATGAAAAAAGAAATGGAAAATATTTTTACCGTATATAACTTTAGGCCTGGCACGGCAACGTGACAAAACTTTATCTGATCTGACAGATTTTGACACGCTCAGTTGCTCTTTCTCTATCTAATTTCATAAAATAAAGAGATTAGCTGAGTCGTTGTCTCACATGACCGCTTAGTTTGACAGGGAACGCCTGAGCCAAATGCTCGCCTTGCCTCACCCGAGCGCTGTCATTTTTCCTCGCCTAGTTTGGCCTAGTCATGGGACAGAAGTATCTCTGCCTAGCGTGTAGCTTGACACGCCATTTGGCTCGCCCGAGCATGTGTCTGAGGCTGCCACACGTACCGGGCGTGGCATGTGCCTGATGTAGACGCAGCTATTGAGGAAAAAATATATTTCTCACATTTTGTCTTCTCACATTCGGCTGTAATAAGCCTTCTAAAGAACATAAGAATCTGGCATGCCAATATGGCACAATGGTCTACCTAATAACCCTATCGTAACGTCCAGTCAGCTAGGTCACTGACCCCGAATCTATAGGGTCAGTTGCCGCTTGATTACTTCCCGTGTCGCCGCTCGCAGACGGGGTGACGACCAATGACGTTTAACATTATAGATCAGGGGGGTTACTCCGAAATACGTCGCTGACGGATCGTCCGAAGTACGGATTCGATTTACGATCAAAACAATGTCAAATCGTAGAGAAAAACGAAAGAAGAAATGTCAAATCACGACAATCCGTCAGCCGAAACATTAGGTTCGTATTTCGGAGTAGGCCAGCTGACATACACGAACTTTAGTGCTTTGAAAAATAGCACATTAAACTGTACTTACATGGCAATAAATACAAACCATATACGCCAGACTAGTTGTTAGAAAGATATAAATATACATCGTAGTGTTGGAGCGCGCGAACGTGCAGCAGTGCAACCGCGACGCTAGGTGGTGCGTGACTAGCGCTGCGATACACGCGACTGCTTGTAGCTGCCCATCTCGACCGCTTGAAGCAGACGCTGCACGGCGAACAGCAGTTTCAGTACAAAATTGCCATTTACCATACACGGACTGCTCAAGCAGTCGGCGAGCGGTCGATGCGTATTTCCAAAATATAACTTATGGCTTTTGCCCGCGACTTCGTTCGCGTAGAATTTCAATTTAAAAGAATGGATCCCGGATCCCGGACCCCATTTCCCGGATCCCGTCTTCCTGATCCCGTATTCCGGAAATCCCGTATCATGGTTCCCGGATACCGTAACTCGTTTTCAGGCTCCTGGATCCCGTATCCCGACTCCCGTATCCCGGACCCCGTATCTCTGATCTCAGATCTCGTATACCTTATCCCGGATCCCGGATCCCGGAACCCGTATCTCGGATTCCGTTTCCCGCATCCCGTATGGCTAATCCCGCATCCCGTATCCTGACTGCCGTATACCTGATCCTAGATCCCGTTAGGTTAGGGTTAGGTTCGAAGGTTACGACGTGGGTTACGTGTTAGGTTACTGGTGACTCTAAATGCACGGGGCTCCGTCGACCTTGTGATTTTTTTTTTTTTTTTTTTTTTATAGGACTGCGGTGACAAAAAAGCGTACGGCCCGCCTGATGTTAAGCAGTTACCGTAGCCTATAGATGCTTACAATACCAAAGGTATTGCTCGCACATTGCCGACCTGAAGGGGAGTGGGATGGAGGGAGGGGGAGGGGGGGTGGGCTTACGGCTCTCTCACTCATCGTACGAAACGCAGCTGTAATAGCTGCTTTACGCCGATCTTCTGTGAGAGGGTGGTACTACCCCGGTCGAGCCAGCCCGTTTATGAGCTGCAGTCAATTGGCTACAGCTTGGCTCTACCACCTGGAATAATATGGCTGACAAGTGAATGTACCTACTTATTCTGTGTTGACTTGTTGGCTTACTCCAACCTGTAACCGATCATAACTTTATGGAGCGCTCACATTATAATTTGTAAATACGCCGCTCTCTGACAGGTCGTTTCCACGAACGTAAATGAATACTGGACAGCTTACTGCAGCACAAAAAACGAGCCGAGTGAGAGGGGCCCATAGTGGTACAGTGTCCCTCTACTAGGGTGTCCACGCAATAATACAAATTTAACGTACTTATTGTATTATATAGTTACATGAGTAACGCATATGATTGATATTGTATAACTCTAACGGAGGTTTCTCTATGCCTGTCGAAGATATAAAAGAAAGTACCTTATTACTATGTTTCATCTTCGCGTTGGTAGCCACTCTACAAGCAAAATAAACATTTCAAACAATGGATAAATAAATAAATATCTCCAGACAATACATCAACTATTAGGTCCCAAACTAAGCAACGCTTGTACCTACTATAAATACCGTCCAATGGACTGGAAGCTATCCCAGACCAGAGCAAATTACGAAAAGGCTATTTCCAAAATTTTCCCCGACGGGAATCGAACCCACAACCAATCGGTGCAATGAGCCCAGCGGCCTACGATCAAACCACTGCGGCAAACGGATGACAAAGTCATGTGGTTTTACCCTAGCTGAGCATTATTACCAATGTTACCATCTAAAGATAAAAAAAACCGATCTTTTACAAAATATGAATAATATTCAATATTACTTGCTATAAAAAATATATGACTACAAATTAAAAATAATCATTATGAATCCAACATGTTTCGACGAAACAATAGTCACGACACGATAAATAATAAATTAATTTATTTGGTTGATTTAAAAACTACCAATCACTACCCAACGATAATATTATTTTGGCATGGCAACTAGGAGTGAGAGGGACACGGTCCCAACTGGGGCCTCTCGCTCGGTTCGTTTATCTGTCTAAGAATTGTCATAATAGACCTTAAGGCAGGAGAATAAAGTTGAATTTCTTAATTTCTTCTTAACCAAAAACTCAAGTCATCAATCCTTCATTATACATCCGTGGTCGCTTCAGATCAAATCCCCAATGTTGCCAGATGACCATGTGAATTTTCCCAACTTTTTTCGAAATCTCTCCAAAGATAAGTTTTTTGAAAAAAAAAAAAATTAATTGGTTTTGCTCATTTAGGAGAAATACAAAATCAAAAATACTCTCTTAATTTTTATATAAGTTCAACTACATATTTATAAACATATATTTTTATATTCCATTTTATTTTACCTGTTTCATTTAGCATATAATTTGTTACATGTCATGTTTTCAGTGTTAAACATTTATCACATTTTCGATGTAGGAACAAAATTGAACGGGTGGACCGATTAAGATTTAGTTTTTAGGGGTCCGTACCTCAAAAGGTAATTGGTAAAGGTATTGTAATATGGTATTCACCCACATACTACGACGTTTTCTACGCCTTCGCTTGCGCAATAATAGGAAAAGAAGTAGTGTTTCTTCGTCAGAATCCATGTTGCAACCGAATGAATAGCGGTCAAAGTCAACGGTAACGTCGGTAACCATGGTTGTAGTTGTAATCATGAAATATAATCGTCCTATGTTTATGGTTAACACTATGCTGATTTGCTTTTATTCAAGTCCGCATTCTTAGTAACGAGGAACCGTACTAGATGTCGCTAAGCCGCTAGGGCAGAGATTCCCAAACTATTTTGGCAAGACGCCCCTTTTCCTAAATGAACTCAACAAAAAAACTGTGTGATTCAGTCATTCTTATAACAAGTTGGTATACGTAATAGTTACAAATTATACGGTATCTTGAAAGTTTCAAATAAGAACTTGTGTTAATTAATAGGGGTCGATTTTTAGACGTCGTCGACCCCCAAATTCAGTTTTCGTTTATGTCGATATGTAACCAATATCGACCACTTTGGGAGGCCCTACGCTAGGGCAACTAAATATGATTGTTTAGATTGGGTTACCCCTAAAAATATAACGCCCCTAAAAAAATCCCATCCCACTTATTTACGCCCTAAATTTGACTCCTTTAAAATTAGTAAAAACTATTTAGGAGGTTTTTTTTCTAAAAGTGAATTTTCGGGGGAGTTCGAATAAAATTGGTGGGAAATTCACATGGTCATCAGCTGGCCACACCGGTATTATATAGAATGCAACGCGCAGGCGCGCGGACCGCTACAAGCAGTTCGTGTATGGTAAATGGAAATTTTGTATTGAAACTGCTACTCGCCGTGCAGCGACCGCTTCTAGCGGTCGAGATGAACTGCTACAAGCAGTCCGTGTATTGCCGCGCTAAGTGGATATCGGGTAGTTACCTTGCGTTCATGTTGCCAAAATAAGTGGCACAGGACCGGTCGTTGTGGAAAACCTTGGGGGCGGCCTATGTCCAACAGTGGACGTCTTTTGGCTGACATGATCATGAGGATGATGATGATAAGGATGAAGTCGCATCTAAAGGTTTAATACATCTTTGGTGACGACTCCAATTATTGTCGTCATGCAATTGGAGGGCTATTGTCGTAGGGTACAGTTTGATGAAAAGTGATGATTTGTATGGTTTAAGTGTTGGATGATTTCTTGAAGATGACTAAGAATGAGGGGGTTTTTTCCACTTCTAAACAGGAAAGTGTATGGAGTTTCATAAACGCAGAAATAAATAATGTAGTCAGCTTCGATATAAATAAATATCGCCAGACTTACACAACAATTGTATGGTGGTAACAATGCTTGTAACAACATGCTGGTAACAAAACTAAGCAATGCTTGCTTGCTTACTACCAAACAATAGGCTGGGAGCGATCCCAGTGACACCCATACCAGGACGAATTACGAAAAGGCCGTTTCCGAAATTTGCCACAGGCTTGAATCGAACCTGCAACCATGCGTTGCCGTTTTTTACTTTCTTAGGGAAATTAAACCTTTCTTAACCCCAGCTCTACAATTTCCCATCCATCTTATTTCCCCTTAAATAACTTACCCGGTAGTAATATTAAACTGGGCTAATATTAAACCTCAGTAATGGGCCACCTTAGTAATGGGCCACCTCGGTAATGGCCCACCTCAAAGTGAGTGTGTAAATGTGTTAATTAAAAGTAAACCGCTCTTTGCACTCGTTGGCCTTGTTTCTTATTGAGTGTTTCTAGATTCCGGCTATTTAGGTTTTTACACGACTGCCCAAAAAAGGAGTGTATATGTGTTTAGGGTTCATGTATGTAAGTATGTATGTATGCATGTATGTGAGATTCTTTATTCCACCATAACTTATAAATGCCTGAATGGATTTGGATGTATGGGGTATCGCTAGAATCCTTACATCGTTCCGGGTAACACTGGGTATATTATTTTAGAAAAAAAAATAGTATGGCGGCATTGTGGCTCAATTTTTAAATGCGAAAAAACATTTTTTTTCTTCCTTTATTACAATATGGGTATCAAATGGAAGGCCTTGATGAGCACATTCTAAAACTGTAGAATTTATAGGCATCATTTAACATAGGTAGGGTGTACATGCAAAACAAAGATTTAATTTTTGGCTGTTTTTAAATTATTTTTGCGGTAATTATGTTTGTTTGTGGGCAAACTCAGTTGACTCAACTTGCAACTTGACACACATTTTGTCCTCTATTAGGTTTAATTATAAGTTCTACAGGGTTATTGGTAAAACACTAACAACCTTGCAGGACTGTATTACTGACATCTTAAACAACAACTTTTGTTCTATGACTTTTTACAAAACATAATACATTTTACAAAAAATCACATTCTAAAATGTATGAAACAAGAAAATAATCTCATCTAGAGGTAAGCCGTGGTACGTGGTTGTATTTCACTTTGCCCTAAAGTAACTAAACGGACCACGGTTATCCTCTAGATGAGCATATTTTCTTGTTTCATACATTTTAAAATGTGATTTTTTATTAAATTTATTATTGTTTTGTAAAAAGTCATAGAACAAAAGTTGTTGTTTATGATGTCAGTAATACAGTCCTGCAAGGTTGTTAGTGTTTTTCAATAACCCTGTATAGTGAGAGCCTTTGCTTATTCTAATTTTACTTACGTTGACTATCACTAACCTTACTTGTGCAATATATTAGTTTTATAGGTATGTGGAAGCTTATTGTTATCTATTTTTATTATATAAATTTTATCACTATTCTTATTTTGAACATTAGTCTAAGCTTTACTAAAATGAAATAAAAAATAAATAGGTAAATAAAATTTTGTTTGGTACCATAGGGCTAAGTCTTCCTCTTTCTTGGCAATATCTTTGGTTCCAGTTGTTATTTCCCTATAATGCTATGGTTATAATAACCAAAGAAATGACAGGGTGTAGACCGTGGTATACCGAGTGTATATCGGGTGTATACACGATGCTGCACGTGTAAAAAAAGGAGTCACAATTTCCACAAAAGCAACCAAATTACCGTCATTTTAGTCCAACAACGGTTTCAATTACGCAAACTGGCATAACGAACCGTCGCGTCTCTTTGAATCATAAAAACACGGACAAGTGCGAGTAGGACTCGAACCCTGAGGGTTCTGTACAAACTTAATACGATTTAAATTTTCGAAAACGCTGACGTCTATATTTTTTTTATTTACAATTAGTAGTCTAAATACTTTTGATATGAGACCTTTTTTATCTGTACCTTCAGATAAATTTTGGGGACCCTCATACAAATTTCACCATTCATTTGACGACAATTTTCCAATTTCATTCCTTAGGGCATATTACGCTACAAAAGATATCTACTGTCAAAATTCTTCATTAGTTTCTTATACCAGTGGTTTGGGCAGCTGTGCAGTCTTGACAGACGAACAAATGGACTGATAGACGGACAAAAAAGTGATCCTAGAAGGGTTCCGTTTTTCCTTTTGGGATTCAGAACCCTAAAAATGGAGGAAACCACATTTTTCCCCGGGATGCCCCAAGTAGCCCATTCAACCGTCCGTCCATTCGTATCTAGGAGCCGGGATCCAGCCGACGACATCCACAATTACTAAGCCTTTGTTATCTGGAGGGGTAGCAAGGAATCTTGCGAAATTTTTGTGACATCCCCCTTTAGAATCGGCGCTCTAAAAACGGGATTGGGCGGACCGGGGAACTAATTACGTACTTTCTTCGCACTTCCATTGTTGGTATTGTAGCGATGTCAGGGTTCTCAGATTTATCGGACAATGGCTTTTACTTGGGAAATTGTGATTTGTTGAAAAATTCTCAGTAACCCATAGATATAGTACCTTCTAACATCGCAATCACGGATTTTTGCTCGGCGCACCGCTGCATGCAGCAAAATCCACACATTTGTTATCGCACTTGCAATAAATTCTACAATTAAAATAATCAAAAACACGACTGCCCTGCCAAAAAACTAAATAAAAAGTATTAAACAAGTGCAGTGTCATTGCAGTCGGGGGATCGTTCTGTGGAACATATTTAATCTAAGAGGGCCCCCGACTGCAATGACACTGCCCTTGTTTTATACTTTTCAGTTCGTTTTTTTGCAGGGCAGTCGTGTTTTTCATTTTTTAAATTATTAATTTTTATTTTATGCATTTTAGTGACAGCAGCCAAAAATGATATGTTTGTTTTGCATGTACACTCTACCTATGCTAAATTATGCCTATAAATTCTACAGTTTTGGAATGTGCTCATCAAGGCCTTCAATTTGATAGCCATATTGTAATAATGCAAGAAAACTATTTTTTTTTCATATTTTAAAGTTGAGCCATGATGCCTTCATATAGTTTTTTTTTCAAAAATTATATACCCAGTGTTACCCGGAATGATGTAAGGATTCTAACGATACCCCATACATCGACATCCGGTCAGGCATTTATAAGTTATGGTGGAATAAAGAATCTCACATACATACATACATACATACATAAATGAACCCTAAACACATATACACTCCTTTTTTGGGCAGTCGTGTAAAAAGGTACATAAGAAGGCATTATAGATAATACCGGCATGTTTTCAACGTTATTTTCGGGAACGACTGAGTCGTACTTTGTCCATGGACTCCGTTATAGGACAAACTATTTCGGACAGCAACGAGTCTTTTTTAGCCAATTGACTGCAGCTCATATACGGACTGGCTCGGCCCGGGTAGTACCACCCTCTCACAGAATATCGGCGAAAAGCAGCTAAATTAGTGAGAACTGGTCTAACCCCATCTTCCCTTCCCTCTGTCCCACTCCCCTTACGTCGGCAATGTGCGAGCGATGCCTTTTGTATTGCGAGCATCTATAGGCTACGGTACCTGCTTAACATCAGGCTTGTTTGCTAAAATTATTTTTGCTCCAACGGCCATCGATTCTGTGATTGGCAAATGCCGTTTCAACTTTGTTATTTTAGAACTTGCAAAAATTTTCTCGACTAAAGAAAATAGTACAAAAATGAATTTTATGAACTTCTATTAGCATAAAAAGGTTATTGTTTCCAGCACTAGACTGTTAAAAGCTCGTTTGAAATTGCTTTCATTGTATGCAGAAAAAACAAGGACAGCCAATAGCCAATGGCTTCAGTTTTTTCAAGAGAATAAACCACAGAGTAAAGACTAAAGAAAGAGGTGCCCTTATTAGATATTTGTATGACACAAAACGTGGTCATTGCTTTTTCATTTTCATTTTACTATTTACCGGTAAATAGTTGAACTACTCGCTTCGTTTTATGTCGATGTTAGTACTAGGCCGACCACTCGGCCGACTTGCTTAGGGCCAGTCCCCTTAGTAACTGGTCCATGGAATAAACACAATATTTCCTGCCTTTATACGGCACACAGAATATTAACGCAGAGGATTATAATACTCGGCGAACACCTACTACTTATATACACTGAACCGCAAAGAAAAAGGGTATCTTCGATAACATTTTATTTATTTTACATTTATTAAAAATAAAAAGCTTCAATTCATTTTTTAGGGTTTCTTACCCAAAGGGTGCCCACGGGACCTTATTACTAAGCCTACGCTGTCCGTCTGTCCGTTAGTCTGTCCGTATGTCAGCGGGCTGTAATAGGTGGAGAATTAAAATTTTCACAGAATGTGTATTTCTGTTGCCGCTACAACCACAAATAGTAAAAATTTAATTTAATTTAAAAATAAACATTTTATATTTTGACGTTTTTATTCTACGGTGGTACGGAACCATTTATATGCGATTCCGACACGCAATTGGCTGGTTTTTTTATTTTAATTTAAGCACATTAAAATATTCTTTAATTTAGTGTTTTTTTCATCAAGCTAGGTGAGGTACTTTTGAAGATATTGAAGATTCTCTAACCGACCCGTTTTCTTTGCGGTCCAGTGTATTTTGTCCTAGAAATATTCCGAACGCATCGCTTTGCATATCTATATGTAACTGTTAATTTTTTTAAAGCAAGAAATCAGCATCCCTAGTGTTCTATCAATAATCCATTGGGAATCCAATGGACTTTCATATTAGATTAACAATCAATGATTAATGAAGATAAAATGAGCGCCCTAGACAAGTGGCTGACTTCTACAAGCGTTCCTTCAAATCGCTACGCTTCATGTATGGAAATGACATAAGTCAGGTGATCTACATAGCGACTTGTAATGTCTTTTCCATACATTGTGAAGTCTATTCCATTCGATTAGCGTTCATGCCACTTGTCTATAGAGGCTAAGGCGGTGCCCATGTAATCGGTGCGTCCAGATCATAGAGTAAAGACTTAAGAAAGAGGTGCCCTTATTAGATTTCTCTATTAAACAACGCGTGGTAATTTGCACGGGATGGAGCGGGTGGTGGGGGTTAAGAAATGCGTGGCATCTATCTACCGGGAAATAGCTGAACTACTCGCTTCGTTTTATGTCGATGTTAGTACGTAGTTTAAATATTTGCACTAGATGTCACTAAGTCATAAAAAAATTACGTACAAAGGGACGCCATCTAGTGTCGAATATAATTATATTTGGGATGCGAACGTTGGCAAGACGTCTGCACAGGACGAACGCCAACAGCACACTGACTTAAGCCACGCCTACTGTGATGACGTCACCGGCCTAGTTGTGCGATGTTTAAGCAACGCGGCTTAGCTGCTTAGACCCAGTCCTTTAGTATTAGCTTCATGGTCCAGATGCATGCCTACCCCGAGCAGTCACGTTATAACATGAGTGTTCGGGCGAGGCATTATGTAGACGCGGGCGAGGCATTATGTCTTCACACAATCCAAACCGTCTTCTAGTAATGATATTTTTTTTTTAAATATACCCGTTTCTTACAAAGACAAAATGTCAACAAATTAAACCTGGCTGGGACTAAAAATCCTTTCGATGCTATAAATTGTGCCCTTGTAACTTGAATGTGTTTCTTTCATTTCGTATTCATCCTGACTTCTCTTTTCTCGGTTTAATTTAAAAAGTTGAATTGATTTGCTTTCGGCGACAGACTTACCCTGTTTTTTTTGCGCGTGACACTTTTTATGGGACCCGAATTACCTACTTGATTTTTTGATGTTGGGGTTTGAAGTTGACAATGCAATATTAGTGATTGCGACTTCATACGCGTGGAATTTAAATAAAATAAAAGTAGCCTAAGTTACTCTTTATAACATCAGCTATCTGCCAATGAAAGTCCCTTCAAAACCTGGAACCTGGAACCTGGAACAAATAGAGATAGACAAAAATGTTAAAAATTGCTTTTTTGTTATAAGTTCATATGCATTTATTAAAAACCTGTTATTTTGACATTAAAAACAGACACTTCAATTTTATTTATTTGCATAGTTCGACCCAAATTGGATAATTATTGTCACCAGAAGGGCTAGACAAGTGGCTGACGTCTACAAATTCGCTACGCTTCATCTATGGAAATTACATAAGTCACGTGATCTCAAGCGTGATCTTCATAGCGACTTGTTGTTGATTTACATAGCGACGTTTGACATTTCCATACATTGTGAAGTTTATTCTATTCTATTCGATTAGCGTTCATGCCACTTGGCTAGCCCTTCAGCTGACTATGAGACACTTTAATACTGAACAAAATAAAAAATCTGATTACAGAAAGCTTTTTTAATTGACGTCTATTAATTTCAGTGAAGATTTCAGTAAGATCGGCGTAAAGCAGCTATTACAGCTGCGTTTCGTACGATGAGAGAGCCGGAAGCTTACCCCCCTTCCCCTCTCTCCATCCCACTCCCATTCAGGTGGGCAAAGTGCGAGCAATGCCTTTGCTATTGCAAGCATCTATAGGCTACGGTAACTGCTTAACATCAGGCGGGCCGTACGCTTGATTGCCACCCCAGTCCTATAAAAAAAAAACTTTTTCATCAAAATAAATTACTAACCTACTTACCTACTTCTATTCCTACCTTATTTCAAGAAAGAACATCCAAGGAACGAAAATCTAATTAACAAACAAACCGTTTCAAAGATTTTCTCCGCCGTAAAACAGTTTGAACAAATAGCGTAAAATCCAAACGTGCGGATTGGGCGGGCGGGCGCAGAATTGAAAGGCATATTTCCGCTTGCTCACCCTCGCTCGGCGTAATATCGGTACGTCTCGAGCGAAAATGAGTACGCTGGAAATTCACACTCACGTGAAATTGAGTATCTGAGTATACTGTAGTATACTGTGATAGTATGTACTCAAATCAATGTAATAGTGGTAGGGGCAAGCTGTAGCTAATTGACTGCAGCTGATATACGGGTTGGCTAGACCGGGTAGCACCACCCTCTCACAGAAGATCGGCATAAAGCAGCTATTACAGCCGCGTTTCGTACGATGAGTGAGAGAGCCGAAAGCCCCACCCCCCCCAATGTGCGAGCAATGCCTTTGGTATTGCAAGCATCTATACTATAGGCTACGGCAACTGCTTAACATCAGGCGGGCCGTACGATTTTTGCCACCGCAGTCCTATAAAAAAAACTATAAGACATTTTTTGTTAGGATAATGATATGATTTTAGACTCAGATTCCTTAAAATTTCAAAGGCGCTTTTATAGACAAGAATATAAACTATTCAAGATCTTCAGAACTAGATGTACCATTACATTCAAATGTCGCTGTAAGGTCTACTTTTACTGTCGACCATACAACGCCTATTGATCCTAAAAGCTACTTCAGATCGAACGTAGCATTTTAGTTATAAATTTATGTGTGGAAAGAAAAGAATGGAATTGTCGTAAAATCGCTTTAACTCAAAGATATTACCAGGAAGAGGGAGACAAGTGACTGTTTTAAATAGTTTGTAGTACTAAACGGAGTCCACGGACACAGTACGACTTAGTTGTTAGCGGAAAATAATGTTGAAAGCATGTCAGTATTGCCATTACGGCTCATTGGTGAATAATACGCATCAAATTGCCTTAAACTTTAAATTGAATGTCGTTTGAAAGGGCGAGACGAAGCGTGCTCCATTCGCTGTAAAGCGCGAGTAGGCCTCGTGACGTTACAGCAAACGCGCGCGAAATTCGATCGTAATTTGGTCATAACTTCGTCAATTTTTGTCGTAGAACAAAAATGTTTGTACCGTATGTTATGGCTTTCTTAGCTCTATAAATCTGCATCCTCAACTAAATTCGTTACGGATCTCCATTGCGAGTGCGATAAAAGAAGGGCTAGACAAGTGGCTGACGTCTACAAGCTTTCATTCAAATCGCTACGCTTCATCTATGGAAATGACATAAGTCACGTGATCTCAAGCGCGATCTTCATAGCGACTTGTTGTTGATTTACATAGCGACGTTTGACATTTCCATATATTGTGAAGTTTAATCTATTCCATTCGATTAGCGTTCATGCCAATTGGCTAGCCCTTCAGATGTGTGAATGTCACTGCATGTAGTGGTGCGCTGACCACAAGTCTAGTGATGGCAATCATAGGAGATACATTCCACTCCCTTCAGGTCGGCAATGTGCGAGCAATGCCTTTGGTATTGCAAGCATCTATAGGCTACGGTAACAGCTTAACATCAGGTGGGCCGTACGCTTTTTTGCCACCGCAGTCCTATAATAAAAAGGTACCATTACTGCTAAAATAAAACATCAATGTACCTAACAAACTTTTTCGAGAACTTACTTTCTACGATTAGTCTGAAACATCTTAATACATTTCAACGGAAATATAACCCTTAAGTTGACCCTTGAAGGTTTACGAGACATAAGCACACCCCATAAGGGTAGCAATACATCTTATATTGCATGTTTTGACAACACATGCCGTGGGTTATTGCGTGCCTGTGTGGGCTCTACGATTCCATATGAAAATGCTTTTCAGGAAAAAAATATTTTAACCAAAGATATTAACCAAGAAAGACGAAGACAAGTGACTGCCCAAAATAGTTTTTTTTTATAGGACTGCGGTGGCAAAAAAGCGTGCGGCCCGTCTGATATTAAGCAGTTACCGTAGCCTATAGATGCTTACAATACCAAAGCATTGCTCGCACATTGCCGACCTGAAGGGGAGAGGGATGGAGGGAGGGGGAGGGGGTTTGGGCTTTCGGCTCTCTCACTCATCATACGAAACGCAGCTGTAATAGCTGTTTTACGCCGATCTTCTGTGAGAGGGTGATACCACCCCGGGCGAGTCAGCCCGTATATGAGCTGCAGTCAATTGGCTACAGCTTGACTCTACCACCTTACCCTTTTGTGCTACTAAACTGAGACCATAATAATAATAATAATATTTATTTATTAAAGCAACCAGGACTCAATTAAAAACTATGCTAGTATAAAAAAAAACAAAGTAGGTATATAAATACAATAAATAAATATGCAAATCACTGCTGCACCATCCCATGAGAGACGGCGCCGCAGCGATTTACATATACACCGTCCAACCTGCTGGCGAACAT
The DNA here is from genome assembly GCA_947859195.1 of Drymonia ruficornis. Classification (NCBI taxonomy): domain Eukaryota; kingdom Metazoa; phylum Arthropoda; class Insecta; order Lepidoptera; family Notodontidae; genus Drymonia; species Drymonia ruficornis. The sequence continues at coordinate 4,186,127 of OX401927.1, forward strand.
CTGTAATAGAGTGTTGGGGCTACCCCGCACACTGCGCACCAAGGATGCGCACCTCTTTCGCATAATAGTGTAGAAGCAGTCTACACGTGCGTCCGCGAACATCGCAGAAGCGCTACAGAAGCGGGGCAAGCCCACCAACCCCCTGAAAGCATTATTATATTGAACCCTGAGGGCGCTGTAGACGACGTACGACTCAGTTGCTTTCGGAAGATAATGTTGAAAACATGTCCGTATTAGTGCTCATCTTCTGGTGAAACCTGCAAGTGTATTGAAAAACACGTGTGAAGTTAGCTAAGTCTCACTAAACTAGCGTGGACTACCTGAGTCTGACTCCACCAAGCCAACTAGGAACCTGTCAAATGTGACGTTACCCGCACTGAAAGGCGGTGGCGGTGTGCGGGAGATCGCGGGCGGGAAGCCGCAGGCGGTGGCGGGTGTGCGAGCGGTATGCGGGCGGGGAAGCCGCATTCCATCCGAGTTCCTATTTGGCTTGGTAGAGTAGTATGTCAGTTTACTCAGGTATCTAATGGGATTTACAAATATCGAGAAAGGAAACCGAAAAATGCAATCGACTTAACGAAGAGATTAGTCCGTTCATCATGACACGGTGATTTTCATTTTATGAAAGGAATCGGGTGACCATGTTATAGGTATGAATTGGAAATTAAGGAAAACAATTTTATTTTACAATAAAAATTTTGCATATCAACTTTCTCTGTATGTGTCAGGGGGTAGGCTAGGTGACACTGGTTCTCAATCTTTGCACGATAGTAAGCAATCGTGAGTAGCCGCTTCCAGTTGCCTCAGATGCCACGATATGTTTGACAGGGCGCGCCCGAGCCAAATGCTCGCCCAGCCTCACCCGAGCGCCGTCATTTGCCTCGCCTAGTTTGGCCTTGTTATGAGACAGAACGATAATGTTGATAATGTCGGCAATACCCGTCTCTGTCTAGAGTGTAGTTTGGGTCGCCCTTTGGCTCGCCCTAACATGTCACTGAGGCTGCCGCGCGTGCCGCGCGCGGTATATGACCGTACAGCCACGTTCGACATGCGCCTGATGTAGACGCAGCATTTTTTTTGACAGGCTATTAGTTTTTTTGTTGTAAATACGGTATATAGTAAATTGTAATTCACCCACAAATCGCAATATAAGGAATAAAATATTCTATAGCAAAATTTATTACAAAACTATAAAATCGAATGTATCATAAGAAAATAACGCGAGAACCTTTAACTGGTGGGATATTGAAGATTTTGAAGAAAACTATGAAACGGTATAAAATAAACCATGTTTAAAGATTGGGAGTAAAAACCGTAATAGGTATGATTGTTTCATTCAATTGGTAGTATCAATATTTTGATTCTGAAATATACAGGGCGATTGGTAAAACACTAACAGCCTTGCAGGTCTGTTTTACTAACATTATAAACAATGCTTTTGTGCTATGACTTTCTATAAAACATAATACATTTATCAAAAAATCACGGTCTAAAAAGTAGAAACATGAAAATATTCTCATCTAGAGGATAGCCGTGGTCCGTTTAGGTCCTTTAGGGCAAAGAGGCATATGACCACGAACCACGGCTATCCTCTAGATTAGAATATTTTCATTTTTCATACCTTTTAGAGCGTGATTGTTGGTTAAATATACTATTATGTTTTGCAAAAAGTCATAAAATAAAAGTTGTTATTTATGATGCAAGTAATATAATGCAAGGTTGTTAGTGTTTTACCCACCCTGTATATCTTGTGTCTATAATCATATTACACCTCATAGGTTCTCCTAAACGCTGTGCTTCATGAAATTTCGCTGCAAACCATCTCACCCTATAAAACCCAACTCTCTAGAAATATACTATTTTATCCCTATTTTATTGTCACCCTAACACACTGTGCGGATGTGTGGGCAGCCTTTATTATTTTCCGTTTCTCGGGTCAGTAATAAATCATCTCGAGCGATAAAATGGTAAGCGATACAACAGGCTTATATAGCTTTTATACACCTTTTATAACATTCCAATACATTTCCTGCGCACGACATTTCTATTAAGCGAATTAACTTTTTCCTTTTCAATATTGGTTCGTGGTTTGATGAAGGGAATATGTTTTGTTTGGTATTATTTTGGTGGTATAATAGCTGTATAATATGAGTCTTACAGTTACTCGTATTAGTGTGTTACAATAAGTAGGTAGTAGGTACGGTCAGCAACGAAAGTCGCTGAACATTCTCAGTTTTTCAAATAGCTTGCATACTTTTATTTTGCATCAAATCCATAATTTTTCTTTATCGACACAAAATGTTGACATGTTGCTAATGTTTGGTTTTATAAAGGTATACCAACGTTTGTAGAATAAAGAGTATAACCGATTTGAAAAATTCAGAATGTTCAGCGACTTTCGTTGCTGACTGTTTTAAAGCTGCTCCAGCTTTAAAGGTTAAATAGGTATGCTACAAAGATGATAATCCCGTATTTTTTTTATATTGCTAAGATTGCAAACAAGCGTACGGCCCGCCTGATGTTAAGCAGTTACCGTAACATCAATGCTTGCAATAACAAAGGTATCGCTCGAACGTTGGTTGGTTGGTTGTACGTTGGTCGAACGTCACCTTAAAGGGAGTGAGACAGGGAGGGGAACATCGTACATAACGCTGCTTTACACCGATCTTCTGTGAGAGGATTGTACTACCCCGGTCTTACCAGCCCATGAATGAGCTGCAGTCAATTGGTTACAACTTGGCTCTATTACCAACACTTTTTTATGATTCGCCCTCCCAATTCTTAGAGTTAGTCAATTGCGGGGTCTAGAACACAGGCATGCCGCGCGAGGCTGCTCACCCACATAACATGCCTCGCACGGCACGCGCCGTTGCCTCGGCGAGCCAACCTACACCTTAGACATAGAGTATACACTCGAGAGATAACATTATCGTTCTGACTCATGACTTGGCCTTTATCATTACCGGTCTCTGTCAAAATTGCTCCCTCATTACACATTTTCAAAGACCGGGTAAAGAAATTCTTTCTTTCTCCATAAGTCCTGCTTCTTAAATTTATTTATGTATTTGTTTTGCCTATTCCCATGCTATTACGTGCTGTTATATTAATTTAGCCATTATGTAGTAGGTATAAGTATATCAGTCTATGTAATATTTTCTTGTTTATGTAATGTAATTTATGTGTATGTATAAGTGGTAATTTATGTAAGTACACCCCCGTATTATTTTTTCTTTAGATCCTCTCCATCCAAAGGTTGCCTGGTAGAGATCACTATTAGTGATAAGGCCGCCCATTTTCCACTTTCTGTGTAAATTGTGTAATTATTTATAAATGTTTATTTTTCTAGTGGTGGATTAATAAAGAGTTATCTATCTATCTATCTTGGCGAAACTACGCCAGCACCCTTATCATTGCTATTCGATTTATTATAGTGGCCTCTCTACCAACCCTGAAGATTACAAAAAGAGACACTATACCTGGCAACCCCTCACGAGGCGTCAGGGACCATCTGCGGTAGGACCTGCCGCCAGAGCATACGCTCTAGTACTCATAATGTGAGTTGCACCGTGATCGCTCACTACCATTTATCCAGAATGGTACCGGAGCCGTAAATCGCTCATCACTCGCACTCCGAAGAGACCAAACTAGGCCAGTCCAATCACAGCACTCTGGTGAGGCAAAATAATAATAATAATTCATTTATTTTCAGGCACATAAGCCCATAGATATATACCTTAAAGACTAACATACATATAACTTGATTAACATAATAAATTAAACTGACTGATTGACAGGCCCGTTGGCGTGGTTGGCGTGATGGCGACTTTCACGCTGCAGGTCGTAGGTTCGATTCCTACCCGGGACATGCATTTGTGTGCATGAACATGTCTGCATGTCCCGAGTCTGGGTGTATATGTATATTAAGTATGTATTTACAAATAAAAAAGTAGTATATGTAGTAATATCAGTTATCTGGTTTCCATAGTACAAGCTCTGCTTAGTTTGGGATCAGGTAGCCGTGTGTAAAATATGTCCCAGGATATTATTATTATTAAACTAATTTGATGATATTGGTGACGGCAGCCTCCCCGAAAACGCCTGAACACCACACCTTTCGGCCAGTACTGTTCCTGCATGAAAGTAGACAGCTTTTCAGTGGGGACCAAGACCACAAACGCCTTGAAACTGGCGTTGCGAGCCCAACAGCTGTACTCTCAATGAGACATTGCTCTTCATACGGATGTACTCAGCAATGTCCCCCGCCTTCATGGTGTGGTGGAGACAGGACAGGTAGACTGGGGTGGTGGTAGCTGCCTCACGCGGCATGTAGTGTTGTGGACATGCCTTTTTTTTATAGGACTGCGGTGGCAAAAAAGCGTACGGTCCGCCTGATGATAAGCAGTTACCGTAGCCTATAGATGCTTACAATACCAAAGGTATTGCTCGCACATTGCCGACCTGAAGGGGAGTGGGATGGAGGGAGGGGGAGGGGGGGTGGGCTATGCCTAATCAGAATCGCTCTAGTTAGGTTTCGAATTATGTTATTTCTGAATTGATCGCGCATAACGCCGCACCAATAAGTATTCAAGATTCAATTTCCCCTAATATTATGTACGTTATACACAGCCCTTAGAATTCCATTTCAGTGCTAAAATAGGATTTACATACAAAGCGTAGGCATTGCCAGTTAGAATATAAATCACGTGGCTAATGAGTTTCCATGGCAATAAATCTTCTTGGCACTCATTAGGTTGCGTTAGAAAATTTACGTCGAATTCTATAACGGCGCGTGTAGTGACGTCTTTATGTATACACCATCGCGGTTGTTACCCCAAAGAGGTAGGCAGACAGTGTACCCACATCTAACGGACGGCATTTTGGTACTATTCGCTTTTATTCACCTGGGTGATTTGATTCAAAGGTTTTTTTTATGTTACTAAGGTGGAAAATAAGCGTACGGCCCGCCTGATGTTAATTAGTTACCGTAGCCTATAGATGCTTGCAATAGCAAAGGCATCGCTTGCACGTTGCTGACGAGAAGGGGAGTGAGACAGAGGGAGAGAAAGGTGGGGTTAGGCTTCCGGCTCTCTCAGTCATGAAACGAAAGATGTATGTAATAGCTACTTTACGCCGATTTTCTGTGACAGGGTGGTACTACCTCGTTCGAGCTGGCCCATATATGAGCTGCAATCAAGTGACTACAGTTTGGCTCTACCTATTTCTAACAAATTTATAACAAACTGAAACAATTTCATTTTCAAACATAAGGTATACGTAGTAATTCGCTAACTGAGCCGGGACCCACTAGCGCGCTGCGTTGCGTCGTCGTCGCAACGGAAAACGCATTGTATGCCACACCTGCGTTGCGACGACGCACGACGTCGCAACGCAAGAGGGTGACGCCACGCCGTCGTATACGTCATTTCGTGTACGCACGTCTCCCTCTAGCAGCGAAGACGCAACGCATAAATGTGGCATGCTACTATAAAATATATGTAAAACGACGCAGCGGCGACGCCGCGACGACGCAGCGACGACGCAACGCAACGCAGCGCGGTAAGGGGGCCCGGCCCTAAGGCTCATATTAACAAATGCATTACAAAGTTGAGATCGATCTTAAGATGCTGTTTTTGTCGGATGTTCCATACATTAAACTTCAAAATAGCATCTTAAGATCGATCTCAACTTAGAGATGCATTAATTAATACGTTCCCTAGCGTTCAGTATTTCAAAATGTCTTGTGTCTGTGTGTGTGTTGTGTCTTGTGTATCCTAAAGATCAACCGCCTCTTAGTTAACCTTATAAAGATATATAATGTGTTTAAACTTCATAAAGTTTGACCGAACGATTACTTAAGAAAACCACATTAAAGCGGTCTAACCACAGAGTAAAGACTAAAGACAGAGGTGCCCTTATCCTATCCTATCCTACTAATATTATAAATGCGAAAGTAACTGTGTGTGTGTGTGTGTGTGTGTGAATGTTTGTTCCCACGTATCTCCATAACTACTGCACCGATTTTAATGAAATTTGAAACGTAGATAGTGTAAACTCTGGAAGGAGACATAGGCTAATCATACCTATAAATTTCAACCCCTAAGATGGTTAAATAGGGGATGAAAGTTTGTATGTAGGTTCGTCATTTTTGAAGTTAGAATTATGAAAATTTGAAATTAGGTGTGTTGAGAATCCCAAAAAGTGCCACTAGGTTCTATTGGTACATAAATAAAACTTCGTGTTTGAGCGAGGTTGAAATAAAAAAGCTTTTATTAAATAATTCCAATCGCCTATATGAATGTTGAAAAAGTCTTAACACCGCGTTCTAAATAACCGCCTTGGGTCGTCTAGCGACATCTAGTTACATTCGAGGTACTAATATATTTAATATAACAAATTGTAACAATGAAGGCGTTAAACATCCCGCCCGCCATGGACAGAATGTCCATTACACGGGTGCAATCAAACATAATAGCTTTAAGAAGTTACAAGTTACTTGTTGATGTTAGTGGACTGTATTTTACAAAAATAAGAAAATGAAACTTATAACTATAACAAAGATCTAACAACCGACCATTATGTCGGATTGGAAGTGTAACATGAACATATAGGCAGTACTAAAGTGTAGTACTCATGGGAAAATTTACTTACTACATAACTAATACAAAAAATCTTAACAAAATAAACTTAAGACGGTTCAATAAAAAACATAACAGCTTACAAACTGAAAGAATTAAACAGTTCAGACAGATACTTATTTGGTGACTGGAAGTACAATTAATTTAGAAACAGGTCGCTTAATCACGGAATCTTTGCAACGCAAGGATACGACTCTCGTAACGCCATCGGAACCTGTGTGTTTGTGTGTTATTAAACCGTAAAGCCATCTAGCAGGAGGCAAATCGTCTTCAGTGACTAAAACAACATCACCCACTTTGGGTTCAGGAACGTGGTGACACCATTTGTGTCGCTGGTGGAATTGAGTCAGATATTCGCGCGACCATCGGCGCCAGAAGTCTTGAACTAAGCGTTGGGTCAATTGCCAACGTTTTAGTGTAGTTACATTTGAATTCTCGAAGTTACATTCGGGAATGAGCACTAAGGGTTCACCTATTAATAGGTGTCCCGGAGTGAGTGGGATCGGATCTTCGGGGTGACTACTGATCTGACTGATGGGCCTCGAATTCAAACATGCCTCGATTTGGGCTAGCACTGTAGTCATCTCCTCAAATGTGAGGGTGTGAGTGCCTATTACCCGTTTGAGGTGGTGTTTGGTGGACTTCACTCCAGCCTCCCAAAGCCCTCCAAAATTTGGAGAGTGGGGTGGAATGAAGTGCCACTTGGTCCCATTGGTTGCCAACCAATCAGCAATGTCTGTTGCTACGACCGACCTTTCCTGGGAGAACAATGCTTTCAACTCCCTGTTAGCCCCAACGAAGGTGGTCCCGTTATCACTCCACAACTCACCACAATGACCGCGTCTCGCTGTAAAGCGCTTGAAGGCCGCAATGAAGGCCTGAGAAGTCATATCGCTTACAATCTCAAGATGAATAGCGCGTGAGGCCATACACACGAACAAACAGATGTAGCCTTTGGTGGAGTGATATCCGCGACCCTTTGTTGGTCTAACGCTGATGGGGCCTGCATAATCCACTCCACTTTGGTAGAAAGGACGGCTAGCGTTAACCCTGACTGACGGCAGCTGTCCCATTAATGGTGGGCTGATTCGAGGAGAATGACGGAGGCAAGTCACACATTTGCGAAAATACTGTCTAACAGTACTCTTGGCATTAATGATCCAATACTTGGATCTCAAGTAATTGAGCATTAATTGAGGCCCACCATGCAGAGTGCGTTCGTGAGCGTCAGCAACCAACAAGTTGGTGAAGTGCGACTTGTGAGGAATAATCACAGGGTGCTTCACATCTTCATGTAAATCAGCCCTGTGCAGTCTTCCGCCTACTCTCAAAATGTCGTCATCATCGAGATAAGGATTTAACGAGGTAAGTTTTCCTTTTTTATTTAGCTGTCCATTCTTTTTCAGGTTGTCTATTTCATCTTTAAAATGTTGGGTTTGACACATTTTTATACAGGTAAGTAGTGCTTCATTTATTTCTAAATACGTTAGGCTTACTGTAGTGGTTGACTTTTTATCTTTTTTTGACTTTAAAAACCTTCTACAATAGGAAAGCACTCTCAGTAGCCTTGTTAACGACGAAAATTTAGTAATAACATCATATTCACCTCCTTCAGCAGTTACATGACAAACCACCTTTGCCTTTCTTTCTTCTAGATTAGTTTGCGTAAATACACCTTTATTATAATCTATAACTTCGTTTTTTAACCATACTGGTCCTTCTTTCCACAGCTTCAGCTCTGCACACTCGGCAGGACTGATTCCTCTGGACGCGCAGTCAGCGGGATTGTCCCGTGATCGCACATGCGACCATTGTGTGTTGTCCATGACAGTAAGTATTTCAGAAACTCTGTTTCCAACGAAGGTCTTCCACCGACTAGGGTGGCTACTCAGCCAGGCGAGAACCACTGAGGAATCAGTCCAGGCATGTATGTTGTCTTTCGAAACATTTAAGGTATCCGCGACCTCACAAACAAGCTTTGCGAGGAGAACCGCGCTGTTTAATTCCAGCCGCGGAACTGAGATTTGCTTGACCGGGGCGACCTTTGTCTTGGATGCCATTAAACTGACGTGAATATGACCTTCGTGGTCAATACAACGCGCATAAACGACTGCAGCGTAGGCACTGATGGAAGCGTCGCAAAAACCCTGCAATTCAAGACGCTCATCAGTGTCTTTCGTTTGAATCCACCTAGGCAGATTGAAGTTCTGAAGCTGGTAAAGATTGCTTCTATAGCTGAGCCAGTCATTTAATAAAGCTGGGGGCAACACCTCGTCCCACCCGATTCCCGACAACCATAAGCGTTGAATGAATACCTTTGCCGTTGTGATTGCCGGTGCTATCCAACCGAGGGGATCGTATAGACGTGCTATGTCTGATATCACCCTTCTTTTAGTGACCGGGGTTTCCAGCTGTGGAAGTTGGACGGTATATTGAAATTGGTCTAATTCTCTATTCCACGTTAATCCTAATATTTTCATAACGGGATCTATATTAAGTTCCAAACTTTCCTTAACTACTGATCTGCTATCGTTGATTCTATCTAAAAGCTCATTACTATTACTGGACCACTTTTGTAGCTGGAAGCCACCACGAATGAGTAATTGGTTCATTTGATGATAAATTAGTTTACCTTCTTCGACTGACTGGCAACCAGTCATCAAATCGTCGACGTAGTAATCCCTCAAGACGCGCTCTGACGCTAATGGGAAAGACTCTCCATCATCATGAGCCAACTGCTGAAGTGATCGGACCGCCAGGTAAGGAGCTGAGGATGTTCCAAAGGTGACGCGCAATAATCGATAATGCTGCAGCTCGGAGTCTGGGCTGCTTCGCCACAGAATTCGCTGAAAATCTACGTCATCCTCAGACACCTTCACCTGTCGGTACATCTTGACGATGTCTGCTGAAAGGCAAATGGGATGGCGACGCCATCTCATAATGACTTGACGTAAGTCAAGTTGTAAAGTAGGGCCAACCATTAAATCATCGTTTAATGAGGCACCATTGCACCCTGAACAAGATGCGTCGAAAACAACCCTTACTTTAGTAGTACTTTTATCATTCCGTACCACTGCATGATGCGGCAAATACACGGCATCATGATTTTTCAATTGAGACTGGGGAACCTTTTCCAGGTGTTCCAGCTGAAGATACTCGTCTATTACAGCACTATACTGTACTCTGAGTTCAGGGGCCTTTAACAGTCTCCGTTCCAGCATGAGAAATCGTTTACGAGCGATAGCTTCGCTTCCGCCGTACTTACATTTGGGGTCATTGGATTTAAAAGGTAATTTAACGACATAACGCCCAGTTTCGTCCCTTTTAGTTGTATTGGAGTAGAACGTTTCGCACTTCTGCTCTTCTTCAGTCAATATTTTAGGGACTGAAGTGGGCTCCGACTCCAATTCCCAGAACCTCTTAATGAGGTCGTTGACCTCAGTACTCACGAATGCGCTACAACACACTGGAGCGGGAGGCGAGTTAATCTCACCAGACAGGATCCAGCCTAACCTTGTCTTTTGGGCGACGGGGCTGCCAGGCGGACCCTTGATTAAGCCAGTTACCATTACTTCACCCACAACACGCGTGCTCAATAACAAATCTATTTTACCAGGCAAATTATAAGTTGGATCTGCGAGCTGTAACGTTGTTAGCGGGTGTGCTACCTGAACAATCTTCCTTTCGGGAAGATGAGAAGTGAGTCTCTTCAATACGTAAGCATCGACATACAAGGCAAAAGAAGGGTCTAGGCGTGATTGCAATTTAAATCTAACTATCCACTTGGAGGGCATGGAAACACCCTCATCATCGCCTAGTCGAAATATGTCGGTGTGGGCAGACGTTTTCGTAAGACCGAGTAACTGTACTGCGGCCTCTGTGATAAATGAGACCTGAGAGCCTTGGTCCATCAAGGCCCTTAACACAATAGCAGTCCCAGTTTGTGACTCGACCTTAACCAAGGCTGTTGGCAACAAGCCGTGGTTGGGAACGTCTGCAAAACAACAAACATTATTGGTACGCTCGCTTTGAGAAGAAGGAATAGCTGTCTCAACAGCAGCTATCTTCTTATCAACTGAATCGTCAACCGTTTCAGTTGAGTCGAGTTTCTTAGGGTGCAGGAGTGAGTGATGTCGTTTTTGGCAAATTCGACATTTTGTAGTTTGACGACAAAAATAAACCGTATGATTTTGAGCTAAACAATTAAAACATAATTTGTTGGTCCGTGCAAATTCACGACGAGTGTCTATATCTTGCTTTGCAAATTGTTTACAATTACATAGTTTGTGGTCAGCCGAACAAAAGACACAGTTTTGTGCTGCTACATGAAAGGTTTTGGCATCATTATTGCGATTAACAGCTGGTTTAGAAGCCTTAGGATCTAAAAACTCAATGGAGCGAAAACGTTGTTCCAAAAATTCAATAAATTGTGCGATGGTGGGCATCTTGTTGTCACATTCAGCGTTAACCTTGACTTCCCATAACCTACGAGATTCGCCATCTAATTTAAGACTTATAATGTAAATAACAATGACATCCCAAGTACTAATATTTATATCTAAACCCTTTAAGGCGTTAAGACACTCGTTGGTTGTGTCTAGAATGAGTTTAATCGCACTAGCTGATTCAGAAGTCAAGTTCTTCTGACCAATTAATTTTTGGAGAACACAATTTGCAAGATGACGTTTATTATTAAATCTATTCTCTAACTGCTTCCAACATACCTTATAATTAGCAGCTGTAATCGACACATTGCGTAGCAGTTGCTCGGCTTCACCCTTTAAATATCCCTTTAAATAATGCAGTTTTTGCACGTCGTCCAAACTCTTGTTTCTATCGATGAGCGACAAAAACAAATCACGGAAGCTTGTCCACTCGGTATAGTTGCCACTGAACGTTGGAATTATTATTTTTGGCAAATGAGTAGAACCACGAGTTTGGCCGTCGTCGTCTTTTACAGAAGTGGTAGTGTTGACCTTTAAGCTAGATAACTTTTCTTTTAATTCGGACTTGTACATAATATACTCTTCCTCAGTTTGCTCATAAACATATTTTTTACTGTAACTAGATTTTTCTATTTCTTCAGACTTACATTCAATAATTATTTTATGATGAGTATTTTCGAAATTCTTCCAATGATTATCTAATGTTTCTATTCGTGTTTCAATATAACTTGATGTTAACCTCTCTTTCGGAGACTTTTTGAAATTGGATCTAGCCTTAACAATATTTGAGCTACTATTTTCTTGAAGTTTAATATATGCTTCCATATTTAAATGTTTTTATAAATCAACAACAAACGAAAGACAACAATTTTTAACTTACAACTGTACAAATAAAAGTACAAGTCCAAATTCACACTTTACACGCAACATAACAAAGTATTTTTTACTACAATAACATCATAACTTATGGCCAACTACGTTAGCAATAATACTCAGATACCCACAACGTAAAAGTTCAAAGTCAATGCACGAACACGCATATTTCTCGAACTCACTGATGAATAATTTGCAAATATTCTAAGTGTTTGGGAACTTAGTGAAATTCGGGCATAGGTTCCCCGTTGGAACACTTTTAGAGAAACTATTCTAAGTCCCATGCAATTTACTAGCAAATTTTCTAAGTGTCAAATTCTTTTAAAATTTACTAAGTTAATATTTGCCACAGACTACAAGTTAAAAGTACTCACGGTTTTCTCACTGCATTGCACTCACTCACACACACTGTAGCTCCAGCTCCGGTCGCGGTCTCAAAGACCGCGGGTGGTCCGCTTGCGCCTGTATGTCCGCCCACGCTGTGGTTGCACCCCTCTGAATGCGTCAACTGCCTGATGCCAACTTGGCACCCCAACGTCGGTTTCCGCTTCTGCTTATGCGCCCGCTGCTGTTGTGGCCGCACCCCACTGGTACGTCCGCTTGGTGCTTTATTGGTACCACTACGTCATCAGCAGCGAGCCACTACTGTGTCGACGCGAGCGCCCCCTTGGGGCTGGACTACTACAACTGGTTTGTCTTACCAAATATTTGGCTCGAACTGGACCATGTTGAGAATCCCAAAAAGTGCCACTAGGTTCTATTGGTACATAAATAAAACTTCGTGTTTGAGCGAGGTTGAAATAAAAAAGCTTTTATTAAATAATTCCAATCGCCTATATGAATGTTGAAAAAGTCTTAACACCGCGTTCTAAATAACCGCCTTGGGTCGTCTAGCGACATCTAGTTACATTCGAGGTACTAATATATTTAATATAACAAATTGTAACAATGAAGGCGTTAAACAAGGTGTCTTTTAAAAAATAATAATTAGTAATTTCAGCGTTTTTATAAATTCAACCCCTAAGGGGGTAAAATAGGGGATGAAAGTTTTGAATGTTATTTTGAATGGATGTTTGTCAGTTTTGAAGTTAGAATTGTGAAAATTGGTGTTTAGGTTTCTTTTTATATATGCAAAAAAATAATTTCAGGCTTTTTGAAAATTCATCCCCTAAGGGGATTATATAAGGGATGAAAGTTTGTATGCAAGTTCGTCATTTTTCAAGTTAGAATTATGAAAATTTGTAATTAGGTGTCTTTAAAAAAATTTTAAATAGTAATTTCAGCGTTTTTGAAAATTCAACCTCTATGGGGGTAAAATACGGGATGAAAGTTTTTATGTTATTTTGCATGGATGTTTGTCAGTTATGAAGTTAGAATTGTGAAAATTGGTGTTTAGGTTTCTTTTTATATATGTAAAAAAATAATTTCAGGGTTTTTGAAAATTCATCCCCTATTAAATAAGGGATGAAAGTTTGTATGCAAGTTCGTCATTTTTCAAGTTAGAAGTATGAAAATTGGTGATTATATGTCTTTTATAAAATGAAAAATGTTAAAATCAGGGTTTTTGAAAATTCAACCCCTAAGAGGTTTAAATGGGGGATGAAAGTAAGTCATTTTTGATAGTTAATAGTTGTTTTGGTTTCTTTAAATAATAATAATAATAATTACAGGGTGTATGAAAATTCAACCCCTAAGGTGGTAGAATAGGGGATGAAAGTTTGTATAGGAGTTTGTCATTTTTGAAGTTAGAATTATGAAAATTTGAAATTAGGTGTCTTTTAAAAAATAATAATTAGTAATTTCAGCGTTTTTATAAATTCAACCCCTAAGGGGGTAAAATAGGGGATGAAAGTTTTGAATGTTATTTTGAATGGATGTTTGTCAGTTTTGAAGTTAGAATTGTGAAAATTGGTGTTTAGGTTTCTTTTTATATATGCAAAAAAATAATTTCAGGCTTTTTGAAAATTCATCCCCTAAGGGGATTATATAAGGGATGAAAGTTTGTATGCAAGTTCGTCATTTTTCAAGTTAGAATTATGAAAATTTGTAATTAGGTGTCTTTAAAAAAATTTTAAATAGTAATTTCAGCGTTTTTGAAAATTCAACCTCTATGGGGGTAAAATACGGGATGAAAGTTTTTATGTTATTTTGCATGGATGTTTGTCAGTTATGAAGTTAGAATTGTGAAAATTGGTGTTTAGGTTTCTTTTTATATATGTAAAAAAATAATTTCAGGGTTTTTGAAAATTCATCCCCTATTAAATAAGGGATGAAAGTTTGTATGCAAGTTCGTCATTTTTCAAGTTAGAAGTATGAAAATTGGTGATTATATGTCTTTTATAAAATGAAAAATGTTAAAATCAGGGTTTTTGAAAATTCAACCCCTAAGAGGTTTAAATGGGGGATGAAAGTAAGTCATTTTTGATAGTTAATAGTTGTTTTGGTTTCTTTAAATAATAATAATAATAATTACAGGGTGTATGAAAATTCAACCCCTAAGGTGGTAGAATAGGGGATGAAAGTTTGTATAGGAGTTTGTCATTTTTGAAGTTAGAATTAAGTATGAAAAATGGTGTTTAGATGTCTTCTTAAAAATACAAGTCGGTTTTAGGATACGTGATATACACCGTGTTTGTTGTTGTGTTGTTCATTTACTTTAACTTCGACATAGTGCTTGGAACATTACCATAAATGGGATGAGGGATGCGGGATTCGGGATACGGGATCCGGCAAACGCGATCCGGGATCCGGGAAACGAGATCCCAGATACGATATCCGGGATCCGGGATCAGAGATACGGGATCCGGGAAACGAGATCCAGGAAACGGAATCCAGGAAACGAGATCCAGGATACAGGATCTGGGATATGGGATCCGGCAAACTGGATCTGGGATCCAGCAAACCTGATCCGGGACCCGGGAAACGGGATCGAATCCGTTTTTTTTTAAATTTAAATTTTGTGCCGACGAATTCGCGGGCAAAAGCTAAATAAGTGTATGTGTCTGTATGTGTGAATGTTTGTTGCCACGTCGGTATCTCCATAACTACTAAACTGATTTTAATGTGAAACGCAGATAGTGTAGACTCTGGAATAAGACAGACTAATCATAAACATCAATTTCCACGCGGGCGAAGCCGCGGGCACAGCTAGTTAGATATATGTATGCAAAAAACGTGGTCATTGTTTTTTCATTTTCATTGTTCTATCTACCGGTAAATAGTTGAACTACTCGCTTCGTTTTATGTCGATGTTAGTACTAGGCCGACCACTCGGCCGAGTTGCTTAGGGCCAGTCCCCTTAGTAATTGGTCCATGGGTCTAACCCTTAGTTTTTGAGATTAAGCTAAGCCGGTCTTAGTTCAAGTTTAAATCTGAATCGAGATTCTTGAGACAATTATTTATTTAAATTAAAAGATAGTCAGTTTTGTTTATTTTCGATTATAAGTAACGAAAAAATGAATAAAAGTAGAAAAACTTTTAATGCTGCGTCTACATCAGACGCATGCCGCGCCCGAGCACTTAGTTTTAACGTCGGAATACATAGACATAATCTCATAAAATAAGTGCTCGGGCGAGGCATGCGAGGCATCTGGACGCACCAAACGAGCAGCCTCGCGCGGCATGCGAGTTTCCTGGACCCCGCTACGTCTACAAGCGTTTTCTACAATCGTTACGAAATCAATGCATCAAGTTGTTACAAATTATTTAGGGGGATGGGTTCCCCTCCCAAATAATCCCACTAATATTATAAATGTGAAAGTTTGGATGGATGGATGGATGGATAGATAGATGGATGGATGGATGTTTGTTACTCAATCACGCCAGAACGGCTGAACGGGTGTGGATGAAATTTGGCACAGAGATAGATTATAGTCTGGAATAGCACATAGGCTACCTTTTTTTTATTAATCTGCGCGGACGAAGTCGCGGGCAAAAGCTAGTTTACCATATTATAATCCACGTCCTTTTAACTAATAATAATAATAATAATAATATCCTGGGACATTTTTTACACACGGCTACCTGATCCCAAACTAAGCAGAGCTTGTACTATGGAAACCAGATAACTGATATTACTACATATACTACTTTTTTATTTGTAAATACATCTTCTATACATATAATAAGAATGTAAAATTAGTCGCGTCTGTACATTCGAAATATTTGGAAAAAAAATAGTAGGGGGGACTTAGATTGACCAGCAGAATTCATTTTTATCATTTTTAGAATTTTTGTCTGTGTGTATGTTTGTATGTTTGTATGTTTGTATGTTTGCTCAGATTTTCGAAAGAGCACAATTTCGAATCCACCGGATGGATTTCAATGAAATTTGGCATGGATATGACTTATAGTCTAACTTAACATCTAGGATACTTTTTTTTTCGAAAATGTTTAGGGTTGCCACAGAAAATTCAAAAAACTACTTAAAAATTCTAAATGTTTGAAAGAGCACAACTTTGAATCCACCGGACTAATTTCAATGAAATTTGGTATGCATATGGCTTATAGTCCAACTTAACATCTAGGATATTTATTTTTTCGAAAATGTTTAGGGTTGCCATAGAACATTTGCAAAACTAAATATTAAAAATTACTTAGTTTTGTGTTACATAGCTTATTCAAACAAAAGACATTAACACGTTTTAGAATTTTTAGGGTTGTCACAGAAAATTCAAAAAACTATCTAAATATTCGAACGCGACCAAATTCGAATCCACCAGATTGATTTCAATGAAATTTGGCGTGCATATCAATAATAATTCAACTTAACATCTTGGATATTTTTGTTTTCGAGAATGGTTAGGGCTGCCACAGAACATTCAAAACATTAATAAAACGACCTAAATATTCTAACGCGCACAACTTCGAATCCAATGGATTGATTTCAATGAAATTTGACATGGATATGACTAATAGTCTAACTTAACATCTAGCATTTTTTTTTTCGGTAAAGTTTAGGGTTGCCACAAAACATTCAAAATCTACCTAAATATTCGAACACGCACAACTTCGAATCCAATGGATTGATTTCAATGAAATTTGGCATGGATATGACTAATAGTCCAACTTAACATCTAGGATATATTTTTCTAAAATATTAGGTTGTAAATTTTTATGACCACACAGAAATTCTAGCCAAAAATAAGTTTAAGTTATTGAAATACGTCTATTTAGAGCGGAGCCTTACGGAGCCCTACGTTGTGTGTGATCCGACACTATTTGGACTAGATAATCTTAATTTTAATAATAATAATAAATATTTTATTGCTGCGTTCTACAATCTTAAGTTTAGTTTTTCTTAACTAGATGTCGCTATACTTAAAATCAGACAATGCCTGCCTTGCACCACATGGCAAAATTTAATATCTTCCATGCTTCAAGAAATTCAGTTTTTTTGTTCCTAATTACGTATAAAAAACATTAAGCGGGTCTTTGTATCACGCGGAATCTTAGACGTTAACTCTGGAATTCATCTCCACAGTACTAATGCCGTAGGGAAGCTACCTACCTAAGAAGTAAGTCTAGAGGACCTGCTAATTTTGAATTAAGTAGTAATAGAAACATAGACATTGGACTCTGAACTCCAACCCCTCAGGAATGATGCTGCTGGGTAACTGCCTGCTTAAACCATAAATCTGGAGGACCTGCTAACTCTGAATTAGCAATGTGGGTATCAAGTAGAAACTTCTCAGGCGAGGTCGCGTTTCCGATCCGGCGGTAGAATTTAAGGAAAACATATAAAATAACTATTTGTAAGTGCCCCCCTAGGCCTAAACAAAATAAACGCTTTGACTATTGACTTAGACGATAAACTCCGGACTTTTTAAGCACGTTGTTGCGAAGTGACTCTTATCTAAGCCGTGAGTCTGGAGCACTCACTCATTTTAAATAAGGAACATGGGTATCAAGTACAAACTTAAACAATGAGCTCTGGAGTCCAACCGCTCAGTCGTGATACTGTGAGTAACTACAGATATAGATAGACGGATACAGATAGACTGGTACAGACAGAGATACTTACCTACCGATAGATTACAGAAAGACCGAATCAGACAGACAGATACTTACAGCTAGACTGATACAGACAGACAAATAAAGTCAAACTTTTGTTATACAACTAAGGCGCCAGGCAAGCGTACGGCTTAACAGCAGTTAAGCAGTTACAGTACCCTATAGATGCTTGCAACCAAAGGCATCGCTAGCACGTTTCCAACCAGAAGGGGAGTGGGGTTAATGGGAGGGGATGGGGAGATGGCTGGGTTGCGCTTCCGGCTCTCTCCCTCATCATACGAAACGAAGGTAAATTAGCTACTTGAATGCCGATCTCCACCTTACTGGTCAGACTCTACCACCTTACTGGTATAGTCTGGTACAGATAGACAGCCACGGACATACGAACTCAAACTGATGCAGACTGACGTAATACAGATTAGACGATAGACAAAATTATATTTAAGGGCTTCACCGACTGGACGCGGACGGAGTCGCGGGCACAGCTAGTACTTAATATACATAATACACCCAGACTCCGGACATACAGACATGTTCATGCACACAAATGCATGTCACGGGTAGGAATCGAACCTACGACCTGCAGCGTGAATGTCGCCTCCGCGCCAACCACGCTAACGGGCCCGTCAACTATACAAGTGTTAAAACACGCTAATTTGTGTCCATTACCATCCAAAAGTTCTCCGACATTGATTAGGCCTCCAGACGTGTAGATTCGTGCTGTCGTGGCCGTCACTGCAAATACCACTGCCGTGTCAGTTATACCGATCACCATGGACCGACCACTCCTTGGAATCCGCGCTCTAGGACAAAAGTGAACGAAACACATTACGCTTAAGGTGTATAAGAATTACGATCGATTTATGGTAAAGCCGAGCTGTAACCAATTGACTGCAGCTCATATACGGGCTGGCTCGATCGGGGTAGTACCTTATAGGAGATCGGCGTAATGTATCTTAGTTTAGTTGCGTTTTGTTTTGAGAGAGTCGAGAGCCCAACCTCCCGTTTCTCTCTCTTTCCCTCCCTCTGTCTCATTCCCCTCCAGGTCGGCAACGTTCGAGCTATGTCTTTCGTGTTGCAAGCTTCTATAGGCTACGGTGACTGCTTAACATCAGGTGCCATACGCTTGTTTGCCACCTTTTGTTAAAAAAACACTATCCATTATTATATTATTTTCAGAATTATTTTGATGCAAGTTATTTCTAGTGCGGATTCCAAAATGGTTGGTCCATATCGGGCGCCCAGCGACCCCAATCTGACTCCCCAGGGCATTTTGTGGTGAGCCTATCACAGCACTGGTTTATAGGCTTACATTGTGGATTTAGAGGCGCAACGGTTTTGTAGTGGCAAGGCTTGAAACTCTATATATTGTTGCAGATTTGATTATCTGTTTTAAGGCAGAAACCATCCATCAGGTGAGATAGGACTCAAGCAGTGACCTGCGGGGCGATTGCGTAACCTTTTCGTCAATGTTTCAATTGGTTTCGTTCATCCCGTATTGCATTATCAGTTGAAATTAATTGAAATCCAGATGAGTCTGGAGTTCACTCTTCCCGATTTCAATAAATTTCAATTGATAAAGCAACACAGGATGAACGAAACCAATTGAAACATTGACGAAATTGTTACGCAATCGCTCCGCAGTGCATAATACAAAAAATATAATTAAAAGTCAAATTGGAATTGAAGCGTTTCCATTTTTTTTCTTTACTCTCGAATCATCAATGAGTTTAATCTTACGCATAATTAAATTTAAGTAACAAAGCCAATTGAAATCAATTCTGTATTAAATGTATTTTCCTGTTACAGCAGTAAATACATTTCGTCTAATAAAAGGAAAATTTTCGCCAAAAATATTGTTCATTCATATTTCATTCACTTTTCAGCGTTCACTTCAAAAGCCGTGTACTGATTCAATGAGTGACCTTGCGAGGTTGCCTCAGATTTATATATTTATGAGTGAGACGCGTACGAAAAATACTGAGCCCACTAATACTACTACTAGTGGGGTCAGGATTTTTCTTACTATTTTTTTCTACTTACTTTCCTTCTGGTCACTAGGAGTACCTCTTAAAACTATAGTAGTTAAGAGGTCCTAGAGGTATAAGAGGTGTTAGAGGTGACTTGAGCACCAAAACGTAAAGTTAACAAACCCAGGCCAAAAGCAAAACTAAACAAAAACACAACTGTCTTGAGATAATAGCTGCAGACTGCTCTACCATGCAGCTGTACGAGGCTTCCTCGGGTCCATCCCACGTGCGGAAATCTTAGCTTTCACCTGAGCAATCATTTTACATGAAATTGTTAATCCGGTCGATCCAAAAGCACGGCAAATGATATAAGACTGTGCTTGGGTGAGGCAGCGCAAGCATTTATGTTGCTTTACAGAGCGAGGCGCCTATCATATCACAGCTAATGTGCAACCGAAAGTGCTAGAATGAGGCAGTGTATTTATACTATAATTGAGCATCTGCCTCGCCTGGAAGCCTCGCAAGAAAGCTAACCCAGTCGGTACACGGCTAATAAGGAAAATATATGTTACACCTCGTATTTTATTTTCCTCGTACCGTATTTCTGTTTATTAGATCTTTGTCATGAGATACTTTCTTGAGGGTCACAAAGGATGAATGGACTCCTCATTACTGAGAGAGACCTTATAAAGGAAGATTTTAATTTAAATATGGTTTTAAATGAATTTGAAATTATTTGGTTTTTATCAGGTTGGGCTAGCAATCAGAAGGTCCCAGGTTCGATCCCCGGTGGAGCATGCACCAATGGATGAATTTTCATCTATGTGCATAATTTACAGTTCGCTGACGGTGAGGGAAAACATCGTGAGGTAACCTACCTATCCCTCGGGATTAGGTAATAGTCAGTTCCTGTATACACGGCGACAAGGTTCACCACCTGTCACGTTGGGTTCTGACTATCTGGTGAAACGTGGGCTTTGAGTTGGTTGATACCTCCACAATGTGGTGGTGTATGGCCACTCAAGTCTCTGACTACCCCCGAATGGGGATAAAAGTCGTGACGTTACATTTGAAATTATTTTAAACAGAAGTGGAGGTGAGTTGGGCTTCCAGCGCTCTCACTCATCGTACAAAACGCAGCTGCAATAGCTGGTACTTTACGCTGATCTTCTATGAGAGGGTGGTACTAGCCCGGTCGAGCCAGCCCGTCAATGAGCTGCAATTAATAGGCTATAATAGATTGGCTCGACCACCACCATTTAATTATATACCGTCGATTCTATTACCCTAACAATTAAATTAACGATTTAACTAGGCCCACACAAAGTTGTTAAAACCTATTTTATCTTTTACAGATCTCTCATAATGTCTTTCTTGTAAAAGTAACAAAAATATTTTTCCCAAATTAATTTATGTTTCCAAAAATTCAACACAAATATACTGCATATTAGTTAAAAACTTTGAATACATTTTTCTATTACATTAGAAAATATTGACAAAGTTTGAAAGGGTCTAATGAAAATAATTCTATATTATTACATAATGCGGGCTGTATCATTACTGTATGCATATATTATAGTTAATGTACACTTATAGTGATCGTTAGTTGCTATTTAACATCAAATGTGGGTCATTAATGACTATTTAGTTACCTAGTAATGATATGTCGGGTTTTTTAATGAATAATGTTTTTTTCGTCCTCTATATAGGGCACTTAGGGACTATTGATGTATTATTTTTACCCGACTACGGCGGAGGGTTATGATTTTGACCGGTATGTATGTATGTATGTGCATCTGTTCCCGCCTAACTTCCAAACTACTTGTCGTAATTTGTAAAATGGGGTATCGTTAGAAGCGGCTTATGGCGCGCTGGTTATAGGCTATTTGACGTCACATACAATTGCATATGGCGCCCTCTAGAGGACATAATGTCATGAACTAAAAAAAATACATTTTTTAATGAAACCGTGTGGGGTATCAAATGAAAGAGCTTGATGAGCACATTTCAAAAATATATATATTGTTACCTATAACTCCAAAATAATTAAATAAAAAGTAAGTTTGAAAACTAAAACCCGACTACGGAAAAAACGCGCTCTAAAAAGTATGAAACAAGAAAATATTCTCATCTAGAGGACAGCCGTGGTCCGTGGACATATGCCACTTTGCCCTAAAGGACCTACACGGACCACGGCTATCCTCTAGATGAGAATATTTTCTTGTTTCATACTTTTTAGAGCGCGACTTTTCAGTAGTCGGGTTTTAGTTTTTAACAGATATGGTACCTCCTTATATTTAAATTACTAGACTTGTGAACTGTTATCGCACTCGTAATCGGACAATTATTTTAAAGGCATTTTGATGCGTATTATTCACTAGAAGATGACAACGTATGGTTAGTGGCCAACCTGGTGTCAGAGTTGTTCAAGCCGCCCGAAGGCCTCTGACAAGGCTTAACGACTGCTGCCTAGATGACAACAACCGGGACCGATTTTTTACATGCCCTCCGAAGCACGGAGACGCTCAGCTCCAATGCCACTAAATGGTCACCAATATCTGACTGACCTTGCCAAGCGATGCTTAACCTCCGATCAGGAAATGCAGCTGGCTATGAGCACCTCGCGGCCCCGCTATGTGTGCTAGACTCACGGTCCAGTTACTAAGGGGACTGGCCCTAAGCAAGTCGGCCGAGTGGTCGGCCTGGTACTAACATCGACATAAAACGAAGCGAGTAGTTCAACTATTTACCGGTAAATAGTAAAATGAAAATGAAAAACCAATGACCACGTTTTGTTTCATACAAATATCTAATAAGGGCACCTCTTTCTTTAGTCTTTACTCTGTGGCTAGACCTTAACAGTGGTGGTAGTGTGTAGCATCTTCCATGAAAAATCCACGAACATTAAGCCGGAAACCCACCGCAGCGCACGGAGAGGCCACGCACGTGGGTCAAGCTTCACTTTGCAAGAAAATGTATGTAATCGTGTCCACCGCGGCGCACGGAGAGGCTACTCACGAAATCACGTCATGCATATATTTTCTTGCAAAGCGAGGCGTGGCCCGTGTGCGTGGCCTCTCCGTGGGCCGCGGTGGGTTTCCGGCTTTATTTAAACCCAAGCTTACTTCCGAGTATATCTGAATAAAGCATGGTTATTTTGCAATGTAAACGGGGGTTCACGTGTTAAACAATAGCTATCGAAGATTGAAGCGGACCTCTTGTTAGCATGGAGAGTTCAGATTGGCATTGTTCGGGTGCGGTGCGAGTCATGAAAGGCAGCGGATGAGTGTCAAGAACTTTAGACTCTACAGGGTTATTGGTAAAACACTAACAACATTGCAGGGGCGTATTACTGACATCAAAAACAACAACTTTTGTTCTATGACTTTTTACAAAACAAAAAAAAATACAAAAATCACACTCTAAAATGTATGAAACAAGAAAATATCCTCATCTAGAGAATAGCCATGGTACGTTAGGTACTTTAGGGCAAAGTGGAATACAACCACGTACTATGGCTTTTCTGTAGATGAGAAAAAAAAATTTTCATACATTTTAGAAAGTGATTTTATGTAAAAAAAAATTGTTTTGTAAAAAGTCATAGAACAAAATTTGTTGTTTTTTAATGTCAGTAATACGTCCCTGCAAGGTTGTTAGTGTTTTACCAATAACGTAAAGTCTGTATAGTGGATCCTGGCTTACAGCCTCTCTAGGATTCGTCTGCAAGTATTTCTAAAAGTCAATACGCTTATGAAGCCCAGCCAGCCAAGCCCAGAAACAACTATTTTTATGGCAGCACAAGTTTGTACATTGCCTTGGTCTGGGTGTTACTGCGATCGGCCGTAATACATTGCAAGCGTTTTTTTTTATTGGACTGCGGTGGCAAATAAGCGTACGGCCCGCCTGATGTTAAGCAGTTACCGTAGCCTACAGATGCTTACAATACCAAAGGTATTGCTCGCACATTACCGACCTGAAGGGGAGTGGGATGGAGGGAAGGGGAGTGGGGGTTGAGCTTTCGGCTCTCTCCCTCATCGTACGAAACGCAGCTGTAATAGTTTTGTAGGCCGATCTTCTGTGCGAGGGTGGTACTACCCTGGGTGGCGCCAGCCCATATATGAACTGCAGTCTATTGGCGACAGCTTGACTCCTAGCTTACAGCCTCTCTAGTTCTCTCTCAAGTTACTCTTTATTAAAGAGTAACTTGCATGAAAATAAAATACATATATAAGCTTGTCCCGCCATAAAAAAATTATCTTATGTGGCTTGTAGATGCACCTCATAAGCGTATCGATTTGTAGCAACGCTTGCAGACGAATCCTAGAGAGGCTGTAAGCTAGGAGTCAAGCTGTCGCCAATAGACTGCAGTTCATATATGGGCTGGCGCCACCCAGGGTAGTACCACCCTCGCACAGAAGATCTTTATGCGTAGTCCAACGGGGATTGGTCCTTGGGAAGTATTATCACAGTAGGTATTCTCTCGCTACATCTTATGCCTTCCACTAAATAATCATACTTCAAACTTTGAAGGGCTTTTTCTCTTGAAAACCACTCAAGGTTTGGCAACCGCTTGGATCAAACCTGTATTATATATAGTACGTTTTTTTATACTTGTCCTATTTGGTAAGCAAAGATGGCGTCCAGCGGGGCGTTTGCGTAACTTTTTTGTCAACGTTTCAATTGGTTTTGTTCATCCTGTGTCAATGATATACGAAACCAATTGAAACATTGGCAAAAAGTTACGCAATCGCCCCGCTGGACGCCATCTTTGCTTACCAAATAGGACAAGTATAAAAAAACTTACTATAAGTGTATTCTGAGTTAAACAGGCTTTTTACGGTTTTCTCATTGATTGCTTTGTTACGGGATGTATGTATTCGATGATAGGTATTAGTATAATGAAGTTGTATAAGAGCTGCAAAAGTTGGAGAGTATTCCATAAATTGAATTAATATTTATTTTTTTATATTTTTGTTCAAAGATATTACCAGGAAAGAGGGAGACATGTGTCTACAATAGTATGCCGTACTCAACTGAGTCCACGGACACAGTATAACTCAGATGGGGCGGAAAATAATGTTGAAAACATATCGGTATTGCCGGCTCATCTTCTGGTGAATAGATGTGTCCATATGGCGCGCATGCCTCACCCGAGCACTCATATTATGACATTACGTCTGTGCGTTCCGACGTCAAAAGTGAGTGCTCGCGCGAGGCATGCGCCTGATGAAGACGCCGCCAATGATATGCATCAAAATGCCTTTAAGTTGATTGTCGAATTGCGAGTGCGATAACAGAAGGGCTAGACAAGTGGCTGACGTCTACGAGCGTTCGTCCAAATCGCTACACTTCATATATGGAAATGACATAATTCACGTGATCTACACATAGCAACTTGTTGTTGATCTACATAGCGACGTTTGACATTACCATACATTGTGAAGTTTATTCTATTCTATTCGATTAGCGTTCATGCCACTTGGCTAGCCCCTCAGATATGTGAATTTCGCTGCACGTAGTGGCGTGCTGAGCATAAGTCTATTGATTGTAATGTTATGAGGTACCATATCTGCTAAATCAACGGTTTTGCTTGGTGTAATTTTGTTAGAAAATTATCGAATATTGGAATATATTTTTAGATAGATGTTTAGGTGTGTGTGTGTGTGTAACGTCACGACTTTTATCCCCATTCGGGGGTAGTCAGAGGCTTGAGTGGTCATACACCACCACATTGTGGAGGTATTAACCAACTCAAAGCCCACGTTTCACCACCCAACGTGACAGGTGGTGAACCTTGTCGCCGTGTATACAGGAACTGACTATTACCTAATCCCGAGGGATAGGTAGGTTTCCTCACGATGTTTAGGGTCCTCGTTAATATAGTTTTAGCCTTGATTCTCATAATTTAAAGAGTTTGGGGCTGAGTAACTCGGGCCAATTTAATTAAACCCTCAGTTCAAATGCCACTAAGTGGCCATCCTTCTCGGACTTACCTTGCCAAGCGTTGCTTAACCTCCGGTCGTTCACTAACAACAGCAACATTAGTTTTAGTGTAGCAACATTTTAGGCATAGGCATAGTTCAGCAAAGAAAGTTCTAATTGAATTACAGGAAAACCTTTGTTCGTTACTATGGGATGTGACCCGTGAACCAAAAAGGCCGACATCGCTGCAGGGGCCCCATAAATTCTTCCATAGCTATAAACATAAAGGTTGGATTATGATTTACTTTGGATGGTATTACATTTGGTGCGCCTACATGAGCCGAGCAACGCGCCGGAGCGATTAGTTCTAACCTCATATCTGATTGCTCGAGCGCGGCTGCTCGGGGCATATGGATGCGGCTAATAGGTGCGTCTACATGAGCCGAACGGCGCATCGAAACCATATTTTTTTACGTCTAACCAGACATAACGTCATGATTGATCGGGCACCAATGTTCGGCACTTGTTGACGCATCTTTTTAACTAAAGCAAAGTAACTAGTTAGTTGCCTGAATCCCCCTCGCATTGAGGGGAGGCCCGTGCCCAGCACGGGGACCAAAGAGTAAAGACTAAAGAAAGAGGTACCCTTATTAGATATATGTATGCAAAAAAACGTGGTCATTGTTTTTTTCATTTTCATTGTTCTATATACCGGTAAATAGTTGAACTACTCGCTTCGTTTTATGTCGATGTTAGTACTAGGCCGACCACTCGGCCGAATTGCTTAGGGCCAGTCCCCTTAGTAATTGGTCCATGAGTGGGACGTTAAAAGGGCTAAATTATTATTATTATTAAAGTTACTAATGACGCTTAGTTAAAGCTTTAAATATTTTAATAATGACAGGCTCGGGATTACTGGGAATATTTTCAGTAATCCTACTTCCTATCCTATCCTATCCTATCCTACTATCCTTCCTACTCCTACTAATCCTACTAATATTACAAATGCGAAAGTGTGTGTGTGTGTGTGTGTGAATCTTTGTTACCACATATCACCATAACTACTAAACCGATTTTATTTAAATTTGAAACGTAGATAGTGTAGGCTCTGGAATAAGATATAGGCTAATCTTACAAGTCAATTTCCACGCGGGGGAAGCCGCGGGGCACAGCTAGTTTCCAATATTTCCGAGAAATGAACACCTATTCATTTCTCGGAAACCTCATAAACCGGAAAATCATGTCACACCTAATAAAATACAACACATAACATTCTGAGAATCGTATCATCCGTATTCGGTTATATAACCGTTATAACTGTTATATTACATCATTGTTGGAAGCATGTTTTATAATCTGTCCCCCGCATTTAAATAGACGATTTTATTTTTCAGAGTTTCTGGGCATGCGCGTAGCGTCGCTTTTCCCCGGCACAACACACAGTTGCGATTTTTATGTGATCGGTGACGCACACGTACAAACATTTGTACTGAAACTCAAATCACAGACGCGAGATCAGGCACACACACACATAGATACCATACACATATATCGTATTCGTACAGTGTTCCACGCACACATTGAAAAGCTAACCCTGGCGATGCTGGCCGTCAGTTAGTTACCCGAAAGGTGTTGCTTTAAGAGGACGTAATGTTGTAGCGGTTATTGAGTGCACCGAAATTTAAAGGCGGTCGTAAAACGCGGAATATCCGAAAGTGATAATATTTATTGAGACGTAATCGGGAGTTATATCCAAGTGAACAACTTAAGTGTACTTTTAAAAAACTTTTAAGCTGGTTTAGTGAAGTGCGAGTGCAGTTTACTGTTAAGTGTTTAATAAACAGGGAAATTTGCTTATTGATGAGGTGAATTTATTACTTTTTCTGGATTTGTCAGGTAAGGTTATTTTTTTTTTAATTACTTTTTAATTTGTTGGTAGGTGGGTAATTATAATTTAAGTATATTTAATAAATAATAAACCGTAATAAATATTATTTATTACGGTTTAAATTTCGAAAAGGGTTCAATTAACAACCACGCGTCATTTTATAGGACTGCAAAATAATTTTATTCTACTATTAAAAAATACCTACCTGAAAATGCATTAATTGCTTTAATTCCGAAAAAATCTTTTCAATTAAATTAAATATTTAACCAAGCATGATTAAAAGTTTATGATAATATATTTTCGTGTAGGTATTAGAATGATAAAAAAGCCCTTTTAACGTCCCACTCATGGGCACGGGCCTACCCTCAATACGAGGGGGATTCAGGCCATAAGTCCACCACGCTGGCCCAGTACGGGTTGGTAGATTTTAAATGTCTTTCGAAAATTTGTTAGATATTCTATGACATGCAGGTTTCCCCACGATGTTTTCCTTCGCCGTAAGCAAATAATAATCATTTTAAAGTTAAAATGTGCACAAAGATCTCGAATAATCCAGAGGTGCAAGTCGGGATTTGAACTCTCTACTTTAGCCCGTAAAACGCGGCGTTCTTAACCAATCCGCTATCCCTGTTTACATTTAATATTTAAACTTTATAAACATTTTAACTCATTCTTCAAAATAATTACTACGTTTTCTATACAAATAAATTGAAGTGTCTGTTTGTAATATCAAAATCACAGATTTTTATTGGGTAAATGCGTATGAAAGTATACACGGTACTTACACGGTAAAGATACTTATAACAAAAAAGCAATTTTTATTTGTCTGTTTGTCTGTTAGTCGATTCTGACGGGACTTTCTCTGGAAGATAGCTGATGTTATAAGGAGTAACTTAGGCAGCTTTTATTTCAGAAAAATAATTAGGGTTTTCACAGAAAACAAATAAAACCCATTTAATTCACGTGGACGTAGTCGCGGGTAATCTTTGCCTAAAACGTACGCATATGATGTCGCGGATACAGCCAATTTCTAACAAAATTATATGTATACTACTCCGCCAAGCCAACTAGGCACTCGGGTTTAAATATCAAATGTAAATAGTCAATGATTCCTCGGTTCGTCCACAACAAAATGAGCCTGGGCTAATGCCTGTGCACTTCTGTGGCAGTAGCTCCCACTATGTGGTGGAAGGACCGTGGAATCATTGACTCATTATCATTTGACATTTATACCCGAGTGTCTAGTTGGCTTGGTAGAATAGTACATTGGACGAGACTATTACGAGTTTATTAAGCTGTTTATCAGCACGAAATATAGCCAAAATACTTGTCACGAGATAGAACGTACGGGACCCAGTTTGGCATGCTGCCCTGAGCCTGTAGTGGTGTTTACGCCTGGTTTTGATAGCTCCCGCTTTGGCTGCGACCACAAACCCCGAGCAGATACGCCCAAGCAATCAGATTATGATGACGTCTACGTGATCAGCAGGCTTCGTCTACAAGCGATTCTACAAATCGCTACGCTTAAATGTATGGAAATGACATTACAAGTCGATAAGTAAATCACGTGACGTCTGTCATTTTCATACATGAAGCGTAGCGTTTTGTAGAAACGAAAAAGGACGAAGCCACATGGCTAGAGGGGCAGGGAGGCTAATAGCGACGCTATGCAACATTGCCAATGCAATGAATTTTTCTGATTTTCTTGCAGCATCTTTAGCAATTACGCGAAATTTCTGTAAATGTCACACGTGAAATTTAGCGGACTTTGCAGGATGGTCGGAAAAATGAATTGCTTTTGCAGAATTGCTGCAATGTTGCATAGTGGCGCTATTAGACCCCCAGATGTCAAACGTTTTTGTTGTTCATTATTCCGACTCCAATTTTAAAGTACTATTTTGTGTGGATTTATTTGGAGTTAATTTTTCCGACTCCAAGTTTATAAAAATATTTTGAGTGGATTTTTTGGAGTTCATTATATCGACTCCAAGTTAAAAGTACTACGGATTTTTTTGGAGTTCATTAATCCGACTATAAAGAATGGGTTGCTATCAGTTTTGTGATGAGCCAGAAGTAGCAATAAATACATGTCGGCAGTCCCCAAGACGTTGCTGGCGCACTGCTAAATATTTTGACATAACATCTTGGAATGCTGCCTAAACTCTATATTATTTTGCTTTGTGCTGCACCATATGAGCAAATTACGGTAGTCAATAAAATTAGCGTAATACGATGCCTACTTTCAATTCAGTTTCATTTTACAATCACAACACACACCCTATTACACTCATAAATGAGCAAGGTTTTTTTATTTTTTTTAAATTTTTATTATTTTATAATCTTCATTTAAGTTACTTTCATTTTTAAATTCTTATTCTTAAGTTAATAGTCCAGATCCTATAAATGTTGGAACATACTTCTGGAGAGGTGGGCGTTGGCTTTGCGACACAGTTTTCTAAAACTTCTGCATTAGTCAACGATTTTTATTATTGTACCAATGTTTTGTTCCAAATAAATTTTATTTTATTTTTTATTTTATTTATTTTAAAAAATAAAAACAATGAGCCCTTTGTTAATGTCCTACTACTGGGCATGGCCCTTCCTCGATGCGAAGAGGATTCGGGTCATAACGAGTTAAATAGTCCCATTCTCCGCGTCGGTAACGTGCGAGCGATGCCTTTCGTGTTGCAAGCTATAGGCTACGGTAACTGGTTAACATCAGACCAGCCGTACGCTCCTTTAGTTACATAAAATAAAAACAAATAATTTAAAAAAAAAAAAAAAAACCGACTGACCTGCCAAGAAACGAATAAAAAAGTATAAAACTAGTGCAGTGTCATTGCAGTCGGGGGATCGTTCTGTGGAACACTATTTAATTTCTGAGGTCTCCCGAATGTGTTTTTTTTTTTTAATTATTTGTTTTATTTTATGCATTTTAGTGACAGCCACCAGCTAAAAATGAAATTTTTGTTTTGCATGTACACCCTACCTATGATAAATGTTGCCTATAAATTCAACAGTTTTGGAATGTGCTTAGCAAGGCCTTCAATTTGATACCCATATTGTAATAATGGACGAAAACATTTTGTTTTCACATTTGAAAATTGAGCCATAATGCATATTGATTGATGATGGGAT
The DNA here is from genome assembly GCA_947859195.1 of Drymonia ruficornis. Taxonomy (NCBI): domain Eukaryota; kingdom Metazoa; phylum Arthropoda; class Insecta; order Lepidoptera; family Notodontidae; genus Drymonia; species Drymonia ruficornis. Next base: position 4,217,010 of record OX401927.1, read on the forward strand.
GATGTAAGGATTCTAAAGATACCCCATACATACAATTCGGTTCAGGAATTTATAAGTTATATGGTGGAATAAAGAATCTCACATACAAACATACATACATCCATGAACCCGAAACACATATACACTTCTTTTTTGGGCAGTCGTGTAATAAAGTGATGACCTTAGTAATTTTAAGCAATGTAACTATTTTAACTTAACCAGGTACCATAATGGGTTTTTAATTGCTACCTACCCTTTCACCGTGCAACTCGAGAAGCAGCATCCCTTGCCTTATTAATATTAATCACTAGTTTATTAAGCCCAAAGGAATCGGTAACAACCGGTCGTTAGCCTAATATTCATCGGTAATTATTATATTTAGAGGTTTATTTGCTTCGTCATTTTACCTTAATTTTTGATAAAGAATACCAAACCACGCCCTAACTCTACAAGCCTTAACATCAGAAACTACGCAAATAAATAAAAAATATAACGTCACGACTTTTATCCCCATTCGGAGTTTTATCCACATTGTGGAGGTATTAAGTCAACTCAAAGCCCACGTTTCACCAGATAGTCAGAACCCAACGTGACAGGTGGTGAACCTTGTCGCCGTGTATACTGGATCTGACTATTTCCTAATCCCGAGGGATAGGTAGGTTTCCTCACGATGTTTTCCCTCACCGTAAGCGAACTGTAAATTATACACATAGATGAAAATTAATTTTCTATTGGTGCATGCCCAACCGGGGATCGAACCTGGGACCTTCTGATTGCTAGCCCAACGTGTTCGCCCCTAGGCTACAGTCGATTAGTCCACACCTTACAAACACCTCTAGACCTTAATCAAAATATGTGGTTTGGCCGTTTCGCTATCAATTTATTACTGTTCATTACTTTTTACCCGACTACGGCGGAGGGTTATGATTTTGACCGGTATGTATGTATGTATGTATGTATGTATGTATGTATGTATGTAAGTATGTATGTATGTATGTATGTGCATCTGTTCCCACCTAACTTCCAAACTACTTGTCGTAATTTGACAAATGAGGTATCGTTAGAAGCGGCTTAATGGCGCGCTGGTTATAGGCTATGTGACGTCACATGAAATTGCATATGGCGCCCTCTAGAGGACATAATGTCATGAACTAAAAAAAAACATTTTTTAATAAAACCGTGTGGGGTATCAAATGAAAGAGCTTGATGAGCACATTTCAAAAATATATATATTGTTACCTATAACTCCAAAATAATTAAATAAAAAGTAAGTTTAAACACTAAAACCCGACTACTGAAAAATCGCGCTCTAAAAAGTATGAAACAAGAAAATATTCTCATCTAGAGGATAGCCGTGGTCCGTGTTTATGCCATTTGGCCCTAAAGGACCTACACGGACCACGGCTATCCTCTAGATGAGAATATTTTCTTGTTTCATACTTTTTAGAGCGCGATTTTTCAGTAGTCGGGTTTTAGTGTTTAAACTTACTTTTTATACAATACACACTTACACAACACACAACACAACACTTACTTATACAATAGTTCTTGTAGTATCGAAACGGCCAAGCCACATATTTTGACTAGGGCGTAGAGTTTGTGAATTTAGGGCGTGTAGAGTTAGAAGCTTGGCTCTGCATGAGATCTGATAACTTTTTAACAGTGCGGTCTGGTCTCGTTTTGGCAACATTTTACATGAAAATGTTTTTGGTGGGATATTAATTACTAGTTTATTACGCCCAAAGGAATCGGTAACAACCGGTCGTTAGCCTAATATTCATCGGTAATTATTGTATTTAGAGGTCATTTGCTTCGTCATTGCACCTTTATTTTTGGTAAACAATACCAAATCTGTTTCCATCAAGACTTTAAGCCAGGTGGCATTTTTAAGATGGGTCTTAACATCTTAAAATGCCAACTGGGGGAAAGTTCTCTAAATACTGGAGATAGTAAATTTTACTCAAACGCAACATTCCTGAATTTTAAAATGAAAAATGAAAAAATTGTATTCAAAGATTTTCGAAAACTCGCTTGCCACACTCAGGAATCCAACCGGCTAAACTCCGAAAAAAAACCTTCTGTACTTCTATGGTATCAATCAATAGGGTCAATCATAAGGATGAAATTTCGCTAACAAACATGATAACTAAAATTAAAAAAAAAAAAACTTATATTAATTGAACGAAAAAGAGGGTAAACCACTCGTAACTAATTAGCTCCATTTTGTTGGATTCACAAATTTTATCTAATATGTGCTCTTTTTGGTCTAAATAAATAAAAATAATATAACCGGCAATAGCTTTTGGAGGATATACCGAATCATGATCAAAGATGATAGTCAATTTGGCAATTAATCAATAAATTTTAGTATCTTACTAAAATGATATTTCAATTTCTTATACTTGCGACTCAATACCTAAGTTTCGAGACTGCATAGACTGGAGCAAGTCACCACTATAAAACTAATTCAAACTTCAACGCGTGGGTTGACGTTTGAAATTTTGCAAGTATTTGATATATTAACTTAATTAAGATGTTCTGAAACTAAGTTTGTACGCCCGATTTTCCTTTTTACTAGAACATGGTAATTTAATTACCAAGATAAGAACGGTTGAGTTAAGTAAGGCTGTTAAGTATATTGTGAAGATATTTCAACAGACAGCACTTAGCTGAGGGAGGTTTTAAGTAGCGTCAGATATTACTTAGTTATCACTTAAATTGTTCCATATCATTTTGACCAGTATATACCTACTCATAGAATTATAATGCTAATTCTATGTATATAGTATTAAGTCATGTTATTATTTTTTTATATGTCTAAAGTGGCAAACAAGCTTACGACCCGCTTGATGTTTAAGCAGTTACCGTAGCCTATAGATGCTTGGAATACCAAAGGCATCGCTCGCATGTTGCCGGCCCGAAGGGAAGTGGGCAGAGGGGGAGACGCGGTTCGGCTTACGGTTCTCTCACTCATCATTCGAAACGCAGCTGTCGTAGCTACTTTACACCGATCTTCTGTGAGAGGGTAGTACTACCCCGGTACTAACCCGATCGAGCCAGGCCATATATGAGCTGTAGTCAATTGGCTACAGCTTGACTCTATCACCAATAAAATGGACTTTAGGCTGACTTAGGGACCTCTAAATTTGAAATATCAAGGCAAGAGTTGTTTGGGCAAGCCATTTGTTTATTTTCATTGTAATTATCACTATCATCAGCCAAACCGTGCGTTATAATGTGCGGCTAGAAGATGCTTAAGCCGTAGCTTTTTTATTTAATAGGTTGTCATTTATTTTTAATATTTATTTTATTTATAATTATTGCATGCATTCCACTCAACTTTGTACTTCTCACATTTCATAGTTCTACTCAGTTACTATAAGTGAAGACTTGTGATTGGCTTTCCAGTGTATATACTATTGTCCTATGTTACGTTACTAATTAGCTGTAAGTTTTCCATGTTACTAAGTAAATAAATAAATAAATAACCCTTATCTCAACTCATCTTTGGTTCTTAGTTGATTTATCTCTTGATCAGAAACTCAGCCTTGTGATTTAAAAGTAAATTTAACTATCATTAAAACATCTCAATCCAATTGTATAATTAAACCATCCTTTTAATTTAGTAGTTACTCATTCATTATCTCAGTCATTCTTTCGCAAATTGATAGCTTCTGCATCGATGGGCCCAATCAACAGTTGAAAATCAAATTAGTTCAATACCTCATTGAACTTGAGGAATAAGAGCTCGTTCTCACTTGTCGGATGTTCGGGTGTCGGCGCCTCTGTACACACTAGTCGGTTATCGGATCCGATCGAAGCTGGAGCCATTTTTTGGCAGTCTGAGCGGGGAGGGGTTTGCCGGGTCCGACTTCCGATATAATGTGAACAGCGCCATACTTAGTCATAGGCGAACGAGATACGACACGATTTTTTTACGGACGTAGAGGGCTGGCAAAACACCCAACATTTCTTGTCGCCGACAAAAAATCGGTTTAGGATATTTGAACAGCTTCATATAAAATGTTCTAACACTAGAGCAGCCGATAAAACTAAACTAGACTAAGGCATGTAAAAAGTCGGTCCCGGTTGTTGTCATCTAGGCAGCAGTCGTTAAGCCTTGTCAGAAGTCTTCGGGAGGCTTGAACAACTCTGTCACCAGGTTGGCTCCTAACCATACGATAAGAAGACGAAGAAGCAGCCGATTTTCTGTCGGGCCCGACACCCGTCAAGTGAGAACGGGCCGTTATGCTGTGGTTTCCTCCGACAGCGGCACCGTCACACAGCGGCCGTAATTCACGTCACTAGAACATTGGCTATGTAAACAACGGTGTCCAATACCGCTCTCTAGGAAACCGCGCCAATACAGCAATACAGTTTACATGGCCAACGTTCTAGTGACGTCATATTACGGCCGTTATATGATGGCACCGCTATCGGAGGAAACCATAGCTTAAGACGCCCAGAATGAAATTAACTCAGCAAAAAAAGATTCCCAAGTGCCCACTCTAAATTGCAGCTGTCACCGTGATTTAGATTTCTCCGACGATTTTATGGAATTCAATGGATTTCAGTGAAATACTTGGGACTCTGAAATATTTGTTCCACTTCGATAATTGAGTCGACCTCCATTGGATCATGTCCCTTTCTCGTCTCATCGCTTATTGCTTGTGATTTGAGAAATTCTTTAAAGTTTTCTTGGATTAAGGGTCTTGGTATTTCCAGATTTTTTCGAGATATTTGGGTCAATATTTCCAGATTATCACATTTATTAAGCTTGATGCCTGTGTGCCAGCTTTTGCCAAAACTTATTAGTTGCGATTCGGTTTCCCTTTGCGGGATATTATATTTTCCACATATCATTATTTTTCTACATTTTTCCATCACGTAAGATAATTAATAAAAATAATATAAGCCCTTTTGATTAACCTTGGCGTCATCGTTGGACACCATTGTCGATCCTGGCTTACAGGAGTAAAAGTGGTGGGAATGTGTGGCGGGCTTAGCCCTTTTAATGTCTCACTCCTGGGGAAGGGCCTCTCCTCAATGCGAGGGGGATTCAGGCCATAATCCACCACGCTGGCCTAGTGCGGGTTGGTGGAATATACATGACTTTCGAAAATTTGTTAGATTTTCTAAGACATGCAGGTTCCCTCACGATGTTTTCCTTATACCTATGGATGGATCTCGCTTATACGCTGTCAAAATGTCCGCAGCGACTTTATCCCATGAACGTAATATTAACGTATAAATTCCTTGATTTATCCATGTGTAAACGTATAATTCCTTGCTTTATCCTGACCAAAAAAAAATATCCCTCTGTGTGATGTGCAGTTTTTTATTTTGAACATAGACAACATATACGCAACATAGACAACATAGCAATGAGGTTGACGTTACTAGTAGTCGCGTTACCATCTCCAATTAAGCTAAATACATGTGAAGGAGAGTAATGACAACTTGTGTTAATTGAAATGCCTGTTAGCAAATGAAGTCTTTGACCATCAGCTATATTGATGCTTCGGGTTTTTTATTATGGTACTAAGGTGGTAAACAAGCGTACGGCCTGCCTAGTGTTAAGCAGTTACCGTAGCCAATAGATGCCGTGATAGGATACTAAAGGCATCTCGCACGTTGCCGACCTAACGGGTAGTAGGACGGTGGAAGAGGGGATTCCGGCTCTCACTCATCGTACGAAACGGAGCTGTAATAGCTACTTTACGCCGATCTTCCGTGACAGGGTGGTACTACCATGGTTGAGCCAATCCATATGCGCTGCAATTTGGGCTACAGCTTCGCTCTACAAACAATACGGGTCAATAATTTATTATGTGTTTAATACACAAATATTAAAGAAAGTCAGAATAACAAGTCGTTACATTCTTAGAATTGGACAGCTATTACAATTTTACTCCAATTCATTACTGTAATTAGATCAGATGGGAGACCTATTTAAGTAGTTGATAAAATTCTTGTAACATTTATTTGAATAATGTGTGTGTATGTGTGTAACGTCACGACTTTTATCCCCATTCGGGGGTAGTCAGAGGCTTGAGTGGCCATACACCACCACATTGTGGAGGTATTAACCAACTCAAAGCCCACGTTTCACCAGATAGTCAGAACCCAACGTGACAGGTGGTGAACCTTGTCGCCGTGTATACAGGAACTGACTATTACCTAATCCCGAGGGATAGGTAGGTTTCCTCACGATGTTTGCCCTCACCGTCAGCGAACTGTAAATTATGCACATAGATGAAAATTCATCCATTGGTGCATGCCCTACTGGGGATCGAACCTAGGACCTTCTGATTGCTAGCGCAACCTGTTCACCCCTAGGCTACAATTAATAATGTATTTGATTAATTAGTTAGCCTAGCTTTGTTAGAAAGCTAGGCTATAATACCGAGATTACAAAAGCGAACAAATTGAAAAAGAAAAACAAGTTCTAGGGTGACTTGCACCATCTATCTTAAATAATGTTTAAGTTTTAACCAAACAACATTTCCGGCTCAAATCAAACACGTTTCTTGTACCAAAATATGCTGGATAAACGTATTTAGCGCACTACATAATTTATGGTGCAAGAAACATGCTTGATTTAAATCAGAATCGCCGTTTGATTAAAGCTTAAACGTGTATGGATGTTGCAAGTGGCCCTAAGTGTTCTAAATTGAGTATTATTTAACAGTAGATAATTTTATAAGCCCACAAGGCTTCTAATATAGGTAGGTACGTAATGTAAAAAAAAACAAATATAAAAAACGTTTCTTAAAGAGAAGGTGTCTCACAGGGGTTTGTCTTGGGTCCCAGATTAAAATTGGTATTTTTTCTATCTTCTTCCATTAAAGTAAGGTACAAGAATATTCTCAAAGGCGGCTAGTTAGCTATTGTCTGTTTTTACATTCATTTCAACACGAATCAAGACCGGAAGAGTGTAATACAAGAAATATATTTTGTTGGAACTTTTTGAAGAGGGATAAAAGTTATTTGTTTCAAAGTTTTCTTTATAAAATAACGTTATTATTGGATGTTATTTTATGTTATTATTTAGAATGTTTTATGTATCAGCGCTTTTATTAGTTAGGAGAGGCGCTCATAGCATAGTAGAAAGATGGGTAGTAGGTTATCTTCATAGAAACGCACCGCGCGCGGCTTGTATGTGTGCGCCATGCGTATCTATGCGTCGCGCACGCACACTCGAACATCACATGCATTGTTTCGCACTGATAACTGGGTCTATATTTTGTTTGAGTGTGCGTGCGGGACGCATAGATACGCATGGCGCACACATATAAGCCACGCGCGGTGCGTTTCTATGCAGATAACCTACTATCCATCTTTCTACTATGCTCATAGCCAGCTGCGATCACTGATCGGTAAACGATCGGATACTAAGCAACGCTTGGCAAGGTCAGTCAGAGATGGGTGACCATTTAGTGGCATTTGAACTGAGCGTCTCCGTGCTTCAAAGGGCACGTTAAAAGTCTGTTCCGGTTGTTGTCATCTGTGCAGCAGTCATTAAGCCTTGTCAGAGGCCTGCTTGAACAACTATGACACTAGGTTGGCCACTAACCATACGATGAGAAGAAGAAGATTATTTAGGAGTCTTTGGTTTTAAGTTGACCTTGTTTTTTCTATACGAATGATATTCGCTGATAGATGCTAGGTAATTTTTTAAACAACAATGCGTTGTTTTATAAACTCAGACGAAAATAATGAGATAGACGAAACGCGTTGAACTAATGAGTGAAGCTAAAAAACAATAAGTTTATTTTTGGATTGCGATAACAGGGTGGTTACTTTGAAAAATGAACGCTGACGGATTGTCCGAGGAACGGATTCGATTTACGATCAAAACCATGTCAAACGCAAGAAGAAACGAAAGAAGAAATGTCAAATCACGACGATCCGTCAGCCGAAACGTTTCCTTTCGTATTTCGAAGTAGGCCAGCTGATGTGTGAATTTCGCTGCATGTAGTGGTGCGCTGAGCACAAGTTTGGTGATTGCAATGTTAGAAGGTAGGTACCATTTCTGCTAAAATGATACATCAATGATTTCATCGATATTCTATTTATATTCGTATGCGATTATAAATAAGATCGATTATGCATCACCCTCAATTTCTATGTGAATTCATTATTGCTAAGCTCCAATAATAAAATAAAATAATAGTCACAAACTAATTGAATTAAATTGGAAACCCAATTTGTGTTATTAATTCTGAAATAAAATATTACTTCTAATAATTGCCAGATGGTGTTTAATAACTTGCGCCAATTAAAATTGTAATAATTTATTGATATTTATAATCAAGAAATTAATTTTGAACGGTATTTCGATTTTAAAATTGTGTACATATTTAAACAAATGAAAGTCGCTACTGTAAAATGCCATATTTTACTCGTAGTGGTAATAATCATTCTAAGGCGCCCAGCTAAAATTACTGTCAGTTCCCTATACGTAGTAAAAAAAAGATTTATTAGGAATAGTAGCAGGAAAATATAATTGAAGTATTATTTTACGTAATTAGGTACATTATGAGGCTATGCACACGGAGCAACTTTAATTGCTGAAACTAGCGACTGAGTTGCCGAAACTATCATCTTTTTAATAGTTTTTTGGCAGTTGCAGCAAACAATTGCCAGTTAAAATTGAAATCGTAAAATATGTGTAAATATGTACTACCTACTCGTAATTAAAGCAAAAAGTAACGAATGAAATGCCGAGCTCCCTAAAATGAAATCAACTTAGAATGATTCATTCATTCCTTTATTTTTCGCTTTGAGTTTTGTTTAATAATTCATGGGAAAACTCTGTTAATTACTGAATTAAAATAGAAAATGGAAATTAAAGAGAAAACGTGCAACATGTCAAATAAGACGGAATAAATGTAAGTTGTAAAAATGGAATGCTTTTAAAGTTAGCACCACCATCTCACGGAAGATCGGCGTAAAGTATTTAATTTGCGTTTCATTACATGAGTGAGAGAATCGGAAACCCAACCAACCTTTCTCTCCATGTTCCTCCTTCTGTCCCACTCCCCCTCAGATCAGCAACGTGCGAGCAATGCCTTTCGTGTTGCAAGCATCTATAGGCTACGTTAACTGCTTAACATCAGACGGGCCGTACGCTAGTTAACCACCTTAGTTATATTAAAAAACAACGGGTTGCACTCCGGGAGTGCCGGCACAAGTGAAAACTTGACGCGAGTTTAACATTTTATACCCATCCCAAGAAAAGTGCACAACGCCGCTAAAGAAGTTTTCACTTCAAAAATCATCTTGTGCATTACTATAATATGAACTTTCAATTAAGTATACCTAAGCTTCCAAATCGAAGTCTATAAGAAACTTAGTTTTCAGCAACGATTTTAACTTTCACTATTCTATTAATTGTAATACTACAAAGCTCGTTTTATTTCAAGTTTAATCCTCACACCGCACGTTTGAAAACTTTGTTTAGAAACATAACTATTCCATTGAAAATACAAGTTTCAAACTTAAAAAATATTGTCTGAAATGTTTTAAAGTTTTCACGAGCATACGTGAGGAGACTGATTTCTGCTTGGGCGTAAGCGTTTTGGATAAAAATTGTTTTCCATTATTTTTACTCTTGAACATTATTTTTTAAGATGACAGGGTAAGTATAGCCAGCTGCAATCACAGAAGGGCTAGCCAAGTGGCATGAACACTAATCGAATAGAATAGAATAAACTTCACAATGTATGGAAATGTCAAACGTCGCTATGTAAATCAACAACAAGTCGCTATGAAGATCACGCTTGAGATCACGTGGCTTATGTCATTTCCATAGATGAAGCGTAGCGATTTGAAGGAACGCTTGTAGACGTCAGCCACTTGTCTAGCCCTTCTGATCGGTAAACGATCGGAGGTTAAGCAACGCTTGACAAGGTCAGTCAGAAATAGCTGACCATCTAGTGAAATTTAAACTGAGCATCTCCGTGCTTCGGAGGGCACGTAAAAAGTCGGTCCCGGTTGTTGGCATAAAGGCAGCAGTCGTTAAGCCTTGTCAGAGGCCTTAGGGCGGCTTGAACAACTCTGACACCAGGTTGGCCACTAACCATACGATAAGAAGAAGTTTGTATTAAAAAAATGAAAGTTGATTGGCCTGGGTCACTCCGCCCTTTAGATATGAAGCTGTAGGTTGCTTTGGTGGGCCCACATAATGGGTTGGCGCGCGTCAGGATAGGTTAGATGCGATAGAAAAAGTGAACTTTGTTGTGGTGGTAAGGCCCCAATGACTTTTCTTATTGTCATGACAATAAGGTCCGTCATTGCACAAAAAGTCACTGAAATGTTAAAACGTTCCTATAATTGAATCGCAATAAGAGGTCGTGGTAAGACCCCAGTTTTCGTAGATTTCGTATAAGGGAACTATAGTTAATGATAGTTTATACGACGACGAAGTACGACGAAGTATTTTAGTGACGGGACCGTTGGCGTGGTTGGCGTGATGGCGCCTTTCACGCTGCAGGTCGTAGGTTCGATTCCTACCCGGGATATGCATTTGTGTGCTTGAACATGTCATGTCTTGTGTCCCGAGTCTGGGTGTATATGTATATTAAGTATGTATTTACAAATAAAAAAGTAGTATATGTAGTATACCAGTTATCTGGTTTCCATAGCAAAAGCTCTCCTTAGTTTGGGATCAGGTAGCCGTGTGTAAAATATGTCCCAGGATATTATTATTATTATTATAACATGTCAAAAGTGGCGATGGGTTTACCATGTAGGTATAAATAAGTGTTTCCGTAACCAATTTTAGTAAACTGTGGACCTCCGAAAACTTTTTCTTATTTTTGGACCCTCTCAAAGTCTATACGAGTTTGGTATATTTCTTACAATATTAGGTTCTTCAACTGTTCATTAATTAAAAGCTTTAAACAAAAATAACTAAACTAATCAAGCATGAATGCCCTCACCCTCTCAATTTTTTCCCTCTGATCATAATTCATAGTGTTAATAGAACGCGTCGTTTAATAAATTGGCTACATCGTCCCATCGGCGGGGCTGACAAGCCGTCACAAGTGATTGAGTGGACAAATATTATGCAAAAACGTGTTATGACTTGGGATCTTATCATAATTTTTTGGCGAACTTGGTCTTAGGTCCAGTAACTGTTGTTAATACTATTAAAATTATTTTCATCACACCCATTCGAAAAACGTCAATTGCCTTTCAAGGCTAGCGGGAGCAAAATTCTATTTTGTATTCTATTTTCCCACGGGAGTTTTTGTTTCTCCTTCCTGATTGGTCAGCGTTCGTGCTTGTGAATTGAATGTGAAAAAAAATCGAACGCTTAATGTATGAAGAAGTTACTGGCCGCTTAGGATTACTCGGCAACCAAAGAGAATGTAATGGCAACGCAGCTCGCGTTAAAAAATTGTCATATACGTTTTTCTTTTGTCTCGGTTTAGTAAGTTTAAGTTATTGCAAATAATAATGAAAAACCGGCCAAGTGCGAGTCGGACTCGCGCACGAAGGGTTCCGTACCATTGTATAAAAACGGCAATCATGTCTGTCGTATGGGAACCCCACTTAAATATTTTTTTATTCTGTTTTAGTATTTGTTGTTACAGCGGCAACAGAAATACATTATCTGTGAAATTTTATTCTGACTTTTCGGATAGTTTTGATAAAATCTATTGCTCAATTCGAAATTGTATCCATAAAGGGCTATGGTAACTAAAGAGTGCACAGTATGTGCCAGCATTCAAGTCAATATTGATAAACACATTATCTATTTGAGTATAACCCGTTGTGGTAACAACACGAGGAAGTTTTGAATTTAAACCAATATGGTCAAAATATTTTTTTAAAGGTGCATTCTCAATGGCGGCGTATTCATCAGGCGCATGCCTCGCGCGAGCACTCACTTTTGACGTCGGAACGCATAGACGTAAAGTCATAATATGAGTGCTCGGGTGAGGCATGCGCGCCATATGGACACATCTATTAGATTCCAGTAAATCTACATTAAAATCCCCGCACACTATAGTCGGAGGCAACGGGAGTGTGTTCTGCCATCCAATATGACACTATTCATAGTAAAACTTCTTAGAATTCTGTTCTGTTGTCAAATTTAGTTTATAGACTGAAAGCAAAACAATAATTTCCAATCGATCGAAACCTATAGATAACGCAAAACTTGTCAATAGCAGGCGAATTTTGGTTGTGACTATATTGCTATAGAACGAAACCATAGCGCGATCTAGGAGCTCATCTAGCGTCATCTAGTGGTGCGTAGCGGTACTATTATTTTATATATTATGAGGTTCTTATTTTATATTATTTTTTGTTATAGCAACAATTATTTACTCTTTGCCACCTCAGTCCCATAATTGTTAGTACACACCTGCAATAATAGGTCATTACATAAAGTACACAAATAAATAAATACACATTCTGTGAAAAAATATTACAACGCCATCTATAGTTCTAATACTCTGTGCTTGAAACTCCGAATGCATTTGAAACTTGATTTACAAATATGTTTACGTACGTAAACAATGTATTTGCACAAATCAGTTTAGTCTTAACATTATTTTAATTTAAGCTGTGGGTGACAAAAAAAAAAACAAAAAAAAAACAACTCATAGCAAGATTCGAACCTACTACCCACTTACACGTGAACCAACGCCGTAACCATACGGCTAAGATGATCCCTGATATAGTAAACGAATTACTATACTACTTATGACACTGTAATGCCAATGATATCATAACAATGTTAGATGGCGCTACTGTGAGTGGTACTATTAATTTAAAACTTATTTATGGGTCAAAAATGTAGTTTTACATTTCTTTTTTTTGTCAACAATTTATGTAAAAGCTGTCATAATGATCACTCATGGTTAAAATGTTAGTTTTCTCTTCATATATTGTTTAATTTATGAGTTATAAATAAAAACGTCAAAAATATCGAGTTTATTGTATGTGGACCCCCTTTATTTTTAAGTTTTATTTTATTTTTAGTATTTGTTGTTGTAGCGGCAACAGAAATACACATTCTGTGAAAATTTCATGTCTCTAGCTATTACCGTTTGTTAGATACAGCCCGCTGACAGACAGACGGACGGACAGACAGACAGACAGACAGACAGACGGACAGCGTAGGCTTAGTAATAGGGTCCCGTTGGCACCCTTTGGGTACGGAACCCTAAAAATGAGTTCGAGTAGTGATGTGATGATATATTATTTGTTTGGATACTACATAATATTGTGAGAGTTTCGAGTAGGTAGAGGTACACGTAGCTTTTTATTTTTCTCATAGGTAGTGATGAAAAATAGTATGTATCATTCGGGGCCAAAATATTTTGTCCTCGGGCGGCGTATATTGAATTCCTCGCAAAGCTCAGGATTCTACTTTAGAATCCCTCGCTATTTTAAAAGACAATAGCTGATATGCCTGTTTTTTCCGATATCTATAGATAGAGGACTAAAAAATTTTTTGTTAGCGTGACATTTGGCAAATGACATTGAAGTGCGCCAATAATTTGACAGATGAAAGGGGTGCCGAATCCTTGACATGCGTTAATTCGCATAATATAGTCCAAAAATTAAAGAATTTATTGAAAAGTTGATTTATGGAAAATGTTTTTTTATAGTTTTTTTTACCCGACTACGGCGGAGGGTTATGATTTTGACCGGTATGTATGTATGTATGTATGTATGTATGTATGTATGTATGTATGTATGTATGTATGTATGTATGTGCATCTGTTCCCACCTAACTCCCAAACTACTTGTCGTAATTTGACAAATGAGGTATCGTTAGAAGCGGCTTAACGGCGCGCTGGTTATAGGCTATGTGACGTCACATAAAATTGCATATGGCGCCCTCTAGAGGACATAACGTCATGAACTAAAAAAAAATCATTTTTTAATGAAACCGTGTGGGGTATCAAATGAAAGAGCTTGATGAGCACATTTCAAAAATATATATATTGTTACCTATAACTCCAAAATAATTAAATAAAAAGTAAGTTTAAAAACTAAAACCCGACTACGGAAAAAACGCGCTCTAAAAAGTATGAAACAAGAAAATATTCTCATCTAGAGGATAGCCGTGGTCCGTGTTCATATGCCATTTGGCCCTAAAAGACCTACACGGACCACGGCTATCCTCTAGATGAGAATATTTTCTTGTTTCATACTTTTTAGAGCGCGTTTTTTCCGTAGTCGGGTTTTAGTTTGTGCCAGCGAGTCCTATGGTGCCGACCTTTTAAGAAACTATAAACATCTGCATCCATAGGAAATTTGAATCAGGAATTACCAAACATAGTTTCTCAAAGTTTTTGTTTATTTATGTTTGTTTATACATAACTCCAGTCTTGATTCGATTGAAACGATTTCTAGAGAATCCGTTGCTTCTAAGAAAACATTATTGGCTTTCCCTTTGACGCGGCAATATAAACATGACAGTAGCTAGAATTCGTAGTAGGTATATTCCCTATCTCAGACGTTTTACGACTATCTGATCTATCTCAAAATGGTTGTGTTTTAGGCACAGGGGGCTTACCACAAGCTCTTATTGCGATTCAATTACAGGAACGTATTAACGTTTCAGCGACTTTTTGTGCAATGACGTACCTTATTGTCATGACAATAAGAAACGTCATCAAAACGTCGTTAAAACGTTCCTATAATTGAATCGCAATAAGAGCTTGTGGTAAGCCCCCAGGCTTCCGTTTGTGACAAGGTGAGATAAGATTTACCTCATTTTGAGCGAGATAATAAAGTTCACGTCTCTTGAATTGACTTTTACGGCATTTATAGGCGTCATTTTTTTTTTTTTTTTATAGGACTGCGGTGGCAAAAAAGCGTACGGCCCGCCTGATGTTAAGCAGTTACCGTAGCCTATAGATGCTTACAATACCAAAGGTATTGCTCGCACATTGCCGACCTGAAGGGCTTACGGCTCTCTCACTCATCGTACGAAACGCAGCTGTAATAGCTGCTTTACGCCGATCTTCTGTGAGAGGGTGGTACTACCCCGGTCGAGCCAGCCCGTTTATGAGCTGCAGTCAATTGGCTACAGCTTGGCTCTACCACCTTCAAAATAATCATCCGCGCATAATTTTAAAATAAAAAATGATTTGATTTCTCTGGGATGCCATCATCAGATCCTGGTTTCCTTATCATGGTACCACCCCCGGAAAATCTCCTTTCCAACGAAAAAAGAATCATCAAAATCGGTTCATAAACGACGAAGACGAGACGAGACGAGACGAGACGAGATTAATACTCATGTACAACTTTAATTGTATAAACAGCTGTTGGTTTTCTTACTAATAAATAAATAAAATAAATAAATAAATAAAATAAATAAGTTATCCGCGAACACACATAAAAAAAATATATATGTATATACGGTCGAATTGAGAAACCTCCTCCTTTTTGAAGTCGGTTTAAAAAGTAGCCTATGTGCTATTCCAGACTATAATCTATCTGTGTTCCAAATTTCATCCAGATCCGTTCAGCCTTTCTGGCGTGATTGAGTAACAAACATCCATCCATCCATCCATCTAAACTTTCACATTTATAATATTAGTGGGAAGTGGTATTATGATAGCTGGCTAGCAGCTATGGGATGTCTGTGTTTTATGTTACTGAAGTACCTAACAAGCGTACGACTAGCCTGGAGTTAGGCACTCCGTAGTGTATAAATGCTTGCAATACCAAAGGCAATACTCGCACTTTGCTGACCTGAAGGGGGGTGGGACAGAGGGGGATTGGGCTTCCTGCTCTCTCACTCTCCGTAAGAAACTACCGCCGAACTTTACGCCGATCTCCTGTGAGAGGGTGGTATTACCCCGGTCGAGCCAGCCCATTATTATGAGCTGTAATCTTATGTTTACAGCTTGGCTCTACTACCATAGAATACGTGATGAACTCTCAACAGTTTTACGTTTACGATAACGTCAATCGTATCGACTCTATCAATGTCCAACTACGAAGATTTATTTCGTATTTATTACGACAGAACCGTCACTGGACATCAATATAAGGAAAAACGTGAAAATACGAAAATATACAGAATATTATCCGGAGAATAGACGTATACGCTTTGTATGGTCTCTCGCAATGAATATAAATAATGTTATTATTACCCGCTTTCCTTTTGTTGGTTGCTACTGTGTCTGTTTGGCTTTATGCTATTGTCAATTAAAGCCATTAAAATATATATCGTGGAGTTACAGATCTATACAAATAAATAAAATTGAAATGTCTGTTTGTAATTTTTAATTTTTTTTTTTACTTATGTTAAGTAATTATAAGTTTCTATGAAAGTAGATAGATAGATAACTCTTTATTAATCCACCACTAGAAAAATAAACATTTATAAATAATTACACAATTTACACAGAAAGTGGAAAATGGGCGGCCTTATCACTAATAGTGATCTCTACCAGGCAACCTTTGCATGGAGAGGATCTAAAGAAAAATTATACGGGGGTGTACTTACATACATTACCACTTATACATACACATAAATTACATTACATAAACAAGAAGATATTACATAGACTGATATACTTATACCTACTACATAATGGCTAAATTAATACAACAGCACGTAATAGCATGGGAATAGGCAAAATAAATACATAAAGAAATTTAAGAAGCAGTACTTATGTAGAAAGAAAGAAAGAATAAAGTCTACTTATAAGAAACATTTGATTACTTTTCCACATCCCGCCAAAAAGTCGTCTAGGCTCTTCATAATGTCCAAATTTCAAATTCAAATATTTTTTATTCATGTAAGCTGTATGTAGCATTTATAAATCGTAAAATAAAACAATATTTTAGCGTTACCACCGGTTTGTAATTTTGCTTCTATCGAGAAGAGCCGGCAAGAAACTCAATGGTTACTCTTTTCAACAGAAAAAGTTATATATATAGATATATATATATATATATATATATATATATATATATATATATATATAGATAATTGTGTACATTTTCAAACAGCACCGCTATATGAGCGGGCAGGTATTAACACATGGTGAGTAACAAAATACAGAATTAGGTATCTAAATAAAAAGCTAGCCTAGACAGCTGTGCATGCCTACTCCCACTTTATAGTCAAGTCAGTTCTCGTTTGCATAGACCCTAACAGATGCCAAACATTCATGTGACATTTCTCGACCGATCTTATCGCAAACCAGCGTTTCTCAAACTGATAACGGTCCCTAGAGCCAGTTGTCGGGAACGACATCAGTCTCTTGGGCAATAAGAAGACAAATTAGCCTCAATTGGTAAGGGAAGTCGCCTAAAAAGGTCCCTTAATTATTTGGAGGGACGGTTTATTTCCTATCTTAAATATTTTTTGTGTAAGGTAGTTTCAAAACGACTTGAAATAGGGTAACAGAAAGAAAATGTTTTAACATACAGGGGGGCTGATAGCGACGCTATAAAACATTGCCAATGTAATTAAATTTTCACATTTTCTAGCTGAATAATAATAATAATATCCTGGGACATTTTCTACACACGGCTACCTGATCCCAAACTAAGCAGAGCTTGTACTATGGAAACCAGATAACTGATATTACTACATATACTACTTTTTTATTTGTAAATACATACTAAATATACATATACACCCAGACTCGGGACATACAGACATGTTCATGCACACAAATGCATGTCCCGGGTAGGAATCGAACCTACGACCTGCAGCGTGAAAGGCGCCATCACGCCAACGGGCCCGTCCGTCCGTCCGTCCGTCAATCCTTAGCAATTCCGCTAAATTTATGTAAAAAATAGACACATATTTTAAGCCCTTCCTGACCATTTCATGGACATTTAGCGGATTCTGCTAGAAACACAGAAAAATTAATTGCTTTTGCAGAATTGCTGCAATGTTGCATAGTGTCGCTAATAACCCTATAGCCTTATTAGCTGTATTAGCCTTAGCTATTAGACCTTTTCGGCACAGTTCGCGCTGACTTTTTTCTCTTTTCTGTCACCTCTGTTTATGTTCTGTGTTGCGTGTGCCGAATAAATGTCTTTCTTTTTCTCCCCCCCCCCCCCCCCCCCTTTGGTGTCTAAAGTCTACAATGTAACCAAAATATCGCAGCCTTACATTGTATGTAACCTTTATAAAATTTAATTAAAACCGTACCTATGACGTCAGACCATAAAAGCCACAGCAACAAAAGCCGCCACTAACGCTTTACAAAAAAAGACCGACCACGCGCGTGTCGTGCCACGAACAGTGTGGGGTTCCGTGGCTATTTCAATAATGAAATAATCCTAACTTAAACTATCCAGGATTACTATCTTGCTAAAATTAATTAAACGCTGTGCTCAAGAGCTCCATGAGCTCATTCCGCCTTCCCCCTTCTACCATCGGACCTCCAGACGCACCGCAGGATATCATCCCTACTAGGTTGATATCCCTCTATCCGCACACAGCGCTACAAATCATCATTCTTAATGCGCACAGCCAAGGAGTGGAACTCCCTGCCTGCGTCTGTATTTCCGAGTGCGTACAACCCAAATTTCTTTAAAAGTAGGGTGAACAGGCATCTTCTGGGTGCGCTCGCTCCACCGTCGACCTCATCTCTGCCCCTACGGCAAGATTGAGGTCAAGAGCAAGCCCATTTTGAATAAAAAAACCAAAAAAAAATAGCAAGTCTCGTAAAGGGCAAGGCTGATGATAAAATGAAAACACTATTTCATTTGAAAAGATCTTTTCAACGATACCCCACCTGATGGGGTACCTAAAAATAAATGTATCCCCATTTGCCATGTAGGGGATGGTACCTAAAAAAAGTAATTTGATTACATTTTATATTTTTGAAATTAAGATCTAGATCCAATTGTCATCAACTTCTGTCAAAAACTGTAGAAGTTATGGCACTGTGACAGACTGGGACGGACGGACGGATTGGACGATCTTTAAGGGTTCCTCGTAGGGACTATGGAACCCTAAAAAACAAGGCTTGAGTTTTTTACATTATCAAAGCAAAAAATAAAAATGTCTGGCTTTGTAAAATCAGTGCTGAAATAGTTTGTGTTTTTTTCTATTTTTATGGTCCCACTGAAAGAATCCGCTGAAGGCAGACATAATAAAATGAATTGCTTGAATTTTTTTAACATACATACCTATATATTTTTTCATATATTAGGTACATTGGCTTCTAGTTCTACTAATAAAATAATCAATAATAAGTTTAGTTCGCTGATATTTAGCAGCAGACGTAAGGAAACCGTTATGTTATTCTGGATTTAGCGCGATAAGGAGGTTATAATATAACTCATGACACCCTTGAAGAAAACAAACCTATAAAATACACAATAGATTCTAGTTATCAACAAAATTACAAATGCCAATAAAGGGTAGCACAAGTTATGTGTCATAAATCGAAGTCCTAACTTTGTCAAGAGGGGACCAAAGTTTGAAAGTTTGAGAAACTTTTGACATGTGTGTAAACCTGTGACTATACTGTTGACGGGTAGGATTTTAAGGGGAATTCGAGCGATCATAATACATAATAGATAAATCTATTGTTCGATATGTACACGGGTTTATATACGAAACGGTTAAATCAGGCGTTATGCTCATGGAGATATTCACACGATACGCGACTGAAATGCGACCCTGAGGTCGCCAATTGATAAGCTACTCTATGCCAGACAGTCAAAACTATAAAAGTAGCGTGTGACTGACGTCAAACGCGTAACCAAGGCGTCGTGTCTTCCGCATACGATGCTAAATAAATTCAATAAGGGCCTCCGCAGACTTGCTACTTTTAGCATCGGCGACCGGCGATTTTGTGACGTATAGATGCTGCGTCGCGTTTCTTCGAGCGCGAACGAGCGAGAAGCAGCATCAAAAACGTCGATCGCCGATGCTAAAAGTAGCAAGTCTGCGGAGGCCCTTATATTCGACTCAATTCTATATGACAAGCATATCAGTTGGCGACTCACTAGGGGCGTTCAGAAGGCTCGCATGCCGCGCTGTGGCCTCAGTCGCAGGCTTGGGCGAGTCAAATGGGCGCGCCAAGGGTATGCCCAAGGGTATATCATCATCCTTCTGTCGCATTATTGGGCCAAACTAGGCGAGGCAAATGACAGAGCTCGGGTGACGCAGGGCGAGCATTTGGTTCGTGCGCGCCATGTCAATCTAAGCGAGGCGAAGCTGCCTCGCGCGGCTTGCGAACCATTTGGACACAGCAATTGGGTGCGTCTACATCAGCTCCATACCGCACCCAAGTACTCAGTTTTGACATCGGAACGAATAGATAGTATCATAACATAAGTTCCAAGTTTTGCTTCGACGGGAATCAAACCTGTGACCACCCGGCAGTGAGCCAATAACTTCACTAAAACACAATAATACATAAGTAAAAGCATATTTAAAACAAATTTGTACAGTAAAATTATAATTTGGTTGCTTTCGCGTAAATATCAACGCGGTTCCTTTGACAAAAGCTCCGCTTTCAAGTCTTTCACTAAGATTATTAGCTTTCTGGTGTACAAAGTAATAAATGAGCTCCGTAATACCTCCAACCTACTGACTTGCTTACTTATTTGTTGTCATTCTGCCGTAAATGTCACTGAATTGCTTAGAACAATTATTTGTGATGATACTAAAGACGTGTGAGGGGATAAAAGGAAATTAATATAGTTATTTTCAAAGACACTTACCTACCGCGGTAATTAATGGAAACATGCAAGGTAACTGCCCTATATCGGCTTAGTCACGCGCCACCCAGCGTCGCGACTGCACGGCTGCACGTGCGCGCTAGTCAGTGATTATGTAGCTATACGCTCGCTAGAATGTATATTTATATTATAACAGGTCTGGCGTATATGGCTTGTATCAATTAATATGTAGGTATAGTTTAATGTGCTATTTCTTGGAGCACTAATGTTCGTGTATGTCAGGTCTATAATATAAAACATCATTGGTAATTTTAGGATATTTTAGACTATTCAAATACGCAGGTACAAGGTCGTTTTGGGACTTACAGTAATGATACCTACTTAAGTTTGTTTTTTGGGTATATTTGGGCGTAGTGACATTCAATTATGAACCTTGCTGGAGAGGTTAATAAGGTATAGTTAAGTTAAGGTTAAGTCACGGTGTGACAGTAATATTTTGGCAGAATTGAAGAGAGAAGTAAGGCATTTACCCTGCAATGGATACGGACTAAAGAAAATAAATAGAATACTTGGCGTCAGAATTTCACAAATTACTCCCAAGCTGTAGAACCCATAAGTTTTTTTTACTAAGTTTGCAAACAAGCGAGGTTTGCAAGGCGAAAGGCATCTCTCGCATGATGATGATGATAATTATATTGATGATGAAGATGTTTTTCATATAGCCTGACTTAAAAGTAAAATGTCAGAAAACGCTTAGGTATCATTACAAACCCATATTATTATAGAAGGAAATACCTAAATTCCTGGAACTTTCTTCTGGCTGAGATTAAACCGTTTTTATTACGAATCGTCGCTATCAAGAGCGTCACAGATTAAATTGGTTATGTGACGACTAGCAGGTTTATAGGCCTATAAACCAACGACACTGAAGGGATATTTTATTAGGAACAAATATTGAGTAATAAAGGAAGATTAGATTAACTCACAGTATACCTTTTCAATTTTCTTCGATCATTTAGCTAATCTGATTTTTAATTGACATAAAAAAGCAGGCTTGATAAGAAACGTATTTTTTACGAATTTGGAGTCGCTCGTTACCAATTAAGTACTTTAGTACTGTAGTGTAGTGGCCTTTAGGCCACTTGCATCATCCATCTAAAACGCGTTTGAGCTTTAATCAAACGGCGTTTCTGATCCAAATCAAGCATCTTACTTCCACCAAAATATGTAGTGCGCCAAATATGTTTATCCAGCATATTTTGGAACAAGAAACGTGCCTGAAACGCCGTTCGATTAAAACCTTAACACATTTGAGATGGATGGTGCAAGTGGGAAGTGGCCCTAAGTAAGCCTTTTGAAAAAATTGGCGCCGACTCCAAATGAATTACGAAATTATTTCAGACATTTTGGTGCTTTATACTTTTGGAGTCGGGTTTTTGGAGCCGGTATACCTACCTATATTTTTTACTTAACATACTTAAATAGTTATTGATTAATAGCTTGATTGTAAGTAGAAATATTATTTACCAAGATCCTCTATACCTCAAATGATCGTAACCATATTACATAGTAACCTACATCTTTAGAGACAGTCAAGATCTGTTTACTCGATTCGTTGGTCAAACATCGCTCCAAATTTTTCTTGTCAGATGTGACCTATTTCGTTCTATCATTTCTCGACCCAATTAGGTCAGTACTTGTATCAGACATTATTTAGACAGTTCTGGGAATACAATGCCTTTATTTGAAATGTCGAAATAAATAAATGTCTTGAACTAGATTCGAAAGGTATCTGTTAGAGAGAATCGTTCTCCTTTGTCGATGGAGAGTAAGTGAATTGGTACGTCCAGATGCCTCACATGCCTCGCCCGAGCACTAATAATATGACATTATGTCTATAAATTCCGACGTTAAGGGTGCCTTTCCACTGACGCGGAGCTGGGTGGAGCGGACCATGAATTGGCCAATCGCAGTGCTCGCAATCTCCACTCCGCTCTTGGCGCATGACAATTGGCCACTCACAGTCCGCCGCTCCGCTCCACTCCGCCCAGCTCCGCGTCAGTGGAAACGTACACTAAAGCTGTGTGCTCGGGCGCGACATGCGCATGATGTAGATGTAGCCAAAACCATGCTCTTTAAACGGAATTTGACGACGCGTTCAATAAAATGCCATACATTATGACATTTTTTTACTTAAAATCCATACCGTCTGTCCTATTCGTGCTCCCCCTTCCGTTCCCTTTGTCCCACTCCTCATTTTATTTGATTTGTGTATCTAAAACATAGACAGTAGCATCGAAATCTAAACATTTCCGTAACGACTTCTATCTAAATCATCTAGCAAATAGCTTTACCCTAGCAATAACGCAATACAATCGAACGTTCCAAAAGCGGCTGTACACGCAACAAACTATAATTCAAACTAGCCAACATTCCAGCTATGGGGTATCGGCTTATGGAAATTAGAGTTTCAATGGAAGCTGTATGAACAAAAGGCGGTCCCCGAAGCAATCGATGAACCGAAACATTCTATAGCGCGTTATTCTTATGTTGATGCCCATTGTTCTTGTGCCGATAATAAGGCCATGTCGTTATTGATCGGGAAATATTTCGAGGCGTGGGGGTGCGTGCGGATGCCTCGCATGCCTCGCCCGAGCAATTATGTTACGACGTTATGTCTATGCGTTCTGACGTCAAAACTAAGTGCTCGGGCACGGCATGCGCCTAATGTAGACTTTGCAGATGTCAAACATGTAGTATACATTGGTAGGTAAAGTAAAATGTTAGGATGATCTTGAATCAGTTGCCAGACTTACTCACCAACTGTATTGTTCCAAATGAAGCAACACTCTTACTATGGCCACCATACAATGGACTATGATCCCAGTGACACCCAGACCAGGGCAAATTACTAGGAGGATGTTTCAGAAATTTTTCTCTGGCGGGAATTGAACTCGCAACCACGCGATACAGTGAGCCGAGTGGCTTACACTCAAACCATTGCGCCAAGCGGTTGTCAAGACATTAGGTTAACGTTCCGATTTAGATAGTTGGAACCCAAAAAAATCGGACAACCTTGGGTTGTCTAGTGGGTCTATAGGCTAGATCTCGAAGGGCAGATAGCAGGCTTATAGTTTAGGTACCTTAGTTTGGCTAATTACTTATACTTACACCAGTAGCCCGATTCACGTAACCAAAACCGTAACGACATCTCAGCGATATAGTCGTTGATAGACTTTTCGTAACAAGAAAAGGCTATCAACGACTATATCGCTGAAATGTCGTTACGGTTTTGGTTACGTGAATCGGGCCCTATGACCCCAGTAGCCAGAACCAGCTTTGCAAGCCCTTTAAAAGAAGGAGGAGGCAAATAAGCTATCAAAAACATTTTCGTACTTAATTAAAGTTTTGGGTAAGTATAGAAGTTTTTAATTTTAGTTCAACTTCCACCTAGTTTCTTTGATCGTGTGGTACAAATGATAAGAAGCTAGTGTTTTACTTGGAATTTTTGAGTTTAGGATTCTGTATTTTCTACTTTAAGTTATCGTGACTACTGAGACCTTTATACCTACTGACGCATAAATTATTGAATCTTAAACAACTAGAACTAGTAAAACGAACGACGTTGTTAAGTAATAATGTTTTAGGTCGTGGTCTCCTATTAAATGCCATCGGCCGCTTACAGCGTCACGCGTACGCCGCGTCACAATTTTACTATAGAAATGGCACGCTGACGTCGGCGTGTGAAGGAGACCACAACAGTACATTTCTATAGTGAGCATTGTGACGCGGCGTACGCGTAACGCTGTAAGCGGCCTTAGTATTTAATAGGAGACCACGGCCCTACTTGACTTACCTGTTACATATAAAGTGCCTCTTAAATCCAAGAAACAAAAAATTTCAACAATGTGCTAGTCCTGTGGTAATTTTAATAATAAAACTGAAAGAATTCACGACATATTTTAGTACCATTAAGCTATGAATCTACTGGCACTCCCAAGGCTCACTCCTAGGTCCCAATCTTTAAATATTTGGTATATACCAGCTGATGCGACAAAACATAGGCTTACTGAGAGGGGACTAAGGAGATTAATAAGTGTTTCATAATCCCCTTTAAACCAAAAACTTTGCCTCCCCCCCCCCCCCAAACGATAGCTAGGTGCCTCACGCCCATACAACGCTCCCATACATGTTCCAAGCTCAGCAAATATTCAAAGCTCCGTAATCGCCTGTTATGTGAACCATACAATCGCAACGCAGCGAAAATGTAGCGAAATCATTTGGCACCCACCCAAACCCCTGCTACCAGACTTTGGTCTTGTCGTCTTTATTATAAACTACGCTCTTTGCAACACTTTATTGCTGGTATCGGTACGTAGGTGCACGTTAGCAGCAGATTGTATTGTTATTGCCTGTTTTGATTGTATGTTGGGTAACTGGAGTTTTATTTGGACTTTGTTAAAGTGGGTTTGTTTCTAGTTGACTAGCGATCATAGGTTTTGGGTCACTTTAAGTATTCTTGGATACTATAATGAGTTTTTTTTCACGATCACCAGAAAAATCTAGTATCTGTACACTTCGATGATTTCCTTTGAAACCTACATTATCTTCTTCTACATTTTACTCCACGTATCTCTATATGACGCTTCCATTCATCCCTCCAGATAACATTCCGGGTCATAACACCATCTTATCCTTGGACGACCACGACAGTGACGACCGTTATCTGGTACCCATTCTGTGCATTTCTTTGTCCATCTGGTTTCGTCCATCCGGTTTCGGTCCACCCATCTCCACTTCAGCAAAGCAGTCTTCTCACCCACGTCTGTAATGCGAGTCATGGAACCCAGGTAACATATTTCTCACACGGTAATTAGATAGTTAGGTAATAATGACAAAATATGATTACATTATGCCTAGATATCCTTTCTTTTGATTAAATTCATACGGGTTCCAAGACAACTTAGCTTTTCCCCGGGACTCGTTGAGGGTCAAATCTTGGCGGCATCGTTAGACACTATTGACGATCGTTGTTTACAGGAGTAACAGTGGTGGGTGTGTTTGGCGGGCCTAGTCCCATGGCTAGACATTTTTATAAAACAAATTTACTGATCATGGTAAAATTGTTATCCTTATTGGAACCCTCTACTGAATATACAATTTCATTTAACTTGAAATTACACTGAAATTTTATATGATCTAAAACAAAATTCCTTTCCAAAATCCTTAGAACTGTCTCAAGAACAGTGATTGATATTAAGAAGCCCACCAAATAGCCGATTGCTTTCGCAACCCCCAATCACCTTATTTTCTCGGAAACGTGGCTTTACAAAAGGCAGGTAAAATAAACCCGGTCCTTTTCTAATCTAATTCGGAAATAGATTTGGGATGAGAATAGAGGAGTGCTCGGATTCCCCGCCTCGGGTCTCATTTAAAACATTCCAATAAGGTATTATTCGATGGTAATTCGATTCTTGCTGATTTGGAAGTTGAAGAAGAATTTGGAATATATCTCCTCCTTGACGATGATGTAATGACGAAGCACATTGTACATTGAGACTATTGTTACAAGTTGTGCGAGTAATTAATTACTGGTGGTGCTTTAAAATGAAATGAAAATATTTAATCAGCACAGCACAGAAATAGGAACAGCGCATACAAAAGCTGAAGAGATAGACGTATAGATAAGTATACAACGAGCAACATCACTTTCAGTGTGAGCTGTACCGAAAGGCATTTGACTCAGCATGTGCTGGTCAGACTGGTCTTCCATCAGTTGTAATAGAATTGCTTCTGTGGCAAACAGCCTTACTAAGCAACGCTCATACTATGGGTACCGTAAACTGGGGAAACAAAATTCAACAAACTAGGGCCGAAATTTGTCTCGACGTGATTTAAACTAGAAACGCTCATGGCCAAATCATTGGAGCAAGCTTTCGTAAAGGTGATGCTAATGAATCATTAACTTCACTAATTTCCCTAATATAACCTAGTACCTTTTCTAAACTTCAGGTCTAGCCTCTAGCGTTAATAAATTACCCCTGAAGAATGTCTTTTAATTACTCGAAAGCCTCTGAAAGGTGGCAAAGATTTATATTTTTCACGACCTTCTTCCCTTGTTTTATGATTTATTATGGTGAGTAGTTTTTCACTTTGAGTAATGGTCTCAAAGCTTTGCCACTAGTGTCGGACGATTTTTTAGCTGTTAAAACGAAATTGATTATGAATGGGTCCTTTGAATAGTCACCATTTTTCAAGCTTTATCTTCGGGACTTATATTTATGGTGAAAAGACAGACAGCTGAAAGTGGTTCAACTGGCAAGTTGTTGCTATTACCCACTCTTATATCTACACCTTAAAATGATTCTGAATTTTTTTGGCATGGCTCGCTATACACTTCTAGTACTGCTACTCCTGTAAGGGCCTCCGAAGACTTGCTACTTTTAGCATCGGCGATCGGCGATTGTGATGCTACGTCTCGCTCGTTCGCGCTCGAAGAAACGCGACGCAGCATCGATACGTCACAAAATCGCCGGTCGCTGATGCTAAAAGTAGCAAGTCTGCGAAGGCCATAAGCCAGTATCTACAGTGGTTTTTCTTCTTCTTCTTATCATATGATTAGTGGCCAACTTGGTGTCAGAGTTGTTCAAGCCGCCCGAAGGCCTCGGACACGGTGCCTAGATGCCAACAACCAAAATCGACTATTTACGTGCTCTCCGAAGCACGCTCAGTTCGAATGCCACTAAATGATCATCCATCTCTGACTGACCTTTCCAAGCGTTGCTTAGCCACCGATCATTTACCGATCAGTTATTGCAGCTGGTTATGAGCGCCTGATCGACAGTGGTGTCCAACGATGACGTCGAGGATCCTGCAACGAATTTGATTTAAAATAAAGACCCAAATAAAGATGATGGTTACAAAGCGGTAACAAAACAAATTATACATTAGACAGATACTACTCCACCAAGCCAACTAGGCGCTCGGATGGAATGCGACTGCCCGCCCTCACACCCGCCACCGCCTGCGGCTTCCCGCCCGCACACCGCTACTGTGCGAATGACGTCACATATGACAGGCGCCTAGTTGGCTTGGTAGAGTAGTACAGCAATTATTCATATTATTTGCGAATACCCCACATCACTACCCTAAGAAAACACTACCCCTCTATACATAAACAACATCAATTAATACGAAGGCAGGGTTGAGGCCCGTATCGGAATACCCACATCAATTTCGCGGACTACCCAATAAATTAGTTTTTGTCGTATTGACAACAAAAGGCCGTGGTAGGTATTCCGTGATTATTGCGGTACGCATGTCGTGGGGTATTTGATAAGGTACTTTTATTAGATTATTCGGTGGCTATAATATGGGATGTAACCTTTTGTGACCTTACAATTGAGCATATACCTATACAGCGTGTAACAGAAAGGGTATATCTATTTATATATATCCTAAAGAGCGACCTAAACCTACCTATCCCTCGGGATTAGGTAATAGTCAGTTCCTGTATACACGGCGACAAGGTTCACCACCTGTCACGTTAGGTTCTGACTATCTGATGAAACGTGGGCTTTGAGTTGACTTAATACCTCCACATTGTGGTGGCGTATGGCCACTCAAGCCTCTGACTACCCCCGAATGGGGACAAAAGTCGTGACGTTATATTTATATTTTATCTAAAGAGCGACTGTAGCCTAGGGGTGAACAGGTTGGGCTAGCAATCAGAAGGTCCCAGGTTCGATCCCGATGGGTCATGCACCAATGGATGAATTTTCATCTATGTACATAATTTACAGTTCGCTGACGGTGAGGGAAAACATCGCGAGGAAACCTACATATCCCTCGGGACTAGGTAATAGTCAGTACCTGTATACACGGCGACAAGGTACCACCACCAAGGACCAAGGGACCACCTGTCACGTTGGGTTCTGACTATCTGGTGAAACGTGGGCTTTGAGTTGCTTAATACCTCCACCATGTCGTTGTGTATGGCCACTCAAGCCTCTGACTACCCCCGAATGAGGATAAAAGTCGTGACGTTACATTATTTCCTAAAGAGTTGAAAAGTGTATTATTGGTATAGAAACTCTATGCAAGATTTCAGCTCCAAATTAAATTTGCAAAAAATTCATAGGCACCAAAATATTAGATTTTGTAAGTTTATTGAATTCAAATCATAACAAACGTGTCACCGCACTAATGCTCGGGATACACGGCGACACTCGACACTCAGTGTATCTCAGTGTAGCGACACCGCCACTACAACTGTAACAAGGTGTTGCGGTGGTGTACACACGCAGACACTTGATGTATACACTGAGTATATTAGTGTCAAGTGTCCTCGTGTATCCCGAGCTTGTGTCTTTTTCCTTACGTAGCAGTCTGTCAAAGTTGATTCCGTGGAAACTTCCACCAATCATATAGTTTACTTTTTCTTTGCATCAAATTAAAGCGTTCTTATTGGTGAAATTTTGAGCCGTATTTTCCTTTGTCCCAGTCAGAATATTATTTCCAACAATACGAATAATTTCCTCTACACTTTATGAAGTATGTTATATTCACAACCGAAGTTTTAACAATCTGAGATACTCTCTGTTACTCTATTAACTACTTTCAGTGTTCGTATCAAAGTTTAAAATGGAACGTTTATATCAGCTTTTATTGCAAACGTGGCTAAGTTTCCTTTTCAAGTTAAAGTTTTCGGAGATCGTAAAGTTGATTAAGTTGGTACTCCTGCAGTAACAAGTACGTGCAAATCTGAATATGAAATAATACAAGAAACTAAGGATGAGAAACTGGAAGGAAATTTTCTCGTGTATTTAATGGAATTGAAGAGAGGGAACGTGGATAGCCGTGGTCCGTGGTCATATGCCACTTTGCCTTAAAGGACCTAAACGGACCACGGCCCCTGCCCCCAGCTTCGTCTACAAGCGTTTCTACAAATCGCTACGATTCATGTATAGAAATGACGTAAGTCACGTGATCTACTTATCAACTGACGGGCCTGTTAGCGTGGTTGGCGCGGAGGCGCCTTTCACGCTGCAGGTCGTAGGTTCGATACCTACCTGGGACATGTATTTGTGTGCATGAACATGTCTGTATGTCCCGAGTCTGGGTGTATAATATCTATATTAAGTATTTACAAATAAAAAAGTAGTATATATAGTAATATCAGTTATCTGGTTTCCATAGTACACGCTCTGCTTAGTTTGGGATCAGGTAGCCGTGTGTAAATAATGTCCCAGGATATTATTATTATTATTAACTTGTACTGTCATTTCCATACATTTAAGCGTAGCGTTTGGTAGAAACGCTAGTAGACGGAGCAACTTGGCTAGGGGGCAGGGGCGTTAGTAGCGACGCTATGCAACATGGCCAATGCAATTAGTTTTTCTGATTTTCTAACAGAATACTTACCAATTCCGCTAAATTTCTCCTCTACCAAGTATAACATAGGGATTAGTAGGCAAAAGTGGTAGGAAAATATACCGAGCTAATATCATCTGTTCACGAAACTTGGCCGGCGGCTTGCCCCACTTGGCATCGGCTAGCGACTGATGTTTCCTTTTATTTACTGCAATATAAGCTATCGACTTGTTCCCATGTTGCTGTGTTTAAAAATGGGTATTGAGCGTTACTTGGCTGTTCAGAGTTAATGTTTTTTTGGTACCAACTTAACAATATTTTTTTTGTTTTTGGAATCTAAATATATAAGAATCAAAGTCCTGATTGACTGACTGACTGACTGACTGACTGACAGACAACGCACAGCCTAAACCGCTGATCGTAGAGATTTGAAATTTGGAGGGTGGGTTTGTCTTGATGTGTAGAGGTGTACTAAGAAAGGGTTTTTTGAAATTCAACCCCTAAGGGGGTAAAATAAGGGATGAAAGTTTGTATGGAAGTTCGTCATTTTTAAAGTTAGAATTATGAAAATTGCTGATTAGGTGTCTTTTGAAAAATAAAAAAATATGGGTTTCAGGGTTTTTGAAAATTCGACCCCTAAGGGGGTAAAATAGGGGATAAAAGTTTGTATGGAAGTTCCGTCATTTTTGAAGTTAGACTTACTTAAATTGGTGATAAGTGTCTTTTCAAAAATAAAAAAGAGTAATTTCAGGGTTTTTGAAAATTCAACCCCTAAGGGGTGAAATGAGGAGTGAAAGTTTGTATAGGGGTGGTCGAGTTTTGTTATTTTGACGGGAAAGGGGAAAACGGGGTCAAGGGATGTTTTAATAAGTCATCCATATCTCGATATTGGTTATGATTGCTTATTTGAATTGATCAGACTGGGGTTTCCGTATTTTTAATCATTTTGACGAGAAAGGGGAGAGCGGGGTCAGCGCATGTTTAGTCATCCATATCTCAAAATTGGTTATGATTGTTCATTTTAAATAATCAGACTGGGGTTTCAGCGTTTTTAATATTTTGAAGGAAAAGGGGAGAGCGGGGTCAGCGAATTTTTAGTCATCCATATCTCGAAATTGGTTATGATTGTTCATTTTAAATAATCAGACTGGGGTTTCAGCGTTTTTAATATTTTGAAGGAAAAGGGGAGAGCGGGGTCAGCGAATTTTTAGTCATCCATATCTCGAAATTGGTTATGATTGTTCATTTTAAATAATCAGACTGGGGTTTCAGCGTTTTTAATATTTTGAAGGAAAAGGGGAGAGCGGGGTGTGCGAATGTTTAGTCATCCATATCTCGAAATTGGTTATGATTGTTCATTTTAAATAATCAAACTGGGGTTTCGGCGTTTTTAATATTTTGAAGGAAAAGGGGAGAGCGGGGTCAGCGAATGTTTAGTCATCCATATCTCGAAATTGGTTATGATTGTTCATTTTAAATAATCAGACTGGGGTTTCGGCGTTTTTAATATTTTGAAGGAAAAGGGGAGAGCGGGGTCAGCGAATGTTTAGTCATCCATATCTCGAAATTGGTTATGTTTGTTCATTTTAAATAATCAGACTGGGGTTTCGGCGTTTTTAATATTTTGAAGGAAAAGGGGAGAACGGGGTCAGCGAATGTTTAGTCATCCATATCTCGAAATGGGTTATGATTGTTCATTTTAAATAATCAAACTGGGGTATCGGCGTTTTTAATATTTTGAAGGAAAAGGGGAGAGCGGGGTCAGCGAATTTTTAGTCATACATATCTCGAAATTGGTTATGATTGTTCATTTTAAATAATCAGACTGGGGTTTCAGCGTTTTTAATATTTTGAAGGAAAAGGGGAGAGCGGGGTCAGCGAATGTTTAGTCATCCATATCTCGAAATTGGTTATGATTGTTCATTTTAAATAATCAGACTGGGGTTTCAGCGTTTTTAATATTTTGAAGGAAAAGGGGAGAGCGGGGTCAGCGAATGTTTAGTCATCCATATCTCAAAATCGGTTATGATTGTTCATTTTAAATAATCAAACTGGGGTTTCGGCGTTTTTAATATTTTGAAGGAAAAGGGGAGAGCGGGGTCAGCGAATTTTTAGTCATCCATATCTCGAGATTGGTTATGATTATTCATTTTAAATAATTGGGGTATAAGCTGAGCTGAATATGGTAGGTACTACTTCAGTTTGATCCCATAAAAAATCATTTCGTAAATCAACACCCAAAACGGGGAAACTAAAGGTAGAAAAGTACGGCAGAAAAATATGTTTGTACCCGATTGACTTGAAACTTAGTATGCATAGGGTAGGTGAGGGAGGAAGGGGAAGACGTAAGGTAGGGGGAAGTGGAAGGGGGAGGGGAAAGGGAAAGGGAAATGGAGGGGGAGGGAGCAGAAGGAAGAGAGGGGAGGAAAAGGGGTGGAGAAGGGGAGGGGGATTTGGGATTTTGGCTCTATATACCTACCTACCAAAACACGCAATCACCGAATTAGGTACCGTGATAAAGTTTGTATGGCTCCAATAAAAATCGTGAAATAAAATTATTTTTATAAAAAAGCAAATACTGACTTAAAAAACCCTGGCGCACTAAAAAGTACTAAAAAGTCTTAAGTCACTTGCCCGGTTTTTTTTTATTTTGAAGTCTACGCGGACGAAGTCGCGGGCAAAAGCTAGTATATAATAATAATATGACGAAATTGGTAATTATTTAACCAACACTCAGAATTTAAAGAAACCCAAGTTTTGCAAATTAAAAACAATGTTGACGAATCACTCCATAGTATTCATCGCTAAGTCGCTTAGCCATTGGCATTGAGCTGCTATAGCGATCGACCCCCTGATTGGTGGGTCAGAATCAACCAACCAATCAGAGGGTGGATCACTAAACAAAACGCCACAGTGGCCAGGCTCAAGTTAAAGAACTCCAAAAAGAAAATAAATACAAATTCAAATATAGAACTCGCTATGTTAGCGGGGCAAACATAGTTAGCGTAATGTACATCAAACGATGACCACTCTAGAGCGCGCCCACACCCCGGTCGCCGAACAGCCGAGCCCGAGCGATAAATTCGACAATTTATACACTTCCAAGATGGGGTAATTTAATAAAGTTGGGTTACGTACACGGGTTGTGTAAATGTTTCGAGTCATAAGCGAAAGCGATAAGAAAACTTCCAACTCCCAACTGCCTCCCCCCCTCTTCCCCTTCGTTCCACTCCCCATCAGGTTGGCAACATGCGAGTGCCTTTGGTATTACAAGCACGGTACGGTAACTGCTTAACATCAGGCGGGCCGT
The DNA here is from genome assembly GCA_947859195.1 of Drymonia ruficornis. Classification (NCBI taxonomy): domain Eukaryota; kingdom Metazoa; phylum Arthropoda; class Insecta; order Lepidoptera; family Notodontidae; genus Drymonia; species Drymonia ruficornis. The sequence continues at coordinate 4,250,317 of OX401927.1, forward strand.
ACGCTTGTTTGCCACCTGTCTCATAAAAATGGTCTGTTTCAAAAGCTATCGCTCGATTGTGAGAAAAATGTAATATGTTAATAATACCGTGATATAAATTTTGATACGTGTGATACTTGTGATAATACTGATGGCTTAGTATTGCTCATTATTTTAACCTATTTCGTCCCAATGCTGGACAAAGCTCTCTCCTAGTGATATCTGCCCTCAGCGACTGCCTAACCCTCTTTAGAATACCAAAATCATACACTTTATAACAATCCGAATGTTTTTATCTGAAAATAACTTCAATAAACTGTTTTTTTTTTAAATATATTTTATCTCTCTATAGCCAGAAGTTTGAGTAAATTAAGTAAGTAAGTACAGCTAGTTATCATAAACTTACCCGAAGTATAAAGCTACTAAAGTAAACCAATTACCCAAGTTTGTTTAGGAAAATGCGTGCACTAATTACTGTTATAATCATGGCGAAGAACATTAACGCTAATGTGACAATACATTAGGAATACTTTAACTTAAACTAAGATGGTTTGGAAGCTAAAGAAGTAATAAAACGAGATTAGTAATTAGGTGACTGAAATGTCGAAAAAGTTTGATAGTTTAAAGAAAGTGCGAAGAACTTCACGCAAACTGTACCTACCTATACGGTATGTATAAGGGCCACCGCAGTCTTGCTAGTTTTAGCATCGGCGATCGGCGATTTTGATGCTGCGTCTCGCTCGTTCGCGCTCGAAGAAACGCGACGCAGCATCGATACGTCACAAAATCGCCGGTCGCCGATGCTAAAAGTAGCAAGTCTACGGAGGCCCTTATAGAAAATTGTAAGCATAAAAGTTTGTAAATTAATTTGAATGTGAATCTTGGTAGGTACCTTACCCCAAAATTAGTTATAAAACCTATGTAATTATTTGCTTAATATTGTTTTTTGTTTATGGTTTTCTCATAAGTAGGTACTAATGAGAAAAACCACCTTTTCAACCTTGCTATAAAAATATGAACTCAGATTTCTTATAGATTGTAATTTTGTTACATTAAAATAACGAATTATGTTAGAAACAAATTTAATATTAAAACCATTTTTGCAAAACAATTGTATCAGTTGGAAAATAAAATTTTCGCACAAAACGCTTGCGCTTGTACATTGCACCACACGCCATCAGTAAGTTTGTTTAGGGTGCCCCTTCTAACCATGCTCGGAACTAAATTTAATTTTGTATAATTCTACTTAAAGCCTTTATATACCGTCACTCGTATGAACAGGAAGTTGCCGAGTGCAGACTGAAGTTATTTGTATAGAGGGGCTAGCCAAGTGGAAATGAACGCTAATCGATTAGAATAGAATAGATTTCACAATGTATGGAAATGTCAAACGTCGCTATGTAGATCAACAACTAGTTGCTATGTAGATCACGTGACTTATGTCATTTCCATACATGAAGCGTAGCGATTTGAACGAACGCTTGTAGACGTCAGCCACTTGTCTAGCCCTTCTGAGATGTTTTATTTGTTTACTTTAAATGAGATTACTTTTTTATTCTGTGAAGATTATCCGCCAATAACTTCTTTTTGTAGGGTTCCGTACCCAAAGGGTGCCAACGGAACCCTATTAGTAAGCCTACGCTGTCCGTCGGTCAGCGGGCTGTATCTCACGAACCGTAATAGTTAGAGAGTTGAAAATTTTCACGGTATGTGTATTGCTGTTGCTCTGTTGCTGTTGCTGTTACAACAACAAATACTAACAATAAGATAAAATTTCAAAATAAAGGCGGTCCCCATACTAGAAACTTGATATTTTGACGTTTTTATTTATACTTAACTCTTAAATTAACAATATATAAATAGAAAACTAACATTTTCATCATTAGTGATCATTATAACAGCTTTTCAATAAATTATTGAAAAAAAAAATGTAAAACGTCAAAAATATCAAGTTTCTTGTATAGGGACCATATAAGACCCATAAATGAAACTTGATATTTTTGACGTTTTTATTCTGCGGTGGTACGGGACCCTATGTGCGAGTCCGATTCGCACTTAGCCGGTTTTTCTTCACAAATATGACCCAACTAATTTAATACGCGTTTCGCCAATATCAAAGTTGCCTAAAGTTAAACTTTAGTACCTTCATTTAACTAAACTTGAATTTAGGACTCAAATAACAACTAGTTACCATAAAAGCCAACTTCGTAAGTCCCTTATATATTTTTATCTCCGCTATAAATCCTGTTTGAATATTTCATGAATCCTTTTTCTTATTTAGCCGTTATCTTGTGCTTGACGTGAATTTATATGTAAACTTTCCTTAGGCTACCTGAGATGAAAATATGTTTTCATCTATCCCGAGAGACGATGATAAATATTGTTTTTACTTACAAGAATCTTTTTCTAAATCTATGGTAGGTACTATTTGTTTGTGTTAGAATCATGAGATAACTTTTCATCATCATCATGTCAGCCAAAAGACGTCCACTGCTGGACACAGGCCTCCGCAAGGTTTTCCACAACGACCGGTCCTGTGCCACTTGCGTCTACCTTGTGGGGCCTACCCACATGGTAAATAAAAATAATAATTAAATAATAATACTAATTTTATTTTCAATCGTTATAATAATATTATGTTATAATTACTACAATATTGTGCTATATTGTCTGAAAGTAATACCGTTTACTGTTTTTTATAGTATATTAACTGTCCCACTGCTGGGTAAAGGCCTCCCCTTTTCTCTTCCACAACTCCCGATCCTGAGCCATTTGCTGCCATGTTCCGCCCGCAAAGTTGACCACATCATCTCTCCACCTTCACCTCGGTCTGCCTCGGCGTCTGCGACTGTCTTCCGAAATGTTCTTAGAAAATAATATTTTGTCGGTGATTTATAAGGTTTAACCAAACACATCGTGAGGAAAACTACCTATCCCTCGGGATTAGGTAATAGTCAGTTCCTGTATACACGGCGACACGGTTCACCACCTGTCACGTTGGGTTCTGACTATCTGGTGAAACGTGGGCTTTGAGTTGGTTAATACCTCCACAATGTGGTAGTGTATGGCCACTCAAGCCTCTGACTACCCCCGAACGGGGATAAAAGTCGTGACGTTACATTACATTATTTTTATAAGGTTTAAAGCAGTGTAATAGGAACATTAGTTCCAACAAGACCACTTACATAACAACATTACATAACATATAACATCAGAACATAGACGTCGAGATTGCAATAGTAACAAAACTTGATTCACTTAAACAAAACAGTGACATCAAAACTTGAACAATTATTCAACACGAGACGGGCTGTATTTGAGATATGGAAGCACAATTTAACTTGTACCGGATTAATGTTTAACATGGGGGAGATAACGGCAACCACGAACCGACCACTCCTTGGAACCCGCACTACGGGATGATGACTAGTACCTAATACCTATTGAATATATTATAATTTTTATATTCATGCAAGAGTACCAATTACTTTTGAAATAATGTGAAATACATTTTCATAAATATTAGACTATAAAAGTTTGCTAAAACTGCTTAGTTATGACGTCATATATCATTAGTTAATACGTTTTCCGAAACTTTAAAGTTTGTATTTTTTATAAAATATCAAAAATACATAAGTATTTTTTTAAATTATTTCACTGTTAGTAATTGTGAGACATACCTAATCAATATTATAAAAAAAAAGTAAGTTTTTTATTACTAAAACCCGACTACTGAAAAATCGCGCTCTAAAAAGTATGAAACAATAAAATATTCTCATCTAGAGGATAGCCGTGGTCCGTGGTCATATGCCACTTTGACCTAAAGGGCCTAAACGGACCACGGCTATCCTCTAGATGAGAATATTTTATTGTTTCATACTTTTTAGAGCGCGATTTTTCAGTAGTCGGGTTTTAGTTTTTAAACTTACTTTTTATTTAATTATTTTGGAGCTATAGGTAATAATATATATATTTTTGAAATGTGCTCATCAAGCTCTTTTATTTGATATCCCACACGGTTTCATCAAAAAATGTTTTTTTTTTAGTTCATGACATTATGTCCTCTAGAGGGCGCCATATGCAATTTTATGTGACGTCACATAGCCTATAACCAGCGCGCCATTAAGCTGCTTCTAACGATACCTCATTTGTCAAATTACGACAAGTAGTTTGGAAGTTAGGTGGGAACAGATGCACATACATACATACATACATACATACATACATACATACATACATACATACATACATACATACATACGTACATACATACATACATACATACATACATACCGGTCAAAATCATAACCCTCCGCCGTAGTCGGGTAATAAGGCATGTTCCCCTTTAAGGTTACGCCATTGTAATTAGTCAGGAACGGAAGCAACTGTGTGCTGTATCAAAAATAATAATGGATTGGTCGATCGAAAATTGTATACACTTTATTAATTAAGCGTACTATGTGCTTTCGGAATCTTTTGTCCTGGAGTGCGGAGTCCAAAGTATGGTCGATCCGTGGTAGCCTGTAAACGCGGATCATTGTAACAAGGCGGTCTGTTAGTTTGTAACTCGGGTATTCGGTATTGTCATTATGATGATATGTTCTATTTCAAAGTAAACAGGACTGGATTAATTCTGAACGATATTGGGACGAGAGCATTTGTGGGTTGCGGATTATTAAGGCGGCTAAGATTAAACCAATTGACTGCTCATATACGGGTTGGCTCGCCTTGGGTAATACCACTCTCTCACAGAAGATCGGCGTAAAGTATTATAGCTGCTTTTCGTACGATGACTGAGAGAGCCGATACACAAAGCTAAGTTTGATAATAAGTAAGAGGACAAACAAGCATATGGGACATCTGATGTTAAGGAGATACCGTAGCCTATAGATGCTTGCAATACCTACTAAAGGCATCGATTGCACGTTGCCGACCTTAATAGGAGTGGGACAGAGGAAGGGGAAATTCTTTATACCTACGAAACGCAGCTGTAACAGCTACTTTGCGCTGATCTTCTGTGACAGGGTGGTACTACTCCGGTCGAGCCAGCCCGTATATGAACAACAATAAATTGGCTACAGCATGGCTCTACCGATAATAAAAGTGGTAGAAAAGTGGTAGTGTGGTAGTGGTAGTGGTGGTCTGAAGGTGGTAGAGCCAAGCTGTAGCCAATTGACTGCAGCTCATAAACGGGCTGGCTCGACCGGGGTAGTACCACCCTCTCACAGAAGATCGGCGTAAAGCAGCTATTACAGCTGCGTTTCGTACGATGAGTGAGAAAGCCGTAAGCCCACCCCCCTTCCCCCTCCCTCCATCCCACTCCCCTTCAGGTCGGCAATTTGCAAGCAATACCTTTGGTATTGTAAGCATCTATAGGCTACGGTAACTGCTTAACATCAGGCGGGCCGTACGCTTTTTTGCCACCGCAGTCCTATAAAAAAAAAAAAAGTATTCCTAAATTACATTATTATTCTGTAATCAGAAATTCTATTTATAAAGAAATGATTAAATTATTTCTTTCCATTAACTTAGCTAATTAGCTGGTATCAAAATAAAATCTGACGGCTGCTAATAGATCTTTTTGTTATGAGCAAACAATGTTTCAGCATAATTTCAGGCGACGGGACGCAAAAACAATGTTATTTTCGTCTGAAATCTTTTCTGACGGTATAATGCCGCAAACACACGAGCGGCACTTTGCCGTCAACACTGGGCGACTGCTGGTGACGTTGTTCGGCAGTTGCTGTCGACATGTCGACGGCTAGCGCCGACCAACCCGCTACAACTGCAGCTGGCTGCTGAGACAAATGGCTTTGTCTACAAGCGTTTCTATAAATCGCTACGCTTCATGTATGAAAATGACATAAGTCACGTGATCTAGTTATCGACTTGTAATGTAATTTCCATACAATTAAGCGTAGTGTTTTGTAGAAACGCTTGTGAACGAAGCCACATGTTGACAGCTTCTGCCAAATAACGTCATCAGCAACCGCCGACGAGCCGACGGCTAGCGCCGACCAGTATCGATGGCTGCAGTTGGCTCTGTCGACGGCAAAGTGCCGCTCGTGTGTTAATGGCCTTAGATGTTTGTTTTGCAGTCTCATGATATTTATCACTAGTCGCAGAGGGACTCAGCAATGTCCAGAATAGTCATATAGCTGAAACTCGAAGTGAAGTTAATAAAAGCGATAAATAAGATTTTTCATCTGAAATGTAAAATTTTACAGCGTTTTTATTTCTTTTTTATGATGCTGTAATGTTGACGGATAAAATATTTTCTGGTGTCGATATAACTTTGGGTTAGTTAGGTAACATAATAAAGAAAATACATTATTTATTTTTACAAGAAAACAGGAACCGACTCCAAAAATTCTAAAGCTTAAAAGTTTCATCGACTTCTGTTAAAAACTGTAGAAGTTGTGTGTCAGTCTGGGACGGACAAACGGTTGGACGGACGGATGGAGGGACGGATGGATGGATTGACTGACAGATGGACAGGATGATTTTATAAGGGTTCTTGGTAGGGACCACGAAACATTAAAAAGGCTAGAAATTTTACATTCTATTTTGTTATTTGGAGTCTACGAAATTAATTTTCTCACATTTACTTAAGACCCGGCCGCACATTTACTTAAGATATGCCAGCGAATTTGGAATAAATGGATTATTTCTGGACATTACTTCTATTTTATTTATAAGTGTTCTACGATTGTTTTTGGAGGATATTTGAGGTGCTGATGATATATTGTATACTATAGATTACGAAAATAAATTTTTAATCGCTAAGGACGAAAGGTATACCAACCTTAAAAATAAATTAAAAAATTACGCGTTTTTTATATCACCCTAAAAAAATTACGTCCATTTCTTTGTCACGGTTATAAAACTTCCCCGGCATGATGCCGCCAAACAAACAAGATTCCTTTTGCAAACGCCGCTTTCCCTCACTGAAATATTAGTATGATTGTTACCAGCCTTAGTTTCTTGGTCGATAACATATAACATAGTGGCTAAAGTTTGCCTTAAATTACTTTCATTTTGGATATAATGTTTCAAGTTTCGGACAAAATGTTGAGTAGAAACGATCGGGGAGTGATTCATTATGGCCCTGAAAAGAAATTGGATGTAACTTTGCGTAGGGATAATCACTCAATTGATTTATCAGATGGTAAAGCTGTGATATATTCAGGGTATACATCAAAACGTTTCTGATAACTTACGCGACAATCTAAAGATATTTTAAGATTTGGAAGGCTAATAACGCCACATAGAATTCTGCAAACGCAATTCATTTTTCAGATTTTCTAGCACCATGAAATGATCACGAATGGCGTGAGACTATTTTACAGAATGTGAGCGGAATTGCGTTTCCAGAAGAATGAATTGCGTTTGCAGAATTGCTATGTCGCGCTGTTAGCCACTCTGAACGATTTCAGCTACATATTTTTTTGGAGGGCACGCAAAAAGTCGGTCCCGGTTGTTGTCATCTAGGCAGCAGTTGTCAAGCCTTGTCGGACGCCTTCGGGCGGCTTGAACAACTCTGACACCAGGGGGGTTACTCCGAAATACGTCGCTGACGGATCGTCCGAAGTACGGATTCGATTTACGATCAAAACAATGTCAAATCGTAGAGAAAAACGAAAGAAGAAATGTCAAATCACGACAATCCGTCAGCCGAAACGTTAGGTTCGTATTTCGGAGTAGGCCAGCAGTTGGCCACTAACCATACGATAAGAAGAAGAAGCATAAAACTGAAATACACAACCCAAATCCGACTGAAACTACAGCAGTATTTAGAAATACCGCACAAAAACCTACTTCGGGGGTAGGTTTGGAAAATTACGTGTGAAAACTGGGAAACTAGCTACTAACGTATACAAACTTGTGTCGGGTCTAGCAGTCAAATTAGAAGGGTCAGACGAGGTTTGCAAATATATTTGTCCAAAGTAGACATTTAGTATGTAATGTAGGGAATGTATTAATTTTGTGTGGGTCTGGGTGTAGAAGACATAAATGGACATCGGTTTATGTATTTGTGTTGAATTTTAACATACTTGTAATGTTGTTTTACTCCGAAATATTTTCAGCTATCAATGACGTTGTCTTTATTTTGTGTCGTGAAAAAACAGAGATATTATACTGGGTGAAATAGAAATCGTGGGCAATATTTTAAACGGTGATTCTACACACAATTCAGAATATTTAGGAAATATTAATCAACAAATCAATTGATAAAAAAATATTGCCCAGGTAAGGTATAACAGTTAAATGGTCTGCTTATTTTCTTACCCGAACAATATGTTTTATCAATTTTTTTTTTTTTTTTTTTCCCCAAATATTCTGAATCATATGTAGGGTCATAGTTTAAAATATTGCCCACGATTTCGATTTCACCCAGTATATGTATCTGAAATTTACCTCTGGCGGGAATCGAACCCGTAAAACTGCCCGATGCAGTGAGCCAAGCGACCTACGCGACTATGCCAAGTGGTCTTCAATACAATGTTTTTAACAGAAAATATAATTTATAAACATCATGCTCCGATTATAAAGCCTTGAATCATCATCAAGGTCATCATCATTTTCAAGGTGGTAGGAGCCAAGCTGTAGCCAATTGACTGCAGCTCATAAACGCACTGGCTCGACCGGGGTAGTACCACCCTCTCACAGAAGATCGGCGTAAATCATTTACAGCTGCGTTTCGTTCGATGAGCGAGAGAGCCGTAAGCCCACCCCCCTCCCCCTCCCTCCATCCCACTCCCGTTCGGCAATGTGCGAGCAGTGCCTTTGGTATTGTAAGCATCTATAGGCTACGGTAACTGCTTAAAATCAGGCGGGCCGTACGCTGTTTTGCCACCGCAGTCCTATAAAAAAAAACATAGCTCTGGGTACCTCATCATCATGTATTATCATTATATTATCTTCGGCAGTGTTCATATCGCCAGACTTACCCACCAACTTTATGGTACCAAACTAAGCAACGCTTAAACTGGCTACCATACAATGAACTGGGGCGAGCCTAGTGATCCCAGATGATAGTATTAATCAGTATATATGTTTCACCAGTGCAAACTTATAGCTATGTAGTCCCAGAACATTTCTGATCTTTCTGAGTCTTAGAAAAACATTTGTATTTTAAAATTACGTAAGAAAACCGCATTATTATATGGTAGGTGGTGAATATATCGCTAGAATTTCTATTATAAGATCATGACCATTCCATAGTTTTTTATTCCCGCTTAAAGTAAATAACTTTATGAGCGTATCTAATAGTCAAAGAAAAATAAATTCTTTGCAGTCATGTTAATTTGCCTTCAGATTGTTCAAACCAAATCAAATCAAATCAAAAGTATTTTATTCATGTAAGCTCAATAAAGCGTTTATAAATAGTCAAGATAAACAATATTTTAGCGTTACCACCGGTTCGTAAGCGTGTTAGTCAGAGCTTTCGCTGTTATACGCATCTACATGAACAAACAAGCTTAAACTTTGACGTGACTAGAGAAAAGCTCTAAATTGTTTAAATTCGCGTTCCATAGCTGACAGCCACGTACAATCCATTTAAAAGAGCATTCCTCTAGTTTCACACAATTTATTTTCCATATTGTATCTCATTACATACCGAATAGTCCTACGTGTTAACTATTTTGGGTAGGAAAGTTTTGTATTAAAATTATTATATACATATTCGGTACTTACGATCATACAACAATATTACAAGTAAGATTAATAAAACAATTATTATTTCTCGTGGTGTAAATAAACCAAATAAAAACAGATTTTCTCCGTAAAAACGTTTTCTCCATTCTTTGAAAATGTAGGTGTAATATCTAATTTGAAAGATGTAGGTGAAATATTAAGCAATGTTGGTGAAGAGAACGAAAATACTTTTACATGATAATAATATTTATGATGTTATGTCATTTCTGTCTAATCTTAGAATATTACTTACTTTGTGTTTTTATTTTTCCACATTAGATTATTGTGTAAGTACTTACTTATCCTTAACTCAGTCAAATGCTGGAAGGTTTTTGCAATTTCAAGTACCTAAGTAGGTTGCAGATAGTTTTCTTTGAACTTAGTTATTTTCTTTGTGTCTAGCTAGGTTCTCTTCATAATACCCTATATTATCTACCAGGTTGGTAAACAACTTTGCAAGAAAAACAACCTCACTTTATAAAGTACACTTTAAGTAAATAAACATCACAATTTGGCTCATCTTGGATCTATGAAGAACTTCTAAGTTACTAGTGACCCATCTGTCTTCGGCACAGCCTATTAAATACTTATTCCACATACAAACAATCTTGACCATGCCAGTAAGCAAGACCACAAGACCCGAGTAGCCTCACGAGGCAGCTGGGCCTCGCTTCGTATGACGTGCCTCGCCCTGCCTCACCTGAGCGCCGTCATTCTTCTCGCCTAGTCTAGCAAGTCATAAGACAGAACGATTATGTTCAAACTAATTGCACGGGTTTACAGTTATCTGTATAGAGATTAAGGTGGGCTTTGTGATTTCTCTTATCCAAGCATATTCCAGAGGCAGCCTCGTGTGGCTGCTCGAGACTTGTGAACGCGCCTATTTTCTCGTTCTATATAGATACCATCCATTCATTATCATCAATCAGCGTACACGTATCCACTGCTGAGTACAGGCCCCGCAATAAGCCATCGATCGTTCCAGTCTTGAGGGAACCGTTTACCGACGAACTTAATTATGTTGGTGTACCATTCGAACGCCTGGTGTATATTGCGTGCTATCAATTGGTCTTTGTTAATCGCTGCTAATATGTTTTCTTTCCAATTATAATATTTTGTCTCTTAATCTTCTATTTTGGGCTTTATTTTTCTACTACTGTATTCTTCTTCTTCCTCGCTTCTGAGGATCAAGACTAAAATCTAATAGGTACTATCCTTTTGATTTAAAAACATAAAACATTAAAATCTCATAATTTCTCAAAATTTAAAAATGTGTTACTTTTCATAATCCGTTTCCAAAATAGAACATTTTCAAAAATCTATAATTCAATAACTCCGATCAGGAATTATTAAAAAATATAAACGAAATAAACTTCTGAAATCTAAAAGTACTTTTTCATGCTAAAATAAAGTGAAAATTCTTCATATTCGGCTTATTAAGGTATGGCCTTCTATTGCTAGTACTAAATTGTTTAATATTTGATCTGTCTGCTGAATATAACGAGATTTGATTTTAGGTAGCTACCTAAAACGTTTTTCTCAATCTAATAATGTCGTCTAATGCTGAAAATGTCAGAATAGAAATGTAAGTAGGCAAGGCCCAATTAAATGTTCTGAAGCAAAAAGGTGTCTGAGAAAATAATTTCGAGCTTTCTAATATTTTCTAGAAGCTGAACCCTCATTATTTCTATTTACTTAAGAACATTATACAGGAGATAGAAGATGAGTTATAATATGTATGGTTCGTACACATTTTAATATTATAGTCTAACAAACAAAATTTGTAAGCAAAGTTGATTTTGTACAAACAAAAGATTTGAAAATGTCAATACGTAATATTTTCCCTTTAATCTTCATAAACCAACAAAGTAGAATAAACATCAAGCATTGTTCCACTGCAAAAGGCTTAACATTCATTATTTCCAAAAAAGAATAAAATCAAATATACGGTATCGTGCGCGTATTGTTAAATCCATGATATGATCCGGCTTTCGGACACCGCAAACGTACGAAACGATGAAAAAACCACAGCAGTCGTGTTCAGAATTTGATAACGGTGTTGAATTTACAACCTACTGTTCTCTTTAAAGTTCAATTTCGGTTGGAGTGTTTTGAAGCCTCATGGGTGAAAAAGACGTCAAATGTTTTGTTGCATTTAAAAATATCAAATCGCTTTCGGTGTTAAAATTTCTACTTCACGCGTTTCAGGTTTATCTGTTCCTTTGAGCAGGTTCAATTAGCCAATTATTTTACCTTTTAAACACCGACTTCGTAAATCTTTGAAGTTATGATCTACAACTAATAGGTGCTAAACGGAATATTGTAGCCTCCAAATTAAAAACAGTGACTTAACGATACCTCCATGTTTCGTTTTAATTCGAAATTCAATATTTTTATCACCGTATGTAGATGATGTATTAGCGCAATATATCTCGCCTATCTTGATTATTCTCGTTAATTAAACTCAAAATATCGAATGACATTCTGTCATTATCTGTAAGTTCTTAAGATCTATTCTCAAAATCTGATCCTGTAATCAAAACCATGGAGATAATTGTATACTTATACATCTACAATACTCTTCAAAACATAATAGAGGACAAAATCGTTGACCTCTTCTTAATAGATGACAAGTCTAGTGCAGTATCTGATTTGTCGTGACAAGATAATAACGATATCAGATATGATATCTGCTATCGTTAACCAATCGAAGAAAGCTCACGTCCCGTCAAACCCATAACCTATCATATAAGCTCTAACTAAACGCTAAAAATATCCTCACATCATACAAGCGAGCCTAGCTAATGGAACGTCACAATGATGGAAACAGATATTTGATAAAGGTGAACTCGTGAAATATTACTCGTGAATGCTTTTGACAAACCAACCGAGCCGATAGACAGGTAGGAGACAGTATTCTAGGTTCATACATTATGTAAGACGAATGGAAATGTTTGAGGTGTCTCGAAGACTGTAGCTACTGTGTACTTAAGGTAAATTCAAGGAATCAGAATAGTATAAGACTTGGATATTTCAGAAGTACCTGTGTATGATAGCTTAATTGATAGCCTATAATTACCAGCCGAATACTTAAGGTCGAGTTCATCAACAAACTAACAGACCGTTAGAGCAGTAAACGATTGTTTCCATAATATCAAAGAACTAGTAATCTAAGCGCTTATTAATTTTGTATTACTTACCTGTTTGATACGTCGTCGTTAAAATTAAACAGTTCAAAAATCTGATCTCCTTTTGAGTATTCGGCGGTATGTCCTACTGCTGTACAAAGCCTTTGCGTCGCCAAAGATAGGCTTAGGCTGACCATGTTTTAACCAAAGGTTGACAAAATCGATATTGACATTTTTCGGATCAAGCATAAAACTGCTTCGTAATTACTACTTTTGATTTCTGGTAGAGCCAAGCTGTAGCCAATTGACTGCAGCTCATAAACAGGCTGGCTCGACCGGGGTAGTACCACCCTCTCACAGAAGATCGGTGTAAAGTAGCTATTACAGCTGCGTTTCGTATGCTGGATAAGAGAGCCGGAAGCCCTCTGTCCCACTTCCCTTCAGGTCGGCAATGTGCGAGCGATGCCTTTGGTATTGCAAGCATTTATAAGCTACGGTAACTGCTTAACATCTGGCGGGCCCTACACTTGTTTTCCACCTTAGTCACAAAACGTTAGAACCTGCTATTTTATTTACTGGCATTTATCTGTATTGCGTCCATACGCAAAACAGTTCTTGCGATTTGCGTACCGAAAAAATGTGTCATTTTGAGTACACCACGTACGCACCGCTTTACTGGCGACACTGTGTCTTAGGTACAAATGATAAATATACATGTTTAGGAATTGGAGCGAAATCGAACGACACGAAAGTATTTTTTGCGTGAGTTACGAAAATAAAACATAGGTAATAAAATTTATCTCGAATTCTGAAAACAGCAACTTCCATGATTTTTTTTTACGGTAGAGGCAAGCTGTAGCCAATTGAATGTCTTATACGGGGTAGTACCACCCTCGCACAGAATATCCGCTTAAAGTAGCTATTACTTACAGCTGCATTTCGTACGAAGTGAGCCGCAAGCTCGTAACAGGGCTCGTAAACAGGCTGGCTCGACCGGGGTAGTACCACCCTCTCACAGAAGATCGGCGTAAAGTAGCTATTACAGCTGCGTTACGATCGATGTGTGAGAGAGCCGTAAGCCCACCCCTTCAGGTCGGCAATGTGCGAGCAATACCTTTGGTATTGTAAGCATCTATAGGCTACGGTAACTGCTTAACATCAGGCGGGCCGTACGCTTTTTTGCCACCGCAGTCCTATAAAAAAAAAACAGCTTGAAAAACGATTTAAAATAGTTTACGAAGCTTTTAAAACTTAGCATTTATATCCATTGCATTAAGTCCCGTTTCAAAGTATCAAACTGTATCTCTAAAGATTAGATCAAAGGTATATATATTATCCGTTTGTTAATTCGTTAATCCCTTGCTTATGTAATCTCAGTACACATTTAATCAGCCCGAATTAAGTGATTTTGAGAGAGATTTTGATTAAAGATGTGCTGTTTGTTTAAGCCTCTTTAGGAGCTGCTAATTTATATGCCTCAGATTGTAATTGGTTATTTATGTAGTAAACTTCTGTCTTTTGATGGATGAAGTGGTTGGATGGTTTTGTGATGATGTCTATTTAATTACTGAAATTTTCCTGTTAATATTGAATCTTCCATAATTTATATACAGTTTTCATCTTTGAAAACCACACAAAATGGCGCATTAAATTACTTAAGACGATACAAGAAAAAAATGAATTTTAGTTTCGGGGTGTGGCTAGCGTCGCGTGAGCTGCCGAAGGATATATCCCTCTCGCTTAGCTAGGACAGAACAGCTATGGAGTAGACTATAGTATAGTTATTTTTTGAAGGAACAATATTGTTTAATTCGTACAATTAAAATAATATGTCCCAGTGCACCTTTTAAAATAGATGAAATGGATGAAAATATTCAAATATATTTTTTTCGTTTTATATGGGATTTTTATGTCGAGTGTATTTGAAAAAAATAATTTAATTTCTATGTTGTTTTTATTGCTGAAGACAAAGTAAGTCAAAAGAAGACAAACGATACCTACAATATGCTGATAGATACGTATAACAGTATTTCGATCGTATAATAGCCTATAACCAGCGGACGATCCAGACGCGTCCAACGATATCTCATTAGTCAAATTATTATGATATAAAAATAGTTTGGACGTTATACGGGAGCAGATGAACATACATACATATCGGTCAAAATCATAACCCTCCGCCCACCGTAGTCGGGTAAAAATGTACATACTCTGTGTCAGTGACTGACTGCCGGATATGAGTATCTTTTTCATGTTTCGTAGGCAAAGGAATACTTTGGTACTTAACTTCGATGCCGATCATGAAGTCATCAGCGGTGTCATAATATTTATTTTTACCATATTTAATTTATTTTTTAATTTAATTTTCAGTTTTTTTAATTTTATTGATTTAACCATGCATTTATTTATTGTTTATCTTTTTATCTTTATTTTTTTATCTATCAAAATCACCCTTAGACTGGTTACCGCCACAGGTGACAAGAGGGCTGGCTCTTTCCTTGCTCAAAAAAATCGCTTGACAACAGGAACAGCTTGAATACAGGGAGGACATGCAGCCAGTATCCCACGCGGACGGTATTTTAATTTATGTTATATTATATTGTATTTTAATGATAAAACATGAAAAATAAAAAATATTTTTTATTTTTTTAAATTTAATTTTACTTTTATTTATTGTTTTATATTTATTGTGAAATTATAATAATTTTAATAATCAATATTGGACTATGTCTGAAACAAATACATTGAATTGAATAATTTAAATACAAAAATTATCACATTAACTCGTTAAATCACGGTTTACACCCGCTAGAACGAAAAAGATCCTAACATGGTAGGTAGGACCTGAGGGTTGGCCAGTTAATTACTTAAAATACACTATATTTATTTCAAGAAAACATTCATAAGATCTGAAGGCGTCGGACTCGCACATAAAGGGTTCCGTACCACCGTAGAATAAACACATCAAAAATATCAAGTTTGAGACTTAATATTTATTTTTAAATGTTATTATATTTTTAGTATTTGTTCTGCACCGGCAACAGAAATACACATTCAGTGAAAATTTCAACTCTCTACCTGTTACGGTTCGTGAGATACAGCCCGCGCTGACAGACGGACAGACAGACAGACGGACAGCGTAGGCCTCGTAATAGGGTCCCGTTAGCACCCTTTGGAACCCTAAAAAGTAGCCTATGTTCTCCGCCAAGACCCAGTCTATCTCCATACCAAAATTCATCAACATTGGTTCAGCGGTTTAGCCGTGAAAAGGTAACAGACAGAGTTACTTTCGTTTATAATATAATAGATTGAATAGGACGGACAAACATTTTCCTATCCATATCTGTAATGTTATTTTTTACGATAATTTATTGATGTATGATATATTTATTACTTGCCCATCCATACCTACAACAAACGCAATAAAGCGACTCCATTGTTTTGACAAGCAATGTATTCCCACTGTCGGCCCAAGACCATGCTGCAAGTATATAACAGTAAGCGAAATAGGGAGTTTTTACAGAAATGACACGAATAACTATGAAATGACAAGAGATGACACAAAATGACAAGAGATGACACAAAATGACAAGAGATGAAAAGAAATTACACAAGACAAGGAAAAGCAAACGAAAATCACGCTGCAGTGCAGGTAGTAGGTTCGATTCCTGCCCAGGACATGCATTTGTGTGCATGAACATGTCCGCATGTCCCGAGTCTAGGTGTAATTAAGTGTATATTTAGTTTGTATTTACAAACAAAAAGTAGTATATGTAGTAATATCAGTTATCTGGTTTCCATAGTACAAGCTCTGCTTAGTTTGGGATCAGGTAGTCATGTGTAAAATAATTTCCAAGGATATTTATTTATTTATCATAGGCGTCGGCGGACTGTAAATACTGTACTGTACCTGTAATGTGGCACGACCGTAATATTTTTTCGTAATATTTTTTAAAAAATCCTTCACAGGTCCGACGTCGAACAAGTCCGAGCGGACACTGACAATACAAAGTTAGAGAGAGACATGGTTAGTTCAAGTACTTAAAATGTGAGATGGCGATATTGTGCGCGCGCTCGGAAATAAACAACGTAAGCGCCAAACCACATTTACTTGAATTAAAAAAAAACTACTTCATGAATTAAAATATGGTTGAAGGGTAGTTTAGATATCATTATTTGCTATGTTTTAGAAATAATTTCGTGATCTAAATCGTAAAAACATCGTGGTAGCAAGGAAAATTGTAAATAATTAGACCTCATTTCATAATTTTTTTTTATCGAGAAAATTTCATCAAATCGTGATTTGGATTTAAAGATACTCAAGATAATATAGTCAAAAATCATACATCTAAATATAAGATTCCTAGTCCACATACTTACTTAAAGAAAAAGTAGAATAGAAAATCAACCAAATTTCGAACCCTCCTCTTAAGAAATGAAACTCCTATCTAAAATAATAATGTTTCATAATACTTAGGGCCAAGTTTACCAACAGACTAACAGATCGTTCGAGAATTAACCAGTTGTTAAATGTATTAAGTAACAGTCGTTTCCTGCTCTAAACTTGATCCTCAAAGTACTCTGTGCTCTCTGCCCTTTCTTTTTTATAGTTATGCGGTGGCAAACAAGCGTATGACCCGCCCGGTGTTATGCAGTCACCGTAGCCTATAGATGCTTGCTATACCAAAGGCATTGTTCGCACGTTGCCGATCTGAAGGACAGTGGGACGGTGGGAGGGAGGAGAGGGGGGCTGGGCTTCCGGCTCTCTCACTCATCGTACCAAACGCAGCTGTAATAGCTGCTTCACGCCGATCTTCCGTGAGAGGGTGGTACTACCTCGGTCGAGCCAGTTGTGACCTGCAGTCAATTGGCTACAGCTTGGCTATACCACCAATGAACCAATAGAGCCTACCATATGACCAATAGTTTTATCTTCTGAGGATTTGTTATGACTTTTGACTTTATTTCATTTTGTTAAGTCATAAATATGTCTAAGTTTTCCTCTGGGATGTTGGATCTGAATCCAATATCCTTTGACGGCGGTATTCCTTTTGTAGGCAACCGCTAATCCCCTATGGGATCTCCAAAAATAGGAGTCGACGTTTCGCTCCTATTTTATGTTACACCTACGTTACGTACGGCCGTTTTGCCTCGCTTAGTTTGACATGGCGCGCACGAACCAATTGCTCGCCCTGCCTCACCCGAACGCTGTCATTTGCCTAGTTTGGCCTAGTCATGAGACAGAACGATAGTGTTATATCCTCGGGTATACCCATCTCTGTCTAGACTGTAGGTTGGCGCGCCCTTTGGCTCACACGATGGTGCCGAGCAGCCTCGCGCGGCATGCGAGCCTTCTGGGCCTTGCTATTATTGTAACTTTTATTATCATTTCTTAACTTGTTGTTTAGTTGCTTGGGTGAAGTCTACTCCCAGTTCATTATAATGTACCTTTTTATATGCGTTGCTTTGATGGGTCCATACGTTATCTTATAGCTCCGAATAAGCCTGTCACTCAAGTCACTACATCGGGTGGTTGCGGGTTCGATTCCCGCCAGAGGCAAATTTCGGAAAGGGCCTTTTCGTAATTTGCCCTGCAGGGCAATTGTCTAACTTGAGTTGCAATCATTTTTTGACTGACACAAAAAAATCGGCGATTTTGCAATTGCCTATGCACCCTTTGACAACTAAAATTTATAATTACGCGAGTTGCAACTGAAACCGTGTTTGATATTTAGAATATCTATCGATTCATTTATTTTCTATGAAATAGCGATGACGTAACTCGTTTTCCGTGAAGTTATGCAATCACAATTTGTCGATAGCTACGTCCAGAAGTGTCACATGCCGCGCGAGGAATTTTTTCCTCGCCAAGTTTGACTTGCCTCACGTGAGGCAAATGCGCGCCCTGCCTCACCTGAGCACTCACATTTGCCTCGCCTAGTTTGGCAGTCGTGAGACAGAACGATGTCAAACGTGTCAAACTGATTGATCGGGTATACCTTTCCCTGTCTAGAGTGTCAGTTGCCTCGCCATTTGCCTCACGCGGCATGCGACTGAGGCAAACGTCGTGCTTCGCGAGGCATGTGGTTGAGCAGCCTCGCGCGGCATGTGCATGTTGTAGACACGTCTAGTAGAGATGAATTTCAGTTTCAAACAGTGAATGATTGATACTGAGTTTCAACAGAGTTACGCAATCGACCTGCTGGTCTAGGTGTTACGGGGATCGCCCCAGTCCATTGTATGGTATCCATAGTACGAGCGTTGCTTAGTTTGGGACCATACAGTTGGTGTGAAAGTCTGAATATGTATTTATTTACGCTTGTATCCATTATTATTATCAAGCTGACTGGGTTACGTTTGTTATTAACGATTCAACGTAATACGTCGGATTATAGGATCTACGTTTATCATTTCGAATTAATATTACATTACAAGATCAAACAGTTATTAGACACGTAGGGAATTTCAGAGATTAAAGCGAAAACAAGTTTAATTATTAACGCTTCATTTACGGTTCTAAACAGTACTTGTATAACATTTTGATATAGGGTTTTTAGATTAGATAAACAAGCGTACGGTCCGCCTTATATTAATAGTAGGGGAGCCGTAGAAGGGGTTTCCGGATTTGCACGAGCGCGTCAGATTAAGATAAGGGAGATAGCTTAGATATTGATAAGAACCTCAAAAATTATGAGCCCTTAATATTGGTGGGTTTGCTCAGGGGAACCAAAAAAAATAGACCATCTTAAAATACTCGAAATCGTCAGATTAAGATAAGGGGGATTCATTACTAGCTAAGAAGTGTCAAAAGTGTAAATTTTGCTAATTTGATCGTCAGTCTAAGAAATGGGAGCATTTGGAAGTTTCACTTTTTCACCCCCTCAGATATATTTTTTTTATATAGGACTGCGGTGGCAAAAAAACGTACGGCCCGCCTGATTTTAAGCAGTTACCGTAGCCTATAGATGCTTACAAATTCTGACGCGCTTGAGTATTTTTTTTTTTCTATTTATTATGTTGGAGCATGAAAAGTATCAATATCTGACACGCTTGAGTATTTTTATGTCATTGCTTTTTATGCAAAAAAAAAAAAAATTCATGTATACGCTTCCCCCACCGCTGAAAGTGGAAACATCTAGAATAATGTATTCTTCCTATCATCTCATCTACCGAATCTACTAGGTTTGGACGACGCTCGTGCAAATCCACGAATTGCACGCTCGCCTCCCCATCTATAAGCAGTTACCGCAGCCTATAGATGCTGCAATACCAAAGGGGAGTGCTTGAATACTTGAAATAAAGTGGGATAGAGAAAGGAAGAGATGGGTTGAGCTACTGGCTCTCTCACTGATCTCTTTTATACTCAGCTTAATTTTGAGGCCTGAAAAATAATAATTAAGATAATTTCCATACACATAAAATAACATTATTCAGAATTAAAATAAAAAATAAATATAACGTCACGACTTTAATTCCCATTCGGGGGTAGTCAGAGGCTTGAGTGGCCATACACCACCACATTGTGGAGGCATTAAGTCAACTTAAACCCCTCATTTCACCAGATAGTCAGAACCCAACGTGACAGGTGGTGAATCTTGTCGCCGTGTATACAGGAACTGACTATTACCTAATCCCGAGGGATAAGTAGGTTTCCTCACGATGTTTTCCCTCACCGTAAAAAATCAGGATCAAAATAGTACATGATACAATATTTTGCTACGTACCAAACATTTATTTCCGGAGATTCGTTGTACGAAAAATACTAACCGCTGAATGTATGTAGAAACTTAATGGATTTACTCTGGCATTACAAATCACTTTTGTTCCTAGAAATGCTTTGTTAAACCATTATAAAATGATTAAAAATCTAGCAATCAGGCGCATAGACTTCTAAGCGAGCTTACAAAAGTCTTACAAAACATTTCTAGGAACAAAAGTGATTTGTAATGCCAGTGTATATTAATCATAACTTACTATAAATTTAGCGGATAAGGTATATGTTATTACAAGTATATTTCGTACAATAAAATGTTTATTTTGTAAAAAATACAAACGAGATACTACTATTACAAGCACTTAGCGAACGGCGTAACTAAAATCCTTTGGGAGGTAACATCATCCTACTACACTCAACACAGCTATTTTGATCCGGGTATCCGGTGAAAATGGAATACACTCGTTGTTACTTAACATATATGTACAAGACGTTTAGCCACTCCAGTACTAAAATCCTGTAAGCCACAAGTATTTATTTATTTAAATGTAACGTTGGCGTCATCGTTGGACACCATTGTCGATCCTGGCTTACAGGAGTAACAGTGGTGGGAATGTGTGGCGGGACTAGTCCCAATAAAAAAAAGTATTTATTTACCTACTAGATGTGCCCGCGAATACGCGTGGATTTAAATATAAAATATGCTAAAATAAAAGTATTCTGAGTTACTCCTTATAACATCAGCTATCTGCCATTGAAAGTTCCGTCAAAATAAGTCTAGCCATTTCGTAGATTCATCATGATTTCAACCAAAAGACGTCCACTGTTGGACATAGGCGTCCCCCATGGTTTTCCATAACGACCGGTCCTGTTCCACTTGCATCCAGCGGTTTCCCGCGACTTTCAGAGATTAACCGGAATAAATAAACTAACAAAAAATGCTTTTTGTTATGAGTACCTACCATAAATTCTATTTTTATGCATTAAGTAAAAAGCTGCTATTTTGTCATTACAAACTCACACTTCAATTTTATTTATTTGTATAGAAGACGTATATGTATAGTACGTTTTTTATAATTGTCCTATTTGGTAAGCAAAGATGGCGTCCAGCGGGGCGATTGCGTATTTTTTTGTCAATGTTTCAATTGGTTTCATATATAATTGACACAGGATGAACGAAACCAATTGAAACATTGACAAAAAAGTTACGCAATCGCCCCGCTGGACGCCATCTTTACTTACCAAATAGGACAAGTATAAAAAAACGTACTATAGATAAATAGTATGGTGACATCATTAGCCAGCGGTTTCAGAATTAAAAAATTGGCTCCCTGATCTCGTAATTTGCTCTAATCTGGATGTTACTGGGATCACTCCCAGAGGACCCAGTTTATGTACTACCCATAATACAAACTGTTTACAAGAACAGCCTAATCTAAGACTATCTAGACTAGCCCGCACGCAAAGTTCAAATAATATCACACCTTTTAGTTCTAAGTACTGAAATTAGGCAAGGTAACATTAACATTTGAGGTAGCCGTGGTTTTTCACCCCTTTCTACAATTACGTGACAACAAAAGGCGTAATGCCGTTCAATTTAAGCAACCCCACGTTAATTAGAGTTAGCTAAAAGTCTATTTAGACGTACAGAAATGGCTTCGTAAAGTAAGTGGGGATGTTTTTTTATCAAAGCAAGCGGGTGTAAGAAATATTTACTTTAGGAGCAACCTTTCAATAGCTGCGTCTATATCAAGCGCATGCAGCGCGAGGGTACGTGGTCACATACCGCTTGCGGCCCGCGCGGCAACCTTAGGCGAAGGCTAGACGTAAAGTATTTACTGTGGTCCGTCATTATTTTTCAAATACCTTGGTCCAAACTGATCGTGTAGGCTAGTGTACTGATGGATGACAGTATTTGCCTGGAATTTCAATTCCAAAATGACAGTTTGGCATTCCACGTCGCAAAAGCAATAGAGTGGACATGTCTTCTGAGATTGCGGATTAAACCAAGCGCTAAGGTAATATCCATACCAAGCTTTCGTGTTTCATTTGACGTCTCGACTGTACGAACTACGTAACAATACTGACGGAATAAATACTGAACGTTTAGCCTGCGTCGATCGAATGACGTCCATCATTATGTACCATACTGACGGACCACAGTATATACTTTACGTCTAGCCTTCGCCTTAAAGTAGGAGTTCGTCGCAAGCGGTAGACAGCAGACCTCAGTAAGCCTCATACAAATTGTGGCGATGACATGTGCCGCGACGGCAGACGGCATTGAATTTCTATGAGACCGACTGACGTCTGCTGTCTGCCGCTTGCAACGAACTCCTACCTTAAGTCACATGCTCGGGCGAGCCAAACTGCACTCTAAACAGAGAAGGGTATAGCCGACATTATCAACATTATCGTTCTGTCTCATGACTAGGCCAAGCTAGGCGAGGCAAATGACAGCGCTCGGTTGAGGCAGGGCGAGCATTTGACTCGGGCGCGCCCTGCCAAACTAAGCGAGGCAAACCTGCCACACGCGGCATATGAGTTAACTCCTCGACGAGCCAGACCATATAATGCCGGGGCTACACATTGGATGTATTTGCACCAAGTTGTGGTCTCGGAGCCAACGCACTAAAGTAGTACCACCCTCTCACAGAAGATCGGCGTAAAGCAGCTATTTCAGCTGCGTTTCCTAACATGAGTGAGAGAGCCGAAAGCACAAACCCCCCCGTCCGTCCATCCCCTCCCTCCATCCCACTTCCCTTTCAGGTAGTCAATGTGCGAGCAATGCTTTTGGTATTGTAAGCATCTATAAGCTACGGTAACTGCTTAACATCAGTCGGGCCGTACGCTTTTTTGCCACCGCAGTCCTATAAAATAAAATATATGTGTAACTTTCTTGGACAGATAAAGACCGATCCAATGTGTGGCCCGGTATATAAACTGCAGTCAATTGGCTACAGCTTGGCTCTACCTATAAATTCGACGTCACTACCAACTTTTCCTAATGTTGTCACAAGGTGACCATCAGAACAAATCCTTCGGGAGCACACCACAAAACAAGCTAATGCTGTTTCCGTGTTTCGCGGTGAAGAGCTAAGTTTAGTCCCCAACGTACGCTGCCAAGAATATACTTGGCAAAGTAAAGCTATCTAATGAGGAAACGTGTATTTCAGTAGTTAATTAGGATTATAATGGACATATTTTAAACTAGCTCCGCCCGCGACTTCGTCCGCGCATAATTAAAAAAAGCAGCCTATGTGCTATTCCAGACTATGATCTATCTCTGTGCCAAATTTCATCCAGATCCGTTCAGCCGTTCTGGCGTGATTGAGTAACAAACATCCATCCATCCATACATCCAAACTTTCACATTTATAACACTAGCTTCTGCCCGCGACTTCGTCCGCGTTAACTTTAAAATCCCACAGGAACCTGTCATTTTTCCGGGATAAAAAGTATCCTATGTGTTAATCCAGGTTATAAACTATATGTCTTCCCAATTTCATCCAAATCCGTTCAGCCGTTCTGGCGTGATTGAGTAACTAACACCCATTCATCCATCCTTCCATCCATCCATCTAAACTTTCACATTTATAATATTAGTGGGATAGTTACTTGGTGTGTCCAGATGACACGCATGCCTCGCCCGAGCACTCAGATTATGACATTATGTCTATTCATTCTGACATCAAAATTGAGTGCTCGGGCGAGGCATGCGCGCCTGTTGACGCGGCCACTGAACATAAAGACAGGCCCCTGAGTCTGCTAACTAAAATCTCTAAAATTATATTCAGGAATTATCTATATTCAAATAAATAAAATTGAAGTGTCTGTTTGTAATATCAAAATAAAAGCTTTTTACACGACTGCTCAAAAAAGGAGTGTTACGTTTTCAGGGTTCATGTATGTATGTATGTGAATTCCTTTATCCCACCATAACTTTTCAATGCCTGAACAAATTTTGAGCTCTGCATAACTTAGACTATTTTGGCTGCCATAACAGGAGATGCTCGTTTTATAAAAAAAAATCCTTTAAAAAGATAAAAATAATACCTGAATATTTTCACCCAAGCGTCATCGTTGCATCGGGGGACCGCTAAGTACATTACATTTAGAGTAACCTGTAGATTATAACCATGACCGGCGTACTTAGCGGTCCCCCGACGCAACGACGACGCTTGGGTGAAAATATTCAGGTATTATTTTTATCTTTTTAAAGGATTTTTTTTGGCGGGGGTTTTTTAAATTTTTAATTTAATTTTTATTTCATGCTTTTTTAAACTTATATTACCGGTGTACTAACTGCCCAGCTTGTATTAGCATGTACTCGTCAAAACGCATCGTATGAGCCCAGACACAAGGTAGATGCCGTACACCGTTGAGGAGTTCTTCTGATGATGCCTGCGCATCAGGTCAAGGTTGTCATACTTTGTAATATCATTGACAAGTGACAGGATTTCAAATTTCGTATCGATCAGACTTGTGGAAGTTGTTTATATCTTTTCATCAACTAGAAAAGAGCTGATGGTCTTCAAACGGCTGAGCAGATTTTCTTGAAACATAGCTAAGAATACTCTCGATTAACTCACCTTTCAAACAAAAAAAACTAAATCCAAATCGGTCCATCCGTTCAGACGCTATGATGCCACAGACAGACACACAGATACACAGATCCACAGATACACAGATACACACGTCAAACTTATAACACCCCTCGTTTTTCGTCGGTTAAAAACATGTCTTCTCTATTGGGTGCGTCTACATCAGACGTATGCCTCGCGTGAGCACTTAGTTTTGATGTCGGAACGCATAGACATAATGTCATAACATGAGTGCTCGGGCGAGGCATGCGCCTGATATAGACCCAGCCATTAACCTTCGTCAGCCTGGCCGCTAGAATCGAGTGGCGGAGGACCGTGTTGTGTAGCCAGCCATATATTTGATGGTCTTCTAATCCTCAATTTCATAAAATTTGCAATCCACGACAGGGATATCGATTTTCAATTTTCATTACAGGTGCGATTATATCGTGTTGAATTACGCTTCCATCCACTCTTACTGGTTGTCATGGCAACGGCACCTCGGGTTGCAGGATTAATAGGCTTTTGATATGATACGTCGGCTTTTGTATTAATACCTGTTGTTATCAGGTTTAGTTTGAACAGTGATATCATCTCATGCATTTTCAATAAGATTTATTTGTCAATAAAATTGACCAGCCTATCCTGTTATTTTTGTCCCCGCTTTGCTACGGAGGGAAGTGGATAATCTTCTTCCAACTCCTCCTATCCTTTGTTTTGATTAAATTCGTGCGGGTTCCAAGACAATTTAGCTTTTCTCCGGAACTCGTCGAGGGTCAAACCTTGGCGTCATCGTTGGACACCATTGTTGATTCTGGCTTACAGGAGTAACAGTGGCTGGAGTGTGTGGTGGGCCTAGTCGTTTTAAAAAAAGATTGACTAAGGTGACAAACAAGCGTATGGCCCGCCTGATGTTACTGATGTTACAGTTACCGTAGCGATGCTTGCAATATCAAAGGCATCGCTCGCACGTTGCCGACCTGAAGGAAAGTGGGACAGAGGGAGGGCAAGGGGGGGATTTGGCTTCCGACTCCTTTACTCATCGTACGAAACGCAGCTATAAGGGCCACCGCAGACTTGCTACTTTTAGCATCGGCGGCCGGCGATTTTGCGACTGTATCGATGCTGCGTTGCGTTTTTTTCAGCGCGAACGAGCGAGATGCCGCATCAAAATCGCTGATCGCCGATGCTAAAACCAGCAAGTCTGCAGTGACCCTAATAGCCTCACTGGTCGATACCAGTAAAATCGGTACAACTCCCCAAACAAAATATCAGAAAAATAACTGTATTAACACGGTCGCAATTTCCAATACTTTCATTTCCATTGTACGAACTGGAAAACATTGGCTTATTGATTCGCACAGTCGTGCGGTTGGCGGAAACTACATCCAATGAACTACAAAAGGGTACATTGGAATGTTTTAAATAAATACTGTAGTATTGGTTTATATTATTTAGGTTCCGTAGTTACTACAAGAAACCCTTAGGCCGCGCTCACTTTGGATGCGTTTTCGTCCGAATTTTACTCGTGCATACACGTACGAACAACACGAATGATCCCGACCTTCCAAGTACTACGGGAGTGCGCACACTGGGTGCGAGTTACGTACACGTACGACCATCATTCGTGTTGTCCGTACGTGTAAGCACGAGTAAAATTCGGGCGAAAACGCATCCAAAGTGAGCGCGGCCTTATAAAGATCATTCAGTCCGTTCCTCCGTCCGTCGCAGTCTGTCACAGTGCCCTAACTTTTAAAGTTTGTGATAATTGATGGAATCAGGCGTAACTTTGCGGAAATTTATTGTTAAACAATTATAGAGAGGGACCCACCACTCACCCTCGGAATTGTCAACCTCCAAAATTATAAACCAAATGAATTGATCGATAATAGAAGAGGCCAACAAGATCTAACTCCCTGTCAGTCGAGAGTATGTCTGTCATGAGTCATGGACCCTAACAATTAGCAATTCTCCGCAGACAAAGCGAATACAAAATAAATTCGACACGTGTTTCGCCTCTAAACGAGGCATCCTCAGGAAAGCTCGGCTGCGACTGAGCCTAAAGGTTAAAGTTTGGTAGAAAATTATATAATAACTAGCTGTGCCCGCAACTTCGTACGCGTACATTTTTGAAAAAGATTACCCATGTCTTCGTACGCGTGAAATTTAATGGGTTTATATTTTTTTGCGTTTCCAAATTCTTTTTCTAAAATAAAAGTAGCCTAAGTTACTCTTACATCAGCTATCTTCCAGTGAGAGTCCCGTTAAATCGTATGAATCATCGTACCATTGTACGAAACGCAGTTGTAATAGCTGCTTTACGCCGATCTTCCGTGAGAGGGTGAGCCAGCCCGTATATAAGCTGCAGTCAATTGGCTACAGCTAGGCTCTACCACCAATATCATAATTTTGCACAAAACATATTTCACGTCAATTCCCTTCATCTATAACATGGAATATTTACTCATCTCCATTGAAAGCATTTTATTTTCAGAAAACGAAAAACCTCTCATTCAATCGCGAACGTTTATGAACGAATGAAGTGAATGAGCGAATGAACTGTTGAGTTTTATATAGCCGTAACAATGGTTTTATCGACTATTCTCAAGTATTATTGCTTAAACCTTTTAATGTCTGTTTTAATGGAGTCGTTGAAACGTAAGTTGTATTCTTGTTGAAGCGTTGAACATGTTACAAATTAATTATTATCATTAACAATTAAAAAACCGGCCAAGTGCGAGTCGGACTCGCGCACGAAGGGTTCCGTACCATTCTATAAAAACGGCAATCATGTCTGTTGTATGGGAACCCCACTTAAATATTTTTTTATTCTGTTTTAGTATTTGTTGTTACAGCGGCAACAGAAATACAAATTTTATTCTGACTTTTCGGATAGTTTTGATAAAATCTATTGCTCAATTCGAAATTGTATCCATAAAGGGCTATGGTAACTAAAGAGTGCACAGTATGTGCCAGCATTCAAGTCAATATTGATAAACACATTATCTATTTGAGTATAACCCGTTGTGGTAACAACACGAGGAAGTTTTGAATTTAAACTAGGAGTGGGCGTTAATTCAACGAACGGCTTTTTTTAACTGTTAATCTAATGTTAACGAATTAACAGCTTTTTGTTTACTGCAAAACCCGCTAAATCTATCAACTGTGTCATTCAACGATTTTGGCAATGCGCTTTTTTTATTATCTCAACGAAAAGGTATTCAAAAGTCGCTAACGTAATCTGAAGCTGCTAACGCAAAACCAGCTAAAATTATCTATTTCTTCTGCGTTGAAAGAACGAATAGAAACGGAATATGCCGAGTGGACGCGAGGGCGCCTATGTGAGCGAGCGAGACGCCGCTAGCTTAAAATTGTACGAGCGAGAGTGAGAGATATCTATGTTTCTAAGTTCGCTTGCTCCATGGCTCGCGCCGCTCTGTCTTGCCGAAACGAACAGGTTTTTGCTTGTAAACATTACAATCAAATTAGTTTGTTTGAGTGACAGGTTGAAGGTCAACGCATTTTTATTTTGATAAGTGAAAGTTTAAGTTGTAGATTTCGTAAAATATAAAAAAAATAAGATGATTAGATATGTATATAAAAAAATAAAATGATTATGTACATAAAATGAATTAAACTTTTAAATACGCCTGGTATATCCTTTTTCCGCCAGCCAGTCCTAAGCCTGGAAAAGTATGAAGGCAAGTTTATTTCATTTAGATGACGACTTTTGATCATTAATTATTTAAAATTGACTGGTCACTCAAACAAGCTAACTTCAAAACACGAAAACATTGCTTTGGTTTTAGCAGCCTGCGGCGTAACGTCAGCTCTTTTTTCAATTTGAACAAAGTTTCATCTATTAACTGCTACGTTGCCGTTGGTACAAATCTGTTACATTAACGGCTTTTTTAACAGGTTAACATGATGAATTTAACGGCTTCGTTGCGTTAACCCAAAAATCGTTAACGACCCACCACTAATTTAAACCAATATGGTCAAAATATTTTTTTAAAGGTGCATTCTCATTAGATTCCAGTAAGTCTACATTAAAATCCCCGCACACTATAGTCGGAGGCAACGGGAGTATTCTGCCATCAAATATGACACTATGAAAGCAATACAACAATTTCCAATCGATCGAAACCTAGAGATAACGCAAAACTTGTCAATAGCAGGCGAATTTTGGTCGTGACTATATTGCGATCTGAAAAACGAAACCATAGCGCGATCTAGGAGCTCATCTAGCGTCATCTAGTGGTGCGTAGCGGTACTATTATTTTATATATTATGAGGTTCTTATTTTATATTATCTTTGTTATAGCAACAATTATTTACTCTTTGCCACCTCACTCCCATAAAAAAAAAAACTGCTCAACATCAGGCGGGCTGTACGCTTTTTTGCCACCTCAGTCCCATAATTGTTAGTACACACCTGCAATAATAGGTACATAAAGTACACAAATAAATAAATACACATTCTGTGAAAAACTATTACAACGCCATCTATAGTTCTAATACTCTGTGCTTGAAACTCCGAATGCATTTGAAACTTGATTTACAAATATGTTTACGTACGTAAACAATGTATTTGCACAAATCAGTTTAGTGTTAACATTATTTTAATTTAAGCTGTGGGCGAAAAAAAAAATGCGAATTACTCAAAAAAAAAAACAACTCATAGTAAGATTCGAACCTAATACCCACATACACGTGGACTAACGCCTTTACCATACGGCTAAGATGATCTCTAGTATTGCACTCGAATTATTATACTAGTTATGACACTGTAATGCCAATGATATCATAACAATGTTAGATGGCGCTACTTTGACTGGTACTATTAATTTAAAACTTATTTATGGGTCAAAAATGTAGTTTTACATTTCTTTTTTTTGTCAACAATTTATCTAAAATATGTCATAATGATCACTCATGGTTAAAATGTTAGTTTTCTCTTTATATATTGTTTAATTTATGAGTTATCAATATAAACGCCAAAAATATCGAGTTTATTGTATGGGGACCCCCTTTATTTTTAAGTTTTATTTTATTTTTAGTATTTGTTGTTGTAGCGGCAACAGAAATACACATTCTGTGAAAATTTCATGTCTCTAGCTATTACCGTTTGTAAGATACAGCCCGCTGACAGACAGACGGACAGACAGACAGACAGACAGACAGACAGACAGACGGACAGCGTAGGCTTAGTAATAGGGTCCCGTTGGCACCCTTTGGGTACGGAACCCTAAAAAGCCATGATACAACGTCCGAACAACGAAGTTAGGCCGGTTTTATAAACATGTGTGCAACGCGCTGCGAACAAGGCTTGGCGTAGTTTCATTGTAAGTTTATGTGTGTAAGCGTGTACCACGGCAAAGCGTAGTTTTAACCGGCCTCACTTCTTTGTTCGCAACGTTGTATCTTGTTTTTATTTGATCTGAGTTATGTCGCTCAAATTATTCAAATCTATACAAATAAATAAAATTCTATTCTATTTTTTTAAGTGCATTGAATGTACGGAGGGAAGTCACTGAATCGGGGAGAATCTTAACACCGCGCGCTAACTCGACTCGCGCGCCATCTGTTGGGAGTCTGTCTGTCTGGCTTTCTGGATATTTATTCCGAGTAATCTCCGAAACGGCTGAACCGATTTTGCCGGAACTTTCACTGGCAGTTGATGTTTTAAGGATTAACTTTGAATAGGTACTTTAACATTATTAACAAACACTTTTTATTAACACCCATGCGTACGAAGTCGCGCACAGCTAGTAATAAATAAAAATAAATACATCCCTTATTTTCATAACCGTCTCTGGTTTCATCAATTCATACGCAAATTAATTTAGGTAACAAAAATAATATCCTCCTGTGTATATTTGAGCTGGTTGGGTCCCTTTAAAAAGGCCAAAGCATTTCTGTTTAAGCCCTTTCAACATTTCCCTCGCGTTATAGAATGGTGCCCGATAAAAATTGACACCAGATGTTTACGCGAGAGATCAAATGAAACGAAAATGTTGTAAAAATACCTACATTACATCATTCCGGTGTTCTCTGAAAGGTTATGCAAGGATGTTATTTTTGTTATACAGGGTGGTGACGATATTACGACAATAAATTTAAACAAGATCCCTACTAGTCAATCAAAATTCTTTAAAATTGACAAATTAGGTTTACATCAAAATTTTAAGATTGAAATTTTCACAAAAAATAAATGCGGAAATAATCTAAACGTGACACTACATCCTTTATAATCATCTACTGACCTCATCGACTGACCTGTAGGTACAAGGGTGGCAAAATCGCTTCGCTGTCGGTGTATTTGGCGGTGTTTTTGTAGGCGTAAAGTTAAAATGGTAGAAGTAAAAAAAGGCATCCTGTGGCCTATACCTTTGAATGTATTTGTTTTTTTTTTAAAGATCGAACTACTCACGTGATACCTAGTATGTGGTTTAAGTTATTGTCGTTATGTCGTCACCACTCTGTATAATTATGGTCGCAAACAAGCGTACGGCGCACCAGCCCCCCTAGACAAGTGGCATGAACGCTAATCGAATAGAATAGAATAGACTTCACAATGTATGGAAATGTCAAACGTCGCTATGTAGATCAACAACAAGTTGCTATGTAGATCACGTGACTTATGTCATTTCCATACATGAAGCGTAGCGATTTGAAGGAACGCTTGTAGACGTCAGCCACATGTCTAGCCCTTCAGGCATCGCTAGCAACTTGCCAACCTAAATGGGAGTGGGATAGTGGGAGGAGAATAGAGAGGGGAGGGGGTTGGGCTTCTGGCTTACTGACACATTGTATGAAATGATACTAAATGAGCTACTTTACGCTGATGTTCTGTAAGAAGGTGGTACTACCTGGTTGAGCCAGCCCGAATATGGCCAGCTAGGCTCTACCACCTTAAAATAATGGCTACCACTAAATGTTCAACTATGTTCGCTTGCATTGGAAACTAGAATTGCATGATTTCAGAGTATTTTCAGATTTCGTGTGAATCTCAATTTCACTTGCTGAAAGGTTGAAAAAAATTTAGTTTATTGAGTTCACGTAAAAATGAATTTCTTAGAACTTTTTGTTCTAAGTATTTATGTTATAATATTGGAAAACAGATTGAGAAGTTAATACGACGATTTAATAAGGAAAATTCCGTTCGATCGTCAAAAACAAATCCACTTTTCCGGGCAACTTTCCCAATTTTTCTCTCCCTAAAAACCTTATTCGGACTATTACAAAACATAGTCAGATCGGTCCAGTCGTTTTCTAGCCATGTGCTTACCTACCTAATTTGAATTTAAATAGATTTACTTACCTATTGCATACCCCACATCACTTGACCCATTCAGATCTAAGCATACAGATGCCCATTTTATTTTCACGGACAGTGAAAAATTACAAAGGATAGAATGATTGATGCGTGTTGGGTCCGTTTAAAAAACGATTGGGATGCTTAATTTTACTGTCGTCAGACCGTCAGATGTCGGTAGCGGGGCTTGATAGATTGAGCTTGACGAGACTGTAGCACTGTGGAGCTACTATTGTTTTAAAGTCATTTGGTTATCACTTTAAAAGTCACTACAGTCTCACAGACATGTTATTGTCGACCGTTTGGTCTGGTTCGTGCATAGGCCGCTCAGCACACTGCATCGGGTGAGATTAGAATGGCTCAGGCAAATTTCGGAAACAGTCTTTTCGTAATTTGGGTGATCTGGGTGTCGCTAGGATCGCCCCAGTCCATTTTACGGTACCCATAGCGTCGCTCAGTTTAGGACCATGCAGTTTGAGTTTTAGTCTGGCGATATTTATGTTATTTATTTTCTACTGGAATAATCGAGAGAGTTGAGATCGATTACTTCACCCTGCCTTAGTTATAGAAGCTCAAAAAATCCTCGATCCATGATATAGAGACGGTGAATACTTCAAAGCGTAAACCTGTATTAATAGGTATGCAGAATTATAAATATAACTCTTCAGTTGTTATAAGATACAAATAAACTAACTAGGCGCTTACTTTACACTACATAGAAATAATTCAATCGACTGTTATCAAAAGTTTACTTGGTCAACTGTTTATATTGGAGATGAAACATTTTACGATGCAATAATGAATCTAAATGATAATTATTATTGTTATCGAAAGTGATAACGTAGTGAGAAACAAACCCACAGTATCCCGATCTTTCACATAGGTATATGATATTGCAATTTAGCATGAAGTCACTAAGTGAACTACTGATACGCTGAGATTGAACGATCTTCCGAGTGAATGAATTTCACGGGAAATTGATACCTTCGAGATTGCCAGCTCGAGTGCAGGTAAGTCGCTTAATCTATAACTAAACGCCACACTAGCGCTACAATGGCTAAGCGACTTAGGCCTAGGTCGTCCGTCTGTCCGTGTGCCTTACTTTGCAATAAAAACATGTTACTTTTCACATTGACCTTGCTAACAAACTTTTAACTTAAATGATCCTACTATCCTACTAATATTATAAGTGCGAAAGAAAGTGTTTGTGTGTGTGTGAATGTTTATACCATGTATCTCCATAACTAAAAATAAATAAAATAAATATAAATATAACGTCACGACTTTTATCCCCATTCGGGGGTAGTCAGAGGCTTGAGTGGCCATACACCACCACATTGTGGAGGTATTAACCAACTCAAAGCCCACGTTTCACCAGATAGTCAGACCCCAACGTGACAGGTGGTGAACCTTGTCGCCGTGTATACAGGAACTGACTATTACCTAATCCCGAGGGATAGGTAGGTTTCCTCACGGTGGTTTCCCTCACCGTCAGCGTACTGTAAATTATGCACATAGATGAAAATTCATCCATTGGTTCATGCCCCACCGGGATATTGGTGGTGGGATATTGGTATTGGTGGTGATATTGGTGATTGGTGCAGATTTTCCATAACTACTCAACCGATTTTAATGTAATTTGAAACGTAGATAGTGTATAGGCTCTGGAATAAGACATAGGTTAATCACACATCGATTACAACGCGGGCGAAACCTCGGGGCACGGGTATTATAGAAATAATTAGATAAACTAATTACCTTTCAGGCTATTTCTGTTGCAAGCATCTATATGCTATGGTAGCTGCTTAACATCAGGCGGGCCTTACGCTTGCCTCTTTAGATACATAAAAAAACGCTCTACAAAGCCGATTATCCGATGTGTTATATTTATAGTCGAGTTCTACTAACGATACTTTGACGGACCCCTAAAAAGGTACCAAATAAAAATATTTTATTTACGTTCAAAGTAATAAATTTAGGGTATGAGAGCCAAAAATTCAACACTTTAATATCGCGAATGCCTAATATATGCTGAGCCGTAAATAAAACGCTACGGTAGCCCGAAACCTATTTGGATTCCTTCCAAATATGTATAAATTAAACTGAGCGCTAAATATGTAGTTAGTACTGAATGGTGTCAGATTGTATACAGGGTAACCTATCACAGATGACTCACCCTGTATACTAGATAATCAATAGAAATAAAAAAAATAAGTGTATGTTTGTAATGTCAAAATAACAGCTTTTTACTAAATGCATTATTATGAAAGTATATTCGGTACTAATAACAAAAAATATTTTTTAAAATTGTGTCTTTCTGTTTGTTCCGGCTAATCTCCGAAACGGAAGGACCGATGTTGACGAAACTTTCACTGGTAGATAGCTGATGTTATACGGAGTATCTTAGGCTACTCTTATTTTAGCGAACATTAATAAACATTTTTTTGTCGAATTCCACGCCTCTTACTGAAAAAAAAAGAAAAATAAATACCTAAGTCATTCAGAATTTCTCTCCTGCAAAAAATATGAACCTCCCATAAATAAGTCCCAAAATATTCAAACAATGGGCCAACGCCATTGGCGCCAATCTAATACCAAGCCCACATGCTTTTATCCGCTGTCCGTCATGCATGCGCGAAAAACAACATTTCTCCTCCTTTGTTCAGCACACCATGAATAAATTCCCGGGATCCACGGCACGAGCTTACCGTGTCCTTTCCAATAACGTTCGCTATGTATCGGAGACGTTCGCATCGATTTGAGGGGGGATATTTATATGGTTTCGTCGCGGTCTTGTTTCGTGTATTAATTCAATAAAATGGATGTGGTTTTTCGCTGATTTGCGATGTTATGGGCCGTTTATCTTGTCTGTTGTTTTGCGAGTTCTTTCAGTAGGCCGGTACGAAGACGAATGTGGGCAAGCGCCTTTGTTCTTGCAAATGTTATACCAATAGATGAATTATTATTGATGTTGTTGGTAAGAAGTCTTGCCAAGAATCAACCCTGGTAACAATCACAAATGAAAATACAACAAAGCGATCTTATTCCTAATTAGTTTTGAAAATGTTAGATTGTTTGAAAGTTTCCTTGCCCGCCAATCGTACCTTTCCATTTCAAAAATACAATATATCGTACCGTTACAAGGATGTAGAAGAATAATGTACCAACATATAAATATACCAAGGTGGTAGAGCCAAGCTGCAGCCAATTGACTGCAGCTCATAAACGGGCTGGCTCGACCGGGGTACTACCGCCCTCTCACAGAAGATCGGCGTAAAGCAGCTATTACAGCTGCGTTTCGTACGATGAGTGAGAGAGCCGTAAGCCCCCTCCCTCCATCCCACACCCCTTCAGGTCGGCAATGTGCGAGCAATGCCTTTGGTATTGTAAGCGTCTATAGGCTACGGTAACTGCTTAACATCAGGCGGGCCGTACGCTTTTTTGCCACCGCAGTCCAATAAAAAAAAAAGAAATTTCCTTGCCCGCCAATCGTACCTTAAAGATTCGTCGTACCATAAATTGTATTTTACAAATGGAAAGGTAAGTAGGTAAGAGCCGCAAAGCCCCCCCCCCCCTCCCCCTCCAAAAATACCAAACATGTTTTTATGTTAATTTAAAATGAACTCGATTCAAAAAAGGCGGCGACAAGGCGACAAGGTTCACCACCTGTCACGTTGGGTTCTGACTATCTGGTGAAACGTGGGCTTTGAGTTGGTTAGTACCTCCATAATGTGGTGGTGTATGGCCACTCAAGCCTCTGACTACCCCCGAATGGGGATAAAAGTCGTGACGTTACATTTTTTTTTTTTCGATTCAAAAAAAGCGTCTCTACATTCAAATATCAAGCAACAATAAATTATGTTGATGCGGGCGTGTCAGGAACATGCAATATGTCAAAATGTTTATCTACCCTCGTAATTCGTGAAACGCGAATGACAGAAAAGGGATGGTCGCGAGCGGCGAAGTGGAAACCCATCAACGACATGTATATCTATGGGACGCTTTATACAATGACTATGCACATACACGAATATAAATCAACAGGAAAACATAATTTTATTGGCAAACAATGAAAATGCTAAGAGCATTTATGTATTTTTTGCAGATATGTTACCTCCTAACATTGGTATCATTAGACTTGTGCTCAGCGCACCACTACATTCAGAAAAATCAAAGCAAATTCCCACATCTATTATCGCACTACGAAGACGTGTGAATATCCAAATATAATGTTCAACTAAACTGAGTCCATGGACACAGTACCACTCATTAGTTCGCGAAAAATAACGTTGTAAACATGTCGGTATTGCCGAAACGGCTCATCTTCTAGTGTATACACACATAAAAATGCCTTAAAGTTATCTGTCGAATAGCCGCGTCCAGTTGTCTCATATGCCGCGCGAGGCAACTTTGCCTCGCTTAGTGGACAGGGTGCGTTCGAGCCAAATGCTCGCCCTACATCACCCGAGCGCTGCCAAGCCTTGCCTAGTTTGGCTAATCAGGAGAGAGAACGCCAACGCCACAAGTGCGAGCAATGCCTTTGGTATTGTAAGCATCTATAGGCTACGGTAACTGCTTAACATCAGGCGGGCCGTACGCTTTTTCGCCACAGCAATCCAATAAAAAAAAGAACGTTGACGTTGACGTTACCGTGATAATGTCAACTACCTTTACCCGTCTCCGTCTAGAGTGTACTTTGGCTAACCCGAACTTGTGACTGAGTCTGCCTCGCGTGGCATGCGTCTGATGTAAACGCAGCTAAATGTGAGTGCGATTACAGAGTACTCCTACAGGCCAGGATACTGTTGATAAATTGTAAACCAACAAACAGTTTATTTGAAACAATATTCCGTTATTCAGCTTAACAAAATCCAGAACATCTCACCCTCATCTCGGGGAAAAAGTGCGAAAATGTATAACAAAAATTTCTCATAACAGGGGAGCGAAGCTGAGATAATTTTTTTGTTTGAAGCGAGAATGGATGCCTCTCGCGGGCCGGTGCATCCGGGTACCATTTTAATATTTTGTAGGATTTTTAACAAGAGTTTAAAGAAATATTTTTATTACGTGTTGTTATTAAAGTGGCTACAATTTTCCGCAGTATGAACAAGATGAAATTGTTGTTTATTAATTTATTAAAAGTGACATCAAACTTTTTATGACGTGTTCTTCGAGGTTGCGTTGAGTTTTTTCACTGAATAGCTAATGTCGCTAAAATTTTTACGTAGATTGACAAATCCAAAAAAAAAAAACGATGCATTCCAATCGAGAACGTCCGAGAAAGTCAAGAACAAGAAAACACGTTCCATTGCAACTTCCTATAAAAACAGTGAAAACTATGTCCGACTGAGTGGATCAATAATTCTTGCCAAGATTGTTAGCATCGGTGTTATAGTGGAGCTGGGAACGCGACATCACAAAAGTATTATAAGCAAAGGCATTACCAAGGAAGAGGGAGATGTGACTGTCCGAAATAGTATGTCCTACTAAACGCAGTCTATGGACACCGTACAACTCAGTCATTCGCGGAAAATTATGTTGAAAAAATGTCGGAATTGCCAATACGGTTCATCTTCTATGTATATCAAATGCCTTATATATGTATCAAAACGCCTTTAAGTCGATTGTCGAATTGAGAGTTCGATTAGAAATGTGTGAATTTCGCTGCATGTAGCGGCACGCTGAGTGGTTAGATAGATTTATAACTTCCCAAATATATTTCCTTTTCATGTATTGATATTATAGAATGTTTACCGAGAGTATTGACCGCAGGAAAAACTTCGCCAAATCCAACAAGCCGACCGCAAATAAAGGCATTCTCGCGAGGAAAGTACATAAACCAGCATTCCCAATGGGCATTTCCACCGTTTCCACTGGATGTCCGCTCGATCCAACATTGTTAGGATTCCGTACGATATTTTGGAAAACCATTTTCTTTCTTATACACATTGTGATGGGATTTTATGCTTGACTACTGTGGCCGCGGCTTCGCCCGCGTGGAAATTAATGTGTAAGATTAGCCTATGTCTTATTCCAGAGCCTACACTATCAATGTTTCAAATTTCATTAGAATCGGTTTAGTAGTTATGGAGATACGTGGTAACAAACATTCACACACACACACACACACACACTTTCGCATTTATAATATTAGTAGGATAGGATAGGATTGCATTGATGTATTTTAAAAGTTATGGTACCTTCCAACATCGCAATTATTAAACTTGTGCTTAGCGCACCACTACATGAAGCGAAATTCACACAACGGTTATCACACTCGCAATTTTTAATTAACTTATTAAATACATTAGAAGGCATTATTCACCAAATATGAGCCGGACAGACATGTTTTTAACATTATTTTCAGCGAGCGACTGAGTCGTGCTTAGTCCATGGACTCTATTTAATAAGATTAAATATTTTGGACTGTCACATATCACCCTCGTTCTTGGTAATGTCTTTGCTTGTTGATACTAAAATTGACTTTATGTTGCTAGATCTTATTAAACTTACATTTTCAGAATATTTTCAAAGTAAACTAATAAAGTATTCTATATTTTCATAAAAGTACCAGGATATTATGAACCAAAGCAACACTATCACAGAACTTTCGAAATCCAGGTGAGGAAACTTTAAGGAAATACTTTTTCAATGCAACTCAAACTCGGAAATTTTTTATTCGGACGTCCAACCGCGCTACCAACACAAAGGGAATCCGTGAAAGACATTAAAACTTGCACGTTGGACTCCGAAAGATTTTAATGGCCAGTAGCAACTCCCCAGAAGTTTCTATGTAAGCAGGTAAACTTATTAATTGAAAAGTTTTCGGAGAGTTTAGAGATGCCAGTTTGTTGGTACATGTATTAAATACTTTGGTGTTCTTAGAAGTGGTTGTCAAGTTGTTTAAATACTCCAAGCCTGACTGAATTAAGATCGAAGCTTTTATACTGTAATGTGTGTCTTCTTATTTACTTCTATCAAAATTCAGTTTAAATTTTAGTCTGGACTAGATATTTTCACGAAGGTCAACAGCCTTATGCCTTATAAGGCCAAACTTCTCGGTCTGCGTTCTATTGTGAATATTGACAGAAATAAACCTTCTTGTTCAAGGCGTTTACGCCATTTTTAGGGTTCCGTACCCAAAGGGTGCCAACGGAACCCTATTACTAAGCCTCCGCTGTCCGTCCGTCCGTCCGTCCGTCAGCGGGCTGTATCACACGAACAGTAACAGGGAGAGAGTTGAAGTTTTTCCAGAATGTGTATTTCTGTTGCCGCTACAACAGCGATACTAAAAATAAAATAAAATTTATGCGGTGTAATGGAACCCTTTATGTGCGAGTCCGACACGCACTTGGCCGGTTTTTAAAATTCAAATCCTTTAAATTTTGTACGGAATTCAAGGCGCGAGTCCTAATCGGACTTTTCAGGGTTTTTTTTGTTCTTTATAAAAATAAAAAAAATACAACGTCACGACTTTTATCCCCATTCGGGGGTAGTCAGAGGTTTGAGTGGCCATCCACCACCACATTGTGGAGGTATTAAGCCAACTCAAAGCCCACGTTTCACCAGATAGTCAGAACCCAACGTGACAGGTGGTGAACCTTGTCGCCGTGTATACAGGAACTGACTAT
Source organism: Drymonia ruficornis (assembly GCA_947859195.1). Classification (NCBI taxonomy): domain Eukaryota; kingdom Metazoa; phylum Arthropoda; class Insecta; order Lepidoptera; family Notodontidae; genus Drymonia; species Drymonia ruficornis. The sequence continues at coordinate 4,290,369 of OX401927.1, forward strand.
TACCTAATCCCAAGGGATAGGTAGGTTTCCTCACGATGTTTTCCCTCACCGTCAGCGAACTGTAAATTATGCACATAGATGAAAATTCATCCATTGGTGCATGCCCCACCGGGGATCGAACCTGGGACCTTCTGATTGCTAGCCCAACCTGTTCACCCCTAGGCTACAGTCGCATCGTCGCAGTCGTTTTTGTTCTTTAGTTTTACAAAAATTTATAATACGTCAAGATGATACAGACCCCTGTCTTTTGCGTAGATATTTGATTAAACTGAACCTTGCCCCGCCATTAATTTGTAACTCCGTAATCTTTCGCGAGTCCAGAAACTTCGCTCGATGATAATAATTTAGCTGACTTCGGTACTCCATTACAAGTTTCGTGATATAAACTAAATTCTGGACTGTGTTCTGTGTTAATTTAATTAACGTTAGTTGTCCAACGAATCTACACAAATAAATTGAAGTGTCTGTTTGTAGTAAGCGAATTTAAGAATTACACGAGCGATAACAGATGTGTGAATGTGTGAAGTTTATTGATTGCGATGTTAGAAGGTACCACATCTGCTAAAATTAGATATATCAATGATCTTAAACTATTTTTTTGCCCCCATTTCAAAGTTTTTTTTTTTTTTTAATTAAAAATGGGTTTGCTCTTGGCCTCAATCTTGCCGTAGGGGCAAAGATAAGGTCGACGGTGGAGCGAGCGCACCCAGAAGAAGGCTGTTCACCCTATTTTTAAAGAGATTTGGGTTGTACGCACTCGGAAAAACAGACGCAGGCAGGGAGTTCCACTCCTTGGCTGTGCGCATTATGAATGATGATTTGTAGCGCTGTGTGCGGATATGAGGGATATCAACCAAGTAGGGATGATATCCTGCGGTGCGTCTGGAGGTCCGATGGTAGAAGGGAGAAGGCGGGATGAGCTCATGGAGCTCTTGAGCACACTCTCCGAAGTACATCCTGTAAAAGACCGACAGACAGGCAACTTGCTACAATCTAAGTAGCAACGAATACATTATTGTCCTATAAAACTATATGCGAAGTAAGACCTATTGGTTTGAAATAAGTGTCCTAGATAAAAGGTACAATACTTTTATCTTTTTCCTTTGAACTCAAGCGATATCAAGAATAAAATTGCCAATACCCTTTGTACAACAATTCGATAGTAATATAATATAATTTGGAAATCTCCATTCAAGTTTAATATATATTTTCATTTCAATGTTCTCTTTGAAATTCTATTATTTTTTCATAACATTGATATATAAAAATATTAGGTGCGAGACATAAAAAATGCAGATTCTCATTTTTAGAGTTTATATGACACTAGCTGTGCCCCGCGGCTTCGCCCACGTGGAAATTGATGTGTAAGATTAGCCTATGACTTATTCCAGAGCTTACATTATCTACGTTTAAAATTTCATTTAAATCGGTTTAGTAGTTATGGAGATACGTGGTAACAAACTTACTTTTGCATTTATAATATTAGTAGGATTAGCATTAAAACTGTACATTCCATAACATTGACATATAAAATATTATGATATCATTAATTTGCTCAAAGTTTTACAACTTTGACACAAGCGTTGCCTTCCTAGTAACAGGAAGTGTGCTTAGAAGAAGGTCGTTAAAAATACTGCAGACTTACCGCTCCACTAAGACCATTCCTTAGCTAGCAGGGACGAAATAGAACTATCTTTCTCCTACACCGCGCAGTGTTCTTAAAGACCATCCTAAAATGTACTGTAATTACTTCTAGTATGGAAGCCAGTGATACAGGATGAAATTAAATTCATTGGACAAAGTTTGATCAGTGATCAGTGAATTAGAGCAGAGTTGGGCAAAATTTAATTGCGATTAATTAATTTCTAATTGCAGGTGATGTCACAATTAACAATTAATTATGATTTGTTCGCGATTGCCAAACAAATCAAAATTAATTGTTAATTGTGACACTGCATGCAATTTGTAATTAATTAATTGCAATTAAATTTTGCCCAACTCTGATTTAGAGCACATCACTCAAATAAATCAGGTCCTGTGCTGTTACTAAAACAATCAAACGAAATAACTTTGGCTGGTGCGCCCGAGCACTCATGTTATGACATTATGTATATGCGTTCCGACGTCATAACTGAGTGCTCGGGTTCAACGTGCGCCTGATGTAGACGCAACCAAAGAGGTGAGTGGCGCGCCCGCCTCTTTTGGATGCACCCAAGACACAATAAATAATGTAAAGAGGTAAAAATAATATGTATATAAATAAATAAATATCGCCAGACAAAAAAGTAGGTACAATGAAATGACAGCATGTTTTCATTTTCTACAACTATTTGTTTTTAGGGCCACCGCAGACTTGCTACTTTTAGCATTGGTGACCGGCGATTTTGCGACTGTATCGATACTGCGTCGCGTTTCTTCGAGCGCGAACGAGCGAGACACAGCATCAAAATTGCCGATCGCCGATGCTAAAAGTAGCAAGTACGCGGAGGGCCTTATTGAACTTTATGGTTGCTGTGACTGAATCTCTCATGATCAATTTGGCCTTTGAATTAAATATCAGCCTGTATAACTGTATCTTCATTGTTCACAGACGATGCATCCATCAAGCCGTGAGCAGGAGTACAGTCAGATGGAATATTACAGCGAATGGATGCGACGCGGCTGAGCCATGGAGCGTTGGAGGGTCGACATGCACGCCATGAGTTTCAGCTATCGACTCAAGATTGGCGTCATTGTCATCGTTATAATGGTGCTGGGCTTCTTCAACGAGAGTCAAGGTATGTTCTTTATAATAATAATAATAATATCCCGGGACATTTTTAACACACGGCTACCTGATCCCAAACTAAGCAGAGCTTGTACTATGGAAATCAGATAACTGATATTACTACATATACTACTTTTTTGTTTGTAAATACATACTTAATATACATATACACCCAGACTAGGGACATACAGACATGTTCATGCACACAAATGCATGTCCCGGGTAGGAATCGAACCTACGACCTGCAGCGTGAAAGGCGCCACTACGCCAACCACGCCAACGGGCCCGTCCTATCCTCTTATCCTTATCTTATCCTTTTCTAGTCTTCTTTTGCGAGTCCTAAAGTCTTTTCTTTGCACTAAAATATGGGGTTCTTTAAAGGGTATGTTTTAGAGGTTCCTAATAGGTTGGCACCGCGTGTGCTTCCTTAAATTGGAAATGTCCTAGCCAAGACGGGGTTTGAACCCATGACCTTAAGCCCGCAAGACGCGTGCTTATCCAATCGGCTACCACTGCTTTAAACTTTTTTATTCTATACAAATAATATAATTTATCAAAACATAACTTTTCGTTAGTTTCAGTCAAATCACCCTAATTCAGGTATAAATTAACTAAGCCACGCTTACATTCCACCCACTGAACTAACTGAACGCAATCTAAACACAATGAATCAATTTGTACCACATCATCGGTAATATAGTAATTAGTGCCAGCTGATTAATCATCCATTACATCATAAGTTAGATTAAGCACTGATGCTATGCTAAGTATAGTAGTTAATAGAAGGGTTTATTACAATCACGAATAGGCAGAATCTGAAACATAGCATTTACATTTCACCGAAGATACAAGGATTTTGGGACTAGGCCCGCCACACACTCCCACCACTGTTACTCCTGTAAGCCAGGATCGACAATGGTGTCCAACGATGACGCCAAGGTTTGACCCTCGACGAGTCCCGGGGAAAAGCTAAGTGGTCTTGGAACCCGCACGAATTTAATCAAAAGAAAGGATAGGAGTAGTTGGAAGAAGATTATCCACTTCCCTCCGTAGCAAAGCGGGAGACAAAAATAACAGTATAGGCTGATAGCCACAGAAATAAGACTGTTACAACTGGACCACGGACAGTAATAGACTATTTGGACCTAACTCGTGAGCTGGTTATACTTGATTCCAATAATAGTTATGGCAAGATAAGGTAAGATATTAGGATTGCATAATGTAACAGGTTGTTAGTCCATCCCTAAACTTGCAGTTCTTAGATTGCCTTGTACGATGTCCACAGAATACTGGGCAGTTTTAAATCAGTAAAAAAAGTAAGTTTAAAAACTAAAACCCGACTACTGAAAAATCGCGCTCTAAAAAGTATGAAACAAGAAAATATTCTCATCTAGAGGATAGCCGTGGTCCGTGTAGGTCTTTTAGGGCCAAATGGCACATGAACACGGACCACGGCTATCCTCTAGATGAGAATATTTTCTTGTTTCATACTTTTTAGAGCGCGTTTTTTCCGTAGTCGGGTTTTAGTTTTTAAACTTACTTTTTATTTAATTATTTTGGAGTTATAGGTAACAATATATATATTTTTGTAATGTGCTCATCAAGCTCTTTCATTTGATACCCCACACGGTTTCATTAAAAAATGTTTTTTTTTTAGTTCATGACATTATGTCCTCTAGAGGGCGCCATATGCAATTTTATGTGACGTCACATAGCCTATAACCAGCGCGCCATTAAGCCGCTTCTGACGATACCTCATTTGTCAAATTACGACAAGTAGTTTGGAAGTTAGGTGGGAACAGATGCACATACATACATACATACATACATACATACATACATACATACCGGTCAAAATCATAACGCCTCCGTAGTCGGGTAATAAAAAAGAGCTACATGCTCATTTACTATGTGAAAAAAAGTAAGTTTAAAAACTAAAACCCGACTACTGAAAAGTCGCGCTCTAAAAAGTATGAAACAAGAAAATATTCTCATCTAGAGGATAGCCGTGGTCCGTGTAGGTCTTTTAGGGCCAAATGGCACATGAACACGGACCACGGCTATCCTCTAGATGAGAATATTTTCTTGTTTCATACTTTTTAGAGCGCGACTTTTCAGTAGTCGGGTTTTAGTTTTTAAACTTACTTTTTATTTAATTATTTTGGAGTTATAGGTAAGAATATATATATTTTTGAAATGTGCTCATCAAGCTCTTTCATTTGATACCCCACACGGTTTTATTAAAAAATGTTTTTTTTTTAGTTCATGACATTATGTCCTCTAGAGGGCGCCATATGCAATTTCATGTGATGTCACATAACCTATAACCAGCGCGCCATTAAGCCGCTTCTAACGATACCTCATTTGTCAAATTACGACAAGTAGTTTGGAAGTTAGGTGGGAACAGATGCACATACATACATACATACATACATACATACATACATACATACTTACATACATACATACATACCGGTCAAAATCATAACCCTCCGCCGTAGTCGGGTAAAAATGGTCGTCATTTCATCAACGTCATCGGTTAGTCCAGCTCGTTAGTTGGCACATTCCGTGCAAATCAGTTTTTGACCTTTTTATAGTTTTATTAAATCAACATCAGCAAATGAAACAACTTAGAAAATTACATTAACTCTTAATGTTTAGACTGTAGCTCGGTCCAGCAAAGATGAATTACCTCAAATTATTTCAATAGGAACTAAGATAACACGAAACGTGAAGAGGTTAGTTTCAAAGTTGTGTGGGGCTGAACTGGGCGAGCTCAGTTTATGGACGCCGTAACTAATTTGGCACCTCACAAATTTAGTTTGTAACTTAATATTCAGAGATATGTATCTCTGAATATTATTAAATGTTTCTCTACATGTGTAGATACCTACTCTGTTTGTTTAGTGGGCAAGAGACCTGTTATTTGGACTTTCTGGTCAGAAATTCCGCGTTATGACGGTACGAGCACCTAATGAGGCATGTTTGGAGGGTATCTCCTCTTAGACGGGTGGAGTAAACATTTTGAAAAAAAAATATCACCGTATTTATAGAAACCTCATCTTTAAATTTTAAGCAGGAATAAAAACTAAAACCCGACTACGGAAAAAACGCGCTCTAAAAAGTATGAAACAAGAAAATATTCTCATCTAGAGGATAGCCGTGGTCCGTGTAGGTCTTTTAGGGCCAAATGGCACATGAACACGGACCACGGCTATCCTCTAGATGAGAATATTTTCTTGTTTCATACTTTTTAGAGCGCGTTTTTTCCGTAGTCGGGTTTTAGTTTTTAAACTTACTTTTTATTTAATTATTTTGGAGTTATAGGTAACAATATATATATTTTTGTAATGTGCTCATCAAGCTCTTTCATTTGATACCCCACACGGTTTCATTAAAAAATGTTTTTTTTTTAGTTCATGACATTATGTCCTCTAGAGGGCGCCATATGCAATTTTATGTGACGTCACATAGCCTATAACCAGCGCGCCATTAAGCCGCTTCTGACGATACCTCATTTGTCAAATTACGACAAGTAGTTTGGAAGTTAGGTGGGAACAGATGCACATACATACATACATACATACATACATACATACATACATACCGGTCAAAATCATAACGCCTCCGTAGTCGGGTAATAAAAAAGAGCTACATGCTCATTTACTATGTGAAAAAAAGTAAGTTTAAAAACTAAAACCCGACTACTGAAAAGTCGCGCTCTAAAAAGTATGAAACAAGAAAATATTCTCATCTAGAGGATAGCCGTGGTCCGTGTAGGTCTTTTAGGGCCAAATGGCACATGAACACGGACCACGGCTATCCTCTAGATGAGAATATTTTCTTGTTTCATACTTTTTAGAGCGCGACTTTTCAGTAGTCGGGTTTTAGTTTTTAAACTTACTTTTTATTTAATTATTTTGGAGTTATAGGTAAGAATATATATATTTTTGAAATGTGCTCATCAAGCTCTTTCATTTGATACCCCACACGGTTTTATTAAAAAATGTTTTTTTTTTAGTTCATGACATTATGTCCTCTAGAGGGCGCCATATGCAATTTCATGTGATGTCACATAACCTATAACCAGCGCGCCATTAAGCCGCTTCTAACGATACCTCATTTGTCAAATTACGACAAGTAGTTTGGAAGTTAGGTGGGAACAGATGCACATACATACATACATACATACATACATACATACATACATACTTACATACATACATACATACCGGTCAAAATCATAACCCTCCGCCGTAGTCGGGTAAAAATGGTCGTCATTTCATCAACGTCATCGGTTAGTCCAGCTCGTTAGTTGGCACATTCCGTGCAAATCAGTTTTTGACCTTTTTATAGTTTTATTAAATCAACATCAGCAAATGAAACAACTTAGAAAATTACATTAACTCTTAATGTTTAGACTGTAGCTCGGTCCAGCAAAGATGAATTACCTCAAATTATTTCAATAGGAACTAAGATAACACGAAACGTGAAGAGGTTAGTTTCAAAGTTGTGTGGGGCTGAACTGGGCGAGCTCAGTTTATGGACGCCGTAACTAATTTGGCACCTCACAAATTTAGTTTGTAACTTAATATTCAGAGATATGTATCTCTGAATATTATTAAATGTTTCTCTACATGTGTAGATACCTACTCTGTTTGTTTAGTGGGCAAGAGACCTGTTATTTGGACTTTCTGGTCAGAAATTCCGCGTTATGACGGTACGAGCACCTAATGAGGCATGTTTGGAGGGTATCTCCTCTTAGACGGGTGGAGTAAACATTTTGAAAAAAAAATATCACCGTATTTATAGAAACCTCATCTTTAAATTTTAAGCAGGAATAAAAACTAAAACCCGACTACGGAAAAAACGCGCTCTAAAAAGTATGAAACAAGAAAATATTCTCATCTAGAGGATAGCCGTGGTCCGTGTAGGTCTTTTAGGGCCAAATGGCACATGAACACGGACCACGGCTATCCTCTAGATGAGAATATTTTCTTGTTTCATACTTTTTAGAGCGCGTTTTTTCCGTAGTCGGGTTTTAGTTTTTAAACTTACTTTTTATTTAATTATTTTGGAGTTATAGGTAACAATATATATATTTTTGTAATGTGCTCATCAAGCTCTTTCATTTGATACCCCACACGGTTTCATTAAAAAATGTTTTTTTTTTAGTTCATGACATTATGTCCTCTAGAGGGCGCCATATGCAATTTTATGTGACGTCACATAGCCTATAACCAGCGCGCCATTAAGCCGCTTCTGACGATACCTCATTTGTCAAATTACGACAAGTAGTTTGGAAGTTAGGTGGGAACAGATGCACATACATACATACATACATACATACATACATACATACATACCGGTCAAAATCATAACGCCTCCGTAGTCGGGTAATAAAAAAGAGCTACATGCTCATTTACTATGTGAAAAAAAGTAAGTTTAAAAATTAAAACCCGACTACTGAAAAGTCGCGCTCTAAAAAGTATGAAACAAGAAAATATTCTCATCTAGAGGATAGCCGTGGTCCGTGTAGGTCTTTTAGGGCCAAATGGCACATGAACACGGACCACGGCTATCCTCTAGATGAGAATATTTTCTTGTTTCATACTTTTTAGAGCGCGACTTTTCAGTAGTCGGGTTTTAGTTTTTAAACTTACTTTTTATTTAATTATTTTGGAGTTATAGGTAAGAATATATATATTTTTGAAATGTGCTCATCAAGCTCTTTCATTTGATACCCCACACGGTTTAATTAAAAAATGTTTATTTTTTAGTTCATGACATTATGTCCTCTAGAGGGCGCCATATGCAATTTTATGTGACGTCACATAGCCTATAACCAGCGCGCCATTAAGCCGCTTCTAGCGATACCCCATTTGTCAAATTACGACAAGTAGTTTGGAAGTTAGGTGGGAACAGATGCACATACATACATACATACATACATACATACATACATACATACATACATACATACATACATACATACATACATACATACATACATACATACATACATACATACATACCGGTCAAAATCATAACCCTCCGCCGTAGTCGGGTAAAAATAACTAAATTGTAGCAGTTTTCAAATTTAAATTAGTATCTTCTTCCAAAGGGCTCGGAATTTCTAATTTTTTTTTTCACCGAAAGATGGAAACAGATAATACCTAAAAAAATAAGTTTTATTTTGGTGATTCAATATTTTTTCACGTCACAACTAATGACTTTCGATATTTTCGCAAAACTATTACCACCACTGCCTACCCCTTCGGGAAAATCAGGCGTGATGATGTGTTATCGAGTATTTGGGGTCGGTGCCAATCTATCTTCTTACTTTTATAGTAGGTAGACTCGGCATACCAAGATTGGCACCGACTCCAAATACTCGATAACACATCATCACGCCTGATTTTCCCGAAGGGGTAGGCAGTGGTGGTAATAGAAATATTATTTCAGGCTTTTTAGTGCTCCAGGTTTTTTTGAAGTCGGTTTTTATTTTTTTTATAAAAATAATTTTATTTCATGATTTTTAGTGGCGCCATACAAACTTTATCACCCCAGATTACCCCTTTGGGGGGTGACTTTTCCAAGGTTCCAAAACAAAAGTTTCTTAATTTATTATATGGAGTATCTATACATATAATAAGAATGTAAAATTGGTCGCGTCTGTACATTCGAAATATTTGGAAAAAAAATAGTGGGGGGGACTTAGATGGACCAGCAGAATTCATTTTTATCATTTTTAGAATTTTTGTCTGTGTGTATGTTTGTATGTTTGTATGTTTGCTCAGATTTTCGAAAGAGCACAACTTCGAATCCACCGGATGGATTTCAATGAAATTTGGCATGGATATGACTAATAGTCTAACTTAACATCTAGGATACTTTTTTTTCGAAAATGTTTCGGGTTGCCACAGAAAATTAAAAAAACTACTTAAAAATTCTAAATGTTTGAAAGAGCACAACTTTGAATCCACCGGATTAATTTCAATGAAATTTGGTATGGATATGGCTTATAGTCCAACTTAACATCTAGGATATTTATTTTTTCGAATTTGTTTAGGGTTGCCATAGAACATTTGCAAAACTAAATATTAAAAATTACTTAGTTTTCTGTTACATAGCTTATTCAAACAAAAGACATTAACACGTTTTAGAATTTTTAGGGTTGTCACAGAAAATTTAAAAAACTATCTAAATATTCTAAATATTCGAACGCGACCAACTTCGAATCCACCAGATTGATTTCAATGAAATTTGGCGTGCATATCAATAATAATTCAACTTAACATGGTGGATATTTTTGATTTCGAGAATGGTTAGGGCTGCCACAGAACATTCAAAACATTAAAAAAACGACCTAAATATTCGAACGCGCACAACTTCGAATCGAATGGATTGATTTCAATGAAATTTGACATGGATATGACTAATAGTCTAACATAACTTCTAGCATTTTTTTTTTCGGTAAAGTTTAGGGTTGCCACAAAACATTCAAAATCTACCTAAATATTCGAACACGCACAACTTCGAATCCAATGGATTGATTTCAATGAAATTTGGCATGGATATGACTAATAGTCCAACTTAACATCAAGGATATTTTTTTCTAAAATATTAGGTTGTAAATTTTTATGACCACTCAGAAATTCTAGCCAAAAATAAGTTTAAGTTATTGAAATACGTCTATTTAGAGCGGAGCCCTACGGAGCCCTACGTTGTGTGGGATCCGACACTATTTGGACTAGATAATCTTAATTTTAATAATAATAATAAATATTTTATTGCTACGTTCTACAATCTTACGTTAAGTTTTTCTTAACTAGATGTCGCTATACTTAAAATCAGACAATGCCTGCCTTGCACCACATGGCAAAATTTAATATCTTCCTTGCTTCAAGAAATTCAGTTTTTTTATTCCTAATTACGTATAAAAAAACATTAAGCGGGTCTTTGTATCACGCGGAATCTTAGACGTTAACTCTGGAATTCATCTCCACAGTACTAATGCCGTAGGGAAGCTACCTACCTAAGAACTAATTCTAGAGGACCTGCTAATTTTGAATTAAGTAGTAATAGAAACATAGACATTGGACTCTGAACTCCAACCCCTCAGGAATGATGCTGCTGGGTAACTGCCTGCTTAAACCATAAATCTGGAGGATCTGCTAACTTTGAATTAGCAATGTGGGTATCAAGTAGAAACTTCTCAGGCGAGGTCGCGCTTCCGATCCGGCGGTAGAATTTAAGGAAAACATGTAAAATTACTATTTGTAAGTGCCCCCCTAGGCCTAAACAAAATAAACGCTTTGACTATTGACTTAGACGATAAACTCCGGACTCTAATAGACTCTAACGGATAGGTGGCTGGGTTGCGCTTCCGGCTCTCTCCCTCATCATACAAAACGAAGGTAAATTAGCTACTTGAATGCCGATCTCCACCTTACTGGTCAGACTTTACCACCTTACTGGTATAGACTGGTACAGATAGACCGCCACGGACATACGAACTCAGACTGATGCAGACTGACGTAGTACAGATTAGACGATAGACAAAATTATATTTAAGGGCTTCACCGACTGGACGCGGACGGAGTCGCGGGCACAGCTAGTACATACTAAGTTTCAAGTCAATCGGACACAAATATATTTTTCTACCGTACTTCTACCCCTAGTTTCCCCCTTTGGGGGTTGATTTCCGAAATGATTTTTTTATGGGACCAAATCAACTTAGTCACCTATCAAATAACAGTTTAAAAAGAAAAATTGGTTCATAAACGTTAGAGATAAACGGTAACTCTCCATACAAACTTCAACACCTCGATTTACCCCTTTGGGGGGGGATTTTTCTAAAATCCTGAAACATGAGTTTCATTATTTCTTATGCAAAATATACATATTAAGTTTCAAGTCAATCGGACAAAAAATTTTTTTTCAGACGACCTTCACCCCCCAAAATTACCCCCTTAGGGGTTGATTCTAGGAATTATTTTTTTATGGGACCAATTTGGAGCTACGATCTACCGAACAGCAAAAGAATTTTTCAAATCGGTTCTTAAATGCCGGAGAAATCGGTGAACATACATAAAAAAAAAAAAAAAAAAAAAAAAAAAAAAAAAAAAAAACATACATACAGCCGAACATAGAACCTCCTCCTTTTTTGAAGTCGGTTAAAAAGTGGGCGGGGTTAGTGCTCTCTCGACCAATCCAGACGGCGAAAATGTTCAGCCGGGAAGCGGGGCCTTTAGTAATTAGTTCCTTCGCCTCTCTGTCAATGTCTGATGCTACATAATGATCACAAACAGTCTGCCTATCACATCCTTTGGGAGTGCAATCTCTGGCAAAACGAGCGTACGAGCGTAACACTATATTTTTTACGTTACTAAGCTGGCAATCAAGCGTACGGCCCACCTGATGTTAAGCAGTTACCGTATCCTATAGATGCTTGCAATACTAAAGGCATCGGTCGCACGTTGCTGACCTAAAGAGGAGTGGGACAGAGTGGGGAGTGGGTAAGGGGAGAGGTTCCGGCTCTCTCATACATCCTACGTGACACAGCTAGTTTACGCGGATCTTCTGTGAGAGGGTACTACCCTGGTCGAGTCATCCCATATATGACCTACAGCCATGGACCAGTTACTAAGGGGACTGGCCCTAAGCAAGTCGGCCGAGTGGTCGGCCTAGTACTAACATCGACATAAAACCACGTTTCACCACCACGTTTTGTTTCATACAAATATCTAATAAGGGCACCTCTTTCTTTAGTCTTTACTCTGTGCCTACAGCATTAGCATTAATAGCATCACCCGTATTCAGAAGCATTACTATGAGGTTGCACAGTGCGCGCGAACACACAGCCTATGAGACAAGTGGCATTTTCTAAGGGGATATTCCCTTAGACATTTAGGTTTTGAACACGTGTCTAGACAAATTTGTCTAGACACGAATTCAGAACGTGTTTAACTTTTTTGTTATAACATAGGTATTGTTTGTGAACACGGCCTTTTCTCTACTCGTGCGTTATCCATAATCGAAGAACTATCGACGTGAGACTACAATTTATTTCTCCACACAGGCCATAAATGCTTGAATAACGGCATTATAAATATCAATAGTCCATTACTATCACGCATGGAGTGCTACAATGTTTGTCCAAACAACAAATATTTGAACAACTAATGTGATTATTTGGACAAATAGATCTCTCTCGCAACTATGGGGCTGGCCGCGCGGAATATTTTACTACCAATGTTGGGTATTGTTTGTCATGTTAGTTTGCTTTCAAGTTGGATTCCAATGACATTACCAAGGGAGGGAGACATGTAACTGTTCAAAATAGTAAACTAAATGGAGTTTTTTTTTATAGGACGCGTTGGCAAAAAAGCTTACGGCCCGCCTGATTTTAAGCAGTTACCGTAGCCTATAGATGCTTACAATACCAAAGGCATTGCTCGCACATTGCCGACCTGAAGGGGAGGGGGATGGAGGGAGGGGGAGGCGGGGGGGTGGGCTTTCGGCTCTCTCACTCATCGTACGAAACGCAGCAAAAAAAAAAAAACCATTCAATCTGAAAAACCTTTCGAAGTTATCACGAACAATAAACTATTTACTCCGTTATAGAACCTCGGTGAAAGAATCCAGACGGTAAAAGATGAACGGTTAATTAGAACAATAAAACAATTAGGCACGCCAGACACGTCCGTGATATCAATTTTTCGGGAAATAATCTCGCTCTTTTCCTAGTTAGGGTTGCCCGTTTGCGAGGTCGCATCGATTGTAGCCGATTCCTTATCGATACCTAATTGAATTTCAAATGGAATTTATTCCCTACAGAAGTATTAGTTGATATTATAGGTAGTACTAACTAGCTGTGCCCACGACTTCGTACGCGTATATTTTTGAAAAAGATTATCCGCGTCTATCTCCGCGTGGTATTTAATGGGTTTTATTACTTTTGCGTGGAACCCTAATTCTTTGTCTAGAATAATAGTAGCCTAAGTTACTCCCTATAATATTAGAAGTTCCGACAAAATCGGTACAGCCATTTCGGAGATTAGCCGAAACAAACATCTAGTTAGACAGACAGACAAAAGCTTTATAAATTGCTTTTTTTTAAATATAAATCTGCTATTTTGACATAACAAACGGACAATTCAATTTTATTTATTTGTATTGATGTATAGATTTCATAAAAAATCCTTTGGTATTCTGCCATCGCACTATTTAACATAATATAAAGTTTATAATGGTTTTCTTTGTATTGTTTAAATATCGCCCTAATCGATTCAAAACCAAAGAATCGACTCTTCAACTAATCGATTCGGAATCGCGTCCCTATTTCAAAGATATCTTAATTGGGGCCAGGTTGAAGGACTCGGATGATATCTGTTAATGGATCGTTTCCTTGACTTAAAATTTATTACGCTAATTTATTCTTCTTGCGTTAATTTGGACGGATTATCGTTTTAATGGTTTTGATTCTGAGATATAAGTAGTTAAATATGGCTCTGTCAGTAAATTTATTGTATTACACGAAACATTTTCTTGCTAATGACAGATTGAATATGATAGTTATGATAGCTGAGTAAGCGAGATACACGCATAGGCGTTTGCGTTAGAGTGAATGGAATGCATATAATTGATGTTTATTACCATGTACCATATCTGCTATAATAATGCATCAATATGCATTATTTTAGCAGATATGGTACCTGCTAACATTGCAATCACTAGACTTGTGCTTAGCGAAATTCTCACATCTGTTATCGCTTTCACAATTCGATAATCTACCCAAACGCCAGAAGATGAGCCGTATATTGCTTATACAAACATGTTTTCAACATTATTTTCTGAGAAGGACTAGGTCGTGCTGTATCCATGGACTCCGTTTATTAGGACATACTATTTTGAACAGTCATATTTCTCCCTTTTTCTTGGTAATGTCTTTGGTATATTATTATCGTGAGGATATCCCTAGCATCATCAAATTGGGGCTAAAGCACGTACGTACGTTACTTACGTTTAATATGATCACATTATTAGTAAACCACACCATCTGAAAATACGGACCAAATTGCCACACTCAAACCTTTGATTATACAATAATACATCATAAGCTGTATAATATAGCTACCGACAAGAGTTATTAACTGAACATAACAAAACAAAAGACGGCTACAATTTCGGAAATCGCACAAGAAACAAAAGACATTTTAGTGAGCGCAGATGTTATTAATGCGTTTCATTAGAGAAAAGGTTCACGGATAGAGTTCAATAGAAATGGTCTGGACACAATCACAGGGGAAACACAAAGCGTAGTTCGAAGATTGCGAACGGTTTTTTAAACATTATAATTAACTTTGGATAACCGTTTTAAATAAGCAGTGGTGGCCGATTGGTTAAGCACGCGTCTTGCGGGCTTTTAAGGTCATGGGTTCAAACCCTGGGTCACACCTCTGGATTTTTCGAAATCTATTTGTAATCATAACTTTAATATGATTATCACTTGCTTACGGTGAAGGAAAATATCGTGAGGAAACCTGCATGTCTTTAGACATGTGAAATCTCCCAACCCGCACTGGGCCAGCGTGGTGGATTATGGCCTGAATCCCCCTCGCCTTGAGGGGAGGCCCGTGCCCAGCAGTGGGACGTTAAAAGGGTTAAATGATTATTATTTTAACCGTTTTAAATGAGTAAGCTGAAGTGGCAATGGGCGGGAGACATAGCCCGAAGAACTGATTGGCCGATGGGGCAGAAATGTTCTTGTGTGACAACCACGAACCGGAAGACGCAGCGTGGGTAGATCCTCACAAGGTAGACCGACGACCTAGCGAAGGTCGCGGGATACCCCTGGATGCAAGTGACACAGGACCGGTCGTTGTGGAAAACCTTGGGGATGTCTATGTCCAACAGTGGACGTGTTTTGGCTGACATTATGATGATGAAATGCCTTCGCAAAACTGTAACTGTAACGTCACGACTTTTATCCCCATTCGGGGGTAGTCAGAGGCTTGAGTGGCCATACACCGACACATTGTGGAGGTATTAACCAACTCAAAGCCCACGTTTCACCAGATAGTCAGAACCCAACGTGACAGGTGGTGAACCTTGTCGCCGTGTATACAGGAACTGATTATTACCTAATCCCGAGGGATAGGTAGGTTTCCTCACGATGTTTTCCCTCACCGTCAGCGAACTGTAAATTATGCACATAGATGAAAATTCATCCATTGGTGCATGCCCCACCGGGGATCGAACCTGGGACCTTCCGATTGCTAGCCCAACCTATTCACCCCTAGGCTACAGTCGCTTGTACCTTTATATTTATTTTTTTAAGAGACTTCAATATTTCAACTAATTATTGTTATTGTTTTACGTCAGCTAGTCCCGAGAATATATTTTAGTAAAACAAAATGTAATTACTGCGAACATTGTTATCTAAAATATGAAAACGTTTTCGTTTCGCATTTCGTCGTAATTATTAATAATTCTGATATAATTTATTATTCGTGATTCGTCTCGTCTACATTTTCTACAAAATTCTAAAAATAATTACAAGGTAATCAACTTCAATAATTTTGGCAATTATTTAGAGTTTCAAACGTAAATTCTGGGCGAGGTTATTTAGAAATTGTATTGAAACAATTCTAGCTTGGGTCTCAAATAATGACATATAAAGGTCAGATAGAAAGAGAGACAGTCAAAACTGTCAAGTGTCAATGTCCGGCCACCCTAACGGAAACTTCAATAATTTTGTCAATTATTTAGTTTCAAACGTAAATTCTGGGCCAGTTTATTGAGGAATTGTATTTAAATTATATCTAGCTTGGGTCTCAAATAATGTCATAAAGGTCAGCTAGAAAATGAGACACTATCAGAAATGTCAAGTGTCAATGTCCGACTAGCGTGACATCGCCCAAGTGTCAAAAAATAATCCTGCATGCCCTTATTATATCGTGGTAACCCGCAGACCTACAAGCCATAGACAATAGTGCTCTAAAAACCAGCAATTTAATTTATATCTACATTTCATTGAATGGAAGCCGACCTGTTAGCCAGAGATGAATTTACATTGTAGCGTTATTAGGTACATAATATTGGCGCGTGCGCTCGTGCAGCCGTGTAGCCGCGACACTGGCTGGTGCATGACTAAGTGAATGTCAGGCAGTTACCTTGCATTGATTTGCCAAAATAAACTCGGCAAGGCGCATCTAAAGGTTGAATACATCTTTGCTAACGATTGCATTCTAATTCAATAGTTTAAAGTTGTGTTTTTTATGTGACTGAGGTGGCAAACAAGCGTACGGCCCCCCTGATGTTAAGCAGTCGCCGTAGCCTATAGATAGATAAGTTAAGTGGGACAATGGGAGGGGAAAGGGGGGTGTTGGGCTTCTGGCTCTCTCTCTCATCGTACGAAAAGAAGCTGTAATAGCTACTTTACGCCGATCTTCAGTGAGAGGGTGGTATTACCCCGGTCGTGCCAGCCCGTATATGAGCTGCAGACAATTGGCTACAACTTCGCTCTACCACCAATAACATTTTCTTCATCTATGTCACATCCAGACGTAAAACTAAATCAAGGGTGCGGTAATAATTGCGAAAATGGAAAGACGCGGTATAAAGTCGAAGAGAACTCAACTAATTGCAGGATTTATCGAAACACGCTGGGATTTGCAGCGCAATTTGAACCGTATAGGCAATAATGAACCCTAGTGTTATTAGAAAACACATACTATTTAAAACATCTGCGATAGACTGTAAGGCTGCTTTTGGCGGTCATAGACTTGAGACAAATTACCTTCTTGTGACTTATGCAGTCCTAGTACTTTACGGTACAGGGTACAAGGTCCTCGTAGAAGGTAACAATTCTAACATAAGCTCTCTTTATTATTGACATCCATAATTATGAGAGCTCAACGTATATTGGAGGTTACCTTAGACAGCAACTGAATTAAATTTTCAAAATCCTACCTACTGTTAAAATTTCATGTTTCTTACACTAACGGTTTGGGCTGTGCACGTCTGGACAGACTAACAATAAAGTGATCATAAGGGCTCCGTTTTTCCTTTTGAGGTACAGAACCCTAAAGGTGGTAGAGCCAAGCTGTAGCCAATTAACTGCAGCTCAAATACGGGCTGGCTCGACCGGGGTAGTACCACCCTCTCACAGAAGATCGGCGTAAAACAGCTATTACAGCTGCGTTTCGTACGATGAGTGAGAGAGCTGAAAGCCCACCCACCTTCCCCTCCCCCCATCCCACTCCCCTTCAAGTCCGCAATGTGCGAGCAATGCCGTTGGTGCAAGCATAAGCTACGGTAACTGCTTAACATCAGGCGGGCCGTAAGCTTTTTTGCTACCGCACAGTCCTATAAAAAAAGAATTATCTATAACTTCTATCTAAAGATCTGTACGTCAACGCTCAAGAATTTTCATGTAGCTATCTTTATGCCGAGGACATTAGGGACAAATGGCTCCACACTTAAGAGGAGGGTTCGAAATTTGGTTGATTTTCTATTCTACTTTTTCTTTAAGTAAGTATGTGGACTAGGAATCTTATATTTAGATGTATGATTTTTGACTATATTATCTTGAGTATCTTTAAATCCAAATCACGATTTGATGAAATTTTCTCGATAAAAAAAATTTATGAAATGAGCTCTAATTATTTACAATTTTCCTTGCTACCACGATGTTTTTACGATTTAGATCACGAAATTATTTCTAAAACATAGCAAATAATGATATCTAAACTACCCTTCAACCATATTTTAATTCATGAAGTAGTTTTTTTTTAATTCAAGTAAATGTGGTTTGGCGCTTACGTTGTTTATTTCCGAGCGCGCGCACAATATCGCCATCTCACATTTTAAGTACTTGAACTAACCATGTCTCTCTCTAACTTTGTATTGTCAGTGTCCGCTCGGACTTGTTCGACGTCGGACCTGTGAAGGATTTTTTAAAAAATATTACGAAAAAATATTACGGTCGTGCCACATTACAGGTACAGTACAGTATTTACAGTCCGCCGACGCCTATGATAAATAAATAAATATCCTTGGAAATTCTTTTACACATGACTACCTGATCCCAAACTAAGCAGAGCTTGTACTATGGAAACCAGATAACTGATATTACTACATATACTACTTTTTGTTTGTAAATACAAACTAAATATACACTTAATTACACCTAGACTCGGGACATGCGGACATGTTCATGCACACAAATGCATGTCCTGGGCAGGAATCGAACCTACGACCTGCACTGCAGCGTGATTTTCGTTTGCTTTTCCTTGTCTTGTGTAATTTCTTTTCATCTCTTGTCATTTTGTGTCATCTCTTGTCATTTTGTGTCATCTCTTGTCATTTCATAGTTATTCGTGTCATTTCTGTAAAAACTCCCTATTTCGCTTACTGTTATATACTTGCAGCATGGTCTTGGGCCGACAGTGGGAATACATTGCTTGTCAAAACAATGGAGTCGCTTTATTGCGTTTGTTGTAGGTATGGATGGGCAAGTAATAAATATATCATACATCAATAAATTATCGTAAAAAATAACATTACAGATATGCATAGGAAAATGTTTGTCCGTCCTATTCAATCTATTATATTATAAACGAAAGTAACTCTGTCTGTTACCTTTTCACGGCTAAACCGCTGAACCAATGTTGATGAATTTTGGTATGGAGATAGACTGGGTCTTGGCGGAGAACATAGGCTACTTTTTAGGGTTCCAAAGGGTGCTAACGGGACCCTATTACTAGGCCTACGCTGTCCGTCTGTCTGTCTGTCCGTCTGTCAGCGCGGGATGTATCTCACGAACCGTAACAGGTAGAGAGTTGAAATTTTCACTGAATGTGTATTTCTGTTGCCGGTGCAGAACAAATACTAAAAATATAATAACATTTAAAAATAAATATCAAGTCTCAAACTTGATATTTTTGATGTGTTTATTCTACGGTGGTACGGAACCCTTTATGTGCGAGTCCGACGCCTTCAGATCTTATGAATGTTTTCTTGAAATAAATATAGTGTATTTTAAGTAATTAACTGGCCAACCCTCAGGTCCTACCTACCATGTTAGGATCTTTTTCGTTCTAGCGGGTGTAAACCGTGATTTAACGAGTTAATGTGATAATTTTTGTATTTAAATTATTCAATTCAATGTAATTGTTTCAGACATAGTCCAATATTGATTATTAAAATTATTATAATTTCACAATAAATATAAAACAATAAATAAAAGTAAAATTAAATTAAAAAAAATAAAAAAATATTTTTTATTTTTCATGTTTTATCATTAAAATACAATATAATATAACATAAATTAAAATAAAATACAATAAAATAAAAACCTACCCCTAATTAAACAAATACCGACCGCGTGGGATACTGGCTGCATGTCCTCCCTGTATTCAAGCTGTTCCTGTTGTCAAGCGAATTTTTTGAGCAAGGAAAGAGCCAGCCCTCTTGTCACCTGTGGCGGTAACCAGTCTAAGGGTGATTTTGATAGATAAAAAAATAAAGATAAAAAGATAAACAATAAATAAATGCATGGTTAAATCAATAAAATTAATAAAAACTGAAAATTAAATTAAAAAATAAATTAAATATGGTAAAAATAAATATTATGACACCACTGATGACTTCATGATCGGCATCGAAGTTAAGTACCAAAGTATTCCTTTGCCTACGAAACATGAAAAAGATACTCATATCCGGCAGTCAGTCACTGACACAGAGTATGTACATTTTTACCCGACTACGGTGGGCGGAGGGTTATGATTTTGACCGATATGTATGTATGTTCATCTGCTCCCGTATAACGTCCAAACTATTTTTATCATAATAATTTGACTAATGAGATATCGTTGGACGCGTCTGGATCGTCCGCTGGTTATAGGCTATTATACGATCGAAATATTGTTATACGTATCTATCAGCATATTGTAGGTATCGTTTGTCTTCTTTTGACTTACTTTGTCTTCAGCAATAAAAACAACATAGAAATTAAATTATTTTTTTCAAATACACTCGACATAAAAATCCCATATAAAACGAAAAAAATATATTTGAATATTTTCATCCATTTCATCTATTTTAAAAGGTGCACTGGGACATATTATTTTAATTGTACGAATTAAACAATATTGTTCCTTCAAAAAATAACTATACTATAGTCTACTCCATAGCTGTTCTGTCCTAGCTAAGCGAGAGGGATATATCCTTCGGCAGCTCACGCGACGCTAGCCACACCCCGAAACTAAAATTCATTTTTTTCTTGTATCGTCTTAAGGGCCTAGTCTCTTAGATTAGATTACTTGGAATTTCGGTGCTAAATGTCGGGAGAATACTTCGAAATTCTCAAGAATAGAACGCTTAAATTGCTTTTATTTTGCAGCGTTTTAGCTGAGTAATTGTATCTTTAGTGTTTATTAGGCACTCTTAAAGTATGGCATGCCTCATCCGAGTGCTATCAGTTGCCTAATTCTTCGTCTAATCTAGCTGAACCATAAGATGGTTCGATATTTTTCGACGATAAACTGATTTTTCAGATATCGGTACCCTTCCCCGACTTTCGAAGATTCTCCCCGACTTGATTTTCTTTTTTTTTATAGGACTGCGGTGGCAAAAAAGCGTACGGCCCGCCTGATGTTAAGCAGTTACCGTAGCCTATAGATGCTTACAATACCAAAGGTATTGCTCGCACATTGCCGACCTGAAGGGGAGTGGGATGGAGGGAGAGGGAGGGGGGTGGGCTTACGGCTCTCTCACTCATCGTACGAAACGCAGCTGTAATAGCTGCTTTACGCCGATCTTGTGTGAGAGGGTGGTACTACCCCGGTCGAACCAGCCCGTTTATAAGTTGCAGTCAATTGGCTACAGCTTGGCCCTACCACCTTCTCTTCCTCTTCTTGATTTTGCCGCGCGCGATACATGTCCACGGCAACCTCGCCAGGCTACAATACTTGAAACATGTGAACGGACCTTCACACGAAAAAAAACCAATCAATCAAAAGCACCAACAAATAAATCTCTCTCCCACCAGAGCAGCGGTTATAAAAAGGTCATAATCATAGAAATTCACGCATTTATACATCAGAAGCGCGGAAGCGTTACGAGCGGGCTCCCAAAGGTGTGCTGGGAATCCATATAAAAGGTTATCTCTGTAGGCATTTGAGGTGCGGTATTTTTGAGGGCGTCGTAAACTTGTATACACGTAGGCTTGTAGCGCTGTTTGGATGTGAGTCGGTGTTTTGTGACTCTATGAAGCCTAGAGTTGAGGTTGTCTAGATATCGTAATTTATTTTATGACAGTCGCGTAACAAGTAGTTTTACGTTTCATTGCTGATTAAAGTAAAGATTTAAAAAACATTATCCCAAATGATTCGGAATTAGTGATGGGATGTTCTCGAGAACATTCTCACCCTCGGAAACTTACTCGTGAGATTTTTTTTATTTTGGGTGACGTTATCCTAACTTTC
The DNA here is from genome assembly GCA_947859195.1 of Drymonia ruficornis. Lineage (NCBI taxonomy): Eukaryota > Metazoa > Arthropoda > Insecta > Lepidoptera > Notodontidae > Drymonia > Drymonia ruficornis. The sequence continues at coordinate 4,312,632 of OX401927.1, forward strand.
AATCTTAAAAACAATTAAAACCACCATACTTGCATGTTTAATGAGGTTTATGCCAAGTTTAACATGGTTCAGAAGATAAATTCTCGAAAATTCTCACGAGTAAGTTTCCGTAAGTTTCCGAGGGTGAGAATGTTCTCGAGAACATCCCATCACTATTCGGAATATACAGGTAAATATCAAGGTAGAATGAAATCCAAACTAGAAATGAGAAAGAGATTATTACGGCCAAAAATATGAGTAAGTACTCATTGTGTTGTTATAAACAAACATACTGTACCCAAATTAAGCAGCTTTTATTTACTGAGCTTACTTCACTTTAACTTTAACGATAGTACGGTTACAGTATATTCACACCGAATTCTACAGGGTGGATTTGAAATCACGGGTATCCTTTTAAACTATGACCCTACACATGATTCAGAAGATTTTGGGATAAAAAATAAAAAAGACCAATTAAAAAAAAATGCTCTTGTAAGTAAACCAGTTAACTGTTATACCTTACCTGGGCAATAATTTTTGATCAATTGATTTGTATTTGTATTATTATTATTTTTTTTTTTTTTTTTTTTTTTTTTTTTTTTTTTTTTTTTTTTTTTTTTTGTATTTAAATACCTTATTTTCTTTTTTTACTCACACTGTGTTAATGCATGCCTGCTCACATAGCGTTACTGTTTGAAAATGTATACAATTATTCTTTTGAAAAGAGTAACCATTGAGTTTCTTGCCGGCTCTTCTCAATGGAAGCAACATTTCGAACCGGTGGTAACGCTAAAATATTGTTTATATTGACTATTTATAAATGCTCTAATGAGCTTACATGAATAAAAACCTTTTGACTTTGACTTTGACTTTGACTTTGACTTTGTAAATCAAATTCCCTGAATATTCTGAATCATGTGTACAATCACCACTTAAAAGATGCCCATGATTTCAAATTCACCCTGTATAGTTATTAACTTCAAAAAATTCAAGTAGCTAGGAAATGTATGCTTAATAATTATTTTGAAAATAATTCAACGGGGCAGAAAAATCATTACTTTCTTGATGGCACTAAACTTTCAGTCATACACTCTGAAAAGTTCCCGAAAAATACCAGGTGCAACCACCATACCGGAAGCATCTAAGTACACCAGAAGTTCTCTTAAGGGATCCAGCCCACTTACTTCATGTAGGCCATCATCCACTTACTGTCTTTATTATAAAAGTTTTGCCCGCTCAACGAACAGTGTGCATTACATGTCGGTAATATACAGGCTTTATGAGGGCGGTAAGGTCGCGGTTAGAATGCTAGCGGGTATATTCCATCTCATGGTAATTTTTCTTAATTAAAAACCTGAGGTAAAGTGACAATGATGCTACCCAAAAAAATCTGGTTACTTAATTAAATCTATACATATAATAATAATACATATAATAAGAATGTAAAATTGGTCGCGTCTGTACATTCGAAATATTTGGAAAAAAAATAGTGGGGGGGACTTAGATTGACCAGCAGAATTCATTTTTATCATTTTGAGAATTTTTGTCTGTGGGTATGTTTGTATGTTTGTATGTTTGCTCAGATTTTCGAAAGAGCACAACTTCGAATCCACCGGATGGATTTCAATGAAATTTTGCATGGATATGACTAATAGTCTAACTTAACATCTAGGATACTTTTTTTTTCGAAAATGTTTAGGGTTGCCACAGAAAATTTAAAAAACTACTTAAAAATTCTAAATGTTTGAAAGAGCACAACTTTGAATCCACCGGATGAATTTCAATGAAATTTGGCATGGATATGACTAATAGTCTAACTTAACATCTAACATCATCTAGATTGTAAATTTTTATTACCACACGGAAATTCTAGCCAACAATAAGTTTTAGTTATTGAAATACGTCTATTTAGAGCGGAGCCCTACGGAGCCCTACGTTGTGTGTGATCCGACACTATTTGGAATAGATAATCTTAATTTTAATAATAATAATAAATATTTTATTGCTGCGTTCTACCATCTTAAGTTTCGTTTTTCTTAACTAGATGTCGCTATACTTAAAATCAGACAATACCTGCCTTGCACCACATGTCAAAATTTAATATCTTCCTTGCTTCAAGAAATTTAGTTTTTTTATTCCTAATTACGTATAAAAAATATTAAGCGGGTCTTTGTATCACGCGGAATCTTAGACGTTAACTCTGGAATTCATCTCCACAGTACTAATGCCGTAGGGAAGCTACCTACCTAAGAAGTAAGTCTAGAGGACCTGCTGATTTTGAATTAAGTAGTAATAGAAACACAGACATTGAACTCTGAACTCCAACCCCTCAGGAATGATGCTGCTGGGTAACTGCCTGCTTAAACCATAAATCTGGAGGACCTGCTAACTTTGAATTAGCAATGTGGGGATCAAGTAGAAACTTCTCAGGCGAGGTCGCGTTTCCGATCCGGCGCTAGAATTTAAGGAAAACATGTAAAATGACTACTTGTAAGTGCCCTCCTAGGCCTAAACATAATAAACGCTTTGACTATTGACTTAGACGATAAACTCCGGACTCTAACTTTTTAAGCACGATGTTGCGCAGTGACTCTTACCTAAGCCGTGAGTCTGAAGCACTCACTCATTTTAAATAAGGGACATGGGTATCAAGTACAAACTTAAACATTGAGCTCTGGAGTCCAACCGCTCAGTCGTGATACTGTGAGTAACTACAGATATAGATAGACGGATACAGATAGACTGGTACAGACAGAGATACTCACCTACCGATAGATTACAGACAGACCGATTCAGACAGACAGATACTTACAGCTAAACTGATACACACAGACAAATAAAGTCAAACTTTTGTTATACAACTAAGGCGCCAGGCAAGCGTACGGCCCACCTGTTGTTAAGCAGTTACCGTTCCCAATAGATGCTTGCAACCAAAGGCATCGGTAGCACGTTTCCAACCTGAAGAGGAGTGGGGTTAGTGGGAGGGGACGGGGAGGTGGCTGGGTTGCGCTTCCGGCTCTCTCCCTCATCACACGAAACGAAGGTAAATTAGCTACTTGAATGCCGATCTCCACCTTACTGGTCAGACTCTACCACCTTACTGGTATAGACTGGTACAGATAGAAATCCACGGACAGACGAACTCAGACTGATGCAGACTGACGTAATACAGATTAGACGATAGACAAAATTATATTTAAGGGCTTCACCGACTGGACGCGGACGGAGTCGCGGGCACAGCTAGTTACTAATAAAAGACATAAAAGACATAAATGAGTTGATGGAATGTAATAGCACTAGTATTACTATAGCGGTACAAAATGCTACAGGCTCAACAGGCTACAGGCTACACATTCTACTGGCCGGTCGCGTGCGATTGCTTTCGAGAATCTATTCTGCGGTTAAAACATTTTTGGCGGTATTATTTATATGGCGGCTCGTATACGATGCTACAGGCTCAAAAAGCTACAGGCTCGACAGGTCACAGGCTACAGATTCGACAGGCGGATCACGTGCGATAGGTTTTGAGAAACTTTTCCGCAAGTAAAACATTTTTGCAAGACACCACGTACTTCAGTGATTGTGTTTTGTTTTTTCTTATATGGATGAATTTATTCCCTCTCATACTTCTTCCTACCTGCGATTGGCGCATGGCGTTTGTTACCACCAATAGAAATTAGCACATAGTAGCTCATCATCATCATCATTTCAGCCGAAAGACATCCACTGTTGGACATAGGCCTCCCTCAAGGTTTTCTACAACGACCGGTCCTGTGCTGCTTGCATCCAGCCTTTTCCCGCGACCTTCACTAGGTTCACCCACGCTGCGTTGTAGCCCAATGCTAAACAATAGATGATAGAATTTTGTATAGATTACAATTAAATTCTAAAGATTATTAAAAACTAGCTGTGCCCGCGACTCCGTCCGCGTCCAGTCGGTGAAGCCCTTAAATATAATTTTGTCTATCGTCTAATCTGTATTACGTCAGTCTGCATCAGTCTGAGTTCGTCTGTCCGTGGCTGTCGATCTGTACCAGTCTATACCAGGGGGTTACTCCGAAATACGTCGCTGACGGATCGTCCGAAGTACGGATTTGATTTACGATCAAAACAATGTCAAATCGTAGAGAAAAACGAAAGAAGAAATGTCAAATCACGACAATCCGTCAGCCGAAACGTTAGGTTCGTATTTCGGAGTAGGCCAGCAGTAAGGTGGTAGAGTCTGACCAGTAAGGTGGAGATCGGCATTCAAGTAGCTAATTTACCTTCGTTTCGTATGATGAGGGAGAGAGCCGGAAGCGCAACCCAGCCACCTCCCCGTCCCCTCCCACTAACCCCACTCCCCTTCAGGTTGGAAACGTGCTACCGATGCCTTTGGTTGCAAGCATCTATTGGGAACGGTAACTGCTTAACAACAGGTGGGCCGTACGCTTGCCTGGCGCCTTAGTTGTATAACAAAAGTTTGACTTTATTTGTCTGTGTGTATCAGTTTAGCTGTAAGTATCTGTCTGTCTGAATCGGTCTGTCTGTAATCTATCGGTAGGTGAGTATCTCTGTCTGTACCAGTCTATCTGTATCCGTCTATCTATATCTGTAGTTACTCACAGTATCACGACTGAGCGGTTGGACTCCAGAGCTCAATGTTTAAGTTTGTACTTGATACCCATGTTCCTTATTTAAAATGAGTGAGTGCTCCAGACTCACGGCTTAGGTAAGAGTCACTTCGCAACATCGTGCTTGAAAAGTTAGAGTCCGGAGTTTATTGTCTAAGTCAATAGTCAAAGCGTTTATTTTGTTTAGGCCTAGGAGGGCACTTATAGTCATTTTACATGTTATACTTAAATTCTAGCGCCGGATCGGAAACGCGACCTCGCCTGAGAAGTTTCTACTTGATACCCACATTGCTAATTCAAAGTTAGCAGGTCCTCCAGATTTATGTTTTAAGCAGGCAGTTACCCAGCAGCATCATTCCTGAGGGGTTGGAGTTCAGAGTTCAATGTCTATGTTTCTATTACTACTTAATTCAAAATCAGCAGGTCCTCTAAACTTACTTCTTAGGTAGGTAGCTTCCCTGCGGCATTAGTACTGTGGAGATGAATTTCAGAGTTAACGTCTAAGATTCCGCGTGATACAAAGACCCGCTTAATGTTTTTTATACGTAATTAGGAATAAAAAAACTAAATTTCTTGAAGCAAGGAAGATATTAAATTTTGACATGTGCTGCAAGGCAGGTATTGTCTGATTTTAAGTATAGCGACATCTAGTTAAGAAAAACGAAACTTAAGATTGTAGAACGCAGCAATAAAATATTTATTATTATTATTAAAATTAAGATTATCTATTCCAAATAGTGTCGGATCACACACAACGTAGGGCTCCGTAGGGCTCCGCTCTAAATAGACGTATTTCAATAACTAAAACTTATTTTTTGCTAGAATTTCTGTGTGGTCATAAAAATTTACAACCTAATATTTTAGAAAAAAATATCCTAGATGTTAAGTTGGACTATTAGTCATATCCATGCCAAATTTCATTGAAATCAATCCATTGGATTCGAAGTTGTGCGTGTTCGAATATTTCGGTAGTTTTTGAATGTTTTGTGGCAACCATAAATTTTACCGAAAAAAAAATATGCTAGATGTTAAGTTAGACTATCAGTCATATCCATGCCAAATTTCATTGAAATTAATCCGGTGGATTCAAAGTTGTGCTCTTTCAAACATTTAGAATTTTTAAGTAGTTTTTTGAATTTTCTGTGGCAACCCTAAACATTTTCGCAAAAAAAGTATCCTAGATGTTAAGTTAGACTATTAGTCATATCTATGCCAAATTTCATTAAAATCCATCCGGTGGATTCGAAGTTGTGCTCTTTCGAAAATCTGAGCAAACATACAAACATACACACAGACAAAAATTCTAAAAATGATAAAAATGAATTCTGCTGGTCCATCTAAGTCCCCCCCACTATTTTTTTTCCAAATATTTCGAATGTACAGACGCGACCAATTTTACATTCTTATTATATGTATAGATTAAGATTAATAAAAGCAACAGGTGCTATGTAGAATCTGCCTCTATCATAAAATCCGACAGAATTAAGAAAGTATTCCTGTAAAATTAAAGTTTCAATAACTGCATTCGAATCGGGCAAGTTGCCAGGCGCTTCTCTGTCTAATATTTGTGACCATTTTGCCACAAAGAAGGTTTAAAATTCGTGGCAGATGTTCTGCAGCGTGGAGTATTTTATGCTCCTTTTATATCTTTATCAATGAAACTAGATGTGAGAGTCTTTAAACTGGATCGGTTCCATTTTGAACTAAGTTCGATAAAATTAAGACTGAACTATAAAACGCACACTGAGAAAAATTTTACGACAGCAAAATAGTTTTTGTAATTCCTAGTAGTGTTTTCAATATTTTTTACTAAACGTTTTGTATTTACAGCAAATGTTGTATGTAATATCTCACATTTATAAAACATTTGCTGTAAATACAAAACGTTTAGTAAAACATACTAAAAAGACTACTAGGAACTACAAAAACCATTTTGCTGTCGTAATTTTTTTTCTCAGTGCACACGACATCTATTTTTATTAAGACTGAAATCATTAGCCAGTTGCAATCACTGATCGGTAATCGATCAGAGGCTAAGCAACGCTTGGCAAGGTCAGGCAGGGATGGGTGGTTTAGTGGAATTTGAACTGAGAGTATCCGTGCTTCGGAGGGCACGTAAAATGTCTTGGTAGTGTCAATCCGGAGAGCAGCTTATTACCATTTTATTTTTACTAAAAAAAAAATTGATATCCGAATATTTAATTTTCTGCGGGGTTGGATTTTCACACAAAAAAAAAAAAAATAAAAATAAAAAATAACGTCACGACTTTTATCCCCATTCGGGGGTAGTCAGAAGCTTAAGTGGCCATACATCACCACATTGTAGAGGTATTAACCAAGTCAAAGCCCACGTTTCACCTGATAGTCAGAACCCAACGTGACAGGTGGTGAACCTTGTCGCCGTGTATACAGGAACTGCCTATTACCTAATCCCGAGGGATAGGTAGGTTTCCTCACGATGTTTTCCCTCACCGTCTTTCCGTTTCCCCGGATTTTCACACTGACCTTACAAATCACTTTTGTAACCAGAAATGCTTTGTAAATCCATTGTAAACTGGGATGTTACAAGGTACCATATCTGCTGAAATAATACATCAATGCTACTGTAAATCATGGTCTTGCTTATCAGGATGCATAAGACGACATCCCTTTGCAAGGAATTATACTTTCAAATGAACTGCCGTGCAATACGGAACGTACAAAAAATTGCTTCCGTGTATAAAGTCGGTAATAACTTATTACCGACTTTATACTACTAAGCTTTGGTATATAAGCTAATAAGCTTTGCTATATTGTTTGCTGATTTGGAAACAAGTCTAAAATGGTAGAAGTCCGGAAGACACGCATGCCGCGCGTCGTATCGCCTCGCTTAGTTTGACAGGGCGCACCCGAGCCAAATGCTCGCCCTGCCTCACCCGAGCGCTGTCATTTGCCTTGCCTAGTTTGACCTAGTCAAGAGTCACAACAATAATGTGGTTAATGTCAGCTATACCCTTCTCCGTGTAGAGTATAGGATGGTTCGCCCTTTGGCTCGCCAGAGCATGCGACCGAGGCTGCAGCGAGTGGCGCGCGCGGCACGTGTGTGAGCAGCCTCGCGCGGCATGCGTGTCTTCTTTACCCAGCTATTGAATAAACGAAGTTTTGTTTTTAAAATATATTTGAATCAATGACATTACCAAGAAGAGGGATACATGTGATTTTTCAAAATAGTTTCTCCAACTAAACGGGGTCCATAGTCAGTCGCTCACGGAAAATAACGTTGTAAGCATGTGAGTATTGCCGATATGGCTCATTTGGTGCGTCCAGATGCCTCGCTTGCCTTGCCCGAGCACTCATGTTATGACATTATAACTATGCGTCCGGATCAAAACTGAGTGCATGAATCATTGCAGTCGGGGGACCGTTCTGTGGAACACTTTTTATTAATTTTTTTCACATTTGGTAATTGAGGCATAATGTCGACATATTGTTTTTTTTTTTTTTTTTTTCAAAAATAATATATCCAGTGTTACCCGGAATGATGTAGGGATTCTAACGATAACCCATACATCCAATTCGGTTCAGGGACTTATAAGTTATGGTGGAATTAAGAATCTCACATACATACATACATACATGAACCCTAAACACATAATACACTCCTTTTTTTGGGCAGCCGCGTAATAATATACCCAGTGTTACCCGGAATTATGTAAGGATTCTAACGATACCCGTACATCCAAATCTGTTCAGGGATTTAAAAGTTATCGTGGAATAAAGAATCTCACATACATACATGAACCCTAAACACATATACACTCCCTTTTTTGGGCAGTCATGTAAAAAGGAATATACTACGACAATAACGTCTCATTTATTTTCTCGAGACCGAACTCCGACCTCATTGCAACTTATTTATTATTCTGTTTTTCTTTTCCATTCAATTTGTATTGACCAAATCGCCCTCACTCCGACCTTGGCTTTCATTGGCCTGAGAACTTCAAGAGGGCTCTAGAGAAAAAAGGTAATCTGTATTCAAAGTGTGCTTTCGGAGACTGTCGGCCTTTCACTTGACCGAGTAAAATGGTCGCAACTTCAGTAGATAGCGGTTTCTTTGAACTGTGACCTTGGTTATGTCTGGTAAGTTTCCAAGTTAGGTGTTGGAAGCTCATTGTATTGGTTGTTCGATATTTGAATTCTAGACATTCATTTGTTTTGACCGCTAACACGTTGCTAAAGAATAAGAAAAATATAACGTCACGACTTTTATCCCCATTCGGGGGTAGTCAGTGGCTTGAGTGGCCATATCACCACATTGTGGAGGTATTAAGCCAACTCAAAGCCCACGTTTCACCAGATAGTCAGAACCCAACGTGACAGGTGGTGAACCTTGTCGCCGTGTATACAGGAACTGACTATTACCTAATCCCGAGGGATAGGTAGGTTTCCTCACGATGTTTTGGAGATATAAGATAGTTAGCTAGTTAATTTGGCTTTATGAGGAAGGGTAATTTAATATGCTCATCTTTTAAATTTATTCATAAAGAAATGTTCATGATTTATTTAATCATCATAAAACAACGCAGAATTTTATGTTGATTTGAAAAAAACTAATAAAACTTGAATTTAAAAAATCGAAATTATTACAAGGAATATTCTTTAATGCAAAAGATAACAATTTCAAAATTGGCAATGTAGAATTGAAACCACAGATAATTAATAACACACTGCAAAAACGGACTTGACAAATTAATAAATTTTAATAATAATAACCAAAGGCACCACAAATCATAACACAGCACGCAACTCTTGCATTCTAAACGCGGCAAGAAACAACTCAAGACGAGAGAGCTCTTGCAGAATTCCAAAGCAAGAGCAAGACACCTGCATCTCGGAACCAAATCTCCTCACTTAAGTCGGCTAGCTAAATCCTTCCTCAGGATTCTTATTAATGTAACTGGCTTACCACTGCGAAGCCACACGCCTTGCCACTTGACCTAATACTCTTAAGCCTCTTAGAATGTAAAGGGAAGTGTTAATGTCTATCTGAACGCGTTTCTTGATGCAAATGTGGAAAAGATTTTTCTTGCCACTTTTTTTTCTTCGAAAAAAGTTGTTTTTCTTTTCAAACCGGTAAAAGTATGAATAGGTGTGTAAGGCTCGTATAATAAATGCATCTCAACGTTGAGATCGATCTTAAGATGCCGTTTTTGATAGGTGTTCCATATATTAAACGTCAAAACTGCATTTTAAGATCGATCTCAGCTTTGAGTTGCATTTATTAATACGAGCCTTAAGCTATGGGTTCCTCCAATAGCGGCGCCGTCATATAACGGCCGTAACTAGAACGTTGGCTATGTAAACAAAATGGCGCGGTTTCCTAGAGAGCGGTACTGGACACCGTTGTTTATGTCGCCAATGTTCTAGTGCGGCCGTTATATGACGGCGCCGCTATTGGAGGAACCCATAGCTTTAAAGCCGAGCAGTGCGCCCGAGCGGTGTTTTGACATCTGAAGGCATGTCCATAATGTCATAATTGATGGCTCGGGCGCGGTGGCTCGGGGCTTGTGTACACAACCAATGGGTGCGTTCAAATGTGGCGAGCAGCGCGACCGAGTAATCAGTTTGACGTTTGACAACATCCTAGACATAATGGCATAAAATTATTGCTAGGGCGCGTTGCTCGCTACTTTTGGACGAACCAAATGTTTAAGAGTTTGTTTGCAACTTGTTAGTTAGATATTAGGATGAGAGGGCTTTTAAGCATTGTCAGGGTTAGCACTACACTATAAACGGTCGTTAGAGCAGTAACCTATCGTTTTATGTACTGGTAACCCTCATTAACTGTTCTAACGGTCCGTTAATGAGTTGGTAAACTCGGCCCTAAGTTATTTTATTTACAAGCTCTCGTAAGCTTATACGTTCGCTAGGACTCACTAGCCGATAGCCTGTACATAAAATATTCGTATGATAAATTGTTATTTCTTTGGCTAGCCACTCTACATTTACCAAACAATTCTTACATAGACGCTACCAACAGGAGAACATAGAAATCACGGTAGAGACAGTTAGAGATAGTGATTCTGAATGCTTTTGGCATCTAACAATAAGTTTGTTCTAAATAAAATTTTACAAACTGAAACAGATGTTAGACTGAACCTTAACTTATGGGTGGAGTTCATCAACAACACTAACGAATTGATAGAGCAATAAACGTCGGTTACCAGTACATCAAATAATAAGTTACTGCTCTGGTAGAGTTAAGTAAAAAGTAAGTTTAAAAACTAAAACCCGACTACTGAAAAATCGCGCTCTAAAAAGTATGAAATAAGTAGTCGGGTTTTAGTTTTTAAACTTACTTTTTATTTAATTATTTTGGAGTTATAGGCAACAATTTTTTTTTTTTTGTTAAATGTGCTCATCAAGCTCTTTCATTTGATACCCCACACGGTTTTATTAAAAAATGTTTTTTTTTTAGTTCATGACATTATGTCCTCTAGAGGGCGCCATATGCAATTTTATGTGACGTCACATAGCCTATAACCAGCGCGCCATTAAGCCGCTTCTAACGATACCTCATTTGTCAAATTACGACAAGTCGTTTGGAAGTTAGGTGGGAACAGATGCACATACATACATACATACATACCGGTCAAAATCATAACCCTCCGCCGTAGTCGGGTAAAAATATGATTCAGGATATCCAAAACGCTGTAATGATCATAAAATACTGCTTTGTTGCATAATTTCAAACGATTACTGCCTCTGTTAGCAGTATTGACTAAAGTGCGGTTTGGCACTGAGTGCTACCACAATGTACACAATAGTTCACAGTTAAACTGTACTTAAACAGGATAATAGGACGACCGTTCGGCGCAGTGGCTCGAAATTACGGAAACGGCCTTTTTGATAAGGGGCCATCCATAAGTCACACGTAAAGGGGGGAGGGGGTCGACGAAATGTGACATTGTGTGACAAGGGGGTGGGAGGGGTCCTAAGTTTTGTGACGTCACATTTAAAAATCTAATATATCTAAGTATTAAAACCGAAATTTGAGTTAATAACGAAAAATATGTGACGTCACACAGGGAGGGAGGAGTCTCGCAAATGTGACCAGCTGTGACAAGGGGGGAGGGATCTAAAAATCATGAAATTCGTGTGACGACATTTATGGATAGCCCCTAATTTGCCCTGGTCTGGGTGTCACTGGGTTCGTCTATTCTTCTCCTTCTTAGTTAAACTATCTCAGACACTTGTTGATGTAACCGGTAGACTTGTTTTTTTTTATTGGACTGCGGTGGCAAAAAAGCGTACGGCCCGCCTGATGTTAAGCAGTTGCCGTAGCCTATAGATGCTTACAATACCAAAGGCAACGCTCGCACATTGCCGACCTGAAGGGGAGTGGGATGGTGGGATGGGGTGTGACTTGAGTTATCTCCACCTTTTTCTATCTAGGGCAGTCTCTTTTACCTCCTTAGGGCCACCGCAGTCATGCTACTTTTAGCATTGGTGATCGGCGATTTTGATGCTGCGTCTCGCTCGTTCTCGCTCGAAGAAACGCGACGCAGCATTGATACAGTCGCAAAATCGCCGATCGCCAATGCTAAAAGTAGCGTCTGCGGGGGCTCTTATACAATATGACACCGAACTTTTCTTTAATCTGGTTCATGTAGCTTATTCTTGGTCCTCTTCCCGGCTTTTTTTCTATCTTTTCTGTGAAAACTTCTTTAGCGGCGTTGTGCACTTTTTTTGAGATGGGTAAAATATGTAAAACTCGCGTCAGAACATGTGACCTGATCGAAAATTCGTAAAACGGAGTGTACATGTGTGTTTGTACTACATTTTTTTATGGTAGCCCTAGTAAAAGCGTTGATTGGTCCCGGGTTGGGCCAATGTACACCAATCATTTGGCGCCAGTAACACAAATAATCAAAACATACAATCACATAATCGCATCATTAAATGAAACATTAATTCCAACGTAAACATTCGATCAAGTCTTCCATTAATAGGCTTATCGTGTTCACGTTCGTATAATCACATTAAAGCCAATGTAATGCTACCCGCTTCTCAGATAGCAACCACAGAATAGCGAGCCCACTATAAAACGTATTGTCGCACTGAATAGTTTGGATAGATAGGTGGGGTATTATTATAATCTGTGCACACCTGAGGGATATTGTTTTGTTTGCGGGGATTCAGTTGTTCCTTGTTGTGTTGAAATTATATATTTGTTTTAAGAGTTGCGTTGTTGCAACATATAGTTTTAATTGTAGTAGTTAGTTCATCTCAGCCGAAAGACGTCCACTGCTGGACATAGGCCTCCCCCAAGGTTCGCCACAATGACCGGTCTTGCGCTGCCCGCATCCAGCGGATTCCCGCGACCTTCACCAGGTCGTCGGTCCACCTTGTGGGAGGCCTACCCACGCTACGCTTTCCGGTGCGCGGCCGCCACTCGAGAACTTTTCGGCCCCATCGGCCATCCGTTCTACGAGCAATGTGCCTGTGCAATGTGTACGAGTAGTTAGTTAAACTTCGTAATTTTAACGAGCTTGTTAGTATCGGATCTATATTAGTATAAATTTACAGGGATTTTTAACCAGTTTAAAATGAGTTTACAAAGCATTTCTAGGAACAAGTGATTTGTAATGCCAGTGTACATCATATCTTTCTATTAATATTCCCAAAGGATTCATATTTAAATATTGGGGTAAATTAGTGAATAAAATGGGGTAAATACAAAAATCTTGTATAATTTTAAAGGGACTTCTGTCATGATAAATAATTATTTTTTAGATGAAACTGGGTAATTACAACGAAAATTTAATTTACCCCTTTTTACTACACTAAAATGGAGTAAGTAATTAATACGATAACGCACCAACAAAATACTACTAATTATTCCAGACTTGAATAACATTTGCCTGTTGCTTTATATTTAAACAAAATTAAATTCCAATTACAAAAACAACACTAAAAACTAAATTAATGAATCATTCTACCTCATTTCATATAATTAATGAACCAACTTAAACTTGTAATTAACCCAAAAACTATATTACTTTAATTAAGACACCAACGATTCCCAGCCGGCATTATCATCCATTGTCCACCCAAAATTGGGACCAAACAAAAAGAAACCCAAAAATATACTAGAGATAGAATATAATTTGCAACGGTTATCTTTTAAAAACACGCCATGGAATCGTAAAAAGGTGGTAAATGAGATGTGAACCAAGCGATATAAGTCCAGCAATTTTGTAGAATTACTTTAAGCTCTAAAGGAGTGACATTAATGTTGAAATGCGGCGCTCATTGCCAGTTGCAATCACTGATCGTTAAACGATTTGTAGTTAAACAACGCTTGGCCAGGTCAGTCAGAGATAGGTGACCATCTAGTGATATTTGAACTGAGTGAACCCGTGCTTCGGAGAGCACGTAAAAAGTCAGTCCCGGTTGTTGTCATCTAGACAGCAGTCTTTAAGTCTTGTGAGAGAGCTTCGGGTGGCTTGAACAACTCTGACACCAGGGTGGCCACTAACCATACGATAAGAAGAACGTAGAAATTGTCCATGGATTTGGCATTCATCTTCTCTTCTTCTCTCAGCCTGTATCCATCCACTAATGTAGGCCTCTCCTCTTTATCGCCATTCGCTCCGGTCCTGTGCTATTTTTTTTTGTCTATCAAGTGCCGGTCATCTTCTCATATCATAGGTCCATCTAGCTGATGGTCTGCCTCTCTCCTTTTCTAGGGTCGTAGGCGCATATCCCTCAATACATCAGTCACCCTAAAAAGTTTTGTTGCTGAAAAAGGGATCGATATCTCAATGGGACCCATGGCAAAAAAATATACAAAAATTGATCGACATTTCATAATTTTGTAATTTTACTTTATAACCCATGATACGGAAACTACGGGATAATAATAATAATAATATCCTGGGACATTTTTGTACACACGGTTACCTGATCCCAAACTAAGCAAAGCTTGTACTATGGAAACCAGATAACTGATATTACTACATATACTACTTTTTTATTTGTAAATACATACTTAATATACATATACACCCAGACTCCGGACATACAGACATGTTCATGCACACAAATGCATGTCTCGGGTAGGAATCGAACCTACGACCTGCAGCGTGAAAGGCGCCTCCGCGCCAACCACGCTAACGGGCCCGTCAATCGGGATGGTTGGGTTGGTGGATGGTCGGGATGGTTTTAAACGAAACTTGGTACAATGATAGCTTATATGTTATTGGACACATGTCATCCATTCCTATTCTGACAAATAGAGGGGTTCTCATAGGATAATACAAAAACGAAATCCACGCATCAAAGTTCCGTATAGTCTGTTCCATTTGTTTCAGCTGCAATCAAACTCCAATATCGTTCTATTGATATACATATACATATAGCACTGGTAGGTATAGGTAGAACAAAGACAATGGTAGAATGGTAGAATTTTTAATCAATTGAGCGTCCGATAGGGCATGAATACTGAAACCGTAGTCAAAGAAATTAGTTTTCAGTGAGCGAGATATTTTTGTTCAGCAAAAGTTTGCTGTTTTCATCGTTTGCAACCATTGATGTGTTATTTTAGTAGATATGGCACCTTCTAACATTGTAATCTAAACTAGTACTCAGCGTACCAGTCCACGTACCGGTCCAGCGTACCAGCGAATGTCTCACGATTTACGTTTACCCCAAGGGGACATCCATTAATTACGTCACACGTAAAGGGGGGGAGGGGTCGACGAAATGTGACATTTTGTGACAAGAGGGTGTGAGGGGTCCTAAGTTTTGTGACGTCACATTTAAAAATCTAATTTATCTAAGTATTAAAACCGACATTTCAATTTTTAACGAAATTTTTTGAAAACTTCTGAAAATTATAAAAAATATATGACGTCACACAGGGAGGGGGGGAGTCTCGCAAATGTGACCAGCTGTGACAAGGGGGGAGGGGTCTAAAAATCATGAAATTCGTGTGACGTAATTAATGGATGGCCCCAAACGGAAATTGGTCCCGCGAGTCAGTAAACCCCATTCGACCTAGTTAGCCGAGTGACCTACACACTAATATTCCTTCTACATGGTTAAAACAACCACCTGAAAGAAAAAGATGCAGCTATAAGAAAGAAAGAGACATGTCATTTTTCTTACAGCTTGCTCTATTGGGTGCGTCTACATCAGGAGCATGCCGCGCCCGAGCACTCAGTTTTGACGTCGGAGCGGAAAGTCTATATGTCTAACGGCCGAATACTCGTACGCAACTTAAATTTGAGAACTGCTTAACTTTGACGCGCCATACAGAAAATGACAGTTAACGACGTCTCAAACTGCTAAGTGGGACTTAAATATTTAAGTAGCCTTTGAGTATACGGCCGTAAGTCACTTAGACGGCTTAGGCTGATCAGTCCAACAACCAATCAGAATGTCGATCACTATAGCAAAATGTCACAGTGGTACCACAACGGCTAAGCGACTTTAGGCCCTGGGCCCTAAGGTGCGATTTCGCGGAAAGCGGCAAACAGCAGACGTCAATCGGTGTCATACAAATTGTGGCGATGACATGTGCCGCGACGGCAGACGGCATTACAATTTGTATGATACCTTGTATGATACCTTGTATGATACCTTGTATGATACCTTGTATGATACCTTGTATGATACCTTGTATGATACCTTGTATGATACCTTGTATGATACCTTGTATGATACCTTGTATGATACTTTGTATGATACCTTGTATGATACCTTGTTTTAAAGAAAGAACAGAATTAAAGAAAACGAAACTTTCTTAACCCAAAAATGCCGTATCCAAAAATCCGACCGCGCATAAAAACGTGTCTTTCACAGCGACCAAAATTAAGGCCGTTCAGAGTAAAAACATTACACCTCGGATGTCGCCGCCCTGAATAATTTCTTAATCAAACAACACCTTTGTTTACGCTAATTGTGTCATTCTGTATTCTATTTGGACCTTTTGCGACAAACGGAATCGCTGGGAAAGCTATAATGAGTTACATTACGTTCAATGTGCGGAAAAATAAAAACAAACTTTTTTTTTTTTTCGCTTGAATCATTTCGCTGGTTCATCTCTGAAATTAATTTGCATTTTATTCAAGAATTAAAATTATTCTCAATTGGATACCAGCAGAGTTGGGCAAAATTTAATTGCGATTAATTAATTGCAAATTGCATGTGATGTCACAATTAACAATTAATAATGATTCTTTGTCAATCGCGAACAAAACACAATTAATTGTTAATTGTGACATCACATGCAATTTGCAATTAATTAATCGCAATTAAATTTTGCCCAACTCGGAATACCAGTGGCACTCTGCATCGAAACTAATATTATAAACTAGCTGGTGCCCGCGACTTCGTCTGCGTAGAATTTGTATTTCTAGTTTTTATATCCCTTAACTTGATAAATTATTGGTTTTCCATACAAACTTTCATCCCTTATCAAGTTTTATTTTCGCAATGAAAAGCTCTTTCGCTTTCGACTCTCTCACTCGTCGTACGAAACGCAGCTGTAATAGCTGCTTTACGCCGATCTTCTGTGAGAGGGTGGTACTACCCCGGTCGAGCCAGCCCGTATATGAGCTGCAGTCAATTGGCTACAGCTTGGTATAAACGCAGCCATTTACAAATACAGTGAAATAATTACCCCATTCCTCTCATTGGCAGGCACAGCGCATTACGGCGAGGACAGCGTGGGTTCGTTCCCATACTTCGAGTACAACGTGCCTCGGAACGTGACCACCGTGGTCGGACAGACCGCCTTCCTGCACTGTAGGGTTGAACAGTTGGGCGACAAAGCTGTGAGTATTTTGTACCTTATTTTTAAGTGCTTTTATGATACTAACGGCCGAATACTTACAGGCCACTCAAATGTTTAAGTCCCACTTAGCATATCGAGACGTCTCGACGCGGTCGTTATCTGTCATTTTATGTATCGCGCGTCAAAGTTAAGCAGCTCTCAAATTTGAGTTGCGTTCAAACATTCGGCGGATGGTAGAACTAATCTATTCTACCATCGATCGACGATAATTCGTTTGGTCTGGTAACGCCCTAAGGTGGCAAACAAGCGTACGGCCCAACTGATGTTAAGCAGTTACCGTAGCCTTTAGATGCCTACAATACCATAGGCATTGCTACTGACCTGAAGGAGAGTGGGATAGAGAGGGGGAGAGAGGGGGATAGAGAGGAGAACACTCATCGTACGAAACGCAGCTGTAATAGTTTTTAAGTTGTAATTGCATTCCATATATGGTAAGTACACTATACTCAGTAAAGTACACTATAGCTCATATTATTATGGTCCGACTCAACCGGGGTAGTACCACTCTCTCACAGAAAATCGGGGTAAAGTAGCACAGGTAGCAGTTACTATAACTACAGCTAAGTAAGTTTAGCTGCAGCTAAGTAGCTAGCAGTAGTAGTTACAGCTGCGTTTGATACGATGACTGAGGGAGCCCGACCTCCCCTCCCTAGGTATCGCAAACATCTATAGACTACGGTAACTGCTTAACATTAGGCGGGACGCTCGATTGCCACCTTAGTCCCATAAAAAACAATCAGCTAATAATAGACGTTCTAGATCCGCCCTACTTAGCATAAATACCTGCGGATGACAAAGCATCTACTAGTATCGATCAGTTGCTATTTTAGCGCAAGCTAATCTCGCCGCTTTGGGATCATTATCGTACGGTCAGCAACATAAGTCGCTGAACATTCTGTTTGTAGGGTTCCGTACCCAAAGGCTGCCAACGGAACCCTATTACTAAGCCTCCGCTGTCCGTCCGTTCATTTTGTTCATGCGTTAATATTAGGTGAGAACATATTTCAAGTAATTGATGGAATCAATCCATGGCTCAGTCGTAGTCCAGCTTTCCTGAGGATGCCTCGTTTAGAGGCGAAACACGTGTCGAATTTATTTAGGATTCGCTTTGTCTGCGGAGAATTGCTAATTGTTAGGGTCCATGACTCATGACAGACATACTCTCGACTGACAGGGAGTTAGGTCTTGTTGGCTTCTTCTATTATCGATCAATTCATTTGGTTGGAGGTTGACAATTCCGAGGGTGAGTGGTGGGTCCCTCTCTACAATTGTTTATATTTCAAGTATTTTATTCACGAAATAATCCAGTTAAATGTAATTTATAACAGGTGTCAAAACGGGCCTTTTAGAACTCGACGACTTACTTTAGGTACCTACTTAACTAAACTTGATTGCATAGTTAGGTATTTGAAGACAAAATATTCTACTGTAATTCACATCCTGTAAAACATTTTCCACATACAGGGTGGTGACGACATTACGACAATAAATTTAAACACGATCCCTACTAGTCAATCACAATACTATTACACATATACTTTTAGGTTTACATCAAAATTGTAAAATTTAAATTATATATATACATTTATAATAATAATTTAAATTTAAACTGTAAAATTTAATTTGTAGGCGTAAAGTTAAAATGGTAGAAGTAAAAAAGCCATCCTATACTATACCTTTGAATATATTTTGATATTTTTTATGAACGAACTACTCACGTGATACCCAGTATGTGGTTTCAGTTATTGTCGTTATGTCGTCACCACTCTGTATACGTCCGAGATGATAAAATAATCAGGAAAGGAAAAACTATCACTTAAGCCCGCCACATACATACGGAATTCCGAATCGGAATCCCGTTTCGAAATAGCGAATCGGGGTTTCCGAACGCGATACGTCCATACATTGGGATGGATTTACTGCGTTCAGAATCCCCGATTCGATGTTGCGAAACGCAATTACGTACGGAAAATTCCGTATGTATGTGGCGGGCTTTATTCAATACAGATACAAGATCAAAAAGAACAAAATCAAACAAATGAATGAAATCAAAAAACATTACATTCCACTTCAAGTGATTCGGCATCTGAATATATTCCAATCGTTGAATTATTAAAGGACTTAACGAAAGGTCCGTTAACGTGAGTCGAAAGTGGGTCAAGGCAACTAAGCGAATGGCAGAAGTTTAACTTTCCATTTGTTCCAGGTATCTTGGATAAGGAAACGGGACCTTCATATATTAACCGCTGGTATACTTACCTACACATCGGATCAAAGATTTCAGGTAATATGATCAAAGTTATTCATATATATCATTATATTACGTGCCAGGATTCTTTAATAGGAATAGGTTATGGAATGAATAAGAATATATGCCACCTTAGAAGATATCCACCAGTTATAAACCTCTTCTGAAGTATTTTGTAAGTCTCCAAAGTATAAAATAGATCAAAATATGATTAAGCAACTGGTAAATTTAAATCTTTCTCTCAAAAAAACTTGATGAGCAATAATCTGCGGCAGGCTTACGATACGTTGCGGTGATGACTAGGTGTACCAAAAGAATTGGTCAGAAGGGCTAGCCAAGTGGCATGAACCCTAATCGAATAGAATAGAATAAACTTCACAATGTATGGAAATGTCAAACGTCGCTATGTAAATCAACAACAAGTCGCTATGAAGATCAGGCTTGAGATCACGTGACTTATGTCATTTCCATAGATGAAGCGTAGCGATTTGAAGGAACGCTTGTAGACGTCAGCCACTTGTCTAGCCCTTCAGAGATAACACTAAAAACAGAAAAAACTGTTCATTTAAAAACTGCTAAAACACTTTGAGAAAATGATGCTGTTCTTGTTTGACTCATAGTATCTGGAGTATACTAGACAGTTATGGGAAGACTTATGCCCAAAGTAAGACAAGTTTACGACTATTATATACCTAAATAATACATCGTAATAAATATCCAAAGAGATAGAAATTCCATTAATTACAAGCAATCATGTCCCCAACAGGTAATCAGGCCCGAGAAGTCAGAAAACTGGACGCTGCAGATAAAGTTCCCGCAAGAAAGGGACGCAGGTATCTACGAGTGTCAAGTCAATACGGAACCGAAGATGTCTTTGGCGTTCCACCTAAACGTCGTCGGTAAGTTCCTAATGATAGCAATTTCAGTTTCTAACTCCTATTCATAAAAGTACGTGTCATAGCATTGGGAGAAATGAAAACCGATATTTTTCTTTTAAATCGTTGCGGTAATATTAAAAAGGTTATTGGTCTGAGGGAGTTGAGGATTTAGTTAAGAATTTTGCACTGGCGTTAAGGGCAATTCGACAAGTATCTAATAATTGTATTGATGAAATTGTGAAAGAGTCTTATGACAATGAGATTGACGGGCCCGTTAGCGTGGTTGGCGCGGAGGCGCCTTTCACGCTGCAGGTCGTAGGTTCGATTCCTACCCGGGACATGCATTTGTGTGCGTGAACATGTCTGTATTTCCGGAGTCTGGGTGTATATGTATATTAAGTATGTATTTACAAATAAAAAAGTAGTATATGTAGTAATATCAGTTATCTGGTTTCCATAGTACAAGCTCTGCTTAGTTTGGGATCAGGTAACCGTGTGTACAAAAATGTCCCAGGATATTATTTTTATGATTTTTTTTATAAAGGAGAAAATATATAAAGAGGAGTCAAGAGTGGCTGAACTGAAGCAAAGGCTGGGAGTTAGTTGATACAAAAACACGTCACCGACCGCACGACACAATTTTTCAAACTTCCCCGTTGTTCTAAGCTCGTCTTTGTGTAAAGTGACCTCATAGCGTCCGCAATCCGCAATGCAGACAAATATTTAGAAAGCCGAGCAAATTAATTTGCCCAACGAATAAAAACCCAGGTAGACTTTTTATGCAAATGTTTTAATCCAAACATTCCTTTTCTGAAACATAGAATAATAACAGTGTTTTAAGCCGATAATGTAACACGAAATCCACTCTCATTTCGCGAGTTAATGGACCAATTAGGCTTGGTATGCAAATTACTTAATCCAAATTTTCCTTTTCCGGAAATAAAACATAACATCTTCCTCAAGGATAGAGCAAATTTGGAGCTGTTTAAAGCTTCCTTAAGCGTCCTCAAATAATTTCAATAAAGTATAAACTTAGCAAAACGGGGGCGTTCATTAACGCGGTAGTCTAAGTTCTCGCCGCAAACTTTCCAACTGCAATACAAAGGCTAAAACGGGCGTCACTTGACATTGCAATTTTCCGAGCTTCCTGAGCACTTAATGCTTGCTTGTCTTGCCACTTGCCTCCGCGGAGCCTCTCTAATGACGCAGCAAAACATGCTGCTTCCAAACTCGAATATTTACCCCAGTAATTGGGTCAGATTGGTAAGATGTTTCGGCGTTTGGGCTTTGTTTTTGTGGAAACTCTGGAACCTCGGTGATTTATTGCTGGAATTTGTTTTAAAAGTAGTTTTTGAGGAATTTAAACGTTTTTACGTCGACCCTTTTGTGAAACATGTTAGAGTGAAAGCAGACATATTTTCGGATTACAAAGATGAAATATTAAAGCTTTTAAGCTTCGCATTTACGTTTAAGATATGGCACATAATACACTGTTACGGAGTGTCAATGTTCTTATCATCAGTAATGTGGCCTTCAAGGTTAAATCAGCATACATTATTTTCATCCAATTTCAACTATGATTACGAGCTCTCATATTTTCATACATATTATACAAAATTTCACACGAAATCTCGGGTAGGTCTCATTATTCTTCCTTTATTTAGCCTCTGCAATTATTTATCATTCATAACATTTCCTCGCGATGAGCCTTTGAGAGGAAACTTAAATTCTCTTTATGAGCAAATTGCAGTCTTCACGTTTAACTTCTCAAGTATATACTCAGTCTTTGAGCACCACTTGGATTTTTTACTAGTGACTAGAGTTTCTGACTATTAATATAAGATGACGTACTCTGTATGTATGAGTCGCGATGTCGTTTTAGCAATGGTAATACCAACATTTTTTGTATTGGCTTTGTCATGTTCATATTCTGCTTATATAATTTTTGTATTTATATTCAAAGATAACAAATCTGGTTGATCTAGGTTATCACTTTTCTTAGAAATAAAGGTCCATGTATGGTCGAATCGTTGTGAGATTTTCAATAATATTTGCGAATCTGCAATTCAATTTTCTGTGTCTACCTCAGGCGCATGCCTCGCCCGAGCACTCAGTTTTGAAGTTGAAATGCATATACATAAATGTCATAATATGTGTGCTCGGACGAGGCATGCGAGGCATATGGACAAGCCAAATTGCAAAGCAATTGCAAGCAAGGTTTTTTTTCTTCCCACCATCAGACACTTAACTAAAGTCACCCCCAAACCACTTGAACTTAACAAAATCCCTGATAACAATGTGAATGGCTCCTACAGATTCAATCTCGCCCTAATTTTTTTCTTGAGCGTTTTAAGGGTCCCTTCATTCTTCAGTAATACGTGTTGTATCACGTTTTGTAGGCACTTGATAGGTACTTCTGTCTTTAATATCTTAAACCATATCGCTTGGAATTGGGGCGATAAAGAGAAAATTTGTTTTGTTTTGCTGTGTGTAAATCGCTTCTAATGACGACGGTAAAAATATCTCCTATATTAATATATTAGATAGACTTCTACATGATAAGGGCCTTATCACACTAGCGATTTTAAAGCGTTTTCAAAGCGGAGCGGAAGCGCAGCGAACACGCCGCGGCCGCGGTGAGTTTGAGAGTGTAGAAAATTACGTCCACCGCGCTATCCACGGCGAGCTCGCTGAGCGTCCGCGATGTCTTCGCTGCGCACCCGCTCCGCTTTAAAACCGCTAGTGTGATAAGGCCCTAAAACGCTTGCCTGATGAGGCCATCTTTCTCAACGCACTAATGTATTCATAGAATTATTGTAACGTTTAAAAACTTGGGGTTTTAGGATTTCAGTCACGCGTCTCCGTAAACATTTTTCATAATGAGTAGTATAATTTGAATTTCAGATGCTACAGTCTTGGAATAAATAATAATATGTTATAAAATTCAGCTTCTAGGCAGGAACATTTTAGATTAAAGTTATACGGCTAATTAGAATTGCAAATGTGGGTTTTATAAACGTGCTTGCAAGGTTTATTTTTCATATCTAATGATTATTAAATAACAGGTTTTTTTATCCTGTTGTAGTTTTTTTAATAATGACTGTGTAATCACGGATATCGCTCTGTTTTTGAAATCGTTTAAACGTTGAAAAAATAAATAAATTTTAGGTAAAAAAAAACACAATTACAAGCATAAAGTTTTCGTAAGAAATCTTAATTATTTTCCGTCTAGACAGTCTTCTTTCCTGGGTGTTTTTATTAAATAAATATTTCTCGTAATATGTAGGTACGCTTGCCTTTGTCAAAAGAAATGATTTAAGGCGCTTCTTTCTCTCAATGACGTTTGCCGTCTGGATTGGTCGCCCGCGCACTGACCCCGCCCACTTTTTTGCGAAGATATCGAAAATTCATACTAATTATATAGATACTTAATATTACAAATGTGAGAGTAACTCGTGTCAGGGGGGTTACTCCGAAATACGTCGCTGACGGATCGTCCGAAGTACGGATTCGATTTACCATCAAAACAATGTCAAATCGTAGAGAAAAACGAAAGAAGAAATGTCAAATCACGACAATCCGTCAGCCGAAACGTTAGGTTCGTATTTCGGAGTAGGCCAGCTGTTACGTTTCCAGGACTAACTGCACCAATTTTGATAAATTTTGGTATAGACATAGACAAGACCCTGGAGAAGAACATAGGCTACTTTTTATCCCGGAAAAGCTTAGATTCCTGAGGCGTTGATAGCCTTTTCGTAATACAAAAAGGCTGTCAAAGACTATATCGCTGAGACATCGTTACGGTTTTGGTTACGTGAATCGGGCTACAGGACGTTCTAAAGTCACTGCGAACGAAGTCGCGGGCAGAAGCTAGTAATTAATCTTTCTTCTTCTTCTTATCGTATGGTTAGTGGCCAACCTAGTGTTCAAGCCGCCCGAAGGCCTCTAACATGACTTAACGACTGCTGTCTAGATAACAACAACCGGGACCGACTCTTTACGTGCTCCCCGAAGCACGGAGACGCCCAGTTGAAATGCCACTAAAATGGTGGCGATCTCCTCCGATCTCCTCCGTTGCTGTTAATTAATCATTGTGACTCTGATTGGGCTTCCCGGTCTCTCACTCATCGTACAAAACGCAGCTGTGATAGCTACTTTACGTCGATCTTCTGTGAGGAGTACTACCCCGGTGGAGCCAGCCCGTATATGAGCTGCAGTCAATTGACTACAGCTTGGTTCTACCACCAATAAATGTATGTATGTATGTAAATAAAAATAAATAATAATATCCTGGGACATTTTTGTACACACGGCTACCTGATCCCCAACTAAGCAGAGCTTGTACTATGGAAACCGGATAACTGATATAACTAAATATACTACTTTTTTATTTGTAAATACATACTTAATATACATATACACCCAGACTCGGAACATACAGACATGTTCATGCACACAAATGCATGTCCCGGGTAGGAATCGAACCTACGACCTGCAGCGTGAAAGGCGCTATCACGCCAACCACGCCAACGGGCCTGTCAATGTATGTGTATTAACTTGGTTTCCATTTGTCCAACAGAAGCAAAAGCTCACATCCTCGGTCCTGTGGACCTGTATGTGAAAACTGGCAGCTCGTTGTCACTGACCTGCATACTCAGTCAGGGCCCCCATGACCTGGGCACCATATTTTGGTATAAGGGTGAGTGTTATCTTACTTTCGTAGCGGAAATTACTAGTCTTTCAGATTGTAAAGGGAATTGTGACGACCGCTTGGCGCATCTCTCTGCTCACTGCATCGGGTGGTTGCGGGTTTGATTCCCGCCTTAGGCAAATTTTAGGAACGGTATTGTGAAGGAAGATATCGTGAGGAAACCTGCATGCCTTAATAAATCTAACAAATCGAAAGACATGTAAAATCCACCAACTCGCATTGTACCAGCGCGGTGGATTATGGCCTGAATCCCCCTCGCATTAAAGGAAAGCCTGAGCCTAGAAGTGGGACGGTAAAAGGGCTAATATTATTTGGTTTTTAAGAACTTATCACAGTATTTAGTTAAAGGACGGGGTCTAATAGCGACACTATGAAGCAATTTTCAAATGCAATTAATTTTTCCGACCCTCCAGCAGAATCTACTACATTTCCGTGAAACGGTCACGAATGGCGTAAAATGTGTGACTATTTTACAAAAACTTTACCGTAGAAGGATTCCTCAGAAAATAAGAAAAAACAATTGCATTGGGAATTTGCAGTTATCTTGAAATGTGTTTCATTTTTGTCCAGGATCAAACATAATAGAGTATAAAGAGTTAGAAGAGAACGAGGTTGAGGAGCCTCGGCTGAGGTTAAAGACCGAGTGGACGGAGCAGCTCACGTCACGACTCACTATTGAGAAGCTGTTGCCGGGAGATAGCGGGAACTACAGCTGCGTGCCCACTATGGCTGAGTCCACTTCTGTGAACGTACATGTTATTAATGGTAAGATACATACGTCCCTATAGATGTACCTATTAATAATAATACCTCTCTACACCCCTGAGCCGCCCACACTAGTGTTGCCCCTAGCCGTCTTTACGATGGCAATTTTAGGGGCCCACCTAGTGAGCGGCAAGTCACCACCTGCCGACGATAATTAGTTTAACACTGATTATGGCAGGTGTCCGAACCCTCCCCATACCCCAATCCCAGTCCATCCAAACTTCATACAATAGGCCCATTTTCTTTTTTCCCAATTTTGCAATAGTTCCTGCACCTACTGGGGTCAAGCTGCTGTAGTGTCTCATCATCTGCAGCGGTTGACCCCAGCAGATGCCTTATATATAACATCAAACTTATCTCTAGGGGCCTCTACGTGTTGGACCCATGTCTCCACGCAAGCCTTCCAAAGGTCCGGGTCTAGCCCGAGTGGATTAAAAGAGAAACATAATAATAATAATAAAATTTATTTGCCGTAAAGATTACACGCACTCACGCACTCACCCTCCCCTCTCACACTTCACACACACTCTCTCCCTCCCTTCCTACACATCTCCTCCACACTCACTCATACACACAGGCACAACTGTTACCACAACTCCTTGGCCTCATGATACAGGCTCACGCCTGTCTTGAGGACCACCAGAAATTTCTTATATGTGTGTCTTTATGATAAATATTTTTTTATGTCGCTATCGGCCGAATACTCAAAAGCTACTTAAATATTTAAGTCCCACTTAGCAGTTTGAGACGTGGTTAACTGTATTTTTTTGTATGGCACGTCCAAGTTAAGCAGCTCTCAAAGGACAATGGGCAAAATTGGTCCAAATGGCCACCACTACCGAGACCTACGTCACTCGATAGACAACTAATCATGGCATTGTTTGCTTTCTGACAGCTTATTGTATTTTTATTTAATGTTAAAAGGAGTATTTATATTGTTGCCCTACCAAAAAAATGTATAAACATAATACTAAGTGTGAAATAAAAAAAATATTTTAAACTACCCATATTTTTTTACTGACAGCTTATTTTGTTGAACTGTCTTTGCAAAAGTTACTCAGTATTTAGTGGTCTATCGAGTTACGTAGGTCCCGTCAGTGGTGGATATTTGGACCAAGTCTCATACAACTTTGCCCAATGTCTTTTAAGTTGCGTACGAGTATTCGGCCGTATGTCGAATGATTATACTTTTTTAAGTATGGAGGCAATTCATAATAATTGACGCATCTAATCAATTTTTTTTTTTAAGTTTTCAACACACACGCACGGACACCCACACACACACGCGAGCACATACACAAAACTCTCCACGCCATCACACTACATACTCACTCCAATTCAACAGACAACACTACTGATGTGTTTCTGCTATATTAAAATTAGTAAATCTATACGTCCCAGATTCTAACCAGCAACTACACTGAACCGCAAAGAAAACGAGTCGGTTAGAAAATCTTCAATATCTTCAAAAGTACTTGACCTAGCTTTATGAAATAAACACTAAATTAAAGAATATTTTAATGTGCTTAAATGAAAATGGAAAACCAGCCAAGTGCGTGTCAGACTTGCACATAAAGGGTTCCGTACCACCGTAGAACATAAACATCAAAATATAAAATCTTTATTTTTGAATTTTATTTTATTTTTAATATTTGTTGTTGTAGCGGCAACAGAAATACACATTCTGTGAGAATTTTAACTCTCTACCTATTACGGGTCGTGAGATACAGCCCGCTGACAGACGGACGGACGAACGGACAGACGGACAGCATAGGCTTAGTAATAGGGTCCCGTTGGCACCCTTAGGGTAAGAAACCCTAAAAAATGAATTGTAGCCTTTTATTTTTAATAAATGTAAAATAAATAAAATGTTGTTGAAGATATTATTGAAGATTTTCTAACCGACCCTTTTTCTTTGCGGTTCAGTGTATGTTATTCTTTGAGCCTCAAGACACAGGTTTGTTCCGCGCACCACCCGACGTATCTCATCCGATGTACATAATAAACACATATTATTTCATGCCATCAAAAAAAAATTGAGACTCATTTTCACCCGACGCAATTTAATCCCGTAAAATAAAATTTTGCTCACAGTCTAAATGTGTTTCAGGTGAGCATCCAGCAGCTATGCAACACGGCAACGCGAACACCGCATCGCCCTGCGCGCTCTCCGTCAACCTACTCATCTCGTTGTACTGCACCATTGCTACTCTGTACACGAGCACTATAGACGGGTTTAGGTGAAAATTACACAGCCCTCGTTCACACAATATATTATGAGTGTATTGTAAAAACAGGTCTTAATGTAATTTTTTTTAAGGTTGGTAATTGTTACGGATGTGGTTGGATGTAAATTTATTAATAGAAAACTGAATCAAAATCGGTTCATCCCTTCAGGAGCTATGATGCCACAGACAGACATACACATACACACTGCAAAAATATACGAGTTTACCTTTACATCAAAATGAAGTATGTTTGCGGTTTGATTACGTTCCAAGCTCCATGAATGGAGTGGATGGACATAGATTGAACCTCGAAGATGAATGGTCCGAAATATTTTTGATCATCGCACACGACCCTTGCCCGAACAAAATAATTAAACTCGTTGCCAAAGGCCGTACATCTTATTCGTGTGTCGGTCGATTGGGTTTCAAATGAAAGGGTTTAACGTTCGAATTGTGCTGAACGATTAATTATTCACGTGACAAGATCGTAGCCTCTTCGAACCGTTCGTTTGAATGTCGTCATTCGCCATTTTGTTTTACCTACATCTGCGGATAATTTTAAATAAAGAATGCATAGATTAATTTTGGTTTCCGTTAAGTGTTCCAACTAGATGGAGAATCTGGAATACTAAAATGCGGCAACTGATACTACGTCGAAGTCAGCGTACTTTAGTACATCTGAAAGCAAATAATGTAGGTATGAAACTGACGTGCTGCAACGATAATAAGATGCCGCATTTTTTTATGTTTTTTCGTGGTAGGGCGGTAAGTATCTACCTAGTAAAAGCGCGCGCGTGAAACTTTTATAAATCTATGAACGAATGTTTTTCATTTACATATTTTGCGTAGTAAACAAGATTAATGAATGTGCATTGTTTTGGCATCTATGTAATAAAGGGTATTATTTAAAAAAAAATACATACTTTCGTGAATAAACTGACACATTTAATCTGATAAAAAAATAGAAACAATTACAACACACACAACACAATAACACATCCGTAATTATTATTAAAAAAATACATTTTTTCATTGAACAGTGTATAGAATAGACTTAATTTTGGAATAAGTAACTTATGAATATCGTAATATAGAAAAAAAAATGTCAGTGTAATTAATTGTCTTGCCGGGATATTAAAGATATAGGTATAGTTTCTTTTAAAAAATATCAAAAAATTTGATGCAAACTTTAAATATATTTTTTTCTTTTAATCTTTATAAAGATTGCGTTAAGCAATTAGGTGTGGACTTTTGTAGACAAATGTCTTGTCAAATTGAAATTATACAAACATTTTTAGTCTTTATAAAGATTGCGTCATACAATTTGGTGTGGGCAATACTTTTGTAGACAAATGTATTGTCAAATTATACAAACATTTCCAATCTAACAATTTATCCGAATCGTAAATTCCAATTTATTATTAATAACACCTTTTCTCCTCAGCTTTATAAATTCCGAGAAAACCTTAGGAACTGTACCTATGTTAAAATGGCCTTCTAATTTCGGCAAAACGGAATGTAAATAAACTTAATTAAATTTTAGATAGGCATTATTACTATTGTGAAACAAAGCAGTGTAATTTATAAGCAATAAGCGATTGTATTTGGTATATTTAGAATAAATTGTTATTCTTACAATCCTTTCTACCCTTGTAATGACCACTGTTCGTGCACCATATATTTTAATACTACTTATTGCTAACTGCTTATAATTTGGCAATTTATATTTTGAGGCACTCATGGCCAGCTGCAATCACTGATCGGTTAACGATCGGAGTTTAAGCACTTGGCAAAGACAGTCAGAGAAGGTTGACTATTTAGTGGCATTTGAACTGAGCGTCTCTGTGCTTTGGAGGGCACGTAAAAAGTCGGTCCCGGTTTTTGTAATCTAGCCAGCAGCCGTTAAGCCTTGTCAAAAGCCTTCGGGTGGCTTGAACAACTCTGACACCAGGTTGGCCACTAACCGTACGATAAGAAGAAGAAGACTTATGAAAATGTAAAATAAAAAACTGGCTAAATGTGTCGGTCTCGCATATAAAGGGTTCCGTACCGCCGTAGAATAAAAACGTCAAAAATATCAAGTTTTTTGTATTGGGGCCGCCCTTTATTTTAAATTTTATTTTGTTTTTATTATCTGTTCTTGTAGCGTCAATAGAAATATGTACACATTCTGTGAAAAAAACAATTCTCTACCTATTACGGTTCGTGAGATACAGCCCGCTGACAGACGGACAGGCAGACAGACGGTTAGCGTAAGGTTAGTAATAGGGTCCCGTTGGCACCCTTTGGGTACGGAATCCTAAAAATACCAATCATTTTTGAAATATTTTTGTGGTTTCTTATTATTGAATTCTATGTATCAAAATAAAATAAGGCCATTTTCAGAATCGCAATTACTTGTTTCCTTCTAGTTCCTTTCACTCTCTTCGCGAAACCTTTTTAGCAATTTAATTTGAGTTTAAGGGATTATATAGCAATTTCATTTCCATCCCACATAATTGCACGGGTTTTAATAAAAAAGTAAATTAAGACACTTCAGGCGCTTTCGACAGCTTTTTACATTCAATTTGGCGAAGAAATAAAATTACTTTACAGCTGACACCTATTACTAATAACGTAGCTTGCCTTAGACGGGCCCTTCATCAAAATTTGTTTGGGGGGCCCAAATTATGGCGAGGCCCCACTAGCGTGTTGCGCTGCGTCGTCGCAACGGATCAAAGGATTGACGGGCGAGAGACGAAGCGGGGGAGGGTGATGCGCCAGTACAAAATCTTGCGACAACGCAACGCAACGCGCTAATGGGGCCCGGCCCTTAAAGGTTATAGAATTTTCACAAATGAAGGGTAAAGAATTTTCACACACGTTCGGGGCCCCTGTAGCTCAGGGGCCCGTATCGTTGATACGGCTGAAACGGCGGTAGCTACGCCCCTGCCTATTATTTCGTTTGTAAATTGGTTAACATTTGTCATTATTTTCTAATTCAATCAAAAAGTGACAAATTTTCTCACTCTCTCGCTTTTATTTATGAACATAGAATTATAATTAATTTACCTGATGTTAAAGAGTTTAAAATAAGACTTTGTACATAATTGATTTTGAAATATTTGTTAATAATAATTGTTATTTAATTGTTTTATGTACAATCGAATCATTGTTACAATTAATAGAATAATTTATTGTACATACATTAAAATGGCAGTTGGAACAAATATTTAATACACGATTCAAAATTTAACAGCACAGAAATATTTATTTTATTGTTAATATGTAGTTAATTTTCTAGACGAATGTTTAATTAGAATAAAAATGTACATTTTATGTAAATTTTATGTAAATAGTAAAATGAATGTAAAAACAATATAACACTATTATTTAAAATTGTTATATTTATTTGTAACATGCAATAATGTGTATTAGAAATGGTTTGTAACGAAATAAAAATTGATAAATGTCGGATTAATTTAAATTTAAAAATTATACTGATATTAGAAACTGAATTAAATTGGTTAGACAATTAATTAATTGGTAAGGCAAACTTTGACAAATAAAGATAGTATCAATGATATCGTTGTTTTATTACATAATTTCCAATAACGTCGAAATCTTTTGAAAATATAACTTTGTTTCAAAGACATTACCAGTAAAAAGGGAGACATGTAACTGTACAAAAAAGTGTGTCCTACTAAACAGAGTCCATAGACACAGTAGGCACAACTTAGGGACAACGCAGACTTGCTAATTTTTGCATCGGCGATCGGCGATTTAGTCGCTTTTAGCATCGGAGTCGCTGCGTCCGACCGCAGAGAGTCGCCAAAACGCGATGCAGTCGGAAACATATGTTCCATATGTCCCTGAACATATGTTGAGAACATGTCGATATTGCCAATAGGTTGCATCTTCTTGTGAATAACATGCATTACTTATTGTCGAATTGCGAGTGCGATAAACACATGTATGAATTTCGCTGCATGTAGTGGTGCGCTGAGCACAAGTCTGCGATTGCGATGTTAGAGGGTACCATATCTGCTAAAATAATACATTACTGGAGCTCAGCTTATGTTGGATATATTACCTTAGACGTACAGGCGACCGTACCTATAAAATACTTTTATCACAGCGAATCTCTAGAAGAAATGCAAAACTACCAGGGGTCTTACCACCACCTCTTATAGCAGTTTTGTTTGGTTTTTTGGCTATTTGTGCAATGACGTTTCTTATTGTCATGACAATAAGGTACGTCATTGCACAAAAAGTCACAGAAACGTTAAAACGATTCTATAATTGAATCGCGATAAGAGGTTGTGGTAAGCCCTCTGGTATGTTTATTTTGTCGTGAAAATGCCGAAATAACTTACATTCGATGGCGTACGTGCAAAAATGTTGGGTTATATGTTGGGCCACGACGATTGTATTTTCCATCTACTTTTTAACCGACTTCAAAAAGGCGGAGGTCGATTTTTGGAGTTGATGCCAATCTTAGTAAGCCTACCTACTTATTTAACACACCATCACGCCTGATTTGAACCATTCCTGCAAACAACAGTCCTATTCTGAACGACAAACTCATATCCCACGCGTCAATTGGACGGACGGGATTGGTTGGACGGGCCCGTTAGCGTGGTTAGCGCGGAGGCGCCTTTCACGCTGCAGGTCGTAGGTTCGATTCCTACCCGTGACATGCATTTGTGTGCATGAACATGTCTGTATGTCCGGAGTCTGGGTGTATATGTATATGATGTATGTATTTACAAATAAAAAGTAGTATATGTAGTAATATCAGTTATCTGGTTTCCATAGTACAAGCTCTGCTTAGTTTGGGATCAGGTAACCGTGTGTACAAAAATGTCTCAGGATATTTATTATTATTATTAATACGCGGGCGAAATAAGAAATAAGTAGTAATTTGACGTAAATTTCATATGCGGATTCGTGTGTAATGTAACGTCACGACTTTTATCCCCATTCGGGGGTAGTCAGAGGCTTGAGTCATACACCACCACATTGTGGAGGTAGTAACCAACTCAAAGCCCACGTTTCACCAGATAGTCAGAACCCAACGTGACAGGTGGTGAACCTGGTCGCCGTGTATACAGGAACTGACTATTACCTAATCCCGAGGGATAGGTAGGTTTCCTCACGATGTTTCCCTCACCGTCAGCGAACTGTAAATTATGCACATAGATGAAAATTCTTCCATTGGTGCATGCCCCACCGGGGATCGAACCAGGGACATTCTGATTGCTAGCCCAACCTGTTCACCCCTAGGCTACAGTCGCTAGGCTAGGCTATAGGCCCCTAGGCTATAGTGCGGATTCGTGCGGATTTATTTCTGAATAACACTGCTGAGCCTTATTAGATTCGTTTTTTGTTTAAGATCGAATAGAATCAGTTCAGTTTTATCACTTCTTTGACTGCAAGCGAGTCCATTCGCATCATACTAACCCACCAAGCCAACTAAGCACTCGGGTGAATACTGCTTCCCCGCCGACAGGTGCCTAGTTGGCTTGGTTTTATAGTACGTTAATTTGAATTGAAAAAAAAAACAAAACCAAAGAATGTAATGTAATTTACTCAAAAAAGTTTATAATGTTGTCATTATTTCGCAAACCTTCTTCGAGCAAAATCGGATTTGTCGTATTGCAAGAGCTACATGACATACAATGTATTATTATCGAGTATGATCATCATTATATTGCTGTTATTTGACCGTTGCCGTGGAAACGAAACAAACGGGTATGTTTATGGTTCGTTAAAAATCTGATTGACGGTTAAAACGAGTAGGTCGTGCCGTTGCCATGGAAACGTAAACAGAGAAAATACACAACTATAGATATAGTCGTAAAAATATAAATATAATTGTATTAATTTTTATACCCACTTAGCGAGTTTTGTTTAAACTAATAGTCGCATTTTTGAGTAAAGCACTATACAAGCCTTGGTCTCTAATGAGTGTACTGCTCACCACGCTATACTGGCCTCAAGCTAAGCTTCGCTACGCTCACGGCCTCCAAGCTTGGTCATCATAGCTACCCTTGCTGGCCGCGCTATAAAGGCCTCGACCTTTGGTCTCGGCCTTTATTTTATCAACTACGCGGTCAACAACACACTCATTAGAGACCGCAGCAGTAATGTACTATTTCTACTCCACCAAGCCAACTAGGCACCTGTCAGTATTGAAACCGCATCACCTGAGTGCCTCGTTGACTTGGTGGATTAGTGGATTAGTACCACTTCGTGGCCCACATCATAAGCCTAATAAAATCCTTTGAGAAATCTCCTCCACGATTCCCACCACGTCACGTGCCCACCTAAGCAACGATACCTAGCATAGTAAACCAGTAAAACCCCATAAATGGAATTTTATATCTACTTTTATTGCCTTCTTCTCTGAATACACTCCCTCCCGCTCATATTTATGTAACAGTCTATCAAAAGTTCTATGTTATTCTTATGATGTTTTTATTCGTATTTCTAGGCCTTTTCGGGGAACGAATAGCGCAAGTACTAGGAGGCAAGTAATAGGTAGGATGTAGTCGATATCTTTTTTCGCAAATAAAAAAATAAAGTGTATTATCGTATAGTCGATACTGTAGGTAGGTACTATTATGTACTAAGTAGGCCTTATACATTTTTTAGGGATCCGTACCTACTTAAAGGAATTAACGGAACCGTTATAAGACCCCCCTCCCCCTCCCTCCATCCCAGTCCACTTCAGGTCGGCAATGTGCGAGCAATGCCTTTGGTATTGTAAGCATCTATAGGCTATGGTAACTGCTTAACATCAGGCGGGCCGTACGCTTTTTGCCACCGCAGTCCTATAAAAAAAAGACCTTATGAGTCTGCCATAGCCATTTATCTCGGTAACGACATGACATAGAAACTTGAACGCATAGTGACGCGCACCTATTCCGGTAATTTTAATAATAATATATTATTATGTAACGTTCATTAATTATATCAACCCAGTGGTTTTATATTTTACTAGCTTTTGCCCACGACTTCGTCCGCACTAATCACCAATTTTCATTGTAACTTCAAAAATCACGAACTTTCATACAAACTTTCATCCCCTATTTAACGCCCTTAGGGGTTGAATTTCAAAAAACCCTTGCTTAGTACACCTCTATCCATCAAGGCAAATACACCCTCCAAATTTCAAGTCCATACGACCAGCGGTTTAGGCTGTGCGTTGTCTGTCAGTGAGTGAGTCAGGACTTTGATTCTTATAGACGCGATTTTATAGACGTCTATTAGATAAGGGGGCTTCCATAAATTACGTGAGGCATTTATGGGGGGGGGGGTCGAGCAAAACCTCACCAAATCTCACGTGGGGGAGAGGGGGGGGGGGGGTCTCGGCAAATCTCACGTAATTTTTTTACCGCAAGAAACAGTGTAAAATTGCAAGAAAACTGGGTTAAATTAAGTTTTATTTTAAACTAAACTTATCTTTTGTAACTTTTTTTTGTTAAATTAAGTAAAACATGTTTCTCCTCTAGAATATAGCTTTTGAAAAATCTCACGTGAGATTAGATGGGGAGGGAGGGGGTCGAGCAAAATCTCACGAAATCTCACCAAGGGGGAGGGGGGGTCGAAAAATCTCAAAAATCACCTCACGTAATTTATGGACGCCCCCTAAGAAAACGATACTAGACCTTTTTACCGTTATTTACATCAAGCATTGATGTATTTTATTTTAACAGATATGGTACCTTTTTACATCGCAATCAGAAAACTTGTACTCAGCGCACCGCTAGGTAGGTACATACCTACAGGAAAATACACATATATTTTTTCGTACTCGCAATTCAACAATTCACTTATTAAATGCATAAGAAGACATTGAACCGTATTGGCGACATCTTTTCAATATAATTTTCTACGAGCGACTGAGTCGTACTATGTCCAAAGACTCCGTTTAGAAGTACCAACAATTTTTGACAGTCACGCGTTTTCCACTCTCTTGGTAATTCTTTGACATCAATCCCCTTCATAAATAATGTTTTTACTTACAACCAATTTCCATTTTACATCCAAATTACATTTACAATTAAATTATTACACTCCGGAAGCACTGAACAAAATGTTATATTCATGTAAAACACGACATTATTTCAATTAAATTTATTAAGCAGCCGGGAATCGTGTTCAAACGGCGTGAGTTATGCAACAGTGAGCCATGAAATAAATTAAATAAACAAAATATTACATATAACAAGTGACGTATAGCGTACGCCCGCGCCCCGTCACCAATTTTAGTTATTGCATCCGTCTCATGAATTTTGTATTAGCGTGGAATGCAATGATTTTAGTTTTGGTTCCGTTTCGCATTACATTGGTGCTGTCATTGAGCTGCTATTTTCGATTCTCTGATTGACCGGTCAGAATAAATCGACCAATGAGAGGGTTAATCACTATAGCCGTGCAATAGCAATGGCAGTTCAATAGCCAAGCGACTTCAGACTTCGGGCCCAGTTCAGCTGAAAAAATGTTCATCTTAAAACATCAGACAAAGTTAAATAAAATTTAAGTATTCAACTTTTTTACACGCACTGAAACAAAATTAAATAAAGTCATTCCTTATTATCACTTACGCAATATAAGAAGGAAATAAAAATCTGAGGACCAATATCACAATAGGACAGGTATAAAGGAGGTCCTCCTGTCAAAAGGAAAAAATTACTTCTCCAAATTGGATGGATATAAAAGACGGTCTTGTCAATATTAAAATTTTTTCGCCCGCCACTTCCCTAGTGGCGCATTCTCAAAGATTCTTGTGGAATTAAAAAGGTGAGAGCCATTTATATTTTTTGTGTGTTTTAGATTATATTTTACTGTAATATAAAATTTAATTAGATTTTTAATTTAATTTATAATTTCGAGATATTTTAACGTGAGTCGGATTTGAGGTATGCTTGCTCGTGTAAACATGTTTCACTATTTTTATTACCCGACTACGGCGGAGGGTTATGATTTTGACCGGTATGTATGTATGTATGTATGTATGTATGTATGTATGTGCATCTGTTCCCGCCTTACTTCCAAACTACTTGTCGTATTTTGACAAATGAGGTATCGTTGGAAGCGGCTTAATGGCGCGCTGGTTATAGGTTATGTGACGTCACATAAAATTGCATATATCGCCCTCTAGAGGACATAATGTCATGAACTAAAAAAAAATACATTTTTTAATGTAACCGTGTGGGGTATCAAATGAAACAGCTTGATGAGCACATTTCAAAAATATATATATTGTTACCTATAACTCCAAAATAATTAAATAAAAAGTAAGTTTAAAAACTAAAACCCGACTACTGAATAATCGCGCTCTAAAATGCCTTATAGGTCAAATTGGCATATGACCACGGACCACGGCTATCCTCTAGAGAGAGAATATTTTCTTGTTTCATACTTTTTAGAGCGCGATTTTTCAGTAGTCGGGTTTTATATTTGACCAAATGTCATAGGCGGCGCCCACAAACGCCAAGCGGCGCGCCCGGACGTCTAACCGCGTAGACATAACGTCATAACTGATTGCTCGGTCGCGGTTCCTCGTGGCTTGTGAGCGCACCCATATGTTCAAACGTAGTGTAGTCTATAGTAGGTCGCGTTACGATCCGGTGGTAGTTTTTACCTCCGTTCTCTCTCTAGAGACAGCAGCCAAGCCGAGGCCGAGCCCTATGTGGCGCCCTTGAGCGTGCTGTCCCCCTACCCTTCTGGTTGGAGCACACTTTGCACTCACCAAAGTCCGGGTGAAGTTGTAGAGGCCACTCTGGCCAACAACATATAGTCCATTCAAAAAAAAAATTCTATAGTAGGTAAAATAATCTATGCCAAAAACTGCTACTTAGTGTCGAGGTCGTCTTCTGTTCTTTCAAATAAATAAACACAATAATAAACATTATTAATGATAATTTTAAATAAAATGATTTATTAAGCAGTTAGGTTTCCCACAAATCATACTTATCTCATTCCCTTTCATGCCAGTCCCGTAATTATTAAGACTAACACCTCAGAGAGGCCGAACGAATCACTTCTAATTATATCTTCACAGTAATTACATTCCGCCTTAATCAAACACCAGATTAATAATCTCCGCTATCAAAAATAATAAATCGTCGTAATTTTTCAATTAAGTATTAACCATTGGGTATACTGTTTTGTGAATGGAACTTATCACTTGGGGATTAAAGTTGACATTAAATAATTTCAACGACTGTAGCCTAGGGGTGAACAGGTTGGGCTAGCAATCAGAATGTCCCAGGTTCGATCCCCGGTGGGGCATGCACCAATGGATGAATTTTCATCTATGTGCATAAATTACAGTTCGCTGACGGTGAGGGGAAACATCGTGAGGAAACCTACCTATCCCTCGGGATTAGGTAATAGTCAGTGCCTGTATACACGGCGACAAGGTTCACCACCTGTCACGTTGGGTTCTGACTATCTGGTGAAACGTGGGATTTGAGTTGGTTAATTCCTGCACAATGTGGTGGTGTATGGCCACTCAAGCCTCTGACCACCCCCGAATGGGGATAAAAGTCGTGACGTTACATTTACATTTTACATTTACATTAAATAATATTTCGGATTAAAAAAAATGTTAACCCTCAAATGATTAGTAAGTATTCATATGACAATAATACATATTGGGCATTATCTTTGGTACATTAAGCTTATTACTAGCTTTGCCCGCGACGTCGTATGCGTAAATTATAGAAAAAAATATATTTGTAGGATACCCGCGTGCAATTTCCCGCGGTTTTTTTATGTTTTACGCGGAACCCTCATATTTCTTCGAAAATAAAGGGCCTACATTACTCCTTGTAACAATCAACTACCTGCCATTTCAATGGTCTCGTCAAAATCGGTCCAGCCCTTTCGGAGATTATCCGGAACAAACATACAGACAGACAGACGAAAAAAAAATAATTGCGTTTTTGTTATAAGTACGTATGTACTTTCATATGCATTTAGTGAAAAGCTGTTATTTTGACATTACAAACAGACACTTCAATTTTATTTTTTTGGGATAGATATAAGGGCCTCCGCAGACTTGCTACTTTTAGCATCGGCGACCGGCGATTTTGTGACGTATCGATGCTGCGTCGCGTTTCATCAAGCGCGAACGAGCGAGACGCAGCATCAAAATCGCCGATCGCCGATGCTAAAAGTAGCAAGTCTGCGGTGGCCCTAAGATAGCCTAGTTTATCTGCAGTTATGATAACCTGTAGGATCAAATTATAAAACTCATTTGAAAACAAAAAATATGACAGACCGATCATAATTAAAAACTTCCAGATTCTTTCTTATCTAAGCTTCAACCAGACTGTAGTTGCAATATTATTTAAATTAATTATATTGTTGCAATGTCCATTACTGTCAGACTCAACAGATTAGACTTATCAGAGGTAAAAAATATTCAAATTTAAATAATTTTGAGATTATGCTGATATAATTAGTAGGTACTAGCAAAGGCAAATCCCTGGGCCCCAAGTTTGCAATATTTCTACCAGTGAAAATTCACTGATAAAATTCACTCGTGCCTTGAGGGTTCCGTACAAACTTATTAGGAGTTGAATTTTGTAAAACGCTAGCATTTTTTTTTTAAATTTGTAATGAGTACCCTAAATACAGAATTGTATGTCTTTAGTATTCACCCGCTATTTGAAACCCGAGGAGGTGAATCATCAAACACGCTGAAAATAACAATGTTTTAAAAAAAATATTGTAATGAGTGCATTACAAGTTGAACAATGGATGGTTTAGTGTTTCCCTTGAGCATAATAAATCGGTGAGGATATTGACATATAAGGAACAGACTATTCGTTGTATTGATTGGTTTAAAATTCTAAATTCACTTGTTACAACCGCCGTTGATTGGTTGAAAAGAAACCCCCACTGAATGTTGACCAACAGACTGAGCCAACACGAAAACCAAATATTTGCTGGCACCGCGGCGATAGCAGTGTTAGAATTTTGTAACTTTTAATCTTCCCGTAGAAAATATTTTTTTTACGAAATAAATTAATATGTTTTATGTTTATGTATTTTTTTGCAATAACTCTTTATTTAACTGTCCAAGATAAAGCTGTATGCTAAGATGGTTTGGTCACGTAGAGAGGATGAGTGAAAGTCGATTGACGAAAGAGATAT
The DNA here is from genome assembly GCA_947859195.1 of Drymonia ruficornis. Lineage (NCBI taxonomy): Eukaryota > Metazoa > Arthropoda > Insecta > Lepidoptera > Notodontidae > Drymonia > Drymonia ruficornis. Next base: position 4,353,048 of record OX401927.1, read on the forward strand.
ACGGAGCGAAAGTGAGTGGATGCGTCGGAAGAGGGCGCCCAAGGAGAACTTTTCACGACCAGATTAATGGTCTCTTCCAGAAAGATCAAGTCCGTAGCACCCTCAACCGACGGCAGTGCATGAGAAGATGTATGAATGTGGATGAAGCAAAAGAGGTGTGTCAAAATCGTAGCATGTGGCAATCTATAGTCTCTGCCTACCCCCTTGGGATACAGGCGTGAGTATATGTATGTATGTATATTAACTGTCCAAAGCTTGTATCGTATGAAAAAATCTAAAAATATTTATTAGGTTTAGTAATATCGTATCAGTTATCACTAGGATTATCACCTATCTTCGCTCGAAGGCCTCTGACAAGGCTTAACGACTGCTACTTAGATGACAACAACCGGGACCGACTTTTTACTGCCCTCCAAAGCACGGAGACGCTCAGTTCAAATGCCACTAAACAGTCACCCATCTCTGTCTGACCTTACCAAGTGTTGCTTAACCTCACACCGTTTACGGATCAGTGATTGCAGCTAGCTAATGAGCGCTTCTTAAGGTAATTCATACGCCTTGAGGCCTAGTAAGCACAGGTAAGCACAGGATTCGTATAGAAACGTTGCTACAATTCGTAAGGCCTAGGCCGCACCGCGGTTATATCCGCGCTGTTAAAACCGCGTTAAATCTGTGTCCTATGGAATCATATGAACATATCCGCACTTGCGGTTCATATGATTCCATAGGACGTGGTTTTAACAGCGCGGATATAACCGCTGTGCGGCCTAGGCCTAACGCATCAACGTATGGGAATGACATAATGCTTGGGATACACGGCGACACTCGACACTCAGTGTACCTATCTCAGTGTAGCGACACCGACACTACAAATGTAACAAGGTGTCGCGGTGGTGTACACACGCAGATACTCCATGTATACACTGAGTGTATTAGTGTCAAGTGTTTTCGTGTATCTCGAGCTTTAGTCACGTCCACTTATCGACATGTAGAGTCATTTCCATACAATAAACCCCTCTCACAGAAGATCTGCGTAAAGCAGCTATTACAGCTGCGGTTCGTACGATGAGTGAGAGAGCCGTAAGCCCACCCCCCTCCCCCTCCGTCCATCCCACTCCCCTTCAGGTCGGCAATGTGCGAGCAATGCCTTTGGTATTGTAAGCATCTATAGGCTACGGTAACTGCTTAACATCAGGCGGGCCGTACGCTTTTTCGCCACCGCAGTCCAATAAAAACAATAAAAAAAAAAAACAATTAATCGTAATTAATTATAGAAACACTTGTAGACAAATCCACTTGTCTAGACTCCCTTATCAACCTACGAGTAAAGCATTAATATTTTAATGCCACAAAGTCGCTCTTACCGTGTCAGTTTGTCGGGCGCATTTTTGCGTAAACATCGTTAATGTCTCCCTAGAGTTGACACGGGACGTTTTATTTAATTAAGTAGACTAGACACCGCAATGAAAATAATTCATTGGTTCAACATTTTCTTTGTTAGCTACAGTGGCAGTTTTGTTTTTTAAATATTCATGCAGAAACACATCAGAATATTATTATGACAGTAATATAAATACTTCTTTAGAAAAGTAACTTTGCATTTTGTTAATTAATTAGCCGTGTTCCGAGTAACTGAGTGCCTCGCGAGACCGCCTCGCTTCGCTCGGTATGTATTGGTTGCGTCTATATGAGGCTTTCCTATGTCTATTGTGTTCAGACGTCAAAACTGAATGCTGAGACGCTTGCCTCTTGAAGATGCATCCAATTGGTGCCTCCAGATGTCTCGTATGCCTCGCCCAAGCACTCATATTAGAATATTATGTCTTTGCGTTCCGCCGTCAAAACTGAGAGCTCAGCCGCGGCATGCACCTCATATAGACGCACCCATTGACTAGCCAAATGTCCTGCATTAACCACGTTCTGTCTAAGTACTTTGCCTCTCTCAATAATAACTTGGCACGCTCGAGGCCAGTCGAGATATACGGTCACGATGCCTCGCCCAAGCACTGTCATTAGCCATTATCCACGCTGTTACAGCGGCTTTTATTAATTTCACGTGTACTGATTGTCGTGTCAAAATTACGGTACGGCACGGTACGAGACAACCTCGCAAAGCTGTGAGATTAGTCAGTATACCTCTATTTCTGAGACACACATTCCTTATTCATGCGTTCAGTATTCTGAAGTAAAATAATGTGCATTTGTAGTAAAATATTCAAGCGCTGTTCAAAATATTTTATGCCTTGCCTTATATTATTAGAATACGTGTCTGTACATACATTACCCTCAAAGAAATGAAAAGGAATGTCCTATAATAGGAATTCATATTAGTCACATTGTACTATAAGGGGGCGTCAATAAATTACGTGAGGCATTTAAGGGGGGGGGAGGGGGTCGAGCAAAGCCTCACCAAATCTCATGCGGGCGAGAGGGAGGGTCTCGGCAAATCTCAGGTATTTTTTTTTACCGCAAGAAACAATGTAAAATTGCAAGAAAACTGTTTCTGCCCTACAATATGGCTTTTTAAAAATTGAAAAATCTCACGTGAGATTAGAGGGGGAGGGAGGAAGTCGAGCATAATCTTACGACATCTCACCAAGGTTGGAGGGGGGGTCGAAAAATCTCAAAAATCACCTCACGTAATTTATGGAAGCCCCCTAAGTACAAAGTTATGTTCATAAGCTGGAGCTGTTGATTCAGGATTTTTCGGAATATTGGTTCTCTGGTCAATAGACAATTCTGGGCCTTTGTGTGATATTTGGGTGGTACCAATGTGGACACAGTCAAGGTCACAGGAAATTGGTTCGAAATAATTGCGTACTGAGCTGTATTTAACATTCCATTATTACACGTTTTCCTATAAGTTAGTACCTTCTTCCTACCTAGTACGTACTATCTGTCTAGAAGTGAATCGGAATCAAAATTAGTTTTTACAATTTATAAATGGTCACAAAAATACTTACGTCTTAATGAAATATACAGAGTGACTGGTTAAACACTTTACATATTGAACACATGAAACGTATAAAAAAATAAAATTAAGAAAATACCAATGAAATACAGGGAAAACCTTCATTAAATTAATGTGCTAAAACTCCGAAATTGTGGACACCGCAGTGCCTCGCGTAGAACGCTAGTGCTAATGACACTAATGACACCTGACAGGTACGTCAAATCAAGGAGGTACGATCCTGACCACGCTTATTGTTTTGAGTGGATAATTAAAGATAAATTAGGCAAATATTAGGCACCTATATTTTTACATAATTAGAACGAGAATCGAGTACTGAGCACTCTATATCAATATGTAAAGTGTTCAACCAGTCAGCCTGTATAATACCACATAGCTGTTATAGGTGCTATGCTAAGTATACACGACGACACTAAAACACTAACCCCCAAATTCATAGAGATATTAGCCGGTTTAAAATGGTTTTGAATAGCATATTTTAGGAACAAAATGTGATATGTAATTCCACTGCAAGTGGATCACAACTTTCTATGAATTTGGGTGTCAGTGTATACATCGAGTGTTTGCATGTGTCCACCACCGGGACACCGGTGGTACCGGTTGGTAACTGGTTGGTAACCGGTTGGTAACTGGTTGGTAACCGGTTGGTAACTGGTTGGTAACCGGTTGGTACAGTTGTAGTGGCGGTTTCGATACACTGAGTGTCTAGTGTCTAGTGTAGTCGTGTATCCTTAGCATTAGTAGTGCGCTTGTAACATGCGCTTGACTTGCGTAACCAGGGGGCTTACCACGAACTCTTATTCCGATTCAATTACAGGAACGTTTGAACGATTCAGCGTCTTTTTGTGCAATGACGTACCTTATTGTCATGACAATAAGAAACGTCAGTGCACAAATGGCCGCTGAAACGTTAAAACAATACTGCTATAAGAGGTGGTGGTAGTGCCCCTGTAGTCACCCAGACATATGAGCTGCAGTCAATTGGCTAAGCTTCGCTCTACCGCCTACAAATAAGATAATATTACTACTCCACCAAGCCAACTAGGAACCTGTCAAATGTGATGTCACACACATAAAGGCGGTGGCGGTGTGCGGGATGTAGCGGGCGGGAAGCCGCAGGCGGTGGCGGGTGTGAGGGCGGAACGCGGGCGGAGAAGCCGCATTCAAACCGAGTTTCCAGTTGACTTGGTGCTGGAGTAGTCATAAGATATTCAGAACTGACTCCTAATTTGTCCAAAGTCACATAATTAGTAAGCTAACGTGTTTGATGTACCCTTTAGATATTAATTACATTTACCCTATAAATATTAAATCTCGTTGGATATCTGTGTAAGTATGTAATCCTAACTCACTTTATGAATATTTGAACAGCAAGTATTTTCGAAGCGTAGCTCTTCCTATTTGAAATCCGTTTTAATATTGTTTGTTTTATCTCGTGGTCGGTCTTTGAAGGTTTAATTAAAATTAAAGCTAGATTGCGTAGATTGACACGATTAAGGGCCGAGAGTTCAATGGTAGTTAATCGATCGATGATTGATTCTATATCAAAGTCGAGAGAACTCTCCCGTGGTTTAAACTAGAATTGATCTTATGGCTCTTAGCATAGTAGACAAATGGGTAGTAAGTTATCTTCATAGAAACGCACCGCGCGCGGCTTGTATGTGTGCGCCATGCGTATCTATGCGTCGCGCACGCACACTCAAACCAAAACTAAACCCGGTTATCAGTGCGAAACAAAGCATGTGATGTTTTAGTGTGCGTGCGCGACGCATAGATGCGCATGGCGCACACATACAAGCGCACCGCGCACCGCGCCCGGTGCGTTTCTATGAAGATAACCTACTATCCATATTATTTCTACTATGCTCTTAGCGAATAATTTGAAATTACAACTTAATATATTTGTGGTAGCGCCAAGTTGTAAACAATTGACCGCAGCTCATATAATATGGGTTGGCGCGACCGGGGTAGTACCACCCTCACACAGAAGATCGGAGTAAAATAGCTTTTAGAGTTGCGTTTCCTTCCATGATTGAGAGAGCCGGTAGCCCGTTAGCCATTTTAACGTCCCACTATTGGGCACGGGCCTCCCCTCAATGCGAGTGGGATTCTGGCCCAGTGCGGGTTGGTGGATTTCACATGTCCTTCGAAAATTTATTAGATTTTCTAAGACATGCAGGGTTCCTACCTACCCCTCGGGATTAGGTAATAGTCAGTTCCTGTATACGGCGACAAGGTTCACCACCTGTCACGTTGGGTTCTGATTATCTGGTGAAACGTGGGCTTTGAGTTGACTTAATACCTCCACAATGTGGTGGTGTATGGCCACTCTAGCCTCTGACTACCCCCGAATGGGGATAAAAGTCGTGACGTTATATTTGTATATTTTTTTTTATGCAGGGTTCCTCACGATGTTTACCTTCACCGTAAGCAAATCAGAAACATTTTAAGGTATGATTCACACATAGATTTCGAAAAATCCAGAGGTACGAGCCGGGGTTTGAACCCGCAAGACGCATGCTTAACCAATCGGCTATCACTGTTGTTTCTTAATTCACTACATGAAATTTCATAACATTGTACACAGTAATAAGATCCGTCTGTACTTTGTATAAAGTCTTAAAAAGCTAATAACTCCACAATTTCTCAGCACAAAATGTAGGTAGGTACCTAACAAAGACATTACCAAAAAAGAGGAAGATATGCGACTGTCCAAAATAGTAGTTCCTACTAAACAGTGTCCATGGGCAAAGTTGACTTAGGGCCAACGCAGACATGCTACCTTTAGTATCGACGATCGGCGATTTTGATGCTGCGTTTCGCTCATTCTCGCTCGAACAAACGCGACGCAGCATCGATACAGTTGCAAAATCGCCGATCGCCGATGCTAAAAGTAGCATGTCTGCGGTAGCCCTTAGTCATGCGTGGAAAATAGAGTTGAAAATATGTCGTTATTCCGAATACGACTCATCTTTTGGTGAATAATAAGCATCAAAATGCCTTGAAATTGATTGTCGAATTGCGATCGCGGTAGCAGATGTGTGAACTTCGCGGCATGTAGTTTCGCGCTGAGCACAAGTCTAGTGAGTACAATGTTGGGACGTACTATATCTGTTAAAATGATACATCAATGGTATCTAAGCTCTGTATATAGCGGAGAAAACATTCTTCTTGGGAGCCGTTACTTAGGGTTTAAATTAAAATATTCAGTCGTCCGTCGGTTTGCGTGGTAAAACATTTATTTTAGAGTCTTTTTAGTGTTCGTGGTTTATACTGTTCATTTGGTCGCCATCTATACTAACTAGTCTGTTCTTCGTATTTTTATTTTGTTTGAGACAGTATTTTTTAAACTTTCTCTCAAGTCAAACTCAAGTTTGCTTAATGGCTGGGTCTATATCAGGCGCATGCCGCACCCGAGCACTCAGTTTTGACGTCGGAACGCATATACATAATGTCATAATATGAGTGCTTGCGCGAGGCTTGCGAGGCATTTGGACATACCAAATAGCTGTGTCTATATCAGGCGTATGCCGCGCGTGGCAACTCGGCCATATGCCGTGCCGTGAAGGGTATCCTTTGGGTATATCCTTCTCTGTCTAGAGTGTAGGTTGGCTCGCCCGAGCATGCGACTGAAGCTGTCGTGCGTGTCTCGCGCGACATGCGAGCCGTCTGGATCCCACTAATGGTTCGTCCAGATGCCTCGCATGCCTCGCCCGAGAACTTATGTTATGGCATTATGTCTATGCGTTCTGACGTCAAAACTGAGTGCTCGGGCGCAGCATGAGCCCATAGATGCACCCATTTATAAGCGCACGTGAATCCAAGAGTAAAAGCTACTTTTCCAATATAAACCGTAATGATAAAGTTCGTTGTCACGTGCAATAAAACGTAGAAGCGATAAAGCACACTTTATAACTTAATGGTAATATTTTAATATTTTTTTAAAGCATCCGACAGAGAATTTGTATTAAACAATCGATTGAGGTGACTATGTCCAGATTTCCCCGCGCATTGGAGGTAAATATGACGATATACACCTAATTCTATTAATAATTAATTAGCATAATTCCATTAGCAAAATTTATTATTAACTAGCTGTGCCCGCGACTCCGTCCGCGTCCAGTCGGTGAAGCCCTTAAATATAATTTTGTCTATCGTCTAATCTGTATTACGTCAGTCTGCATCAGTCTGAGTTCGTCTGTCCGTGGCTGTCTATCTGTACCAGTCTATACCAGTAAGGTGGTAGAGTCTGACCAGTAAGGTGGAGATCGGCATTCAAGTAGCTAATTTACCTTCGTTTTGTATGATGAGGGAGAGAGCCGGAAGCGCAACCCAGCCACCTATCCGTTAGAGTCTATTAGAGTCCGGAGTTTATCGTCTAAGTCAATAGTCAAAGCGTTTATTTTGTTTAGGCCTAGGGGGGCACTTACAAATAGTAATTTTACATGTTTTCCTTAAATTCTACCGCCGGATCGGAAACGCGACCTCGCCTGAGAAGTTTCTACTTGATACCCACATTGCTAATTCAAAGTTAGCAGGTCCTCCAGATTTATGGTTTAAGCAGGCAGTTACCCAGCAGCATCATTCCTGAGGGGTTGCAGTTCAGAGTCCAATGTCTATGTTTCTATTACTACTTAATTCAAAATTAGCAGGTCCTCTAGACTTGGTTCTTAGGTAGGTAGCTTCCCTACGGCATTAGTACTGTGGAGATGAATTCCAGAGTTAACGTCTAAGATTCCGCGTGATACAAAGACCCGCTTAATGCCTTTTTATACGTAATTAGGAATAAAAAAACTGAATTTCTTGAAGCAAGGAAGATATTCAATTTTGCCATGTGGTGCAAGGCAGGCATTGTCTGATTTTAAGTATAGCGACATCTAGTTAAGAAAAACTAAACGTAAGATTGTAGAACGCAGCAATAAAATATTTATTATTATTATTAAAATTAAGATTATCTAGTCCAAATAGTGTCGGATCACACACAACGTAGGGCTCCGTAGGGCTCCGCTCTAAATAGACGTATTTCAATAACTTAAACTTATTTTTGGCTAGAATTTCTGTGTGGTCATAAAAATTTACAACCTAATATTTTAGAAAAAAATATCCTTGATGTTAAGTTGGACTATTAGTCATATCCATGCCAAATTTCATTGAAATCAATACATTGGATTCGAAGTTGTGCGTGTTCGAATATTTAGGTAGATTTTGAATGTTTTGTGGCAACCCTAAACTTTACCGAAAAAAAAATGCTAGATGTTAAGTTAGACTATTAGTCATATCCATGTCAAATTTCATTGAAATCAATCCATTGGATTCGAAGTTGTGCGCGTTCGAATATTTAGGTCGTTTTTTTAATGTTTTGAATGTTCTGTGGCAGCCCTAACCATTCTCGAAAACAAAAATATCCAAGATGTTAAGTTGAATTATTATTGATATTCACGTCAAATTTCATTGAAATCAATCTGGTGGATTCGAAGTTGGTCGCGTTCGAATATTTAGAATATTTAGATAGTTTTTAAAATTTTCTGTGACAACCCTAAAAATTCTAAAACGTGTTAATGTCTTTGTTTGAATAAGCTATGTAACACAAAACTAAGTAATTTTTAATATTTAGTTTTGCAAATGTTCTATGGCAACCCTAAACATTTTCGAAAAAATAAATATCCTAGATGTTAAGTTGGACTATAAGCCATATCCATACCAAATTTCATTGAAATTAATCCGGTGGATTCAAAGTTGTGTTCTTTCAAACATTTAGAATTTTTAAGTAGTTTTTTGAATTTTCTGTGGCAACCCTAAACATTTTCGAAAAAAAAAGTATCCTAGATGTTAAGTTAGACTATTAGTCATATCCATGCCAAATTTCATTGAAATCCATCCGGTGGATTCGAAGTTGTGCTCTTTCGAAAATCTGAGCAAACATACAAACATACAAACATACACACAGACAAAAATTCTAAAAATGATAAAAATGAATTCTGCTGGTCCATCTAAGTCCCCCCCACTATTTTTTTTCCAAATATTTCGAATGTACAGACGCGACCAATTTTACATTCTTATTATATGTATAGATGTGCCCGCGACTTCGTACGCGTAAATTTTAGAAGAAAAATTACTACGTCCGCATGGACAAGCTTCCAAACAGTCATTTTTTTTATTCGTATCGTATACACTTACTTTCATTATGCATTTAGTTAATTAAACAGACACATCAATATTATTTATTTGTTCAGATAATGTATGTACGTTCCAAAGTTAAAAGAATTCAATTTTCTCTCCACAACATGTACCAAAAAATACGCAAATGCTCCTAACAAGCCGTCACTCCTCCCCACTAATTGCTTATCTCCCGAGTCACCCCCATAATCAAATCTCAGGGGACAGGTGTCCACGGCACCTCGACGTCAATTAATCATCGCTTAAGACGATACAAGAAAAAAATGAATTTTAGTTTCGGGGTGTGGCTAGCGTCGCGTGAGCTGCCGAAGGATATATCCCTCTCGCTTAGCTAGGACAGAACAGCTATGGAGTAGACTATAGTATAGTTATTTTTTGAAGGAACAATATTGTTTAATTCGTACAATTAAAATAATATGTCCCAGTGCACCTTTTAAAATAGATGAAATGGATGAAAATATTCAAATATATTTTTTTCGTTTTATATGGGATTTTTATGTCGAGTGTATTTGAAAAAATAATTTAATTTCTATGTTGTTTTTATTGCTGAAGACAAAGTAAGTCAAAAGAAGACAAACGATACCTACAATATGCTGATAGATACGTATAACAATATTTCGATCGTATAATAGCCTATAACCAGCGGACGATCCAGACGCGTCCAACGATACCTCATTAGTCAAATTATTATGATAAAAATAGTTTGGACGTTATACGGGAGCAGATGAACATACATACATATCGGTCAAAATCATAACCCTCCGCCCACCGTAGTCGGGTAAAAATGTACATACTCTGTGTCAGTGACTAACTGCCGGATATGAGTATCTTTTTCATGTTTCGTAGGCAAAGGAATACTTTGGTACTTAACTTCGATGCCGATCATGAAGTCATCAGCGGTGTCATAATATTTTTTTTTACCATATTTAATTTATTTTTTAATTTAATTTTCAGTTTTTATAAATTTTATTGATTTAACCATGCATTTATTTTTTGTTTATCTTTTTATCTTTATTTTTTTATCTATCAAAATCACCCTTAGACTGGTTACCGCCACAGGTGACAAGAGGGCTGGCTCTTTCCTTGCTCAAAAAATTCGCTTGACAACAGGAACAGCTTGAATACAGGGAGGACATGCAGCCAGTATCCCACGCGGACGGTATTTGTTTAATTAGGGGTAGGTTGTTATTTTATTGTATTTTATTTTAATTTATGTTATATTATATTGTATTTTAATGATAAAACATGAAAAATAAAAAATATTGTTTTTTTTTTTTATTTAATTTTACTTTTATTTATTGTTTTATATTTATTGTGAATTATAATAATTTTAATAATCAATATTGGACTATGTCTGAAACAAATACATTGAATTGAATAATTTAAATACAAAAATTATCACATTAACTCGTTAAATCACGGTTTACACCCGCTAGAACGAAAAAGATCCTAACATGGTAGGTAGGACCTGAGGGTTGGCCAGTTAATTACTTAAAATACACTATATTTATTTCAAGAAAACATTCATAAGATCTGAAGGCGTCGGACTCGCACATAAAGGGTTCCGTACCACCGTAGAATAAACACATCAAAAATATCAAGTTTGAGACTTGATATTTATTTTTAAATGTTATTATATTTTTAGTATTTGGGGTCGGTGCCAATCTATCTTCTTACTTTTATAGTAGGTAGACTTGGCATACCAAGATTGGCACCGACTTCAAATACTCGATAACACACCATCACGTCTGGTTTTCCTGAAGGGGTAGGCAGAGGTGGTAATAGAAATATTATTTCAGGCTTTTTAGTGCATCAGGTTTTTTTGAAGTCGGTTATTTTTTTTATAAAAATAATTTTATTGCACGATTTTTAGTGGCGCCATACCAATGAACATTTTGGCATATTGAACCGTATGAAGTAAGCCCAACAAAAGGTAACTGCTGTAAATCGTTGAAGAATTCCCTCGTCTGTGTATGGTCTCCATCATCAGACCTGTAATGGCACTTATAAACTATATGGATGCAAAGTTCCCATCAATAGAAATGAATTAAGCCCAAACACCAGGTAATTGCTGTAAATCGTTGAGGAGTTCCCTTGACTGTCCTACGTCTTCATCATCAGACCCCTAATGACAGTCACAACCCATCTAGGTGTAAAGTTCTCACCAATACAAATTAATCAAGCCCAAACACAAGGTAGCTACTGTAAAACGTTGAGGAGTTCCCTTGACTGTCCTACGTCTTCATCATCAGACCCCTAATGACAGTCACAACCCATCTAGGTGTAAAGTCCTCACCAATACAAATTAATCAAGCCCAAACACAAGGTAGCTACTGTAAAACGTCGAGGAGTTCCCTTGACTGTCCTACGTCTTCATCATCAGACCCCTAATGACAGTCACAACCCATCCAGGTGTAAAGTTCTCATCAATACAAATTAATCAAGCCCAAACACCAGGTAATTGCTGTAAATCGTTGAGGAGTTACCTCGACTGTCTTTCGGCTCCATCATCAGATCGACTCCAGACCTTCATAAAATAGTAGTGCTTTAAAATAGTTTAAAATTACAAACGCACTAGTCGCCCCTACGATTTTCGAAGGTTCCCCTCGATTTCTCTGGGATGCCATCATCAGATCCTGGTTTCCTTATCATGGTACCACCGCTGGAATATCTCCTTTCCAACAAAAAAAGATTCATCAAAATCGGTTTATAAACGACGAAGTTATCCGCGAACACACATAAAAAAAAAATATATATATATATATATACGGTCGAATTGAGAAACCTCCTCCTTTCTTGAAGTCGGTTTAAAAAGTAGCCTATGTTCTCCGCCAAGACCCAGTCTATCTCCATACCAAAATTCATCAACATTGGTTCAGCGGTTTAGCCGTGAAAAGGTAACAGACAGAGTTACTTTCGTTTATAATATAATAGATTGAATAGGACGGACAAACATTTTCCTATCCATATCTGTAATGTTATTTTTTACGATAATTTATTGATGTATGATATATTTATTACTTGCCCATCCATACCTACAACAAACGCAATAAAGCGACTCCATTGTTTTGACAAGCAATGTATTCCCACTGTCGGCCCAAGACCATGCTGCAAGTATATAACAGTAAGCGAAATAGGGAGTTTTTACAGAAATGACACGAATAACTATGAAATGACAAGAGATGACACAAAATGACAAGAGATGACACAAAATGACAAGAGATGAAAAGAAATTACACAAGACAAGGAAAAGCAAACGAAAATCACGCTGCAGTGCAGGTCGTAGGTTCGATTCCTGCCCAGGACATGCATTTGTGTGCATGAACATGTCCGCATGTCCCGAGTCTAGGTGTAATTAAGTGTATATTTAGTTTGTATTTACAAACAAAAAGTAGTATATGTAGTAATATCAGTTATCTGGTTTCCATAGCACAAGCTCTGCTTAGTTTGGGATCAGGTAGTCATGTGTAAAAGAATTTCCAAGGATATTTATTTATTTATCATAGGCGTCGGCGGACTGTAAATACTGTACTGTACCTGTAATGTGGCACGACCGTAATATTTTTTCGTAATATTTTAAAAAAAATCCATCACAGGTCCGACGTCGAACAAGTCCCAGCGGACACTGACAATACAAAGTTAGAGAGAGACATGGTTAGTTCAAGTACTTAAAATGTGAGATGGCGATATTGTGCGCGCGCTCGGAAATAAACAACGTAAGCGCCAAACCACATTTTCTTGAATTAAAAAAAAACTACTTCATGAATTAAAATATGGTTGAAGGGTAGTTTAGATATCATTATTTTCTATGTTTTAGAAATAATTTCGTGATCTAAATCGTAAAAACATCGTGGTAGCAAGGAAAATTGTAAATAATTAGAGCTCATTTCATAATTTTTTTTTATCGAGAAAATTTCATCAAATCGTGATTTGGATTTAAGGATACTCAAGATAATATAGTCAAAAATCATAATCTAAATATAAGATTCCTAGTCCACATACTTACTTAAAGAAAAAGTAGAATAGAAAATCAACCAAATTTCGAACCCTCATCTTAAGCAGGTTATAATACCTTGTAACTGAGCGAAGCCTGCGTAATAGCATTCCACTATCATTGAACTCTACGCTGATGTAGAGTTTATAGAAGTGGTCTTAATATTATTTGCAGTAAACTAACCACCAAATTTATAGAGACGTTTAGCCAGTTTACAAAGCATTTCCAGGAATAAAAGTGATTTGTAATGCCAGTGTAATTCTTAGTATCTTTCTATTTTGGGGTAATTTTTTCTATGCGTTTCACGCTCTAGACAATGCGATCGTGTCACGTGTCTGTCTATACAATATGTTAAAAAAACCCTGTCCGACCCGAAAACGTATTGTTGGGTATCGAGATTAGATTCCATTTTTGTAAAAAAAAAACTACTGGGCAAAGGCCTCCCATATTTTTTTGTAATACAAATACCCCGTTTACTTAATTATTTTTTTTCATAAAATGACGTCATCACATACTTTGTGGTCTGAGGTGACGCCACACGATCTAACATAATTACTTCCGGTAACGGTGTTGTCATATTTTTAAAATTAGCTTCATTTTGTGGGAAAAAGGCAAAAAAAATTGGCACTTTAAATGTTCATTAATATGTTTACTATCATGAATATTTTTTTTTTATTATTTTATTTGGTCATGTGATTGGGGAACCTAATTACCGGTTTCGGCTCGGACAGGGTTTTCTTAACATGTTGTATATGTATAAATATATCCCACCAAAAACATTTTCATGTAAAAAATATTGCCAGAACGAGACCTCTCAAAAAGTTATGAGATCTCATGTAGAGCCAAGCTTCTAACTCTACACGCCCTAACTCTACAAGCCCTAACTTCACAAACTCTACACCTTAGTCAAAATATGTGGCTTGGCCGTTTCGCTATCAATTTAATTATTACTTTTCATTACTTTTACAATACACACTTACACAACACTTATACAATAGTTCTTGTAGTAACGAAACGGCCCGTACGTAACGGTTCTTGTAGTAACGCTTCGCTTGTCTCGTTCTTGGCGGGGGCACTGCCGTGCCTCCAGATATCTGAGTACGGACTGATTGCGTAGCCTTGCGGAGCTACCGCGGGCACATTCTGCTAGCGGCAGTATCAGTTCATGCGAGCGGGCTGCTAGAATGGCAAATTATACGTTTAGCGTTTAGCGAGCCGGACAGCTCCGGCACCATTCAGGGATAAGGGACACCGCAGACTTGCTACTTTTTGCATCGGCGATCGGCGATTTTGTCGCTTTTATGATCGGAACAGTCGCTGCGTCCGACCGCAGAGAGTCCGCCAAAACGCGATGCAGTCGCAAAATCACCGATCGCCGATGCAAAAAGTAGCAAGTCTGCGGTGGCCCTAAATGGTAGTCGGCTTCTCTGGCGTCCCTAGTGGGGATTGAACCGTTAGCATTCCATGGAGTGCGGGTGGTGAGCGACTCACGGCTCCGTTACCATTCTGGATAAATGGTAGTGAGCGATCACGGTGCAACTCACACGATGAGTACTAGAGCGTATGCTCTGGCGGCAGGACCTACCGTAGATGGTCCCTGACCTCGTAAGGGGTTGCCAGGTATAGTGTGCCGCCCTCTTATAACCTTACGGTTGGTAGGGGGGCCACTATAATATATCTCTGTGCAGGTATGGGTTCTTGTACCTAAAGCGCTGGGTTCCTAGGAATCATATAACGGCCGCACTAGAACATTGGCTATGTCAAAAACGGTGTCCAAACCGGTCTCTAGCCAACCGCGCCATAGTTTACATAGCCAATGTTCTAATGTGGTCGTTATATGACGGCACCTGGAGGAACCCAGGGCTTAACAGCCTTCAGTTGTCCAGACTATAATAAGTACTCAGTAATTCTTAGCTCTTCTAGTATGATAGCTCCACAGCACGTATCGCTGCAACACGCATAATTCCAAATCTAAATCGCGCTAATGAGATGGTAAACCGAACATTAATGGATGTAGTGTTGCACGTTCGGATAGTCATGATCAATGGATTCCAACTAATGAATTTGAGCTGCTATCGAAAATTGTGTGTATCGAGTGCACTGAGAGAAAGTTTTACATAAATAATGACAACAAATTACTTTGTAATTCTTTTTGGTATTTTTTTCTACATGTTTTGTATTTACATCAATCAAATTAGTGCGTACAGATGCCTCGCATGCCTCGCGCAAGCACTCACGTTATGACATGTCTATGCATCGCTCGTCATAACTGAGTGCTTGGGTGAGGCACGCGTCTGATATAGACGCAGCCATTGCCGGGTAGCTATTCTGCAACGATATAATCATATATCACGCGTGAACCTGCTGGTGAAATGTCACATTTTAGTTTAAAAATTAACAGTCAGAATTGTGTTTGTCGTTGCTACAATGGGAATCACATAAAAAAATCTCCCAGTATTACTACTTTGTTTGCTTGCTTGTATATTTAAACATTGACCTATTTACCATACGGTACCAACTGTCTTGTAAACGGTAACCTCGCTTCTTTAAGCAAGCCCATGGGACCCCACAAAATTATCCAAGTGTTTGTTCAAATAGCTGAAAGTTTTCCTGTAACTTCCTGAAATCTTCGCGACCCATAAATCCGCGAACAATACAGTTCCCGACTCACCGTGAGTTTACAAAACAAATTTCCCGAAGATTTATCCATAAATTGTTCATTGTCTGTGCATGTCCCGAGATTTTTAATTAAAATAGTTTTCTGAAGGTCTTTGGACTAAAGGTGCTAGACGCGAAACTTTTACACGGATTGTAAATGCGGAGATTAAATTAATGAAAGATTGCTTTTTGTTTTGGCATGTTTTGTGCTTAAAATAACGGAACGGGTGCTATTCTTTGACGGGTACAGATAAAGTCGATTTACGCAAACTCTCTTTTAAATTTGCCGACGCTGAATTCTACCACAGTACTACATCACCAAGCCAACTAGGCACTCGGGTCAATATCAAATGGTAATAAGGGACCATCCATAAATTACGTCACACGAATTTCATGATTTTTAGACCCCACTCCCCCTTGTCACAGCTGGTCACATTTGCGAGACCCCTCCCTGTGTGACGACACATATTTATACAATTTTAAGAATTTTTCAAAATTCAAATTTCGGTTTTAAAACTTAGATATATTAGATTTTTAAATGTGACGTCACAAAACTTAGGACCCCTCCCACCCCCTTGTCACACAATGTCACATTTCGTCGACCCCTCCCCCCCTTTGCGTGTGACGTAATTTATGGATGGCCCTTAAGTCAATGATTCCGCGGTCCGTCCACAACGTAGTGAGCCTGGGCCAATGCCTGGGCACTCCTGTGGTAGTAACTCCCACTAGGAAGGACCGCGGAATCATTGACTTATTATCATTTGATATTTATACCCGAGTGCCTAGTTGGCTTGGTGGAGTAGTATAAATAATAATACTATATAGATTCTCGACCTTTATTATAAAAGTTAACATATATGCCTCGTCTAAACACGTCATTTTTAGGTAACTACATAACATTCTATAACCGCGAGCGTACTTAAAATTATATAAAAAGTAGGAGTGGGCGTTAATTCAACGAACGGCTTTTTTTAACTGTTAATCTAATGTTAACGAATTAACAGCTTTTTGTTTACTGCAAAACCCGCTAAATCTATCAACTGTGTCATTCAACGATTTTGGCAATGCGCTTTTTTTATTATCTCAACGAAAAGGTATTCAAAAGTCGCTAACGAAATCTGAAGCTGCTAACGCAAAACCAGCTAAAATTATCTATTTCTTCTGCGTTGAAAGAACGAATAGAAACGGAATATGCCGAGTGGACGCGAGGGCGCCTATGTGAGCGAGCGAGACGCCGCTAGCTTAAAATTGTACGAGCGAGAGTGAGAGATATCTATGTTTCTAAGTTCGCTTGCTCCATGGCTCGCGCCGCTCTGTCTTGCCGAAACGAACAGGTTTTTGCTTGTAAACATTACAATCAAATTAGTTTGTTTGAGTGACAGGTTGAAGGTCAACGCATTTTTATTTTGATAAGTGAAAGTTTAAGTTGTAGATTTCGTAAAATATAAAAAAAATAAGATGATTAGATATGTATATAAAAAAATAAAATGATTATGTACATAAAATGAATTAAACTTTTAAATACGCCTGGTATATCCTTTTTCCGCCAGCCAGTCCTAAGCCTGGAAAAGTATGAAGGCAAGTTTATTTCATTTAGATGACGACTTTTGATCATTAATTATTTAAAATTGACTGGTCACTCAAACAAGCTAACTTCAAAACACGAAAACATTGCTTTGGTTTTAGGAGCCTGCGGCGTAACGTCAGCTCTTTTTTCAATTTGAACAAAGTTTCATCTATTAACTGCTACGTTGCCGTTGGTACAAATCTGTTACATTAACGGCTTTTTTAACAGGTTAACATGATGAATTTAACGGCTTCGTTGCGTTAACCCAAAAATCGTTAACGACCCACCACTAAATTAAAAAGCGCTACGTAAGTGTGCGTAGCGTTACGTTGATGACCAACCGAGGCAGCCTCGCAAGGCCGTGCGGTCAGTTTGTACACGGCTATCACCAGAATGAGTCACTTATTGTCCTCCCATTTTAACCTACTCTAGATATATACAGGGTTATTGGTAAATCACTAACAACCTTCCAGGACTGTATTACTAACATCAAAAACAACAACTTTTGTACTATGACTTTTTTCAAAACAATAATACATTTAACAAAAAATCACTCTCTAAAAAGTATAAAGCTCCGTTTAGGTTTTAGGTAGGTATTTTAGGGAAAAGTGGAATATAACCACGTACCACGGCTATCCTCTAGATGAGAATATTGTCTTGTTTCATACATTTTTGAGCGTGATTTTTTTTGTTAAATGTACTTATTATGTTTTGTAAAAAGTCATAGAACAAAAGATGCCGTTTGTGTTGTTAGTAATACAGTCCTGCAAGGTTGTTAGTGTTTTACCAATCACCCTGTATATGTCTAACATGATCGATACGTTTGCCATTTTCTTACAAGAGCTTTAAGCATCTCACAAATCCAATAATCACACAATAGAAAATTCCTCAAGGACCTAATACGTTATTTTATTCCGCAAAAACCGTCCCCTTTCTTACGTAGTGAAGTGGACAAATATTTTTACGGTGGTTTGAGCTTTTAGAAATAACGCTGGAATTGGACGTACTGAGTTAGGTTAGTTCTCTGCCGATATTTTTATACGAGCTCTCCTATATGACTTGAGTTCACGACATTTGCTGCGTCCACAAGCCCAGCCCCTCTAGACAAGTGGCTGACGTCCACAAGCGTTCCTTCAAATCGCTACGCTTCATGTATGGAAATGACATTAGTCACGTTATCTACATAGCGACTTGTAATATCATTTCCATACATTGTGAAGTCTATTCTATTCTATAGCGTTCATGTCACTTATCTAGGGGGGCTGAGAAGTCGCGCCTTAGCTATCAGTCATAATGTTATGTCTATGGTATAATAATATGCTAAGTACCTACGTCACCATAAAATCAGTCTAAAATATTAATAATATCCTGGGACATTCTTTTACACACGGCTACCTGATCCCAAACTAAGCAGAGCTTGTACTATGGAAACCAGATAACTGATATTACTACATATACTACTGTTCGTTTGTAAATACATACTTAATATACATATACACCCAGACTCGGGACACACAGACATGTTCATGCACACAAATGCATGTCCCGGGTAGGAATCGAACCTACGACCTGCAGCGTGGAAGGCCGAATCTTAGCCAACCACGCCAACAGGCCCGCCAAATAATAAATAAATATCGCTAGACTTACACACCAACTGTATGTACCACAGAGTAAAGACTAAAGAAAGAGGTGCCCTTATTAGATATATGTAAGAAAAAAAACGTGGTCATTGTTTTTTCATTTTCATTGTTCTATCTACCGGTAAATAGTTGAACTACTCACTTCGTTTTATGTCGATGTTAGTACTAGGCCGACCACTCAGCCGAGTTGCTTAGGGCCAGTCCCCTTAGTAATTGGTCCATGACCCAAACTAAGCAACGCTTGTAGATACTATGGCTACCATACAATCCACTGGGGGCGATCCCTGTAACAAAAACAACCCAGGGCTACCTATGAAAAGGCCGTTTTAGAAATTTGGCTCTAGCGGGAATCGAACCTGCAACCGCCCGATGCAGTGAGCTGCGCGGCCTACGTTCGAACACTTCGAACCACTGCGCCAAGCGGTTCATTAATATAAATCGTCTCCTCGAGAAGTTTTTTTAGGATCGCCTGATGTTAAGCAGTTACCGTAGCCTATAGATGCCTGCAATACCAAAGGCATTGCTCGCACTTTGCCGACCTGAAAAGCAATGGGAAGGAGGGAGGGGAAGGGGAGTGGGTGTTGGGCTTCAGGCTCTCTCACTCATCGTACGAAACGCAGCTGAGCTGCTTTACGCCGATCTTCTGTGAGAGCGTGGTACTACCCCGGTCGAGCCAGCCCGTATATAAGCCGCAGTCAATTGGCTACAGCTTGGCTCTACCACCTTCAAAAACTCTCAACTTAACTCCCAATTTCCTAACCGTTTCTGAAATGTCATCATCAACGTTGATCCCAGAATAAACATCTTGGGGTCACCCAATCAGCACTCGGGAAAGAGTAAGTGACCCACATCCAGAGAATATATTCCAGGGTCTTACAATGGAGTTCAAGAGTTTTTTGTATTCTGGAAACGACACTTTTAAGGAGTATTCTTAAAAAAAATAAAACAAGAAAATATTCTCATCTAGAGGATAGCCGTGGTCCGTGTAGGTCCTTTAGGGCCAAATGGCATATGAACACGGACCACGGCTATCCTCTAGATGAGAATATTTTCTTGTTTCATACTTTTTAGAGCGCGATTTTTCAGCAGTCGGGTTTTAGTTTTAAAATGTGCTCATCAAGCTCTTTCATTTGATACCCCACACGGTTTCTTTAAAAAATGTTTTTTTTTTAGTTCATGACATTATGTCCTCTAGAGGGCGTCATATGCAATTTTATGTAAGGTCACATAGCCTATAACCAGCGCGCCATTAAGCCGCTTCCAACGATACCTCATTTGTCAAATTACGACAAGTCGTTTGGAAGTTAGGTGGGAACAGATGCACATACATACATACATACATACATACATACATACATACATACATACATACATATATACATACATACATACATACATACCGGTCAAAATCATAACCCTCCGCCGTAGTCGGGTAAAAAACGACTAAAGCGACTCTTAGTAAACAATTTAAAATGTCAAATTTTAAGTGGCCCTCGTAGGCCTAAACGAAGTACACTTATTGTAATTTTTTTCATTTGATTGTTTTATTGTTTTAAACTAATTTTGACGACCGCTTGGTACAATGGTTCAAGCGTAGGACGCTCGGCTCACTGCATCGGATGGGCAACCAGAGGAAAATTTCGGAAACGGCCTTTTCGTAATTTGCCCTGGCCAGGGTGTCACTGGGATCGCCCTCAGTCCATTGTACGGTAACCATAGTACAAGCATTGCTTATTTGGGACCATACAGTTGGTGTGTAAGTCTGGCGATATTTATTCATACTAGCGTTTCGAAGCATCATTTGCTATCGCTAATTTCTGATCCCAAAAATCAGCACAGAAATTTACGATTTTGGTCTGCAGCTCGACCGCCAATGATAGTGTGAAAAAAATGAGTTTTTTTAAATCTAAGCATAGGCTATTATTATGAAAACCCGGTTAAAATAAAATTGGTTCAGGCATATTTTGTGATGCTCTCGGAACAGGCAAACAGACAAGAATTCTCAAAACAGTGGAATTCATAATGATTTTCACTGTATTGCCAAGTATCCTCAAATACCTTTATTAAATCCATGTCACATCCAGTCCCAACCCTCTCAACGCTGCGGGTAAAAACGGCCGAGTGTTGCTCGAGACAGGTGAAATAGTGCGAAAAATTGGCCAGCGGTCAACCGGCTACGTTTCCCCGCTCGCATTGACAGGGTTGGAATGCTTTACGTTGTGCTAATCAGGTCGGTGAGGTAAAATAATACGTTTAGAAAACCGGCCAAGTCCTTTTCAGACTCGCACGTAAAGGGTTCTGTACCGCCGTGGAATAAAAATGTCAAAAATATCAAGTTTATTTTATGGGGACCCCTTTCATTTTTACATTTTATTTTATTTTTAGTATTTTTTTGTTGCAGCGGTATCAGAAATACACATTATGTGAAAATTTCAATTCTCTACCCATAACGATTCGTGAGATATAATCCACTGACAGACGGACGGACGGGCAGACGGACAGCGGATGCTTAGTAATAGGGTTCCGTCGGCACCCTTTGGGTGCGGAACCCTTCGTATGATACAAAGGGCCATACATACCCCTTTGTTATACCTATACCCTTTAAGGGAAACCGTTTTTGTTAGAAAGGGCCAGTTATGATTTGGCGGGTTATGTTTCTTTGTATATTTTTAATTAAACTGGGTCGTTTTTGATACCTGAGTATTTTTATAAATTTTGGAAATAATGCGAGGCAACGCGATCGTTGGCTCGGGCAAACCACGCCATTACGTATCATTACTGAACAAGGCAAGGCAGTATCGCGAGGCTGCTCAGTCGGTCAGAAAGCCTTTTTTGTCGCCTTAGAAGGCACATGGGTCTACTTATCCGTTTATAAATCGTAAAGTCTTACCGGTCAACATGTTGTCGGCAAAGAACTGCTAAGGGAAGGCCAACAACATGTCGACTGCAAAAAAATTACGATTTATAATAAAGAATTCATGAAGATAATAATGAAAGACGGTGGTTTTACATATGTCACGCGAGGCAGCATTGCCTCGCTTAGTTTGACCGATCGTGCTCGAGCCAAATGATCCCACTGCCTCAACCGAGCGCTGTCATTTGCCTAGCCTAGTTTGGCCTACTCATGAGAAAGAACTATAATGTTGATATTGTCGGCTATATCCGTCTCTATCTAGTGTGTAGCCCTTTGGTTCACCCGAGCATGTGATTGAGGCTGCCGCGTGCCGCGCGCGGCTTGTAACCGCGCAGCCACGCGCGGCATGCGCCTGGTGTAGACGCAGCTATTGTTAAGCACCTTGAGAGTCTGGTCATTTCCAACTTAAGGCCGTGGTCTCCTATTAAATGCCATCGGCCGCTTACAGCGTCACGCGTACGCCGCGTCACAATGCTTACTATAGAAATGTACTGTTGTGGTCTCCTTCACACGCCGACGTCACTATAGTAACATTGTACGCCGTACGTCAACGTACGCCGCGGTACGCGTGACGCTGTAAGCGACCGATGGCACTTAATAGGAGACCAAGGCCTAAAGCGCTGGGTTCCAAGGAATCATATAAAGGCCGCACTAGAACATTGGCTATGTCTTAAACGGTGTCCAAACCGGTCTCAAGGCAACCGCGCCATAGTTTACATAGCCAATGTTCTAATGCGGTCGTTATATGACGGCACCGTTCTGGAGGAAACCAGCGCTTTAGGGGAGCAGACGCGGCGCTAACTTTTTAGGGAGCCGTAAAAGTACCTTTTAAAGAACCTCATGTTGTTTGATACAATACTTTGTAAAAAACTTCGCTAGTAACCATTTCCACTTAGGTTTTCCACTTGTTCTCCTATGAGTTTGAGTGTGCTTTTAGTACTTTCGTAAGTTAAGTTAGAAGTTTACTTTGTTAACTTAAACCGGGGAGTTTGTTATTAAAATTAGTTAAATTTAATGTTATTAGCGTATGAGAAAAGTTGCTTGAAACATGTTTTGTTGTTGAAATTACTAAAACAACTGGTCTTAGAATAGGTACTGGAAGCGTATTATGAAATCGAACATCTGTTTTGTTCATTTTGATACTATGCGAAAATGTGTCAAAATTCAAAATTCGCAGCCCGAAAAAAACGAAGTCTTGCTATTGTACCGGGTTTATGTACCATCGCTATTATTTTTTTCGATAGCGCTAATATCTCTATTTTATATGACTAAGGTGGCAAACAAGCGTACGGCCTGCCTGATGTTAAGCAATTACCGAGGTGCAAGATTGCAAAAGCAATTCCGTTTTCCGACCCACCAGCAGAATCCGCTAAATTTCCGTGACTTTTTACAGATTTTTACAGTTTTTCTCGGAATTGCTAGGGATTCCTCAGAAAACTTGAAAAATGCATTGCATTGGCTATCCGATAGTACTTTATGACATAGTCGCTGTACCCCGCGGCTTCGCCCGCGTGGAAAACGATGTGTATAATTAGCCTATGCTTTATTCCAGAGTCTACACTATCTACGTTTCAAATATAATTAAAATCGGTTTAGTAATTATGGAGATTCGTGGTAACAAACATTCTCACACACACACACTTACTTTCGCATTTATAATATTAGTAGGATATTTTACACAAATAAAATGATCATCGTACTACATTGTATGACGACAAACCTCGACGAAGGTCGCACCGCGTCGCGAAGCCTCGTCTACTCCCAAATTCTTTCTTCTTTCATGAATAAAAGTGTTTTTGAATGGTAAATTATTATCTCGAGCGATAAGGTGACCCAGATTTCGCATGAATGCGAGACATCTTGGTCCTGAATGGTACTTTTTAAGAAAACAAAAGCTTTAAAATAGATTCGAGAATTATGATAAACATTATTTTTATGATGAGATTTTTCTCGGCTTTTGTTGGTTGAGATTAATCTGCGGTGTTAAAACTTATTGCGGAAGATTTTATCGAGAAAAACAGTGTTGGTGGATACTTATTTTTGTTATTAATGACAAGATAACTCAATAATTAAAACCAAAAATTAATTGGGTTACTAAAAATAGTAAATAATAAAGCCTCCCACAATTAATTAATTGTGGAGAGACTTAACACAAAACTACGGATTGCGTGATCACCGCAAATAAATGAATACGACTTACATCTAAGATATATTTTTTTTCTCAATTACTTACCCGGCGTAGAGTCCAATTACTATGCTAAATTCCAGTGGAAAACTATTTTTTTATTTTACTAAGGTGACAAACAAGCGTTCGGCTTGCCTGATGTTAATCAGTTACGTAGCCTATAGTTCCTTCAATGCGAAAGGCATTGCTCGCACAGAGGCATATACACAATACTACAGGCATCGCTCGTGGGGCAGAGGGAGGGCAAAGACGGGTGAATATTTATAGGAAGCCTATATCACAGTATAAATACTTATATACACACACACACACTTAGTATACACTATATTAAGCCATGCTTTGACAATGATGTTGAGTTTACAAGTACTTTTAGGATTATACTGAAAACTTCAAAATTTGTAGACACCCTCACCTCCCGAGTATTAAGACACGTAGTGAGCACGTCTGCCGCGGATATAGCGCGGTTTTAGTAAATTATTTCATCTGCGTGGAGGGAAAATGTTAAAGAACCATTCTGTAAATGAAAGACCTTTGCATATAGACTGAAATTTACAAAATAATAAATATTCTTGACAGAGGCTGAAGTAGATTTCATGAGTTGAGCCAAACGAGTAGGTATATATAACATAGGGCATCCTATGGTCAGTTAAAGTGACGACCTGTCCTGGGTTGTGTTCTAAAGGGGGTGATCCATTGGCGAGCAACACCGCCGGTACGCCAACGAACTCGCGAGCCAAAGGTCTAAACCGCCAATGGAGCACCTAAAAGTTTGCGGACTTTAAAACCGGCGGATTTGCTCGCTGACTCTTTGTGCATGCTTGAAATTATATGTCCACGGTGCAAAAAACAGTCGCAAAACTGTTTTGCTCGCCAATGGATCACCAACGAAAGCCAACGAGCCGGCGAGCCAACGGTTTAAACCGTTGGCTCACCGGTTCGCAAATGGATCACCCCCTTAATTCTTACTTAAAATGAAATATTTTATTAGTGAAAGATTGATATGATGTTTTCCATTGTGGACTACCTAGTCCACAACACACTCTAAGCGCCGCAATACATGGACTGCATGTTGCTGTCGAAAGCGACAGCTCTATTGCAGTTGGTTGCAGTCGACCGCACCGACAGCTCGCGACAGCGCGCCGACTGCTTGACGCCAAGCAGTAGCGAGCTGTCCACTGCAACCAACTGCAATAGAGCTGTCGGTCAGCAAAATGCAGTCCGTGTATGGCGGCGCTAAGATTCCCTGTATCGTGTCATCAAAGTCAGTGGACATAATTATTTGGTGGTAGAGCCAAGCTGTAGCCAATTGACTGCAGCTCGTATACGGGCTAGATCAATCGGGTAGTACCACCCTCTCAAAGAAGATCGGCGGCGAAGTGAGAGATCCGGAAGCCTAACCCACACCCCCTTCCCCCCCTCTGTCCCACCCCCTTTAGGTCGGCAATGTGTGCGGGATGCCTTTGAAATCGCAAGCATCTATAGGCTATGGTCACTGCTTAACCCACCTTAATAACATAAGCAAAAAACTATTTTCCGGTTTTCTCGAAACAAATAAAACCACCAAAAACTATTTCTATACAAAAACAATGCAATTAAAATTTGCAAGTCCGCAAGTCCAGGCTTCACGGTGGTACATTAATATTACTTAGAAATATTATTAAGTCAAAAGAACGTAAAGATATAGTAGGACTCTCGGTCGAACAGATTATTGAGATTTCCTGTGTTGAGCTGGATAAGCACATTGTAGTATGTGTTTACAGACCCCCAAACATACAGAATTTTAGTATATTTGAATCTGTGATGGAAGATGTGTTAAAAAAAATCTTTGTAAGTAATAAGTCTATTATAGTCTGTGGTGATTTTAATATTAATATTTTAGAAGAAACTAGCTATACTGATAGACTGTTAGGCCTTTTTAAAGCATTCAATTTAGCTCACGTTTTTTTCGAACCGACCAGAGTAACTTCTACTTCTGCCACTTGTATAGATAATGTATTCTGTAGTTGTAAATATTTAGATACAGCAATAGTTTGCCATTTGCCGTCAGATCATAGTGGTCAAACGGTCACCTTTAATTCTACCATACCTATAAAAACCATAAAAATTAAATGTAGGAATGTAACATCAGGGAACTTACAAAAATATAATACTACTTTGTTTACCAAATTAAGTTTTCCCAATTATAACTTAGATGATCCTGATAGTTTTTACGCAGACTTTTTTGCAGTTATACATACAGAATTTGATAATAGATTTCCTATTAAAACAAAGACAATAAAACCAAAATTTACCTTCAGTGACTGGGCCACCCTAGGGATACGTAGGAGTAGGGAAAGGCTATTTGAGCTTTATGAACAGAAGGCCCAGCTTCAAAATGCAGCTTTTACTCAGTATGTTAGAAATTATTCTAAATTGTTTAGGAAAGTATGCCAGGCGGCCAAAACGATACACATTAGACAAAAAATTATATCTGCAGATAACAAGATCAAGACCACCTGGAATATAGTTAACAGTGAAACTGGAAAAACCAAACAACGCAATACAGATTTCACTTTAGAGACCTCGCGTGGTCTCATTAGTTCAAATGAAGATGTAGCACAGGAATTCGAAACGTTCTTTACAAACATCCCTGTAAAAACAACAGAATTTTTAAACTGCTCTCCTTCACTTTCACTCTCACTTCTTAAAGATAACATAGCCACTTGTCCTGTAGAATTTAAATTCGATTATATTAACGATCGGTCTATTGTTAAAGCCTTCAGTAACATACAAATTAAACCAACTGAAGATCTATGGGGAATGTCAGTAAAAGCATGTAAAACTATCATTGGTACTGTGGCGCCATATTTAGCTTTGATTTTTAACAAGTGTGTTGATCAGGGAGTCTTCCCGGATTTAATGAAATACAGTAAAGTAATACCCCTTTTTAAATCCGGTAATAGTAAAGACCCCAACAACTATAGACCAGTATCCGTCTTGCCAGTTTTTAGCAAAATATTTGAAAAGATTATGCTTACTCAAATGTTACATCATTTCAACGCAAATAACATCCTGCATGATCAACAATATGGTTTCACCAAAGGCCGCTGTACTATCGACGCCGGTGTCACCTTAATCAAGCATATCTTCGACGCATGGGAGAACTCACAGGATGCTATTGGTATCTTCTGTGACCTCTCAAAGGCATTTGATTGCGTCAATTATGAAATACTTTTGCTTAAATTGGAACATTACGGTGTTAGAAATAGGGCGCTCAAACTTATAAAATCTTACCTAGTAGGTAGAAAACAAAACGTTCAAATAAATGGTGTTAAATCGTTAGGCTCTCTAGTTAAAATGGGAGTTCCTCAAGGATCCATTTTGGGTCCTTTTCTGTTTTTAGTATATATAAATGACCTTCCGCATATAATACAAAGTAGGGCAGAGATAGTTTTATTTGCCGATGATACCTCTTTGATTTTTAAAGTAGGTAGACATGTAAATAATTTGGACAACGTGAATAATGCTATTCTTCAGGTCCATAACTGGTTCAATACTAATAATTTAGCATTGAATAGTAACAAGACTAAATGTGTAAGATTCTCATTACCTAATGTTAGAAGTAATGAATGCGATGTAGTACTAAATAAAGAAAAACTTGAATTCGTTAATGATACTGTTTTCTTAGGTATTACGCTCGACTCCAAATTACAGTGGGGCCCACATATAAGAGCTCTCGTGAAGCGGCTCAGCTCCGCCGCCTACGCTGTTAGGAAAATTAGACAACTTTCCGATATCGACACCGCGAGAATAGTTTATTTTAGTTACTTTCATAGTGTCATGTCGTATGGTATATTATTGTGGGGTAGGGCGGCTGACATCGAATCTGTTTTTATTTTACAAAAGCGGGCCGTTAGGGCCATCTATAATTTAGGAAGTCGCGACTCCTTGAGGGAACGGTTTAAGGAAATCAACATTATGACTGTACCATGCCAATACATTTATGAAAACATAATGTACACTAGGAAAAATTTACATCTCTTTAAAAAGTTAGGTGAGAGTCATCGATATAACACTAGAAATAAAGACAAATTAGATCAACCGCGCTTTCGACTTGCGAAAGTTCACACATCTTTCATGGGATACTGTGTCAAGTTTTATAATAAAATACCACCAAACATACTTAGTCTTAGTGAAACTAAATTCAAAACTTGTGTAAAGCGTACGCTTTGTAAGCGGGCTTACTACACATTAGATGATTATTTGAAAGATAAAGATGCTTGGCTAGGTGCTGGTCCAGCTCCACCGGAACGGGAATAATTCCTCAGAATTTCTTGTCTTGATTTATTCCTTATTTATTTATTGTTTTCCTCTTCCTTCTCTTAATTTAGCGCTATTGACATATTAGTCACAATTACCACCTTTTTAAGTTGTGGAAATCATGTATCATGTAGCCATTGACAAGCATTTGTATGTCAATTGTAGCGGATGTTGTCTTGCCGTACGCTTACTTAGCTTTGTTGAACTATGTCACTGCGGTAATGGATCGGTCATGCTCACTCTAATGTCCTTGCTTGCGGTGGCTCTGTGGAGCGGGTCACCCTCTTCCCTCTAAAATGGTTGAGGAGGGTGATGCCGCTGCTCAAGTCATGCTCGGGTTCCGGGCGCTGCTTGCGGGGACTGGTCCGCCCATTTTCCACTTGACACCGTTGTTCCAAAACTTTTACAGACAAGACCTAAGCACGGAAGGCATCACACCAAAACAATCGTTATAAATATTCACCTTTTGGTTTGACAGTTAAGTGGGAGTAGGCATGCACAGCTTTCTAGGCTAATTTTTATTAATTTTTATTTAAATACCTTATTTTCTTTTTTTACTCACACTGTGTTAATGCATGCCTGCTCACATAGCGTTACTGTTTGAAAATGTATACAATTATTCTTTTGAAAAGAGTAACCATTGAGTTTCTTGCCGGCTCTTCTCAATGGAAGCAACATTACGAACCGGTGGTAACGCTAAAATATTGTTTATATTGACTATTTATAAATGCTCTAATGAGCTTACATGAATAAAAACCTTTTGACTTTGACTTTGACTTTGGCTCACCCGAGGCAAACATTTGCACTGCCTCGTCCGAGCGCTATCATCTATAATTTTCCTTATTGTCAGCCGGCCTGTTTATGTCAATTTGCGTGAGCTGATTGCTCGAGTTAAAATAAAGGCAGGGTTGCAAGGCAACGTCAATCAATACCCAGATAATAACAAATGAAAATCGTTCAAAGGTTTTCTATTTGTCGATTATGTCCCATGAAAGGCATAACGAGCCACGTTCTAGCCATTTCCTCGACAAAGGGAAGGAAAAATAAATCCAACGTTAACGTTTACGGCAAATGTTTGGGAAAACATTTGACTAACGTACACTGATAACGAAAGGGAAGTTGTTAAATAGCTTGTTATTACAGATTTTTGCCTTGAAATTGACATTTAGAGGATAATCGTTTCTTCTTCTTATCGTATGGTTAGCTGTGGCCAACCTGGGGGCTTACCACGAACTCTTATTGCGATTCAATTACAGGAACGTTTTAACGTTTCAGCGACTTTTTGTGCAATGACGTACCTTATTGTCATGGCAATAAGAAACGTCATTGCACAAAAAGTCGCTGAAACGTTAAAACAAAACTGCTATAAGAGGTGGTGGTAAGCCCCAATCTAATCTATTTAATAACTACGTAGCTTAGTTGGCAGTGATAGCCGATTGGTTAAGCACGCGTCTTGCGAGCTTAAGGTCCAGGGTTCAAACCCCGGCTCGCACCCCTGGATTTTATGAAATCTAAGTGCGAATCATAATTTTTATTTATCACTTGCTAACGGTGCGGTGAAGTAAAATATCGTGAGGAAACCTGCATATCTTAGAAAATCTGTAAATTTTTCGTAAGACATGCAGGTTTCCTCACGCGGCACTCGATACCTATATGTGGACGCGCATTTCCTCGGGTGTTTCTCTCTTTATTAAGGACCTGGATTATGACCTGAATCCCCCTCGCATTGAGGGGAGGCCCGTGCCCAGCAGTGGGACGTTAAAAGGGCTAATATTATTATTATTTAGGACCACCAATAGTTGTTAAATTCATGCTTATATGGTTTATACATACAATACTAGTAGGTACGAGGACTTAAAGTACAACTACTTATAGGTGATCAATAAAGGCGGTGTTAAATGTAGAATAAAAGGTGGTAGAGCCAAGCTTTAGCCAATTGACTGCAGCTCATAAACGGGCTGGCTCGACCGGGGTAGTACCACCCTCTCACAGAAGATCGGCGTAAAGTGGCTATTACAGCTGCGTTTCGTACGATGAGTGAGAGAGCCGAAAGCCCACCCCCCTCCCCCTCCCTCCACCCCACTCCCCTTCAGGTCGGCAATATGCGAGCAATGCCTTTGGTGTTGTAAGCATCTATAGGCTACGGTAACTGCTTAACATCAGGCGGGCCGCAAGCTTTTTGCCACCGCTGTCCAATAAAAAAAAAAAGAAAACGCTATAGAGTTTGTCGAACAAATATGTTTTCACGTAGATGTGGTAGCAAACGTAAAACTAATAAAGTTACAGTTCAACTACGAACACATACGGTCCCAAATAAAAAACTTTGTAAATTGGTACAAATAAATCCCAGTTGTATTGTCAGTGATATGTGATATTTTAAAAGTTATTGAAAGGAAAATAGCGGGAGCATCCTGGAGGCATCACGCTCGCTTGAGCTTAAATAAGATGTTCTCGCGAGAACGCGACGGCGTTTTTGCTGTATGCCTTAAAATGTAGACTATACGCCATATTTATATGGGTTTTTAGCCAGTTTTCGAAGCATTTCTAGGAGCAAAAGTGATTCCTTGGATGAATGGATCAATTTTCATCTATGTGCATAATTTACAGTTCGCTGACGGTGAGGGAAAACATCGTGAGGAAACCTACCTATCCTTCGGGATTAGGTAATAGTCGGTTCCTGTATACACGGCGAGAAGTTTCACCACCCGTCACGTTGGGTTCGACTATCTGGTGAAACGTGGGCTTAGAGTTGGTTAATACCTCCACAATGTGGTGGTGTATGGCCACTCAAGCCCCTGACTACTCCCGAATGGGGATAAAAGTCGTGACGTTAAAAAAGTGATTTGTATGAATGCCAGGGTAAGTCCATCATAAACTATGTTCATTTTGTGAGAATAAGTAATGCCCGTATTCACAAACATTACTATCTATGAGTTCTCAGAGTGCGCGAGAACGCATAGCCATCCACGATAAATAATAGATGTGTCCATATGGCGCGCATGCCTCACCCGAGCACTCATATTATGACATTACGTCTATGCGTTCCGACGTCAAAAGTGAGTGCTCGCGCGAGGCATGCGCCTGATGAAGACGCCGCCAATAGCTACGTCCAGAAGTGTCACATGCCGCGCGAGGCTGCTCACCCACATGCCTCGCGAAGCACGACGTTTGCCTCAGTCGCATGCCGCGCGAGGCAAATGGCGAGGCAACTGACACTCTAGACAGGGAAAGGTATACCCGATCAATCAGTTTGACACGTTTGACATCGTTCTGTCTCACGACTGCCAAACTAGGCGACGCAAATGTGAGTGCTCAGGTGAGGCAGGGCGCGCATTTGCCTCACGTGAGGCAAGTCAAACACCGCGAGGAAAATTTTCCTCGCGCGGCATGTGACACTTCTGGACGTAGCTAATGATGACGTTATGTCTATGTGGTTGGACGTCAAAACTGATTGCTCGGGCGAGGCTGTTCGTGGCTAGTGGACGCGTTTTATGGGAAAGTAAAAAAGAGTGGTTCCCTTTCTAACAACCGTGTTCACCAACACAGTAACGGACCGTTACGTTGGAATAGTAACCGTTTTACGGTCAGACGTTAACTGCTCTAACAGTCTATTAGTGTTATTGGTGTTAAAAATTGCTTTTTAGGGTTCCGTACCTAAAGGGTGCCAACGGGACCCTATTACTAAGCCTACGCTGTCCGTCCGTCCGTCTGTCCGTTTGTCAGCGGGCTGTATCTTACGAACCGTAATAGGTAGAGACTTGAAATTTTCACAGAATGTGTATTTCTGGTGCCGCTACAAATGCTAAAAATTAGATAAAATTTAAAAATAAAGGGGGCCCCCATACAAGAAACTTGATATTTTTAAAGTTTTTATTCTACGGTAGTACGGATCCCTTTATGTGCGAGTCCGAAACGCACTTGGCCGGTTTTTTATTATGAGTAGGTACCGTACACGTTCATATGCATAATAAATATAATAATAAACAGCTGTTATTTTGACATTACAAACAGACACTTCAATTTCAATTATTTGTTTAGGTTTGTATGAATGTGAATGTTTTATACGCTATGGTCTTATAATTTATACCATCCACTTCAGGCATATGAACCTGTCAACTCTAAGCAAATGTGACGCTGACACGATGTGAGTAAATACAAAAATTACTTTTAATCCAACTAGTTATTGGGGCTCTGAATTATTCAACACTTTCATGTAGGATCTGTTGTGTGTTACATGAATATGATGACGACGTAGTGACAGTGAATAATGACGTTTTATAATATAGAACAGACGTACACGAACGTTAGTGTTCTAAAAATAGTACATTCAACTATACCTACATATCAATTAATACAAGGTCCGGACCTTTCGTTAGGAAGACTTGAATATACATTGTAGCGGTATTAGCTACATAATTGACTGCATCTACAACAGGCCGCGCATGCCGCATGCCGCGCTCGAGTACTTAGTTTGACGTCGGAACGCATAGACATACATAAAATTAGTGCTCGGGCAAGGCATGCGTACCACCTGGACGCACCAAAAGAATACAAGCCATATTACCTGTTATAAGAAAGAGATTAATATACCATTGTAGCATTATTAGATACATAATCATTGGTGCGCGCGTGCATCCGTGCAACCGCGACGTTGGGTGCCGCGTGACTAAGTGGATATCGGGTAGTTGCCTTGCATTCAAGTTGCCAGAATAAACGCGGTAAGTCCCATCTAAAGGTGAGTCGTGCTGTGCCAATGGACTCCGTTTAGTAGGACAAACTTTCTTGGTAATATCTTTGGCTCAATTTAATAATTCCGTTGTCATGTGATATTGTTTTGTTGTTGATTTAAAATTAAATCATTATGTTAAGTTGCAGATGTCCTGGGCGGCCGGATTCTACTATCATCAGGTGGACCGTCTTCCAGTATGCCATCCTTGGCAATAAAAAAAAATGTAGCGACTCTGTAGATATCTACTCTACTTATAGTCAGTAGCCACTCTAACGGTAGAGCTATTGATACCTATAATGACTGTTAAAAAGACTGCTATTAATATTATTGACAGTGAAACGTATAGAGAACTTCACTGCATAGAGAACGTTTGTGATTTCAACCACTTGCGATCGTAAATCTTGAAAACCGAAAAAACCAATCCATCCACAAGCAGATTGAAGCATAAAAATAAACGAAATCAAATTTCGCAAAAATGCTCCGCGTATTTTCCATTCATCCTCGTTCATTCGTTCACAATGACATAGCTCAGATAGCGTCGGTTCGCTGAACGAGTGAGGTGAATGAACGATTTGAAGCAAGTCAGGTGGAAGTATCGGGAAATTTTTGAAAACATGGATATTATGCTTGAAGGAACAGTTGGAGTGGTTTGGTTCAATAAATTAAATTCGACGTGGAAGTAGAGATAGGTTACAATAGGAATTATTCATTTCAAAGATATTACCAAAAAAGAGGGAAACGTGTGACTGTCCAAAGTAGTATATCCTACTAAACCAAGTCCATGGACACAGTACGACGAAGTCGTTTGCGGAAAAATACTTATCGATATTTTAAATACGGCTAAGCATCTGGTGAATAATGTCTTCTTCTGTATTTTTAATAAGTTAATTGTCGAATTGCGAGTGCGATAACAGGTATCAAAATTTTGCTTCATGTAGTGTTCTAACACAAGTTTAATGGATGCGATGTTAGAAGGAACCCTATCTGCTAAAACAATACACCAATGCCTATTTAATAAAATAAAATCTAGTCTTTTTCGCATCGGTTCTTGTTGGCAATGGTATCAGCGTGACCGTTTTTAAAAAAAGGTGATCAACTAAAACAATAAGATTGTCAGTACTAAAAAATTACTAAAATACATGCAAAATTATCTAAATATATAAGAATCAAAGTCCTGATTGACTGACTGACTGACTGACTGACTGACTGACTGACTGACTGACTGACTGACAGACAACGCACAGCCTAAACCGCTGATCGTAGAGACTTGAAATTTGGAGGGTGGGTTTGTCTTGATGTGTAGAGGTGTACTAAGAAAGGGTTTTTTGAAATTCAACCCCTAAGGGGGTAAAATAAGGGATGAAAGTTTGTATGGAAGTTCGTCATTTTTGAAGTTAGAATTATGAAAATTCCTGATTAGGTGTCTTTTGAAAAATAAATAAATATGGGTTTCAGGGTTTTTGAAAATTCGACCCCTAAGGGGGTAAAATAGGGGATAAAAGTTTGTATGGAAGTTCCGTCATTTTTGAAGTTAGAATTACTTAAATTGGTGATTAGGTGTATTTTCAAAAATAAAAAAGAGTAATTTCAGGGATTTTGAAAATTCAACCCCTAAGGGGGTGAAATAGGGGAATGAAAGTTTGTGTTTAGATTTCTTTCGTGTTTTTGGAAATTCAACCCCTAAGGGGTGAAATGTGGAGTGAAAGTTTGTATAGGGGTGGTCGAGTTTTGTTATTTTGACGGGAAAGGGGAAAACGGGGTCAATGGATGTTTTAATAAGTCATCCATATCTCAATATTGGTTATGATTGCTTATTTGAATTGATCAGACTGGGGTTTCCGTATTTTTAATCATTTTGACGAGAAAGGGGAGAGCGGGGTCAGCGCATGTTTAGTCATCCATATCTCAAAATTGGTTATGATTGTTCATTTTAAATAATCAGACTGGGGTTTCAGCGTTTTTAATATTTTGAAGGAAAAGGGGAGAGCGGGGTCAGCGAATTTTAGTCATCCATATCTCGAAATTGGTTATGATTGTTCTTTTTAAATAATCAGACTGGGGTTTCGGCGTTTTTAATATTTTGACGGAAAAGGGGAGAGCGGGGTCAGCGAATTTTTAGTCATCCATATCTCGAAATTGGTTATGATTGTTCATTTTAAATAATCAGACTGGGGTTTCAGCGTTTTTAATATTTTGAAGGAAAAGGGGAGAGTGGGGTCAGCGAATGTTTAGTCATCCATATCTCGAAATTGGTTATGATTGTTCATTTTAAATAATCAGATTGGGGTTTCAGCGTTTTTAATATTTTGAAGGAAAAGGGGAGAGCGGGGTCAGCGAATGTTTAGTCATCCATATCTCAAAATTGGTTATGATTGTTCATTTTAAATAATCAGACTGTGGTTTCAGCGTTTTTAATATTTTGAAGGAAAAGGGGAGAGCGGGGTCAGCGAATGTTTAGTCATCCATATCTCGAGATTGGTTATGATTGTTCATTTTAAATGACTGGGGTTTCAGCGTTTTTAATATTTTGAAGGAAAAGGGGAGAGCGGGGTCAGCGAATTTTTAGTCATCCATATCTCGAAATTGGTTATGATTGTTCATTTTAAATAATCAGACTGGGGTTTCAGCGTTTTTAATATTTTGAAGGAAAAGGGGAGAGCGGGGTCAGCGAATGTTTAGTCATCCATATCTCGAAATTGGTTATGATTGTTCATTTTAAATAATCAAACTGGGTTTCGGCGTTTTCAATATTTTGAAGGAAAAGGGGAGAGCGGGGTCAGCGAATTTTTAGTCATCCATATCTCGAAATTGGTTATGATTGTTCATTTTAAATAATCAGACTGGGGTTTCAGCGTTTTTAATATTTTGAAGGAAAAGGGGAGAGTGGGGTCAGCGAATGTTTAGTCATCCATATCTCGAAATTGGTTATGATTGTTCATTTTAAATAATTGGGGTATAAGCTGAGCTGAATATGGTAGGTACTACTTCAGTTTGATCCCATAAAAAATCATTTCGTAAATCAACACCCAAAAGGGGGAAACTAAAGGTAGAAAAGTACGGCAGAAAAATATGTTTGTACCCGATTGACTTGAAACTTAGTATGCATAGGGTAGGTGAGGGAGGAAGGGGAAGACGTAAGGTAGGGGGAAGTGGAAGGGGGAGGGGACAGGGAAAGGGAAATGGAGGGGAGGGAGCAGAAGGAAGAGAGGGGAGGAAAAGGGGTGGAGAAGGGGAGGGGGATTTGGGATTTTGGCTCTATATACCTACCTACCAAAACACGCATTCACCGAATTAGGTACCGTGATAAAGTTTGTATGGCTCCAATAAAAATCGTGAAATAACATTATTTTTATAAAAAAGCAAATACTGACTTAAAAAACCCTGGCGCACTAAAAAGTACTAAAAAGTCTTAAGTCACTTGCCCGGTTTTTTTTTATTTTGAAGTCTACGCGGACGAAGTCGCGGGCAAAAGCTAGTACTAAAATAAATCATATAATTGCATTTGAAATTGTCTAATAAATCTTTATTTTGTGGAGACAAAATTATACTAATTTGGTACTGAATATACCAAAAACGGTCACACTGAATGGTATAGACAATATTCCCCACAGAAACACAGAAAAATATGTTGGAATTAACCCTTATATTCATTTAAGACGATACAAGAAAAAAATGAATTTTAGTTTCGGGGTGTGGCTAGCGTCGCGTGAGCTGCCGAAGGATATATCCCTCTCGCTTAGCTAGGACAGAACAGCTATGGAGTAGACTATAGTATAGTTATTTTTTGAAGGAACAATATTGTTTAATTCGTACAATTAAAATAATATGTCCCAGTGCACCTTTTAAAATAGATGAAATGGATGAAAATATTCAAATATATTTTTTTCGTTTTATATGGGATTTTTATGTCGAGTGTATTTGAAAAAAATAATTTAATTTCTATGTTGTTTTTATTGCTGAAGACAAAGTAAGTCAAAAGAAGACAAACGATACCTACAATATGCTGATAGATACGTATAACAATATTTCGATCGTATAATAGCCTATAACCAGCGGACGATCCAGACGCGTCCAACATACATACATATCGGTCAAAATCATAACCCTCCGCCCACCGTAGTCGGGTAAAAATGTACATACTCTGTGTCAGTGACTGACTGCCGGATATGAGTATCTTTTTCATGTTTCGTAGGCTAAGGAATACTTTGGTACTTAACTTCGATGCCGATCATGAAGTCATCAGCGGTGTCATAATATTTTTTTTTACCATATTTAATTTATGTTTTAATTTAATTTTCAGTTTTTATTAATTTTATTGATTTAACCATGCATTTATTTTTTGTTTATCTTTTTATCTTTATTTTTTTATCTATCAAAATCACCCTTAGACTGGTTACCGCCACAGGTGACAAGAGGGCTGGCTCTTTCCTTGCTCAAAAAATTCGCTTGACAACAGGAACAGCTTGAATACAGGGAGGACATGCAGCCAGTATCCCACGCGGACGGTATTTGTTTAATTAGGGGTAGGTTTTTATTTTATTGTATTTTATTTTAATTTATGTTATATTATATTGTATTTTAATGATAAAACATGAAAAATAAAAAATATTTTTTTATTTTTTTTAATTTAATTTTACTTTTATTTATTGTTTTATATTTATTGTGAAATTATAATAATTTTAATAATCAATATTGGACTATGTCTGAAACAAATACATTGAATTGAATAATTTAAATACAAAAATTATCACATTAACTCGTTAAATCACGGTTTACACCCGCTAGAACGAAAAAGATCCTAACATGGTAGGTAGGACCTGAGGGTTGGCCAGTTAATTACTTAAAATACACTATATTTATTTCAAGAAAACATTCATAAGATCTGAAGGCGTCGGACTCGCACATAAAGGGTTCCGTACCACCGTAGAATAAACACATCAAAAATATCAAGTTTGAGACTTGATATTTATTTTTAAATGTTATTATATTTTTAGTATTTGTTCTGCACCGGCAACAGAAATACACATTCAGTGAAAATTTCAACTCTCTACCTGTTACGGTTCGTGAGATACAGCCCGCGCTGACAGACGGACAGACAGACAGACGGACAGCGTAGGCCTAGTAATAGGGTCCCGTTAGCACCCTTTGGAACCCTAAAAAGTAGCCTATGTTCTCCGCCAAGACCCAGTCTATCTCCATACCAAAATTCATCAACATTGGTTCAGCGGTTTAGCCGTGAAAAGGTAACAGACAGAGTTACTTTCGTTTATAATATAATAGATTGAATAGGACGGACAAACATTTTCCTATCCATATCTGTAATGTTATTTTTTACGATAATTTATTGATGTA
The DNA here is from genome assembly GCA_947859195.1 of Drymonia ruficornis. NCBI lineage: Eukaryota > Metazoa > Arthropoda > Insecta > Lepidoptera > Notodontidae > Drymonia > Drymonia ruficornis. The sequence goes on from OX401927.1 coordinate 4,391,534, forward strand.
TTATATATTTATTACTTGCCCATCCATACCTACAACAAACGCAACAAAGCGACTCCATTGTTTTGACAAGCAATGTATTCCCACTGTCGACCCAAGACCATGCTGCAAGTATATAACAGTAAGCGAAATAGGGAGTTTTTACAGAAATGACACGAATAACTATGAAATGACAAGAGATGACACAAAATGACAAGAGATGACACAAAATGACAAGAGATGAAAAGAAATTACACAAGACAAGGAAAAGCAAACGAAAATCACGCTGCAGTGCAGGTCGTAGGTTCGATTCCTGCCCAGGACATGCATTTGTGTGCATGAACATGTCCGCATGTCCCGAGTCTAGGTGTAATTAAGTGTATATTTAGTTTGTATTTACAAACAAAAAGTAGTATATGTAGTAATATCAGTTATCTGGTTTCCATAGTACAAGCTCTGCTTAGTTTGGGATCAGGTAGTCATGTGTAAAAGAATTTCCAAGGATATTTATTTATTTATCATAGGCGTCGGCGGACTGTAAATACTGTACTGTACCTGTAATGTGGCACGACCGTAATATTTTTTCGTAATATTTTTTAAAAAATCCTTCACAGGTCCGACGTCGAACAAGTCCGAGCGGACACTGACAATACAAAGTTAGAGAGAGACATGGTTAGTTCAAGTACTTAAAATGTGAGATGGCGATATTGTGCGCGCGCTCGGAAATAAACAACGTAAGCGCCAAACCACATTTACTTGAATTAAAAAAAAACTACTTCATGAATTAAAATATGGTTGAAGGGTAGTTTAGATATCATTATTTGCTATGTTTTAGAAATAATTTCGTGATCTAAATCGTACAAACATCGTGGTAGCAAGGAAAATTGTAAATAATTAGAGCTCATTTCATAATTTTTTTTTATCGAGAAAATTTCATCAAATCGTGATTTGGATTTAAAGATACTCAAGATAATATAGTCAAAAATCATACATCTAAATATAAGATTCCTAGTCCACATACTTACTTAAAGAAAAAGTAGAATAGAAAATCAACCAAATTTCGAACCCTCCTCTTAAAATTAATAACCTATTACTCAAACTTGCCATCCGCTGTACTCAGATGATGCTCGTTACTTAAGAAGTTACTCGAAAAAATAATAATTTACAAGCGAACCTCAACCGAGAATTATGTGCTAACATATTACTTAAGAACCAACGTTCATTTGTTTCCCGAAAAACTTACACAAACCGCAACCTTAACTTGAAGTGTTAAAGTTGAAGTTAGCTCAATTTTGGGTACTCTAACATGTATACTGATATTATAAATGCGATAGTGACTCTGTCTGTCTGTTCGATACGTTTTCCCGACGAAACTACTCAACTAAGTTTGATGAGTTTTGGTATAGAGATAAACAGGACCTTGGAGAAAGAAAAGCGACTGTAGCCTAGGGGTGAACAGGTTGGGCTTGCAATCGGAAGGTCCCAGGTTCGATCCCCGGTGGGGCATGCACCAATGGATGAATTTTCATCTATGTGCATAATTTACAGTTCGCTGACGGTGAGGGAAAACATCGCGAGGAAACCTACCTATCCCTCGGGATCAGGTAATAGTCAGTTCCTGTATACACGGCGACAAGGTTCACCACCTGTCACGTTGGGTTCTGACTATCAGGCGAAACGTGGGCTTTGAGTTGGTTAATACCTCCACAATGTGGTGGTGTATGGTCACTCAAGCCTCTGACTACCCCCGAATGGGGATAAAAGTCGTGACGTTACATTTACATTTACATTGGAGAAAGAACATAGGCTAGCTCTTGTTGCGAAAATAAAACTTGAAGGGAATGAATGAAAAACCAATCTCATATTATAAATGTGAAAGTTTGAATGTTTATAAATCAATTACGCAAAAACGGCTTAATGGATTTGGATGAAATTTAACACACAGCTAGTTTATTCCCTGGATTGACATATTAAGTACTTTTCATCTCGGAAAATTGTTAGGTTTATGTGTGATTATCAATAAAACTAACTACAGGACGTTCTAAAATCAATGTCGATGAAGTCGCAGGCAAATGTTAGTCCTACTAATATTATAAATGTGAAAGTGTGTGTGTGTGTGTGTGTGTGTGTGTGTGTGTGTGGGTTTGTGTGTGTGTGTGTGTGTGTGTGTGTGCGTGACTGTGTGTGTGTGTGTGTGTGTGTGTGTGTGTGTGTGTGAATGTTTGTTACCACGTATCTCCGATAACTACTAAACCGATTTTAATGAAATTTGAAACGTAGATAGTGGAATACTCTGGAATAAGACATAGTCTAATCTTACATATCAATTTCCACGCGGGCGAAGCCGCGGGGTACAGCTAGCATAACATAAAGGGCAATATTACGTTATATTTATGAGGAGGACGGTTTGGGTTGGTCCCAGGTCTCATATTCAGTGGTTCTACGTGAAATTACTTATCTCACCTGAAACATTCTTGTACTGCCTTTAAATCATAATGACTTAGTGGATTAATTTTAACCGGTGGTTCGTTGGGTTTTCGGTTTGCAATAAATTGTGTTTAATTTTAACCTTCACGCTTCGATTTCGAAGTCGTATACCTTAAAGCTTTAAATATAACTAACCAATGATATAGATAGATGGATAGATAACTCTTTATTAATCCACCACTAGAAAACAAACATTTATAAATTATTACATAAATTACACAGAAAGTGGCAAATGGGCGGCCTTATCACTAAAAGTGATCTCTACCAGGCAACCTTAGGATGGAGAGGATCTAAAGAAAAATAATACGGGGGTGTACTTACATAAATTAGCTTATAAACATATACATTTCATTAAATAAAGAAGAAAATAATATGACATATACTTATACCTACTTCATAATGGCTAAATGAATATAATAGCACGCAACAGTTTAGACACAGACCAAATAAATAATAAACAAATAAATAAGAAAGAAAGATATAGTATTAAAGAAGCGATTAGTAAAGTAAGATATAGTAATGATATTTATTTGATAATTCTAACCAATGATATAATAATAAATGAAGTAGATAGGTTACCTACACGGAAAAATGTACTTTACGCCGATCTTCTGTGAGAGGGTGGTACTACCCCGATGAAGCCAGCCCGTATATGAGCTGCAGTCGAGCTTGGCTCTAATAACTCTCTAGTTGTTGTCAAGGGCAAAGTCTATGTTGAAATATCCATGACTTCTATGTAAAAATTAGGCGTAATAATTATTAGTCGTAATACTCCAAAGCCAACTACCAAGCCAACTAGAAACCTGTTAAATGTGACGTCACCCGCACAAAAAGGCGGGGGCTGTGTGTGGGAAGTGTAGCGGGCAGGAAGCCGCCGGCGGTGGCGGGTGTGCGGGCGGTATGCGGACGGGGAAGCCGCAATCCATCCGAGTTCCTACGAGGTCCTAGTTGACTTGGTGGAGTAGTATACATCTGCATACGACTGAGATAATAATAATAATAATATCCTGGGACATTTTTGTACACACGGTTACCTGTTCCCAAACTAAGCAGAGCTTGTACTATGGAAACCAGATAACTGATATTACTACATATACTACTTTTTTATTTGTAAATACATACTTAATATACATATACATCCAGACTCCGGACATACAGACGTTTTCATGCACACCACACGTACCACACCACCACACCACCACCACACGTTCTCAAAGTTTCTCCGAAATTTTAAGCTGCCCGGACTGACCGTGTCTGTCATTGGCGATACAAAAGATACAAATTCAGCGATCACTATGACAGATTGGTATTTGTGGTAAAATCCATTTTGCGCTGAAGTGCCATTTCAGGCCATTTACAACAAGGTCAAGAGGACGCTCAAGTCTCGTTTGACAGTTGATTGAGCCTTGTTGATTTTTCTTTTGACGATACTTTATTGGTCGGCGGAAAGGCGATTTGTTTCTGAATGACAAAGAGCGTCTGAGGTATCTTTTGTAACGAGAAAAGTCTGAAAATATCAGATTTGGGATGCGTAGATTTTGAAAGAGAATAAATCTTCTATTTCATTTATTATTATAATATGGAGCACTTAATTCAGTTTTATTTAATAAATATACAGTCTCGTCTTTTATCATATTGTTATTGCTGTGATGTTTATTACGTACTTTTTTAATTCTTTAATAACCTTGAGATTTTTCAATGTTACAAGAATATTAATACTACCAATTTACATATCAAATATTTAATGCTGATTTAATATCACTAAATTAGATTAAAAAACATATTCGTTATATAACGGCTTACTAAGGCTCGAAACGGTGAGTTGAATTAAATATATTTTGTAATTAATGTTACGAAATTTTGTAAAAAAAAAAACAAGTGAAAAATATATTATTTTCAACATAAATAATAAATTCTCTCCACAACAGAAACAATGTGAAAATGATACTAAAATAATGCCTTAAGACCTTTGAAACATTATATACTTATTTGACAGATTTGAAATTCGTAAACTCGCTACAAACGTCGCCTTTTCGGTTCTGTAGCTGTCATCAGCCGCTTGTACCCTCTCTTAATTGAATGCTCTTTGACTCATGTGTTAGAAACTCTCCCAGACAAAAGAGGTCAAGTGTCAAAACCCAAAGGTCATACTAGCATCTAGCATCTTAATATTTAATCACGTAGCGAAGATTATGCTCATATTTCAAATATTAATCACAAAGGCAATTTAAAACAAACTGTGCTTAAGGAGAATCATGTTTTCGTGTTTTAAATTAATTCACTGTAAAATTTAACAATTAAAATTCATACAAATCATTACATATTTCAGACAACATGTGTCGAATGGCTTAAATATTGTATCCATAATGTATAAGCTTAGTCTGTGAGCAGTCTTAGGTGCGTCCACAAGCTCCAAGCAGCCGCGCCCGAGATATCAGTTATGCCGTTATGTCTGCTTAGTCAGACGTTAAAACTGATTACTTGGCAGCGCCGCTCGGCGCATGTGGAAGTGTATAATGGCGCTAGTTCTATTGGCTACAAAATAGGAACTGAAAATATGTCTTGCTTATACATTGCGACCACGAAAAGGACAGCAAGAATAGTTTATACATTTCTTTTAAACACTGTCAGACTAACTTATCACCTGTATGGTCCCAAACTAAGAAATACTGATGGCTGTGGTCTGGGGGCGATCCTAGTAACACTAGGGGGGCTAATAGCGATGCTATGCAGCATTGCCAATGCTATTCAGTTATTTGATTTTCTAGCAGAATCCTTGGCAATTTCTGTAAAATAGTCACACATCTCACGCCATTGTGACCGTTTCACGGAAATTTAGCGGATTCTGCTGGAGGGTCGGAAAAATGAATTGTTTTTGCAGAATTACTGCAATGTTGGATAGTGTCGCTATTAGACCCCATGTATTGCCATCAAAAACAACACTAATACCTCTATCACAACATATCAGCTAGCTTTTCTAAAATGTTTTATGCAATCCTTTAGGTAGGAAATCAAAATATAAAGTATGAACTGTAAGCTCAGTGCAAGAATAAAATACAGCAAAAGTTTCGCGTGAGTCCAAGAGACAAGTTCAGTTGGTATGTTACAGTGGAGACAGGACGTTCTATTTCGTAATTGTATCTATTTGGTAAACCATTCTATCACAAAATATTTAATAAATATATAACCGATGCTGGATTTATAACTAATAATCGTTTCTAGATGTTGTAAATAACATGGCATATTTATCTGACAGTAATAGATTAGATACAATGCCAAAGCCAGAGAAATTTCCGAAATGACAAGTGGTACCCGCTACATAATACGAGCGTTGCATAGTTTGAGACCATACAAATGCAAGGAAGATACACTTACAAATTTGTTGGTCTAGCGTGTGTCTTAAATCTGTTCAACAGTTTTGCTATTGTTCCACTAGTAAACGAAAAGTTAAGTTAGCTTAATTCATATTCGACTGTTAAAGCAGTATTAGACCGGTCACTTACTTAAAGAAAATGCGATCGTATACTTGCTTATTGGCGTTAACACAAGTTATAGAATTATAGACCAACAGCAGTCAAGATTCCCAAATGGAAAACGATAGATTTAGAACACCTCCACCACTAACGGTCAGACCAGCAGAAACTTTCAAAGTATCCCAACAGCTTTAGTTGCGACGTAAATATATTCCTAAATAACGATATATCGTGCGCGTTCTTGCATGTTACAATAACTGGATTACGTTTGCAAACGCTATTGGGAGTTATGTTGGAAACTTTAAGTTGTTTGTGCAATATTACTTTTTGGAATCATATACACTAAATATTATTATGGATAGAAATTATAATATGGTATGGAAACACTAAGCTGTTAGAAAAAATATTATTTGGATGATATGATTTACGTTCCATATTTATTATTTTTATTTTTAAGGAACTCATTACAGTTGTTAGTTGTTGTAAGTTGTTGATAGTTTGTGATTACGCCACAAATAGCATTTTTGAAATCCCTTAAGTTGAAAATTTTTGTTTCGGTTTTTATGTTAAAAGATAAGTATTAAACTAATGTACGTACCTACTCCTAGAACACTTTTTACCGCGTGCTGAAATTTTGTAAAATAGCAATGGGGACACCAGTATACTTACTTCTGCTTACCCTTTTCAAAATTAAGAAGCAATAGTATTTTTACAATCTCGAAACTTACTTAACATTCAATTTACTTAATAAATCAACTAAGATAGTGTGCCGTCAGGAATAATCAAAGTTTCTTACTTTTTTCCGCGAAGGGAGACTTCAGGAATTTTCTTTTCCTTTTAAGATTTTGTTTACTTTCTGCTTTCACGGTATTAAATCGTGGGGCGTATTCCACTTCCGATAAAACGTGCTGACGCTGTATTTAGCGAAGTGGATTCTTAGTTTACTCTTAGATTATTTTCACAGATTTTAGGATATTAAGATCAGTTTCAGAATAGTAAAATAAATAATAAATGAATATCGCCAGACAAACACACCAACTGTATAGTCCCATACTAAGCAGAGCTTTTACTATGAGTGCCGTACAATGGTCTGGGGGCGATCCCAGTGACATCCAGACCAGAGCAAATTACGAAAAGGCTATTCCCAAAATTTGTCTCCGGCGGGAATCGAACCCGCAACCATCCGATACAGTGAGCCGACTGGCTTACGCTCGAACCACTGCGCCACGCGGTCTTAAAATTTGTAAAATTTAAAATATTAAAAGCAATAAGTACTAAGGTAACATAATGATAGGTTATTTTAAAATTTACATCACAGGTCCTACACATGACTTGATTCACCTGAAAGAGATGGAGCTATTTAAAGCAGTTTTCACAGGAGGTTTATTTTAATTAACCCTTTTAGTGCCTCACAGCTGGGCACCGGCCTACTCTTAATGCCAAGAGGGATTATTGAAAGTACTACAAATTCGCAGACTCGCTTTTTGAGAACTACTCAGGGTCTTTCTGAACTTTGGGTTTCCTTACAATGTTTGTTTGTTTTTGTACGAGCAATGCCTGGTATTACAAGCTTTTATAGGCTACGATAATTCATTGTAAGTCATTGTAAGAAAACATTACCTTCAAATTTATAGAAAGTTATAATGGACTCACACTGTCACTACTCCACCAAGCCAACTAGACACTTGGGTATAAATCAAATGATAATAAGTCAATGATTCCGCGGTCTTTTCACCACGTAGAACACGTTCACGCGGTCTTTTGAAGGTGGTAGAGCCAAACTGTAGCCAATTGACTGCAGCTCATAAACGGGTTGGCTGGACCGGGGTAGTACCACCCTCTCACAGAAGATCGGCGTAAAGCAGCTATTACAGCTGCGTTTCGTACGATGAGTGAGAGAGCCGTAAGCCCACCCCCCCCTCCCCCTCCCTCCATCCCACTCCCCTTCAGGTCGGCAATGTGCGAGCAATACCTTTGGTATTGTAAGCATCTATAGGCTACGGTAACTGCTTAACATCAGGCGGGCCGTACGTTTTTTTGCCACCGCAGTCCTATAAAAAAAAAAAAAAAAAACGTAGTGGAAGCTACTGCTACAAGAATGCCCAGGCATTGGGTCAGGCTCACTACATTGTAGCTGGACTTCAGAATCATTGACTTATTATCATTTGATATTTTACCCGAGTGTCTAGTGGACTTGGTGGAGTAGTACAAAGTTCCTAGAAATGCTTTGTAAACCATTGAAAGTTATCTACATTTTTATAAATTTGACAGGTATTTTACTAGCCAAAAGACGTGTCTACAACATGCACATGCCGCGCGAGGCTGCTCACCCACATGCCTCGCGAAGCACGACGTTTGCCTCAGTCGCATGCCGCGCGAGGCAAATGGCGAGGCAACTGACACTCTAGACAGGGAAAGGTATACCCGATCAATCAGTTTGATACGTTTGACATCGTTCTGTCTCACGACTGCCAAACTAGGCGAGGCAAATGTGAGTGCTCAGGTGAGGCAGGGCGCGCATTTGCCTCACGTGAGGCAAGTCAAACTTGGCGAGGAAAATTTTCCTCGCGCGGCATGTGACACTTCTGGACGTACCTAATGATAAAGCATTAGTCACATAACCAAATGCCACGGAAACAAAAGTCGACAAACTCCGAAGTCAAACAAAACCACCTACAATTCTAATATACGGCCTTCATATCAACAGTATCGCGGTACAAAGACGTCTTGTACACAACAGGGAAATTATCCTCTACACAAATATAAAAGGCAAACAGCTGCGGTGCGCGCGACCGAAAACATCGCGGATTGGTATCTGAATAATTAAGAACTTGGTCGCACTTTGGAAACTGTGCCCATGGGCTTGACGTGAAACCAGTTGTGACATTGTTTTGTTTTGGAGATCATAATTACAAAATTAAATATAAAAATATAACGTCACGACTTTTATCCCCATTCGGGGGTAGTCAGAGGCTTGAGTGGCCATACACCACCACATTGTGGAGGTATTACCAACTCAAAGCCCACGTTTCACCAGATAGTCAGAACCCAACGTGACAGGTGGTGAACCTTGTCGCCGTGTATACAGGAACTGACTATTACCTAATCCCGAGGGATAGGTAGGTTTCCTCACGATGTTTTCCCTCACCGTCAGCGAACTGTAAATTATGCACATAGATGAAAATTCATCCATTGGTGCATGCCCCACCGGGCATAGTTACACTAGCAAGGTATTCTCTAGAGGGGCTGTCAGAGCTCTACTAAAGCGGGCTACTCCCACACCTACTGCAGGGGCAACATTATCTAAATCTATAATTAAATAATAATAGTCAGGTAATAGTCAGTTCCTGTATACACGGCGACAAGGTTCACCACCTGTCACGTTGGGTTCTGACTATCTGGTGAAACGTGGGCTTTGAGTTGGCTTAATACCTCCACAATGTGGTGGTGGATGGCCACTCAAACCTCTGACTACCCCCGAATGGGGATAAAAAGTCGTGACGTTGTATTTTTTTATAATTAAATCTTATTCTAATTAATATTTAAGTGTTAATTTTATATAAAACATTTTCCATCAGCTAACAGAGTCAATTGCTGACATGATAAAATCCCAATAGCCCAATAGCTTCTAAAGAACTAATAACCAGTCTTGCACACATCAACGTTTTCATCTTTCTTTACAAGATTAACAGAACAATCTAAAGGTTATTTGTTAAAGTTTCACAATAGTGCTCTCTAGTAGAGTGTTTTACAGGTCGTAGTTATCTGCCAAGCTTTATGGCTTCCAGTGAAGTTGTATTGCAGTGTTCATAACAATGTATTGGTTTTTCAGCGGTTACTTGATATTGCTATTTATATTATGCAAGCTGAAGGATGATGTGGTGACTAAGATCGAAAAGAGTATGCTAAGATGGTTTGGTCACGTAGAGAGAATGAGTGAAGGTCGATTGACGAAAGAGATATACGGAGCGCAAGTGAGTGGATGCGTCGGAAGAGGGCGCCCAAGGAGAACTTTATACGACCAGATTAATGGTCTCTTCCAGAAAGGTCAAGTCCGTAGCACCCTCAACCGACGGCAGTGCATGAGAAGATGTATGAATGTGGATGAAGTAAAAGAGGTGTGTCAAAATCGTAGCATGTGGCAATCTATAGTCTCTGCCTACCCTCATGGGATACAGGCGTGAGTATATGTATGTATGTATGTATGTACTTGATATTCTGTACCTGTTTAAGGATGTTTTTGTTGGTAACATTAAAAAACCCACTCTAAAAACACGCTCTAAAAATTATATAACAAGAAAATACATTATTCTCATCTAGAGGTTCATTGAGGTCCTTTAGGGCAAAGTGGCATATGAGCACGGACTACGGCTATCCTCTAGATGCGAATATTTTCTTGTTGCATTACATTAAGAGCGTCATTTTTCAGTAGTCGGGTTTTTGTTTTTAAACTTATTTTTTATCAGTGTTAGTTACAAATTATATCCAACAAAAATAATATAAATTTATGCGATTGACATAAACCCATTTTAAATAGACACAACTAATGTACTAAAGAAGTTTCTACGGTTGATTAAAATTACCGTAAGAGAAAACCAGTTTTTTAGCTCCCTTACACGCAGAACTTACTCCTCCAACAATTTTCTACAACTTTAAAACTCTGGAAGAAACGCTCAAGGAATGGATGCAATTTTCATAAACTACTTTTAAAACTTTTTTTTATGAGCCAAAACAACTCTAAGACTGGTGAGTCCATGGATTCATACAACTAACAGGATAGCACACTGTTGCACAAAAAGCATGTCGAGTGAGAAGATCCTGGTGGGAGTGCGTCCTTTTCTACTCGAGTGTCCACGACGGCAGAGACGGTAGAGGTAGGCATAGCAACTAGGAGTGAGCGCGACACACTACCACCAGAGCTGTTCCCCGCGTCGATTTTTTTATTTCTACAGAAGTGTTCGAGCGGACCTTAACGTAGGATAATAAAGCACAATAATCATTAAACCGAAAATCAAGTGTGCAATCCAATTGTACAGAGATTACTTATCCCCCTTATACTTATATACTTATCCCGCTCTAAATTTAGAAAAGAAAGTGCTTTATTATTATATTCGGCCTTTCAGTCTCGTATAGAGGCTAAGTCTTTAATATTCCTTTGAAATGCTAGCCAAGTGATCCTTGTATTTAATTCTGTTTTTCAAGCTGCTTTGCAAGTAGGTTTTTTATTTAATTGAGTTAGATTCTTAGTCCTGTCACGTTGGGTTCTGACTATCTGGTGAAACGTGGGCTTGGAGTCGGTTAATACCTCCACAATGTGGTGGTGTATGGTCACTCAAGCCTCTGACTACCCCCGAATGGGGACAAAAGTCGTGACGTTACATTTACATAGATTCTTAGTTAGAAAGAGAGAGGAGTAAATATATACTTAGTTTAAGGGCCATAATACACCGGGTGGCCATGGCGACGTCGCCAGCTACTGTAGCCAACTATTCATATTGAAATGTATGGGAGGACACACATAACACACCTGGCGACGGACTGGTGACGTCGCCAGTCAATACAAATTGTTTGGATACGTAGCTGGCGACGTCGCCTGGCGTTCCGGTGTATTATGGCTATAAGGTTTGAACAAAATATTTTCTTGGCATCTGTATAAGCACATACCGCGCGAGGCCGCGCACTTCATGCCGCGCGCGGCACGCGCGGCAGCTTTACTCATAATGTTCAAGATCATCCAAGAAAGGAGGAGACATGTATTGTCACTATCCAAAATAGTATCTCCTCCCAAACGAAGTCTATAGACACAGTGCGAATCAGTTCAGTCAACGATTTTCATTTTTGTACCAATGTTTGTTCCTATTAAATTTTATTTTATTTTATTTCTTCGCGGAAAATAATTTAAATAACATGCCAGTATTGCCAATACGGCTTACCTTCTAATAATACGCATCATGCGACAATGTATGTGTGAATTACGCTGCATGTAGTGGTGCTCTGAGCAGAAGTCTAGCGATTGTACTTAGTATATCTGCTAAAATAATAATCAATGATGACCATCGAGTTTACGCGCCGTGGAAACATCGAGGCTTTAATTTCTCGAAATTTTTATGCCGATACGTTCGCGGCTATTTGAGCTTTCGACCAAATGAATCACCGCGCTCAACGCATCGGGGTCAACCAGGTTCATGGGTTCAACCATGTGTCATACGGACAAACGTAATTATTTGAACACAAGTGAAACGCTAACTAATGAAGTGATCGCAAGTGAAATCAATTAAAATTAAATTCATCGAAGCGCGTGCTTTAATTCGTGTCAATTATTTCAAAAATTACGATTGAAACGCTAAATTGGAAAACAAATTCGCAATCGGTATTTTGATGAAGAAATTAATCCGAATTTCATTTTATGAAGTAATTCTTCTCTCTTCTCTATTTATAACTTAGTTTAATGTACTTAACGAAAGGCCAGTGAAAATCTTATACTTAAGGTATACTAATGCTAAATAGCATTTCAATTAGCTAGTGCCAAAACAACACAAGACACAACAAAAAAGACAAAACTGTCAAATTATGACATTCTCAATTTGAAAATATCAGTTAGGTACTCTTTAGGCCACACAGCGTATTACTAATTTATTGGAATGACCAAACAATATCATAGCCACTAAACAAAATGCACAAAACAATTAAGAAAAGCATAAAGAAAACCAACAAAGAAATGAAATTGAAAAGTAAGAAGAAACACACGGAGCTGGAAATGGCACCGCGGATCCACAAAGCATAGCAAATGAGTTCGGAGAGACTTCCCGTTTTTAATTAACATTTTGTTTAGAGTCACTACTGGTAGATGACGTGCTACTTTAAAATAACTCCTAATTTTGATATCATAAAGTACAAATTTGTAAAAAGAGTGCATCATCCTAGCAAGTCGTCATCGCTTTACACTTCTGCAATCCTGGTACCAACGCCGTGACAAAACAATAATGTATTTGATACACCAACTAAACTTAACTAAACTAAATGTATCGTCGTCCTTGTCATGTTGCTAACGTATGAGGAGGACAACAATATTGACTATAGAATGGGCACCATTATCAGACAATCGCTCTCTTTCTTTATTTCAAAGAACGAATGAGAAAACAATATTTTTTTGTGTCAAAACATTTCTATAAAATTCAAGGGTGAAGTTTTTAAAACCTTTCAGGAAACCTGAATTTCGCTAAACACTTCAGCTTTGCGATTCAACTTAATCGAACTTCAAGTACTTTCCTTAAATTACTAAACTTATAAGTAAGTCTTTAGCAAACAAATTATCAATCACTAGAACACTTAAATTACTTCATGAACAAAATTTTAAATCAAAACATACTTTGGACTAACTTTATCCTATTAGGTATGGTATCATAAGAGTTTCTAAAATTCTAATTAAAATTTCAGAATGTAAGTTTTAATTTTGTTCTTCTTATCGTATGGTTAGTGCTGCCTACATGACAACAACCGGGACCGACGTTTTACGTGCCCTCTGAAGCACGGAGACTCAGTTCAAATGCCGAATATTGAATAACGATATTCAATAGAGTTCCACATTTTTCAACGTATTGACCGACGCAACAAGCTTTCTCTAAAGAAAAAAACAGCCCAGTAAACTACCTACATATCAATGAAAACAAGCCATATACGCCAGAATCAGGTTGTAAGAAAGAGATGAATATAACGTTATTAGCTACATACTCATTGTCTCACGCGTGCAGCCGTGCAGCCGCGACGCTGGGTGGTGCGTGACTAAGTGGATATCGGGCAGTTACCTTGTATTCATGTTGGCAAAATAGGCGCGGTATGTCGCATCAAAAGATGTAATACATTATTACCTACCAGTAGCTTGATTTCCTTATAGCAACATCTGGTTTCTGATAAAAATATATTGCGAGAAGTCAGCACAGAGCCCCTTAACAATGAATAATAACACACAAATCGATATGTTTGCTATTCGCGATCATTTCTCACGGAGATCTCGGATGATACGGAAGTCGCGTATCTTGGAGTATTAAGATAGCTTTGATAACAGTGATGTGATTCTCAACAGATTAGTTTGGGCAGCAATATTAAAATATTCAAGAGGAAGTTACTATATACAAAACTAGCTGCCCCCGCGGTTTCACCCGCGTAGCAATTTATAGCCTATATCACTCGCGAATAATGTAGCTTTTTGCTGGTGAAAGAATTTTCAAAATCGGTTCTGTAGTTCAAGAGATTACTTCCTACATACAAACTCACAAACTTAACCTCTTTACAATATTATATTAAAGTATAGAAGCATAGATAACAAAACAATAAGTAACTAAACTTACCTGCTCACTAAATAAGCATATTTACAAAAAATACACTTGTGCCAGACAGTCGTCGCCTGGCAAAGTGCCCAGAAGGCTGGCATCATTGCCACGTTGAATGGCAATGCTGTTCTCTGTGCGAGATATGAGCTAGCCCGACGGTCACCGGTTGCTTCGATCAGTAGCTTCCCCAAATCGCAAAAAAATACCAAGATTTTAGCATACTGCTGGGAAAGTGTTTCAATTTGATTTTAAAGACGATCAAAAATTACTCATAAATAACAGAATACTACGAAAAATACATTTAAAAAATTGCCTTTTCGTAATTTTCCCTGGTTTGGGTGTCACTTGGATCGCCCCTAGTCCATTGTACGGTACCCATAGTACAAGCGTTGCTTAGTTTAGGACCATACAGTTCATGTATTTATCCGGCAATATTTAAACTATTTATTTACTTTATTTTTATTTCAATAAAATGAAAAATAGTTGCCAATTCTTCAGGCCCGTATCTCACGCAAACACGCTCAACAGCGAAGAAAATTTATTCCGTCACAAACACAGTGAGAACGGGCGACACTGTGAATCTGTTAACTGAACTAAATGACTGGACATTTGGCTCATTAATCTGGCCCTTTTATGGGCCACCCTTTTTGTAGGACATTCATTATTCGCCCTCTTTTAACTTTGGCGAATGCTTTTAATATGTATAGACTTGAGTACCTACTTAAGTTATCGTGCTGGTTTGTTTAGATCATCAATAAATTGTATCTTAAAACTTGAGACTTTATAGTAGGTAACTGAACTCAAAGGTAATAATAAGTTATTGTAGGTATTCAATAATTGGAGTACTTTTGGACGTCATTATTTTAGGGTTTCGTAGTCCTTATGAGAAATTTTTAAGATTGTCTAGTCCATCTGTCCGTCTGTTCGTGCGTTCATCCGTCCATCCTTCCGTCCGTCCGTCCGTCTGTCCCTCCGTCCGTCCGTCCATCCCTCCATCCATCCATCTTAGTCTATATTTAAACATTATATCAATTCAGTATTTAAGGGTAAGAAAAAGCGTTTAAAACTGAGTATACCATTAGTGAATTAATGAATCTTAATTAAAATCAAGTACTTACTAACATTGAAATAAAATCTTAAACGTAGAAATAATCCTTGAGAAAATAATGAAAACAAACATCTATAAAATCACGCGTCAACTCTGCTATCCTATTAAAAGTGTAACGAGATCTCTGAAACTCGAATTCACGCAAATCTAAAGAGAATTCTTTAAAATCTGAGTTATTAATTTTTCTGTTGCAAAGAATATTTATAAGTGAGCGTTTTTCACCATTCCTCCCCTAAATTACATCCAGAAGTTTCGTAATCGGATGGAGAAATGAGACACTGAGTTATTAAAATCGTGCTAATTAACGGAGTGGATGTTATAACAAACATTTTTATAAAAACGACAAGAAAATTCAATGTTCTGCTCTGTTTGTAGGAAGATGAGAATATGAAGCATAACAAGCAGGCCGATTGCGTAACTTTATCGACAATGTTTCAATTGGTTTCGTTCATCCTGTGATGCTTTATCAATTGAAATTGATTGAAATCGGGACGGGTCTGGACTTCATTCTTCCCGATTTCAATCAATTTTAATTGATACAGCATCACAGGATGAACGAAACCAATTGAAACATTGTCGAAAAAGTAACGCAATCGGCCTGCTGATCACATTTGTTCCTACAAATGCTTTGTAGAATCATTGTAAACTGGCTAAAAATATCAAATTTTTAGACTAACATGTAATTTTATACCGTGTCCTCAATACCCCAAGTATTATTATGGAATTATGAAAGACCCTGTATATTTTAGTGTAATAATTATACCTGTTACAAGCAACTAACAGTGGTAAAACACGGCCTAACCTATTCGAAAACCGAAAGGTTTGCGTTAAAGCGAACGTTTAACGGCAAATGATTATTACGCGCCATTAGTCTCAGTCGTTGAAAGTCTTAGTGGAATTAAAAGAAAGTGCGGTTACCTCAGAAAACTGTTTTGTTAGGCCATGAAATAAGTATTTTTATCGCCAGAGTTACACACCAACTGTATGGTCCCAAACTAAGCAACGCTTGTATTATAAGTACCATAACATGGACTGGGGGCGATCCCAGTGATACCATAACCAGGGCAAATTACAAAAAAGTTTCCGAAATTTTCCTCTGGCGGGAATCGAACCCGCAATCACCCGATGCAGTGAGCCGAGCGGCCTAAGCACAAACCACTGCTCAATCTGATCGTCATGCTTAGCATGGATATACTTTGTAAGACCATTGTAAACTCTCTATAAATTTGGCGAAAAGTGTGTAGGCTCGGCATCACGTACGAATCTCATTGCCGACGAAGATTAGCAAATGGAAACGGCCTTTTCGTAATTTTCCCAGCAGGCCTATTGCTGTATTATATGTTTCAATTGGTTTCGTTCAGCCCGCGTTGCTTTGCCAATTGAAATTGATTGAAATCGGGATGAGTCTGGACTTCACTCTTCCCGATTTCAATCAAACGCAATCGGCAAAGCAACACGGGATGAACGAAACCAATTGACACTTTGACGAAAAAGTTACGCAATAGGCCTGCTGGTCTGGGAGCATTGTGCATCGCCCTCAGTGCATTGTACGGTACCCATAGTACATGTATTGCTAATTTGGGACCATACAGTTGTTGTTTAAGACTAGTGATATTTATTTCTAGGAACTAAAGTCATTTGTAATGCCAATGTAAGTATCATAACTTTCTATAAATATGAGGGTGAGTATTCTTAAATGTGCGTTCGTCCACTGAGCTATAATTCTACGAGAGATCAATACTAATATTATAAATGTGAAAATAACTCTGTCTGTCCGTCTGTCTGTTACGTTTTCAAGACTAAATAGCTAAGCCAATTTTAATAAGTTTTGGAGAACGACATAGGCTGGAGCCGAAAAATTCTCGAGTTCTCACCGGAAAGCGTAGCGTGGGTAGGCCTCCCACAAGGTGGACCGACGACCTGGTAAAGGTCGCGGGAATCCGCTGGATGCGGGCAGCGCGAGACCGGGCATTGTGGCGAACCTTGGGGGAGGCCTATGTCCAGCAGTGGACGTCTTTCGGCTGAGATGATGATGACATAGGCTGCTTTTTGTTGCGAAAAAAATACTTGAAGGGGGTGAAATAGAGGATCAAAATTTGTACGCGAGACCGGGAATTTCTCGAAGTACAAAATGATATGTACACGAAGTCGCGGGCAGCAGCTAGTTTACCATAAAATCGCTTCTGCGCCATCTCACTTAATAGCCAAAAATATAAAGTAATAAAAACGAACTTTTTTATCGTCGCACACAAAAGAATTCGAAAATACTTAATCCTGAAGACAACGGCAGAAACGTTACTGTGAAATAATGTTTATAGCCGACGTCATTACGGCAACGAACATACCTACTTATTATTATATTGTTCTCATTCAGTTCAAAAGCTGTTTGAATGATGTCCTCTGTTTGCTTTCTCTTGACTTATTTGTGCTAAGAATCATCTTTTTATTACCCGACTACGGCGGAGGGTTATGATTTTGACCGGTATGTATGTATGTATGTATGTATGTATGTATGTATGTATGTATGTATGTATGTATGTATGTATGTATGTATGTATGTGCGTCTGTTCCCACCTAAGTTCAAAACTACTTGTCGTAATTTGACAAATGAGGTATCGTTAGAAGCGGCTTAATGGCGCGCTGGTTATAGGCTATGTGACGTCACATAAAATTGCACATGGCGCCCTCTAGAGGACATAATGTCATGAATTAAAAAAAAAACATTTTTTAATAAAACCGTGTGGGGTATCAAATGAAAGAGCTTGATGAGCACATTTCAAAAATATATATATTGTTACCTATAACTCCAAAATAATTAAATAAAAAGTAAGTTCAAAAACTAAAACCCGACTACTGAAAAATCGCGCTCTAAAAAGTATGAAACAAGAAAATATTCTCATCTAGAGGATAGCCGTGGTCCGTGTTCATATGCCATTTGGCCCTATAGGACCTACACGGACCACGGCTATCCTCTAGATGAGAATATTTTCTTGTTTCATACTTTTTAGAGCGCGATTTTTCAGTAGTCGGGTTTTAGTTTTTGAACTTACTTTTTACCTTTTTGTGATGTTACTAAGGTGGCAAACAAGCGTACAACCCGCCTTATGTTAAGCAGTTTGCGTAGTCGATGCTTGCAATACCAAAGTAGTCCCTAGTTTTAATGTAATATTTTTTTTATTAATTTTGGGTACGAGCCTTTTTACCCGACTACGGCGGAGGGTTATGATTTTGACCGGTATGTATGTATGTATGTATGTATGTATGTATGTGCATCTGTTCCCACCTAACTTCCAAACTACTTGTCGTAATTTTACAAATGAGGTATTGTTAGAAGCGGCTTAATGGCGCGCTGGTTATAGGCTATGTGACGTCATATAAAATTGCATATGGCGCCCTCTAGAGAACATAATGTCATGAACTAAAAAAAAAACATTTTTTAATGAAACCGTGTGGGATATCAAATGAAAGAGCTTGATGAGCAAATTTCAAAAATATATATATTGTTACCTATAACTCCAAAATAATTAAATAAAAAGTAAGTTTAAAAACTAAAACCCGACTACTGAAAAATCGCGCTCTAAAAAGTATGAAACAAGAAAATATTCTCATCTAGAGGATAGCCGTGGTCCGTGTTCATATGCCATTTGGCCCTAAAGGACCTACACGGACCACGGCTATCCTCTAGATGAGAATATTTTCTTGTTTCATACTTTTTAGAGCGCGATTTTTCAGTAGTCGGGTTTTAGTTTTTATTAGTATTAAGTTGTTTTAAAGGTTTATGCCCGTGAAGTCGCCAAACGGGCCCAATGGAAGACCAGCACTGGTTCTTGTCAACCAGCACATGCTGAATTGGGTCCGTTTGCAGTGAGCACAATCTGTTAAGTAACTTATTTTCTTTGTTAATTTTTTTGTATTTTTGCTTACCGTAATAAAGTTTTACTTTCTTTATCTTTTTTTCAAAGGCATCGCTCACAGGGTAGAATTTTCGAAAATCCTTTCATTGTTCTGCTACGCTACAAAAGGTACCTACTTCTAAAATTTAATGTTGCTTATTACAGCGGTTTGGGCTGTGCACATGGCTGTGCACGTCTTGACAGACAAGCAGACAGAAAACTATGTCATCCTATAAGGGTTCAGTATTTCCCTTTTGAGGTGCGGAACCCTAAAAATAACGTAATTACGTTACAGTAACAACAATAGTCACACTAAGGACACAGTGTCAAACCACCAATCACAGCGCTCCATTTTCTAATCGCATCCGTGTACGGTAAAGTTATGGGTTCCTCCGAAACGGTGGCGTCATATAATGGCCGCTTTAGAACATTGGCTACGTAAACAGGTAGCGGTCTAGGAAACTGCACCATTTGGTTTACATAACCAACGTTCTAGTTACGGCCGTTATATGATGGCGCCGTTCTGGAGGAACCCAGCGCTTAACAGAGGGGCTACTTTGAAATACGAAATGAAACGCTTCGGCTGATGGATGGTAAGTTTTCCTACACTCCGAAAGTGTTTTAGATCCGAAGTTCGGATTCAATAGTTGTAATTTGACGTTTCTTCTTTCGTGGACCCTACTCCGAAAGAATCCGGAAAACTTCGAAATATTTTCAGAGTATGAAATGTACCATCCGTCAGCCGAAACGTTTCGATACTGCGGTTGCGATAGTCGTCTCGTCTCTCTAGTATCGATATTCCGCCGTGCTGACGTGTGCAATTTGTCGATACAATCGATACCGACGGCGAAAACGTGCCTCTATTTATGGCTCTCAGATGAATACAGACAGTATTGGCTGGTTAGGGTTGCCACCCCTGCTATATTTTACTGAAAGATTTTTTTTTAAATGTGCCTAAGATGGCAAGCAAGCGTACGGTCTGCCTGATGTTGATCAGTTACCGTAGCCGATAGATGCTTCCAATACCAAAGGCATCGCTCGCACGTTGCCGACTTGAAGTAGACAGCGGGAGAGGAAGTTGTTGGTGTTGGTGTTGGTGTTGGTGTTGGTGTTGGTGTTGGTGTTGGCTTTGGTGTTGGTGTTGGTGTTGGTGTTGGTGTAGGTGTTGGTGTTGGTGTTGGTGTTGGTGTTGGTGTTGGTGTTGGTGTTGGTGTTGGTGTTGGTGGTGTTGGTTGGGTGTGTTGGAGGTGGTGTGGTGTGTTGTGTTGGTGGGCTGTCGAGTCTTTCTGAGGTACCCTTTACATAGTAGACTTGTATATTTTAGGAAAAATACTATTAATTTGTTCAGTATGAAACATAGTTATTTGCGGATTCAACGATATTTTTATGGGCAAATAATAAATGCCGCCAGACTTACACACCAACTATATGGCCCCAAACTAAGCAACGCTTGTACTATAGGTACCATAAAATGCACTGGGGGCAATCTCAGTGACTATAGACCTGGACAAATAACGAAAAGACTGTTTTCGTAATTTGCCTCTGTCGGGAATCGAACTGCCACTCAAACTACTGCGCCAAGTGGTCGTCAATCACTGTATCTACTATATTTCTATGCGTCCGAGTTACTCTATCGCACTAGAAAAAGGTGACAACCCTAGTTGGTGCGGCTCTAGTTCTGCAGTTGTACTAAAATTGATGATTTTGGTGGAAAATTTATTTGAGATTGTATTATGTTTGAAGTGAAAGTAAGATTTATTTTCTTTTTGCAGATTTTACTGACGCTGCAAATAAGAATTGACTACGTTGTAGGTAAATAGCAGCCTCTATAAGTACCGAGCGGCGTCGGAGCAATCAGTCTACTAATTTTTAATAACATTCTACGTAATAATTAATTTATAAATAAATTAATACTTAATTCTTATGATGCTACTGAGTTTTTCAAAAGTACGAAATAATAATTTAGTTACATATACGGACGGTAGATGAAATGCAGATGCCTAGTGAAGACAAACTACGATGTTACTATCATGCATTCAGAGTTAAAAGGGCCTTTGATATTTGTGACAACTTTCTTATTGCGGTCTTAGAACACATCAAATGGCGTAGAAAGCAGTGCTAACTGCATTTAGGAGTCACATCCACTGATATTCTAGCACAAGTTTGCAAAAAATATTGCATAGTTTTTGGGATATTAGGTAGGTACCTAAAACTTCAAGGTGGTGGAGCCATGCTGTTGCCAATTGACTGCAGCTCATAAACGGGCTGGCTCGACCAGGGTAGTACCACCCTCTCACAGAAGATCGGCGTAAAGCAGCTATTACAACTGCGTTTCGTACGATGAGTGAGAGAGCCGAAAACCCACCCCGCCTCCCCCTCCCTCCATCCCACTCCTCTTCAGGTCGGCAATATGCAAGCAATGTCTTTGGTATTGTAAGCATCTATAGGCTACGGTAACTGCTTAACATCAGGCGGCCCGTACGCTTTTTTGTCACCGCAGACCTATTAAAAAAAACTTATACATACCTACAAATTGGCGGGGAAATAAAAAAAGTGAACGAATTTCAATACAATTTATATACTAAGTATCTATATATTATTTCGCACTTCTGAAACACCCTCTATACTATAGAGTCTATAGTCCAATTAGGTACTAGTTTAACAACAGGCAAAATTATTTGAACCGTAAATTCTAATCAAAATTTCAACGCCGATGTTGAACCATTGTCAGCATAGTTAAATTTGCTTTCTAAGCTTGATAAAGTCTAGACTTACAGCTTGACATTGGTTTAGTAAATAAACAGTCATTAGTGGAACGGTGGAACCACCGCATCCAGACGTTTCATTTATATTGATAGTCTTGGTAACAGTGAATTAAACAATTCACTGTTACCTTTGTTAGCTTTGTTTATCTATAAACATTCATTATGATGTTACAAAAAACCCCCGACAAAAAAAAACCTTTAAAAAGATAAAACTAATACCTGCATATTTTCACCCAAGCGTCGTCGTTGCGTCGGGGGACCGCTAAGTACGCCGGTCAGGGTTATAATCTACAGGTTACTCTTAATGTAATGTACTTAGCGGTCCCCCGACGCAACGACGACGCTTGGGTGAAAATATGCAGGTATTATTTTTATCTTTTTAAAGGTTTTTTTTTGTCGGGGGTTTTTTAAATTTTTAATTTAATTTTTATTTCATGCTTTTTTAAACTTATATTACCGGTGTAGTAACTGCCCAGCTTGTATTAGCATGTACTCGTCAAAACGCATCGTATGAGCCCAAACACAAGGTAGATGCCGTACACCGTTGAGGAGTTCTTCTGATGATGCCTGCGCATCAGGTCAAGGTTGTCATACTTTGTAATATCATTGACAAGTGACAGGATTTCAAATTTCGTATCGATCAGACCTGTGGAAGTTGTTTATATCTTTTCATCAACTAGAAAAGAGCTGATGGTCTTCAAACGGCTGAGCAGATTTTCTTGAAACATAGCTAAGAACACTCTCGATTAACTCACCTTTCAAACAAAAAAAACTAAATCCAAATCGGTCCATCCGTTCAGACGCTATGATGCCACAGACAGACACACAGATCCACAGATCCACAGATACACAGATACACAGATACACAGATACACACGTCAAACTTATAACACCCCTCGTTTTTCGTCGGGGGTTAAAAATGGAAATTATCTTGGTGTAATTAGAGTTAGTTGATTAGCCTTTCCTATTGTTTTCTAAAACAAAATTAAAGATGTATAAGACTTAGATGCGACTTAACGCGCTTATTTTGGCACTATGAATGCAAGGTAACTACCCGACATTCGCTAAGTCAAGCTCCACCCAGCCTCGCGGCTGCACGCGCGCGAACGCCAATGATTATGTAGCTAATAATTCTACAATGTGTATTCATCTCTTTCTGACAATAGGTCTGGCGTATATAAATTGATATGTAGGTATAGTTTAATGATTTGTTTTTAGAGCACTAATGTTCGAGTATGTCGGGTCTATATGCGGCGAAATTCACACATCTCTAATGCTATGGGTTCCTCCAATAGCGGCGCCATCATATAACGGCCGCACTAGAACATTGGCTACGTAAACAGGTAGCGGTCTAGGAAAACGCGCCATTTTGTTCACATAGCCAACGTTCTATGACGTTATATGACGGCGCCGCTATTGGAGGAACCCAGCGCTTTACGGGACTCGCAATTCTACAAACGACTTAATAAATGCATTTTGATGCGTATTAGTCACCAGAAGATGAGCCGTGGCAATACAGATTTTTCAACATTATTTTCCGCGAGGTCCATGGTCTCTATTTAATAGGACAAACTATTCGGAACAGTCACATGTCTAGTTACGGTAGGATTTTAACTAATTCTCAACATGACACCAACTTCCCTCAAAAATAACATTTCTCCCAAGACCCGCCTTCCCATTTCTCACACAATTCACGAACAAAAATCTCAGAACCAAAAAAATATTATAAAAGACCTTTACTTAGCGCTACATAACTTAAACACCCTACATTATGCCTCTTCATTCTATCTCTCCGTGGTCTACAAGTTTGTTTTTACTGTGGAGTTACGGGAAAAGGAACTTTATCCCGTAACGATGTGGAGTGTGTACGAAGTTTTCGTGTTTGCAAAATGCGGAAATGTTCAGCGTGCTTAAAAAACCGCGTTCATTTGTCACCGGCAGATGCAGTCGAATCAAGCGTGGGCCATAATAATAGCGGGAAACAAATTGTTTAATATTTTTGAAGTGAAAACTTCTTTAGCGGCGTTGTGCACATTTCTTGGGATGGGTAAAAATGGTTAAACTCGCGCAGGGTCACGTGTCCTGATCGGAAATTCGTCAGATTGCGCAGGGTGCTTGCGCGAATGTTCGTGTGTGTTTGTGTTACAGCGTGTCTCCCTCCCCCACTCTCCCCCCTCTCTCCCCCTCCCTCCCCTTCCCCCTCCCCCTCCCCCTCCCCCTCCCTCCCTTTCTCTCCCCCCTCCCCCAAAATATTTAAAAATACACAACGTTAATGTTCAAGTTTTCACTTCTGCCGGCACTCCGGAGTTTAACCTGGCCGTTTTTCCCCATTTTTAATTGTGGGGGATGAACCCGTTTTGACATTTATGTCTCTGTTAGGTAGTCCCTAGATAGGGACATAGATATACGGTAAATCTGCACTGGTAACACTGCCAGCCATGACAAAACAAAACGCGATCTATTTTGTCTTATTGCCTCCTATGCAAGAGTGCGACTCGGTGCAACATAATGCCTGACAAAGACTTGTCTTAGCGCGTGTGCTAGCCCTGCGGTAACCGTCGCCGAGGACACCTGGGCCCCGAGTCTGTTAACAATTAATCGAAACCACTGATCTTTTATCTTTTATATTATCTTTGTGAATGCTTCATAAATTAAATCGTGGATAAGCCCCCCCCACAAGGTAGACCGACGACATGGTGAAGGTCGCGGGAATCCGCTGGATGCGGGCAGCGCAAAACCCGTCATTGTGTCGACCCTTGGGGGAGGCCTATGTCTAGCAGTGGACGTCTTTTGGCTGATGATGGAATCGTAAATTTTTGGTGCCTAGCATATCGTTAGTTAGAGCACTGCTGCTTTGAGTGACTAAAATCTAGAATCCTTATTTTCACGAAAGAGTTTTTATATAGGTACCTACGTGATAACTGTGATACATCACATTACGTAGTCACTCGACAATCGCTGTGCTTGTGGCCCAACCGCACCAGCCAGGTGATTGAGCACTGTCCTTTGACACGAGCCAGAGGAAAAATTACGCGGTTTTTTTGCGAAAAACGCAGGTAGCATACGGCTTTATGAGTCGGGTGCCATGGGTAGGCAGGGTGACTTGGACTCTATATGAGGTAGATATTATCTTTTATTTAGGTTTTAGATTAGGATAAGGATTTTTCTTTAGGACTAGGCCCGCCACACACTCCCACCACTGTTACTCCTGTAAGCCAGGATCGACAATGGTGTCCAACGATGACGCCAAGGTTTGACCTTCGACGAGTCCCGGGGACAAGCTAAGTGGTTTTGGAACCCGCACGAATTTAATCAAAAGAAAGGATAGGAGGAGTTGGAAAAAGCTTATCCACTTCCCTCCGTAGCAAAGCGGGGACAAAAATAACAGTATAGGCATAGGCTGATAGAATTACGTTATAACACAGGATTAGGATTATGATTGCGGGACTCGGACAGACCTCATGAGGTCAGCAACAGGTCAGCAACATGCGAGCAATATCTTTGGTAATCCAAGCATCTTTAGGCTACGGTACCTGCGTCACATCAGGCAAGCCGTACGCTTGTTTAACCAGCTGCAATCACTGATCAGTGAACGATCTGAGGTTAAGCAACGCTTGGCAAGGTAAGTCAGAGATGGGTGACCATTTAGTGGCATTTGAACTGAGAGTTTCCGTGCTCGCAGGCACAAAGTCGGTTCTGGTTGTTGTCATCTAGGCAGCAGTCGTTAAGCCTTGTCAGATGCCGTCGGGCGGCTTGAACAACTCTGATACCAGGTTGGCCACTAACCATACGATAAGAAGAAGAAGTATAACAAGTGAAGGAACTGGAAGCCCGCATCGGGGCCTGTGGTGGATTTTGGCCTGAATCCCCCTCGCATAGAGGGGAGACCTGTGCCCAGGACTGTCTAAATATTATCATAATAAGGTCTTCCAGTCTCATCCTACTTCCTACTTCCTTAATATTATAAATTCGAATGTAAGTGTGTGTGTGTGTGTGTGTGTGAATGTTTGTTACCGCGTATCTCCATAACTACTGAACCGATTCCAATGAAATTTAAAACGAAGATAATGTAGGCTCTGGAATAAGACAGGCTAATCTTACACATCAATTTCCACGCGGGCGAAGCCGCGGGGCACAGTGAGTAGTTATATAAAATGAGTCATTTTAGAAACTTACATGAATCTTCCTTCATTATCATTTGAAACTATAGGGCGTGCGAACCTTGGGCGGGTCTACCACATAATATATGTATCACTAAGAGCTCGGAAATGACGTTGGGCGGCAACATATCAGCATAACATGCCTCATAGACATATCCTGTGCGTATCACGAGAGCTATGGTCTAGGAAATGTCAGATAAATGATAATATATTGAGAGATACTCCTTGTTAAGAAGTATGTTAGTTTATTTAACAGATAAATCAGCCGGATAACCGGTAGGTACTAAAATGTGAGATCGACTTATATTTGAGACGTTACTTATCTGTATTTTTAATATGGACGCCCTCTTAGATTAAATGTGTTCCACAGAACGGTCCCCCGACTGCAATGACACTGCACTTGTTTTATAATTTTTATTTAGTTTTTTGGCAGAGCAGTCGTGTTTTTATTTTTTTTAATTATTTATTATTATTATTATTTTTTTGTATTTTTTCTTTGTAGCGGCAACAGAAATACACATTCTGTGAAAATTTTAAGTCCCTATCTAATACGGTTCGTGAGATACAGCCCGCTGACAGACGGACATACGGTCGGACAGCGAAGGCTTAGTAATAGGGTTCCGTTGGCACCCTTTGGGTACGGAACCCAAAAAAATATAAACATCAAAGTCAAAGTCAAAGTCAAAAGGTTTTTATTCATGTAAGCTCATTAGAGCATTTATAAATAGTCAATATAAACAATATTTTAGCGTTACCACCGGTTCGAAATGTTGCTTCCATTGAGAAGAGCCGGCAAGAAACTCAATGGTTACTCTTTTCAAAAGAATAATTGTATACATTTTCAAACAGTAACGCTATGTGAGCAGGCATGCATTAACACAGTGTGAGTAAAAAAAGAAAATAAGGTATTTAAATAAAAAATAATAAAAACTAGCCTAGAAAGCTGTGCATGCCTACTCCCACTTAACTGTCAAACCAAAAGGTGAATATTTAGAACGATTGTTTTGGTGTGATGCCTTCCGTGCTTAGGTCTTGTCTGTAAAAGTTTTGGAACAACGGTGTCAAGTGGAAAATGGGCGGACCAGTCCCCGCAAGCAGCGCCCGGAACCCGAGCATGACTCGAGCAGCGGCATCACCCTCCTCAACCATTTTAGAGGGAAGAGGGTGACCCGCTCCACAGAGCCACCGCAAGCAAGGACATTAGAGTGAGCATGACCGATCCATTACCGCAGCGACATAGTTCAACAAAGCTAAGTAAGCGTACGGCAAGACAACATCCGCTACAATTGACATACAAATGCTTGTCAATGGCTACATGATACATGATTTCCACAACTTAAAAAGGTGGTAATTGTGACTAATATGTCAATAGCGCTAAATTAAGAGAAGGAAGAGGAAAACAATAAATAAATAAGGAATAAATCAAAACAAGAAATTCTGAGGAATTATTCCCGTTCCGGTGGAGCTGGACCAGCACCTAGCCAAGCATCTTTATCTTTCAAATAATCATCTAATGTGTAGTAAGCCCGCTTACAAAGCGTACGCTTTACACAAGTTTTGAATTTAGTTTCACTAAGACTAAGTATGTTTGGTGGTATTTTATTATAAAACTTGACACAGTATCCCATGAAAGATGTGTGAACTTTCGCAAGTCGAAAGCGCGGTTGATCTAATTTGTCTTTATTTCTAGTGTTATATCGATGACTCTCACCTAACTTTTTAAAGAGATGTAAATTTTTCCTAGTGTACATTATGTTTTCATAAATGTATTGGCATGGTACAGTCATAATGTTGATTTCCTTAAACCGTTCCCTCAAGGAGTCGCGACTTCCTAAATTATAGATGGCCCTAACGGCCCGCTTTTGTAAAATAAAAACAGATTCGATGTCAGCCGCCCTACCCCACAATAATATACCATACGACATGACACTATGAAAGTAACTAAAATAAACTATTCTCGCGGTGTCGATATCGGAAAGTTGTCTAATTTTCCTAACAGCGTAGGCGGCGGAGCTGAGCCGCTTCACGAGAGCTCTTATATGTGGACCCCACTGTAATTTGGAGTCGAGCGTAATACCTAAGAAAACAGTATCATTAACGAATTCAAGTTTTTCTTTATTTAGTACTACATCGCATTCATTACTTCTAACATTAGGTAATGAGAATCTTACACATTTAGTCTTGTTACTATTCAATGCTAAATTATTAGTATTGAACCAGTTATGGACCTGAAGAATAGCATTATTCACGTTGTCCAAATTATTTACATGTCTACCTACTTTAAAAATCAAAGAGGTATCATCGGCAAATAAAACTATCTCTGCCCTACTTTGTATTATATGCGGAAGGTCATTTATATATACTAAAAACAGAAAAGGACCCAAAATGGATCCTTGAGGAACTCCCATTTTAACTAGAGAGCCTAACGATTTAACACCATTTATTTGAACGTTTTGTTTTCTACCTACTAGGTAAGATTTTATAAGTTTGAGCGCCCTATTTCTAACACCGTAATGTTCCAATTTAAGCAAAAGTATTTCATAATTGACGCAATCAATAGCAACTTCTTCTTCTTATCGTATGGTTAGTGGCCAACCTGGTGTCAGAGTTGTTCAAGCCGCCCGAAGGCCTCTAACATGACTTAACGACTGCTATCCAACTGACAAAAACCGGGACCGACTTTTTACGTGCCCTCTGTAGCACGGAGACGCTCAGTTCTAACTGCCACTAAATGGTCACCCATCTCTAATGACTGACCTTGCCAAGCGTTGCTTAACCTCCGATCGTTTACCAATCAGTGATTGCAGCTGGCTATGAGCTGTATTCCTCGAAAAGGTTTTTCAATAAGTACTATTTAAAAAAACTACAATTCCCATTCACCCTATAACCGATCTAACAAGTAATAAATCACCAAAGTGGCGCGCACCGCAAAACAAAAGCACCGTTTATTACAAAACCCATACTGATAAACAAAAACCAAATTAATTTCAAAGGCCCGCCACACAATGAGATGTGGAGATAACGAGGAGCCCTAAACCCGGTCCATTTCCTTATTGTGTGATTCCTATGCCCATTTGTCATGTCTGTCGGTAGGATTTCACTGATCGCTGCAAAGATAATAAATAAAAATGTAGATAGGTCATACGCGTAAGTGGTGTAATCCGTATTAGTATTGGTAGAGTCAAGTTGTAGCTAAATGACTGCAGCTCATATACGGGCCGGCTTGACCGAGGTAGTGCCACCCTCTCACAGAAGATCGGTGTATATTAGCTATTACAGCTGCATTTCACACGATGAGTGAGAGAGTCGGAAGCCCAACGCCCTTTTCTCTCCCTCTGTCCCACTCCCCTTCAGGTCGGCAACTTGCGAGCAATGCCTTTGTTATTGCAAGCATCTGTTGGCTACGGTAACAGCTTAACATCAGGCGGGCTGTACGCTTGTTTGCTTCGTTGGTCACATACAAAATGGTACATATAAAGTTTGCTAATTGGCAGACCTGAGCGCAGTCTCGTGTGGTCTCAGGTCACTGATGGACGAGTTGACAGTGTTGTTTTTGGACGTTATTACGTACATTGTTGATTTTAACATGTGTTTAAAATAAAATTATGTTCAATCCGCCGCTGTGACCGCGTGTGTGTGCGCTCGATATTCGTTACATTTGTTAACACTTTTTGTCGTCTACGTAACCTATCTACATATTTTCATATTATTTCATTGGATCGCTGGATGATTATCCTTTCGCTTTGTGGGCTCTGAAAGAATTGCAAATGACTGAACGAATTTGAATGTCTGGGTCCTGAATTTGTTTGGTTAGCCCATTTTTAGTCGAAGAATTTCATAAATAAAACATTTGCGGTGTTGTTACAAAAAGTCAAACACGCTTTGAACGCGTGTCTAGACAAATTTTGCTCGAAAACTTTGACTAGACAGGCGGTCAAATCGAGTTTAACTTTTTGTAATAACAACGCTCTGGTTTATCATTTTTGGTTGGACTTCCAATTCTCTCAATCATCATCATCGTACGTAACGAAGCTGTAATAACTTTACGCCGATCTTCTGTGTGAGGGTGGTACTAACCTGGTATAACCGATACAGAGGTTCTAACACGCCGTTTTGAATTTTTATTCTGAAGTCGCATTGCGCTACCTACCATCTTAATTAATCTCTATTAGATACATATTCCGGGGAATGGAATGGTTCCCACAGGACATTAAAGAAGCGAAAGACCTATGAGGTCTTTCGCATTGGTATTGAATATAGTATCCCACCAAAAACATTTTCATGTAAAAAATGTTGCCGAAACGAGACCAGACCGCACTGTTAAAAAGTTATCAGATCTCATGTAGAGCCAAGCTTCTAACTCTACAAGCCCTAACTTCACAAACTCCACACCTTAGTCAAAATATGTGACTTGGCCGTTTCGTTACTACAAGAACTATTGTATAATTACGGCCTGCGCAGACTAGCTTCTTTTAGCATCCGCGACCGGCGATTTTGTGACGTATCGATGCTGCGTCGCGTTTCTTAGAGCGCGAACGAGCGAGACGCAGCATCAAAATCGCCGATCGCCGATGCTAAAAGTAGCTAGTCTGCGGAGGCCCTTAAGTGTTGTGTGTGTAAGTGTGTATTGTAAAAGTAATGAACAGTAATAAATTGATGGCGAAACGGCTTTGCCACATATTTTGATTGAATAAATCATTGACACTTAATTTTGGTCCAGATACTCATATAAACCCCCAAGTAAGTATTATTACGCACTTTTTAAACCGCCTGTAGATAACTTTATCTCTATATTTAAAGTTATCTAGTTTGATAATTCCTTAACAAGAGTTAATAAACTGAGAACCACCGAAAACTTAAATAAAGATCCGCTCTATTCCAAGGTTCAAAGAACTAACTGCTCGTAAAATGCCACAAAAGCATTAAATATTACATTTGAATAACTTTAACATATCTCTCTTGAGATTTTCGGAAGCTTCACTACGCCTTTCATAAGCCCGCAAAGAGACTACTTAAAATGTAAAGAAGGAGCTCCTAATTTCAGATATAGTGGCAACATTTACTTTGTACTTTGTATTCAATAGGCGTGTCTACAACATGCACATGCCGCGCGAGGCTGCTCACCCACATGCCTCGCGAAGCACGACGTTTGCCTCAGTCGCATGGCGAGGTATATGGCGAAGCAACCTACACTCTAGCTAGACAGAGAAGGGTAATCAGTTTAACACGTTTGATATCGTACTTTACTCTCTCTCTCTCTCTCTCTCTCTCTCTCTCTCTCTTCTAATCTTACTTTACCTACTTACGTACATTACTTTATTTTACTTCGTGCAAAGCACTATCCATTGCGCGTTAAGTGACCTTGAGCCATTACGTTATTTTAGCAGATATGGTACCGCCTTACATAATATAATTTAAGTAATGCAATGTAAGTTTCATTGCAATCACTAGACTTGTGCTCAACGTACCTAATGTACACGTCTGTTATCGTACTCGTAAATCGTTAATCAACTTAAAGGCATTTTGATGCGTGTTTCACTAAAAAATGAGTCGTATTTGCAATACAGATATATTTATTCCACACGTCATCAGAAACATTCGGACAGAAATTTTATGGACGACCTTATGCAGTCCCTATAAGTCGCCCAACCGGTCTGGAAAATTTCTGATAGCATCTTATGTGGACTATACGTCGTCCATAAAATTTCTGTCAGAAAGTTTCTAATGATGCGGCCGGGCTAAGTGTCTAACGGCCGAATACTCAAAGGCTACTTAAATACTTAAGTCCCACTTAGCAGCTTGAGACGAAGTAAACTGTCATTTTTTGTATGGCACGTCAAAGTTAAGCAGCTCTCAAATTTAAGTTGCGACGAGTATTTGGTCGTAAGACAGTCACATCATCTCCCTCTTTCTTGGTAATGTATTGAGTATTCTCATGTATCATAGTTGCTCTTTAGCAGTGACCCACATTCCGTGACCTTCAAACATTCCCAGCTTGTTGTTTACCGTAAAACATCTCTCCCTAAGGTTTTTGTCATATTCAGTTCGCTTTCAGCGAGTAATGGCACATAAATTATGCGTGATTGATCGCCCCCGTGTCGCCCATATCTAAATGTGTATAATGCCTTATATTCTGTTTACCCGGAATTGTGATTACAATACATTATTTTTGTTTTATGATAAAACACATTATTTTGAGTGCGAATGAATTATGCTGGGTATTTCGGTATAATAATAGCTCATCTTCTGGTGAATAATACCTTCTTATGTGGGTAACAAGTTAATTGTCAAATTGCGAGTGGGATAACAGATGTGTGAATTTCGCTGCATGTAGTGATGCGCTGAACGCAAGTCTAGTGATTTCAATGTAAGGATCTTCCATATCTGCTAAAATAATACATCAATGACCGACCAATGGACGACCGCTTCGCGCAATGGGGGGCCATCCATAAATTACGTCAAACGTAAAGGGGGGAGGGGGTCGACGAAATGTGACATTGTGTGACAATGGGGGAGGGGCCCTAAGTTAAGTGACGGCACATTTAAAAATCTAATATTAAAACCGAAATTTGAACTGTAAACGAAAAATTTTGAAAATTTCTGAAAATGTAAAAAATATGTGACGTCACACAGGGAGGGGGGAGTTTCGCAAATGTGACCAGCTGTGACAAGGGGGGGAGGGGTCAAAAAATTATTAAATTCGTGTGACGTAATTAATGGATGGCCCCTGGTTAAGCGTTGGCCGCTCGGTTCACTGCATCGGGTTGCGGGTTCGATTCCCGCCAGAGGCATATTTCGGAAACGGCCTTTTCGAAATTTGCACTGAGTTTGGTGTGACTGGGATCGCCTACAGTCCATTGTATGGTAGCCATAGTACAAGCATTGCTAAGTTTGGGACCATACAGTTGGTGTATACTACTCCACCAAGCCAACTAGGAACCTGTCAAATGTGACGTCACCCGCACAAAAAGGCAGTGGTGGTGTGCGGGAGGTGTGGCGGGCGGGAAGCCGCAGGCGGTGGCGGGTGTGCGCGCGGTATGCGGGCGGGGAAACCGCATTCCATCAGAGTTCCTAGTTGGCTTGGTGGATTAGTAAGTCTGTAGCACTTTCATTTCAAAAGGAAATTGTCCAAGTACTTAGTACATTCGCTCAAAATTAGATACTTCTAAGTACTCCAGACAGGACTGCAATTAGTGTGTCCTCGCATACCTCGCAGACGACATTCATCAACACATACTTACATGCTTCATTTCGTATAGCGAAACAGTGATGGGTTATGAGAACATTATTACTTAATTCTTGTGTTTCAATTTATTTTATTGGTGGTAAAGCCAAGCTGTAGCCAATTGACTCCAGCTCATATAATATACGGGCTGTCGAAGATCGGCGTAAAGCAGCTATTACAGCTGCGTTTTGTACGATGAGTGGAGAGCCGGTAGCCCTTCCCCTCCCTCCGTCCCACTCCCCTTCAGGTCGACAACGTGCGAGCAATGCCTTTGATATTGCAAGTATCTATAGGTTAGGAGGGCCGTACACTTGCTTGCCACATAGCCCTATTTTTTATTTTAATAAATATCGAAACTGAACTGAATTGTTAAAGGGCAACTGTCATGACGAAACTTATACTTTCACAAAACAATATTTTCCAATAAAGATTCCATTAAAATAATCCATGCTATTAAAAGTTCCCGGAACCAAGGAATAAAATGTACATTAATGTTGTATAGCAAAATATATCGGCTCTTAGGTAAACATTCGCTGTTATATGGTGGGTCTTCCCCAAGGACCTGCGTTGGGGCCCAAAGTTTAATTAGCTAAGTTTATGGCAAGCTCAAACGTCGCTTTGGCGTTTACGTAGGATTTAGGGAAACTCATTATAAAATATTAATAATATTATGGGCAACATGAATTTTAATATTAGAACTCGGCTTAGACCCGTTTTATAATAAATCATTCTCAAAGTTGAGATCGATCTTAAAATGCAGTTTTGACGTTTTATTCATAGAACATCTGGCAAAAACAGCGTCTTAATATCGATCTCAACGTTGAAATGCATTTATTAATACGAGCCATACGGCCAAATACTCGTACGCAACTTACATTTGAGAGCTGCTTAACTTTGACGCGCCATACAAAAGGTGACAGTTAACGACGGCTCAAACTGCTAAGTGGGACTTAAATATTTAAGAAGCCTTAGAGTATTCGGCCGTTAGTACTTTAATCTATACAAATTAAACAAGGAAACATAAGTTTTGGAAATTAAAACAAAAATGTCATCTTCACAAATCCACATTCCGCTCGAAAGTCCATTGTAGTTCAATACTATTAGCTGCCACAATATCTGTTACATTTTAATCCCTTATACAAAAAAAGTAAAGCCCAATTTACATTTTTATATTCGACCGGGGGAGAATCTTCCTCTTTTTATGTAAATACCGAAGGATCGCTAACAACAAAAATTATTTAACCACGCGACAAGATCACACCGTAGGGAGTTAGGGGGACCTTTTAAAGGTTATCTACCTATTCTATTTAGATAATGAAATGTTAACTTTAATCATCTATGTATTAGTTAATTACTTGGACTTTTCAGTTTAATTAATGACAGTTTTAGACAGGTTAATGTGATGAGAACAGATGACAACCGCATAAGAGTGATGAATATGTAGGTATGTGGATGGATCATGGATATCTTATACCTAGGATGGATATA
Organism: Drymonia ruficornis; assembly: GCA_947859195.1. NCBI lineage: Eukaryota > Metazoa > Arthropoda > Insecta > Lepidoptera > Notodontidae > Drymonia > Drymonia ruficornis. The sequence goes on from OX401927.1 coordinate 4,426,439, forward strand.
AAGCGAGAGGACGAGGGCATAAAAAACAACGCCAGATTTACACCTACTGTACGGTCCCAAACTAAGTAATGCTTGCTATGGCTACCATACAATGGACTGAGGGCGATTCCAGTGACACCCAGACCAGGGCAAATTACGAAAAGGCCGTTTCCGAAATTTACCTCTGGTGGGAATCAAACCAGCAACCACTGCGCCAAGCGGACATCAAATATATTAAGAGTGATATAATGCACGCTATTCCTTCATCCTTTAACGATAACAGGTCATGGGAAAAAGCACGAGATAATGATAAAATGTAGGTACTTAGATGTAACCATCGATAGAAGACAAAAATGTTGTACCTAAAGTATCTAAAGTAATTTTAACTGCGAAATATTAATTGAAACCAAACGTGGGACCATCAGAAAACACAATATATTACAATCTACTGGTCGTTGGTCAATATACACCCGTGAGTATATTACGTCACGGATTAATAAAAATATACCATCTATATGAACATCTCTCGCGAAATTTCATCAATGAGAAAAAGCTCGTTCCAATTTTCATCAGCCACACTTTCTATATTGTTTCCTCCTTTTTGAAGAAACTTCACTCCGGCCCGTAGACAGAGAAACGAATCGACCAAATAAAATTTGAATTTTCACGCCATAGCAAGTGTTGCTAGTTAGGTGTATCCGAATAGTTGTTCTTTTCTGTACCAAACTGTTTTTATTATTTCTTTAAACCCGCCCCCCCCCCCCCCACAAGACAGGCATTGCCTAGTGTGGGGTGTTTTTCCTGCTCTGTAAATATTAATGTCCTTTTGGTAATAAATATATATTATTATTATTAGGTTCATTGAGAGCCGAATACATTTACGAATTTGTGATTATTATTGTCACTACCGCTGTAACAGGAGTTTGGAGTCAAACGATCTCGAAATTGTTTCGACAAAAAATTAAACACCAACGATAGTCTTTTAAACATCTTACAAAGTAAGTAAGCTGCGTGAAATATACAAAAGTGCAGTTTTTTTCTATTATTTAATAATAGTTAATTTTAGTAATTTAGTTTAGTTTTAACAATTAACTTTTATAAATATTATTGCTATTTCATACACAGTGTTCTGTCTATAATTTCTCCGTCTTTGCTCCGGCCTCATTCGGAGATTAATAAAATGTAAATTTCGCGACACGGCCCGCGTTTCCGAACAATTTTGCCGAAGTGTTTCTTAAAAATTCTCGACTGGTTCCCTCTTGTTCTTGATATAAGATAATCTTTTCAACAAACTGTATATTTCAAAGTTGATTTTGGATGTTGGGGATTTGGCTAAATTAAATATTGATGAGGGTCTCAAACTTAAAGATTTTAATCAAGAATTAATAAAAGATACACATGAATACGTAATTCAACATGAAAGGTTTTGTAAATAACAATTCACACGTAAGAACGATCGTATGATCTAAAGGTTGTGCGTCCAGATGTCTCGCATGCCTCGTCCGAGCACTCATGTTATGACATTAAATCTATGCGATCTGATGACGAAACTGAGTGCTTGAGCGTGGCACGCACCTGATGTAGTTGCAGCCAATGCGTTTCAACTTTGGTGCGTCCAGATGCCTTGCATGCCTCGCCTGAGCACTCATGTTATGACATTATATCTATGCGTTCCGACGATCAAAACCGAGTGCTCGTGCCCGGTACTTGCCTGATATAGACACACCTACTGGATCGGGAGGTCGTAAAATTTCTGAAAAAAAAAATGCATTGATAAGGATGTTACCACACCAATCGATGGTTTGTTGCGATGTTTGAAGGTACCATATCTGCTGAATAATACATCAATGCTTGATAGATAAAAAAAACAAAGCGGCTTTAATCGATAACCAATTCTGGAATTTAAAACTTAAGCATAATCACAGAACAACGCTTCTACCTGCTGGAATGCTAAACAGTCTCGGAACTTTGCCGGAGGAAAATAGGAAGCGAAGGAAAAGAACTTCCGACGTAACTCGTTGGAAAAACAGACAAGGTACGCAGTGGAGAAAATAATCTAGCGTTGATATTAAATTGCGTAGGAATGTTAGATGACTTGAGACAGGGTTAAGTCAAGTTAAGATTTATCGGTCCATTCAAAGTAGTTTAGGGAGTTTAGATAAGCATGACCGAATAAAATGTTCTCTGCAAGAAACATTTTTGGGACGTAAATTTTAACTCGATATGAACTGAAACTCCGACTGACTTGATATGCCTACAAAATGATCAGAATAGAGCTAAAAGGGTGCAAAACTAACATTGTTTTCTAAATTGCCAAATGCTCTATCAAATGGTTGGTAGAGCTCATGCTAGAGCCTTTACAATATCCATAAACAATCTGGGATGATAGAGGTAGACAAAAGAGAATCTAGTTTTTGAAGTGAAAACTTCTTTAGCGGCGTTGTGCACTTTTCTTGAGACGGGTAAAATATGTAAAACTCGCGTCAGGTTCACGTGTCCTGATCGAAAAATTCGATAGATTGCGCAGGGCGCTTGTGCGAATGTTCGTGTGTGTTTGTGTTACAGCGTGCCATTCGCATCCAGGGATGGTGACTGCTGGTGGCTCGACCGTCTGTGTAGTGGCCAGATCGTGGGAAAAAGTTAACCCCACTTTACGTATCTTTTTATACTGAAGAGATTTTTTTATTACTTGGAGAAACACGTCATTATTATAAATTATAGATGTCGTCGCCAAATAGTTAAATAAGCCACTCTATTGGGTGACTAGGCCGTTCATTAAATGACGGCACTCAATAGAATGGCTAGAGGACGCCTAGGAAAATTGTTGAATGCAACGTTTAATGAAGAGGCTGAACGTTGCATAGCCGGCATGAATGTAATTTGTGAATATTGTTAGTATGACCATGACGTGACCAATAGAATTGCTTATTTAACTATTTGGCGGTGACATAGACACTGTTATTTTGAGATTACCTTACCTATATCTCCGATCTAAGTAAGCACTAAAGTGAATTTATGACAATAGATAACTATCGACCTATCAAACCTAAATATTAATTAATGGAAACAAGCAGTAAACAGTTTGTAATAGCTAGGTATCGCACGTAATTCGACCAGCCCTGGGGCTAGCGATTGTTAAATGTTGATACATTACTTGTTTATGTGAGTTGCCAGTTCATTGTTTGAGATTGCTGAATCATGGTTTATCGAGTTTAGATAGTTGCTGTTGTGGTAGTCGAACAACAGTTTAATGTATTTGATAATACTTAAAACTAATGTCGTCTTGCTCATGTTTTACGACTATTAAGCGAAGATGAATTAAAACTTTAGGCTCGTATAAATGCATCACAAAGTTGAGATGAAGATCGATAAGTTAAGATACAGTTTTGTCGTTTACTTCTGTCAAATAATAATTTAGAAAATTAAAAACACGACTGCCCTGCCAAAAAACTAAATAAAAAGTATAAAACAAGTGCAGTGTCATTGCAGTCGGGGGACCGCTCTGTGGAACATATTTAATCTAAGAGGGCCCCCGACTGCAATGACACTGCACTTGTTTTATACTTTTTAGTTCGTTTTTTGGCAGGGCAGTCGTGTTTTTAATTTTTTAAATTATTATTTTTTATTTTATGCATTTTAGCGGAAGCATCAAAAATTAAATGATTGTTTTGCATGTACACCCTAGCTATGCTAAATGATGCCTACAAATTCTACAGTTTTGGAATGTGCTCATCAAGGCCTTCAATTTGATACCCATATTGTCATAATGGAATAAAAAATATTTTTTTTTACACTTGAAAATTGAGCCATAATGCCATAATTTTTTTCAAAAATAATATACCCAATGTTACCCGGAATAATATAAGGATTCTAACGATACCCCAAATCCGTTCAGGCATTTATAAGTTATGGTGGAATAAAGAATCTCACATACATACATACATACAAACAAACAAACATACATGAACCCTAAACACATATACACTCCTTTTTTGGGCAGTCGTGTAAAAACAGCATATGATCGATCGATCGATTTGAGATGCATTTATTAATACCTACTAGCCTTAGACCCGTATTAATAAATCTTAGATCGATCGATCGATAATAAATCTTAAGATCGATCTCAAAGTTGAAATCGATCTTAAGATGCAGTTTTGACGTTTAATGTATGGAACCGTGTGTTTCCGATCCGGCGGTAAAATTTAAGGAAAAATGTAAAATGACAATTTGCAAGCGCCCCTGTAGGCCTAAACAAAATAAATGATTTGAATTTGAAAGACAGAAGCAGTAGCTCAAGTTCGATCTCAATCTTGAGATCGATTAATTAATACGGGCCTTAGTAACACCTAAGAGCCGAGCCCCATCTACGCGCTGCGCTGTGTTGCGCTGCGTCGTCGCAAGATTTTGTACTGACACGTCACCCTCCCCGCTTCGTCTCTCGCCCGCTGACACCTGCGACGACGCAGCGCAGCGCGTAGGTAGGGCCCGACGCTTACCGTGCTTAATATGGCAACATGAAGGCTTGTGCTCATTTATGTGTAGGTATAGTTCAATGTGCTTCTTTTTAGAGCACTAATATTCGTATATGTCGGGTCTATAGTATAAAACGTCATTGCTCCGAATATGACGGGAATGCTTTTAATTCAGACACGTTGATTTTAACATCAAAATATGATTTTCCAGAAACTTTTCGCATAATTTGACGTAACGTTAATTGTTTCACATTAAAACTCAAAGCTTTACTATGAAATAAAAGAACAGTAGTCCAACTCGTTACAATAACAACATGGGGTTCTTCAAAGGGCATGTTTACAGGTTCCAAAAAGGTCGGCGCCGCGTCTGCTCTCCTTAAGTTGCGGATGTCCTGGGCAACAGTTACCATTTACCATCACGTGGACTGTTCATACCTACGTGTAAATTTTTAATTTAGGGCACAAGACTTACAAGTGCGTCTACCACGACTTTTTTACATGTGAGGCATGATTTAGGCGTAAAATTAGTACCTATGGCAAATTGAACCGCGCCCCTTGTCACCCGAAGAATTCAACTTCGTGCTGCGAGCCGTGGACAAAGAAAGGCGATTCATTAGGTACGTCTACATGAACTGAGCGGCACGCCCAAGTAGTCAGTATTGACGTCGGAACGCAAAGACATAATGTCATAACTGAGCCTCGGGCGCCACAGCTCGGGACTTGTGTACGAACCATTAGGTACACGGCCATGCTTTCTCGGGCCTCGTGGACGCATCCATTCAAATATATGACGGAACGTGGGCGTGGTGGTGACTTGTCTAGAGCCTTCAGTTTGGTTTACTGTGACTTAATCTTCTGTAAATTACCTGTCATGTGTTCCTCGTAGCCCTCTAAAATCAATTTACCCGCGAACTTTGACGCGATATTGAAATTTATTGCTTCCTTGTGCTAAACAATGAACAAGGGGTTTCGTTACCTGGGTATTTAATTTTTAATAACTATCAAATAATTTGGAAATAGTTGCAGTTTAATTCATAAAGTTTTAGTCCGGGAATTAATTAATTTACCTATTATGAAACTGTCAAGATTTGCACGGGTTGCGGAAAGTGATGCGATTGTACGCCGAAGTGGGCGTACTTCAGTACAATTGACATCAACCAATAAGCAATAACAAGTTGTCGCTTTCTATGGAATGATTTTTCCTAATAGGGCGGTATATCTAGATAAAGCTACTTTTATAAATCAATGCCTATTTGATTAGATTATGAGCAAGTAACCAAACAAATTAAAACAAAGCTAATAATTCTAAATTAAACATTATTACAGCTAAGAAGCCATTTTGAAGTTGTTTAGTAATTCCATGCAACGTTAACTTTGACAAAGAAATTACTTGCGAGGTGAGAGAATCGCGTAAAGCCGCGGACTTAGTACGAGCGGAGCGGGAAATTAAAATACAAGCTTAAACTACGTTACACAAGCTTATTTGACGGGCCCGTTAGCGTAGTTGGCGCGGAGGCACCTTTCACGCTGCAGGTCGTAGGTTCGATTCCTACCCGAGACATGCATTTGTGTGCATGAACATGTCTGTATGTCCGGAGTCTGGGTGTATATGTATATTAAGTATGTATTTACAAATAAAAAAGTAGTATATGTAGTAATATTAGTTATCTGGTTTCCATAGTACAAGCTCTGCTTAGTTTGGGATCAGGTAACCGTGTGTACAAAAATGTCCCAGGATATTTTATTATTTATTTATTCATCATTTCAGCCAAAAGACGTCCACTGTTGGACATAGGCCTCCCCCAATGTTTTCCACAACGACCGGTCTTGTGCTGCTTACATCCAGCGTTTTCCCGCGACCTTCACCAGGTCGTCGGTCCACCTTGTGGGGGGCCTACCCAAGCTCTTTAACTGAGCCTTTTAACCAATGGTAACCCACTGGATACTAATTAGCTTCGTGAATATTTCATTGTAAATCGTAAGTTATTGGCGGTCGACGTATTTCCGGCCAGAGGACTACCAGATTACTGGTGGTAGAGTCAAGCTGTGGCCAATTGGCTGCGGCTCACATACGGGCTGGCACATTCGGGGTAGTAGCACCCTCTCACAGAAGATCGACGTAAAGTACCTAGCTATTTCAGATGCGTTTCGTAAGTGAGGAGCCAACCCCACCATCCCCTGCCTCTGTCCCACTCCCCTTCAGTTCAGAGACTTGCGAGCGATGCTATTGGTATTGCAAGCATCTATAGGCTACGGTAACTACTTAGCAATATGCGGGCCGTACGCTTGTTGGTCGCCTTAGTGAAAAAGCGTCATGGACACATGGCCTAACAGTTTAGAAACCTAGTAGGTACAAGGCTGCAATTGGCGGCCCCTTCTATAAAGCGCTAGGTTCCTCCAACAGCGGCGCCGTCATATAACGGCCGTAACTAGAACTCGAACGCCAGCGCATACCTTATTCCATACTCCCTACCTCCCTGAGCATAATTGTAATCCTTGGAGGACTCGGGGAGGTGGGGAGTGGGAAAACGCCCCCGTCTCGCCGCTTGCGTACCTAAAGCGCTGGGTTCCTAGGAATCATATAACGGCCGCACTAGAACATTGGCTATGTTAAAAACGGTGTCCAAACCGGTCTCTAGGCAACCGCGCCATAGTTTACATAGCCAATGTTCTAATGCGGTCGTTAGGTAATGACGGCACCGTTCTGGAGGAACCCAGCGCTTTACGCGCGGTACAGCGGTTGCGGTCAGACTATAATACGGGCCTTACTGTGGCTTCACACGACGCGAGATATCACGCGCCGCGCCGCGCCCGCTCGCGCCTCGCGCCGTGTGAAGAAAGGGGCGCGGCGCGGCGCAGGCGGGCGCACGATGGTCCGTTCGATCCGCCAAATGTCGGTAACTTCAAAGGCGCGGCGCGGGGCGGCTCGTGGAGGCGCGGGCGCGCGCGTAATGGAGCGGGCGCGCGCGCGGCGGCACGGGCTCGAGCTATTAAAAACGTTCATTTCATTTCATCTCGACTCGTTGATTCACACGGCATTTCAGGTGCGTTGCGTGCCTCGGTCTGCCTAGTATATGCGGCGCAGAAGCTTCAACGCGCGCCGCGCCGCGCCGCGTCCGTGATATGACGCGCCGTGAGAAGAGGGTGGCGCGTGCAGGCGCGTGGCGTGTGCTTGCTCGACAAATCGACTCGGCGCGGCGCGGCGCGTGATATCTCGCGTCGTGAGAAGCCACCATTAGTGATGACCATGACCACTCTGTCAACGTGTTACGACGAAGAAGAAGAAGGTACATAGTAACTCTAAACGCCCCGCTAGCCTCAGCGCACAAGCCTCAAGTCAAACTTTTAATTTATTCAGACAGCAATTTGAATACGAAACTAGCGAAGTGAGCGGCGCACGATTAAGGACAAGGTAAGATGTTTTAGCGGCTACCTGTCTCTGTGCTGTTGATGAGTGGGAATGAACAGTAACAATGAACATCAAAAGAAAGGATAAGAGGAGTTGGAAGAAGATTATCTACTTCCGTTGCAAAGTGGAAGACAAAAATAACAGTAGGTACCTATATGTTGCTTGCTACATGCTGGTTTGGTTAGGAGTACCTACTATTTTTACCCGACAACGGCGGAGGGTTATGATTTTGACCGGTATGTATGTATGTATGTGCATCTGTTCCCGCCTAACTTTCAAACTACTTGTCGTAATTTGACAAATGAGGTATCGTTAGAAGTGACTTCATGGCGCGCTGATTATAGGCTATGTGACGTCACATAAAATTGCATATGGCGCCCTCTAGAGGACATAATGTCATGAACTAAAAAAAAAACATTTTTTAATGAAACCGTGTGGGGTATCAAATGAAAGAGCTTGATGGGCACATTTCAAAAATATATATATTGTTACCTATAACTCTAAAATAATTAAATAAAAAGTAAGTTCAAAAACTAAAACCCGACTACTGAAAAATCGCGCTCTAAAAAGTATGAAACAAGAAAATATTCTCATCTAGAGGATAGCCGTGGTCCGTTTAGGCCCTCTAGGTCAAAGTGGCATATGACCACGGACCACGGCTATCCTCTAGATGAGAATATTTTCTTGTTTCATACTTTTTAGAGCGCGATTTTTCAGTAGTCGGGTTTTTATCATCTAGTTGTGTGTTGAGGCAGCCCAGGAAACGTTGGCGTGACGACCTGGATGCATTTTGTTACAACTGGCCAGAAATGGCCAATGACAGACAAAAGAGGAGAGTTGTGGGTGACCTTTGCCCAGCAGTTGTACGACGTGGGTTAGAAAAAAATAACAATTTAATGTGTCGTATTTTTTTTCTGCGTGGAACTAGGGTTATAAAAAATAATAAAGTTTCTTTTGCTAAAATAAAAGTAGCTTAAGTTACTTTTCATAACATCAAGTATCTGCCATGAAAGTCCCATCAAAAACGGTCCGACTGTTTCGGAGATTACCCAGAATAAACTTCCAGATTAACAGGCAAAAAAATTACAATGTTGTTTTTGTTATTGTACCGTAAGTATACTTTTCATATGCATATAGTAAAAAGCTGTTATATCGAGTTTACAAACAGACACTTCAATTTTATTTATTTGTATAGATTTGACGAGGAGATATCACTCAGTTTTTCAAACGCCATAAAATAAACAATACCGAAATGGTTAACGTCTCCGAACAAAGAAACGAACGGATTATTTACGCATGGATTTGTGAGACAACGCTAAAAGATTGCCGGCTTACCCCACATTATTGTTTCAGAGTTTGCTGCTACATACTACGCGCCACCGTAACATAGAGTGACAGGACTTTGTTGGATGTAGCCCGCTGTCATATAATTTGTCGGAAAAATTTACTGTTTTGAAGACAAATTGCTTTTAAAAGATTTTGTGTCGCGAGTGTACCATGTGACCTTCTAACATAGGTACTCCACCACCAAGCCAACTAGGGACTCGGATTGAATGCGGCTTCCCCGCCCGCATACCCGCCATCGCCTGCGGCTTCCCGCCTGAGGAGCTAGCCAAGTGGCATGAACGCTAATCGAATAGAATAGAATGTGTAATGTAATGTAACGTCACGACTTTTATCCCCGTTCGGGGGTAGTCAGAGGCTTGAGTGGCCAATCACCACCACATTGAGGAGGTATTAACGAACTCAAAGCCCACGTTTCACCAGATAGTAAGTGCCCAACGTGACAGGTGGTGAACCTTGTCGCCGTGTATACATGAACTGACTATTACCTAATCCCGAGGGATAGGTAGGTTTCCTCACGATGTCTTCCCTCACCGTCAACGGACTGTAAATTATGTACATAGATGAAAAATCATCCATTGGTGCATGCCCCACCGGGGATCGAACCTGGGACCTTCTGTTTGTTAGTCCAACCTGCTCCCCTTTGGGCTACAGTCGCTTATAGAATAGAATATAATTCACAATGTATGGAAATGTCAAACGTCGCTATGTAGATCAACAACAAGTTGCTATGTAGCTCACGTGACTTATGTCATTTCCATACATGAAGCGTAGCGATTTGAAGGAACGCTTGTAGACGTCAGCCCTTCAGAAGATGAGCCGGATTGATAGTATCGACATGTTTTCAGCATTTTTCCGAGAGCGACTGTGTCGTACCTATACGGTGTACATGGACTTCGTTTAGCCGTTTTGAGGATAGCCCTGGTCCGTTTAGGTCCTTTAGGGCAAAGTGGCATATGACCACGGACCACGGCAATCCTCTAGATGAAAGTATTTTCTTGTTTCATACTTTTTAGAGCGTGATATTTTAGTTGTCGGGTTTTAGTTTTTGAACTTACTTTTTAGGGTTCCGTACCCCAATGGTGCCAACGGGACCCTATTACTAAGCCTACGCTGTCCGTCTGTCCGTCCGTCCGTCTGTCTGTCTGTCAGCGGGCTGTATCTCACGAACCGTAATAGGTAGACACTTGAAATTCACAGAATCTGTATTTCTGTTGCCGCTACAACAACAAATACTAAAAATAAAAAAAGTTTTAAAATAAAGGGGGTCCCCATACATGAAACTTGATATTTTTGACGTTTTTATTCTACGGTGGTACGGAACCCTTTATGTGCGAGTCCGACACGCACTTGGCCGGTTTTTTCGATATACCAATCAGAATGACTAGCCCCCGCTCCACCCCGCAACTTCTTTCGGAATTATTTTGATACAAGATATTCGTAATTCGCAGTCCAAATACTAGTTAGTCCGTGTTTACCGATAAACGACTACTCAACACTGTATTATCCGACAAAACTTTCAACCCTTATCAACGAGTTTATGAAATTTTATGAAGTAAACGACCGAAACCGTTTAAACCTTGAACATACAAGCGGGCGGTGGAGTGTGTTTGCCCATAAAACGACATTTTATGTGAAACTTGAGTGTCGTAAAATGAAGGGCTACACGTCTTTGATCTGACATTACGCTTAAATTGGTGTAGAATACGAGATTTCGGAGGCAGTTTAGCGTTTCGACGCACGCAATGTTTAGAAGCACAATACGTATAGTAAAAAATAATAATAATAATATAGCCCTTTTAACGTCCCACTGCTGGGCACGGGCCTCCCCTCAATGCGAGGGGAATTCATGCCATAATCCACCACGCTGGCCCAGTGCGGGTTTGTGGATTTCACATGTCTAAAGACATGCAGGTTTCCTCACGATGTTTTCCTTCACCGTAAGCAAGTGATAATCATATTAAAGTTATGATTCACACATAGATTTCGAAAAATCCAGGGGTGTGAGCCAGGGTTTGAACACATGACCTTAAGCCCGCAAGACGCGTGCTTAACCAATCGGCTACCACTGCTTAATACGTATAGTACATTTTTTTATACTTGTCCTATTTGGTAAGCAAAGATGGCGTCCAGCGGGGCGATTGCGTAACTTTTTTGTCAATGTTTCAATTGGTTTCGTTCATCCTGTGTCAATTATATACGAAACCAATTGAAACATTGACAAAAAGTTACGCAATCGCCCCGCTGGACGCCATCTTTGCTTACCAAATAGGACAAGTATAAAAAAACGTACGATAAGTAATAAATTTTTCCAATAAAAGTTTCTAAACCCTCGCTTAGGTAAGCGCCAATTTCTTTCAAAGTCGATCAAAGGGTTAAATCAATATGTGAAAGCAACCGTTAAAGCTATGGTTTCATCCGATAGCGGTACCGTCATATAGCGGCCGTCACTAGAACGCTGGCTATGTAAACTACATGGCGCGGTTTCCTAGAGAGCGGTATTGGATACCGTTGTTTACATAGCCAATGTTCTAGTGACGGCCGCTATATGACGGCACCGCTGTCGGAGGAATACATAGCTTAAGAAGAAAATGTTTAACCCGTAGCGCGTCGTTTATATATCTACTCTTCTTATGTATATCAACCAATTGCTACTGTGCATTTATGTTTTACTTTAGTAGATACGGTACCACCTAACATTGCAATCACATTTGGACAATCATGTATTCCTCTTTCTTGGTAATGACTTTGCTAAAAAGGTAGGTAAATAATGTATTTCTTTATCCGCTCTTAATCCATCCGTGGTAATTTATAAATGGTGTTCCCTCGATTAGTCTTGTTTCCATGTCGCTCGGCCTATATTGTTATATTTGTATCCCGTTTTGCAACAGAGGGAAGTGGATAATCTTCTTCCAACTCCTCCTATTCTTTCTTTAGATTAACACACGCGGGTTCCAAGACAAGGGTTAAACCTCGGCGTCATCGTTGGACACCAATGTCGATCCTGACTTTCAGAAGCAACAGTGGTAGGAGTATGTGACAGGTCTAGGAAAAAAAACACGATGCATAGTCAAACAGTCATATCGCTCGACAACCCTCTGCATCAGTATGGATCGCCAATGGGGTCACTTCATTTTCATATAGCGTAATAATAAAGCGACCCCATTGGTCGATACAAGGAGTAACTTTACATCTAAAAGTATGCGTCACATTTGAGAACACTCCGTCCCTCTTTTTATAGCTGCGAGTCTTTTACGACTTATTTCCTAAGTCTGTCATTAAGCTTGTCTAGACTTTATGCTAAGATCATTGATGTATCATTTTAGCAGATATGGTACCTTCTTTCATCGCAATCACTAAACTTGCGCTGAGCTCACCACTACATGCAGCGAAATTCACACATCTGATATCGCATTCGCAATTCGACAATTAATTTATTAAATTTGTCGGCCCAGCAACTTTTAAAAAGTATTGAAACGATTGAAATGGGACAACAGCGCCATCTGTAGGCGTTGACAGAGTCCACTTGCATTGGCCGGCATCGGCGGAGAGCACAGTACGGTTTGCACCGCCGAGCAGTCAAGTCACGCGATTGGAAACTGTCTTCGTGCCATTTCGGGATCTTATTAGTCATCTTTATACCCACTGAACGCCCACAATACGAGAAAGCGACGGCCCCCATCATTCCTTCTCCGACAAATACATAATAAGGCATTATTCACCAGAAGATCAGTTATATTGGCAACGTTTTCAACATTATTTTCCGCGAGGCACTGAGTCGTTATGTGTCCATGGACTCCGTTTAGTAGGACATACTATTTTGGACCGTCACATGTCTCCCTCTTTGGTAATGTCTTTGGCTAAGATGATTGCGTTTACGTCTTTAGTATGTTCCTTACGCATGTAAAATCCATGTAAAATCACACGCTATCACCGAAGGGGTGAATTCACTAATAAATATAAATATCGCCACTTCTCCAGACTATGACACCAACTGTATGGTCCCAAACTAAGCAATCCTTGTACTATGGCTACCATACATGGACTGCGGCCGATATCAGTGTCACCCAGACCAAGGCAAATTACGAAAAGGCTGTTTCCGAAATTTCCTCTAGCGGGAATCGAACCCGCAAGCGGCCTACGCTCAAACCACTGCGCCTAGCGTCAATGATATTTTACGGCACTTGCAGTAGATAGGTATTTATTTTTTTTAATGTAGGTAGGTACCTGTACCAGTACATATATCTGTTGATGAAGAGAACGCTCCAACAAAATATCTACGTTAAATACCAAACACCAAACGTTGAGGTACGCACACTTCAAAACAACTAAGTTACATGCATACTCTGAAGTTGTGAATAGAATGAGAGATGCCCTCGCAAATGAAGTTCAAATGAATGTACAGTCAACAAAAAAGTCACTGTATATGTGAAAATATTAATTAAATTTTTAAAGTTCCTTAGTCTCTACGAGGAACTCTTCTAAGATCATTCAGTTCGTCCGTCCGTCCCATTTTGTCACAATGCCACAGGGTGGCGCGCGCCAAAACTAAAAAAAAAATGTTTCGATGGTGCGTGGCTGGGCCATCTTGATTTTTTTATAATATGAGTTGGCATCATAACCCACCACCACTACTACCTTAGGACTAAAAAACTTGATAGGTGGAGTGACATTTTATAAAATGACATAAGGATTGCGTGCCCGACGGGCACTCGAGACTTGACGGTGCGAACGTATACGCGTAATTTACTTTGTTTTATGTGTGAGAGAGAAAACAAGTGAGAATTGTTTTTTATTGTACTAGGTTTTGTTTGGTACTGTTTCTATAACTGCGTTTTTTGAAATTTGGTACAAAAACATTAAATGTTATATGGGTACTTTTATAAGGTACCTTTCCGTACATGAAAAGTAGGTAAAGATGTACTCATGCCTCGACGATGTAGCAAACAGTCGGATTCAGGTTTTTTTTTTTCGGATTTTGACAAGGTATTGTCAAATAAAATAGTCTTCCTATAGGTACCTATAGATTTAACCCCTACATTGTGCGTGGCTTGATGCGCACTATGCCGGTTTAATTTATAATACTTATGAGAACCAACTTAAGAGAAGGTCGTTGTAAATTCGTATGAGGTGAAAGACGCAGCCCTAGATCGAAACGGATAAAGAGAAGTACATCAACTACACTGACAAGGGTCCCAAACTTAAGTGTAATCCTCAAAGAAGAAGATCCCAACATGTAGGTTACGTAGGGTCGCCTTGTATAGGTTTCATTCTCATCATTAGACATTTAGGGCGTCCTAAAGGTCTCATGTACAATGATTAATGTTGAGAAACATTTTGGGTCAACCTTTTCTTTGCTGATTGTACTAAACGCGGAACTCGTCTGTAATTGCTCCGTACATGAAGTTTAGAAGCTTTCAGGTTATGTGTGCTTTTTACGAGTTTTCAGTTGAGCTTTTGTTGGCGGTTTCAATAGCGGCGGTGTTGGCCCTAATCGGGATTATTTCATTTGGTACAGTTACATTTTAGAAGGTATTTAAAAAAAAAGTTAAAAAAGTAGAAATAGGTTAAAATGGAATTAGCTGATTACATTTTTGTTGGAATAAAATAAGAAGTCATGCGGTAGTTAATTTTACAATTAGGCTTGAAAGTCAGTAATTTTTTTTTTCTATACAGTTTCATTCTCAATCTGCGAATTTTAAAAGCATCGATATAAGATTGGTGTAGCGACGCGAAAACCAATAATTAATCGATGTTCAAAATGCTATATCCAAATAAACTATTAGAAAATTCCAAATTCACAACATGATAAACAAACTACACATACGATAAGAACGCTAAATAGGTAAGTGTTAAATTAAGTTACAATTTACTAAATGTTTCAGGAAATCACACGCAATCAAACTTCCAAAGCAATTATCCATTAACCAATTACAAAACCGTCGTGTGTTGTTAAGGAACTAATTAAACAAGAAATAATAGGAACTTTGCGAGCAACTAGTTTCAATTATGCTTAGAAATACTCGAGAATTTCTAGTGCGAACATTGTTACAGAACAAGTGTTTACTTAATAAATTAGACCTTCACCGTAGGGAACTATAACCATTTTAATTTAAATCTAGACCAATTAATCGAAACTCGGCCTAAGATTATTTATTTTAACTGCTGGATATTATTTTACTTCTAAAATTATCTGACTGGCTTTAAATATCAAAATCGCTTGGCGAGTATTAAAATTTCATAATTATGCTTGCTTAGTGCCTGAGTGCTTATAGTACGTTTTTTATACTTGACCTATTTGGTAAACAAAGATGGCGTCCAGCGGGGCGATTGCGTAACTTTTTGTCAATGTTTCAATTGGTTTCGTATATAATTGACACAGGATGAACGAAACCAATTGAAACATTGACAAAAAAGTTACGCAATCGCCCCGCTGGACGCCATCTTTGTTTACCAAATAGGACAAGTATAAAAAAACGTACTATAGGTATATAACTATGTAAAAGACATCTAACTTAATAAAATTGTAACCTGAAGGACAACGCACAATCTAAATTATTGGGTTTAGAAACATGAAATTGACTTATGTAGGTAGGTATCAATAGTAGGTGACCACTAACAAAGGATTATTGAAATTTAATCCCAAACCGGGGTAAAATAGGGGATTGAAGCTTATATGGAAATCCCATCCAAAACTCAATTGATTTATAAAATATTAATCATATTTAACAGAAGCGCATTTAACCTTTTGACCAAACGAAAACCATTCAAATTGGCAACGACCCGTCACATCAACTTTGACAAATAATTGAAAAGGTACAATTATGTTATAGAAGTCTCTGCAAAAGGCAAAATATAGCGAACTCGTGATTGTATTTTGTTCATGTCGCATCCGAATTGAATTATTAATGTTTTCCACGGAAAATTGGGTCACTTTTGCTCGCAGGGCGCTCGCGAAATAAATTTTCATTTTCGGTAAAGCATTATTAGCACCTGGTTTATTTATTTTTGGTGGAGAATTGTAAAGCGATGAATATTTTACGTGGGAGAAGTACTTTTCGACCTTATTTGCATAAAACCGTACGTATTACGTATAATTGGAAATATGTTACGTAAACGATAGTGATTATCAACTTGTCTACATAGACAAAGTAGCCAATAGTGTAGCTAAATAGCAGAGTTGGGCAAAAATTAATTGCGATTAATTATTTGCTAATTGCATGTGGTGTCACAATTAACAATTAATTTTGATTTGTTCGTCAATCGCGAACAAATCACAATTAATTGTTAATTGTGACACCACATGCAATTAGCAAATAGTTAATCGCAATTAAATTTTGCCCAACTCTGCTAAATAGTCGGTCAAAATGTGTAACAAAAACTACGCACCACGTCTAGTCCCACTCACACTCACTTCGCTACTCGCTTCGTCTCGTTCGGCTTCGTCTACTAGCGTTTCTACAAATCGCTACGCTTAAAGGTCAACGCTCATCTAACGCCTCCGCACCCGACCAGCACCGACTCGCCGCGCGGCGTCCACTCGTTGTCGGAAATGACATTACAAGTCGATAAGTAGATCACGTGACTTAGGTATGTCATTTTCAAACATGAAACGTAGCCTTTTTAGTATTAGTTTAGTTTAAGGTTTATGCCCGTGAAGTCGCCAAACGGGCCCAATGGAAGACCAGCGCTGGTTCTTGTCAACCAGCACATGCTGAATTGGGCCCGTTTGCGCCAACACAATCATAAAATTTATTTATTTTCTTTTTATTTTATTATTTTTGTATTTTTGCTTGCCGCAATAAAGTATTTCTTTCGTAGCGTTTTGTAGAAACGCTCGTAAACGAAGCCACTTGGCAAGGGGCCTGTTATGTTTATGAATATTACCGCAACTTGTGGGTATGCGAATAAACAGTCAGTCTGCATTCAGCCGTTGTTTCATTGTCACGTCCCTATCACTGGCGACGAGCGATTAAAATAATTTACCTCGCGTGTGCGCGCGCGCCAGCTGACTGAGGAGCAGCGGCGCAATACACCGTTACGAGTAGCTCAGCAAAATGAGCCTATATTGATGCGGAATTATACCAAGTCCGGTAATAAGTGGACTGAGGGGGTCGTAAACGAGCGAGTGGGGCCCGTATCTTATACCGTGAAAACGAACGACGGTCAGATCCATAAGCGTCACATTGACCAAATACTTTCAAGGAAATCACGACATTCGTTGAGCCGAGTCGTGGATGAATCAGCAAATAATACAAAAGTAGATAGCTCTGAGGTCGTATTGGAGGAAGAAAAAGACGAATCTTTTGATAGTGCGGAGGAGGAAGCTAGCGCAGACCCGTCTTCTCCAACATATGCCAACACTCCGGCGTCGCCACAGGCGCCGCTGTCTCCCAGGGCCATTGAGAATACACGTCCGCCGTACAGGGAAGCTGCATTACGTTGCCGTGATAAACTTAAAAAGATGAAATAGGTAATTTATAAATGTAAACATAGGTTTCACCTATAATGTTAATACGGGTAACGTAGGTACATACATACGTTTTGATTGAATTGGGAAATAGTTCGTTAACTTTAAGAGTTTAATTAGTTAGTGGATTACTTTTAAGTTTATTATATTTCCTTTAGGCTTAATATAACTATTTACATAAGTAGCTTTGTTTTGGGAAGGAAAAGTGTTATGTTTATGAATATTACCGCAACTTGTGGGTATGCGAATAAACAGTCAGTCTGTTTCAGCCGTTGTTTCATTGTCACGTCCCTATCAGGGCCCATGGCCCTAAGTCGCTTAGCCATTAAACTGCCATTGCGATTGTGCTGCTATAGTGAACGACTGACTGGTCGGTTGATTCTGACCGACCATTCAGAGGGTCGATCACTATAGCAACTCAATCGCAATGGCAGTTCATTGGCTAACTGACTTAGGGCCCCGCTCGCAAACCGCCAGGAGGAAAAGATAGGTCACTTTGTTCTACCAGGATTGCATAAACAAGAACAGTAAACAAACTCTTTCAAACAACAACCACAGAGTACTTTGATACAACAGTTTAATATTCAGCATCTGCACCAACTCGGGTTTTTTACTCATAATACATCGATACTATGTATAATTTATGAGGCCCGAATAGGCTTCGGAAGGAAAGAGTACGTAAACTATCTATCAAAACGTTATTTTATACAATGGTTTATGATCTCAGTTTGGAGCTAATGCTTGCTAAATGTTCGGGCTGTTAGGGCTCGATGCCAATGGATCTTTTCATTGAAGTTCAATGGTAAGGTTATTGACCGGTAGAAAGGTCAGAGTAAAGTCTATATAAACGTTAGGCATTTTTTTCTAAGATTTTTCCGTGTACGCAGTTTTTAGTCAATTCTATTTGGCGTTTATTGGTGGTACAGACAAGCTGTAGCCAATTGACTGCTCATATACGGGCTGGCTCGACCAGGGTTGTACCACCCTCTCACAAAATATCGGCGTAAAGTAGCTATTACAGCTGCGTTTGCTATAAGTGAGAGAACCGGAAGCCTAAACCCATTACCCTTCAGGTCGGCAACGTGCGAGCCTTTGGTATTTCAAGCATCTATAGGCTACGGTAACTGCTTAACAAACAGTTTGACGCGGTAGTTTGACATGCAATTTTAAACAGCGTGGGTGTACTCATTTCATTGGAATGCAATGGTTTAAAAGTGTAATTCTGGAGCAGGCGGGAATAACCCAACAAAATATCCATAAAAAATCATTATTTCATGTAATTACTGGGATTTACGGTACACTGTAACTGAAATACGTTACTTTTCAAACGGCACAATGGTGTAGCACGCACGCCTGGTGTCCAAAAAACTATTTTAGTTTCCATTCAGTCATTGGATTCTACAGTTTAAGGGTATTGGATTTGTTCAGTTCGATTGACACGAAAACCGGATTTTACCTCGATACCCGTTGGAAAAAGCCAAAAAAGTAAAAAAAATACGTTTGTTTATCCAATATCGAAATACTAGATAGAAAGCACTATGGTACCTGCATTCATTTAGTTATTTTATTCCATTACCACTCCCACTACAACATAGGGTATTATAACCCTTAAGGTCAAAAATTACCAGTGTCCCCAAAACGACAACTTTCTCAAAATGATAATTTTCCCGAAAAAGACTACTACATAACTAAAAATGACCACCACCACCACTTTCTTAATATGACCTCTATCCCAAAACGACCAGTCTCCCAAAATGACCACTCTCCCAAAACGACTAGTCTCCGAAAATGACCACTCTCCCAAACTAATCACTCTCCCAAAATAACGACTTTCCCAAAATGAACAGTTTGCCAAAATGACCATCCCAAAATGAGGACTTTCTCAAAAATGAACCCCTTGCTAAAATGACCACCACCACCACTTTCTTAATATGACCTCTATCCCAAAACGACCAGTCTCCCAAAATGACCACTCTCCCAAAACAACCAGTCTCCCAAAATGACCACTCTCTCAAAATAATCACTCTCCCAAAATGAGTACTTTCCCAAAAATGAACCCCGTTGCTAAAATGACCACTCTCCCAAAATGACGACTTTTCTAAAATGACCACTATCCCAAGCAATGAAGCTGGTAATTCAGATGGCAAAGAATCCTGAATTCCTTACCTAACTGTTTTTCTTGGGAAAAGGAGCGTTGGCGAGAGAAGTCGTAGGAAGCGATAGTTTCCTTCTGCGATCGGGTAATATTAAAAAACATCTGATAACTACTCTACTCTGCGATGAACGACTCATAAAAGACGGAACCAGAAAGTCATCCAGATAACTGAATATTTCATCTCAAGCATTGAAAATAACGCCAAATTCCATCATAACAAATTCTCTGTGATTATACCCAACTCACGTGTCAACAAGCCTTGATCTTTGCAATTTCAAAGTTGCAGTGGGAAATAATAATTTGTGTCCCGCAGTTAACGAAGATTACCGTGTATGTTCATCTCATTATTGCTGGGCCTTTAATATAGCGATTCTAGACAAAGGAGAAAAAATCTACCAATAAATTAATATCGCCAGACTAACAAATCAACTGAATCTGGTTGGTTGGTATGGTTACAAACTAAGCAACGCTTGTTCTATGGGTACCATAAAATGGACTGGGGGTGATCTCAGTGACACCCAGACCAGGGCAAATTACGAATAGGCCGTTTTGACTATATGAATGCATAGACATAATGTCATAAGATGAGTGCTCGGGCGAGGCATGCGAGGCATCTGAACGCCAGTGGCGTAGCTTGCCTTAAGCCGGGTCCAAATATGTATCATTTGCCCGATCCGGTCACTGTATCCGTATCAGCGTATCACGTATCAAGCCCCGTATCAAGTTGTGGACGCCTCGATTTGCTCCGTATCCGATCTTCACAATAGTATTTGTATCACCTTTGATGATCGGACAAAAACCGACACGTCATGGTTCGGGCCGTATCATAACGGCGTATCGAGATCGCGTATCATCACCCGTCCACATATGCGACCATGATACGCGACGGCGATACGGATACGGTGATCGGATCGGGCAAATGATACATATTTGGACCCGGCTTTAGACGGGCCCTGTATCAAAATTTGTTGGGGGGCCCAAATGAAGGGTAAAGAATTTTCACACATGTTCGGGGCCCATATAGCCCGGGGGCCCCGTATCATTGATACGGCTTATACATCGGTAGCTACGCCCCTGCTGGTTAGTGCAATAGAGCTGCTCTTACCGCACGCGCGGGCCGGAGTCACTATAAAATCGGCCTAAAGTTACTGCAATACAGAAGAATGAACTACCTACTTGCCATAAACGTGTAAAAACATTAAGTCACCCATGGGCGCCATTCCCTCGCTTCACTCGAGGCCACCTCCTCAAGTCTCCCAAGGGTGCCTTTAATTTAGGATTTTCCACGCGAGCACACTCAGCTTTTTAGATTAAAACATCACGTAAATTTGCGTAACTTACGGCCCAGAATGAAAATGTTCTCGCGACCATAATTCCAGGGTTAGTGCTCTTAGGTACGAGATATGGAGTTTGGCGATGGGAGTTCGTAAGTCTTTGGTTATTTGAATTTTAGGAAATGATGATGTGATAATTTGGTGAGAATGGAGTTTAACTTTTTCGAAGACCGTGAAGCGTTTTAGATCAACGAAGTGAGAAAGGTGGTAGGGCCAAGCTGTAGCCAATTGACTGCAGCTCATTAACGGGCTGGCTCGACCGGGGTAGTACCACCCTCTCACAGAAGATTGACGTAAAGCAGCTATTATAGCTGCATTTCGTACAATGAATGAGAGAGCCGAAAGGTCGGCAATATGCGAGCAATGCCTTTGGTATTGTAAGCATCTATAGGCTACGGTAACTGCTTAATATGAGACGGGCCGAACGCTTTTGTGCCACCGAAGACCTATAAAAAAAAAGAAAAAAAAGGACTTGCTCATTTAAGTTGTCTATGGTAGAGCCAAGTTGTAGCCGATTAACTGCAGCTGGGTTAGTACCACCCCCTTACAAAAAACCGGTGAAAAGTTGCTATTACAGCTGCGTTTCGTAGGATGAGTGAGAGAGCTGGAAATAAATTAATTACCAAAAATAAACCACTCTTCGGGACACTTGGGTTAAAATAATTACCAGTCGGGGTCAAGGTCAAGGTCAGGGTCAGGGGTTATTAAAAATGCATGAGGGACACCGCAAACACGCTACTTTTTGCATCGGCGAGCGTGAGCAGTCGCTGCGTCCGAACGCAGAGTCGCCAAATCGCGATGCAGCATCGATACAGTCGCAAAATCGCCGATCGCCGCTGCAAAAAGTAGCATGTCTGCGGTGTCCCTCATGCATTTTTCTTGCAAAAGTTCAAGCATACTAATAACATTCTTGCCCATTCATCCGCAAACAAATCGCATCGATCCTTCCGGAGATATTGGTAACTGTTGGTTGGTAATAGTAGTTTGCTTACCATACCTCATTTTACTGATATATTTATCATATAAAGTTGCCACAAATAACTGTGTTACCGTGCGCTACGCTGCAACTACGGTGGCCAATTGAATTACGTGGTAAACAACGTGACGTAGCTTGGAAAATGTCACCAGCCGTATAATTGAGTTATGGCGGCATCGGAACCTTGTGAACGCGTTTTCAATGTTTGCAATGGAGTTTTTTACTAAGGGACACCGCAGACTTGCTACTTTTTGCATCGACAATTGGCGATATAGTCGCTTTTAGCATCGGAGCAGTCGCTGCGTACGATCGCAGAGAGTCCCCAAAACGCGATGCACTCGCAAAATCGCCGATCGCCGATGCAAAAAGTAGCAAGTCTGCGGTGGCCCTAAGTAGAGTCAACATGTTTTTTTTTACTATCTAAATATATAAGAATCAAAGTCCTGATTGACTGACTGACTGACTGACTGACTGACTGACTGACTGACAGACAACGCACAGCCTAAACCGCTGATCGTAGAGACTTGAAATTTGGAAGGTGGGTTTATCTTGATGTGTAGAGGTGTACTAAGAAAGGGTTTTTTTTAAATTCAACCCCTAAGGGGGTAAAATAAGGGATGAAAGTTTGTATGGAAGTTCGTCATTTTTGAAGTTAGAATTATGAAAATTGCTGATAAGGTGTCTTTTGAAAAATAAAAAAAATATGGGTTTCAGGGTTTTTGAAAATTCGACCCCTAAGGGGGTAAAATAGGGGATAAAAGTTTGTATGGAAGTTCCGTCAGTTTTGAAGTTAGACTTACTTAAATTGGTGATTAGGTGTCTTTTCAAAAATAAAAAAGAGTAATTTCAGGGTTTTTGAAAATTCAACCCCTAAGGGGGTAAAATAGGGGAATGAAAGTTTGTGTTTAGATTTCTTTCGTGTTTTTGGAAATTCAACCCCTAAGGGGTGAAATGTGGAGTGAAAGTATGTATAGGGGTGGTCGAGTTTTGTTATTTTGACGGGAAAGGGGAAAACGGGGTCAAGGGATGTTTTAATAAGTCATCCATATCTCGATATTGGTTATGATTGCTTATTTGAATTGATCAGACTGGGGTTTCGGTATTTTTAATCATTTTGACGAGAAAGGGGAGAGCGGGGTCAGCGCATGTTTAGTCATCCATATCTCAAAATTGGTTATGATTGTTCATTTTAAATGATCAGACTGGGGTTTCAGCGTTTTTAATATTTTGAAGGAAAAGGGGAGAACGGGGTCAGCGAATGTTTAGTCATCCATATCTCGAGATTGGTTATGATTGTTCTTTTTAAATAATCAGACTGGGGTTTCACCTTTTTTAATATTTTGAAGGAAAAGGGGAGAGCGGGGTCAGCGAATTTTTAGTCATCCATATCTCGAGATTGGTTATGATTGTTCATTATAAATAATCAGACTGGGGTTTCAGCGTTTTTAATATTTTGAAGGAAAAGGGGAGAGCGGGGTCAGCGAATGTTTAGTCATCCATATCTCGAAATTGGTTATGATTGTTCATTTTAAATAATCAGACTGGGGTTTCAGCGTTTTTAATATTTTGAAGGAAAAGGGGAGAGCGGGGTCAGCGAATGTTTAGTCATCCATATCTCGAAATTGGTTATGATTGTTCATTTTAAATAATCAAACTGGGGTTTCGGCGTTTTTAATATTTTGAAGGAAAAGGGGAGAGCGGGGTCAGCGAATTTTTAGTCATCCATATCTCGAAATTGGTTATGATTGTTCATTTTAAATAATCAGACTGGGGTTTCAGCGTTTTTAATATTTTGAAGGAAAAGGGGAGAGCGGGGTCAGCGAATGTTTAGTCATCCATATCTCGAAATTGGTTATGATTGTTCATTTTAAATAATCAGACTGGGGTTTCAGCGTTTTTAATATTTTGAAGGAAAAGGGGAGAGCGGGGTCAGCGAATGTTTAGTCATCCATATCTCGAGA
The DNA here is from genome assembly GCA_947859195.1 of Drymonia ruficornis. NCBI lineage: Eukaryota > Metazoa > Arthropoda > Insecta > Lepidoptera > Notodontidae > Drymonia > Drymonia ruficornis. Next base: position 4,450,539 of record OX401927.1, read on the forward strand.
TTGGTTATGATTGTTCATTTTAAATAATCAGACTGGGGTTTCAGCGTTTTTAATATTTTGAAAGAAAAGGGGAGAGCGGGGTCAGCGAATGTTTAGTCATCCATATCTCGAAATTGGTTATGATTGTCCATTTTAAATAATCAGATTGGGTTTCAGCGTTTTTATTATTTTGAAGGAAAAGGGGAGAACGGGGTCAGCGAATGTTTAGTCATCCATATCTCGAAATTGGTTATGATTGTTCATTTTAAATAATCAGACTGGGGTTTCGGCGTTTTCAATATTTTGAAGGAAAAGGGGAGAGCGGGGTCAGCGAATGTTTAGTCATCCATATCTCGAAATTGGTTATGATTGTTCATTTTAAATAATCAGACTGGGGTTTCAGCGTTTTTAATATTTTGAAGGAAAAGGGGAGAGCGGGGTCTGCGAATGTTTAGTCATCCATATCTCGCGATTGGTTATGATTATTCATTTTAAATAATTGGGGTATAAGCCGAGCTGAGTATGGTAGGTACTACTTCAGTTTGATCCCATAAAAAATCATTTCGGAAATCAACACCCAAAATGGGGAAACTAAAGGTAGAAAAGTACGGCAGAAAAATATGTTTGTACCCGACTGACTTGAAACTTAGTATGCATAGGGTAGGTGAGGGAGGAAGGGGAAGACGTAAGGTAGGGGGAAGTGGAAGGGGGAGGGGAAAGGGAAAGGGAAATGGAGGGGGAGGGAGCGGAAGGAAGAGAGGGGAGGAATTGGCTTTGGGATTTTGGCTCTATATACCTACCTACCAAAACACGCATTCACCGAATTAGGTACCGAGATAAAGTTTGTATGGCTCCAATAAAAATCGTGAAATAAAATTATTTTTATAAAAAAGCAAATACTGACTTAAAAAACCCTGGCGCACTAAAAAGTACTAAAAAGTCTTAAGTCACTTGCCCGGTTTTTTTTTATTTTGAAGTCTACGCGGACGAAGTCGCGGGCAAAAGCTAGTATAATATAGTTATGATGGACTTACACTGGCATTACAAATCACTTATGTTCCTAGAAATGCTTTTTAAAACTATTATGAAGTGGCTAAAAACTCTATAAATTTGGGGTATAGTCTTTAACGGAAAAAGGAAGATCTTCCAGGCGGGTGGTATGCCTGGCGGGGCCGGCCGCTATGCCCCGATGGTTGTTGTCGGGGCCGGCCGCTATGCCCCGATGGTTGTTGTCGGGGCCTTTTTATTACACGACTACACGACTACCCAAAAAAAGGAGTGTATATGTGTTTAGGGTTCATGTATGTATGTATGTATGTATATATGTACGTATGTATGTATGTATGTGACTCGCTTAGATTAAATATGTTCCACAGAACGGTCCCCCGACTGCAATGACAATGCACTTGTTTTATACTTTTTAGTTCGGTTTTTGGCAGAGCAGTCGTGTTTTTAATTTTTTAAAGTATTTATTTTTATATATAGCGATGTGCCTCGTACAGCTGAGTTGCTGAATTGAGTTTGATGACTATGAGGATTATCTTATACAAAATTCAAAATTTCATTATTCAAATTCAAATACTCTATTTTGAGAGACTTTTCAATAATTGTTCACGAGGTCGTCCATAAATCGATCGTCTACCCTATGACCTAACTATAAAACACTAGCCTCTGCCCGCGACTCCGTTCGCGTTGACTTTAGAACGTCCTGTAGTTTATTTTTAATAATCCCACAGGAACCTTCTTAATTTGTGCATGTGGTGTTAGCCTGTAAGGAATTGTTACACTTAAAAAATCGTACCGTTATTAAGTTGCAAATGTCCTAGTGTAAACAATTGTTGGCTAACCAATAAATAAATAAATAAATAAAATCTAACTTTATTCCGGCATAAAAAGTATCCTATGTGTTAATCTAGGTAATAAAAGATCTGTATACAAAATTTCATCCAAATCCGTTGAGCCGTTTTTGCGTGATTATGTAACAAACATACACTTTCACATTTATAATATTACTACCTTCTGCCCGTGACTTCGTCCGCGTTAACTTAACAATCCTAAAGGAACGTGACATTTTTGCGGAATAAAAAGTAGCCTATGTTCTACTCTAAGGTCCTGTCTATCTCCATACCAAAATTCATCAAAATTGGTTCAGCGGTTTAGTCGTGAAAGCGCAACAAACAGACACAGTTACTTTCGCCTTTATAATATTAGTATAGATAGTAGGATCAGTAGGGTTGCTGATCTAACGACCTACACACTCAAAGACAGCCATCTCGTTTGATTTTATACCTAACACAGAATCTAAAATATTGATCTGAGGTTACTCCAAGAACATAGCGTCTCCAGAGATAGGCGGAGCCCTACATTGAGACACGTGCTATTTTAACGATGGCATTATAACTTTTTTCATTCATTCGTATTTTATTCAATACGAGGTCTGACCCTAGAGTGTCGTTAGGAATGCTCTGTTATAAAATATTGAGGGTTTTAAAGGATTGCAGTGTTTGTAATCTATCCACTGACAAATATATATAAATAACATTGAAGTGCCTCTTTGTAATGTCAAAATAATAGCTTTTTACTAAATGCAAATGAAAGTACAAAAAATATTTTTTTACATTGTTGTCTGTCTGTTTGTTACGGCTAATCTCCCAAACGGATGGACCGATTTGGACGGGACATTCACAGGCAGATAGCTAATGATATAAGGAGTAACTTAAGCTACTTTTATTGTTAAAGTGCACGTATACGAAGTCGCGGGCCCAGCTTGTGCACGGTTTTATTATGGGTACTGTACAATGGACTGGGGGTAACCCCAGTGACACCCAGACCAGGGCAAATTACGAAAAGGTCCTTTCCGAATTTTCCACTGGCGGGAATCGAACCCGCAACCACCCGATGCAGTTAACCGAGCGGCCAACACCGAGTAGTCAAGTTTGTTAGTTTGACTGAGGATCACACAGAAACAGATGAATTGGTTCGTTTACATCTCGCAAATGCCGCGCCCGAGCACTCAGTTTTGACGTCGGAACACACGTAAAGGGGGGGGAGAGGGTCGAAGATATGTGACATGGTTTGACAAGCGGGGGGGGGGTCCTAAGTTAAGTGACATTTGAAAATCTAATTATATCCTAGTATTAAAACCGAAAATTGAAGTGTTAACGAAAATAAATGAAAATTGTAAAAAATATGTGACGTCACACATGGAGGGGGAGAGTCTCACAAATGTGACCAGCCGTGACAAGGGGGGTGAGGGGGTTTAAAAATCATGAAATTCGTGTGTCGTAATTAATGGATGGCCCCTACTGTCATAACATGAGCGCTCGGGCAAGCAATGCGGGGCATCTGGACGCAACAAATCTATTTTCAGTAAATTTAATACGGATGTAGTATTTTCTTTAAATAACTTATATTAAAATAATAATAATAATTTAGCCCTTTTAACGTCTCACTGCTGGGCACGGGCCTCCCCTCAATGCGAGGGGGATTCAGGCCTTAATCACGCTGGCCCATTGCGGGTTGGTGGATTTCACATGTCTAAAGACATGCAGGTTTCCTCACGATGTTTTTCCTTCACCGTAAGCAAGTGATAATCATATTAAAGTTATGATTCACACATAGATTTCGAAAAATCCAGAGGTGTGAGCCAGGGTTTGAACCCAGGACCTTATGCCCGCAAGACGCGTGCTTAACCACTTACATTATGATATTTTTTATCTTAGCTTTAACACTCGCTGTATCAGGTTTACCTGACAGTTCCATCACTTTCAAGTATGACATTCAATAAAAACTAAAACCCGACTACTGAAAAATCGCGCTCTAAAAAGTATGAAACAAGAAAATATTCTCATCTAGAGGATAGCCGTGGTCCGTGTAGGTCCTTTATGGCCAAATGGCATATGAACACGGACCACGGCTATCCTCTAGATGAGAATATTTTCTTGTTTCATACTTTTTAGAGCGCGATTTTTTAGTAGTCGGGTTTTAGTTTTTAAACTTATTTTTTATTTAATTATTTTGGAGTTATAGGTAACAATATATATATTTTTGAAATGTGCTCATCAAGCTCTTTCATTTGATACCCCACACGGTTTTATTAAAAAATGTTTTTTTTTTAGTTCATGACATTATGTCCTCTAGAGGGCGCCATATGCAATTTTATGTGACGTCACATAGCCTATAACCAGCGCGCCATTAAGCCGCTTCTAACGATACCTCATTTGTCAAATTACGACAAGTAGTTTGGAAGTTAGGAGGGAACAGACGCACATACATACATACATACATACATACATACATACATACATACATACATACATACATACATACATACATACATACATACATACATACATACATACCGGTCAAAATCATAACCCTCCGCCGTAGTCGGGTAAAAACAGGCCAAAAACCGATCGTGACACAAAAGGGCTGCCAATAAATCGCCATAATTTTTAACGACAGGGTCCGAACATAATAACGATAACACTGTCCAATACTCTGAAATAACGGAGTATAAAATTTTACGTTACCCATAACTCGTACAGAAATTAAATTGTACAAACAGTGTACGCGATTGTACGTGGATAATTGCGGACAGTGTTTTGGTGGTAGAGCCAAGCTGGCTCGGCCGGGGTAGTACCACCCTCTCACAGAAGATCGGCGTAAAGTAGCTATTACAGCTGCGTTTCGTGGGATAAGTGAGGGAGCTGGAAGCATACCCCCCCTTCCCCACCCTCCATCCCAGTCTCCTTCAGGTCTTTGATATGCCTTAGATATTGCAAGCATCTATAGGCTACGGTAACTGTTTAACATCAGGCGGACCATACGCTTGTTACCCGACTACGGCGGAGGGTTATGATTTTGACCGGTATGTATGTATGTATGTATGTTCATCTGTTCCCGCCTAACTTCCAAACTACTTGTCGTAATTTGACAAATGAGGTATCGTTAGAAGCGGCTTAATGGCGCGCTGGTTATAGGCTATGTGACGTTACATACAATTGCATATGACGCCCTCTAGAGGACATAATTTCATGAACTAAAAAAACATTTTTTTAATGAAACCGTGTGCAGTATCAAATGAAAGAGCTTGATGAGCACATTTCAAAAATATTTATTTTGTTACCTATAACTCCAACGTTTAGGCCCTTTAGGTCAAAGTGGCATATGACCACGGACCACGGAAATCCTTTAGATGAGAATATTTTCTTGTTTCATACTTTTTAGAGCGCGATTTTTCAGTAGTCGAGTTTTAGTTTTTAAACTTACTCTTTTTGCCACCTCAGTTCCATAAAAATGTGGTGATTTCATCTTCTTTATCGTATCCTCATGACTGAGGGACGTGATATTGGTGTGTGGCATGTGCCACCATCTGTATACAGATCTCTCTGTCTGGCGCCATTCGTATGGTTGATTGTAAGGTGGCCCCTGCTGCCCCTTGAGTGGTGTGTCTCCATCGCGTCGGTGAGCGCCCCCTGCCTCTCTTTCCTTCGACACAGCCAGGTCATTCAGACTTTGTACAGTCGCCTGCACTTCCATGGTAACATTTCCAATATAACCTGAGCTCTATTTATTACTGACATCCGTAATTAACAGAGCTCAGCTTGCTAGCAGTTAGTATGAAAGTGCAGGCGACTATATAAAAAGATTTTGACCTCTCTGGCTATGGTAATATCCAACTTAGTAGCTAGAGAAAGACACCAAATATCTATTTTCTTTTTTTTAATTTAATCGAGGATTAATATAAATAGACTCAAAAATACTAGGTCGTTATTTTAAACCTTCAAATGTACTGAATGAATATAATTCGCAGTCACAAATGTAAAACATACAATTTTTAAATTTCATAAATGTTATTAACCTCAAATATTCACGTTTGAACTCCCTTATCAGCACTTTTTTGGGTGACTGTACATTCATATTTTTTTGTGAAATATATTCTGTACTAGCTGTGCCCGCGACTCCGTCCGCGTCCAGTCGGTGAAGCCCTTAAATATAATTTTGTCTATCGTCTAATCTGTATTACGTCAGTCTGCATCAGTCTGAGTTCGTCCGTCCGTGGCTGTCTATCTGTACCAGTCTATACCAGTAAGGTGGTAGAGTCTGACCAGTAAGGTGGAGATCGGCATTCAAGTAGCTAATTTACCTTCGTTTCGTATGATGAGGGAGAGAGCCGGAAGCGCAACCCAGCCACCTCCCCGTCCCCTCCCACTAACCCCACTCCCCTTCAGGTTGGAAACGTGCTACCGATGCCTTTGGTTGCAAGCATCTATTGGGAACGGTAACTGCTTAACAACAGGTGGGCCGTACGCTTGCCTGGCGCTTTAGTTGTATAACAAAAGTTTGACTTTATTTGTCTGTGTGTATTAGTTTAGCTGTAAGTATCTGTCTGTCTGTAATCTATCGGTAGGTGAGTATCTCTGTCTGTACCAGTCTATCTGTATCCGTCTATCTATATCTGTAGTTACTCACAGTATCACGACTGAGCGGTTGGACTCCAGAGCTCAATGTTTAAGTTTGTACTTGATACCCATGTTCCTTATTTAAAATGAGTGAGTGCTCCAGACTCACGGCTTAGGTAAGAGTCACTGCGCAACATCGTGCTTAAAAAGTTAGAGTCCGGAGTTTATCGTCTAAGTCAATAGTCAAAGCGTTTATTATGTTTAGGCCTAGGAGGGCACTTACAAGTAGTCATTTTACATGTTTTCCTTAAATTCTAGCGCCGGATCGGAAACGCGACCTCGCCTGAGAAGTTTCTACTTGATACCCTAATTGCTAATTCAAAGTTAGCAGGTCCTCCAGATTTATGGTTAAAGCAGGCAGTTACCCAGCAGCATCATTCCTGAGGGGTTGGAGTTCAGAGTTCAATGTCTGTGTTTCTATTACTACTTAATTCAAAATCAGCAGGTCCTCTAGACTTACTTCTTAGGTAGGTAGCTTCCCTACGGCATTAGTACTGTGGAGATGAATTCCAGAGTTAACGTCTAAGATTCCGCGTGATACAAAGACCCGCTTAATATTTTTTATACGTAATTAGGAATAAAAAACTAAATTTCTTGAAGCAAGGAAGATATTAAATTTTGACATGTGGTGCAAGGCAGGTATTGTCTGATTTTAAGTATAGCGACATCTAGTTAAGAAAAACGAAACTTAAGATGGTAGAACGCAGCAATAAAATATTTATTATTATTATTAAAATTAAGATTGTGATGATGATGAGATGTATTCCAAATAGTGTCGGATCACACACAACGTAGGGCTCCGTAGGGCTCCGCTCTAAATAGACGTATTTCAATAACTAAAACTTATTGTTGGCTAGAATTTCCGTGTGGTCATAAAAATTTACAATCTAATATTTTATAGAAAAATATCCTAGATGTTAAGTTGGACTATTAGTCATATCCATGCCAAATTTCATTGAAATCAATCCACTGGATTCGAAGTTGTGCGTGCTCGAATATTTAGGTAGTTTTTGAATGTTTTGTGGCAACTCTAAACTTTACCGAAAAAAAAAAAATATGCTAGATGTTAAGTAAGACTATTAGTCATATCCATGCCAAATTTCATTGAAATTAATCCGGTGGATTCAAAGTTGTGCTCTTTCAAACATTTAGAATTTTTAAGTAGTTTTTTGAATTTTCTGTGGCAACTCTAAACATTTTCGAAAAAAAAAGTATCCTAGATGTTAAGTTAGACTATCAGTCATATCCATGCTAAATTTCATTGAAATCCATCTGGTGGATTCGAAGTTGTGCTCTTTCGAAAATCTGAGCAAACATACAAACATACAAACATACAAACATACAAACATACCCACAGACAAAAATTCTAAAAATGATAAAAATGAATTCTGCTGGTCAATCTAAGTCCCCCCCACTATTTTTTTTCCAAATATTTCGAATGTACAGACGCGACCAATTTTACATTCTTATTATATGTATAGATTCTAATATTGTCACAGATAAATGATCGCCATTTTATTTTGTATTAGAAAGTTTTTCAGCCAATTTAGAGATACGTTACGTTACATTTAAAGCTATATTTTTGTGTATTTTTACGCGCGATTGCGTGCAATATTTTATTTAATATTTTGGGTTATTTACCACTGAAAATGACTGGGCATTATATTAATAATCATTTTAAATCTAAAGTTGGTATAGTTTACTATAAATTGCGTTTTGGTTTCGTATTCGGCAAATTTCGGAAACGGCATTTTGGTAATTTGCCCTGCCCCTCTAGCCAAGTTCGTCTAATTTCCTTTCTACAAATCGCTACGCTTCAGGCACAGCCCCCCTAGACAAGTGGCATGAATAGAATAGAATAGACTTCACAATGTATGGAAATGTCAAACGTCGCTATGTAGATTAACAACAAATTGTTATGTAGATCACGTGACTTATGTCATTTCCATACAAGAAGCGTAGCGATTTCAACGAACGCTTGTAGACGTTAGCCACTTGTCTAGCCCTTCTGGTTTAGAAATGACATAAGTCACGTGATTTACTTATCGACATCTAATGTCATTTCCTTAAATTTAAGGATAGCGATTTGTAGAAACGCTCGTATACGAAGCCACATGGCTAGAGAGCTGGTATGGGAATCTCTGGGATTGCCCCCAGCCAGTTACTTAGTTTAGGATATACAGTGCTGTTGGTGTGTAAGTATGGTGATATTTCAATAATTATTGTGCTCAAAATCTTTATTAAAAGTATTTTACTAAGAAATTACAATGGACCAGTTACTAAGGGGACTGGCCCTAAGCAAGTCGGCCGAGTGGTCGGCCTAGTACTAACATCGACATAAAACGAAGCGAGTAGTTCAACTATTTACCGGTAAATAGTATAATGAAAATGAAAAAACAATGACCACGTTTTGTTTCATACAAATATCTAATAAGGGCACCTCTTTCTTTAGTCTTTACTCTGTGGAAATTACAGACAGTCGCACCGCCTCCCAAAGGGAAAGAATTGAACTGATAAATCCGAGGGCTCCCCTTATTACTCCAAAGTGATTTCGTCTCAAGTGTTTACAGACTCGAGTATTTTTTGTAAATACCATTGTTGCCGAACTGTAGTGCGTCTTCAACAAATGGAGTGGGGCTTGTATAAAATATAAATAAAATATAACGTCACGACTTTTATCCCCATTCGGGGGTAGTCAGAGGCTTGAGTGGCCATACACCACCACATTTTGGAGGTATTAAGTCAACTCAAAGCCCACGTTTCACCAGATGTGACAGGTAGTGAACCTTGTCGCCGTGTATACAGGAACTGACTATTACCTAATCCCGAGGGATAGGTAGGTTTCTTCACGATGTTTTCCCTCACTGTTAGCGAACTGTGTGTGGGGCTTGTAGTGCCTTTTTATTAAATACTAGCTTTTGCCCGCGACTTCGTCCGCGCAGAATTGAAATTAAAAAAAATCGGACCCCGGATCCCGTATCCCGGACCCGGATTTTGTATCCCGGATCTCGTTACTCAGGTTCCGTTGCCCGGATCCTGGATCCCGTTTTCCGGATCCCGAATCCCGTATACCGAATATCCCGGATCCCGTTCCCAGATTCCGTTAGCTAAATCCCGGATCCCGTATCCCGGATATCACGGATCCCGTATCTCGTATCCCATATCCCGGATCTCGTTTCCTGGATCCCGTATCCCGGAACTCGTTACCCGGATTCCGTATCCCTGATATCACGAATCTCATATCAAATATCCTGAATTTCTTATCCTGGATCTTATTTCCCGGGTTCCGTATCCTAGATCTCGTTTCCCGGATCCCAGATTCCGTTTGCCGGATCCCGGTTCCGGTACCCCGGATATCACGGGTCCCGTATCCCATATCCCGGATTTCATACCCCAGATTTCCTATCCCGGATCCCGTATCCCGGATCTCATTTTCTTAATCCCGGATCCCGTTTTTTCAGATCCCAGCTTCCGTTTGCCGGATCCCGGATATTTTTTTATTATAGGACTGCGGTGGCAAAAAGCGTACGGCCCGCCTGATGTTAAGCAGTTACCGTAGCCTATAGATGCTTACTATATAAATATTTTCCTTAAAGTATAACCAGATTTTTTTTATTATAGGACTGCGGTTGCAAAAATACGTACGGCCCGCCTGACGTTAAGCGGTTACCGTAGCCTATAGATGCTTAGTATATAAATATTCTCCTTAAAGTATCGACCTATATTTTTTTATTATAGGACTGCGGTGGCAAAAAATCGTGCGGCCCGCCTGATGTTAAGCAGTTACCGTAGCCTATAGATGCTTACTATATAAATATTTTCCTTAAAGTATTAACCAGATTTTTTTATTATAGGACTGCGGTTGCAAAAATGCGTACGGCCCGCCTGACGTTAAGCGGTTACCGTAGCCTATAGATGCTTACTATATAAATATTCTCCTTAAAGTATCGGCCTATATTTTTTTATTATAGGACTGCGGTGGCAAAAAAGCGTACGGCCCGCCTGATGTTAAGCAGTTACCGTAGCCTATAGATGCTTACTATATAAATATTCTCTTTAAAGTATCAACCTATATTTTTTATTATAGGAATGCGGTGGCAAAAAAGCGTACGGCCCGCCTGATGTTAAGCAGTTACCGTAGCCTATTGATGCTTACTATATATATTTTTTCCTTAAAGCATCAATCTATATTATTTTTATAGGACTGCGGTACCAAAAAAGCGTACGGCCCACCTGATGTTAAGCAGTTACCGTAGCCTATAGATGCTTACTATATAAATATTTTCATTAAAGTATCAACCTGTTTTTTTTGTTATTATAGGACTGGGGTGACAATAAAGCGTACGGCCCGCCCGATGTTAAGCAGTTACCGTATATGATGATAGATGCTTACTATATAAATATTTTCCTTAAAGGATCAACCTACATTTTTTTATAGGACTGCGTTGGCAAAAAAGCTTACGGCCCGCTTGATGTTAAGCAGTGACCGTAGCCTATAGATGCTTACAATACCAAAGGCATTGCTCGCAAATTGCCGACCTGAAGGGGAGTGGGATGGAGCTTTTGGCTCCCTCACTCATCGTACGAAACGCAGCTGTAATAGCTGCTTTACGCCGATCTTCTGTGAGAGGGTGGTACTACCCCGGTCGAGCCAGCCCATATAATATGAGCTGCAGTCAATTGGCTACATAAAAAAAGTTGAAATCCATATTTTTTGATACGTAAAAAGAAACCTAAACTCAATTATTCATTCGTGTTATTTATTTTCCTCGGAAATGACGAATTTCCATATGAACTTTCATCCCCTATTTTACCACCTTAGGAGTTGAATATTAAAAAACGCCGAAACCCATATTTTTTATTTTTAAAAAGTCACCTAAAACCAATTTTCATAATTTTAACTTGAAAAATGACGAACTTGCATACATACAAACTTTCATCCCCTATTTAATCCTCATAGGGGTTGAATTTTAAAAAAACGCCGAAACATTTTTTTAAAAAGATACCTAAACACAAATTTTCATTATTCTAACCTCAGAAATGACGAACTTCCATACAAACTTTCGTCCCCTATTTTACCCCCTTAGGGGTTGAATTTTCAAACACGCCCAAACCCATATTTTTTTATTTTTAAAAAGACACCTAAACACTAATTTTCATAGTTCTAACTTGAAAAATGACGAATTTGTATACAAACTTTCATCCCCTATTTAATCCCCTTAGGGGTTGAATTTTCAAAAACGCCGAGACCCATAATTTTTTATTTTTAAAAAGACATTTAAACCCCAATTTTCATAATTCTAACTTGAAAAATGACAAACTTGCATACAAACTTTCATCCCCTATTTAATCCCCTTAGGGGTTGAAAGTTCAAAAATGCAGATTTTTTTTATTTATAATACGTAAAAAGAAACCTAAACACAAATTTTCATTATTCTAACCTCAGAAATGACGAACTTCCATACAAACTTTCGTCCCCTATTTTACCCCCTCAGGGGTTGAATTTTCAAAAACGCAGCAATTCAAGTTTTTTATTTATAAAAAGGAACCTATACACCAATTTTCATAATTCTATCATCAAAAATGACGAACATCTATACTCACTTCCCAACTAACTTTCATCCCCTATTTTACCACCTTAGGGGTTGAATTTTTCAAAAAGCTGAAAACCATATTTTTTATTTTTAAAACTTCACCTCCACACCAATTTTTATAATTCTAACTTGAAAAATGACGAACTTGCATACAAACTTTCATCCCCTATTTAACCCCCTTAGGGGTTGAATTTTCAAAAATCGCTTCTTATTGCTTGCCTACGTCACAAAATATATCTACTGTCTAAATTTCATGTCTCTAACTTCAGTAGTTTCGGCTCGGCGTTGATGAGTCAGTCAGTCAGTCAGTCAGTCAGTCAGTCAGTCAGCATTTCCCTCTTTATATATTAGTATATATATTAGTATAGAAGTATAGATAGTATAGACAAGTACTGAGATGATCACATTAAGATTACCAACTGCCCATTAGGCCATCAATCTAAGCTAAACACTATTTATTGGTGGTAGAGCCAAGCTGTAGCCAACTGACTGCAGCTCATATACGAGCTGGTTCGACCGGGGTAGTACCACCCTCTCACAAAAGATCGGCGTAAAGCAGCTATTACAACCGCGTTTCGTACGATGAGTGAGAGAGCCGAAAGCCCAACCTCCCCCCTTCCCCTCCCTCCATCCCATTCCCCTTTAGGTCGGCAATGTGCGAGCAATGCCTTGGGTATTGCAAGCATCTATAGGCTACGGTAACTGCTTAATATCAGGCGGGCCGTACGCTTTTTTGCCACTACAGTCCTCTAAAAGAAATGTACATAGAGACTAGAAAGTTTCACAATGGACAATGGTTTGTTAAGGGACTCGAAGCCGTGAGCCGTACGCTTGTTTGCCGCCTTGGTGATGAAAAGAAAATGCCAGCCCTTCGAGCTAGCCTTTACCATTCCACTTCCTTCATTTTTGTTGCCCACCAAAAGCAATTTCCTCAAAACAGCAGCTGTCATGTCGCGTCTAACATTACCGTCTAGTTTGCATTTACCCCTGCCTGAAACATTGCCTTCACATGTTTGTAGCTCCGCGTAAAGCCCCGTATTCATTGTAAACATTTGTTTATAAACATGGTTGCATAAACATGTTGCTGAGTTACAGAACATGTTGCAGCCAACATTTGTGTTACGGAGTTGATCACGCCATGTTAAAGCGTTGCCGCTCGGCGAGCGAAAACATCAATTTAGCAACATATGTTGACGTGTGTGGACTTGTTTGTAAACAGTTTTTAAATATGGCAGTAGTGTAGAGCAATGATCATGTATTTTTGATTACTACTTGGGAAACATTTTCACGCAGACTGGCGCGTGGACGGAAAGCATGGCTACAAACATTGCCAGCAACGCTGATGTTGAGAAACTTTGTTGTTGAGCAACAGTTGCGCAACAAATGTTAACAATGAATACGGGGCCTAAAATGTTTGCCCCAAGCGGTTTTGAATTTCACGCTTGTCTGCTTTTATATGCCAAAGATAGATGGGAGTGGAGTTAAGTAGGTGTGGGTAATATTTGGTGTTCTTTTTTGTTGGGTAAAGGGTTAATTTGGGGTAAACTGTGTACGCCAACAGGGCTTCTGGCACTTCGTAGGGCTGCCTTATATGTCAAATGACGGTCTAGTCGCGTAAGCGAGAAACTTGGCCCCATTCGGGAAAGTGAGTTTCGATGGAGAGATTGTTGGGCGATCCATGAAAAGCGGGATGTGACTGATATTAGGGATCGCTGAACTATTATTATTTTGTCCCCAAACTTAGTAACACTTATTTCGAATATTATTATTATTTTTGTCGAATTTATTTTGGATTCGCTTTGTCTGCGGAGAATTGCTAATTGTTAGGGTCCATGACTCATGACAGACATACTCTCGACTGACAGGGAGTTAGGTCTTGTTGGCCTCTTCTATTATCGATCAATTCATTTGGTTTATAATTTTGGAGGTTGACAACTCCGAGGGTGAGTGGTGGTCCCTCTCTATAATTGTTTAACAATGGATTTCCGCAAAGTTACGCCTGATTCCATCAATTATCTTATTTAATAAGTTCTAAATGCAAATTCCAGATCTATTTGGTAGATAAAAGTTATCATTCTATTCTGAAACAGGTACTCATTCTCGTTCAATGTAGCCTTAAAATTTAATTCCATCTTGTACTATACTAAAAAATACTTAAAATAACACACCGCATAAATCTAACCAAAACTCGTTTTCGATTACACTAAAGCAATAAATAAGCGTTCCTGTATCTTCCTTACCTTTTACATAAACAAACCTTGAGGTGCCCGTTGTTTCTGAGATGTCCGATACCCAAATCCATTGGATATGAATATTTCAATGCGGTACGTAAAAGGGTAGCACTCACGACGTCGACGGATTCCGATGTATCGGCGTCGTATCATGAAGGAAATTCCTGATTTGATCTATTGTGTAAATACAGAACCTATCAAACTGAAGGAGTATTTCTTCAATAATAATTGATGTATTATTCTGGGACATATGATACAGTAATTTACAGTTCGCTTACGGTGAGGGAAAATATCGTGAGGAAACCTACCTATCCCCCGGGATTAGGTAATAGCCAGTTCCTGTATACACGGCGACAAGATTCACCACCTGTCACGTTGAGTTCTGACTATCTGGTGAAACGTGGGCTTTGAGTTGACTTAATACCTCCACAATGTGGTGGTGTATGGCCACTCAAGCCTCTGACTACCCTCGAATGGGGATAAAAGTCGTGGCGTTACATTATTATTAATTATTTAATGATACAGTCATCAACATAAGTCACTAAACATTCTCAATTTTTCAAATCTGTAATATTTTATTTTTTTTAAAGGTTGGTGAACATAAATCTAATCCAAACTTTAGCTACATGTCTAAAATTTTGTTTAGATAAAAAAAACAGTGGTTTTGATGCAAAACAAAAGTGTGCAAGCAATTTGATGAACTGAGAATGTTCAGCGACTTATGTAGCTAACCGTACCTGCTAACATTGCAATTACTAAACTTGCAACGCATCACTACATGCAGCGATATTCACACATCTCTTATCGCACTCGCAATTCGCATTATTCTCCAGAATATTGCCGTATTGGCAATAGCGACATGTTTTCAACATTATTTACCGCGAGTGAATGTGTCGTACTATGTCCATGGACTCTACTATTTGGACGGTTACTTGTCTCCCTCATTGGTTAGGTCATTGTTCTCTACTAAGATTATAAAGAGGCAAAGTTGTGACTTGTGTTTGTAGAAGGTAATGTTATTAAAACTACTGATACGATTCTAAAAAAATATTTAGGGTGTGAATAAAGAAGGAATAAAGTTTGGTATAGGAGAGGTTTAGCTTGTCCTAGCACGTGGGTATTAAGTTTTAGCTTATGAAACAGTCCACACAAATAGGTATAAAGGAAAAGTTCGTTATAATGGGTGCATAATAACACGCGGCCTTCATTAGAAATATTAAACGGCAAAGTTTGTTATGTGACGTAAAGTTTATTCGTATTAATTAACGGTTCCGAAACCCATCTTATTTATATTTGCTTCGAACAACAAGAGATGAAGTTTGTATAAAAAAAAAAAAAAAAAAAAAGTACACACAGGAAATAATTGCTAACAGTTTTTATGACTAAGAAGGTGTACATGGTGTTAGGATTTAAAATTAAGTAGAATTGTCAGTGGACCTCACCCTAGGCCTAGCCTGTATCGTGAGGTCCAAAAATGATGATTTGTTACTTTATATTACTTTTTGTTTCGTGTATGTTAGGTATATGTTACCGTGTTTTATGTGTTCTATAATTATAACCTACCTCAAGTCATACTGTGGTCTATATATCATACTGTTCCTTATTAGGAATAGTCGGTAAGAACTTATCTCACTCCAAAGCTCAAGTAGTAGTAGCAGTTTAGTATTAAGAACTATCAAAGTAACAGGATACCATGAAATGATAAGAGGTGTCAAACATTTTAAAGATTTCTAGGTAATGAGAGGCTAATAATGATCCCGTTAGCCGCTCAAACTAAGCTAAATACTGGTGCTAGGAATAGGCTAACATCATTCGTTTAATGCCCTTAAAGGTCAATGCTCACCTAACGCCTCCGCACCCGACCAGCACCGCCTCGCCGCTCGGCGTCCACTCGTTGTCGCCGGGTGGTCCGCGGGCGGACGCTGCTTTTATACCATAAACGTCACGTGATCGCCCAGTGGACTGCGCGGGGTCAACGAGTGAACGCCGCGCGGTCAGCGCGTGGTCCACTTATTTCCGGTTCAGTTAGTGGACGCTGAGCGGCGAGGCGGTGCTGGTCGGGTGCGGAGGCGAGCGTTGACCTTAATGGAGATCGAACCCAGAACCTTTCGGTTAGTAGATCAGTGAGGCTATTAGGTAACCAGGCGGTCGACAAAAGTCTTTCAATAACTAAAATATCTACCAGGCAACCATGAAATGGTTAAAGCTCTGTCGTTCAAAATAAATTAACACACAAAGTAGTAGATATTACTTCCTATAGAGTTTTAACATGGACTGATCATGTTATGATCATCATCAACCAATGATGATCATGGTCATCAGTAGCCAAAACTACGCCAATAGTAGTTCAATAACCACCAATATGTACCAGGCTATCACGAACTGGTAGGAGCTCTATCAGAATTACTGGACATAAAGCTAGGTTTACACTCACTACATAAATTCCGATCCCGGGCTATTAGTCAAGGGTTTCCGCGCACACCTGCGGCCGTCCGGGATTCGAGTAATCACTGGACTTTTTAGCTAGGAATTATAGTGAGAGCTTCAGTGTTTTAGCTTATCGTTTCAAACTTTATTAGGGGATATTCTTTCTATAGTAAATATCTAGTTTGTTTTACTTAAATTGTTTGAGTGCAATAAATTAATGGCTACATGAAAAGTTGATTAAGACGATACAAGAAAAAAATGAATTTTAGTTTCGGGGTGTGGCTAGCGTCGCGTGAGCTGCCGAAGGATATATCCCTCTCGCTTAGCTAGGACAGAACAGCTATGGAGTAGACTATAGTATAATTATTTTTTGAAGGAACAATATTGTTTAATTCGTACAATTAAAATAATATGTCCCAGTGCACCTTTTAAAATAGATGAAATGGATGAAAATATTCAAATATATTTTTTTCGTTTTATATGGAAATTTATGTCGAGTGTATTTGAAAAAAATAATTTAATTTCTATGTTGTTTTTATTGCTGAAGACAAAGTAAGTCAAAAGAAGACAAACGATACCTACAATATGCTGATAGATACGTATAACAATATTTCGATCGTATAATAGCCTATAACCAGCGGACGATCCAGACGCGTCTAACGATATCTCATTAGTCAAATTATTATGATATAAAAATAGTTTGGACGTTATACGGGAGCAGATGAACATACATACATATCGGTCAAAATCATAACCCTCCGCCCACCGTAGTCGGGTAAAAATGTACATACTCTGTGTCAGTGACTGACTGCCGGATATGAGTATCTTTTTCATGTTTCGTAGGCAAAGGAATACTTTGGTACTTAACTTCGATGCCGATCATGAAGTCATCAGCGGTGTCATAATATTTTATTTTACCATATTTAATTTATTTTTTGTTTATCTTTTTATCTTTATTTTTTTATGTATCAAAATCACCCTTAGACTGGTTACCGCCACAGGTGACAAGAGGGCTGGCTCTTTCCTTGCTCAAAAAATTCGCTTGACAACAGGAACAGCTTGAATACAGGGAGGACATGCAGCCAGTATCCCACGCGGACGGTATTTGTTTAATTAGGGGTAGGTTTTTATTTTATTGTATTTTATTTTAATTTATGTAATATTATATTGTATTTTAATGATAAAACATGAAAAATAAAAATAAATATATATATTTTTTTAATTTAATTTTACTTTTATTTATTGTTTTTTATTTATTGTGAAATTATAATAATTTTAATAATCAATATTGGACTATGTCTGAAACAAATACATTGAATTGAATAATTTAAATACAAAAATTATCACATTAACTCGTTAAATCACGGTTTACACCCGCTAGAACGAAAAAGATCCTAACATGGTAGGTAGGACCTGAGGGTTGGCCAGTTAATTACTTAAAATACACTATATTTATTTCAAGAAAACATTCATAAGATCTGAAGGCGTCGGACTCGCACATAAAGGGTTCCGTACCACCGTAGAATAAACACATCAAAAATATCAAGTTTGAGACTTGATATTTATTTTTAAATGTTATTATATTTTTAGTATTTGTTCTGCACCGGCAACAGAAATACACATTCAGTGAAAATTTCAACTCTCTACCTGTTACGGTTCGTGAGATACAGCCCGCGCTGACAGACGGACAGACAGACAGACGGACAGCGTAGGCCTAGTAATAGGGTCCCGTTAGCACCCTTTGGAACCCTAAAAAGTAGCCTATGTTCTCCGCCAAGACCCAGTCTATCTCCATACCAAAATTCATCAACATTGGTTCAGCGGTTTAGCCGTGAAAAGGTAACAGACAGAGTTACTTTCGTTTATAATATAATAGATTGAATAGGACGGACAAACATTTTCCTATCCATATCTGTAATGTTATTTTTTACGATAATTTATTGATGTATGATATATTTATTACTTGCCCATCCATACCTACAACAAACGCAATAAAGCGACTCCATTGTTTTGACAAGCAATGTATTCCCACTGTCGGCCCAAGACCATGCTGCAAGTATATAACAGTAAGCGAAATAGGGAGTTTTTACAGAAATGACACGAATAACTATGAAATGACAAGAGATGACACAAAATGACAAGAGATGACACAAAATGACAAGAGATGAAAAGAAATTACACAAGACAAGGAAAAGCAAACGAAAATCACGCTGCAGTGCAGGTCGTAGGTTCGATTCCTGCCCAGGACATGCATTTGTGTGCATGAACATGTCCGCATGTCCCGAGTCTAGGTGTAATTAAGTGTATATTTAGTTTGTATTTACAAACAAAAAGTAGTATATGTAGTAATATCAGTATCAGGTTTCCATAGTACAAGCTCTGCTTAGTTTGGGATCAGGTAGTCATGTGTAAAAGAATTTCCAAGGATATTTATTTATTTATCATAGGCGTCGGCGGACTGTAAATACTGTACTGTACCTGTAATGTGGCACGACCGTAATATTTTTTCGTAATATTTTTTAAAAAATCCTTCACAGGTCCGACGTCGAACAAGTCCGAGCGGACACTGACAATACAAAGTTAGAGAGAGACATGGTTAGTTCAAGTACTTAAAATGTGAGATGGCGATATTGTGCGCGCGCTCGGAAATAAACAACGTAAGCGCCAAACCACATTTACTTGAATTAAAAAAAAACTTCTTCATGAATTAAAATATGGTTGAAGGGTAGTTTAGATATCATTATTTGCTATGTTTTAGAAATAATTTCGTGATCTAAATCGTAAAAACATCGTGGTAGCAAGGAAAATTGTAAATAATTAGAGCTCATTTCATAAAATTTTTTTATCGAGAAAATTTCATCAAATCGTGATTTGGATTTAAAGATACTCAAGATAATATAGTCAAAAATCATACATCTAAATATAAGATTCCTAGTCCACATACTTACTTAAAGAAACAGTAGAATAGAAAATCAACCAAATTTCGAACCCTCCTCTTAAATAGCGGGCACACATGTCTACGCTTTCATTGGCACGCAGTCTCTATTGTAGATCCTGGCTTACAGAAGTAATACAATGATGGGATGTGGCCAAAGTTTTACATAGGTCTCGCATACATTTTTTTTACTAGGCCCGCCACACCTCCCATCACTGTTATTTCCGTAAGCTAGGACCCACAATGGAACTATGACGTCGGTTTGACCCTCGATAAGTCCCGGAAAAAAGTTAAAATGTCTTGGAACCCGCGCGAATTAAATACAAAAAAGAATTGGAGAAGTAAACTGTACCAAGAAATCATCTTAAGGAGAGCGCTTAAAGTATATGGGAAGTAACTATAGACATGCCAAGATGACAGACTGATATTTTACGGGTTCCGTTCCTTACCTTGACGGGCCCGTTAGCGTGGTTGGCGCGGAGGCGACTTTCACGCTGCAGGTCGTAGGTTCGATTCCTACCCGGGACATGCATTTGTGTGCATGAACATGTCTGTATGTCCGGAATCTGGGTGTATATGTATATTAAGTATGTATTTACAAATAAAAAGGTAGTATATGTAGTAATATCAGTTATCTGGTTTCCATAGTACAAGCTCTGCTTAGTTTGGGATCAGGTAGCCGTGTGTAAAAAATGTCCCAGGATATTATTATTATCATTATTACCTTTAATTCGATGGAACCCTAAAAATAAAATTTTATAGATGACACAATCAATCATTTACCTTCCGATATATCACATTTTGTATCAAGAATCTTAAATATAACACAAAAATAGGTACTCCGCTCATTACAGGCAAGCAAAGGAAAGCTTTTAAACGTACATTAACAGGGCACAAACAAGTATTTTTTCGCTCAGACAGAGATTGATGTGGCTCTTTTGTTTCAAAAATACGTTACATAATGATAAGTAATGTTATGATAAATGCTTTTCGTGCCTCGCGTACGGAATGAATTAGCATTTTTTGCGAATTTCTCTTCTATTTACAGATCTGTGTTGCTTTCGGGGTTTTTAACCTCTTTGTGACCTATTCCAGTATTGTGCGCTGGAGTTTTTGTTGGCAAACATTACATTTCTATATTAACGACATAGATTTATCCTGTTATAATCCTATATCAATGAATAACGGTCTAATTTTAAGTGTGTTATTACTGATTCGTTTTGTATTATTGAAAGTAAGTAGAAGACGAATATATTCAAGAAAAGATGGGGGCAACATTTGATCAGACTTGCTTCAGGCACTGCCATGTCTCTAGATTTTATTTCATTCCAATCAATCTTTGTGATATTTTCTTATTAACATAAAAATCTGGCCCACAAAAGTGGCACGTCAAAACTAGGCTAATTGGCAAACCCGAGCTCAGTATCGCATCGCCTACAAAAGCATGTGAAAGGGTTTTAGGCAGTCGTATTTTGAGCGCTGGGTGCGTACATACGTACACAATTTAGTTAAGACATTATGTCTCCGCGTACAGAAAAAAAACTGATTGCTCGTGCGCGCCGTCTCTTATTGTAGACGCAGCTATTAGATGCGTCTACATCAGCCGAACTGCAAGCTCGAGCTATAACACTTAACACTTCACTTTTTAACAATTTACGGCTTCATGGTCGATGATTTTGAGTTAATTATGACATTGTGACGTTATGTCTACGCGTTCACATGCCAAAACTGACTGCTCGAGCGCGCCGCTCGTTTCTTATAAACGCACCCATTGAGAACAACCTATCAACATATAGCTGAAATCATAAACACCTAATTCCAGTGAACGAGTAATAGTTTGTTTTTACAAAAAAAAACATTCCGCCCAGTACGGACTAAAACCATCGTATGGAATATTTCAATTGGAAGGATTACTGGTTTCAAACGGATTCAGTTTTTAGGGTTCCGTAGTCCCTACGAAGAAGCCTTATAAGATCATCCAGTCCGTCCGTCTGTCCCAGTCGGTCAAGTGCTATAACTGCCACAGCTTTTGGCAAAAGTAAATGAAAATAAAATGACTTTTTGAGGTTCCTCCCTCTACAATCTACATGAAAAGTGGGGATACATTTTTCTTTTAGTTACCTCATCATGTCATGTCATGTTGCGGCAAGATTGAGGTCAAGAGCAAGCCAATTTTTAATTTAAAAAAATGTGGTGTATCGTTAATAAAATAGTTTTCCCATAGGTACCTACATCATTTTATTAATTAATAATATCCTGGGACAATAATAATATCCTGGGACATTTTTTACACACGGCTACCTGATCCCAAACTAAGCAGAGCTTGTACTATGGAAACCAGATAACTGATATTACTACATATACTACAAAAAAAATTATTTGTAAATACATACTTAATATACATATACACCCAGATTCGGGACATACAGACATGTTCATGCACACAAATGCATGTCCCGGGTAGGAATCGAACCTACGACCTGCAGCGTGAAAGGCGCCATCACGCCAACCACGCCATCGGGCCCGTTAAATTATTAAATTAATTAACTTAATTAACAACCGTATCATTTGTTAGATTAGGTATAACTTCTAAAAATTTAAACAATATGTAAGTAAAACTTAGCTTAGCTAACAAGTTTCGTTATTCAAATGGCCACGGAACCCAACATTGTGCATGGCTCGACACGCACTTGGCCAGTTTTTGTTTCTGCTTTTAAAAGCTTTAGCATGTTTGTTTTTGTGAGTATTCGGAATATGTTTTTACACATTTGGAACGGAAGAGCATTAGTCAGAAGTAAATACTACTTTTAAGGAGATTTTATATTTTACTAACTGTGCCCCGCGGCTTTGCCCGCGTGGAAATTGGTGTGTAAGATTAGCCTATGTCTTATTTCAGAGCCTGCACTATCTACTGGTCAAATTTTATTAAAATCGGTTTAGTAGTTGTGCAGATACGTGGTAACAAACATTCACACACACAAACTTACTTTCGCATTTACAATATTAGTAGGATTAGTTGGAAAAGAATAACAATTGAGTTTCTTGCAGATTCTTCTCAGTGAAATCAGCATTTCAAACCGGTGGTAGATTTTGACTTGCTTTATTCCAACAGAGTTTTTAATTTGATTTGACTACGAACCGACTTTGTTAAACTCGTCACCTGGCCGCCTTTTACATTTTTTTTTTTATAGGACTGCGGAGGCAAAAAAGCTTACGGCCCGCCTGATGTTAAGCAGTTACCGTAGCCTATAGATGCTTACAATACCAAAGGCATTGCTCGCCCATTGCCAACCTGAAGGGGAGTGGGATGGAGGGAGGGGGAGGGGGGATGGGCTTTCGGCTCTCTCACTCATCATACGAAACGTATCTGTAATAGCTGCTTTGCTGCTTTATATTTGAGTTACGCTAATGAAGCAAGTGAGTAGAAGTGTCTACATGTGCCGAGCAACCCGTGCAAGAATGGGTGCGTTCACATGCCACATGCTGCCGCTTCGAAGCCATCAGTGATGACATTATGTCTATGCGTTCCGTCGTCAAAACTGATTGCTCAGGCGCGCTGCTCGCTGCTTCTAAATGTAGCCATTTTGTGCGTCTTAATGCCTGGAATACTTCGGCCGAGCTAACTCATGTTATGACATTAGTGTTTGGCCGAGGCATGCGAGGCATCTGGACGCACCAATTAAGAGTGAGCGGCGCGCCTGAGCAATCAGTTTTGACAGTTACCGCCTGACGATAATAATAGAATTGTGGAAAATACTTAGTTCCTTTGTTCAAACCAAAAAAATATAATAGGTACAGTACTACGTTATTTTCATAAAATTTAAGAATTTCCCAACAATATTTTTGACTACCAAAGTTACAGCAGATAAAACTGTGTAAAATACATGAACATTTCTTAAATTTAGTGCATCGCCCCACTTTCTGTTCCGATATTTCAGCTGTAAAGGTTATTTGTGAAGTTTATCGACATGAACTCACCATAATTTCAGTATAAATGCGTCGTTCAGTCTTGTAATGTTAGGACAGTCTTATGACTTAGCTTACATGACTATCGCCAGACTACACACACACGGTATGGTGCCAAACTAAGCAACGCTTGTGCTATAGCTACCATAAAATGGACTGGGAGCGATGCCAGTAACACCCAGACTAGAGCACATAACGAAAAGGCCGTCTCCGAAATTTGCCTCTGACGGGAACCGAACCCGTAACCACCCGATGCAGTAAGCCGAGCGGCGAACGCTCGTCGGTCATCCGAGCGGCAGTTTTTGCAATAAGTTTTTAGAGTTCCGTACCCAAAGGGTGCCAACGAGACCCTATTACTAAGCCTACGTTGTCCGTCTGTCCGTCTGTCAGCGGGCTGTATCTCACGAACCGTAACAGCTAGGCACTTGAAATTTTCACAGAATGTGTATTTCAGTTGCCGCAAAACAAATTCTAAAAATAAATTTAAATTTAAAAATAAAGCGGGTCCCCATACAAGAAACTTGATATTTTTGACATTTTTATTCTACGGTGGTGCGGAACCCTTTTATTTGGGAGTCCGACATGCACTTAGTCGGTATTTTATTTGTATATTTTTACAAGTTTGGTGTGAATGAATTATGATGGCCTCCAATACGTCCCTCGACTAAAGTAACACCCGATATAAGGGCCACCGCAGACTTGCTTCTTTTAGCATCGGCGATTTTGATGCTGCGTCTCGCTCGTTCTCGCTCGAAGAAACGCGACGCAGCATCGATACAGTCGCAAAATCGCCGGTCGCCGATGCCAAAAGTAGGAAGTCTGCACCATGGACCAATTACTAAGGAGACTGGCCCTAAGCAACTCGGCCGAGTGGTCGGCCTAGTACTAACATCGACATAAAACGAAGCGAGTAGTTCAACTATTTACCGGTAGATAGAACAATGAAAATGAAAAAACAATGACCTCGTTTTTTTTCATACAAATATCTAATAAGGGCACCTCTTTCTTTAGTCTTTACTCTGTGGTCTGCACCCATCACTCACCCATACAAAAGTCTCAGCAAGAGTAATTGCCGATAACTTCTTGTACCCTCAATCCCAAACCAGTTGAGAAACTTAATATTTCACGAGCAAAGCACATAAAAGACTTACAAAGTCCAATAAAGGCGATTCCCACGAAGGCGGCTAGATCAAATAGGCCACTAAAATACGGTGATAGCACCATACATCTTGCTTCGGGCTTGAGACAATAAAACCGTCCATCTTTGTAGTATTGAATAATTCCAACATCGCTGTTGGTCTACAGGTCTGGCCGATTTTATTGCGTTCCAAATTACAGGGTACGTATTCTTATTAAATAAACATTATACCATGTTTGTCTCGTATCAGGCAACAATTGACGCGCAACAATATGGGAAACGTTGTACAACGCGCGACGTTGCCAGCCGGCGCGCAACGACGACTGGAAATGCATGGGCAGACAAATAAACTCGCTCGTTGCTGATCAACATGATGAGCAACATGTCGTGATCCAAATGTTGCTTAGTGGATACGATCCTTTATGGAAACGGAGACAATTAAGCTTTCATTTTTGTTTCAGACACATTCTCATTTGTTTTTCACATTCTCGTATCGTGCGAAATGCAACTGTACTACTGTAACTACTTTACCCCGATCTTCTGTGAGATGGTGGTACTACTCCGGTCTAGCCAGCCCATGTGAGCCGCAGTTTGCTTCAGCTTGGCTCTACCATCAATTAATTATCAGCAGATTTTTTTACCTAAAATATTATTTCGACTGATGTCACACCCTATATATCCCCTTTAACAAGGGTGCAAACACAATTACAACCCCTAAACCCCTAATCACCTTGTACATATATTTTCTACGAACTGATTGCAGCCATTATTTACTATTTATCTTCGTCGTTATCGAAAACATGCCTAGCCTAACGCCTTGATTCATTGTTGGCTCTGACCATTAGAACGGTCAGGTCTTTCAGAGGGCAGCCAAGACATTTCCATTTAGATGTATCTATGTAAATTAAATCACAGTAGTAAAGTCAATGACATTTTATATCATAGACATACACGAAACTTGGTGCTCTAAAAATTAGCAAATTTAACCTTAAAAACATATCAATAGCCACGTCCAGATATCTAAAATGCCGCGCGAGGCAAATTGCCTCACGAAGTTTGACTTGCCTCGCGCGAGGCAAATGCGTGTCCTGCCTCACCTGAGCGCTGCCATTTGCCTCGCCTAGTTTGGCATAGTCATGAAACAGAACGATGTCAAACCTGTCAAACTGATTGCTCGGGTATACCCTTCTCTGTTCACCAAGAGTGTCAGCCTCGCCATTTGGCTCGCGCGGCATGCGACTGAGGCAAACGGCGTGCCTCGCGAGGTATGTGGGTGAGCAGCCTCGCGCGGCATGTACATGTTGTAGACACGCCTAATGAATACAAGCAACGTACCCACAGACTTAGAACTAAATATATGCCGCATACTTTGCGTGCCAAAATGTGCATAAAAGGCAGTGCATTGCACTGCCTTTGACGCCGTTTATTCAGTCCACGCTCTACCGCTGTCGGTGCCGGACGTCATACGACATTTAAAAATATGCCTAGTTGTGCCGTATTGAGCTGCAAAATCTCCACAAGAAAAGTTGACCGAGATAAAAGGATAAAAGGCTCACAGTAGGTAGAAAAAAACCGGCCAAGTGCGAGTCGGACTCGCGCACGAAGGGTTCCGTACCATTCTATAAAAACGGCAATCATGTCTGTTGTATGGGAACCCCACTTAAATATTTTTTTATTCTGTTTTAGTATTTGTTGTTACAGCGGCAACAGAAATACAAATTTTATTCTGACTTTTCGGATAGTTTTGATAAAATCTATTGCTCAATTCGAAATTGTATCCATAAAGGGCTATGGTAACTAAAGAGTGCACAGTATGTGCCAGCATTCAAGTCAATATTGATAAACACATTATCTATTTGAGTATAACCCGTTGTGGTAACAACACGAGGAAGTTTTGAATTTAAACCAATATGGTCAAAATATTTTTTTAAAGGTGCATTCTCATTAGATTCCAGTAAGTCTACATTAAAATCCCCGCACACTATAGTCGGAGGCAACGGGAGTGTTCTGCCTAGGAGTGGGCGTTAATTCAACGAACGGCTTTTTTTAACTGTTAATCTAATGTTAACGAATTAACAGCTTTTTGTTTACTGCAAAACCCGCTAAATCTATCAACTGTGTCATTCAACGATTTTGGCAATGCGCTTTTTTTATTATCTCAACGAAAAGGTATTCAAAAGTCGCTAACGTAATCTGAAGCTGCTAACGCAAAACCAGCTAAAATTATCTATTTCTTCTGCGTTGAAAGAACGAATAGAAACGGAATATGCCGAGTGGACGCGAGGGCGCCTATGTGAGCGAGCGAGACGCCGCTAGCTTAAAATTGTACGAGCGAGAGTGAGAGATATCTATGTTTCTAAGTTCGCTTGCTCCATGGCTCGCGCCGCTCTGTCTTGCCGAAACGAACAGGTTTTTGCTTGTAAACATTACAATCAAATTAGTTTGTTTGAGTGACAGGTTGAAGGTCAACGCATTTTTATTTTGATAAGTGAAAGTTTAAGTTGTAGATTTCGTAAAATATAAAAAAAATAAGATGATTAGATATGTATATAAAAAAATAAAATGATTATGTACATAAAATGAATTAAACTTTTAAATACGCCTGGTATATCCTTTTTCCGCCAGCCAGTCCTAAGCCTGGAAAAGTATGAAGGCAAGTTTATTTCATTTAGATGACGACTTTTGATCATTAATTATTTAAAATTTACTGGTCACTCAAACAAGCTAACTTCAAAACACGAAAACATTGCTTTGGTTTTAGCAGCCTGCGGCGTAACGTCAGCTCTTTTTTCAATTTGAACAAAGTTTCATCTATTAACTGCTACGTTGCCGTTGGTACAAATCTGTTACATTAACGGCTTTTTTAACAGGTTAACATGATGAATTTAACGGCTTCGTTGCGTTAACCCAAAAATCGTTAACGACCCACCACTAGTTCTGCCATCAAATATGACACTATGAAAGCAATACAACAATTTCCAATCGATCGAAACCTAGAGATAACGCAAAACTTGTCAATAGCAGGCGAATTTTGGTCGTGACTATATTGCGATCTGAAAAACGAAACGATAGCGCGATCTAGGAGCTCATCTAGCGTCATCTAGTGGTGCGTAGCGGTACTATTATTTTATATATTATGAGGTTCTTATTTTATATTATCTTTGTTATAGCAACAATTATTTACTCTTTGCCACCTCACTCCCATAAAAAAAAACTGCTCAACATCAGGCGGGCTGTACGCTTTTTTGCCACCTCAGTCCCATAATTGTTAGTACACACCTGCAATAATAGGTACATAAAGTACACAAATAAATAAATACACATTCTGTGAAAAACTATTACAACGCCATCTATAGTTCTAATACTCTGTGCTTGAAACTCCGAATGCATTTGAAACTTGATTTACAAATATGTTTACGTACGTAAACAATGTATTTGCACAAATCAGTTTAGTGTTAACATTATTTTAATTTAAGCTGTGAGCGACAAAAAAAAAATGCGAATTACTCAAAAAAAAAACAACTCATAGTAAGATTCGAACCTAATACCCACATACACGTGGACTAACGCCTTAACCATACGGCTAAGATGATCTTTAGTATTGTACTCGAATTATTATACTACTTATGACACTGTAATGCCAATCAATGTATCATAACAATGTTAGATGGCGCTACTTTGACTGGTACTATTAATTTAAAACTTATTTATGGGTCAAAAATGTAGTTTTACATTTCTTTTTTTTGTCAACAATTTATCTAAAATATGTCATAATGATCACTCATGGTTAAAATGTTAGTTTTCTCTTTATATATTGTTTAATTTATGAGTTATCAATAAAAACGCCAAAAATATCGAGTTTATTGTATGGGGACCCCCTTTATTTTTAAGTTTTATTTTATTTTTAGTATTTGTTGTTGTAGCGGCAACAGAAATACACATTCTGTGAAAATTTCATGTCTCTAGCTATTACCGTTTGTTAGATACAGCCCGCTGACAGACAGACGGACAGACAGACAGACAGACAGACAGACGGACAGCGTAGGCTTAGTAATAGGGTCCCGTTGGCACCCTTTGGGTACGGAACCCTAAAAAGTAACACGCTTGTTTTTAATACAAAACGAGGGACATGCGTCATCTATTTAGATCTATATCTGTGCATATACCCCAGACTTGAAAAGAATAAAAATTTAAGTTTTAATATAACATGAGTTAAGTACATAACGTAATAAAATTATAGCTAGGGCGCGCCGCTCGCCTCTTTATGTAGCACCGATTTAGCTCTATGTGCGTGTGGCACAGTCAATTCGTCCGCAAAAATGTCGGGATACCTTTAACGATTAGGCGATTTCTTTGTACCTTCATAAGCTCTGTTTTTTCACTCCACCCCTCAATGTATCAGTATCATTTCGGCCAGTACTCCAATATAACACAAATGTTTGCCCACACTAATGGCAGGGTTGCTTGGGGTTGCTTGCTGTGGCGTCGGTGACGAGTTAATCGATCTTTGTTTGTTCGGAGATAACATTTGATCCGCCACTTTGAGATGTTCGATTACTATAATGTGTTTGAAGCAAGACCATTTTGCGTAGACCCAATCTTCCACCGATATACAGGGTTATTGGTAAAACACTAACAACCTTACAGGAGCGTATTACTGACATCAAAAACAACAACTTTTGTTCTATGGCTTTTTTTCAAAACAAAAACAAAATTAACAAAAAATCATACAAAATGTATGATTTTTTTTTCTCATCTAGAGGAAAGCCATGGTACTTGGTTGTATTCCACTTTGCCGTAAAGTACCTAAACGGACCACGGCTATCCTGCATATTTTCTTGCTACATACATTTTAGGGTGTGAGTTTTTGTTATTTTTTTTTTGTTTTGTAAAAAGTTATATAACAAAAGTTGTTGTTTTTGATGGCAGTAATACGCCCCTGCAAAGTTATTAGTGTTTTACCAATAACCCTGTATAAACAAACAAACCTTCACTTGACCCTAGGGTTTAACCGACTTCAAAAAGGTGGAGGTTCTCAATTCGACTGTATTTATTTTATGTACAAGCAATGCAGGTTGCTTACTTAAGCATAAGTTATACAAAATATTTCTTAAGTAGCGAAAATTGCGACTATTACATGCCAGAATTCTAACTTTTAACAGTTCTTCTGATGGCAATTTCTGAACTGATTGTATAAATTTAGTACTTCAATAATCAGTAAATAATACTTGTCTAAAAATATGGAAGTCCCCCGTATATAAAACAAGTACCTAATGACTTGTCTATAGAGACAAGTTATTACTTGTTCTTATGTAATTCCTAAGCAAAATATATGTGTCTCCAATTCCAAGTCCATTCTTGAAAAATGTTCAGTTTTCAAAGCGGCAAACAGATGATTGAGCGACAGGTTTTTTACCTAGAAATTACTTAAGAACAACTAATGGCTTGTCTAGTAGATATTCCTTTGTATCGGACAGTCTATTTCATTTTCTAGGTTCGTCAAAGAACGTATAACATTGTTTCTAAATAGAAAATAAACCAACCTCTAATCCAATTGGTAAGCATTAACCCAATTATGTTCATAGAACTGTTTCGTTTATTCGCTACTTCGTATTAAGAGTGCTTGCCATGAGGAAAACTAATCGGGAGTAATGTTATCCTTTTAGTTTATTGAATATTTTAGTACCCCAGAGCACGTGATCTTAATCCGACATAAACTATGCTAAACAATACTAAGACTTTCTCACAGTTTGCTTGCCTTTAATCTCTATTAATTGATTCCTTGCTCACTCCTACACAATTCTTCATCCCTTTTAGGGCTCCGAGCCCAAAGGGTGCCAGCGGAACCCTATTACTACGCCTCCGCTGTCCTTCCGTCCGTCCGTCCGTCCGTTGGTCAGCGGGCTGTATCTCACGAACCGTAATAGGTAGAGAGTTGACATTTTCAGAGTGTGTATTTCTGTTGCCGCTATAATAACAAATAGGTACTAAAAATAACATTTTTAAATTGTAAAAATAAAAGTGGGTACAATAAACTTAATACTTTGAATGTATTTTTTTTTTGCTTCTAACTTATATTGATACGGAACCCTTTAAGTGCGAGTCCAACACGCACTTGGCTGGTTTTATTGAAATAACAAACAGACAAAATAACATTTATTTACTTTATAGGTAACGCACCTCAGCAATTGTAGCTCATATACATAATTCTAATTTCCCCTAATGCATCCTCGACTATTGCATTCGCTAATTGAATTACCTGTCTCAATGTTTTTAAATTTAAGGGCCTCCGCAGACTAGCTACTTTTAGCATCGGCGACCGGCGATTTTGTGACGTATGGGTGCTGCGTCGCGTTTCTTCAAGCGCGAACGAGCGAGACGCAGCATCAAAATCGCTGATCGCCGATGCTAAAAGTAGCTAGTCTGCGTTGGCCCTAATAATAAAATGGTTAGAATCTTGATCAAATTAAAATTATTTGATGGTACGTTATACAAAACAATTGTAATGGATTTTGTATGTGAAGCGAAAAACAATTTGGTGCGTCCAGATCCTTTGCATGCCTCGCCTGAGCACTCGTGTTATGACATTATGTCTATGCGTTACGTCGTCAAAACTGAGTGCTCGGCCGCGGCATGCGGCTGATGTAAACGCAGCCATTGCAGCAGACGGATACCGTCCAACGCGTGCGTTTGACACCCCGTCAAACGCAGAAAGGAAATGAGTGCTTAATAGGCTCAGTTTATTGGAGCTTAAACTAACTGAATAGGAAGGTAGGCTGAAACCACTAATCGTAATTAAACCGACGGTTATCTGATGTTGAAATCGAACATGCAAACATCGTAGTAACAAGTATACGAGAAGGGACTTTAATCGTTATACAAGGTGTTAGATGTCTGAATTAGTTTAGGTACATACATGGTGTTATTTCGATACCTAAAACAACGGGTTGCACTCCGGGAGTGCTGGCAGAAGTGAAAACGTCTTACGAATTTTCGATCAGGTCACGTGTCCTGACGCGAGTTTAACATTTTTTAACCATCCCAAGAAAAGTGCACAACGCCGCTAAAGAAGTTTTCACTAACCCCAACTAACTTTTCTTGTAAGAAATTGATGTAGCAGGTTATTATTTCTATCCATAAATTATTGCAAAATATATAAGTAATTTTCGGTATTAACCATGAACACTTTAGACTGGATTTAGATGCTTGCAATACCAAAGGCATCGCTCGTATGTTGCTGACGTGAAGGGGAGTGGGGCAGAAGGAGGTGGAGTAGAGGGGGAGTACAAAACACAGCTGTAATAGCCACTTGACGCTGATATTCTGTGAGAGGGCTGTACCCCATTATGAGCTGTAGTCAATTGGCTACATACTCTACCATCAATAAACTAACTTACTTTGGAATCTGGATACATCTTGTATACAAGAAGGGAACTTAATCGTTATAAGTACGAACTTCACTATCTGTGTATCTGTCGACCTTCCCTTAAGTTATCTCAACGTATAACGCCGGCTGACAAGGGTCTATTAAGTTAGACGGTTAAGTTTAGCTTTTGAACATCGAACAATCATTTTTAATGGGGTTACGTCGACGCTTTAGAAGCATCGTATTTCTATAAGCTCAGGCTCTTATTAATAAATGCATCTCAAAGTTGAGATAAATCTTAAGATGCTGTTTTTGACAGATTTATACATTTAACGTCTGTATGTCCGGAGTCTGGGTGTATATGTATATTAAGTATGTATTTACAAATAAATAAGTAGTATATGTAGTAATATCAGTTATCTGGTTTCCATAGTACAAGCTCTGCTTAGTTTGGGATCAGGTAACTGTGTGTATAAAAATGTCCCAGGATATTATTAACTGCATCTTAAGATCGATCTCAACTTTGAGATGCATTTATCAATACGAGCGTTGGAGTGTATTTTTCATAATATGGGTTCGATTCCCGCCACATGTAATAATTTAGCAGATATTGTACTATCTAACAACGCAATCTCTATATTTTAAAAATTATCTTAAACTGTCAAAAAAACTAGAAAATATGCGTTCTCTTCTTCGTTTGGATTTTAAAATGCTTTTTAAATCCGCTTTAATAATCACAAATCCAATAATAATCTGGTCATTCAAATTATTAAAATAATTATATCCCACAGAAAATCTCTCGATGAACCGATACGGCATAGCATGGATCAATAACTCATAGACACCGCATAGCTGGGCACCCCCGCTCGCCTCGCATATGCATTACCACTGCGTATGTGAGACTGTACCTGACATTTAACCTTGACGGACCAATCATAATAGGGGATGGATTATTATGATTTGTCCCCTATCATTACGATTTTAGTAGTTTTTTTTATAAACTCATTTTGTAAGTATCATTTTTTTACACATTGTGACACAAATTGTTAATGTTAATGCCATTAAATGTTTACTAATTCGACCCACTTATTACGTCATACGTTTGTAGTTCCAACATTTTTCGAAACATTACGTCTATATTTTTTCCGATTTTGAAGTTATTTTGAAAATTGTTTCACTGTAAGTAATCGTTAGACATACCTATAGTTCGCGACAGGTCGAGATGATATTCAGGTTATGAGCTTTTTGCAGAATAAAATCCTAATCAAAATTACCAGGACGGACGAAACGGACGAAACGCAACAGAATAATTAAATTTATTAATTTTGTGGGCGATTTTAGTTGTTTATCGGGTCCTGTTAATTTTGATTCGTATTTTATTCTGGCTTGGCTTACAGGAGTAACAGTGGTGGGAATGTGTGGTGGGCTTATATAGTCCCATAAAAAAACAGATAATTATGGAACTCTGATACAATATCATACGTAAGTGGTGTCTTCTCTTATTGGTCTACGCTGCTACTAAGCTAGGGTCATTCCGACCCCGTACTCGGTCGAATCGACCCGTCACTCAATTTTAAACGATGCTCCGCCGGCATAATTGAATGTTGGGTGAAGCATATTCTTGGTGGACTTTTTCCGAGTCGAGGGCAGTTTGATGAAAACGTTGAGCGCTCTTGAATGACAGGAGTCTGATTAGCGGGACTTAAGTTAGTATACTCTTGTTTCTGTATGATAGCGTGAAAATATTTTAGCGAATAAAAAAACCGACCAAGTGAGTGTTGGACTCGCACGTAAAGAGTTCCATGCCACCGAAGAATTAAATTGTCAAAGATATCAAGTACCTTGGGGACCAACTTTATTTTTAAATTTTATTTTATTTTTAGTATCTATTTGTTGTTGTAGCGGCTGCGGCACTCGGTGAAAATTTCAACTCAACCTATTACGGTTCTTGAGATACAGCCCGCTGACAGACGGACAGTAGAGTCTCAGTAATAGGGTTCCGTTAGCACCCTTTGGGTACGGAACCCTAAAAATAGAGACAAGAAAGTGGGACGCATTTTTCTTAGTAGGGGGGCTGTAGGTCGCATTTTCTCACAGCATCTCACATCTCGGAACTTTTTCCTCCTAAATGAATAATTCCTCCGAAATATTAATCAAGGAACATTCCCACATTGCCCAATAACCTAATTCGGTTAATTATTATCATCCGCAAATTGATAGGCAATCGAAGCGGTCTCGTCCTTAATATTATGAAGAAATGGGACACTGACCTGAAATATATTCACGGATTGGTATTTGCACTAAATCAGGGTTATCGGGCCGAATGTATGAATTGGCTTAATTCGTGTTTGGTACTAACTGATAATACACTGAACAGCAAAGAAAAAGGGACGGTTAGAAAATCTTCAATAATATCCTCAACCACATTTTTATTTATTTTACATTTATTAAAAATAAAAAGCTAAAAAAATATTTTTTTAGGGTTCCTTACCCAAAGGGTGCCATCGGAACTCTATTACTAAGCCTACGCTGCCCGTCCGTCCGTCCGTCTGTCTTTCTCTCAGCGGGCTGTATCTCACGAACCGTAATAGCTAGAGACTTGAAATTTTCACAGATTGTGTATTTCTCTTGCCGCTACAACAACAAATTGTAAAAATTAAATTAAATTTAATAATAAAGATTTTATATTTTGACGTTTATATTCTACGGTGGTACGGAGCCCTTTATATGCGAGTCCGACACGCACTTGGCCGGTTTTTTTACTTTAATTTAAGCCAGTAAAATATTCTTTAATTTAGTGTTTATTTCATAAAACTAGGTCAAGTACTTTAGAAGATATTGAAGATTTTCTAACCGACCCTTTTTCTTTGCTGTTCAGTGTAGTTTCACTTATTTCTTTTGAAAAATGAATGTATGTAATTTGTTTACCTACCTTATTGACTACCTTAGTAGGTCTACGTACTAACTAGTACCTAACATTAAATACAAAAATATCGTCAGACTTACACACTAATTGTATGGTCCCAGACTAAGGAACTCTTTTACTGTGGCTACCGTACAATGAACTGGGGGCGATCCCAGTGACACCCAGACTAAGGTAAATTACGAAAACACCGTTTCCGAAATTTGCCTTTAGCGGGAATCGAACCCGCAACCACCCGATGCAATGTGCCAAGCGGCGTACGGACAAACCACTGCGCCAGTATTTAATCAATAAATTCATACAATTTTTTTTAAATTTATAAGTTGGTACTAACATATATTATGTCAGCGTAAAATTGTACTAATCGTTAGTTTATAATTAATCTAGTGAGATTATAAACTGTTGGTTAGTTTAGTTTATAATCGATTAATAATTATTATTCGATTATAACTGTACTACATACTATATACCTACCTTAATGGCAGACTTGGCCTCGCTTCCTACAGCAAAACAATATTTTAGAATTGCACTTAGTGCCACAAAAATAATAAATTCTTTTCCGCATTTTTACGAACAGCACGGGTGTATAGAGAATTCAAAATTGAAATTTATATTCCTTTGGGGGCAGTTAAAATTGTAAATGTAGCGGTAATATCACGTACTGCTCGTGTCGCGGACACATAATAGAATTAGGTATACCGTAACGTGTCTGGGAATTGTGTGTTTAAGCGTGACGGTACAAAAAGTTAATTTGTAAAGAGAACCCAAGTTAAATAATTCCGTATGAAAAGCTTTGATTTATATATTTCAAGCCGTAGGTATACCATTGAAGTATATTATTTTACGAAGCTTTACTTAGGTATATGCTGGGAAGTTATATTAATTGAGTAAGAAACAGAGTAAGATGTAGCTTACAAGTCAATGCCAATGATTTACTGAAGTAAATTTATTGAATAGGAGAGCAAAACAGAATAAGTGATCGCGTGTGAGTAAGTGAGACAAGAGATAATCTATTCAAATATACCTTGTTTTAATGTGACTAAGGTGACATCAAGCGTACGGCCCGCCTGATTTTAAGTACTTACCGTAGCCTATAGATGCTTGCAATCCCAAAGGCAACGCTCGCCGACATGAAGGGCAGTGGGACATGAAGGGAGGTGGGCAAAATCTACCAATTTTAGTGAAAATGAGGACTTGGCACCATTTTGCAAATTCACGTTTTTGGTATATACTGAAGGACAATAAATTATGCAAATTGAGTCCTCTAGAAACATTTGTTTTGGAGGTCCTTATCCCGAGGCTTGGTAGGTATAAACGTTTCAATATTGAGTTTACCCGTCAGTCGACCCACTGTCCCGTGTCAAATGCGTAATTAAAAGATAATTTAATCACGTATTTTTATATTAACAGCTACATCCGTTGACATTTTTTGTAACGCAGAAATAAAATATTAATGTTTGTACGATTGGTAAATAGGTATTCTTTCATTTAACTAAAATTCTGATTAAAAAAAAAACATAAATTTGATGGAAATTACTTCTGCTGTGATTTTCAATTTGGCTTCGGAAAAAAAATAATCATAAGTTTAACAATTACAGAAGATAGAACAGCCTACCTCCCAAATTGGAAGTAGAAGTTAAATTTTAGACATCTAGTACTTTTAATTATAATTTTAAACATATTGTGCGTAGCCGTTTCACAAATTAACCGATTCCCTGCATTGCACTAACATGCAGATTGTGTTTGCATTATTACGTGTTCTGTTTTATTTGGCCGCCGCTGTTTATTATGGTCACCTCGCGGTATAATTATTCGATTTTATTATTAAAATGTCCTCTGGAACCGCAGACTCATTTGGAATAATTGTGTTTAAGACGATACAAGAAAAAAATGAATTTTAGTTTCGGGGTGTGGCTAGCGTCGCGTGAGCTGCCGAAGGATATATCCCTCTCGCTTAGCTAGGACAGAACAGCTATGGAGTAGACTATAGTATAGTTATTTTTTGAAGGAACAA
Organism: Drymonia ruficornis; assembly: GCA_947859195.1. NCBI lineage: Eukaryota > Metazoa > Arthropoda > Insecta > Lepidoptera > Notodontidae > Drymonia > Drymonia ruficornis. Next base: position 4,487,576 of record OX401927.1, read on the forward strand.
TATTGTTTAATTCGTACAATTAAAATAATATGTCCCAGTGCACCTTTTAAAATAGATGAAATGGATGAAAATATTCAAATATTTTTTTTTCGTTTTATATGGGATTTCTATGTTGTTTTTATTGCTGAAGACAAATTAAGTCAAAAGAAGACAAACGATACCTACAATATGCTGATAGATACGTATAACAATATTTCGATCGTATAATAGCCTATAACCAGCGGACGATCCAGACGCGTCCAACGATATCTCATTAGTCAAATTATTATGATATAAAAATAGTTTGGACGTTATACGGGAGCAGATGAACATACATACATATCGGTCAAAATCATAACCCTCCGCCCACCGTAGTCGGGTAAAAATGTACATACTCTGTGTCAGTGACTGACTGCCGGATAAGAGTATCTTTTTCATGTTTCGTAGGCAAAGGAATACTTTGGTACTTAACTTCGATGCCGATCATGAAGTCATCAGCGGTGTCATAATATTTTTTTTTACCATATTTAATTTATTTTTTAATTTAATTTTCAGTTTTTATTAATTTTATTGATTTAACCATGCATTTATTTTTTGTTTATCTTTTTATCTTTATTTTTTTATCTATCAAAATCACCCTTAGACTGGTTACCGCCACAGGTGACAAGAGGGCTGGGTCTTTCCTTGCTCAAAAAATTCGCTTGACAACAGGAACAGCTTGAATACAGGGAGGACATGCAGCCAGTATCCCACGCGGACGGTATTTGTTTAATTAGGGGTAGGTTTTTATTTTATTGTATTTTTTTTTAATTTATGTTATTATTATATTGTATTTTAATGATAAAACATGAAAAATAATTTTTTTTTTATTTTTTTTTTAATTTAATTTTACTTTTATTTATTGTTTTATATTTATTGTGAAATTATAATAATTTTAATAATCAATATTGGACTATGTCTGAAACAAATACATTGAATTGAATAATTTAAATACAAAAATTATCACATTACCTCGTTAAATCACGGTTTACACCCGCTAGAACGAAAAAGATCCTAACATGGTAGGTAGGACCTGAGGGTTGGCCAGTTAATTACTTAAAATACACTATATTTATTTCAAGAAAACAAAGATCTGAAGGCGTCGGACTCGCACATAAAGGGTTCCGTACCACTGTAGAATAAACACATCAAAAATATCAAGTTTGAGACTTGATATTTATTTTTAAATGTTATTATATTTTTAGTATGTTCTGCACCGGCAACAGAAATACACATTCAGTGAAAATTTCAACTCTCTACCTGTTACGGTTCGTGAGATACAGCCCGCGCTGACAGACGGACAGACAGACAGACGGACAGCGTAGGCCTAGTAATAGGGTCCCGTTAGCACCCTTTGGAACCCTAAAAAGTAGCCTATGTTCTCCGCCAAGACCCAGTCTATCTCCATACCAAAATTCATCAACATTGGTTCAGCGGTTTAGCCGTGAAAAGGTAACAGACAGAGTTACTTTCGTTTATAATATAATAGATTGAATAGGACGGACAAACATTTTCCTATCCATATCTGTAATGTTATTTTTTACGATAATTTATTGATGTATGATATATTTATTACTTGCCCATCCATACCTACAACAAACGCAATAAAGCGACTCCATTGTTTTGACAAGCAATGTATTCCCACTGTCGGCCCAAGACCATGCTGCAAGTATATAACAGTAAGCGAAATAGGGAGTTTTTACAGAAATGACACGAATAACTACGAAATGACAAGAGATGACACAAAATGACAAGAGATGACACAAAATGACAAGAGATGAAAAGAAATTACACAAGACAAGGAAAAGCAAACGAAAATCACGCTGCAGTGCAGGTCGTAGGTTCGATTCCTGCCCAGGACATGCATTTGTGTGCATGAACATGTCCGCATGTCCCGAGTCTAGGTGTAATTAAGTGTATATTTAGTTTGTATTTACAAACAAAAAGTAGTATATGTAGTAATATCAGTTATCTGGTTTCCATAGTACAAGCTGTGCTTAGTTTGGGAGCAGGTAGTCATGTGTAAAAGAATTTCCAAGGATATTTATTTATTTATCATAGGCGTCGGCGGACTGTAAATACTGTACTGTACCTGTAATGTGGCACGACCGTAATATTTTTTCGTAATATTTTTTAAAAAATCCTTCACAGGTCCGACGTCGAACAAGTCCGGGCGGACACTGACAATACAAAGTTAGAGAGAGACATGGTTAGTTCAAGTACTTAAAATGTGAGATGGCGATATTGTGCGCGCGCTCGGAAATAAACAACGTAAGCGCCAAACCACATTTTCTTGAATTAAAAAAAAACTACTTCATGAATTAAAATATGGTTGAAGGGTAGTTTAGATATCATTATTTGCTATGTTTTAGAAATAATTTCGTGATCTAAATCGTAAAAACATCGTGGTAGCAAGGAAATTTGTAAATAATTAGAGCTCATTTCATAATTTTTTTTTATCGAGAAAATTTCATCAAATCGTGATTTGGATTTAAAGATACTCAAGATAATATAGTCAAAAATCATACATCTAAATATAAGATTCCTAGTCCACATACTTACTTAAAGAAAAAGTAGAATAGAAAATCAACCAAATTTCGAACCCTCGTCTTAAAATGTGCATTTCATAAAATGTATAAACCATAGACGAACCAATTGGAAGACTCCGCACGTCCTAAGAATTATACCTCCTTGAATGCGGCAATCTCAATATTGTAATGTGTGTAACTATTTGCGTCAACGCACACAAGCATGAGTAAATAGTGTGGTCAACTTCTAAACTTTTACCCCATGAATCAAAGACTACCAAACTTAAGTGGAGATGGGCAGGCTAAAATTTCAAGCGAGTGGGTTCCGGAAGATGGAAAACGGCGTTGCGGCAGGCCTAAAACGTAATGGTGCGATGATCTTGACGCCTTAGAGAAGGACTGACAAAGAGTCGGTGGAGGAGGATGGGTGAGCCCAGCAGTGGGACGAAATAGGTAAATAAAAAAATGTGTATCTTTATTTATTTTATACAGTCTACTAGTAAGTACTTAGTTGCTGTTTTGATGTAGCTTATAAAAGTAAACAATCAAATAAATGTCAAATGGTGAATGAATGTATGTATATGAAGGTAGAGATAAAAATGCACGCTCTCCACTAAAGGTGATTATTTAAACGTGTGAAAATAAAAAGTTTTGTAATAAATATATAATTTAGTAAGGTGCCTTGCAAAATATCTATTTATAACTTACGACCTTATATACAAACTAGCTGTGCCCGCGACTCCGTCCGCGTCCAGTCGGTGAAGCCCTTAAATATAATTTTGTCTATCGTATTACGTCAGTCTGCATCAGTCTGAGTTCGTCTGTCCGTGGCTGTCTATCTGTACCAGTCTATACCAGTAAGGTGGTAGAGTCTGACCAGTAAGGTGGAGATCGGCATTCAAGTAGCTAATTTACCTTCGTTTCGTATGATGAGGGAGAGAGCCGGAAGCGCAACCCAGCCACCTCCCCGTCCCCTCCCACTAACCCCACTCCCCTTCAGGTTGGAAACGTGCTACCGACGCCTTTGGTTGCAAGCATCTATAGGGTACGGTAACTGCTTAGCAACAGGTGGGCCGTACGCTTGCCTGGCACCTTAGTTGTATAACAAAAGTTTGACTTTATTTGTCTGTGTGTATCAGTTTAGCTGTAAGTATCTGTCTGTCTGTAATCTATCGGTAGGTGAGTATCTCTGTCTGTACCAGTCTATCTGTATCCGTCTATCTATATCTGTAGTTACTCACAGTATCACGACTGAGCGGTTGGACTCCAGAGCTGAATGTTTAAGTTTGTACTTGATACCCATGTTCCTTATTTAAAATGAGTGAGCGCACTTCGCAACATTGTGCTTAAAAAGTTAGAGTCCGGAGTTTATCGTCTAAGTCAATAGTCAAAGCGTTTATTTTGTTTAGGCCTAGGAGGGCACTTATAAGTAGTCATTTTACATGTTTTCCTTAAATTCTAGCGCCGAATCGGAAACGCGACCTCGTCTGAGAAGTTTCTACTTGATACCCACATTGCTAATTCAAAGTTAGCAGGTCCACCAGATTTATGTTTTAAGCAGGCAGTTACCCAGCAGCATCATTCCTGAGGGGTTGGAGTTCAGAGTTCAATGTCTATGTTTCTATTACTACTTAATTCAAAATCAGCTGGTCCTCTAGACTTACTTCTTAGGTAGGTAGCTTCCCTACGGCATTAGTACTGTGGAGATGAATTCCAGAGTTAACGTCTAAGATTCCGCGTGATACAAAGACCCGCTTAATGTTTTTTATACGTAATTAGGAATAAAAAAACTAAATTTCTTGAAGCAAGGAAGATATTAAATTTTGACATGTGGTGCAAGGCAGGTATTGTCTGATTTTAAGTATAGCGACATCTAGTTAAGAAAAACGAAACTTAAGATTGTAGAACGCAGCAATAAAATATTTATTATTATTATTAAAATTAAGATTATCTATTCCAAATAGTGACGGATCACACACAACGTAGGGCTCCGTAGGGCTCCGCTCTAAATAGACGTATTTCAATAACTAAAACTTATTTTTTGCTAGAATTTCTGTGTGGTCATAAAAATTTACAAACTAATATTTTCGAAAAAAATATCCTAGATGTTAAGTTGGACTATTAGCCATATCCATGCCAAATTTCATTGAAATCAATCCATTGGATTCGAAGTTGTGCGTGTTCGAATATTTAGGTAGTTTTTGAATGTTTTGTGGCAACCCTTATCTTTACCGAAAAAAAAAAATATGCTAGATGTTAAGTTAGACTATTAGTCATATCCATGCCAAATTTCATTGAAATTAATCCGGTGGATTCAAAGTTGTGCTCTTTCAAACATTTAGAATTTTTAAGTAGTTTTTTGAATTTTCTGTGGCAACCCTTAACATTTTCGAAAAAAAAAGTATCCTAGATGTTAAGTTAGACTATTAATCATATCCATGCCAAATTTCATTGAAATCGATCCTGTGGATTCGAAGTTGTGCTCTTTCGAAAATCTGAGCAAACATACAAACATACAAACATACAAACATACAAACATACCCACAGACAAAAATTCTAAAAATGATAAAAATGAATTCTGCTGGTCCATCTAAGTCCCCCCCACTATTTTTTTTTAAATATTTCGAATGTACAGACGCGACCAATTTTACATTCTTATTATATGTATAGATAATTATTTATTTGCAGAACAATAAAAATCGCAACCTTGGGGAAAGTAAGTTTTATTACGCGGTATCACTGAACGGTGTAATTTATATTCTTTGACATTTTAATTGTTGGTGTTATTTTTCGTTGAAATTAGGATATTATGCAATACTTACTGATGGTATGTGATCCCAGTGTCTTTCTTATTGTTTGATTGATTGTTTCTGCATAATTTTACGGCGCAGGCCGGCATTTTACTATCTAAATATAATTAAAGAAAAATGTCAACACGGCAGATCAGTGTGACAGAGTGGTTGCTACGAGATTACGTCAAGTTGGACTCGTATGCTCATTTATATGAGCATTGTTCGTTGCCGCATTTTACAACTACACCAAATCCATCTAGACCAATATAAATCTATGGTATAAACTTTTATTCTGATATAGGGCGATGCCATGATTGACATTTCTGAATGTTAATATTTAATTTACGTACTCTATATAATAGTTAATAGGGGCTTCCACAAGTCCCGAGCAACCGCGCCAAAGTCAAAAATTTTACCCAACTACGGCAGAGGGTTATGATTTTGTTCATCTGTTCCCGCATAACTTCCAAACTACTTATCACAATTTGACAAATGAGGTATCTTTGGAAACGTCTTGGTTGTCCGCTGCTTATATGCTATGTTACGTCACATTACATTAAATATGGTGCCCTCTACACGTCATGAACAATCGGCCTTCGCTCAAACTACCTACTGCGACAAGCGGTCGCATATACTAGGTATCTACTGGCCCTTCGCATACGCGCGTAGAACGAGAGCAATGCGAACACGTACATTTTCTAACAAGTCCGCAGACGAAGCGTAGTCTCATACGATTCGCAGCAACACCGCTTCATCTGCATCTTTGAAAATGTACGTGCTCGTATTGCTCTCGTTCTACGCGCGTATTACGATACGCTTACGTTACAACGCCGTGTGCGAAGGGACTTAATGTTATCGAACGCACAAACATGAATACGACATCGCAATGTGAGCGTGTCCTATGTACGGCGACCATTACTGTGTCATTAGACACATCTCGGCGGCAAGTCACGCGCGTAACGTTGCTTGTATATTGCTGTTTTTTTTTCAAGCTTGCATCCCTAATAGTGTGGCTATGAAGTGAGCAAGCTACTGAGTAGTGTTTCTTTTTAATAATTAAGGTGAAATAATGACAAGAGAGATGTGCAAGAGATGTCACGTTTTGGTGCCTGAAAATAGGCATCGTCGCCGAGGCAGGCCCAGGAAACGTTGGCGTGACGACCTGGATACATTTAATAACAACTGGTCAGAAATGGCCAATGACAGAGAAAGGTGGTGAGTTGTGGGGTAGACCTTAGCCCCGCAGTGGGACAAAGCGGGTTAAAAAAAAAACTATATCGCCGGACTAACACACCAACTGTATGGTCCAAAAGCAACACTTGTTAGTACCACACATTGGATTAGTTACGTAATAAGGCGAGCGGCGCGCCCGAGCAGTCTGATTTGACGTCAGAACGCATATACATAATGTCGTAGCTGATGGCTCTAGCGCAGCGCCGCGCCGCGGCGCGGGGCATGTGTACGCACCATACAGTAACTTTTTTACTGCGTAATCTCTTTGTTACGTACCGATTGATTACTACTATCTATGATATTATTTAATCTTGTTAGTACCAACAAATAACCGCATAACAGCAGTGGAAGCAACTGAACCAGTGGTTAGACCAACCGTGGTGGTCCAACCGTTCATAAGTGCTTTTTATCTACATAAATAAAACTTTTTAATTTTAATATAAATAAACTTATTTATCTCTACTTTCATAGCTCTACGCCGTAGAACGCGGATCGAATGAGAAACGCGGTCATTACCGCGACCGGACGGGCGCACGCCGATTTGTACACAACACGCCGAGCGTTCCTTTTGACGCTCTATCGCAGTCGATCTCTATATAGAACTCTACACTCGATTATTTCCACGACTCTACTAATCGCTTTCAATCAACGAGGAAGGAAGGAACGGCAGCGGAACTGTGTCGTGTCTGTGTTCCTTTGATTTCTATTTATTTGTAGATGTCTTCGCTTCGTTATGTAAGGAAAACAAATTGCAGCTCTATCCTACTGAATATGATAGTAGGTAGAGACACGCTGATGTCCATTTTGTCAATAGTCCATATTACAAAATAAATAAATACCCTGGGACATTCTTTTACACACGGAAGCTGCACGCCTAGCTATTCTGTAACGACAAACTCACTTCGCACGCGTTAATTTGCTGGTGATATGTCAAATGTCAAAAGCCTGGCTGATCCCAAACTAAGCAGAGCTTGTACTCTGCGTCTATCAGGCGCATGCCACTGCCGAGCATTTAGTTTTGACGTGGGTACATAATGTTATAACATGAGTGCTCGGGGGAGGCATACAAAGCATCTGGACGCATCAATTTATTAACTCAATATTTAATTATCAATCGTATTCACACCTCTGGATTTTTCGAAATCTATGTGTGAATCATAACTTTAATGTGATTATCACTTGCTTACGGTGAAGGAAAACATCGTGAGGAAACCTGCATGTCTTTAGACATGTGAAATCCACCAACCCGCACTGGGCCAGCGTGGTGGATTATGGCCTGAATCCCCCTCGCATTGAGGGGAGGCCCGTGCCCAGCAGTGGGACGTTAAAAGGGCTAAATTATTATTTTTATTATAATCGTATTAAAATTGATTAATTATTATTGTTTTGTAGTCAACGAGTTTTTATGAATAAAAAAATAATAATAACAACGTCACGACTTTTATTCCCATTCGGGGGTAGTCAGAGGCTTGAGTGGCCATACACCACCACATTGTGGAGGTATTAAGCCAACTCAAAGCCCACGTTTCACCAGACATTCAGAACCCAACGTGACAGGTGGTGAACCTTGTCGCCGTGTATACAGGAACTGACTATTACCTAATCCCGAGGGATAGGTAGGTTTCCTCACGATGTTTTCCCTCACCGTAAGCGAACTGTAAATTATGCACATAGAACATACATTTAAAACATACATTTAGAAGATAAATTTTTATGAATAAAATAAATAAATGCAATCACTATTATTTATTTAGTTTGTTTTCTCTGTGCATCTCTCTGATCCTGTCTTACATTCCTGTCTCTACGTAGAGTCGCGGGTACAAGGTTGTGGATCGGTCGGAAGACACGGAAAGCTATAACTATTAAAATCATTGATATTTTCCTTCAGCAAATGTTCAGGGTGTTATCTGAAGGAAACATAGCCACTTCCGTACCCACGCGTTGAAAGTATGGAATTAACATTTTAATTACACCAGTTAAAGGAAACTTAATGTGTTACATGTAATTAAAGTACCTTAAAGTAGGTAGGTATCTATACTTATTATAATATAGGTAATAAGCATAGATTTATAAAAGTTTAGCGCGTACGCTTTAACTAGATACCGCCCTACTAAGAAAAATCATTTCCAGAAATGAGGCAACTTATTTTCGTTGCGGCCTGTCAGTTTCATACAATGGTTGCTGTCAGATGTACTGAAGCACACAAAAATTTGCATGGTATCAGTTGCCGCAATTTATTATTGCGCATGCTCCATCTAGTTGGAGCCCCCTGGCGGAAACAAAAATTAATCTATGGTAATAAGTTTTATGGTAAGGTTATAATTACAATAAAAAAACCTCTCTCGCAATCATGAAAGTTTCTTACTCAATTCTTTCACATTTAATTGCTAAATATAAAGTTTACCTGGTAGTAAATAACCCATATGATAACAGTGTAAATGTACATAGCTAACAATGTAAATCACCCTCTCACAGAAGATCAGCGATTAGATATTTCAGCTGCGTTTCGAACGAGTGAAGGAACCGGAAGTTCAACACCCCCCACCCCCACCTCCTCTCCCTCTCTCCTTCTCCCCTTTAGTTCAAAATCGCAAGGAATGCCTTTGGTATTGCAAGCATCTATAGGCTACGGTAACTGCTTAACATCAGGCGGACCGTACAATTATTTGCCACCGTAGTCACATAAAAAAAAAAAACAATAATTGTTATTTTAAACAAACATCCCTCTATTCATTTCCTAGTCTTAAAAAAAAATTGCTGAATTTATTTTCGTGAATCTGTAAACCAGTAACATTAACACAAACTGCGTCGTTCTAAATCCCAGTTTCTTGACCGCGGAGCAAGAAAAAAAAGCGTAATTAATTAAAACCTTAATTAGACATAGCCCGTTTAGGCCACGTAAAAAAGAAGGTAAATTCCCGTGAAAAATTAACGAGGCCGTTCAAACGCGTCCCTAGCCATTAGGCTACTAATTAAAAAGAAAATAATTATTTAAAAAAACTTCACGGTAATGCAAAATTGGAGTTTAAAAATACTACTACACCAAGCCAACTAGGAACTCGGGTGGAATGCGGTTTCCCTGCCCGCACACCCGCTTCCACCTGCAGCTTCCCGCCCGCACACCGCCACCGCCTTGTAGTGCGGGTGACGTCACATTTGACAGGTTCCTAGTTCGCTTGGTGGAGCAGTTTTGCAAAGGATGGATTGCTTGATCACTACATACTACAGTGACTATTTGTAGCCGTGTCCCTACTGGAATTTCTATTTTTCAACCTCTAAATCAATGGTATTAATTATATAAAAAACCGGCCAAGTGCGTGTCGGACTCGCACATAAAGGGTTCCGGACCACCGTAGAATAAAAACGTCAAAAATATCAAGTTTCTTGTATGGACCCCTTTATTTTTAAATTTTATTTTATTTTTATTAGGATTTGTTGTTGTTGTGGCAACAGAAATACACATTCTGTGAAAATTTCAACTCTGTTTCTATTACGGTTCGTGAGATACAGCCCGATTTTTGACGTATGAGTGCTCGCGCGAGGCATGTGAGACATCTGAACGCGGTCATTCAGGTGTTAAAATTTTGTTAAACATAAAAGATAGAGTTCCTAATTATACATGTTTGAATAAAACAATAGTCATTTTGAAGTCGTATTACAGTTTCCGACCATTATACAATCTAGGTCGTATAAAAGCGACCAAGTTTACCGTAACGATCAATAAAAGGCATCCTGAACAAAGTTGACGACCGGGAGCTGTGACGTCACGGCGGTGACGCCACCAAGTCTGCACACTCGGGTCAACACTCAGATAAACGTGTAAACTGAGTTGTTTGTCGACAGCTCACAATGAGAGCGGAATTGTATGGGGTGAGACCTTATACAAGGTTACTTTTTAACCGTAACACCCAAAAACTCTTTAAGGCACCTAACGAGGCATGTTTGGAGGCTATCTCCTCTTAGACGAGTGGGGTAAACATTTTGAATATCACCGTATTTATTGAACCCTCATCTTTAAAAAATAAGCAGGAAAAAAGTGCTACATGCTCTTTTACTATGTGAAAAAAAATATCAAAGTGAAGCTGTTTTCGCCCTAAAATTTATATCTCCTCCTAAACGGCTTGGATTTTTAAATTATTTTTTTCACCAAAAGATGGAGAAACATAATACCTAAAAAAAATAAGTTCGATTTTGTTTATGCAATAGTTTTTCACGTCACAATTAATGATTTTCGATATTTTCGCAACAAAAGTGGGCGGGGTTTGTGCGCTCTCGACCAATCCAGACGGCTAAAACGCTCGGCCGGGAAGCGGGGCCTTAATTAGTAAACCTTAAAGATAAAATATAAATCAATTGTAAACAACCAAGTTATACGCAAGAGAAGTGTGTAAGTGATGTCGTCTAAAGGTGGGTGTAAAACAAGCGAGGTAATGCTCTTGGAATGCATATTCTGTCCCCACTCGATTAAATTCTCACAGTATAATCAGAGACAGAGCATTCTTTAGTTGTTGCATCTTTATTGGCGGACATTCCGTGGAATGTTCTGAGAATTCTATCGTGTTTATTAGAAGTGAAGTTTTTTCAGATCCGAATGTACGGGCGCGCCGGTCGGCTGATGTAAACACATCTAATCATTAATATGAATTTCCAAATAACGTCAACTGTTAGACATAGGCCTCCCCAAGGTTTTCCACAACGACCGGTCCTGTGCTGCTTGCATCAAGCGTTTTCCCGCGACCTTCCTTTCGCCTAACTACGCTGCGTCTTCTAGTACGCGGTCGCCACTCAAGAACCTTTCTGCCCATCCGCCATCAGTTCTTCGGGCTAGTAATATTGAAGTATTCGAAATGAACACTACAACAAGTTCTCTCTCAATGTCTCCGCAGTATACTCGTTTTTCTTTCGGTGTAACATATTTGTTTGAATACATAACTTTCACGTTAATTTGCCTCATTTAATTAAGAAATGGATGATAAAAATCTGATATCTAGGTACGTATCGTGTGCTCAGACGTAATGTCATAACATTAGTGCTCGGGCGAGGCTTGCGAGTCATCTGGTCGCATCAGTGGAGCACTCAGTTTTGACGTCGGAACGCACAACATAATATCATAACATGAGTGCTCGGGCGAGGCATGCGAGGCATCTGGACGTACCAAATTGGAGCACTCAGTTTTGATGTAGGAATGTATAGACATAATGTCATAACATGAGTGCTCGGACGAGGCATGCGAGGCATTTGGACGCTCCAAATTGGTTTGACTTTGAGCGTTTTGACGTCGGAACGCACAGACATAATTTTAACATAAATGTTCAGGTGAGGCATGCGAGGCATCTAGACGCACTAAATTGGCTACAGCTTGGCTCTACTAACATCAAACTTAACCATTCTTGACTCCCTCAAATCAGGGGGTCAACCACTATAAATCAAATGTCAAACCCAACTGGCTGTCCGGGAAAGCGGTGTTTAACCACAGTTTAGAGTAATCCGAGTTCCGCGCCGGTCTGCTGGGCAGCGGGCGGCGCCTTCAATGGACCCGATTTGATATTTGTAGCGATGTATTTTGATGAATAGATTGTATTTTATTAAACCGACTTCAAAAAAGGAGGAGGTTTTAGAGGCAGGTATTGATACAAATTTTGGGTGCTTTACTGCTGTATTTATCATCCCTGTGGTGCTAATGTCTAAGGGCCGATTAACCAACATGCTAATGGCACGTTAAAACAGTAACGGATTGTTTGATGTACTAGCAACAGTCGATTTACTGCTTTAACGGGCTGTTAGTATGTTAGTGAACTCGGCCCTAAATAGTACCAATAATAACAAAGTCGCAATTGCGTAGTACGCGACGGATTTTCATGCGGTATTCACTTTTTTTTAAATGTATGTTACTAAGGTGGCAAACATGCGTACGGCCTACCTGATGTTAAGCAGTTACATAGCCTATAGATGTTGGCAATACCAAAGGCATCGCTCAACGTTGTCGACCTGAAGTAGGTCTGAGGACGGGAAGGGGACTTCCGGCTCTCCCATCGTACAATACGCAGCTGTATTAGCTACTTTACATCGATCTTCTGTGAGAGGGCGGTAGTACCCCGGTCGAGCCAACCCGTATATCAGCTGCAGTCAATTGGCTACAGCTTGGCTCTATCACAAATAAGTATAATTGATATTTAATTCAGAGAATTTATTCTGCATAACATAACATAAAATATACGTCACGACTTTTATCCCCAATGGGGGGTAGTCAGAGGCTTGAGTGGCCATACACCACCACATTGTGGAGGTATTAACCAACTCAAAGACCACGTATCACCAGATAGTCAGAACCCAACGTGACAGGTGGTGAACCTTGTCGCCGTGTATACAGGAACTGACTATTACCTAATCCCGAGGGATAGGTAGGTTTCCTCACGATGTTTTCCCTCACCGTCAGCGAACTGTAAATTACTGTAATTTATTCTGAAAGTTTTATAATTAAAATACATTTTAATTAAATTAATAAATAGTAAGTAGAGAAAAGCCTCGGCTGGGTCGCTGGACTAATATAGTTTAAGTCGCGCATTAAGGACTTAAGACTTAAGTCTCAAATCGATGACTTAACGCAAAATTGTTGATGAATCCGTCGGCCCATGTGCTTTATAATATATACCAAATTTAACTTCAGAACTTCAGGAATAAAATTATTCGGTATTTTATGCTTAAATGTTACCCAATTCTGTAGAAACAAGTTAATAATATTTTGTTTTCAACCTAAATTGTAAATTCTCTCCACACCGGCTCACAGTATGTGAAATCTATACCAAAATAATACCTTTAAGGCTGGAACCATTGCAACTGACAGCTCGAGGTTGACCGCTTTTTGCTCAAACAATGTCGTAGGACCGCGAGTAGAATTTTTTGAATTTAGAATTTTCGATACGCCACGATACATCAAAAAGACGACATGATAAATCAAAAACAGAAGTGACTCATATACTAAATTCGTATCTTGCCTACTTTTATTTAGTCGTATAAGGGTAACTTCGTAAAGGAAAATTTTCACGAAATCTTAAGTACAATTTAAGTACTACATTTTTATTAATAGGTAGGTTATTTTTTCTTTGTAATCTTTTTTATTGTTATTTTGTTGATATTGTAACTAAAAGCTCACTAACTGTTAATTTTTAATTGTTCTGAAATTTAATTTTGCCCAGCACTGGGTAATAGGTAGTACTACTTAATAAAACCCGACTACTGAAAAATCGCGCTCTAAAAAGTATGAAACAAGAAAATATTCTCTCTCTAGAGGATAGCCGTGGTCCGTGGTCATATGCCAATTTGACCTAAAAGGCAAAAAACGGACCACGGCTATCCTCTAGAGAGAGAATATTTTCTTGTTTCATACTTTTTAGAGCGCGATTTTTCAGTAGTCGGGTTTTAGTTTTTAAACTTACTTTTTATTTAATTATTTTGGAGTTATAGGTAACAATATATATATTTTTGAAATGTGCTCATCAAGCTCTTTTATTTGATACCCCACACGGTTACATTAAAAAATGTTTTATTTTTAGTTCATGACATTATGTCCTCTAGAGGGCGCCATATGCAATTTTATGTGACGTCACATAGCCTATAACCAGCGCGCCATTAAGCCGCTTCTAACGATACCTCATTTGTCAAAATACGATAAGTAGTTTTGAAGTTAGGCGGGAACAGATGCACATACATACATACATACATACATACATACATACATACAAACATACATACATACATACATACATACATACATACATACATACATACATACATACATACCGGTCAAAATCATAACCCTCCGCCGTAGTCGGGTAAAAAAAGACTAGTACATAATTTAAATGTTTAATATTATAGGACAAAATAAGTAAAATTAAAACAACTTAAAATTCTAAATAACTGAAAACAAGAAAAATTGTTGACAACATCGGGTAATAACTGAAATAAGTTTAAAAACTAAAACCCGACTACTGAAAAATCGCGCTCTAAAAAGTATGAAACAAGAAAATATTCTCATCTAGAGGATAGCCGTGGTCCGTGTAGGTCCTTTAGGGCCAAATGGCATATGAACACGGACCACGGCTATCCTCTAGATGAGAATATTTTCTTGTTTCATACTTTTTAGAGCGCGATTTTTCAGTAGTCGGGTTTTAGTTTTTAAACTTACTTTTTATTTAATTATTTTGGAGTTATAGGTAACAATATATATATTTTTGAAATGTGCTCATCAAGCTCTTTCATTTGATACCCCACACGGTTTTATTAAAAAATGTTTTTTTTTTAGTTCATGACATTATGTCCTCTAGAGGGCGCCATATGCAATTTTATGTGACGTTACATAGCCTATAACCAGCGCGCCATCAAGCCGCTTCTAACGATACCTCATTTGTCAAATTACAACAAGTAGTTTGGAAGTTAGGTGGGAACAGACGCACATACATACATACATACATACATACCGGTCAAAATCATAACCCTCCGCCGTAGTCGGGTAATAAAAGTAGTACTAATCCTTATTAGTTACTAGCTGTGCCTGCGACCTAGTACGCGCACATTTTTGGAAAAGGTTACCCCTTATTTGACTGATGGATTGATGGAGGATGACGGACGGATGGAGTGGCAATGCAACGCATGCCGGGCATGCATGCAACCCTCATAGGATCACTGTTTTGCCCGTCAGTCTATCTGTCTGTCTGTCAAAACGTGCACAGCCTAAACCGCTTGGGTTAGAAACATGAAATTATAACTTTTTATAGCGTAGAAGAAGACCACAGGAAGGATTTTTGAGAATTCAACAATTAAGGGGAGAAAGTATCTATGGATAGTCCCAGTTTTTCTGAAGCTAGAGACATGAATATTTGTATTTGTAGGCTGAGTAGCCGAAATAGGTACTAATTTTCATGAAAGGTCAAGATTTTCAAGCCAGAGCCATGGGTCTGGAGCAGCTCCATGATAATAATAATATATGGTATAATTAAAAATAAAATACTTGCTCCACAAAACGCCTCGTTTTGTGAGTTTTTAGGGTTCCGTACCTCAGAAGGAAAAAACGGAACCCTTATAGAATCACTTTTTTGTCCGTCTGTCTATCTGTCCGTCCGTCAAAACGTGCACAGCCCAAACCGCTGGTGATACAAACATGAAATTTGGACAATAGGTACCTTTCATAGCGTAAAAGACGAGCAAAGGAAGGATTTTGGAAAATTCTTACCCTAAGGGGGTAAAATAAGGGGTGGAAGTTTGTATGGAATTCCCTCATTTCTGAAGTTAGAAACATGAAAATTTCTATTTAGGCTACTAATACAAATACAAAATAGTAATTTCAGCGCTTTTGAAAATTCTACCCCCAAGAGGGTAAAATAAGGGGTGGAAGTTTATATGGGGGTTCCAATTGGTCTAAAGCTAGGCACAAGAAAATTTGTATTTAGGCTTCTTATTAACTAAGAATAGTAATTTCAGCGTTTTTGATCATTTCACCTCTAACGGTGTAAAATAGGGGGTGCAAGTTTGTATAGGCGTCCCAATTTTTCTGAAGCTAGAGACATGAAAATTTGTATTTGGGCTACTCATTACAAATTAAAACCGGACAAGTGCAAGTAGGACTCGTGCTCTGAGGGTTCCGTACAAATTTTATTATGTTTGTGTGTGCATCATATCTTTGGCGTGCAAATACAGGGCAATGAAGCAAGATGTGCTCCACTGTCTCGCTGGGGACCTTCGAGCTTCCACTTTGCCAGTTTTCGGAACAATACATAATAATTACAACACCTAAGTGGGTATTGTTCCGAAAACAGGGAAAATCATGGAGACTCGAATCTCGGGATAACAACTGCACTGCAAGCGACTGTGGTGAACAGGTTGGGCTAACAATCAAAAGGTCCCAGGCTCGATCCCCGTTGGGGCATGCACCAATGGATGAATTTTCATCTTTGTGCATAATTTACAGTTCGCTGACGGCGAGAGAAAACATCGTGAGGAAACCTACCTATCCCTCGGGATTAGGTAATAGTCAGTTCCTGTATACACGGCGACAAGATTCACCACCTGTCACGTTGGGTTCTGACTATACAGGGTGAATTTTTCAGCAAAATGCTATTTTATTTCTCTTAAGTTACCTGACTATTAAACCTAAACTGATTAATTGTTCAAAAATGATTGAAAATTTGTAATTAGAACATAATGTTGTGAAGATGACTGCGCTGCGAAGGTAAATAAATAAAAATATTGAGCATAATTTCGAACAAGGTAAAGGTAATGTACGTATGACTTATTACAGTCAACTTGAAAATATGCAGCAGTTTATTAAAAAACACAGTTTTTATTAAGTTTGCCGTATGTCATTACTTCCCAGAATTCGTTCCTTATCAGCGACACTATCGAATGGTGTAATAATACAGTAAGTGGTTTTTTCAACTAGTTCGAAATCAACTAGTTCGATTCCTGGCTACGAATTCAGTTTTTTTCAAAAATCCAATGATGCAGTTTTAGTTTTCACCAAAATCGGCCCCGAGACTTCTTTGAGTACCTTTCGATATTCCTTATAGTTTCGGATTTAGCCATCCACGCACACTTGAAAAATTCACCCTGTATAAACGTGGGCTTTGAGTTGGTTAATACCTCTACAATGGGGTGGTGTATATCCACTCAAGCCTCTGACTACCCCCGAATGGGGATAAAAAGTGTGACGTTACATTTCTAAAAAAAATTTAACAGGTGATGACACTAAATAAATTTGGCACTGCAAATTTAGCTGCTTATTAAATTTGGACCCATCCCTAAGAAGCTGTGATGTTTATTTGATGTATGGTTTAGTAATGTCGAGCATTGAACTCCGGTCTCCCAACTTAATCCTGATGCTCAATAAAACTAAACATATAGTAAACATTTCCGACCTGAAGGGAAGGGGTAGGGGAGAAGGGAGGGGGGGGTTTGGGCTTACGGCTCTCCCACTCATCGTACGAAACGCAGCTGTAATAGCTGTTTTACGCCGATCTTCTATGAGAGGGTGGTACTACCCCACCAAACGGTGGTTAGTCCAGCTTAAAAATAAGCAAACAAAAATAATTTCGTATCACTAATATTAAGTAGTATGAATAACATCAACTGAAACACGCTTAACATCAGGCGGGCCGTACGCATGTTTTTTTGTCTTGGCTTTTCTTGTCGCATATAGCCAGTGTCAAGTACCTACCTATAATAATATAGATTTTCAATGTTGCACTTCGCCACTTCCCGCCAAAAAAAAACAAGTTTGTGTAGCAACTCAGTGGTATAAAAAGATATCATAGGCAAGACAAAATCTATGAAAAAATTAAATGTAACGTCACGACTTTTATCCCCATTCGGGGGTAGTCAGAGGCGTGAGTGGCCATACACCACCACATTGTGGAGGGATTAACCAACTCAAAGCCCACGTTTCACCAGATAGTCAGAACCCAACGTGACAGGTGGTGAACCTTGTCGCCGTGTATACAGGAACTGACTATTACCTAATCCCGAGGGATAGGTAGGTTTCCTCACGATGTTTTCCCTCACCGTCAGCGAACTGTAAATTATGCACATAGATGAAAATTCATCCATTGGTGCATGCCCCACCGGTGATCGAACCTGGGACCTTCTGATTGTTAGCCCAACCTGTTGTTGTTGTTAGGCAAGACAATAAGTTTAGAAAGTAGGTAAGCGGTTTTTAGAGGACGATTATGCTTTTTAATCATATACCTATTCATCATTCTATATTATTCATAATCTATGATGACAACAAAACGCGTCACTGAAATAAATATTAATTTAAAAATATTTGTAAGCATATAATATTCTAAAAAATATGTTCAATATTATATTTAAACTATTTAAAACGTGATTTAATTCATAAAAAGCTAAGAAGACGTAACATTTTTACGAATTTCACGCAAAAATTTGCGCGCACGTCCAGCTTTCAACGGCGCCATTGCGCTACTGCCAGGAACATTTTGCCGGCCAAGTCATGATGACCCATGACGTTTGTCGCATATTTAAGGTTATTATTGATTATTTTTTAAATAAAATGACTAATATTAAATCTTGGATCCACGGTTTCTTAGACAAGTCTTGACAATTTTTCTGGTATAGGTTTCACGTAAATCTGTTCAGTTGCTATGGAGAACATTTACGATTAAGGTTGACAATTTCATATTTTGAAATCGATTTCTACAAAATTTGGTAACATTTAAAGTAAATCGGCTAAGCCATTTTATTCCCGACCATATGAGGTTTAATGTTGTATACTTTATATTGCACATAAGCCAGCTGCTTCATCAAACCATTTACTTAGACCCACCCAGTTGAACATTTGTATCACCTTAAGACCTTTTAAACAATATGTTCTTGTTAGATCTGAACACTAATTCTTTAACAAAAAAAAACCATCCACACTCTCACAGAAGATCGGCGTAAAGCAGCTATTACAGCTGTGTTTCGTACGATGAGTGAGAGAGCCGAAAGCCCACCGACCCCCCCCCCCCCCTCCTCCATCCCTCTCCCCTTCAGGTCAGCAATGTGCGAGCAATGCCTTTGGTATTGTAAGCATCTATAGGCTACGATAACTGCTTAACATCAGGCGGGCCGTACGCTTTATTGCCACCACAGTCCTACAAAAAAAATCGTTAATTCTCTACAAACGTCATCGCCTTTTCCGTACAGCCCCCCTAGACAAGTGGCATGAACGCTAATCGAATAGAATAGAATAGACTTGACAATGTATGGAAATGTCAAACGTCGCTATGTAGATCACATGACTTATGTCATTTTTATACATGATGCGTAACGATTTGAAGGAACGCTTGTAGACGTCAGCCATTTGTCTAGCCCTTCAGTAGCTAGCATCAGCCCAAATAGACAAGTTGAGTATTTGGTTAAGAAGAAATTCAACTTTATTCTGCTGCCTTAAGGTCTATTATACCTTGACAATTCTTAGACAGAAAAAACGAGCCGAGCGAGAGGCCCTAGTTGGGACCGTGTCCCTCTCATTTCGAGTTACCATGCCAAAATAATATTATCGTTTTGTAGTGATTGTTAGTTTTTAAATCAAGCAAATAAATTAATTTATAATTTATCGTGACTATTGTTTTATCATATTAACAATAGTCACGATAAATACTAAATTAATTTATTTGCTTGATTTAAAAACTAACAATCACTACCCAACGATAATATTATTTTGGCATGGCAATTCGAAATAAGAGGGACACGGTCCCAACTAGGGCCTCTCGCTCGGCTCGTTTTTTGTGCAGTAGTGAACAGTCCAGTATGTATTTACGTTCGTGCATCAGCCTCATATAAGTACCCCCTTAATTTAATTTAATTACTAACAATTCGTTTACGTAATAATCTAATTCGTCGCAGCTCTCAAATTACTGAAATTACCAGACCCCTAGGAATTCGTCGCTAAGGGCCACCGCAGACTTGCTACTTTTAGCATCGGCGATCGGCGACTGAGTCGCTTTTCGGAAGCTCGATGCAGCGACTGAATGCTACACACCCCGCACACTTGCGGATGCCGGTCGCAGCGATTTTTCATTTTGACTACAGGCTACCGGATCAGTATCGGAGCAGTCGCTGCGTCCGACCGCAGGAAGTCGCCAAAACGCCATGCAGCATCGATGCAGTCGCAAAATCGCCGATCGCTGATGCTAAAAGTGGCAAGTCTGCGGAGGCCCTAACTGTCAAGTAGCAGCAGACATTTCACAGCCACTTCAGAATAGCTCGGATAGAAATAAAATTAATTTATTTGCAAACAACGCCTCGACATGAACTAATTTGTTTGTGAAACTTGCGGATAACAATATAATATGCAAATGATGTACTCAGAACAAAGAAAGTATATTGTTAGATTTGTTAACTGCTTGGTACACTGCATCGGTTGGTTACGGGTTCGATTCCCATCACAGGCAAATTTCGGAAACAGTCTTTTCATAATTAAAATACCGTCACTAAGATGAATCACTTTATGATCATAATATGATTCACCGAAAATCGTAAGATCAATTAGTGGCAATTCATATAATGAATCGCTTGATGATTCGCAATTCATCAATTTGACTGTTTTTTATATGAAAATTCGTAATATGGTCCACAAAAGAGGAACTGTAAATTGTCAATGTCAATAGCCACGTCCCGATGGTCTCACATGCCGCGCGAGGCAAATTGCCTCACGAAGTTTGACTGGCCTCGCGCGAGGCAAATGCGCGTCCTGCTCACCTGAGCGCTGTCATTTGCCTTGCCTAGTTTGGCATAGTCATGAGACAGAACGGTGTCAAACTGATTGCTCGGGTATACCATTCTCTGTCTAGCTAGAGTGTCAGTTGCCTCGCCATTTGCTTCTCGCGTCATGCGACTGAGGCAAACATCGTGCTTCGCGAGGCATATGGTTGAGCAGCCTCGCGCGGCAGTCCTTGTAGACACGCCTAATGACAAATACCAAAATGATTCTGCTAATGAATTGGAAACGCAATTCATAAGCAATATTGCATAGAAACCTTATTAGGCCCGCTGGTCTGGGTATCACTGGGATCGCCCCCAGTTCATTGTATGGTAACCTTAGTGTCTAAGGAAATATTTTGGACATAGAGTTCTCCTTATTATTGACACCTGTAATTAATAGAGCTCTATCTTATTCTTATAGATCATTATTATTCTAGCCCTAGCTAGTCTCAACTCTACATTAGCATTCCTTTCTGGTCTCCGTCACGTTTCCCCTTGAAGTTTTAGTCGACATTGTTTAAGTGTTTACCCCAACTCTATCGACTCTATCAGCTCTACTAGTTAGATAAATTGCACGAGTTGTCCTTGAGCTAGTTACATCCCTTTGCTCTGATTAGCACCCTAGTCGGCGCGAAAGTAAACAGCGCTCTATCTCTCGAAAATTCGTTGAATTACTGAATAATCGGCTTTTAAAGTCGGCTTACCGGCTCTACTTCTGCTTTAAAATTTTAAGTCGTTATAATAGCATTATGCTATTTTGTACGTAATAAAAGCGTGCATATGCTATTTTCGTGATAAGTACTTAAAATATTTATATTTTGTAAATAATATGGTTGGTAGAGCTGTAGCCAACTGACTGCAGCTCATATACAACCTGGCTCGACTGGGGTAGTACCAGTCTTTCACAGAAGATCGATGTAAAGTATCTATTACAGCTGCGTTTCGTACGATGAGTAAGAAAACCGGAAGCCCAATAACCTTCCTTCCATTCCCTCCGTCCCATTTCCCTTCAGGTCGGCAACGTGCAAGCGTTGCCTTTGGTATTGCAAGCATCTATAGGCTACGGTAACTGCTTAATATCAGGCGGGCCGTACACTTCCTTGCCACCGTAGTCACATATAACACTATCTCTATAAAAATCCTAGAGTACTTAAAATGTCAAAAATAGATGCATTTTATTATTTCTGGTCCTTTAATGCTTTAGGCTTTTAGGTTTCACCCTCTTACAATGGGACCTCACCTTCCGTGGATTGACATTAGACCTCTAAGACCGAAACTGTGTATTTCAGAATTTTCAGGCTTCTCACTATCCTAAGCGATGACTAGGAATAAAAATGGTTTAATGTAAAAAAAACTTTTCGCCTCGGATTAGGATGAAAATTGCTGCTAAACTCTCTAAGCTAGGAATAATTTGACCCAGATTTTATTCGTATTTAGGTCGTAATAAGAAAATGTGGGGATTCTCGGGTGGAGGCAATAGTTTATCCGAGATTGGTTCCATCTGCTTAACCAATAGGCACTTTAAGGATATTTATCTCGAAATGAGAATTTAAAAGCGAATTTTCGGGAAATTAGATTCGTAGTAATGAGGTTTTATTCGTCATTGGTGTTATAAATTAGTTTCTTTTGGGAAACACACACTAGTCTGTTCAGACGCAACATTAAATATGATTGTTTTTTTTAGGACTCTATTTTTAGAGGTAAAAAAATAGAGACGCTATAAGCTTTTATCGGGTTTTTTTGTAGAGTGACCTTTCTGGTTATTGATACACTTCTACTAGTTGGACAAGTGATAGTGGCATAGACTTACTTTTAAATCTTTGGTAGCCCAATTAGACTCTTAAGTCTGTGGTAGGCCACAACACACAGACTTAAAATTTGAAGCCTATGGTAGCGCATCACATACAGACATAAGACTTAATTTTGAATCTTTGTTAGCCCATCCCACTTTGAATAAATTTTAAGTCTGCGGTGGCCCATCCCACACAGACTTAATTTAAAGTGATACTCCTTGTAAGACCAGGCTTATTGAACCTAGATAAGCAAGCAAGTAAGAAGCAACGTGTGAGCGAGCCAACAGCATTAGGAGTAAACAGCAAAAAGGGGTACCCCAGGTAATTAATTAAAACATCAAAAATTCCGTGATGCGTCCCAAAGGACGACGCTCGACGTTTTCTCGTCCCGTTTTATTATTTAAGAAAACGACGCCATTCATAATGCTGCGGCGCAGAACGTACTAACGGACCCGAAAAAAGGGGTATGATAAATGGGGTACAAACAAAGTGGGAGGGAAAAAGACAAAGCCTTGACAATAGAAATCATGACCATATTAAAAAAAAAAAATATCGCTAGATTTACACACCAACTGTATGGTCCCAAACTAAGCAACGCTTGTACTATGGGTGCCGTACTGGACTGGGAGCGATCTCAGTGACACTCAGACCAGGGCAAATTACGAAAAGGCCGTTTCCAAAATTTGCCTCTGGCGGGAATCGAACCCGCAACCACCCGATACAGAGAGCCGAGCGGCCAACGCTCGAACCACAGTGCCAAGTGGCCGTCAAATTTATTTTTTTAAACATTTTATTTTTCTTAATCGTATTTTCTTGAAGACGTTTTAAAGCTTTGGCGGTGACAGATAGGACCCGGGTCAAGCGCATTTCGACCCGCACGCGTCTCGTCCGGTGTACAGTTACGTGAGATAGACGCAACTCATCCGGTGCTAATTATTTTTACACGACTGCCCAAATAGGAGTGTAGATGTATATTTTCAGGGTTCATGTTTCATGTTTGTATGTATTTTTTTATTTTTTTATAGGACTGCGGTGGCAAAAAAGCGTACGGCCCGCCTGATGTTAAGCAGTTACCGTAGCCTATAGATGCTTACAATACCAAAGGTATTGCTCGCACATTGCCGACCTGAAGGGGAGTGGGATGGAGGGAAGGGAAGGGGGGGTGGGCTTAGGGCTCTCTCACTCATCGTACGAAACGCAGCTGTAATAGCTGCTTTACGCCGATCTACTGTGAGAGGGTGGTACTACCCCGGTCGAGCCAGCCCGTTTATGAGCTGCAGTCAATTGGCTACAGCTTAGCTCTACCACCTTCAAAATCTATGTATGTATGTATGTATGTGAGAATCTTTATTCTATCAAAACTTTTAAATGCCGGAATTGATTTAGATGTACCTATGGGGTATCGTTAGATTTTCCTTCCATCCATCCATCCCGAGTACCACTGTCAATACTTATAGCTCTAAAAAACGCTATGATGCTCCAAAAGCGCTACTGAGCTGTGCATAAACACAGTATCACCGTTACGTTGTTTAATAACATTACGGAGGAAATTCCGTTGTAATCCGATTAACGGTGACGGAGTGAGGAAAACAGAACGGGGTTTAGACGCTCCAACCATAATAATACAATGGACATTTCAGTTTTGACAACAGGCAGATACTACAAACCAGGCCCTTAAGTCTCTTAGTGCGATATCGCACGAGGCAACCATGGTTGCGCCACCAGCGGGTGATTCGGTAGCCGACACCTAATTGGTTGCGCTACCAAGCGGACACCAGGTGCTATACCCTCCGTACAGCTCTATACATTTTGTTGGTGGAGCGACTGGTTGTGCTACCACTGGTGCCACCTCGTGCGATATAGCCCTTACCAAATGTCCATTTCGAAAGCCCTGCCCTCTTAGTCAAGTGGCTTCTCTACGAGCGTTTCTACTAAACGCTACGCTTCATGTATGGAAATGACATAAGTCACGTGATCTACTTAGAGCCACCGCAGACTTGCTACTTTTAGCATCGGCGATCGGCGATTTTGATGCTGCATCTCGCTCGTTCGCGCTCGAAGAAACGTGACGCAGCATCGATACGTCACAAAATCGCCGGTCGCCGGTGCTAAAAGTAGCAAGTCTGCGGAGGCCCTTATCAACTTGTAACGTCATTTCGATACATTTAAGCGAAGCGATTTGTAGAAACGCTCGTAGACGAAGCGACTTGGCTAAGGGGTCGTCTCTAATATTATCTTCGTGAATGTTTGATTATAAATCGTAAATTCCTAGCGTTAGACATATTGTCGGCTGTTATTATTGTCTCCCGCTTTGTTATGGAACTGGATAATCTTCTTCCAACTCCTCCTATCCTTTCTTCTGATTAAATTCGTGCGGGTTCCAAGACAACTTAGCTTTTCCCCGGGACTCGTCGAGCGTCAAACCTTGGCGTCATCGTTGGACACCATTGTCGATCCTGGCTTACAGCAGTAACAGTGGTAGGAATGTGTGGCGGGCTTAGTCCCATTTAAATGAATATTGTCGGCCATCATTCATGCCCACATATTACTAAAAACATAAATAAAATAAACGTCAATACATTACAGAAAAACCGGCCAAGTGCGTGTCGGACTCGCACATAAAGGGTTCCGTACCACCGTAGAATAAAAACATCAAAAATATTAATTTTCGTGTATGGGGACCCCTTTATTTTTTTATTTGTTCTTGTAGCGGCAACAGAAATACACAATCTGTGAAAATTTCAAGTCTCTAGCTATTACGGTTCGTAAGATACAGCCCACTGCAGACAGACAGACAGACATACGGACGGACAGCGTAGGCTTAGTAATAGGGTCCCGTTGGCACCCTTTGGGTACGGAACCCTAAAAACTAAACCACTGTTTCATACTTTATACAGCGTGGTTTTTCAGTAGTCGCCTTTTAGTTTTTGAACTTACTTTCTCCAATCCTCAGACAAAATTGAAACTAGGACAAAAACGAATAGAGTAGCTCTCAGAACCCAGTCAAACAAATTCCGATGGTAATTTTAAAGGGTAATGTCTATAGATTGCTGAATTCGGAACCCGAGCGGAGGAATGGGGAAAAAATCGCAAAGATCTTGATCGAAGCATCCTCCAGACACGCGAGGAATTGCTATTACGAGGAGAGCTATGCTCTTATAACGAGCGCATCATTGATGTACTATTTTAGCGGATATGGTACCTTCTAACATTGCTATCACTAAACTTGTGCTCAACGTACCATTAATGCAGCACACACACACACACACACACACACACACACACACACACACACATATAAGACAACTGCTGCTGCAACAGCTGCGTTTCGTACGATGAGTGAGAGACCCGGAATCCCAACGCAACCCCCAACGGAATCCCCCCTCGGTCCCTTCAGGTCGACAACGTGCGAACAACGCCTTTGGTATTGCAATCATCTGGCGGTAACTGCATAACATCAGGTGGGCCGTACGCATGCTTGCCACCTCCTTCAGTCCTATAAAAAAAACGCACATCTGTTAACGCGCTCGCAATATGACAATTAAATACACAAAAAAGCATTATTCACCGGAAGATTAGCTGTATCGGCAATACCGAAATGTTTTCTACATTATTTTCCGCGAGTGACTGAGTCGTACTGTGTCCATAAACTACGTATGGTAGAGCAAAATTTTGGACGGTCACATGCCTCCCTCCATCTTGGTAATGTCTTTGGAGCGTATAGAATATTTCCTATGTAGGAAAGAATTAATTAGGGAACCCAATGTGTGACCTATTTGTATTGAACGGTCACCTACATGTCCATAGTAATATATCCAACATAAGTTGGGCTATCTTTTTTATTGACACGAGTAATTGTGAGAGATCAGCGTATGTGGACATGTTACCACGTGCAGGGGACTGTATCTGTTTTGATAAATAGCCGCATGGTGACATGACGAGCAGCCTCGCGTAGTTTTTAAGTTAAATATACTTTTCATTTATTTTAAAGATATTCTCCCCGAGCTTGCGTTCGTCTCCCGCCGCCGAATCATATTACCCTTGTCAAGAAAAGAAAAAATATTCCATGTCAGTTCGTGACAATTAAATCTTTGGAAATATGTCTTCACAACATTGATCTATCATTTTAGCAGAGTTGGTATGAATGTATTTTTGAAGTGAAAACTTCTTTAGCGGCGTTGTGCACTTTTCTTGAGATGGGTAAAATATGTTAAACTCGCGTCAGGGTCACGTGTCCTGATTGAGAAATTCGACAGATTCGTAGCGACAGATCACGTGTCCTATCCTGGGATGGGTAAAAAGTATATAGTTTATAATTTCGATTTCAACGTCAACGTCTTATTAGCGCATAAGTGAATGGATCTGGGTGAGTGCTCTATGGGGCGTAGGTTCGAATCCTATGTTTACTATGTTTTCGATTTTAATATATTATTAAGTATTTAATTTTTATTATTTTTATTTGTATTATTTTATATAATTATTTAACAAAAAAAACGGCCAGGTTGTATTTTTTTTACATTTTTTCCCTAACCATTCCAAAATATTTAAAAATGCACAACGTTAATGTTCAAGTTTTCACTTCTGCCGGCACTCTCGGAGTGCAACCTGGCCGTTTTTTAAATGGGACTTGGCCTACCACACACTCCCACCATTGTTACTCCTGTAAGCCAGGATTGACAATGGTGTCCAACGATGACTCCAAAGTTTGACCCTCGACGAGTCCCGGGGAAAAGCTAAGTTGTCTTGGAACCCGCACGAATGTAATCAAAAGAAAAGATAGGAGGAGTTGGAAGATTATTGTGTGTGTATTAGCAATGTGATGGTGTGTATGTATAGCGATATACAGGGTTATTGGTATAACACTAACAACATTGCAGGGGCGTATTACTGACATCAAAAACAACAACTTTTGTTCTATGACATGTTAATAACAAAAAAAAATATAACAAAAAATCACTTTCTAAAAATGTATGTTTTTTTTTCTCATCTAGAGGAAAGCCATGGTACGTGGTTGTATTCCACTTTGCCCTAAAGTACCTAAACGTACCACGGCTATTCTCTAGATGAGCATATTTTCTTGTTTCATACATTTTAGAGTTTGATTTTTGTTATTATTTTTTGTTTTGTAAAAAGTCATAGAACAAAAGTTGTTGTTTTTGATCTCAGTAATACGCCCCTGCAAGGTTTTTAGTGTTTCACCAATAACCCTGTATATTCATTTATAACGAAAAACTAATTCTAGAAAACTGAAGTACTGAACTACAAAGTCTACACGACTCTATTAACCAAAGCAAACACTGAAAATGACGTAATCTCAGTGTCGTCACTCGTGCGAATTCCCAGCTTGTTTCCCCAGCTTGCCCCGAGCGGTTCCTGCTAACAAGGAAGCCGGCACCCGAGATAGATCACTTCTGAACGCTCCCGGATAAAACACCTGGGTCTAATGAGGAACGTGTAAGAAACGAAGTTCAATTTATCTTCCGGTACAATTTGTGATAGGCAAGTTGCATTTCACATGTCTTTCGAAAATTTGTTAGATTTTCTAGGACGTGCAGGTTTGCAAGTCATAATCATATTAAAGTTTTGATTCACATGGGTGAATCAGACCTATAATAAATTTTCGAAATCTTTGTAGATTTCGTAAAATCCAAAGGCGCGAGCAGGGGTTCGAACCCGGTCCTTAGGCCCTCAAGACGCATGCTTAACCAATCGGCTATCACTGCTTCTAATGCCAATCACTCAACATTATTTTTATATTCCTAATTTCAGAACCTTAGGACCATAATACACCGGGTAGCCATGGCGACGTCGTCGCCAGCCACCGTAGCCAATGAAATGTATGGCTGGCGAAGGATTGGCGACGTCGCCAGTCCGTCGCCAGGTGTGTTACCTGTCATACATTTCAATACGAATTAGTTGGCTACGGTGGCTGGCGACGTCGCCATGGCGTCCCGATGTGTTATGGCTCTTAGTGTGTAGACAAACAAATATTGACGTATGCAGTATTATCGCCCGCTACACCCAAAAATAACAATCCAATTTACATGAAAATTACAAGCTCTAAACATTTTCCTACTCACCATCGGCCCGTCTCAGTTCATTACCATCATTAATCAACTCCACTCCACTACCCTCCAGTCCGCCCGTACTAATCTACTAAACGAGTGTTAACTCGGACTAATATTCCGCTATACGTCAACTGTACTTGCCGTTTGGGATATTGATTTTCGGAAAAGACTACCCCGGAAACGATTTCCAAATGAAAAATAGCCTGGTACTTACTGAAAAAGTTGCAAGTTATAGGATGAAACTTTTAGTAAAACTAAGGGCCATAAAACACTGGGTACCCATGGCGACGTCGCCAGCCACCGTAGCCGACTATTTGCATTGAAATGTATGGGAGGTAACACACCTGGCGACAGACTGGCGACGCCGCCAGTCAATACAAATTGTGGCCACGTCGCCAGTCCGTTGCCAGGTGTAATACATGTCATACATTTCATTACGAATAAGTTGGATGCGTAGCTGGCGACGTCGCCACGGCTACCCGATGTTTTATGGCCCTAAGGCAGTAAATAAGCGTACGGTCCACCTGATATTAAGCAGTAACCATAGCCAACATAAGTATGCTTGCAATAGGTACCAAAAGGCATCGCTCGCACGTTGCCTCGATCTCTTTGCTTTTGGAATGCTTGCAGTTCACACTTTTTGTGGATAAAAATCTCGTTTTCTGAGTAGATGGGTGAACAATAAATAGGTACGATACCTCACATCACGCTATATACTATACATTCACGACGCCACCAACAGATGGCGCTAAGTTCACGCTCCAGTACAAAATAGAAGTCCTGAATCACGATATCAAGATTCACGAGGCACATCGCTACATATAGAAGACCCCATCAACAGCCATCGGGGCATAGCGCCCGGCCCCGCCAGGCATATCAGCCTAGCTGAAAGATGTTCCCTTTTCCGGTAAAATACCTATAATGAAATCTAGAGGTCACAACCGAGTTATAAGTGGGTCGCAGGATTCACCGGCAAATCCAACTTAAACTGATACACAAACAGTGTTAGGCCCTTCGCACACGGCGTCGTAACGTAACCGTTTCGGTATACGCGCATAGAACGAGAGCAATACGAACACGTACATTTTCTAACAAATCCGCAGACGAAATCCTGCAGCGAATCGTATGAGATTTCGTTTCGTCTGCGGACTTGTTAGAAAATGTACGTGCTCGTACATGTAATGTATGCTCTCGTTCTACGCGCGTATTACGATACGCTTACGTTAGGACGCCGTGTGCGAAGGGTGTTACGGCGTCGTGCCCTGATGCAAAACCATCTATATCCCATCCCCTACCAGATATAGCCTTTTACAAAGGAAAGGGGATTAGTATTCGTAACGCGCTCGCAACTGTCTTGGTATCCTGTTTGTTACCTGCAGTTATCCTTATTGTAACTTTATTTTAGGTGTATCTTTTTATATCGTAATATGCTTGTGGGATTTTGGGTATTATGGGTCTTTGGAATATTTTTAGGAAGAAATTTTTGTAATGATACGATGCTCCTGTTTCAGAATCGTAAACATTTATTGAGAACTTTAGGGCCTAAACACACCTAGTGGCCATGGCGACGTCGCCACATATTTTCACTTGGCTATGGGGTTGGCGACGTCGCCGTGGCTACTGGGTGTGTTATGGCCGTTACCCTTAGTTTTAGAATTGTACTTATAAAGATTTCAAGTAGTTGGTTTTAATTTCAAGTATAATGGAGTTAATTTTTAATTTGCTTGCAAAATTCAGGTTTTTCTTAGCTTTAACAATAACATACCTACTAACTTTAAGTAGGGTATATGAACTGAAGTTCAGTAGGTATTACAAAATTATGTAATGCATCCTACCAAACTTTATCCGTTTTCGCAAAATTAAACCAACGTTATGAGAACACAGACTAAAATTCAAATGGCAATTTTTTTTTTGTTATAGAGAAACTAAATTTGGTGGAGCGCAAAATTAAGTTTGTAATACTGCATCGCAATGCAATTCACGGAGGTCGCGAGGGATTTGGACACATGATTGAAATAGTCAGAGTGCAAGCTCGAAAAGGAATGAATGTGCATAGTTAATGGATATAACGTCCCAACGGGTACCTACGTCTCTTTGAGTGAGTGTGAGTGTGGCTCTCATAGCCAGCTGCAATCACTGATCGGTACACGATCGGAGGTTAAGCAACGCTTGGCAAGGTCAGTCAGAGATGGGTGACCGTTTAGTGGGATTTGAACTGAGCGTCTCAGTGCTTCGGAGCGCACGTAAAAAGTCTGTCCCGGTTGTTGTCATCTAGGCAGCAGTTTTTAAGCCTTGTCAGAGGCCTTCGGGCGGCTTGAACAACTCTGACACCAGGTTGGCCACTAACCATACGATAAGAAGTAGAAGTCTTTTTAGTCATTGATGTATTACTTGTATTTTTTTCGTCTATCTATCGTCTATCTATCCGTACATGTAACTCGTCTCCACAGAATAAGTAATTCCTTTGTAGGACAATGCATACGCTTCTACAACAAACTTCCAAAAGAAATCCGAGATTTGCCTGTTAATAAGTTTAAAACTATAGTTAAAACTAAACTCTGTCAAAAGGCCTATTACAAAATCTCGGATTACTTGGAAGATAAATCAGCTTGGGACTGATCGCTCAAATACACTTTGTTAATAACAGTGTCATGTTAAAGTGTAGCGTGTCTTGCCTTGCTTATTTAGGAAGGCAGCACACTGGAGCTATTGTTTACCAAATTACATTGTATTAAAATAAGTAAATGGCGATAAAAAAAAAAACAATGTAAATAGACAAGCCCGCTGAGTTTCTTGCCGGATCTTCTCAGTCGAGGTCGCGTTTCCGATCCGGCAGTAGAATTTAAGGAAAAAATGTAAAATGACAATTTGTAAGTGCCCCCGTAGGCCTAAACAAAATAAACGCTTTGACTTTGACTTTGACTTTGACTTCTTTTTTTTTATAGGACTGCGGTGGCAAGAAAGCGTACGGCCCGCCTGATGTTAAGCAGCTAACTGTACCCATCTACGTATGTGTTATTTTATACGATTTTAACAGTCATGGGTAGAGCCAAGCTGTAGTCAATTTACTGCAGTTCACATACGGGCTGGCTCGACCGGGGTGGTACCACCCTCTCACACAAGATCGGTATAAAGTAACTATTACAGCTGCGTTTCGTACGATGAGTGAGAGAGCCAGCAAAATATTCCCCATTCAAAGCGGACAAATAAGTATATAGTTCGCTTACAATAAAAATTACTCTACGCGCCGCCATACACGGACTGCTTGTCGACAGCTCTAGAGCAGTTGGTTGCAGTCGACCACATCGACCGCCCGCCGACTGCTTGAGCGGTCCGTGTATAATAATAATAATATCCTGGGACATTTTTTTTTTTTTACACACGGCTACCTGATCCCAAACTAAGCAGAGCTTGTACTACAGAAACCAGATAACTGATATTACTACATATACTAATTTTTGTTCGTAAATACATACTTAATATACATAATTACACCCAGACTCGGGACATACAGACATGTTCATGTATGTACACAAATGCATGTAGGGTAGGAATCGAACTACGACCTGCAGCGTGATAGGCGGAATTTTACCAACCACGCCAACGGGCCCGTCGAATGGTGAATGACAATTTTGTATTGTAACTACGGTCGACTGCAACCATCTGCTCTAGAGCTGTCGACAAGCAGTCCGTGTATGGCGGTACTACGGGCACTGTATAAGCACCTTAATACATCTCGGTATATATCTCATGCAGATCCGATCATCTATCTCTTCGGATATTTCAGCAAACCGCTTCGCAAGTTTCACGCATATTTGTCAGAGAACGGCGACCGGCTTTATACAATGGCGGTACGTGGATACGACGCGCATTGAATAAACTGGAAAAGGGTTAACAATACGTGATGTTTTGGTTTCGTTGGAATAATGTTGCTTTAAGCTACGTGAGATATGAGTACGATTGTCTACTGTTTGGCTATTTTTGTGAGAATGTATCTCTACTTCTAATATAATCAAACTAACTTCGGTTTAGTGGTTGCAAGCGTCATATAGTTATATGGTCGTATGATTGGCCAATCTACTGTCAGAGTTTTTCAAGCCACCCGAAGGCCTCTAACAAGGCTTACGGCCTTACGGCCCGGCCACGACTTCGCTTTGCCGCCGAGAGCGGCATCTCGTGGTGCGATGCAACATTTTAGCAAAAAACGCTTGCGCCCGTCGTCGCCGTCGCGCGAATTCGTGGCCTGCTACCTAGATGACTATGAGCGCTTCATACCTTACCAACCGAAGTAGGTTTGGTGCCTAAGTATGTACCTATACATAAACAAAGCTATCTAAATTAGATCCATATCTAATTTAGATAGGTATGCTTATTCGTTTTCTTCGTATTTTAGTGGAGTTTGTTCTTATAGAGTTATTAGAAAAAAGATATGGCTCGCCACTTGTCATGTATACCTGCCTATTTATTACAATCTGGGTACGCTTTTAGCTTAGGCTTAAGGTCCATCGAACGATAGTAGAATGAGATTAGACGTCGATCGAAAGTTTCCTATATAGATCAACGTTCGATCAATCATCTATGCCATCATTCGTTGTGGTAGCACCCTTACAAACAAAAGTCTACAATATTTTTTTGTATCAACTTCACTGTCCACCATTCTATTAAACCAGTATAAATAATGCGTACAGTCGTTCAGCTAACTGAAATTGCGGAGCGTCTTAAACGCCGTGTTTCAGATTGAAATCCCTTGTTCCTGGTGTTTACACGGAAACAATAAATATCTCACTTGCGAGACAACTGCGCTTACTTAGAGGGTGGTTTACTTTTAAACAGAGCGTTAAGAAAATGTGAACAC
Source organism: Drymonia ruficornis (assembly GCA_947859195.1). NCBI lineage: Eukaryota > Metazoa > Arthropoda > Insecta > Lepidoptera > Notodontidae > Drymonia > Drymonia ruficornis. The sequence continues at coordinate 4,521,119 of OX401927.1, forward strand.
AGACATTTCTATACATCAAGAGGAAAAAACCCGACTACTGAAACATCACGCTTTAAAAAGTATGAAGCAAGAAAATATTCTCATCTAGAGGATAGCTGTGGTCCGTTTAGGTCCTTTAGGGCTAAGTGGTATATGACCACGGACCGCGGCTTTTATACTTTTTACTCAAAAATGCTTATAATGTTGTCATTATTTTGCAAATTGCCGCGCCCCCGCGCACATGTTTCGGCGCCATCAAAAAATTACGGACGGGATTTTGCCGCCCGCAAATTTTTTGATGGCGCACCAGCGCGGGGGCTTGCACAGCGAGGGGCTCCTCACTCTGCCCCGCGTCCCGGCACAAACAGTCGTGTTTTTAAATTAAGATGAGATGACATCATGATTATGTGATGACATGTAAGGTCATTTTTGAGTAAAGCACTATACAAGCCTTGGTCCGCAATGACTGTACTGCTGGCCACGCTGTTGATGGCCTCAAGCAAAGCTTAGCTATGCTCTCGGCCTTCAAGCTTAGCCATCATTGCAGCCCTTGCTGGCCGCGCAGACAGCATTACAGACAGGAGCAGTAATGTACTATTAGAGCGTGGTAACGTCACATAGCCTATACCCAGCGAACAATCAAGACGCGTCCAACGATACCTCATTCATCAAATTACGATAAGTAGTTTGGAAGTTATGCGAGAACAGATGAACATAAATACATATATACCACTGGTTCGTATCGTATGCTGCTTCCAATATGAAGAGCCGGCAAGAAACTCAATGGTTACTCTTTTCAATACCAAAGACATCGCTCGTACCTTGTCAACCTGAAGGGGAGTAAGATGAAGGGAGGGGAAGGGAGGGGGGAGTAATCGTAACGCCCCTGGAGGACACTGAGGGCATCACGGTCAGTAAATCGTTTTAAATTCTACGAAAATCCTCCGATTTAAAAGTTTATTCTCTTGAGACCTACTTGAAAACTAACAAAGGAATTCTTTAACTCTCGAACCAGTACTAGATAACCTAGAGCCTCTTTTCTGACGTCATTCAAAAGCAGTTTGTACTCCTCAATAGACCAGTCTAACCTGAACTTTCCAACACCTGAAACATTGTTTGAAGAAGACGTTGAAAGCGAAGAGAGCAACAGAGCTCAATACAAAACGGTCGGTTTAAACGTCTCACGCGCTTGACAAAGTTATTTCCTATTTTCATCAAAGGAAAATACGTTTTATTGTGAAGATATAAGAGAGTGTTTGATAGTAAATTTATTCTGGTCGTGCATACAGTGTCGGCCGCATGGAAAGAAACTCAATTTTACTGCGGTGATGCAGTTATAGAGTTTACTAGCTGTGCCTGCGACTTCATGCGCATGGACTTTTTTTCATGCACTTTTTTTGTTAAATAACAAAAAAAAATTTTTTTAATAAAAGTAGCCTAAGTTACTCCTAATAACATCAGCAATCTGTCAGTGAAAATCCCATCAAAATCGGACCAGCCGTAGCGGGAACAAATAGACAACCTTTTTTATTTTAATAGGTACCATTGTATCTACAACGCAAGAACAACACTGTCCACGCGTTCATCAATGACGCGAGGCCACACGATACTCAGCTTAGGTTTGCCAATTAGCAAAGCTTTTATTTGCCACATACGAAGCGCGTATAACCTTTCTACCTCTTTTACTGAATATTTGTTGGAAGTTTAAGGTCAGAAGAGTAGCACAAACAACATTCATTGCGCAAACAATCTCGTTTCAGTGCGTAATGATTCGACGGAAGCCCTTTTGTAGTGTATAGCATCATTCATCTTACTACCGGTTCTCACTAGTTTGTAAACTCGAACAGAACTCGAATGACAACTGTCGACTTTCGGGGCACTGGGATAGTTGAATATTACGAAGTCGTGACGAGGCAGTTTTGGAATCGAAGAATTTTTTTTTTTCTTACTCGGCTACCTGATCCCAAACTAAGCAGGGCTTGTACTATGGAAACCAGATAACTGATATTACTACATATACTACTTTTTTATTTGTAAATACATACTTAATATACATATACACCCAGACTCCGGACATACAGACATGTTCATGCACATAAATGCATGTCACGGGTAGGAATCGAACCTACGACCTGCAGCGTGAAAGTCGCCTCCGCGCCAACCACGCTAACGGGCCCGTCGAAATTGGGGCGCAACATTTTTTATTTTATTTTAATTGTATAATTATGGTCTTTACATCTCTATTTTTACCATAGACTATCATACCTCAAAATTTTGAGGAACTGAGACGTATCAGCTTAGGTATTAAGTCCGGGTAAAATAAGACAAAATGTGAGAAATATCGATTTCAGTCCTTTTAAGACTTGAGCAAGAACAAGATTGATTCCAAATTCTTGCAGACGGATTCGTGTCTTGCACGATTTGTCTTGGTAGCCAGGTCAACTAAGGTTACCTCAAGGGATTCCTAAAAACATCCTTGTAATTCTAATTCTTGACCAAATCTGCACGACCATGGCGAAGCCATAAAAAAAATCAAGACGGATTTTGGAGTAATACCCATGGTAGTGCCCAGTTCGGACGTTAGTGCCTCAGTAACTACTCGTAATTTGTTCACTTCGGGGCCAAATGAGAAATGAGCGGGCCCCATGGATCCGATTCAGAAGTATAACTCACTGGGTATTACTGGGTGTTACTGGTTACCCAGTGGGTCGAGATATATCAGGATTGAAGTGTGCATCAGGATAGAACATCGTGAGGAAACCTACCTTTCCCACGGGATTAGGTAATCAGTTCCTGTATACACGGTTACAAGCACAGAGTAAAGACTAAAGAAAGAGGTGCCCTTATTAGATATTTGTATGAAACAAAACGTGGTCGTTGTTTTTTCATTTTAATTTTACTATTTACCGGTAAATAGTTGAACTACTCGCTTCGTTTTAGGTCGATGTTAGTACTAGGCCGACCACTCGGCCGACTTGCTTAGGGCCAGTCCCCTTAGTAACTGGTCCATGGTTACAAGGTTCACCACCTGTCACGTTGGGTTCTGACTATCTGGTGAAACGTGGGCTTTGAGTTGGCTTAATACCTCCACAATGTGGTGGTGTATGGCCACTTAAGCCTCTGACTACCCCCGAATGGGGATAAAAGTCATGACGTATATGTTATGTTATGTTGTGAAGTGTGCAAGATTTTAGTGGGGCTTTCTAAACTAAAATTGGTCAAGTTTTCAGCTGAGGAGTTTTTGTTTCATTAAACTTTTGATTACCCAGTACCTATGTAGATACTCTAAAAGACTGGGGGCGATCCCAGTAATCATTTATTTATTTATTTATTTATTTACGTAGGCCGAACGGCCTCAGGCCAATTACACGGACTACTAATCAACTACTAACTAACAACTATATAATAACCAGTCATGCATCTTTCTCGCAAAACTTCAAACACACTATCAAAATTCTCGCCCATTCATCCGCAAACAAATCTATCCTTGCGTCCGAATCCAGGAGCCCGTTAAGCGCTATGAGGGTGCGCGGTACAGGCGATGTAGCTCGAGCTGCAGTATGGCAAGAGGGGACTGCGAACAACTCATGCTTCCTGACGCGGTTGTAGTTGCCAGATGCGAAGAGTCGGAGCAGCGCACTAAGCAGATCAGGTGCATCGATCCTTTCACGCATAATTTTTACCGCGGTTATAATCTGACCAAATGCTCTTCTGACTTCGAGTGAATTGAAGCCCAGACAACCCAGTACTGTAATACTGGTAATACTATGTATATGTAATGTACTACGTCTATAAACATAGCTTAACCTTTTATTGTCTTAACTTATATTTACCTTCTTCCCTTCTTCTTTATTTTATTTGACTACTGTGGCAAACAAGCATACTGCTCGCCTGATGTTAATCAGTAACCGTAGCCTATAGATGCCAGCAATACCAAAGGCATCGCTCGCACGTTGCCGACCTGAAGGGAAGTGGGGCAGAGGGAGGGCTCTCTCATTCATCGTACGAAACGCAGCTGTAATAACTACTTTACGCCGATCTTCTATGAGAGGGTGGTACTACCTTGGTCGAGCCAGCCCGTATATGAGCATGTCAATTGGCTACAGCTTGGCTCTACTACTAAGACGAAGGCTAGACGTAAAGTATTTTCTGTGGTCCGTCATTATTTTTCAAATACCTTGGTCCAAACTGATCGTGTAGGCTAGTGTACTGATGGATGACAGTATTTGCCTGGAATTTCAATTCCAAAATGACAGTTTGGCATTCCACGTCGCGAAAGCAATAGAGTGGACATGTCTTCTGAGATTGCGGATTAAACCAAGCGCTAAGGTAATATCCATACCAAGCTTTCGTGTTTCATTTGACGTCTGGACTGTACGAACTACGTCACAATACTGACGGAATAAATACTGAACGTGTAGCCTGCGTCGATGGAATGACATCCATCATTATGTACCATACTGATGGACCACAGTATATACTTTACGTATAGCCTTCGCCTAACAAAACTTCCTCTTTCTTACCGTCAGATCAGAGACTCAAACGTGACCTAAGTTACAAGATGGTAGGTAGAGCCAAGCTGTAGCCAATTGACTGCTGCTCATACGGGCTGGCTCGACCAGGGTAGTACCACTCTCTCACAGAAAATCGGCGTAAAACAGCTATATAGCTGCGAGAGAGCCGAAAGGCCAATTTCCCCAATTACCGTCCCTTCATCCCACTCCCCTTCAGGTCGGCAATGTGCGAGCTATGCCTTTGGTTTTGCATGAATGTATAGGCTATCATGCACACAAATGCATGTCACGGGTAGGAATCAAACCTACGACCTGCAGCGTGAATGTCGCCTCCGCGCCAACCACGCTAACGGGCCCGTCAAACCATCGCAGACCTAAAAAAAAAATGGTTTGCTACTTGTTCCTCAAAACTTTGCGGCAAAAATAGTTACACAAGATAAGACTGATTGATTTGAGTTTCGCGTGTGAAAAGCAAAGAAATCAAACTCGTATTAAAAGCCGACTGAAACACAAATAGAAAAGTTTTCGTATACTTACTAAACCATTGTGTGTTGTGAACGAAATAAAGAAGTTTGGTACAGTGGTGGATTGGTAGAGCCAAGCTGTAGCCAATTGACTGCAGCTCATATACTGGCTGGCTCGACCGGGGCAATACCACCCTCTCACAGAAGATCGGCATAAAGTAGCCATTACAGCTGCGTGGTGCAATGAGAGAAAGCCGGAAGCCCTACACCCCTCCCCCTTCTCCTTTCTCTGTCCCACTTCCCGTCAGGTCATCAACGTTCGAGTGGTGCCTTTGGCAAGAATCTATAGGCTACGGTAACTATTTAATATCAGGGGCCCTACCACCACCTCGTATAGCAGTATTATTTTAACCTTACAGCGACTTTTTGTGCAGTGACGTACCTTATTGTCATGACAATAAGAAACTTCATTCGATGTAAGGTTAAAATAATACTGCTATAAGGGCCTCCGCAGACTAGCTACTTTTAGCATCGGCGACCGGCGATTTTGTGACGTATCGATGCTGCGTCGCGTTTCTTCGAGCGCGAACGAGCGAGACGCAGCATCAAAATCGCCGATCGCCGATGCTAAAAGTAGCTAGTCTGCGGAGGCCCTAAGAGGTGGTAGTATAGGCCCAGCTGGCCTACTCCGAAATACGAACCTAACGTTTCGGCTGACGGATTGTCGTGGATTTGACATTTCTTCTTTCGTTTTTCTCTACGATTTGACATTGTTTTGATCGTAAATCGAATCCGTACTTCGGACGATCCGTCAGCGACGTATTTCGGAGTAACCCCCCAGGCCAGCCGTACTCTGGTTTGCACCGTAGGCACTTAAAAAAAATGCTTCGATGTCCATCTTGGAGCTAAAATTATTAATGTCTGCAATACAGTCAGTTCTACCCTCTTTTCTAATATGAGTACTCTACCAAAATGCCCACTATCCCAACTATTCCAACGACTTTCCTAAAATTTTCACTTGCCCAAATGACCAGTTTCCCAACTATGCCCACTATTCCAACGACTTTCCTGAAATTTTCGCTTGCCCAAATAACCACATTCCCAAAATGACAATTTTCCCAATTGTGTACCAATAGTTTCAGCCAAAATATTAGTTTTAATTAAGTTGACATAAGTTAGTCAAACAATCGTTAACTCCTTGAACTAATAGATGTGTCCATATGGCACGCATGCCTCACCCGAGCACTCATATTATGACATTACGTCTATGCGTTCCGACGTCAAAAGTGAGTGCTCGCGCGAGGCATGCGCCTGATGAAGACGCCGCCATTGAGTTTAAAATTATTTTACCTACATTAAAACCTAAAACAAACGTTAACTCTAGCCCGCGTTAGTTCGGCATTACGCATACTTCAAACTACTACGTGCGGTCATGACGAGAAAATTTACACGCGAGGAGGTATTCAAAATATTGCCTTGAATACTCAAATCGTCCCAAATACAAATCCCTAATAATAATAATCCCCAATCAATCCCTAATAATCCCTCGGGATTAGGTAATAGTCATATCCTGTATACACGGCGACAAGGTTCACCACCTGTCACGTTGGGTTCTGACTATCTGGTGAAACGTGGGCTTGAGTTGGTTAATACCTCCACAATGTGGTGGTGTATGGCCACTCAAGCCTCTGACTACCCCCGAATGGGGATAAAAGTCGTGACGTTACATTTCATTGCCCAAATACACAATGCTTACAATTAATCAGTTACCGTAGCCTATAGATGCTAGCAATATCAATGGCATCGCTAGCACGTTGCCGACATGAAGGGAAGTGGGATAGAGGGAAGGGAGTAATGCTATGATGTTTTTTTTTAGGACTGCGGTGGCAAAAAAGCGTACGGCCCGCCTGATGTTAAGTAGTTACCGTAGCCTATAGATGCTTGCAAAACCAAAGGCATAGCTCGCATATTGTCGACCTGAAGGGGAGTGGGGTGAAGGGGGTAGTCAGAGGCTTGAGTGGCCATACACCACCACATTGTGGAGGTATTAAGTCCACTCAAAGCCCACGTTTCACCAGATAGTCAGAGCCCAACGTGACAGGTGGTGAACCTTGTCGCCGTGTATACAGGAACTGACTATTACCTAATCCCGAGGGACAGGTAGGTTTCCTCACGATAAGAGAGTAAATATAGAGAAAATAAAATAAAATAAATAAATATAGAGTTCAAGAAATTAATTTAAATATTATTCTTACTGCTTATTTATATATTTAATTTTGAAATTACGAATCCGATGACGTCATGACCCTATGGAAGGTACATTTGAAGTTTTACGTTACGTGTACGTTCGTAACTTTTCAAGGAAAGTAAATTTCAATTGATCGCCATTTTATTTCCGCTACGGCCTTAATAAAAGCTTCGCGGGACGCCATCGTTAAAGTTTATTAGTTGGTTAATGGTCGCGACGGTCGCGGTAATCTAATACAGCTGAAATTAAACACTAAACAGTCGCTACATAAAAGTGGTCAGACATCCCGATGAACACAGAGTGGGGTAGAGACGACGCAGAACGCATAAGTACTAAAAAAAATCTTGTTTTCTTTTTTTTATGTGACTAAGGTGGCAAAAAGCGTACGCCTGCCTGATGTTAAGTAGTTATCGCCTATAGATGCTTGCAATACAATAGCCATCGCTCGCACGTTACCGACCTGAAAGCAAATTGGAGAAAGGAAATGGAAGGGGGGATTGGGCTTCCGGCTCTCTCACTCATCTCATCACTCACTCTCGCACTCATCACGAAGTATATTAATTTCATAAAAATAAACTTAGCTAGAGATACTCCATTCCATTCCTAATCCAAATAATACAAAATTACTAAGCACAAAACTTCAAATTACTAAATGAACTGTCCACTCCACGCATCTCGGTGTTCTGAACACTGTTTTAAACATTGCCCCGTGCCCAGGGGGTGCACAGTAGTTTTAAACTGTTCGCGAACTCACAAATTGAGGTCTCTATAGCGCTAATGTAGCCCAAATAACTATGTAGCTGTTTAATAGTTTGCGCAGGTGATCAGAAGTTGCCGGGATTTTCAGACGCATACCATTTGTGTAGAAACTTTAACATTATTATTTTTTTATCGCACTAAGGTGCCAAGCGTACGGCCCACCTGATGTTAAGCAGTGACCGAAGCCTATAGATGCTTGCAATACCAAAGGCATAGCTCGCACGTTACCGACCTGAAGGGAGTGGGACAGAGGGGGGAAGGGGGGCTGTGCTTCCGGCTCTCAAAACGCAGCTGTAATAGCTACTTTACGCCGATCTTCTGTGAGAGGGTGGTAGTACCCCGGTCGAGCCAGCCCGTATATGAGCTGCAGTCAATTGGCTACAGCTTGGCTCTACATAATAGTTCGAAATACGAAAAGTAACAAGCGAATGACCTTCACAGTTCATTCGTTCCATATTTGAATTCGCGCACAAAAACCTGAAATAATTAAAGGGTTGTTCACACGAGCGAGGCTTATCCGGGACCCTTGTCATCCGTGACGGACGAAACAAAAACCCGGTGTGAGTATGCACATCGCCTTTTTGTCAGAACACCCTTTGGTAACCGTTTTGTATGTAGAGAATTTTTGGTGTCCGCGGTACTGTGCACGCCTTTATTTTAGGCTTGCTATGCATAAAATACTTGTAGCATAATGATTTTGCGATTGCTTTTTTAACCGACTTCAAAAAGGAGAAGGTTCTCTATTTAACTGTATGTTTTTTGTTTTTTCCTGTGACATTAATACCTAGCCACTTTAAGATAAAGAAAGTGCTTATAAACACTCCTTTTTCAGTATATTTAGGCAGTCGTGTAAAAAGTTAGTAATCGTCGTAATACATCAAACATTCTACGCATGTGTGTAATAGACCTTAATCTTTACAACGAGAAATTTTTGAATTTGTTCAAATTTAAGTACAGATATTTTTCTGACGTAAATGTAAAGAGAGGTTTTTGTACAAAAAATAATTTTGGGAGCTCCGTTTTGACAGCGTTAAAAAGGTGCCTTTAAAATGTTGCGTACGATTTTAAGATTTTATTTCATTTTAAATAAATAAAGCAGTCCTGTCCAATCATTGATGTATTATTTCAGCAGATATGGTACGTCCTAACAGCCCGGCCACGCCTTCGCGCGACAGCATTTTTTGCTAAAATGTTGCATCGCGCCACGAGCTGCCACCATAGTAGAAAAATGGGTAGTAAGTTATCTTCATAGAAACGCACCGCGCGCGGCTTGTATGTGTGCGCCGTGCGTATCTATGCGTCGCGCACGCACACTCAAACCAAAACTAAACACGGTTATCAGTGCGAAACAATGCATGTGATGTTTGAGTGTGCGTGCGCGACGCATAGATACGCATGGCGCACACATACAAGCCGCGCGCGGTGCGTTTCTATGAAGATAACCTACTATCATATTTCTACTATGCTGCCACTCTCGGCGGCAACGCGCGCCGTAACATTGCATTGCCGGGCCGTAACATTGCAATCACCAGACTAGTACTCAGCGCAGCACTATATCCTGGGACAATATCCTGGGACAATATCCTGGGACATTTTTGTACACACGGTAACCTGATCCCAAACTAAGCAGAGCTTGTACTATGGAAACCAGATAACTGGCATTACTACATATACTACTTTTTTTATTTGTAAATACATACTTAATATACATATACACCCAGACTCCGGACATACAGACATGTTCATGCACACAAATGCATGTCTCGGGTAGGAATCGAACCTACGACCTGCAGCGTGAAAGGCGCCTCCGCGCCAACCACGCTAACGGGCCCGTCAAACTATAGCAGCGAAATTCACTACAATGCCACAATCAACTCAGGTATTTCGATGCGTATTATGCACCAGAATGAGCCTTCACAGCCTTCACCCTCTCACAGAAGATCAGCGTAAAGTAGATACTTCAGTTACGTTTCGTACGATGAGTGAGAGCGCCGGAAGCCTAACCCAACTTCCCCCTCACTCCCCTTCAATCGGAACTGGCTACGGTAACTGCTTAACATCGGGCGAGCCGTACGCTTGTTTGCCACATTAGTCTCATAAAAAAGTTAGCAAATTCGGTATCTCACTATTGTGAACTTTTGAAAAGCTATCTGGCAATATACTTGCGGACTATAGCAAGGGTGGCCAAACTTTCCGGCGTTTCCCTCAGGAGAACGAAAAGTGGCATTGATCAGTCGCTTTTGTACTGTACCCACAATTCACAATTGACGAATACTGAATTTATTTACTGACAAGCACTTAATGGCGTTTGAATAAAAAGTTTTTGGTAGGGTTGTGTCGTCGTAAAAAAATCTTTTGATTGTTGTATAGCACAAACGCATCACACAATAATTCCTAATTATTATTTTAATTAATTTGGGTATCTTATATCCCATGGGTATTATTTTTAAAGGATCTTAAAACCTAGGACAAAAAAGTAAGTTTAAAAACTAAAACCCGACTACGGAAAAAACGCACTCTAAAAAGTATGAAACAAGAAAATATTCTCATCTAGAGGATAGCCGTGGTCCGTGTAGGTCTTTTAGGGCCAAATGGCATATGAACACGGACCACGGCTATCCTCTAGATGAGAATATTTTCTTGTTTCATACTTTTTAGAGTGCGTTTTTTCCGTAGTCGGGTTTTAGTTTTTAAACTTACTTTTTATTTAATTATTTTGGAGTTATAGGTAACAATATATATATTTTTGAAATGTGCTCATCAAGCTCTTTCAATTGATACCCCACACGGTTTCATTAAAAAATGTTTTTTTTTTTAGTTCATGACATTATGTCCTCTAGAGGGCGCCATATGCAATTTTATGTGACGTCACATAGCCTATAACCAGCGCGCCATTAAGCCGCTTCTGACGATACCTCATTTGTCAAATTACGACAAGTAGTTTGGAAGTTAGGTGGGAACAGATGCACATACATACATACATACATACCGGTCAAAATCATAACGCCTCCGTAGTCGGGTAAAAAGTGACCTTTGATGTATTATTACAGCAGTTATGATATCTTCTAACAATGCAAACTCTAGAGTTATTCTCAGCGCATCACTACATGCCGCGAAATTCACATCTGTTTTCGCCAGAACATGAGCCATAGTGGCAATACCGTCATGTTACAACATTACTTTCCGCGAACGACTGACTCGTACTGGGTCAATGGACTCCGTTTAGTAGGACATACTATTTTGGCCAGTCGCGTCATGTTAGTACAGATTTTTGTTACTCCAATCTTGTGACTAATCCACTACATCCTTAGTTTGTTTTATAAAGCTTTGGCCATAGGTCAAAAATCCCTAATTAGTGCAATACACAACAGTATAATAAATCTAAAGTAATTCTGACAAAAATACCGTCATCATCTTCCTCAAAACATTTTATTTTCTCGAAACTCCAACCCTAAACGTTACGGAGACAGCTTATCTATAACAATACCAACTTACGACCTTCCATAACACCAGGTAACAAAATCTTATTAAATATTTCCTGTATTCTTATTTTTCACGAACAAAGGCCTCTTTATATTTTATAGCGCCATCGAAACACATAATCGGGGTTCGGAGAGATCATAACGCGTGGAAAAAACTAGCATTCCGCTAAGCCAACCCTAGTGTCGTATCAAACCGCGGAATTCCGGAAATCCCCGCCGGATCCCCGGACTTTTGGCCGCCGTAACGACGTCCCAGGTGTAAACCCTTGCCTGCTACCCACCGTTGGACCTTAAATTCCCGTCGTGCCAAATAAACCGGGAAAATAATTGATGTTCTATTTTTGGAACTTGTTCGCACCATTGGTTATGGGGAAATTATCAATGGTTTAATAAGCGTATAGGGATTATTTATCCGGATGAACGTAAATCAGATGTGCGGTATTGGAATTTGGACCGTTTTGGGATAAATATGAAGGACTTAAAACATAAATTAACTATTTAATTGGCTGCGTCCACATCAGGCGCATGCCGCGTTCGAAGACTTAGCTTTGACGTCGAAGGCATGCGAGGTATCTGGACGCACCAAATAGTTATTTTAGAACGATATTCACTACTGGGCCGGCCAGTCTATATGATATTGCCAGTAAAAATATATCGAAACGTAGGCATGTAGAACGTTACGTTGTACTTATAGATTCAATAGTACATTGTTATCCGAGGGGAAAAGTAACTTATTAATTGGTCCCGAGACGGGGTTTAGCGCCCGAGCGTAGCGAGGGCGCTAATAGTTCGAGGGACCAATAATAAGTTACTTTAACCCGAGATAAACACTGTGCTTTTCATCACGTATACAAGGAAAGTAATAATAAAATAAAGTAGTAGCTAAAGAAAAAAATAGTGAACATTTACACATACAAACATATGTATACTGACGTAGATTTCGTATTTTGATTTTTGATATTTTGACGCTGTCACTTTGTTTTTTTTAGAGGCCAGTACTTTTTCAAACATTATAAAAGGTTTTAGTCTGTGATTATAGATTCGGAGCAGGAACGATTTGTGATTGATTTAGGGAAAACTGGTAAATATTTTGCCCAAATGTATGTTATTTTAAAGAAATAGTTGAAAGTAAATTATAATAAAGTCATTTAAAAAAATATATTCATTAATTAATACTTAACTATATGTTATTTCAATTTTACATCGCGCTGTAATTGAGTGGATGTAAGAAGGTTGGAACTATTAAATTCTCTTTGGTTAGAACATAGTTCAATAGAAACTCGTATTTTTTATTATAATTTGACAGAATCTTTGACAGAACGGGCCCAATCGTTTTCTGGATATACGATTGAGCCCGTTCTGTCAACGATTTTGCCCGATCAGAAAAGTATCACCTTCTGTCGGCTCTTCAGGCACCTTTCGATCTACTTTTCGCGTATCAGTGATGAAAAAGTATTTTTAATCTGTAGTTGCAACAAATAAGTAGATCATGTTGTTCATATATTTTCGTGGATGTTACAGTTTACTTTCAGTACACAACATTGTTTATCCTACAAAACGCCATCTTGTCGGCTTTTATATCAATTTTAAGATTACATTAATCTACAAAGACTATTCCACAAACATCCATTTATTTTTTGTATTAACGCCATCTTTGATCAAACTTTGACATTACCGTTACGTCATCTGACGTACGAGGATTGTATACCTGTTTATAAACTGGAAGCTTGGTCACCGCAACTATTCTGTAGTTCTCTGTGATAACATAGATGGGGCTGTTTTTTAAATATCAAGAATTCTAGATGGACTCCCATAGTCCTGAATTGCAAAGTTGAAGTGCAAGTAGACGGGGTACATATACATATAACTATGGACCTTGTGGAAACCAGGGAGAACTTCCGTGCGTTCAAGCGCTTTTGCCATACCTATTATTGGAATCAAGTGTAACTAGCTCACGAGTTTAGGTCCAAATAGTCAAATTACTATCCGTGGTGCGTTACAACTGGTCTTCCACTAGTTGTAACAGTCTTATTTCTGTGGCTACCAGCCTATACTGTTATTATTGTCTCCCGCTTTGTTATGGCCGGGAAGTGGATAATTTCCTTCCAACTCCTCCTATCCTTTCTTCTGATTAAATTCGTGCGGGTTCCAAGACAACTTAGCTTTTCCCCGGGACTCGTCGAGGGTCAAACCTTGGCGTCATCGTTGGACACCATTGTCGATCCTGGCTTACTGGAGTAACAGTGGTAGGAATGTGTGGCGGGCTTAGTCCCAAAAAAAATAACATATAACTATCAGAACCGATTACTGTTATGGTAGAAAGGTTCTTGAATGGTGCCCATGAGCCATTTAGCCAGTTTTGCCAATCATTTCTAGGAATAAAAATGATTTGTAATTACAAACTTTCTATAAATTCGGGGGGCAGTGTGTACCCAAAATTTGGTAAACAAGGTAGGTACTTCGATATAGATAACAACCGAATAACAATTTATCAGTGTTGTTATTTACAACTTCCTACCGCATATAATACCTACTGAGTAATAAAAATAAATCCTATCAATATCAAATCGACTAATTGTGATAATGTGATTGCATTTAGTTAATACGTACCTACGTAAGTAGTTGCTATAGGTACATTAAGATATGAGTAGGTATTACTTCATGATAATACCTATATTCAAAGTCTAGAGTATAGCGTATAGACATAACCATGGACCAGTTACTAAGGGGACTGGCCCTAAGCAAGTCGGCCGAGTGTTCGGCCTAGTACTAACATCGACATAAAACGAAGCGAGTAGTTCAACTATTTACCGGTAAATAGTAAAATGAAAATGAAAAAACAATGACCACGTTTTGTTTCATACAAATATCTAATAAGGGCACCTCTTTCTTTAGTCTTTACTCTGTGGACATAACCCCAAATTCATAGAAAAATATGATCGATTTGCAGTGGAATTACAAATTACATTTGTTCCTAAAATGATTTTCAAGACTATTGCAAACTGGCTAAAATCGCTATGAATTTGGGAGATAGAGTACAGCTCTTTACTGGTGGTGGAGCCAAGCTGTAGCCAATTGCCTGCAGCTCATATTATGGGCTGGCGCAACCAGGGTAGTACCACTCTCTCACAAAAGATCGGCGTAAAGTAGCTATTATAGCTGCGTTCCCTATTATGAATGATAGAGCCGAGAGCTCAAACCAAGCCAACGTAGCCGTGCAGCCACGTTGCTGGGTGGCGAGTGAATAAGTGGATATCTGCCAGTTACCTTCCATTCATATTGTCAAAATAAGGTTTCTTTGATAAACAACCAATGACTCAAACCGAGCGTCAAACGTATTTACCAAAACCACTTTGATTTTTCGATAACTTGTAATCTAAAAATCTAAATGCATTGGATTTTCCTGTACCGGATGTTGGTGTTTTTCAGTGTAAATCTGAACGACGGGAAATAAATAATTACATAGATAATAGAACGATACACTGAATTTATGGGATTAAGGAAATGATTATCAAATAAAATTATCATGATGACTAATTCTGTGGTGTAGTTAACTACCTACGGTAAAGGAAAACATCGTGAGGAAACCTGCATGTCTCCGGAAATCAAAAAAAAATTCGAAAGACAAGAACTGATGGCCGATGTCGCAGAAAGGTTCTTGAGTGGCGACCACGTACCGGAAGATGCAGCATGGGTAGGCCCCCACAATGCGGACCGACGACCTAATGATGGTCGCGGGAAACCTCTGGATGCAAGTAGCACGGGACCGGTCGTTGTGGAAACTTTGAGGGAGGCCTTTGTCCAACAGTGGACGTCTTTTAGCTGACATGATGATGATGATGATAATGTTAAATCCACCCGGACCGGGCTAGCGTGGTGGATTTTGGCCTGAATCCCTCTCGCGTTGAAGGAAGGCCCGTGCCCAGGAGTGCAACGTTAAAAAGGGTAATTATTATTTCGTTAAATACTGTTAGTCAGCCAAAAAAAGTACTGTAAGTTATAGGATTAATAATTGATCCATTTGTCATACAACAAGATAAAGAAATCGGAGCACTCCGTTTCGTTTCCGTCTCAATGTTCATCAAAAACCTACTTACTATCATTTTGAGCGATAAAGAAGTACTTACCAAACTCACTGAACGGGGGAATAACCTTTGTATGAGTTTGTGTAACCCTGAGGAGGAAATAATCCCTTCCTTTGCAGGAGAGAATATTTCTTCTGACTTCTGAGTGCCCGTAACATCTGGCATAGATGTTTCAAGCGGGGTCCAGAACCCATCTTCTTCTTCTTCTTCTACGGGCGGTTTCCACAAATCGACGTCTCAAGTGCGCCTGTTTTGTGTGTTGGAGGGTGGTGGGCCGGTTACTCCAGCCATCCCAGCTCCACCAGGAAGTTCCCCAGCTTCTTGACGTCGCCGAAGACCTCCTGGAGGCTACCCGGTGATCCCAGGTAGTTCGCCCGGTAGATTGCCACTCCACTGCATTCTAGCAGCACGTGAGTGGCTGTCTCATCGTCCAGAACCCATGCATGCCTCGTGAGTCTGCTCACTCACAAGCCGCGCACGGGACGCGCAGCAGCGTTAGTCGCATGCCGCTCGAGGCAAAGGGCGAGCCAACCTACACTCTAGACAGAGAAGAGTACAGCTGAGTAATCAGTTACAAAGTTACATTAACGTTCTGTCTCATGGCTAGGCCAAACTAGGCAAGGCAAATTACAGCGCTCGGGTGAGGTAGCACCAGCATTTGCCTCGCGCGCACCATGTCATACTTAGCTTGGCAAAGCTGTCTCATGCGGCGTGCGTGAGTTGTGGGCACGTCTAATGACAACCACTACTAAGCTTAACGAACATTTTCAGCATAAGATGGCACTTTACGTCATATTCCAAGATTCCCCAGACTAAACTTATCACAAACACCCAACATATAAATCTCAAATCGAAGCCATGACATTGATTCCAAATGGAAAATCTAATACAGTAACAACAGATAAGATAATAATAAAATAAAACCCAATTACAACGCGATTACTGATAAAGCTCTTTATATATTGAAGAACATTGTCTATTCAGCACCATTGCTTGATAGAGTTAACAATATGAAGTTGGCTAGTGTACTAGGGCTGTTGTTTGTAGTTGCGGCGTTCGCTGACGATGAACTGCCTCTAGCTGAGCCATGTGATCCTGAAGCGTGCGTGCTTCCGGATTGTAGGTGCTCGACTACTGAGATACCTGGGGGATTAGACGCTAGGGATACACCGCAGGTTAGTAATAATCGTCTCATGCTATACAAACATCGCTGGTGCCTTACGGCCCCCCTAGACAAGTGGCGTTTCTAAAAAACGCTACGCTTGAATTTATGGAAATGACATTACAACTCGATAAGTAGATCACGTGACTTATGTCATTTCCATACATGAAGCGTAGCGATTTATAGAATCGCTTGTAGATGAAGCCACTTGGCTAGGGGGGCAGATCTTCTATCAGCAGTCACAGACGTGGTTCTATGACTTTTGTCCTTCCTATATTTTCTTCTAATTTGTGCGGGTGTCTCGACAATTTAGCTTTTCTCAGAGACCTATCGAGGGTCAAACTTTGACGTCATCGTTGGATCACGTCCCTTTTCCCACTTACTTAAGAGCTGAACCTATTAATTAGAATTCAGTTATTTCTACCCTTCGCGTTGCAATTTCCTACTATTTGGGATGGAACCCACTAGTCCATATAAGGTGAAATCACCTATATGTTTGACCAAACATAAAACTTCAGATAATAATAGGCTTAGATTGTTGATCTTCTACTTTCCCCAAAGCTTTGTCCTGTCGATATACAAGTTTTATGAAATCCTGTTATACACTCTTCATGTTTCACCTTTTAGTTATCTTTTTCCTATTATCAATCTATTAAATCTTTCGTTTTATATTTCTAGTTCGTCACAGTAACCTTCGACGATGGAGTTAACGTCAACAATATTTTAACTTACCGTGAGATCCTCTATAACCGCGTCAACAAGAACGGTTGCCAAGCCGGCGCCACCTTCTACATCAACCATGAGTATACCAACTATCAGCTGGTCAACGAACTCTACAACAATGGCTTCGAGATCGCTCTGCACTCTATCAGCCATCAAACTCCTCAAACGTACTGGGCTGAAGCAACTTATGATGATATGAAGATGGAATTCGCTGATCAGAGATCTCAGATGGCACATTTCGCTAATATTCCTTTTGATGCTCTTAAAGGTCAGTATTAACAACGTCTTTGACGACAGTTTAAAATAGTAGATAATTCATAATTTCAAAACGTGTTAATAACTTACTCTGCTTTTGAATACCTCCTCATAGCAAAGGCTACCTGTGTTAATACTTGCAGCTCTCTATTTAGATGAACTACTTACTCAGGACCTTTAGTATCTCATGGGTCTATTCGTCGGTGTAAAACCACAATTGACAGTGACCACTTCTTCAAAGGTCCGGCTTCTTAAGATAATCTCTTCTTGAAACATAGTGTGCGTTGCAAAAAGCGGTTATTTCAAGAATGTCTAATTCTGTCTGTCTATAAAAGAGATACCCACTTTTTAAAAACCCTTATAAAGAACACGATCTAGTAAACTAAAACTTCTCAAATTCAAATTTATAATAAAAGTATTTAATTTTTCTAGGAGTCCGCATCCCCTTCCTCCAAATGGCAGGCAACACCAGCTTCCAAGTGATGGCCGACTTCGGTCTCGAATACGACTGCTCCTGGCCCACTGTCGCCCAGACCAACCCTGGTCTCTGGCCCTATACCCTGGATTACGCGTCTACCCAGGACTGCACAGTACATCCGTGCCCTACAGCCTCGATCCCCGGGGTCTGGGTGCAGCCAATGGTGACGTGGACTGATCTTATTGGCTTCCCTTGCTCGATGGTCGATGCTTGCTTCGCTTTGTAAGTACTTTTAATTGTCTGTCTTTAGCAACTCTTAAGTCTATCGTGATAGAACAAGGCATCACCAAATGACTCACTACAATCTGCTGGTAATCCTTTTCTGGCTTCTTCAGACACATTGGGCTAAATCAAAGGTATACGACAAAAAGGGCTCCAAAAAGATGTTCAGATGCGAAAAAATTATATGTCACGCATCAGTTTTTGCAAGGGTGAACAGTGCATATGTGATTTGGAAAGGCATCTGCTATATTCGCGATACTCAGAATTGAGGGAATGAGAATAAAAAGTCTATCGCAGGTCAAGTAGAGCCTAGTTACAAATGTATGTTGGGTCCATCAGCCGGAAGACGGCAGAGGCTGATCATAGCAGAGTTCAGTAAAGAACAGATGCACACATCTCTTGGCATTTCAAAATTTACAACAATTATCATTTGCTGAACGGTAGAGTCTATTGAAAGACATTAAGGCCGGATTACTAAATCGATCTCAAGATTGAGATGCTGTTTTTAATAGATGTTCCATACATTAAACTGCATCTTAAGATCGATCTCAACATTGAGTTGCATTTATTAATACAGGCCTAAGTCCGCTAACCTGCACTAGCCAAGCATGGTGGTAGCCTAAATCTCTATAGCATTGTGATAATCATCGTCTAAAATGGTTCCCTTCGGTGAACCTATGACATAACCTGTAATATTCTTCATTCACAGCCCTGACCGCGAGAACGAAGACGCGTGGTTCCAGTTCATACTCACTAACTTCGAGAGGCACTACCTTGGTAACCGCGCACCCTTCGGCTTCTACATCCACGAGTGGTACCTCAACGCCTACCCCGCGGTGAAGAGAGCCACGATCAGGTTCATGGATATGATCAACAACCTGAATGATGTCTTTATGGTAAGTTTTTGAAATGATATTCCGTCCTGCTAATTCTTCTGAACCCTTTTGTTATCCTAATCCTTCCACCGAATACTCCTACTCAACTCAAATTTGAGAGCTGCTTAACTTTGATGCACTATACAAAAAATATCAGATAGCGACGTCAAAAGGCTCGAATTTATCTCAAAGTTAAGGTGGTCTTAAGATGCTGTTTTTGACAGATGTTCTATACATTAAACGTCAAAACAACATCTAGGGATCGTCTCAACTTTGAAATGCATTTATTAATACGAGCCGTGGAAAGTACTTAAACAATTTGAGTAGCCTTTGAGTATTCGGCCGTTAGTCCTGCAGAAGGACTAGGATAACATTAGGCCAACAGCCTCACATACCAAACCGAGTCAAAAATAGATAATCTATGCAAAGAGCTAAAGTTATTTCTTGGTATGTGCTCCCAATTGGCCGTTTTCACATTACACGGCACGGCAGCGGCGACGGCTGTCACTGAGATATTTTCGGGGTTTTCATTGGTCAGTAACCAATGACAACTGGTCACTGACCAATGAAAACCCCGCAAATATCTCAGTGACAGCCGTCGCCGCTGCCGTGCCGTGTAATGTGAAAACGGCCAATTGGATGAAATGAAATTTCGAGCCGCCATACTTATAAATTAAAAAAAAAAAAAACATGTCATTCTTGATACTTGTAGCACCCTCTAGTGTTTGCGCTCGACAAAAGTTATGTCGGCGATTCTATCATCTCACCACGATTCACGATGGCGCCACCAGTCTACTTAAAATAGTTCCAAACACTCCCACCTCTCCAAATTGTCTTCAAGAATATATCTTCTTCATCTTATCCTACGCTCATCATCATTAGCCTATTGCTGTCCACTGCTGGACATAGGCCTCCCTCAATGCTCGCCACTGAGCTCGGTCTTCAGCTCTTTGCATCCAGTTTTTGCCAGCCAACTTCCGCAGGTCGTCACTCTACCTGGCCGCAGGGTGTCCTACACTACGCTCAACAGCATTAACATTAAATAATTGAATCTTCACAGGTGAACTCCGAAGAAGTGATCGAATGGGTGAAGAACCCCGTCCCTATCCCGGAATACACACAGAAGGCTTGCAAGGAGTTCATCCCCACCACTTGCACCCCCGCCAGCTGCGGCCCACTCACTGCAGACCACAACGGGGTCAGTATTTCTGATACTTTCCGATATTTTATGGCACTTTCCGATATTTTATGATACTTTCCGATATTTTATGATACTTTCCGATTTTTTATGATACTTTCCGATATTATATGACACTTTCCGATGCTGACTTGTACAACTATCTGCGGTGTATACCTATCACCGGACAAGCGGGCTATACTAAGGAGAAGGAGGTATCCGGCTCTCTCACTCATCGTACGAAACGTAGCTGTAATAAATAGCAACTTTACGCCGATTTTCTGTTAGAGGCTGGTACCCCGTTCGAGCCAGCCCATATAATATATGAGCTGCAGTCAATTGGCTACAGCTTGGCTCTACCACTTTTGTGCTTACGAGCCGTCATTAATGCGATCCAAAGTGTATGTTCAATGCTATAATTTATGATTGTTTGTTCACAGTTGGAGTACTGGATGCAGATTTGCAACGTGTGCCCGAGTGTATATCCTTGGCTTGGCAATCCTCTCGGACAATAAATCTTAGTAAATAATATATTTTATTACATAAGTTACAAAGTATTTTTATTTTGCACCCTATCACAGTACAGTACCTACATAATTATAGGTCTAGGAAGTTGCAACTGAGTGATTAACCTAGGACAGACCGACCCACAGACGGTCAGACGGCCGGACGACCGGACATATAAATGGATGGACGGACGGATGAACGCGCGTTGGAGGGATAGATGGACTGGATGATTTTAAAATATTCCTCATAAGGAGTATAGAAACACAGCAACATTGATTTACAAAGCGAAATGCATGATAATGCAACTCTAACATGATTTCGAAGTTCGCTTGGAGAGTGTCCACGTAAAATTAAAAGGCAAACTATTTTACAAATAAAGAAGTAGTATATGTAGTAATATCAGTTATCTGGTTTCCATAGTACAAGCTCTGCTTAGTTTGGGATCAGGTAACTGTGTGTACAAAAATGTCCCAGGATATTATTATTATTATTTTCTTATCAATATTAGTGTAATGTAGTTTGCCATACAAATATCTTACTTAGATGCTATGATTATGCACATTTTTTTATTTTTTTTATAGTTCAACGGTGGCAAAAAAGCTTACGGCCCGCCTGATGTTAAGCAGTTACCGTAGCCTATAGATGCTTACAATACCAAAGGCATTGCTCACACACTGCCGACCTGAAGGGGAGTGGGATGGAGGGAGGGGGAGGGGGGATGGGCTTTCGGCTCTCTCACTCATCGTACGAAACGCATCTGTAATAGCTGCTTTACGCCGATCTTCTGTGAGAGGGTGGTACTACCCCGGTCGAGCCAGCCCGTTTATGAGCTGCAGTCACTAGGCTACAGCTTGGCTCTACCACCATTGAAAATATATGATGAATTTTCATCTATGTGCATAATTTACAGTTCGCTGACGGTGAGGGAAAACATCGTGAGGAAACCTAAATATCCCTCGGGATTATGTAATAGTCAGTTCCTGTATTTTGTTCCTGCGACAAGGTTCACCACCTGTCACGTTGGGTTCTGACTATCTGGTGAAACGTAGGCTTTGAGTTGGTTAATACCTATAATTATGTTTCAATTATTTACCTCCATGGTGTATGGCCAGTCCTTTTTTTGAGACTTGGCCTCCACCCACCCCCACAACTGTCTGTAAGCCAGGATCGACAATGGTGTCCAACGATGACGCTAAAGATTGACCCTCGACGAGTCCCGGGGACAAGCTAAGTTGTCTTGGAACCCGCACGAATTTAATAAAAAATGGATAGGAGGAGTTGGAAGAAGATTATCCATTGATGGCAAATATGAAACCCCCTAACATTGCAATGCTGACTTCACCAGACCAGCGATATCCACGCATCCGTTAGGGTGCGTTTCCTTTGATGCGGAGCTGGGCGGAGCGGAGCGGAGCGGCGGACTGTGATTGGCCAACTGTGATGGGCCAAGAGCGGAGTGGAGATTTCGAGCACTGTGATTGGCCAATTCACGGTCCGCTCCGCGTGAGTGGAAAAGCACCCTTATCGCACTCGCAATTAAGGGCCATAACACACGGGGACGTCATGGCGACGTTGCCAGCTACGTATCCAAATAATTTGTATTGATGGCAACGTCGCCAGTCCGTAGCCAGGTGTGTTATTGTTATTATAGCTCTAATAAATAAAAAAAATAAAAAATTACTTCACGACTTTTATCCCCATTCGGGGCTAGTCAGAGGCTTGAGTGGCCGTACACCACCACATTATGGAGGTATTATCCAACTCAAAGCCCACGTTTCACCAGATAGTCAGAACCCAACGTGACAGGTGGTGAACCGTGTCGCCGTGTATACAGGAACTGACTATTACCTAATCCCGAGATATAGGTAGGTTTCCTCACGATGTTTTCCCTCACCGTTAGCGAACTGTAAATTATGCACATAGCTGAAAATTCATCCATTGGTGCATGCCCCACCGGGGATCGAACCTGGGACCTTCTGGTTGCTAGTCCAACCTGTTCACCCCTAGGCTACCAGTCGCTTAAAAAGAAATAAGAAGTCATTATTCGCCAGAAGTTGAGCCGTATTCGCAATACCAACAACAACATTATTTTCCACGACTCAGTCGTACTGTGTCTATGGACTTCGTTTAGTAGGACATACTATTTTCGACACTCACATGTTTCCCTCTCTCTTGGTAATGTCTTGGCCCCTGGCCTTACCCTTTTTAAACCGACTTCAAAAAAGGAGGAGGTTTCTCAATTCGACCGTATATATATTTTTTTTTTTTTTTTATGTGTGTTCGCGGATAACTTCGTCGTTTATGAACCGATTTTGATGATTCTTTTTTTGTTGGAAAGGAGATATTCCAGCGGTGGTACCATGATAAGGAAACCAGGATCTGACGATGGCATCCCAGAGAAATCGAGGGGAACCTTCGAAAATCGTAGGAGCGACTAGTGCGTTTGTAATTTTTTTCATTAGGTATTTTAAAGCACTACTATTTTATGAAGGCCTGGAGTCGATCTGATGATGGAGCCGAAAGACAGTCGAGGGAACTCTTCAACGATTAACAACAATTACCTGGTGTTTGGGCTTGATTAATTTGTATTGATGAGAACTTTACACCTAGATGGGTTGTGACTGTAATTAGGGGTCTGATGATGAAGACGAAGGACAGTTAAGGGAACTCCTCAACGTTTTACAGTAGCTACCTTGTGTTTGGGCTTGATTAATTTGTATTGATGAGAACTTTACACCTAGATGGGTTGTGATTGTCATTAGGGGTCTGATGATGGAGCCAAAAGACAGTCGAGAGAACTCCTCAACGATTTACAGCAATTACCTGGTGTTTGGGCTTGATTAATTTGTATTGATGAGAACTTTACACCTAGATGGGTTGTGACTGTTATTAGGGGACTGATGATGAAGACGAGGGACAGTCAAGGGAACTCCTCAACGTTTTACAGTAGCTACCTTGTGTTTGGACTTGATTAATTTGTATTGATGAGAACTTTACACCTAGATGGGTTGCAACTGTCATTAGGGGACTGATGATGAAGACGAGGGACAGTCAAGGGAACTCCTCAACGTTTTACGGTAGCTACCTTGTGTTTGGGCTTGATTAATTAGTATTGATGAGAACTTTACACCTAGATGGTTTGTGACTATCATTAGGGGTCTGATGATGGAGCCAAAAGACAGCCGAGAGAACTCCTCAATGATTTACAGCAACTACTTGGTGTTTGGGCTTGATTAATTTGTATTGATGAGAACTTTACACCTAGATGGGTTGTGACTGTCATTAGGGGACTGATGATGAAGACGAGGGACAGTCAAGGGAACTCCTCAACGTTTTACAGTAGCTACCTTGTGTTTGGACTTGATTAATTTGTATTGATGAGAACTTTACACCTAGATGGGTTGTGACTGTCATTAGGGGACTGATGATGAAGACGAGGGACAGTCAAGGGAACTCCTCAACGTTTTACAGTAGCTACCTTGTGTTTGGACTTGATTAATTTGTATTGATGAGAACTTTACACCTAGATGGGTTGTGACTGTCATTAGGGGACTGATGATGAAGACGAGGGACAGTCAAGGGAACTCCTCAACGTTTTACAGTAGCTACCTTGTGTTTGGGCTTGATTAATTAGTATTGATGAGAACTTTACACCTAGATGGGTTGTTCTGTCATTAGGGGTCTGATGATGGAGCCAAAAGACAGCCGAGAGAACTCCTCAACGATTTACAGCAATTACCTGGTATTTGGGCTTGATTAATTTGTATTGGAGAGAACTTTGCACCCATATAATAATAATAATAATATCCTGGGACATTTTTTACACACGGCTACCTGATCCCAAACTAAGCAGAGCTTGTACTGTGGAAACCAGATAACTGATATTACTACATATACTACTTTTTTATTTGTAAATACATACTTAATATACATATACATCCAGACTCCGGACATACAGACATGTTCATGCACACAAATGCATGTCACGGGTAGGAATCGAACCTACGACCTGCAGCGTGAATGTCGCCTCCGCGCCAACCACGCTAACGGGCCCGTATGGATATGGATTATAAGTGCCATTACAGGTCTGATGATGGAGACCATAGACAGTCGAGGGAATTCCTCAAAGATTTACAGCAGTTACCTTTTGTTGGGTTTACTTCATACGGTTCAATATGCCAAAATGTTCATTGGTATGGCGCCACTAAAAATCGTGAAATAAAATTATTTTTATAAAAAAAAACAAACCGACTTCAAAAAAACCTGGATCACTAAAAAGCCTGAAATAATATTTCTATTACCACCTCTGCCTAACCCTTCGGGAAAACCAGACGTGATGGTGTGTTATCGAGTATTTGGAGTCGGTGCCAATCTTGGTATGCCAAGTCTACCTACTATAGATTGGCACCGACCCCAAATACTCGATAACACACCATCACGTCTGGTTTTCCCGAAGGGTTAGGCAGAGGTGGTAATAGAAATATTATTTCAGGCTTTTTAGTGATCCAGGTTTTTTTGAAGTCGGTTTGTTTTTTTTTATTTAGGGTTCCGTACCCAAAGGGTAAAACGGGATCCTATTACTAAGACTCCGCTGTCTGTCTATCTGTCCGTCTATCACCAGGCTGTATCTCATGAACCGTAATAGACAGAGTTGACATTTTCACAGAAGGTGTATTTCTGTTGCCGCTCCAACAACAAATACAAAAATAAAATAAAATTTGAAAATAAGGGAGTCCCCTAACAAAATTTTGATTATTGAATACAGCGCACACTAGTAGCATATATTTTAAACATAATATGATTAGCTAATGATTTGACTATACTTAATGCTTTGCTACTCGATAATAGATGGCGTGGTAGCAAATTTTTTTCCCTCGATACCAGCCGGCGTTTTTGCAAAAAAAATTAAAAAACCAGCAAATCTTATAAATTTCAAATTGTTTGCAGGTACCAAAGCAATATCTAATACCTACATTTTGGTACGGAACCTTGGTGTGCGAGTCCGACACGCACTTGGCCGGTTTTTTCTAAGAATCGTGTAATCTACTTTTAATTACGTTGAATCGGTAGCTAACATTTACGTAACGCCAAATTTTACAAAACAATGCGATATTTATTGGTATCTTATCACTCTAATCAGACAATTAGCACTGATTACTGATAAACATAATAACGCATTGATTACGTGCGTATTTTTCTCTACTGTTGATTATGAATCTTATAAAGAACTCTACAACCAAAACTCCATATCAAATATTTAATACCCCAGTTTCTGTAAAATTTTTGGATTAGCTTAGAAAAAAAAACATTTTTTTTATGGAACTAAGGTGGTTTACAAGCGTTCGGCCCGCCTGATGTTAAGCAGTTACCGTAGCCTATAGATGCTTGAAATACCAAAGGCATTTGCTCGCACGTTGCCGACCTGAAGGAGAGTGAAATTAAGGAATCCATAACCAGTGATATCCATTGGTTAAACACGCTTCTTGCATGCCTGGATTCACACCCCGGCTCGCACCACTGGATTTTTCGAAATCTACATGCTAATCTAACTAATTATAACTTGTTTACGGTGAAGGCAAAACATCGTGAGGAAACCTGCATGTCTGAGAAAATCTAACCTATTTTATAAAGTCATGTGCTATCCTACCCGCACTGGGCTAGCGTGGTGGATTGTGGCATTAATCCCCTCGCACGGGTAGGCCCGTGCCCTAGAGTGGGACGTCATAAGAGCTAATTAGTATCTATTATTATTATATTTTAATAATCCATAATCATAACCGCACTTAATCATAATAGAGAATCTATCTACTATAAATTCTTTGAAGATATAATCGATTATCATTTTGTTTGGAAGGTTAGAACTACTGAAACGATACGAATCTCTAATCATTAGATAATACGTTTAATCTATTATTTATTTTTAATAAAATCTATTTGACATTAAAGGCATTATTAGGCATTAGAAGCACCTAGTTGACTGCCAATACTATTTGTCGCGGGAAAAGAGCAAAAGCGATTAATTTTGTTGATTTTCTAGAAGAATCCTTAGGGCCACCGCAGACATGCTACTTTTAGCGTCGGCGATCGGCGATTTTGATGCTGCGTCTCGCTTTTTCTCGCTCGAAGAAACGCGACGCAGCTTCGATACAGTCGCAAAATCGCCGGGTCACAAATTTTACGCCATTTGTGACCATTTTACGGGAATTTTGTGGAATTATCAGAAACCTATGATACCTCCTAACATTGCGATCACTAGACTTGTGCTCAGCACACCACTACATGCAGCGAAATACACACATCTGTTAACCCACTCGCAATTTGACACTAAAGTAGCGGCACGTTATGATGGCCGTGTTGATATGTAGAGGGGAAGAGGATGAACCTTATTGCAACGGAATAAGATTCATTTTAGCATAATTTTTGTTACATTCATAAATTTTTAAACTATCATTCTTATTCCGTTATAATAAGGTTTATTTTTTCCCTCCCGCCAAATGTCAGAACGGCCTTCGTAACGTGCCGCTAATATAAAAGGCATTTTGATGCTTATTGTTCTTATTTTTTATAGGACTGCGGTGGCAAAAAAGCGTACGGCCCGCCTGATGTTAAGCAGTTACCGTAGCCTATAGATGCTTACAATACCAAAGGCATTGCTCGCACATTGCCGACCTGAAGGGGAGTGGGATGGAGGGAGGGGGAGGGGAGGTGGACTTTCGGCTCTCTCACTCATCGCACGAAACGCAGCTGTAATAGCTGCTTTACGCCGATCTTCTGTGAGAGGTTGGTACTACCCCGGTCGAGCCAGCCCGTATATGAGCCGCAGTCAATTGGCTACAGCTTGGCTCTACCACCTCGTTGACTGGAAGATTAGCCGTATTAGCAGTATCGACACGTTTTCCACATTATTTCCCGGAAATCACTGAGCTGTACTGTGTCCATGGACCTCGTTTAGTGCGTAGTTCTCTAACCCGCAGTGGGCCACAACAAAAGTATATTTTGGTTCATCATCTCAGCCGAAAGACGTCCACTACTGGACATAGGCCTCCCTCAAGGTTCGCCACAATGACCAGTTTTACGCTGCCCGCATCCAGCGGATCCCCGCGACCTTCACCAGGTCGTCGGTCCACCTTGTGGGAGGCCTACCCACGCTACGCTTTCCTATGCACGGCCGTCACTAGAGAACTTTACGGCCCCATCGGCCATCCATTCTACGAGCAATATGCCCTGCCCACACCCACTTAAGTTTTGGTTCTGTTTCGTCATAAATCCGCTTATCTTCGAAGCAATTCGAAAAGTAAGGCAATGCATCAATAGATTAAAGCAACGTAACAATTCTTCGAAACGTTATCATATAAGCGATCTATTTTTAAATCACATCATCAGCGAATGCATGTGGCTGACTACGGAGATAAGATAATTATAAGCGCCGATAATTGAGGACTTGGCGCAGCGGTTCGGGTGGTTGCGGGTTCTATTCCCGGATGAGGCAAATTTCAGAAACTGCCTTTTGTTAATTTGTCCTGGTCTGGGTGTTACTGGGATTGCCCCCAGCCCATTCTACGGTACCTATGGTACAAGATGCGACCATACAGTTGGTATAATTTCTGTCTGGCGATACTCCGTACGGATTCCAAGACATCTTTGTTTTTCCCCGGGACTCGTCGAGGGTCAAACCTTGGCGTCATCGTTGGACACCATTGTCGATTCTGGCTTACAGGAGTAACAGTGGTGGGAGTGTGTGGCGGGCTGACTGGGGAGATACTTGTTATTTAAGATAATTAAAAACAAAATGTGGTAGAGCCAATATACGGGCTCGACCGGGGTACTACCACCAGGACCGCCACCTCTGACCTCTCACAGAAGATCGGCGTAAAGTAGCTATTACAGCTGCGTTTAGTACGATGAGTGAGATTACTGACAAACAATCGGTTACTGCTGTAATAGTCCGTTAGTGGATTGGTGAATGCGGCCCTTAATCACCTAAACCTAAGAATTATTTGAACGAAAAAACCCAGATTCGAATATATCAGATAAGAATGCATAAGAAAGCGCATTTAACACGAATACAAATCAATAAACGCTGATCTTTACATCCGATAAAATACTTAATCGATGGTAATTAAAGATAATCGGTCTATATATTATACCAGTCAGGAATACTTGTTGCCCATATCGAGTGACATTGCCAAAATGAGGTGGACGGTATTGGTACTCTCTTTGCTGGTTGTGTCAGCAATTGCTGATGACTTGCCACTGGCGGAAGAGTGTGACGAAGAGGTCTGCAAGTTGCCAGACTGTAGGTGTTCATCGACTGACATTCCCGGGGGACTGTTGCCAAGAGATACGCCACAGGTGAGTTTGAGCTTCTTCTTTATTTTATGGCTAGTGGCCAACCTGGTGTCAGAGTTGTTCAAGCTGCCCGAAGGCCTCTGACAAGGCTTGACGACTGCTGCCTAGAATACAATAACCGGGACCGGCTTCTTTTAAATTGCCATCCGAAGCACGGAGACGCTCAGTTCAAATGTCACTAAATGGACTGGTCTTGTCAAGCGTTGTTTGACCTCCAATCGTTTACCGATTAATGATTGCAGCCGGCTATAAGCGCGTCAGTTCACGAGGCACATCCCACTAATCTTATAAATGTGAAAGTTTAGATGGATGGATGGATGGATGTTTGTTACTCAATCACGCCAGAACAGCTGAACGGATCTGGATGAAATGTGGCACAGAGATAGATTATAGTCTGGAATAGCACATAGACTACTTTTTATCCTGATAGTATGTTCCCGTGGGACAAATGCTAGTCGAAGTCGCGGGCAAAAGCTAGTAGTATTATATATTCGGGACCTTGACAACAACTATCGGGGTGTAGCTGCCGACCCTGCTAGGCATAACAGCCGCCTGGCCGAGAGATCTTCCCTTAACCGCTAAAGATTTCTAAACTTCATAAATGCAAATTAATACTATTGGTTCCAGTTCGTCACAGTCACCTTCGACGATGGCGTGAACTACTTGAACATGAGGACCTATCGAGAGGTCCTGTTTAACCGTAAAAACTCTAACAGCTGCCCCGCTGGAGCCACCTTCTACATCAATCATGAATACACCAACTACCAGTTTGTCAACGAGCTGTATAACAATGGTTACGAGATCGCTCTTCACTCTATCAGCCATCAGACCCCTCAGACCTACTGGGCTACTGCCAGTTATGATGATATGAAGAAGGAATTCGGTGACCAGAGAGCTCAGATGGCTCATTTCGCTAACATTCCTTATGAAAATCTTCTTGGTAAGTTTAGAACCTCTTAGGGCCACCGCAGACATGCTACTTTTTGCATCGGCGATCGGCGATTTTGCGACTACATCGCGTTTTGGCGACTCTCTGCGGTCGGACGTAGCGACTGCTCCGATGCTAAAAGCGACTAAATCGCCGATTGCAGATGCAAAAAGTAGCATGTCTGCGGTGTCCCTTAGGTTAGCTTTACTACTCTACTAAGCCAACTAGGAACTCGGATGGAATGCGGCTTCCCCGCCCGCATACCGCCCGCACACCCGCCACCGCCTGCGGCTTCCCCACTGCCTTTTTTTGCGAGTGACGTCACATTTGACAGGTTACTAGTTGGCTTGGTGGATGAGTAACCTTTATCATTTTGTCTCATACGCTTTCTTTACCAAAGTAAATACAAACAAGATTCTCTTACTCTGAACAAATTTCCTGAAAAATTACTTAGGCTTTCGCGGACCCTAACAATTAGGAACAGTTTAGGAAAATGTCGCAGCATTTGTCAGCTCTTAACTGAAATCAGTTTTGAATATGAAGTTCTCCAGCCCATATTAGGTCAGTAGAGTATGGCCGCCTATCTTGTGGAGATTACTGATACCCGATTCCTAATAGATTAGCAACAGCCATTACTGATAATCTAAAGAGATAATCTTGAAGATTAATTACAATTTTGATGATACAATCATCAATTTATGATAAATTGAATTCATGTAGGCTATGGAGATGGCTATACTCTAGAGTTTCTCAACGAAATCGCATGAGGAATGAAGAGAAACATAGACGAACCAAGGTCACTCACATAGCTCAGCATTAGTAGACTGTAGTGAAAGTGGGCGAGGCACATAGCCCCTCAGAACCGATGACCGATGGGGTGAAAAGGGTCTTGAGTGGCGACTACGTACGAGATAAAGCGTGAGTAGGGGTGGGTAGGTATAGGGGCAAGGTGGACCGAAGAAACCACTGAATGCGAGTAGCACAGGACTAGTCGTTGTAGAAAACCTTAGGAGAAGCCTATGATCAGTGGCGGCCTTTATCTTACGGCATCGGATCGACAAGACAAAACAACAACTATTCCGAAATACAGTCTCTAAAGTGGAAAAATCCCTGATGATTCCTAACCACTTGTAGGAGACGGCACGATAAGAACAAGATCCCTGAAGGCGGCTACTCACGATGCAATTTCGTATTCAATCCATCGATTCAATTTGTTGAAGTCGAGACTAACTGTACTGAGTAGGCGTCAATTTGCCTCCTCACCGCACAATCACATCAACTCAAGTTGAATCAACGGATTGACTACAAAATTGCAACTTTCACCTTTAGTAGATTTAGAGAGAGCTCAAATTGGCTAACAGTTTGAACTACTATTATCAAAATTCTTTCATTGCAGGTGTTCGTCTGCCCTTCCTCCAAATGACCGGCAACTCCAGTTTCCAGGTCATGGCCGACTACGGTCTCCAGTATGATTGCTCCTGGCCCACCATTGACTATAACAACCCTGGTCTTTGGCCTTACACCCTTGACTACGCGTCTATTCAGGATTGTGTGGTCCCACCGTGCCCGACTGCTTCCATTCCCGGGGTCTGGGTCCAGCCTATGGTGACCTGGTTGGATCTGAATGGTGTTGCTTGCTCTATGGTTGACACTTGCTTCTTCGTGTAAGTTGTAAATACCTATTAGGACCTCCGCAGACTAGCTACTTTTAGCATCGGCGATCGGCGATTTTGATGCAGCGTCTCGCTCGTTCGCGCTGAAAGAAACGCGACGCAGCACCGATACAGTCGCAAAATCGCCGGTCGCCGATGCTAAAAGTAGCTAGTCTGCGGAGGCCCTTAATCATAGTATTATTCGCTTGGAAACATGAGGTCTAAACATGTGAAAAGGTTACAATTACAGCTCGCACTCTTGGAATTTTTGGTCATCATGGCAAATGGGGTATCTCATAGGGGTATGAGATTATTTTCTAACAATTCTTTCTTAATGCTTACCTACTGGTGGTAGATCCAAGCTGTAGCCAATTAATTGCAGCTCATATATGGGCTGGCTTTACCGGGGTAGTAACACCCTCTCACATGGTCGGCGTAAAGTCGCTATTACAGCTGCGTTTCGTACGATAAGTGGGAACCGGAATTCCAACCCTCAACCCCTCCCCTCATTCCTTCCCTCTGTGCCACTTCCCTTCGGGACGGCAACGTGCGAGTGAAGCCCATGATATTGCAAGCATACCTATAGATACCGTTCTGATGTTAAGCAGTTCGCATCCTACCACATAAAAAGAATCCTACGTTAAGACGATTCAAGACCCATCGAGTCCTATTTCTCTCTTTAGTCTCTTTATTAGACTGTGTGTCGTCTGATGGTGATATTTTTTGTCCCACAGCCCTGACTTGGAAGACGAAGAAGGCTGGTACCGCTTCATCCTGACCAACTTCGAGAGGCACTACCTCAGCAACCGAGCTCCCTTCGGATTCTATATTCACGAGTGGTACTTAAATACCAACCCTGCTGTGAAGAGGGCACTCATCAGATTCCTGAACCTCGTCAACAATCTTAATGATGCTTTTATGGTAAGTTTTAATACTTACAATAAAAGATGAAGAAGTTTGTTATCCCCTAGACCAGGGATTCCCAAACTGGGTTCCGCGGAACCTAGGGGTTCCGTGGAATAGTCATCAGGGTTCCGCCAAAATCCGCCAAAACCAGCGGTGCTGACCGTCCTGGATTATGAAGCATTCATAGATCTTCAAAGTTCATCCACATTAAAACACACATTTGAATCTGTATCTCTGAATGAGTTTTGGGTTAGTATTAGGAGTGAATACCCTGAAATAGCCAAAAAGGCTATCTTAACATTGCTCCTATTCGTTACAACGTATCGTTGTGAAACAGGATTTTCAGCCTACGTTTATACAAAAAACAAATACAGGTCAAGATTGGATGCTACCCCAGATATACGCATACAATTGTCGGACATAATACCAAACTATAAAACAATTCATAAAACAGTAAAACAACTTCATTCTTCTAAGAATGTGTTTCAATGGCGGCGTCTTCATCAGGCGCATGCCTCGCGCGAGCACTCAATTTTGACGTCGGAACGCATAGACGTAATGTCATAATATGAGTGCTCGGGTGAGGCATGCGCGCCATATGGACACATCTAATGGCGGCGTCTTCATTAGGCGCATGCCTCGCGCGAGCACTCACTTTTGACGTCGGAACGCATAGACGTAATTTCATAATATGAGTGCTCGGGTGAGGCATGCGCGCCATATGGACACATCTAATAGGTAATATTACACATTTCTTAAAAAATGATGTTCTTATATGAATTTCAGTGGATTTGTAATCTTTTGATATGGGGTTCCATAAAATAAAAGGTATTTGGTTGGTGTTCCGTTATCTTAAAAGTTTAGGAACCCCTGCCCTAGACTGCAGTGCTATACTGAACGACAAATACATCTCACGCGTGAATCTGACGCGTTGGGACGGGCCCGTTGGCGTGGTTGGCGTGATGGCGCCTTTCACGCTGCAGGTCGTAGGTTCGATTCCTACCCGGGACATGCATTTGTGTGCATGAGCATGTCTGTATGTCCCGAGTCTGGGTGTATATGTATATTAAGTATGTATTTACAAATAAAAAAGTAGTATATGTAGTAATATCAGTTATCTGGTTTCCATAGTACAAGCTCTGCTTAGTTTGGGATCAGGTAGCCCTGTGTAAAAAATGTCCCAGGATATTATTATTATCATTATTATTAATCTAGTGGTGAAATGGTGGTGGTGGTGCCCCATATTTCCATGGCACTTATGGATTTTGGAATACCGTTGATGCGCATCGCTAGGCGTCACCGCGCGTCTTTCACGATGCATAAATTCCATGGGCATATTATGAACTTCAATTCCCTTTGCCTCATAATATATGCGCGCCGCTGCTCTACGCTGCACCCCGTTCGACGTGAATCTTACTTCATACAGCCGCGTGTTGACTAGGGGACATATTCGAGAGACATGTCGCGATTAGTCGCGATTAGTCGCGGGATAATTACGTGCGACTGTCCGACGACAATGTGACAATATGATGTGTGTAAATGTGACGGGCCCGTTGGCGTGGTTGGCGTAGTGGCGCCTTTCACACTGCACGTCGTAGGTTCGATTCCTACCCGGGACATGCATTTGTGTGCATGAACATGTCTGTATATCCCGACCCTGGGTGTATATGTATATTAAGTAGGTATTTACAAACAAAAAAGTAGTATATGTAGTGTGTGTATGGACATTTTTTACACACGGCTACCTGATCCCAAACTAAGCAGAGCTTGTGCTATGGAAACCAGATAACTGATATTACTACATATACTACTTTTTTATTTGTAAATACATACTTAATATACATATACACCCAGACTCGGGACATACAGACATGTTCATGCACACAAAGGCATGTCCCGGGTAGGAATCGAACCTACGACCTGCAGCGTGAAAGGCGCCATCACGCCAACCACGCTAACGGGCCCGTCAGTACAATACGCGGCATAAAGGTTATACTTGGCCACTATCAACTCTATTTCTTCCTGCTACAGGTGAATTCCGCTGAGGTGATCGAATGGATCCAGAATCCAGTTCCATTGAATGAGTATGTGCAAAGGCCCTGCAGGACGTGGCTGGAGACCAACTGCCCAGCTGCCAGCTGTGGCCCTCTCACCGCTGAACATAATGCAGTTAGTAGTTCTCACATGCATTCCATTACAAAGGCGTCTTTATAGGACTGCGGTGGCAAAAAAGCGTACGGCCCGCCTGATGTTAAACAGTTACCGTGGCCTATAGATGCTTGCAATACCAAAGGCATTGCTCGCATATTGCCGACCTGAAGGGGAGTGGAATGGAGGGAGGGGACGCGCCCCCCCCCCCGTTTTTGGGGGGTTTGGGCTTTCGGCTCTCTCACTCATCGTACGAAACGCAGCTGTAATAGCTGCTTTACGCCGATATTCTGTGAGAGGGTGCTACTACCCCGGTCGAGCTAGCCCATGAGCTGCAGTCAATGAAACTTACATGATTGAACTTTCTTTACAGCTGACCTATTGGATCCAAATCTGCAATGTGTGTCCGGCTGTGTACCCGTGGCTCGGGAACCCACTGGGACAAGGACCAGAAGAAGAGACTACCACCGTTTTGTCGTCTGAATAAACTGTTAACTAATATTATTTTATTATTTAAGATAAATAAAACATAAATTATTTGTGCGCATTATTTAAATGATCCGACTAGCCCGTCAACTTCTTTACTACTAAGGGCCACCGCAGAATTGCTACTTTTTTGCATCGGCGATCGGCGATTTTGCGACTGCATCGCGTTTTGGCGACTCTCTGCGGTCGGAAGCAGCGACTGCTCCGATGCTAAAAGCGACTAAATCGCCGATCGCCGATGCAAAAAGTAGCAAGTCTGCGGTGTCCCTAACTCTTAGTTTACTTACTTTACTTGTTTGCTGAGCCTTGAAGCTACTGGCCGCTAATGTTATCTTCGAGAATTCTTCATTATAAATAGTAAAGTCCAGTGAATTATTAGAGATCAGTTGTTTCGCAATGGACAATTGTTACTGCCATACTGCTAAATATTATACAGAGTGGTGACGACATAACGACAATAACTGAAACCACATACTGGGTATCATGTCAGTAGTTCGTTCCTAGAAAAAAAACAAAATATATTCAAAGGTATAGGCCACGGGATGGCTTTTTTCTTCTACCATTTTAACTTTACGCCTACAAATGCACCGCCAAATACACCGACACCGAAGCGATTTTGCCACCCTTGTACCTACAGGTCAGTCGATGAGGTCAGTAGATAATGATAAAGGATTTAGTGTCACGTTTAGATTATTTCCGCATTTAATTTTTGTAAAATTTAAATTTTACAAACCCCGAAAACAATTTTACATTTTTTTTTTTCTACCCCCGAATGGGGATAAAAGTCGTGACGTTACAAACAAACAAAACTTAAATTTTACAATTTTGATGTAAACCCAATTTGACAATTTTAAAGTATTGTGATTGACTAGTAGGAGTCGTGTTTAAATTTATTGTCGTAATGTCGTCACCACCCTGTATGCTATTGAACTACCCCGGTAAAGCTAGACCAGATATGATCCCCAGTCGATTGGCTACAGCTTGGCTCTACCACCAGGACTTGGCTCTACCTGGCTTGTTCAAATTGTATTATAGAATTTGATGACCGAGACGAAGCGTAGAACAACGTAGCTGTAATTAACTATTATATAATTAATGGCCGGCGCACAGTGAGGACGTCAGGGCATGGCATTTAAATTTTTATCAATCGATTTTAATACTTATCCAATCGAAATAAGGTGCTCCAGCGTGTGCACCGAGAAAATACTCTGCGACACTCCGAGGTCGATCACCGAGCATTGAAATATATACCTTATTTGAATTGGATAAGTATTACGTTCGATTGATAAAAATTAAAATGCCATGCCCTGACGTCCCCTCACTGTGCGCCGGCCATTAGGCGCTTATCTTGGCAATCAATGCGTAGTAAGAAGAGTCTCTATAAAAGAAAAATGGATAAGAGTTTCTAATACATTTACTTTACTTCAATTTACATCAAGTAGTAACTATTCCATATCCGAATTGGTAAATCTAAGTCTTACCGAGATGTCAGTACTTAAAACTTAAACCATAATGAATATGGCCTAAACTTTACACTGGTAATTCTAAAAAGGGCATTGTCACATAATTTTAATTTAGAGAAGTACTCATGCGGTAAACTTGGACTTAAATGACGTCAGAACGTAAGAGAATATTTAAAAAAGACAGTAAAAAAGTATGGATAGTCTTCATATAACATGAGAAAGATACTACCTATGGTCTAAGATACACTGAAGAGCGACCTTCACCGATCGACTTACCGGATCAACCCTGGATTTTATCAAATAAAATATCTGTCTGAACATATACCAATAGGGTTGCCATACAGAATATGGTCAAGGATAAAAAAAGAAAATAAAGCTAAAAGCACGCATGCAGGGCTTCGTCGCGCGCAGCTGTTGTACTGCATTCTCCTCTATCGCATGAAATAGTACCCGGATGCGCAATACTTCTCTGTCAATCAATTTTTCAATTTCAAATTTTTAATTTCAAAGCCCGGCTACCGTTATTCTTGACTAGATTTTCGCAAGCAACACTATACACTGTATTCACAAAAAAATTGTCATCATTTTGATATAATTTTCATTAGGCAAGCAAGTCCGTGAAAATTGTTTAAAAAAATGATTTTTATAATTTTAATTAATTATAGCCATGACCATATTTTTTACGGCAACCCTATTGGTATATGTTCAGAAACATATTTTATTTGATTAAATCTAGGCATGCTCCGTTAAGTCGATGGGTGAAGGTCGTCCTTAAGCGTATCTAGTACTACTGTGTCTGGGAAGTAGGAAAGAAAAAGAAGTAAGAATGCCTTCTCTATCCCTTTGCAACTTTTTGACTTTAACACCAAAATTACGCTATAAGCTCCTTAAGTTTTTGAGTCTCACTTATCCGTTGGATACTTATCTTTATTTTTGAACAGCACGTCAAAGCTCAGAACTTTTCAAATAGTAGCGTTCGCACAGAGATCTAATTTAAACTTATATGAGAAGACAATGAGCAGAAATGGTCCAAATATCCACCACTTCCGAGACCTACTCATATTTTTTGACAGCTTATTTTGTTGAACTGTCTTTGCAAAAGTTACTCAGTACTTAGTGGTCCATCGAGTTACGTAGGTCTCGTCAAAGGTGGATATTTGGACCAAGTCCCATACAATTTTGCCCAATGTCTTTTCAATTAAGTATGAAAATGGATGCAAAGAGCTGAAGACCGAGCTTAGTGGCGTGCATTGGGCGAGGCCTATGTCCAGCAGTGGACAGCTATTAGCTGATGATAATGATGATGATAATGGTGATGATGAAAATGGATTATACTGAAACTCTGACGTCACTTCCACAAACTCTCTACTATCCGTTAATAACTAGATACAGATTAAGTACTTAAATATCAGGGGTGATACGTTTTGAGTCAATGAGTGTAACTTATCACTAAGTTATAATAAACAATGTATGAATACATTAAGTTAATGTTGGCAAGTGTAAAATTTTGTATTACCTGGTTGAGATGTTAAAATGACAAGCACGACAGCCTCAATATGTTTTATTTGTAAAGCAAAGAATAGAGAGTCAGAAGGGCTAGACAAGTGGCTGATGTCTACAAGCGTTCGTTCAAATCGCTACGCTTCATGTATAAAAATGACATAAGTCACGTGATCTACATAGCAACTTGTTGTTGATCTACATAGCGACGTTTGACATTTCCATACATTGTGAAGTCTATTCTATTCTATTCGATAGCGATAGCGATAGCGTTCATGCCACTTGTCTAGGGGGGCTGGTATGATGACCGCTTGGCGTAGTGGTTCGAGAGTAAACCACTCAGCTCACTGCATCTAACAGTTACAGGTTCGATTACTGCCAGATGGAATTTGGGAAGCAGCTTTGTTGTTATTTTACCCTGGTCTGGGTGTCACTGGGATCGTCCCAATACAAAATATGGCACCCATTATTCCAGCCTTGCTTAGTTTGGGACTATACTATTGGTTTATTTGTCTGGCGATATTCATATTTGGCGGCGATATTTAATTATCAAATAAATAATAATATTAATAATCATTTCATTTAAATAATTCAATGACAATCATAAAAGGTTACTCCTGGAAGCTAGGATTGACAATGGTGTCCAACAATGACGCCATGGTTTTACCCGATGAGTCCCGGGGAAAAGCTAAGTTGTCTTGGAACCCGCAAATTACAGGAGTAACAGTGATGGGAGTGAGTGGCGGGCCTAGTCCAGTAAAAAAGTATCGTAATAAGTGTTAGTCATCTTAACTTCCCAACAAGACAATATTATAATAGACACAGACACAAATACAGCTATTTACATTAGATACCACTACAGAGTATTTACAAATAACTTTGACAATTACAATGAAAGAGATGGTAAAGATGAAAGATTTAATGCTAAAAGGAATAAAGCTATCACTTTCCTAATACGATAAGTTATTAAGGTTACCTTAGTAACTAGAATATTTACAGATGATGATGTTATTGTAACTGTTTCAGAATTTCAACATTAATGCTAAAAAGAAAAAAAATCTCGAATGCACTCTTGTTTTCAAAGGAAAATGCTAAATGAATTCAAATTCTGGTTCAGTTAATGACTGTTTAGGGTTCCGTGGTCCTTACCAGGAACCCTTATGAGGTCATCCGGTCCATCCGTACGTCCGTCCTAGTTTGTCAGTGTCATAACTTCTACAGTTTTTGTCGAAAGTTGATGCAGTTGAATCTATGTTGAAACTTTGTAACAGTTCAAAGAATCAAAACAGTAATGATGAACAAAATCACTTCCCTGATGAGGTAGAAAATCAAATTGTGTAACATTACACAATAAAATCATTAATATTTACATTTGGACATAAATAAGAAATAACTTACAAATACCTGAACTACATCTATTAACAGAAACGCTATTTACAACTTTGTACATTAATAAAAATAAAATAAGTTAGTAATACTGTAAATAATTTTAAAGCTTATCAGAAAATAAATGATCACTAAAATACGAATTAAAATTAAATATCAGTCAGTTTTTGATGTTTGTGAATCAGATCGAAAATAAACGAGAGAGTCTCAAAAATATAACGAAGACATCAAAGCAGAGCTTTCATACGAACACAGGGTTATTGGTAAAACACTAACAACCTTGCAGGGGCGTATTACTGACATCAAAAACAACAACTTTTGTTCTATGACTTTTTACAAAACAAAAAAGAAATTAACAAAAAATCACACTCTAAAATGTATGAAACAAGAAAATATGCTCATCTAGAGGATAGCCGTGGTCCGTTTAGGTACTTTAGGGCAAAGTGGAATACAACCACGTACCATGTCTTTCCTCTAGATGAGAAAAAAAGAATTTCATACATTTTAGAAAGTGAGTTTTTGTTATTATTTTTTTGTTTTTGTAAAAGGTCATAGAACAAAAGTTGTTGTTTTTGATGTCAGTAATACGCCCCTGCAAGATTGTTAGTGTTTTACCAATAACCCTGTATAGTGTTGCTGTTTTCAAAATCAATTAATTACAATCTGTACCTTACGTTACTCAAGTAATGAGTAATATGCTTTAGCTTCTATCAGCTTTTAATAATTGTTATTATACGATTAATTTAATGTTAGCTTCATATGTTTTATGAATATTGAAAAATTCAGTTCATAAATACTTACTTCATCTTTCTAATAGTACAAATACTACTTATGAACTATGTTACTATTACTTTTACATGTCAAAGTAAGATTCGTTCTTCAATTCATTTGGTACGTCCAGATGCCTCGCATGCCTCGCCCGAGCACTTTGAATTTTGATGTCGGAACGCATAGATAACATGAGTACTCGGGTGAAGCATGCAAGGCATCTGGACGCACCAAATTAACATCAAAATTTTAAAGTATGTAAGTTTTAAGTAACTCTCCTTCTAATTTGTAAATTGGAAGCATCTCTATGAAAATTGCTTAAGATTTTTGCAACCATAGATTATTTTATAGATATCGCTACAGAACTCGACTCATTAACATTGTTAGATCATAGTCACTTCTGCCTAAGAAACATCACGATAGCGATAGACCGTAAAAAACTTGCAGTGCACTTGTTAACACGACCCAAAGTGACTGTATAAATTCTTACGGCCTCTGAATCATTGCTTGTAAAAGACACCCTCAACTCGTCTACGCTGTAAATATCACCTCTATTTCTAATTACAAACATGATGGTCGCGTTTAAACCGGCATATCTTGCAGTGCACTTGTTAGCACGACCCAAAGTGACTGTATAAATTCTTACGGCCTCTGAATCATTGCTTGTAGAAGATAACCTCAACTCGTCCTGTATTTCTAATTACAAACATGGTGGTCACGTTTAAACAAGCATATCTTGCAGTGCACTTGTTAGCACGACCCAAAGTGACTGTATAAATTTTTACGGCCTCTGAATCATTGCTTGTAGAAAAATGCCCTCAAATCGTCTACGCTGTCAATATCACCTCTATTTCTAATTACAAACATGATGGTCGCGTTTAAACCGGCATATCTCGCAGTGCACTTGTTAGCACGACCCAAAGTGACTGTATAAATTCTTACGGCCTCTGAATCATTGCTTGTAGATTATACCCTCAACTCGTCCACGCTGTAAATGCACATCTATTTCTAATTACAAACATGATGGTCGCGTTTAAACCGGCATATCTTGCAGTGCACTTGTTAGCACCACACGGAGAGACGGGATTTCTTACGGCCTCTGAATCATTGTGGAAAAAAATGCCCTCAACTCGTCTACGCTGTCAATATCACCTCTATTTCTAATTACAAACATGATGGTCGCGTTTAAACCGGCATATCTCGCAGTGCACTTGTTAGCACGACCCAAAGTGACTGTATAAATTCTTACGGCCTCTGAATCATTGCTTGTAGATTATACCCTCAACTCGTCTACGCTGTAAATTTCACATCTATTTCTAATTACAAACATGATGGTCGCGTTTAAACCGGCATATCTCGCAGTGCACCCGACAGCACCACACGAATCGGCAGCGGCACTTCTCCTCATGGTCTCTGACTCGAGTCTGGTAGCCGCGCCCGCAGCAGAGCAGCCGGCACCCGTCGAGCCCGGCGGAGGTGCGGTTGCAAGTGCGGCCGCGGGTGCCGAGAATTCCAAGCCTGGAATTGATAAATATAAAAAATAATATCGCCAGACAAAACACCAACTGTATGGTCCCAAACTAAGCAAAGCTTGTACTATCGGTGCTACACAATGGACTGGAAGCGATCCCAGTGTCAAATCGTAAGATGACCTGCAATAACTGACATAGATCTCTGCAAAGTTACATTGGCATTGGGAGGGATATCGCTTGCGGAACCGATAAATATAATAATAATAATAATAATTTAGCCCATTTAACGTCCCACTGCTGGGCACGGGCCTCCCCTCATTGCGAGGGGGATTAAGGCCTGGCGGAACCGATATTAAGGGTAAAAAAATCTTGACGTGTAGGACGTTGACCACAAGGTGAGACAATGGCATCGCACGCGTTGCAAGAAGCCGGTGGGTGCGCTCGTACCAAAGGATCAGTATAGGTCCTAAGAAGAATGAGAAAAATCTTCTGAAACTTATATACCTACTTAATAGACCTGAGATAAACGAATATTAGTGCTCTAAAAACAGCACATTTAACTATAGCTACATATCAATGAATTCAAGCCATACGCCAGGCTGTTGTTAGAAAGAGATGAATATACACTGTGGCGTTATAAGCTACAAAATCACTGGCGCGCGCGCGTGCAACCATGCAGCCGCGACGCCGGGTGGCGCGTGACTAAGTGGATGTCGGGTAGTTACCTTGCATTCATTTCGCCAAACAAAGGTTTA
This sequence comes from Drymonia ruficornis, assembly GCA_947859195.1. Classification (NCBI taxonomy): domain Eukaryota; kingdom Metazoa; phylum Arthropoda; class Insecta; order Lepidoptera; family Notodontidae; genus Drymonia; species Drymonia ruficornis. The sequence continues at coordinate 4,563,862 of OX401927.1, forward strand.
ATACATCTTTGACTTACTCATCATTCGGTTCACAGTAATCTGGAGAGTCTTCTAAGTACACCAAGTCAGTCTTGTTCGGTTTCTTCATATCCGCGTGAATTGGCCTCAGCTTCCTGATGTTCTTGCCTTTCTTTCGCTCCACAACCTGAAGATAAGGATGTGAGATATTTTATTAATTAATCAGAAAGCAATAGCTACGTAGTTAGGGCATCATTATGGAAGCTAACACTGAACACTTAATTGATGGAATCAGGCGTAACTTTGCGAAAATCCATTGTTAAACAATTATAGAGAAATTATTGAGATTATTGGCTCAGTCGCAGCCCAACCATCCTGAGGATGCCTCGTTTAGAGACGAAACACGTGTCCAATTTATTTTGGATTCGCTTTGTCTGCGGAGAATTGCTAATTGTTAGGGTCCATGACTCATGACAGACATACTCTCGACTGACAGGGAGTTCGGTCTTGTTGGCCTCTTCTATTATCGATCAATTCATTTGGTTTATAATTTTGGAGGTTGACAATTCCGAGGGTCAGTGGTGGGTCTCTCTCTATAATTGTTTTACTGAACACTTAGATTTATAATGAGTCTTAGTGCGCACTTCATAGATACCACCCTGAATGCGGCAAGAGCACTTTAGCGAAGACCAATCATAATTCTAAGTGCGTTTATAATGTTTTCTCAGGTGGGAGTGCTTTCGCGGAGGCCAAAAAATAATCTATGATCGGACAATTTCATTTTATGAATATTTTATGTATGCATAGTCTAAATTCATATCAAAACCCGAATCCCTTTTGTATTTACCAAAGTCATGCAAGTAACTAAGTTCTTTCCATACCTTTTTGATATCTTCTCTTCTACCGACCTTAACATGCGAAGCTCCCTCATACCGGGTGGAGAGCGCGTCACCCACCAGCCTCAGCTGAGGGAGACGCCGCCAGCACACCCGCACTGAACATGAGCCGGACATGCCGTGGCACTTGCAGACACGCTGCATACGACCCCGAACAGCCTGGAAACGAAGAAGATCCTGAATCGATCGTGGTCAAAGAACGAAGATATTTAGGGACTTATGAATGGGCCACCGCAGACATGCTACTTTTTGCATCGGCGATCGGCGATTTTGCGACCGCATCGCGTTTTAGCGACTCTCTGATGCTAAAAGCGACTAAATCGCCGATCGCCGATGCAAAAATAACAAGTCTGCGGTATCCCTAAACTTTAATATCGTTCAGCAACATTAACCATATTTTTTATATAACCACAGATAAAGCAGTGGTAGCCGATTGGTTAAGCACGCGTCTTGCGGGCTCAAGGTCCTAGGTTCAAACCCTGGCTCACACCTCTGGATTTTTCGAAATCTATGTGTAAATCATAACTTTAATATGATTATCACTTGCTTGCGGTGAAGGAAAACATCGTGAGGAAACCTGCATGTCTTTAGACATGTGAAATCCACCAACCCGCACTGGGCCAGCGTGGTGGATTATGGCCTGAATCCCCCTCGCATTGAGGGGAGGCCCGTGCCCAGCAGTGGGACGTTAAAAGGGCTAAATTTTTTTTATTTTTATTTTTAACCACAGATATAATAACTACCAGCTCACGAGTTTAGGACCAGTCAAATTGCTATCCGGGGTACTATAACATCAGTTGTAACAGTCTTATTTCTATGGCTATCAGCCTACATTGTTATTTTTGTCTCTCGCTTTAGAACGGAGGGATGTGTATAATCTTCTTTCAACTCCTCCTATCCTTTCTTTTAATTAAATACGTGCGGGTTCCAAGAAAACTAAGCTTTTCCCAGGGACTCGTCGAGGGTCAAACCTTGGCGTCATCGTTGGACACCATTGTCGATCCTGGCTTATAGAAATAAAAGATACAATAACTGGCGGCAAACGAGCGTACGGCCTGCCCTTATGTGGTTAATAATATCCTGGGATTGGTTTCAGATATAAACAAAGAGATTACCCTTCGTCCTGCCTCGTTGTTGTGAAGGTTGACCAGACCCTCATCAGAGCTCTTATCCTCTTTGGAATCCACGAAGTCTTTGCTGTACATCTCACCATACCGAATGTCCTGAAATTAAATAGAGACAATATTAAATGGCTGTGTCTAGATCTCGGGCGCGGCATGACATAAACGCATAGACATAATGTCATCAATATCACAAGTGTGCTCGGGCGAGGCATGCGAGGCATATGGACGCACCAAGCTTATGGCACTGAAATGTGGGTGCTAACTATGGACCTCGCAGGCTCAAGGTCACTCAGAGAGCTATAGGACAGCACTATGCTTGGAGTTTCGAATCAGAAATGAGGAGATAAATAGAAGAACCAAGGTCAATAACATAGCCCAATGGATTATTAGACTTAAGTGGCAGTGGGCGGGGAACATAGCTCGAAGAACCGATGTCCGATGAGGTGGAAAGGTGCTTGAGTGGCGACCACGTACCAGAAGACGCAGCGTGGGTAGGCCCCTCACAAGGTGGACCGACGACCTAGTGAAGGTCTAGGAAGCTTTTCCCCGGGATGCGTCGCGGATCAAACCTTGGCATCATTGTTGGAGACCATTGTCGATCCTGGCTTACAGGAGTAACAGTGGACGACTTTTGGCTGACATGATGATGATGACCGTACCTCAGAACATCCTCCCCACTGCCAGTGCCGTGGTGTGCGCTTCCTGACCCTGGAGTCGCAGGAGCACTCGTTGAGCTCGCCGCGACTGCACGCGCGCGCCACGGCATGCGCCAGCGCTGCCGCTGACAGCGCGTGCACGAACGCCGATTCGCGGGACTCTGGAAACAGAAAGGGTAATTAGGGGCGACTGATTTTTGAATGTGGAATAAGGACAGTGCCCTTTTGAGAAGCGGACTTCAGAAACGTCAAAATTCTGATAGTATGTGGGGGTCTAGAACAAACTATATTAGTAGAGTGCCTTCTGGCTGGCGTCAGACATTTTCTGATAGAAAAACTCTTATAATATGCGGCCGGCCTAATATAGTCAAACTGCCAAAACCCATTCAAAAACGAACATCTAAACTGAAAATGTTCACATAAGTTCGATGACCACTAGTCCTTTACACAACCATCAACACAGACCCCTGACCCGTTATACGATCCTTACTTTTCTTTGACTTTCCATGACAAGAGGGAGGTGCGGGAGTTCTAGTTAATCTGGCTGTATTGTGCGGTCTTTTATAAACATACTGAGGTTGTCCGTCAACGCTTATCCCAGTAATCGACATACGTAAACAAACATTGAACGGCCAAGTAGATGAAGTTCCATGAAATCTGTCTTGAAGTTAAAGGAGATCGGGCAAAAGTGGTCTTTGTTTATTTGAATTGGGATACTTGAATAATATGAGTAAATCAAACTGTGGCTAGTGTTAAGAAAAATCTTTTTAATTTGCCATATGAATGCTTATTTGTTTTGATTGTAGAATGGAATCCCTTGCAAATTAAGTAGGTAAGTGTATGCATATCTTATTTTACATAAACGCTATCACTAGGAGCGTGCTACAAAGATTTACCAAATTAGCCATCTAATTATTTCAACGATGACTGACATCAATCGACATTATTTTGAATAGAATAGTAAAGTTGCCCTATACTAACATTATATTTAGGTATTTTAGCCAAAATCAATTGAGAATAAATGTTGAACAAAGAAAGAGCAAAAATATTCCAGCAATCCACAAGAATGCGACATCGTAAGCCATTTATCTGTACATACTACCCTATTTCTATTCCGTCCGCAATGGGCATTTCTGTTTTTTTTTATAACATGCCCATTGCCCTTTCCAACGTGTATCAAAATCACCTCTATTCCAGACTTCTACACAACTCGATTCCCACAAGTTAAACACGTGTAACAAATTATTGGTGTCACATTCGAGATAACTAAACCAGAATTACTACCAGATTTGACGTCGGCAACGTAAACAGAGCTGATGAGTGATATGACAGCCGACGAGGAAGGCAGCCGAGACTTCAAAGCACGTGTTCCCTATCCTTTGAACTTAAGTTTCCGTGAGTTGCGACGAAAGGAGCGATAATTATATTGAAATAAAACATAAAATGCTTGGCCTATATTATTCTATTTCTATCTTAGAGACCCATGTATAAATGGTTTCACTGAGTTTTACTAAACTTATATTTTAGTAGCGACTGTAGCCTAACGGTGAACAGTTTGGGCTAACAATCAGAAGGTCCCAGGTCCCTGATGGGGCATGCACCAATGGATGAATTTTCATCTATGTGCATAATTTAAAGTTCGCTGACGGTGAGGGAAAACATCGTGAAGAAACCTACCTATCCGCCGGGATTAGGTAAAAGTCAGTTCCTGTATACACGGCGACAAGGTTCACCACCTGTCACGTTGGGTTCTGTCTATCTGGGGAAACCTGGGCTTTGAGTCGGTTAATACCTCCACAATGTGGTGGTGTATGGCCACTCAAGCCTCTGACTACCCCCGAATGGGGATAAAAGTCGTGACGTTAAATTTCATTTCCGTTACATATTTTAGTATTCAATGCAATATTTTTTATGTTGATACGGTGGCAAACCACTATACCACCCGCCTGATTTTAAGCAGTTACCGTAGCCTATCGATGTTTGCAATACCAAAGGCATCACTAGCATGTTGCTGACCTGAGGGGAATGGGACAGAGGGTAATGGTTCCATTTATGGGACAGTTATGAATTTCGGAAGCGGCCTTCTCGTAATTTGCCCTGGTCTGGGTGTCACTGGGATCGCCCCAAGTCCATTGTACGGTACCTATAGTACAAGCTTTGCTTAGTTTAGGGCCATACAGTTGGTCGAACGCTTACTCGAAGATTCCTTTGGTCGAAAGTTCGAAGGTTGAAATTCATACTTACTGAACTTCAGCACCCCTCCGAAGATATCAGTAGAGTTTTCAACAGTGCTGCAATTCCATCTGCTATTTCGGAACTGGTGCTGGCATTCTTCAACGGCTTGCAATGCTCCTGTTTGCAGTACCTGCAATTTAAAAGTAAATAATCATTTATTTGTCCAACATAGATAGGTACGTGATAGACGTGGGCTTTGAGTTGGCTTAATACCTCCACAATGTGGTGGTGTATGGCCACTCAAGCCTTTGACTACTCCCAAGTGGGGATAAAAAGACGTGACGTATATATTTATTTTATTCATAGATAAACTATTTAGTGTTACGGAAACTAAATTAAATGTTGCACTATGTGTTGCCCTTTGGCGTACAAAAATGGTTTTTCATGTATTTTTTTATGGTATGGTAGAATTTTTATATTTTCTACTTTACTAGGTACTTTTTTATGTACTTAGCGGTCCCCCGACGCCTACTTATACACATTTGTTTTTACTTTTTTGAGGTGTTGACGGTTTTTTTTTAAATCTAAATTGTAAGTACGAACGCCTTAGTGATAGCAGCTATATGATAGCTGATGGGATCTTAATTGTAAAATAAGCAACTCATTGAACTGCAGGAAACACCTTCACTAACACTCTATCAGCTCCGTGTATTTACATGCCGCATCGACAGACATATACAATTGACGTTTTATAAATAGTGTTCCTTGAAAATAACTCAAAACCAGGCGAAGCGTGCGGGTTATTTTTGGCAAATGAGTTTCAATCGATCTTCTTCAGTTCACTAAACATGAAAAAAAAAAATATATATATATAACGTCACGACTTTTATCCCCATTCGGGGGGTAGTCAGAGGCTTGAGTGGCCATACACCACCACATTGTGGAGGTATTAACCAACTCAAAGCCCACGTTTCACCAGATAGTCAGAACCCAACGTGACAGGTGGTGAAGCTTGTCGCCGTGTATACAGGAACTGACTATTACCTAATCCCGAGGGATAGGTAGGTTTCCTCACGATGTTTTCCCTCACCGTTAGCGAACTGTAAATCACACACTGTAATCACTGTCACTAAACATTTTTTTGTTTTATTTATTTACTTGACTAGCTGTCCCGGCGAACTTCGTACCGCCTCAGAATTAATGTTGTCCGAAAAAGAACTAACATCCCCCGCCCCCCCCTTTTCCCCGTTCGTCATCTGTTCTTCTCCTTTCCCGCAAATAAAGGGTTCCGTACCACCGTAGAATAAAAACGTCAAAATTATAAGTTTCTTGTATGGGGACCCCCTTTGTTTTCAATTTTTATTTTATTTTTAGTAAGTATTTGTTGTTGTAGCGGCAACAAAAATACACTTTCTGTGAAAATTTTAACTCTCTACCTATTACGGTTCGCCACACAGCCCGATGACAGACGGACGGACAGCTTAGGCTTAGTAATAGAGTCCCCCCTCCCCCTAAATTTTATATATTTTTTTTATTGTTAGTATTTGTTGTTGTAGCGCCAACAGAAATATACGTTCGGTGAAAATTTCAACTATAGCTATTACGGTTCGTGAGATACAGCCCGCTAACAGACATGGATGACGGATGGACAGTGTAGGCTTAGTAATAGAGTCCATCATGAAGGGCAACCTTCCACTGACCCATCGACATGTGTATCCTGCCCGTTCTTACCTACGGCGCCCAGACATGGTCAGTAATCGAGGCTCAGAAGTCCAAACTGAAGGTTTACCATAGAGCATTGGAGCGCAGCATTTTGGGTGTAAAACACACTGATAGGGTGCGGAACACCTTGCTGCGTTCCATAACCCTTATCGCGGATGTAGGAGCGAAAACAGCTACACTTAAGTGGACCTGGGCGGGTCACCTGAGCCGAATGTGCTCAGAAAGGTGGGCCAAAGCGATCACCGAGTGGGGTCCCAAAGCACGACCGTCATCGCCGATGTAGACCCAAAAACGGTGGCACGATGACCTCGACGCTCATCTAGACGGGTGGTATAAAAGAGCCCATGACCGCGATGGATGGAAGAAGATGGGAGAGACCTGTGCCCAGCAGTGGGATACAGTAGGTTATTAAGAAAAAAATGGTCCAGCCGTTCTCGAGTTTTGCGCTTAGCAACAAATTTAGCGATTCATCCCTTTATTTTTCGACACTGAACTGTTAAGCCGGAAACCCACCTCGGTGCACGGAGAGGTCACGCACACGGCCACGGCTACGTTCTGCAAGAAAATGTATGGATGACGTCATTCTCCGTGCGCCGCGGTGGACACGGTGACATACATTTTCGTGCAAAGCGAAGCTTGACCCACGTGCGTAGCGTGTGCGTGGCCTCTCCGTGCGCCGCGATGGGTTTTCGGCTTTATGTGCACAACGCGGATCTATTTCTTGTGATGAATTGCCCATGAAATAAATTTGCAAGAATTTATAGTCGCCATCCGCCATCTGACACCGGCGTTCATTACGCCATCTATTGAAAGTAATTTGAATCATACCTAAAATATGGGTTTTTAGCGCTTTCCGGGCAATTTTTCCTTTTTTTTTAATGTATGAACCTTCCTTGAACTTCACGGAATAATCTAAAAAAATTATCATCTAAATTGGTCCAGCCGTTCTCGCGTCAAGTAATGACATGAAATAGGGATTCATTTTTATATATATAGATTATTCTCAGGTAGAGCCGGAAGCCAAACCCCCAATTGACTGCAGCTCATATACGGACTGGCTCGACCGGGGAAGTACCACCCTCTTACAGAAGATCGGCGTAAAGTGCTGCGGTTCGCACGAGCCGGAAGATAAATCCCTCCTACCTTACCTTCCCTCCGTGCCACTCCCCTTCAGGTCGGCAACGTGCGAGTGATGCCTTTGGTATTGCAAGCATCTATAGGCCACGGTAACAGCTTAACATCAGGCTGGTCATACGCTTGTTTGCCATCATAGCAACTGGAGCTACTTTACGCCGATCGTCCGAGTGAGGGTGGTACTTCCCCGGTCGAGTCAGCCCGTATATGAGCTGCAGTCAATTGGCTATAGCTTGGCTCTACCACCATCAAAGTTATGTACCAAATATGAATTCTCTACATATATCCAGTAGTTTCAACTATTTTCACGTGATTTAATCAACTGTTTGAAATGTTACTGGCTGACCTTTTAGTTGTTATATGCTTCTGATATATATGGATATTTCTACGGCGGCCCACTTTCAGAATTTGTATCACCACCTTAAATTTGTAGCGTCGTTCGAAAAAACTTTTGAACATGAAATTGCTATAAAAATTCATAACAGGACACCTCGTTCCAAACGAGCTGTAATTTTTTTTAAATTATACCCTGAATAGGCCGAAGTCTAATCTTCTAAAGGATATGTTCGGAGGTTTTATGAGAGCGAAATGTAAAGTAAGTTAGCAGGTCATTGTGGGTGGTCCTGTTGTGAATTTAAAGCGGAATACAGTAGAGTAATGTAGAGCTATTGGCGCGTTTACATTTCCTTACTGTACGAGCTACTGGAAATTGTGTGTGTGTGTAACGTCACGACTTTTTATCCCCATTCGGGGGTAGTCAGAGGCTTGAGTGGCCATACACCACCACATTGTGGAGGTATTAACCAACTCAAAGCCCACGTTTCACCGGATAGTCAGAACCCAACGTGACAGGTGGTGAACCTTTTCGCCGGGTATACAGGAACTGACTATTACCTAATCCCGAGGGATAGGTAGGTTTCCTCACGATGTTTTCCCTCACCGTCAGCGAACTGTAAATTATGCACATAGATGAAAATTCATCCATTGGTGCATGCCCCACGGGATCGAACCTAGGACCTTCTGATTGCTAGCCCAACTTGTTCACACCTAGGCTACAGTCACTGGAAATTGTGTATTAATAATATCTAACTTTGTTTGATTTTTTGCTGAAATACGTGGTAATTAATTGCAATTTATTAGAAAATCATATTCAATTGCTGTGACCAGATGGATCGCATGCCGCGCGAGGTAGCTTTGCCTCGCTTAGTTGATTTGGCGCGCACGAACCAAATTCTCGCCCTTTTCACCCGAGCGCTGTCATTTGCCTCGCCTAGTTTGACCTGCTCATGAGACAGACAATGCCTTTGGTATTGCAAGCATCTATAGGCTACGGTAACTGCTTAACATCAGGCGGGCCGTACGATTGTTGGCTACCTTAGTCACATAAAAAGAAACAAAACATCCTAATTTCACTGCAATAAAGTCTGCATTTTATTTGCGTACGTAATTGCATAATGAGATACCGCCTTCTGTTGCAATAAAGCCGGAAACCCACCGCGGTGCACGGAGAGGCCACGTGACGATGACGTCATTTCGTGCGTAGCCTCTCCGTGCGCCGCGGTGGACACGGTGACATAAATTTTCGTGCAAAGCGAAGCTTGACCCACGTGCGTAGCGTGTGCGTGGCCTCACCGTGCGCCGCGGTGGGTTTCGGCCTTAAGACGGTCTGTTATCGCTTTGCCATCTCTATTAAGTACTGCATCGTTAAGATTGGGTTTTACGACGTTATCAAAGTGAATTTCGATTAATTACTTGTTTTTATTAACTCGTATAAAATTGTCGTTTATGTCCAAAGGGTGATTCGGGTGATTTCCGCAAGAATAATATCGTATGACAGTATCGTCAGATAACTTTTATCCATCAGATAAATATGGCGATTTTAAGTTTTTCCATAGTTGGTAATTAGGTATATCTGGATCAGATATTTTGTGGCACATTATTTGTGCTATTCATACTACATACTACGTGGGTCCCAAGTCCACCAATGTTTGACGATTAGAAAACTAGTATTAAATATTATCTTCGTGAATTCTTTTTATTGGCAGTCGACATGTTATCAGACATAGGACTGCTAACAAACTCCAAGAATTTACGACTTGTAATGAAGAATTCACCATGATAATCATTATTAGTGGCCAGTGGTTTCCTAAGTGATGCGTCCAAATGCCTCGCATGCCTCGCCCGAGCACTCCTGTCATGACATTATATCTATGTGGTCTAAGATACACTGAAGAGCGACCTTCACCCATCGACTTACCGGATCAACCCTAGATTTTATCAAATAAAATATGCGTCTGAAGATATACCAGGTTGAGGCGCTCTTAGTTGCAATCACTGCTGGTAAGCGATCAGTGGTTAAGCAATGCTGGGCAAGGTCAGGCAGACATGGGTGACCATTAGTGACATTTGAACTGAGCGTCTCCGTGCTTCGGAGCGCACGTAAAAAGTCGGTCCCGGTTGTTGTCATCTAGGTAGCAGTCGTTAAGCCTTGTCAGAGGCCTTCGGGCGGCTTGAACAACTCTGACACCAGGTTGGCCACTAACCATACGATAACAAGAAGAAGCGTATCTTGTACAATGCGTTCCGTCGTCAAAACTGGGTGCTCGCGCGAGGCATGCGCCTGACGTAGACGCGGCTATGGGTTATTGGCGGCGTCTTCATCAGGCGCATGCCTCGCGCGAGCACTCACTTTTGACGTCGGAACGCATTGACGTAATGTCATGATATGAGTGCTCGGGTGAGGCATGCGCGCCATATGGACACATCTATTAGTTAGCATACTTGGAGCCCTAATAAGCGCAATTCAAATTCCACGATCGCATACATCGCGTTAATAAAACTCAGTATTTATGTAAATAAACGACAACATTAAAAATTGTCCTGGTATTAAAGTTAACTTCTGATTCTTATCTTACAATGTTTAATTGGCAGTAAATTGTGGTTATAAAACCATAACCAACTTATTTTTTTTTTTTGATTGGAGAACGCACACGATGCTCAACTTTGTTAAACATACAACGATATCCATAGATTTATAAAAGTTTGCGGCAGAAATAATCGCGCGCGCGCTTTCAATAGATACCGCACTACCAAAGCCTTACTTAGGCCGTGGGCCGCTTACAGCGTGACGCGTACGCTGCGTCACAATGCTTAATATAGAAATTTACTGTTGTGGTCTCCTTCACACGCGGACGTCACTATAGTAAAATTGTGACGCGGCGTACGCGTGACGCTGTAAGCGGCCGATGGCATTTAATAGGAGACCACGGCCTTAGAAAGAGGCAGACACGTGTCTATCCAAAATAGTCCTTACTAAATGGAGTCCACGGACACAGTATGACTCAGTTGTTCGCGAGAAATGTTTAAAGGGTTTTTTTGCGCGCAACCATAATTCTTTTCCTAAATTAAAAGAAACCTAAGTCACTTCTTATAACATCAGCTATCCGCTAGTAAAAGTCCCTACAAAATCGGTCCAGCCATTTCGGAGATCAGCCATTTCAGCCAAACATTTTTTTTAAATATTATGTATACTTTCGTATTATGCATTTAGTAAAAAGCTCAAGTAAGAGCATGTTTGAGGCGCTCATAGCCAGCTGCAATCACTGATCGGTAAACGATCTCAGGTTAAGCAACGCTCGGCAAGGTCAGTCAGAGATGGGTGACCATTTAGTGGCATTTGAACTGAGCGTCTCCGTGCTGCGGAGGGCACGTAAAAACTCGGTCCCGGTTGTGGTCCTCTAGGCAGCAGTCGTTAAGCCTTGTCAGGGGCTTACGGGCGGCTCATGGACCAATTACTAAGGTGACAGGCCCTAAGCAACTCGACCGAGTGGTCGGCCTAGTACTAACATCGACATAAAACGAAGCCAGTAGTTCAACTTTTTACCGGTAGATAGAACAATGAAAATGAAAAAACAATGACCACGTTTTTTTTCATACATATATCTAATAAGGGCACCTCTTTCTTTAGTCTTTACTCTGTGGGGCGGCTTGAACAACTCTGACACCAGGTTGGCCACTAACCATACGATAAGAAGAAGAAGATTATAGGACAATAAAATCAGTCATCTCACCCTTATCATAGTATCAGACAGCATACACAGCTGCTTCTGCCGTTCCACCAGGTACTCTAGTCTGTGGCAGCTCTCCTTGTTCAATGCCGTGATGGTCTCCAGCGATGTGTTGCCCACAAGACTTGGTGGACTTGGCGCCGCGAGGTTCCTGGAGAGAAGAAACAAATGAAATCATCAGTAACGAAGATCAGCGTAAAGTGAGAGAGCTGGTAGCCCAACCTCCCTACTTTCCCCTCCCTCTGTCCCCCACTCCCCTTCAAGGCACGAAATCTGCCGTGTCAGTTACGCCAGCAGTGGGATTTTTTTCTGCTGGTCTAATCAAAATTTGAATGATACAGATAATTAGTGCTCCATCTCGTGTAAATGTGCCGAAAATTTTAAATTTGTGCCTATAGCCGTTTTGGAGTTATTCACGAATATATGATCTTGCTGGCGTAACGTTACCGCAGCAGTGTGGTTTTTTCCTGCTGGTCCAATCAAAATTTGATTGATACAGATAATTAGTGCTCCATGTCGTGTAATTGTGCCGAAAATTTTAAATTTGTGCCCCCTAAGGTTTCAGAGTTATTCCAAATCTTGCTGGCGTAACGTTTTGCGAATTCCTGTATCTCAAAAACTGTTTGGCACACAATCATGATTTTTCGTACACACATTAGTGTTAATTTGTGCCCATTTGTGTCAGTTTCATATTTCAATAAATCAGAAAGGTTCGGGTGTTATAAGATTTTTCCTAAAAAAACTAAAATAGCTCCTAGCTCTTAAACTGGGAAACCTAGAAACCAAATGTTAGTGCTAGCTTGTATTTCTTATTGATCCTAAGCATTTATATAATGATCGTAAGCCTACTCCAAGGAATTTACGATTTATTACGATTTTATTGCTATCTCGCGGTGAAATTATTTAAACCCTAAATACACGAATTTCTTATGTTCCGATTACTTTTATTAATATACAAAAATTAGTGCTCTACTTCAAATATACGTGTACGAAATATCAGCTCTGTAAACCTTATAATTAAAATGTTATTAATAAATAACCATCACGAAGCGCTTTCGGTGGTTAACTGACGGAATTGGAATGTATAGAAACAAGCGAACGCTCCGTACTTCAAGCTATCCTATTTCAATTGACAGCGTTGTAATGAGTACAGACGCGTACATAATACTTTGGAGTGTATTTATAAACTATTAAATAAGGTAAATAAATGTATAATCACAGGGTATGCTAAATTTGAATATGTAGGTACCTTACTTAATATTCCTTTTATGTTTCGTGTAGCTAAATGAACTCTAACTAATAACACCCAACAACAGTAACAGTATCTTCTTTTATATATTTCTAGAGATAAAAAATCGACGCTTATAAACAGCAATACGACTGAAAAATAATATCCATTCTTTAAATCGAAATCATTCACCATCATCGAGATATAAAACGAATGAACACTTATAAATATTAGTATTTTCAACAATTATAAACAAACACAACATCACTTCATTGACACAACATAAAAATATAAAAATAATGTAGGTACTTACATTAAACAAAAAAAAACTTGATACTAGAAATAATAAAAAAAACTTATGGTAGTAGCACAGTACATACAGTGAGCGGACGAAGGGGTCTAGCTAGACAGGGGGCAAGGGTAGGTAGTCGAGTTTAACCTTTACAAAGAAAATATAAAAATAAATATTACTCATTCACTTTTCTACAGAACTGTTAGCACACAGCCAATTTATTGTATACATTTAAGATGGTAGGCGCTATGTATCGGGCGGCCGCTTTTTTCAATTCATTTTAATTTGGTCGGTTAACCATTGAAAGTTTGTCATGGTGGTTTTTATTAATTATTTTATAATTATAAGGTTTACAGAGCTGATATTTCGTACACGTATATTTGAAGTAGGGCACTAATTTTTGTATATTAATAAAAGTAATCGGAACATAAGAAACTCGTGTATTTAGGGTTTAAATAATTTCACCGCGAGATAGCAATAAAATCGTAATAAATCGTAAATTCCTTGAAGTAGGCTTACGATCATTATAGAAATGCTTAGGATCAATAAGAAATACAAGCTAGCACTAACATTTGGTTTCTAGGTTTCCCAGTTTAAGAGCTAGGAGCTATTTTAGTTTTTTTAGGAAAAATCTTATAACACCCGAACCTTTCTGATTTATTGAAATATAAAACTGTCACAAATGGGCACAAATTAACACTAATGTGTGTACGAAAAATCATGATTGTGTGTCAAACAGTTTTTGAGATACAGGAATTCGCAAAACGTTACGCCAGCAAGATTTGGAATAACTCTGAAACCTTAGGGGGCACAAATTTAAAATTTTCGGCACAATTACACGACATGGAGCACTAATTATCTGTATCACTCCAATTTTGATTGGACCAGCAGGAAAAAACCACACTGCTGCGGTAACGTTACGCCAGCAAGATCATATATTCGTGAATAACTCCAAAACGGCTATAGGCACAAATTTAAAATTTTCGGCACATTTACACAAGATGGAGCACTAATTATCTGTATCATTCAAATTTTGATTAGACCAGCAGATAAAAACCCCACTGCTGGCGTAATTCACTCAAATCTGCCAATTTTTAACCTATTTTTTTTTATGAATGGAAATGACATTACAAGTCGATAACTAGATCACGTGACCTATGTCATTTCCATACATGATGGAGCGTAGCGATTTATAGAAAAGCTTGTAGACTAGGCTACCTGGCTAGAGGACCAGGGGGCTTACCACGACCTCTTATCGCGATTCAATTACAGGAACGTTTTAACGTTTCAGCGACTTTTTGTGCAATGACGTTTCTTATTGCCATGACAATAAGAAACGTCATTGCACAAAAAGTCGCTGAAACGTTAAAACAATACTGCTATAAGAGGTGGTGGTAGGGCCCCTGGCCTCTATTATCTTCGTAAATTCTTCATAAAAAAAAAACAAACCTACTTCAAAAAAACCTGGTGCACTAAAAAGCCTGAAATAATATTTCTATTACCACCTCTGCCTACCCCTTCGGGAAAACCAGACGTGATGGTGTGTTATCGAGTATTCGGAGTCAGTGCCAAAGTCAAAGTCTGGTTTTCCCGAAAGGGTAGGCAGAGGTGGTAATAGAAATATTATTTCAGGCTTTTTAGTGCACCAGGTTTTTTTGAAGTCGGTTTGTTTTTTTTATAAAAATATTTTTTGTATGTAGAGAATTTTTGTTGTCCGCGGTACTGTGCACGCCTTTATTTAAGGCTTGCTATGCATTAAATACTTTAAACATAATGATTTTGCGATTGCTTTTTGAAATTGCTTTTTGAATTGAGAAACCTCCTTTTTTGAAGTCGGTTTAAAAATAGCTGCATACTTAGAGCCGAGCATTTGTGAGAAAGTAGTATTACTAGCCAGTCTAGTTATGAGCAGCAGTCAATTGGTTTCAGCATTGCTCTACTACTTAACTATTAGGTATTCGGGTAACCTATAAGGTCACTAACTGCTTATTTTATATTTAACGATGGCTCGAGCATCTAAGTGGTACTTAAACATTTGAGCAGTGTTCTATTGATCCAAAGGTTACTTACGATAAGTTCTCAGTATATAGGAATCCTATATTATTATTATTTTTCCAGACTAAAACACCAACTGTATGATCCCAAACTAAGCAACGTTTGTACTATGGCTTTCATACAATTGCTCGGGAACGATCCAAGTGACACTCAGACCAGGGCAAATTACGAAAAGGCCGTTTCCGAAATTTGCCTTTGCTGGGAATCGAACCTGCAACCACCCGATGCTGTGAGCTGAGCGGCCTACGTTTATACCACTGCGCCAAGGATTCGTCATATTACAGGAACATTTGCTAACATTCATTCAACTTTGTTCCCTGACATGTTATGTATACTATAACATGCCATCACAAGCACTTGAGTAACAACAGTACCTGACAAACAGTAAACACGGGACGGTTGTTAAGAAATAAACATAGCTAATTCGCTTTTCAACACAAGCGTACTTCCGTGTAATAAAATAACAATGTACAGTCCCAAAGAAAAGCCGTACGAGTACTCTTAAAGGTAACAATAGCGAAATGTAAGGTAATTAAGAGTCGAGACGTCCGCTCTGAGCGGGGGCACCCACTTAAATGAGGAATGCCACTTGAATAAAACAAAACTCGCTATTACCTACCCTCTAGTTTTTCAAAAAAAATATTCTTTATTCAAATGGACCAATGCGGAGCGGGCGCGGCGCGGACGTTGATTGGCGGGCTACCTCTCGAGTGCAAGTGGAAATAAAAGTGCTTGGGTAAATGAGGCGTGCTGTCTCCTTTCCGCTTGGTAATGTTCTATGGCGCTATCCTTGTCGGTTTTTCGTTTTAATTGCAGGCATGAGGATGTGTAAAGGGTTGTGGGACCTTGAGTGTTGCACGTGTGTTCGGGGAAGCGCATTCAACGGTTAAATAGGGGGAATTTCATATCATCCATGTTTTTTTATGGGATTTATGTTGTAATAATCCTTGTATTCAGCGGAGTGAGGTCAATGATGCTTCGCAATTACGAGTTGTTCCCGCTATGTTTCAGAGCCTGAAGTGGTTCTTGAGTTTTTAATTAGGCCGAGTACTGTTTTATGAATAAAACTAACGTTTTACATGCAGTCTAGATACAGTATGGAATAAAATATTTTATCGTTACCATACATAAAATATAATCTTATATCATTCTTTCTTAGTATATTAAAGGCGAGGAGCTAATTTCCAGTTGCAATCGGTAAACGATCAGAGATTAAGCAACGCTTGGCAAGGTCAGTCAGAGATGGGTGACAATTTAGTGGCGTTTGAACTGAGCATATTCATGCGTCGGAGGGCAGGTCAAAAGTCGGTCCCGGTTGTTGTCATCTAGGCAATCGTTAAGCCTTGTCAGAGGCCTTCAGACGGCTTAACAAGAAGAAGTATATTAAAACCGCTTTTAAAGTACTTTTAATGCAGATTATAAATTAAATGCACCACATTTTCTAACATTATCGCCAACTGTGAACTGTTCCTTATTTTTCAAGAATCGCGTGTTCATATCCCATCAGGTTGGTAACACTGACTAATAGTGTTACCAACTTAAGCACCCGATCCATTTCCGCTTTACCAACCATTTCGATGTTACATCCGGTTGTTTTATTACGACCTATGTATATAAATGCAGGTACTATAAGATATAATACAAGTGTGGAATTACCTCCTACTAATATTATCAATGTGAAAGTATGTTGATGTTTTTGATGTTTGTTACTCCATCATGCAAACACGGCTGAACGGATTTAGATTAAAATTTGGCACATAGATAATTTATTACCTGGATTAACACATAGGATGCATCTACCTCGGAAAAATGTTAGGTTGCTGTAGGATCTCTATAACCCGATTCTGAAGTCAACGCGAAGTCGCGCATACACAGATTACACTGAGTGCGATGGGTCGGTTCTTAAGCATTCGCATTTAAAAAAATTATAACCTAATTGTATCGATCCAAAACGCTTTTTAAACGCGATAAAAATGTGCTCTCCTCTCCGAGCCGGTCTGTGCGAACGGACCCTAATGTAGCGTGAATCGCATGAAAATGAAATAATGATTTATTCTCACTTCAGCGGTACGTCTTTCATCAAAAAGCAACACTATAAAACTGGATTAGCGGTACCTTTGCCGGTTTTAAAATATTTGAAAGGATAGATAAAATAACGACTGAGCAAACACGCGGCGGCCACAATGCTCGCGTGAAGGGCCCACAACTCCGTTAAAGGTAAGGCAATTACTCAAAAATTTTACCGGTCAATATTGACATGGGCGCGTGAAGCCGCGCTTATCAGGTTGGGGTGTTCCGATATCGATGTTACGTGGAATTATCGATATCAACATTTGTTAATCGATTAACTGTGCTTACACTCGTACGCAACTCAAATTTGAGAGCTGCTTAACTTTGACGCGCCATACAAAAAATTACAGATAACGACGTCTCAAACTGCTAAGTGGGACTTTAACAGTTGCGTAGCCTGTGTTCGGCCGTTCTTCTTTTATTTTGGTAGAGTTAAACTATAGAATAAACGCCTCTCTTATAATCAGACTCTCAATATTATGAAGATTAAATGATAAATATACCTAGTCACAAAAACTTTTGAAAAGAATAACCATTGAATTTCTTGCGCACTCTTCTCAATGGAAGCAGCGTTATACGCAGCGGTAAAATATTTATGTAGATTATTCATAAGTAGGTACTAGTTCTAGCTTATACCTATGTACCTATGAATAAAAAATGTTTTGACTTTGAAACAAATAGTCCTTCCGCATTCCGTTAGTTCAATAATTGTGAGCAAAAAGTTTAAAAAGTTACAATCATACTGCTTTACTTTCGAAAGTCGAAAGTTGTCGGTACTTGTCCCTCACTACGAACTTCGTGTTAACTTTAAGTGGTAATCGACACTCACGTAAATAGTGACGATTTATGTATTAAACGACTTGAAAGTAACTTAACTATACTTATATCCACGCTCTTAGTCAATATAATTGATTTAACTGTGAACAAACAAAATTAGATAAGCATCATTTTAACTTATTTTGGAATTAGCCAATCGGTGAAACGCTCGCTTAAAAAAAAACAGAAAGTTAGTGCGGCGAGCATCATAATTAAATAGTTCATCCCCTATTTAACCCCTTTGGGGATTGAATTTTCAAATCGCTTATTGCTTGCCTACGCCTTAAAATATACCTGCTATCCAAATGTCATGTTATTAACTTCAGTAGTTTCGGCTCGGCGTTAATGAGTCAGTCAGTTTAGTACAGCATACTAGCTGTACCCCGCGGCTTCGCCCGCGTGGAAATTGATGTGTAAGATTAGCCTATGTCTTATTCCAGAGCCTACACTATCTACGTTTCAAATTTCAATGAAATCAGTTTAGTAGTTATGGAGACACGTGGTAACAAATTCACACACACTTACTTTCGCATGTATAATATTATAATAGGATAGTAGGAAGTATAGATAATTTGATTTTAAAATTACCACAAAATGATAAGACTCTACCACCCATTCGGAAAACCATGGACAAAAAACTCTATGGTCACTCTTTAAAGTAGAGCTGTTAAACCACTATTCAACCACTATTCACTGACCATACTTTAAACAAACTATGCTTTACACATAAACAGCATCATCAAAGGATTATGAGAACACCACGTATTGTTTTATGATTTCTAACAAAGGGCCGGGGCTTCCGAGAAAATATTGCCCTATGATCTTTTGCATTCAAAGGGATTTGTCAAGGTGTTTCGTATCAAAACTGTGTAACGCATGTTTCCTTACTGGTATACTTGGAATTCTTGTACTAAAGAATGGTAGCGTGTTGTTAGCCCATACATTAGTGGGCAGGGTTTCTGGAATTTTGGAAGTCTAGTAATTTGTCAGTAAAGTTTCCGCCACTTTACTGATAGGGTTTGGGGGGTATTTCAGGCCAGGGCTTGACGCAGCCAAAAACACTGGCTAAGGCTCAACTGGCTATATGCGAAAAGCGAAGCCAATCAAAGAACAAAAGAGTACAATAAAGTGGGCATTACATTATCCAATTTGCAAAGCGCTAAACTAGTGCTACAGTGCGAGATGCCCATACGATCGCACTAAGATTGGATCACTAACTGGCTTCAAACCATCCAATTTTAGCACGCTAGCTCACCTAGCGCTCTTCAAATTGGATAATGTAATGCTCGCTTACTCAAAAATGCTTAACAAAGTCGATGTTGCTGCCCTGCAAAAGCCAGCTGGGCGTCAAAATATTACGTCCCTATTACCTGAACTGTAATACATTACGATCGTGCCGTTGCCATGGAAACATTACAAACAAGTATAGTTATAGTTCGTAAAATATCTGATTAGCTGGTTAAAACGAGTTGGTTAAACTTAAACAGGAAAAATAAACAGTTCTAGATATAGTTCGCAAAAATAAAAATATAATTGTATTCATTTTTATTAAACACTATACAAGCCTTGGTCCGCAATGACTGTACTGCTGGCCACGCTATGATGGCATCAAGCTAAGATTAGCTACGCTCTCGGCCTTCAAGCTTGGTCATCATTGCAACCCTTGCTGACCGCGCTATGAAGGCCTCGACCTTCGGTCTCATTTTTATTTCAGCTTGTCCATCAAGGGCTGCAATGCTGACCGCTCTGTGGAGGCCATCAACAACGCGGTCAGCAATACACTCATTACAGACCGTGGCAGTAATGTGCTATTAATTCAAGCAGCGTATATGCAAACTACATGTTCTAAAGTAAGATGTTAGCCGTTACACTTCGCGGTAATTAGCCCAAATACCGTTATCACTACAGGAAGGCAATTGTGTACATGCGTCCGGTGTCAAAACTGTATACACATTGCAGCTTATCGAGGCTTTATTTTGATGGTATTAGATGTGAGTTTGCAGTGGTTTGACGGTAAATGTTAAGTTGGTTTGACCCGTGTTGACATGACAAGTAATAAATAAATGTTGCGCTACACAAATCCAGTGTAGGTAGTGGATTTGGAAAGAATAGGCGTATTCATTGAATTTTTAGTTCGGCAATGTTGGTATACATTGGTGCTTATTATGCTGGCTACAAATTAATACTAAACTAAAATAGATACATCTAAAAGTATTTCTGTCTTGCTCGTACGTTACGATCATGACTGGGATGGCTATACCAATTAGTTCAGTTTAGTTATGTACCAATGTAATCAGCACCATTAGCTAGTTCCAAATAATCTCGCGAAGATACACTAGTAAACAAAAATGCATTGATTATGATTGACCGACACTGGTACTACATGTACACTTACGCACAAAATTGCTAGCAATCGAAATTTCCCCGTAAACTATTCGTCACGTTATTATGAGTCACAGGTGGTGGTCCCCTATCGCATCGCTTGTATGATACCTTAGTTTTATTGCTGAACAGTTTATAAAAATGCAATGTAAGCTCAAAAAAACTGTAAAAGAAGTAAAAAATTACGTTTTTTTAAACCGTCACTGTTTTATTCAATTACCTATGTAAGTACTTGTTTTTTTTTTATAAATATGCGCCAGTTTCCCAGCCATCAAAAGAATAGGGTCAGTTCTTAAAATTACTTTTCATCACTGATACGCGGAAAGTAGGTCGATAGGTGCCTGAAGAGCCGACAGAAGGTGATACTTTTCTGATCGGGCAAAATCGTTGACAGAACGGGCTCAATCGTATATCCAGAAAACGACTGGGCCCGTTCTGTCAAAGATTCTGTCAAATTATAAAAAAAATACGAGTTTCTATTGAACTATGTTCCAACCAAAGAGAATTTAATAGTTCCAACCTTCTTACATCCACTCAATTACAGCGCGATGTAAAATTGAAATAACATAAAGTTAAGTATTAATTAAAGAATATATTTTTTTAAATGACTTTATTATAATTTACTTTCAACTATTTCTTTAAAATAACATACATTTGGGCAAAATATTTACCATTTTTCCCTAAATCAATCACAAATCGTTCCTGCTCCGAATCTATAATCACAGACTAAAACCTTTTATAATGTTTGAAAAAGTACTGGCCTCTTAAAAAAACAAAGTGACAGCGTCAAAATATCAAAAAGCAAAATACGCAATCTACGTCAGTATACATGTGTTTGTATGTGTAAATGTTCACTATTTTTTTCTTTAGCTACTAAATTATTTTATTATTACTTTCCTTGTATACGTGATGAAAAGCACAGTGTTTATCTCGGGTTAAAGTAACTTATTATTGGTCCCTCGAACTATTAGCGCCCTCGCTACGGTCGGGCGCTAAACCCCGTCTCGGGACCAATTAATAAGTTACTTTTCCCCTCCGATAACAATGTACTATTTTGCTTTTTCTTAATTGCCAATAGCGAGGCCAGTCTTCATTTATTTAATGCTAAGACAAAATATAAAATGTCTATAAACTTCGACAATCTTTATACGTATAACCATTATCCTATTTTTCTCATCTCTTCTGACTAGAAAGTAGATGTTCGTGGAAACGAAATCAAATAGACAAACCTCGACATAGATTAGATTACAAACACCAACAATATAACCGAAATCGATTCAATATCTTTCCAAAACGAGATATCGATTCAGTAAATCGTTAAACCACCGGCAACTTTACTGTACAATATACTTAAAATCTAACGTTACTGCTATAAAGGGGCCAATAAACACTTTATCGAAAAAAATAAAAATGCCCGTTAAAACACGGTTTACGATTTAATAAAAGGCGATATTGTGGATGACTTGTTTTAATGTCGCTACTGTGAGCTTAAATCTTGAGTCAATACGGTACTAAAGCGATTTTCATTTAGCTTTAATTACTAGTATTGACGTAGCAAATAGTTACTGTGTTTTTTGTTATATTTTAATATTTTTTTTACAATAACTGAATGACGTAACTTAATCGCTACTTAGCTAGTGAGTTAATACGTGTATAAATAAATAGTGATTTGGAAAAACGTTTTGAGTTGAGTATAAATATGATATTAATATCGGCGCTATTTTGATTTAACAATATTTTTTTATGATAAAAACAGTTTTGAGAAAATTAAATGCAACACTTTTTTCTTTTCAAAAACATTAAACAATTAAAATAAAATAATCATCTAAAATTAATAAACAATTAATCTTACAAAACTGTTTCATAGATATTTCAATAACCAATGAACTATTTCTTAACGGTACTTCAGATTCGCACATTAAGCACATACCGTGTATTATTAATAGTTATGATACTAATAACCTAATATTAAGAGCAATATATTAATTTTATTGCCTGAACTACGTGAGCGTGGGTTTTAAAACACAGAACAGTTACAATGCAATATGTTGTGTTATTTATTAGCCCTAGTTAGATGTTATTTTGAAAGGTGTTAAATTTTTATAAAAGTATAAACTTTTCGACGCGATTGTATTTTGTCACGGCATAGAATAATAAAAATATAGGTTATATTTTTTGTCATGAATAAAATTGAATAATAATCTTCTCATAAGTTATAAAAATACGTAGAAGTTAAATTTACGAAATATATTACTGTTTTTTACACGCTTTTTACTGTTTTTTGTAATCAATAAAACCCATAGAAACTAAAGACACACGAGTAAGTTCGAACGAATAACTTGAAATAGCTTAAGCAATAACGTAAGATAAATGTGTTCTATCCCAGTCACGTCACAGATTTTATAACTAAGATTGACAGTGATTATTGTACTAAGGGCTATATCGCACGAGGACACCAGTGGTAGCGTAACCAGTCGCTCCACCAACAAAATGAATAGGGCTGTATGGAGGATATCGCACCTCGTGTCCGCTTGGTAGCACAACCATGGTTGCCTGGTGCGATATCGCACTAAGGGCATTGAATTGATGATAGCTTACCCTCAAAAGTACAGTCATAAACAAAACCCTAACGATATAAGGCGCCGAAATTTTAGACACACAGAAACGACTAAATCATTCGACTCGCCCACTAGACGTACAATTTAGCTGTTATGAACACACAAATTGATATTTATCGCTTTTCGTATGCGAAAATTACACGTCTCGCGTGTGGCTAATAAATTCAATCTGTCGTTTCATTTTTTATGGATTTCGAAAATGATTTCGAGAATATAATTACCTCCATAATTATTTTTTTGATATTCGTCGTTTATATTTATTTATGAAGTTAAAAATAGTAGATTGTTACACGAGGGTCGAAAGGAATCAATTCCCATACGAGGTATTTAGACGCCCGAGCGCAGCGAGGGCGGCTATAGTCCGAGTAGGAATTGATGTCTTTCACCCGTGTTAAGCACTACTTTTCATTTCGAATATAAGGGAAGTAAAAAATAGTAGTTTTTTGTAAATATTTATATTTTCTTATCTGCTCGCGACTTCATAAAGTCATTGTATGTATTTAAGTATCATTCCTTAGAAATTTCTGATTTTTCGATAACTGTATTTGCCTCGTCTTAAAGTACAGTAGAGTTAGTATCTATGGAACACACCACGTCACTGCCGCGGGCGGATGCACTTAGTTTTTTTTTAAATTCACACTGGCCGTTTATACACTCACAAGACCGCAGCATTTTTTCTTAATTATGTTAGATTTTTTACAGCTTAACCAAATATAGTTCTATTTTTAAAATGTATTTCTACCCTAGGGAGGGAAGCAATTACTATGAGTCTTTCCCGCCCGAAGGTGGGAAGTAGCATCTTCCACCCGCTACTTGGATCAAATAAACACTACTTTCCAAGTATGAGAAATGAAAAATGTATTTTTTTATTTTTGGTCAAGTTTAAATCAAGAAATCACAGTTTTTTTAATCATAATTTTAAAAAAAAATATGATGACTTAGCGTAGGTACTTCTTTTTATTTTCGTACCAATAATAAAACAAAGTAACACAGCAAATACCATATGAGTGTAAAAATGTTATAAAACATGAATTTACTAAAATCGGTTGAGCAGTTTTCGAGTTTACAACAAATAAAATGAAGTTCAAGTTTAAAAACCGCTTAAAATACCTCCATTGCACGGTGTACGCTCGACAACAAAAGTACAAAAAGGTTTTTAAAGAAAACTTTTTCTTGATCTGTCAAAATTTTTTGATGGATCGTTTGTACGGTTGAGATCGAGTTACATAATTTGTTTTGTTAACATTCATATTTGATATTGATTGTTCCTTGATTAAATAGTTCGTCTTCTTTTAACAACTGCAGGATTTTAAAAAACCTTGCTCTGGTTAGTAGGTAACTTAGATTATATTTTTTTTTGATATTTTTGTTCTTGGTTTGTAGATTTCTCTTTTAATTCTTGTTTAAGATCTTCACAATATTAGAAAAACGCATAATTGAAAAAAACCTTTATGAAAATCAGTTTAACTATGTTTAAACAAATAACAATAATTTAGTGTTATTTGTATAAAAAAATCATAAAACCGCTTTTTATTTGGATTTTTTTTCAATACTTGTTTGCGCTTTTCTATTTTATTAATTGCAATAACTTACAATCACATGATTTATGTGCGTCTATCCTATCAAAAGGTTTTCACACACCAAAGCGAAGTACATACAATAGCCTTCGGATTTTACAACCAAATTAAAACGTGGCTGGTTTTAATGCCACCATAAAAGCTATACCGACTTATTAAAGCGTTAGAAGGTGTATTTTATTGCTGTGAAACCATCCTGGTAACGTCATTATGATATCTTTACTTGGCTTTATAGGCAATTTTCTTATGCTGAATAGTCGAAAGATATTCTAAATAATTGCAATTAAACAGTATGCACCATATTTAGTAAACTACCTACTACAGTTTTTAAAAGGCTGCAACTTGAGTTTAGAAGCCTCTAACTCTTACGTAAATAGCACTTAAATAACTCTATCTATTGTTTTTAATAAAAAAATATACAGCCATTTTTTCCATGTTCTTTAATTATTACGCTTCTATTATTTTCCACTAGAACAAAACAGAAATTGTAACCAAACCTAAATAAATATGACAGTTAATAATGGAAACTATATCAATCAAATCATTTTCGATGTGGAAAGGAAGCGGTTACGTAATCTCATTCAAATGTCAGAGATCAACAATCGGTGCGGTCGAGAGCAACCTTTGTACAATCCAATACAAATGTGCTTTACAATTAATTTTAAATTTTATCCTATTAAATAATAGCCTTTTTATGCTGTAAAATAACTACAATATCTTCAAAAAAAGTTTGAAAAAAGGTTCATTGGTGATTTTACCAATTTAAATATTTTTTTTATGTTCACCCACTCACTTTTGTTAGTAATCTCAAAATGAAATGAAAAGTTTCTAATGTTTTGCAATTTTTTGTCTCACTATTAGCGAAGAGTAAAGGAGAGATCTACCCTATGAATGTTAGATATTTTATGTAGCTTAAAAAAATTACAATTGAATTAAATTTTCCTGTCGACTGTACACAATTGTCATCAATCTCGGACGTCATTAGATAGTATTTGGTTTTTTATTCAAATATTTGGTTTTGTTGAAAGCTGCCAAGCAGGTGGCGGTCCGTGGGACCATGCCTTTATCCTTTAAAGTATTAATGTCGTGAGTATACTACTTTAATTGATGAATCATTTATAGCAATGTCGAAATAAGCCTCACAAATGTTGTATGATTATTTTTTTCACTAAATCGTATACTTACTCTACTTAATTAAAAAACCAACAGTGTTATTAAAAAAACTCGTTTTGAAGTCTTCAGTCCAGTTTTCAAAACGAATTTATATGTTTTTTTAATCCTACTAATATTATAAATGCGAAAGTAACTGTGTGTGCGTGTGTGTGTGTGTGTGTGTGTGTGAATGTTTGTTACCACGTATCTCCATAAATACTGCACCGATTTTAATGAAATTTGAAACGCAGATAGTGTAAACTCTGGAAGGAGACATAGGCTAATCATACCTATAAATTTCAACCCCTAAGATGGTTAAATAGGGGATGAAAGTTTGTATGTAGGTTCGTCATTTTTGAAGTTAGAATTATGAAAATTTGTGATTAGGTGTCTCTAAAAATATAAAAAATAGTAATTTCAGCGTTTTTGAAAATTCAACCCCTGGGGGGGTAAAATGGGGGATGAAAGTTTTGAATGTTATTTTGCATGGATTTTTGTCAGTTTTGAAGTTAGAATTGTAAAAATTGGTGTTTAGGTTTCTTTTTATATATGTAGAAAAATAATTTCAGGGTTTTTGAAAATTCATCCCTTAAGGGGGTTAAATAAGGGATGAAAGTTTGTATGCAAGTTCGTCATTTTTCCAGTTAGAAGTATGAAAATTGGTGATTAGGTGTATTTTATAAAATGAAAAATGTTAAAATCAGGGTTTTTGAAAATTCAACCCCTAAGGGGTTTAAATGGGGGTGAAAGTAAGTCATTTTTTTTATAGTTAATAGTTGTTTTGGTTTCTTTAAATAAAAATAATAATAAATTACAGGGTGTATGAAAATTCAACCCCTAAGGTGGTAGAATAGGGGATGAAAGTTTGTATGGGAGTTCGTCATTTTTGAAGTTCGAATTAAGTATGAAAATTGGTGTTTAGATGTCTTCTTAAAAATACAAGTCGGTTTTGGGATACGTGATATATACGGTAAACGGGATCCGGTATCAGGGATACGGGATATCCGGGATACGGGATATCCGGGATACGTGATATCCGGGATATTGGGTCTGGTATCAGGAATCAAGGATTATGGGATGAGGGATGCGGGATTCGGGATACGGGATCCGGCAAACGCGATCCGGGATCCGGGAAACGAGATCCGAGATACGATGTCCGGGATCCGGGATCAGAGATACGGGATCCGGGAAACGAGATCCAGGAAACGGAATCCAGGAAACGGGATCCAGGATACGGGATCTGGGATATGGGATCCGGCAAACCAGATCTGGGATCCAGTAAACCGGATCCGGGACCCGGGAAACGGGATCAAGTCCGTTTTTTTTTTTAATTAAATTTTGCGCCGTTAAAGTCGCGGGCAAAAGCTAAATAAGTGTATGTCTCTCTATGTGTGAATGTTTGTTGCCACGTCGGTATCTCCATAACTACTAAACTGATTTTAATGTGAAACGCAGATAGTGTAGGCTCTGGAATAAGACAGACTAATCATAAACATCAATTTCCACGCGGGCGAAGCCGTGGGCACAGCTAGTAATACTATAAAAGTTTAAAAAGTGTGCAATAGTTATGAAAAAATAATACAACCAATATTATCATACTGAAAACTATTATTTATAAAACATGTCTGACAAGTCTTGGATAAAAACATAAATAAATAGACAGAATATTTTTAAGGTTTTTTTTATAGGACTGCTTGCAATATCAACGGCATTGCTATTTATACCTAAATGCAATACACTAAAATAATAAATACGAAAGCGAAATGAATTCAACATTTCCTTATTAATTGTTACTTGTTGCTTAAACATTTCTTTGATGTAATATCAATCAAATATACACTTTATCACATTTAAATTAACGTCGGTTATAAAACGTACCTATTGGGACGATGTGATGCTATAAAGAGCTAGCCACATGTTCCCATGCAATACGATCATAATAATGTACGTTTTATGATTTTCGCTGATGTTTATACCCGTTGTGATTTTCTTTGTCGATGTGAGATGTACACAGTCTTGTCAATATTATATTAAACATTCAAATGTTAAATTAATATTATAGTAATACAAAAGTTTTTTTGTTTGTTTGTAAGCAACATGTAAAAGCGATGTATATTATTCCCGAAAAAAAATTGTTCCTTATAGGTATTTACGACCGCTTGGCGCAGTGGTTTGAACGTTGGCCTCTCGGCTCACTGCATCTGGTGGTTGCGGGTTCGATTCCCGACAGTCAAATGTCGGAAATGGCCTTTTCTTAATTTTCCTTGGTATGGGTGTCACTGGGGTCGCCCCCAGTTCATTATAGCAGCCATAGTACAAGCGTTGCTTAGTTTGGGACCATACAGTTGGTGTGTAAGTCTGGCGATATTTAATACAATCAGATTCGCAATGATACTGTTTGATTATCCCAGAGTATCAACAGGAAATTGAAACGCACTATAATTGTATCAGAAAAAAAAAGAAAAAGAAAACATGTATCATTAACCACTGGTACAGTCGCGTACAAGAGTGCACAGCTATATTATTACCCGCGCTGAACGCATGGGCTCGTAAAACGCGTCTCGCACTATCTAGAGGGCGTCAGTTTCCAATTTATTTTTTCCCCACCCGTTGCAGGCCGGTGCAGTAAACTTGGTGTCGTAAAGTTACGACGTCTGGCCCCCGGCTCCCTTACTATGTGACGCGTTTGAGGGTTAGATGAGTGGCCTGCCAGTTTAGGTACCCAAATTGTAAATACCTATGTATATTGATTTTGCTCCCTGTAAAAAGTATATTTCTTCTACTCGAAAGTTAATGTTAAAACAGAAAAAAAAACTTTTTTTTAATGATAAAAATACTACAAATGTTACAATAGAGGTGTTAATAATAATACATAAATAATATTTTTTTATAAATAAAATAAATATAATAAAAAAACCTGATTATTTATTCATACTAAAATTGTCTAGAATAATTTAAATGTGTACTGAATAGTAAAAAAACGTTTAAAATATAAAACTATCGTTACGCACAAATTCTCATAGTACAAGGGCCAACAATAATTTAGTAAGGATGGATAATAGAGGTTCATTTTTCACTACTTCAAATTGGACACGGTGGTTGCGTGGTTGGGTTGTTTTTTGCCGCATATCTACCTCCCTTTAGGGATTGGGATACAAAATTACCTTAGATTCCTCCCTTCGATGACAAGTTGTAAAAAATGAAGCGTTCCTTGAATCGGAAATGAAAATGATAATATGATTTGTATTATTGTGATAATTTGCATCGGCGCTTTATAAATAAAGTAACGAATTCCAGATTTATGTATTTAGTTAATGATATGAATGAATATCGATGTGAATGACAAAAATTGTAAATTAACAATAAAAATTTTCTTTGATTTTTTCACGCGACTGTACGCTAAGAAAATAGTAGTTTTTTTAATTAACTCGGTCAGTGGCGGTAGAAAAGATAAAATATAACCTAAAATACAACAATTATATTAATTCCGGGCATAGATTAATAAAAGTTTCGCGCGCGCGTTTCCGCGGACACCAAAATTTATTTATGATTCCGGGTTTATTTACATGCATGTATACATCAATGACCTCTCCTATGGTATACATGCATGCATGTGTCTCAGACGAAAAAGGTATAAGTATATTTAAAAAAGGATGAAAACATATGTACACTCAGAATTCCACCTTCTGTCATAGGTACACAATCGATAAAATTATCCGAACCACTTCGTCCAAGAAGTGTCTGGTTATCTCAGTACCCCCTACTAATAAACCATTGATGGGCCAAACATAACATAGGGGGTGTTGTATCTAGGGGTTGTTTTACGATCAATTTCATTTTTACAGTTCCACGCAATATGGGGGATGAGTCTTGAGGAACGTCTCAAAAGAACCTATACTTCTATACTATCCTACTAATATTATTAATGCGGAACTGTGTGTGAGAATGTTTGTTACCAAGTATCTCCGTAACTACTCAACCAATTTTAATGAATTTTAGTATTGAGATAGACAGGAGCTTAGAGAAGAACATAGGCTACTTATGATCCGGAAAAATGTTAGGATCATGAGGGAATATAAAAAAACAGACTACATGACATGTACCTACATGGTTCTAAAGTCGACGCGGACTAGGTCGCGGGGTGAAGCTAGTAAACAATATGTGCGAGTTGACAATATGCATTTTCAACAAATATGGAGACACCATAGAGTAGGAAATGGGACAGACAAACACAATAGTGAGGGAGTGAAGGAGTGACCAACTCTACAAAACGGTCATAATTGGCGACCGACTGGCGACTGGCGACGGACCGGCGACCGTCGCCAGCCGGTCGCCCGGTATGTTGCCTGTCATATTTTCACTTGGCTACGGGGTTGGCGACGTCGCCATGGCTACTAGGTGTGTTATAGCCCTAAGGTGGGAAACATGCGTACGGCCTGCCTGATGTCAAGAAGTTACTGTAGCCTATAGATACTTGCAATACCAAAGACACACCTACCTCCCGCGTTGCTGACTTGAAGGGAAGTGGAACAGAGGGAGGGGAAGAAGGGGTTGGGCTTCCGGCTCTCTCATTTATCATACCAAACGCACTTTACTTTACGCCAATCTTCTGTGATTGGGTGGTACTACCCCATCGAGCCAGCCCATATATCAGCCGCATTCAATTGTCTACAGTTTGGCTCTACCACCTTAAATTTATTTTATTTATATCGAAAAATAACATTAACAAATGTCAGTTCACTTCGACTTATTTATTAACATAGACTTTATATCAGACTTAACTTATTTAAGTATATTTTTGAACTTTAACACTGAGTTAATGAATACTGTGGTATGATGTCAAGAAACTCGAAACACGATTTCACTTTCAATCCACTTATTGACGCCTACAATTTGTTCTGATCGGTACGCGTTTAACCTTTCAGTTAATTTAGTG
Source organism: Drymonia ruficornis (assembly GCA_947859195.1). NCBI lineage: Eukaryota > Metazoa > Arthropoda > Insecta > Lepidoptera > Notodontidae > Drymonia > Drymonia ruficornis. The sequence goes on from OX401927.1 coordinate 4,594,720, forward strand.
CGGGATTAAGATTGTTCACACGGACTGATCCGTGTTTAAGTTGTCTTACGAGGCACGAGAAAGAAATTGAGCAGGATTTATAGATCTTTTGAAGCTTGGCTAGGATATCAGGCCGGATTAAATTACGCCGCGTAATTTGTGTAATTTTGGCTTGCTATGAGGATTGTATTGCAATTTCTTATGTGATTAAGGTGGCTAACAAGCATACGGCCCGCTTAATGTTAAGCAGTTACCATAGCCTACATTATAGATGCTTGCAATACCAAAGACATCACTCGCACGTTGCTGACCTTAAAGTGGATTTGGACAGAGGCAAAGGTTGGGCTTCCCCGGCTCTCTTACTCATCGTATCAATCGGCTTCTTAACGCCGATCTTCTGTGAGAGGGTGGTACTACCCCGTTCGAGCCAGCCCGTATATAAGCTGCAGTCAATTGGCTACAGCTTTGCTCTACCTCCCATGAAGTGATATCTATAACTCGAGTACCTAATTTGGATCTATCATTTTTGATTACGCGTAAAGGCGGGAGTTCGATGCGAGCGGCAGACGGCAGACGTCACTCGATCTCATAGAAATAGAATGCCGTCGTGCCGTCGCGGCACATGTCATCGCGACAATTTGTATAAAACTGACGTCGGCAACTGACGTCTGCCGTCGTGCCGTCGTGATCGAACTCCTACCTTTAAGATATTTACACCTCCCTACTCTATCTTCCAACACTATGTTACACAACCTATACATAACGTAAATTACGTGACTCATTACGAATCCGTGAACCAGAATATGAGCAGGTATTCCACACTACGTTACGTATCAGACGACAAATTTTATTTTTCTTTATGTAGTTCTTTCCGAAAACTTCGCTAGCGCGATTCAGCCTCAACCAATTACAGCAGCTTTAGAAAAAAAAATGAACATTACTATTACCCGATTCTAGATGGCTTTAAATTAAATAATTTAAGATATCCGTGTGGAACTCATCAAGTACAGGGGCGCGGTCAAGTGCAATCACTCAGCGCTTTTGTTCTCGCAAGTTATTTGTACTGAAACGTGTAATTTCTTCTGTAATTACATGCCATTTTCTTGGAACGATTTAAAGCAATGAAACGCTGAGAATGTTTTAATGATAAGGCGCTTTTAAGACTGCTGTTGTCGATAATACCTACTTCATTACACTTGACTGTTTTTATATCAGGAAGTTTTAAAACATTTAGTTAATTTGCGTGTATTTCCTACCTTGACTATACCGTAGTAACCTGTAGTTTTGCTATGTTAATAAGAGCAAATATTAACTTAGAATATATGCTATAAAAATGCTAAGTTTCATTAAAATCTGCCAACTAGTTCCCGCGTAATGTGTGTTTAAACAGACCAACAGAAAAGCAAAAGGCAGTTTTTAAATTCGCCTCCGAAGAGTATTAGATTAGCAAAATTTTCTAGTTTATAGTTTATTGACAACCTTTGGCGAAGTGATTCGAGTGTAGGCCGCTCGGCTCACTGAATCGGGTGGTTGCGGGTTTGATTCCTGGCAGAGACAAATTTCGGAAACTGCCTTTACGTAATTTGTCGGTCTGGGTGTCACTGAAATCGCTCCCAGTCCATTGGACGGTACCCATAGTACAAGCGTTACTTTGTTTGGGACCATACAATTGGTGTGTTAGTCAGGCCATTTTTTTTTGTTAGCCTCAGTCCACAACGGTACCCGAAGTCTGTAATACCATTCGTCTTCAAAATAAACCCAGTTTATTGCTATTTACATTTACTTTCCACAACAATAATAGGTAATCTGACAGATGTGACAGACTGGAAGGAATTAAGCTGATGGACAATGCTTTTAGAGTTTGGAGTTTCTACAACCTTTTAAAAAGAGCGTAATGGCGGCGACAGACGGGCTGAAAGATGAAAAGAAAGAATATACAAATCCCAATAAACCAGTTCCTGAATTAACCGCAATCTCGTGATGGTAAAGCAGCAAAAATTTGTGAGATCTACTGATGGACCAAAGTCCACCTCTATAGACCGAAGTCTTCCTATAAGTATGTATTCGCCTGTAATTTTACATTTCAGATTCCATTTTGATAATTAAGGTAGAATACTGCCTCCCTGACTGGCGAGCATTCGCTTGTAATGTAATTTGTTCTCCTCCCTCACTGATGTAATGCTCGAATTGTATCATTACAGGTTGCGCACTGTAATGTTCGGTTCATGTAATGATCGAATTGTATCATTACAGGTTGCGCACTGTAATGTTCTGTTCTCATCCCTCACTGATGTAATGCTCGAATTGTATCATTACAGGTTGCGCACTGTTATGTTCGGTTCTCCTCCCTCACTGATGTAATGCTCGAATTGTATCATTACAGGTTGCGAACTGTAATTTTCGGTTCTCCTCCCTCACTGATGTAATGCTCGAATTGTATCATTACAGGTTCCGCACTGTAATGTTCGGTTTTCCTCCCTCACTGATGTAATGCTCGAATTGTATCATTACAGGTTACGCACTGTAATGTTCGGTTCTCCTCCCTCACTGATGTAATGCTCGACTCTGTAACGTTACATTACAGGCGAATGCTCCCTCCTGCGTAGTTTCATGGACGATATTTCAAAAATAATGCGAGTAATAACAACTTCACACTATAAGTATCTACGATAAGATACCCACATTAAATAAATCAATACATACAGACCGTAAATAATAGGTACGTGAACTAATTAATAAGGTTTTGATATCTAGTAATTGGTACAGCAGGTACGCGGTGCGCGGCTTGATAAACTTGATTTATGTGTACCAACTAGTTCTAATGGAGATGTAATGTGCGTGTTGTTTTCAATTGAATCTGATGGTGCGTTATAAATAAGGAATTGTATTATGATAATTTATGTCTTCGTTAATCATAATTATGATAAAGTTTGATGAGCTGTTATTTTGTAATTAAAAATAAGTCATCGGGGTTGCCAATTTAGAGCACCTAACTAACTCTAGGATAAGTGTAAAAAAATGACGCATCAGGGTAATTTTAACAATAATTTCAACCTCGTCCTTGCTCCTTTTTTAATTTTATAAAACCGGCCAAGTACGTGTCGGACTCGCACATAAAGGGTTCTGTATCACCGTATACATTTTATTATTTCTTCTTGTAGGGACATCAGAAATACACATTCTGTGAAAATTTCAACTCTCTACCTATTACGGTTCGTGAGATAAAGCCTACTGAAAGACGGACAGGCAGCGAGGCTTAATAGGGTCCCGTTGGCACCCCTTGGGTACAGAACCCTAAAAAGACCTGTCAACCCTGAGCAAGCCTCAATGGAGCGTGGCAATACGGGTGCAGGCGCCAGGCGTGATAGTATTGTAGCGACCTTGCATCTGACCAACAGATGGCGCTGAGTGCAACCTTCAGTTCAACCTGCGATTCTGCATCGCGATATCAAGATTCACGGCGCTACTTATAGAAGACCAAGACAACAACTATTGAGGCATAGCGGCCAGCCCCGCCAACCATACTTGGCTGGAAGATCTTCCCTTTACCACTAAAGTGCATTAGGTATTTTTTTAATTTAAAAAAAATCTGATTCACTTTATTGGCCAGCCCGTACTCAATGAATCATAGAGCGAAGTACTCTTAGTTTATGTTTTCAATGCGCTATCGATACTCCGATCAACCAATCATGGTAGGTACTTAAAATGTGTTGAAAGGGAATGTTTGACCTTTAAGTCATAGACAAACAAATAAGTATCTAATAGACAAAACATAAATCACGTCTCACGGAGGCGCTCATAGCAAGCTGCAATCACTGATCGGTATACGATCAGAGGTTAAGCAACGCTTGGCTAGGTCAGTCAGAGATGGGTGACCATTTAGTATCATTCGAACTGAGCAATTCCGTGCGAAGCAAGTAAAAAGTCGGTCCCGGTTGTTGTCATCTAGGCAGCAGTCGTTAAGCCATGTCAGAGGCCTTCGGGCGGCTTGAACAACTCTGACACCAGGTTGGCCACTAACCATACGATAAATAGTAGAATCACGTCTGCATATTTATGATTCTATATTCACCCCTAACGCAACGCAAATAAGGGTATAAGTTACACCACTTTGGACAAACAAAGAGGTATGTTTGTTGCGTCGTAGCTCCTGACGGAATGGACCGATTTTAACCTGACAAACCTTGTAAACACCGTACCTAGGTGAATAAATCGTACTAATAAAGTTTATAATGATAGAAATTAAATAAAAAAAAAAATGTTTTTTTTTTACTCCAGTATAATGTAGTAACATTAATATTTATAATGTGCACCTTTGGTACAGCACAGTGTGCCATCGGCGGCGCGGTTCCGGACAAAAAAGCCTTTTAAAACACCTTTCATTGTAACCGCTATGTGCCGCCGTTTTGAGGGTGCACAGTCTTGATACTTGGAAAGTTTTTGTAGTTTATTTTATTAAGTAGGTATCAATACATTAGAAGCTATGCATAAGTAATGCATTTTGATTTGGAAGTTTTATACGAGTGACATTTAAATATGAACCTTAAATAAATTAATAATTAATAAATAAATGAAATATACCTGATCAAAAACAAGGCCAAATCGAATTAAATACAATGTTTATTCTTTAAAAAAAGTTGGTTGTTAATTTCATCCTTATAGATATTACTCGGATTATACTAACTAGAAAAAATATAAAATATCTGAACCTTAAAACTAAAACCATTTCATAAGCGCAAACCATCAACTCACACAAACCGCACTTACCGACCCAGTGGTCAACATATTCGATGATACGTACAAAAAACGCTTGACAAAACCGCGCCGGCCACCGACAAAGTGACGAACACATAACTTTCGAGACCCTTCAACATTGTAGCCCACTGTGCCGCGATTAACAGTTAATAATACGCTCGAAAGTTCACAATGGACCGATATTATTCATGGATATTTTTTGTCCGGATTTTTGGAGATTTCGGTGCATTGTGCGAAATTTTTGTGATGTGCTAATTTGGGCTTTTTAAATAACGAAAAGGGAAAGGGGTTTTTTAACTTTACCAACCTTTTTTATAATAGGTATCGCCAGACTTACACACCAAATGTATGGTCAACTGGTCAAACAGTCCCAAACTGTGTCCATTTTGGACAGTCACATATCCTCTTTCTTGGTAATGTATTTGAGTCCAATAGTGGATTTATGAGTCTTTGAACGCTCTAGATAATTTTAGATGTTTATTTGTTTCCATATTTGTTCGGTAATGAGAATTAAACAATGTATTATCGGCTATATAAATACCTAGAATAACGAAAATACATATTAAGACGAGGGTTCGAAATTTGGTTGATTTTCTATTCTACTTTTTCTTTAAGTAAGTATGTGGACTAGGAATCTTATATTTAGATGTATGATTTTTGACTATATTATCTTGAGTATCTTTAAATCCAAATCACGATTTGATGAAATTTTCTCGATAAAAAAAAATTATGAAATGAGCTCTAATTATTTACAATTTTCCTTGCTACCACGATGTTTTTACGATTTAGATCACGAAATTATTTCTAAAACATAGCAAATAATGATATCTAAACTACCCTTCAACCATATTTTTAATTCATGAAGTAGTTTTTTTTTTAATTCAAGAAAATGTGGTTTGGCGCTTACGTTGTTTATTTCCGAGCGCGCGCACAATATCGCCATCGCACATTTTAAGTACTTGAACTAACCATGTCTCTCTCTAACTTTGTATTGTCAGTGTCCACTCGGACTTGTTCGACGTTGGACCTGTGAAGGATTTTTTTAAAAATATTACGAAAAAATATTACGGTCGTGCCACATTACAGGTACAGTACAGTATTTACAGTCCGCCGACGCCTATGATAAATAAATAAATATCCTTGGAAATTCTTTTACACATGACTACCTGATCCCAAACTAAGCAGAGCTTGTACTATGGAAACCAGATAACTGATATTACTACATATACTACTTTTTGTTTGTAAATACAAACTAAATATAAACTTAATTACACCTAGACTCGGGACATGCGGACATGTTCATGCACACAAATGCATGTCCTGGGCAGGAATCGAACCTACGACCTGCACTGCAGCGTGATTTTCGTTTGCTTTTCCTTGTCTTGTGTAATTTCTTTTCATCTCTTGTCATTTTGTGTCATCTCTTGTCATTTCATAGTTATTCGTGTCATTTCTGTAAAAACTCCCTATTTCGCTTACTGTTATATACTTGCAGCATGGTCTTGGGCCGACAGTGGGAATACATTGCTTGTCAAAACAATGGAGTCGCTTTATTGCGTTTGTTGTAGGTATGGATGGGCAAGTAATAAATATATCATACATCAATAAATTATCGTAAAAAATAACATTACAGATATGGATAGGAAAATGTTTGTCCGTCCTATTCCTTTTCACGGCTAAACCGCTGAGCCAATGTTGATGAATTTTGGTATGGAGATAGACTGGGTCTTGGCGGAGAACATAGGCTACTTTTTAGGGTTCCAAAGGGTGCTAACGGGACCCTATTACTAGGCCTACGCTGTCCGTCTGTCTGTCTGTCCGTCTGTCAGCGCGGGCTGTATCTCACGAACCGTAACAGGTAGAGAGTTGAAATTTTCACTGAATGTGTATTTCTGTTGCCGGTGCAGAACAAATACTAAAAATATAATAACATTTAAAAATAAATATCAAGTCTCAAACTTGATATTTTTGATGTGTTTATTCTACGGTGGTACGGAACCCTTTATGTGCGAGTCCGACGCCTTCAGATCTTATGAATGTTTTCTTGAAATAAATATAGTGTATTTTAAGTAATTAACTGGCCAACCCTACCTACCATGTTAGGATCTTTTTCGTTCTAGCGGGTGTAAACCGTGATTTGACGAGTTAATGTGATAATTTTTGTATTTAAATTATTCAACTCAATGTATTTGTTTCAGACATAGTCCAATATTGATTATTAAAATTATTATAATTTCACAATAAATATAAAACAATAAATAAAAGTAAAATTAAATAAAAAAAATTATTATTTATTTATTTTTCATGTTTTATCATTAAAATACAATATAATATAACATAAATTAAAATAAAATAAAAACCTACCCCTAATTAAACAAATACCGTCCGCGTGGGATACTGGCTGCATGTCCTCCCTGTATTCAAGCTGTTCCCGTTGTCAAGCTAATTTTTTGAGCAAGGAAAGAGCCAGCCCTCTTGTCACCTGTGGCAGTAGGGCAGTTCTCTGATTTCGCCACGATTCGGAAATATTGAGAGAAATTTTAGATTTTGAAAATTTTGATGTAGAATCAAAATATGACTAAAAATAATTGACAGGTATTTTTTTTTTCTTAATTGCACCAATAAATATCGGAGATATAGCTCTCTAAATGTTATATATGTGACGGTAATGATATTTCGTCTTATGGTAATGACATTCGTGTGAGGTTTACTTACTAAAATGACAGCTTTTTATATCAAAAGTAAAATTAATTTGTTCTGTTCATCATGAATTATGTTGTATTATGATTCTGGTTCAAATTAATTCAATTTTATTTACTAAAGAATAAAATAAACAAGATGACTTATAAAAAATAGATTTAGCTAAAATATAAATTGACATTTAGAGCCGATTTAGATATCCGTGCAAATATAATTATAAAATTTAACTGGGTTTAATTTAAAAAAATATATATATTAGAAAAACTCTAAGAAAATATGAAAAAAATCTTTTATGAAATTAACTCTAAGATTTTATGGAAATTAATGAAATAATATTGTTATACACTGAAAATAAAAACAAAATATCGTTTCAGAATATATGTACAACATATAGGTAGTATAGTAGTATAGTATATTCTTATTTTTAAGTTTTTTGCTTGCAGTGTTTTACTAGTACTTTGTATTATTTCAAACCTCTATTATTAACACAAAATATGCAGTCTTAGTTTAATTTGAGGTATACGTATTCTAAACAATTAATATAGGTAACCAGGAAATTTCTCAAAATACTGTAGAAGTCGTGCTGGAGCCAATTTCTCTTTGCAGGTTAAAAATTGTCAATCTTCGGTATAATCATAGGTACCTAAACTCTGAGTCTATAGTTTTTTATTAGGGTGTTTATAGACATTATTACCAATATATAATATCTAAATATTCTTTTTTTTTTTAAATATAAAACACCGCAAAAAAAGTAAAAATACATTTTAGGGTCACCACCGTCAGTTAAGCGTCATTACCGTCACTATAAAAACTGATGGTAAATTACGGTAATGACACTTACGGTAATGACATTTTGTGTTATTTTGCTTATCAATGCTATTAATATTTAATATTCAAGGAATAAATATTATAATGGTAAAAGTAGACCTAAAAACCAATGACATAGAGGTGGAATTAAAAATTAAATCGATTTGCTTACCCAAAATCTTGCGATCACGGCGAAGACCACTTTTTCGTGACAAACGTCATTTTCGAGATGAATATCCAAAATATTTTTTTTACTAAAGCTCCTAGCCTCCCGTTTTAACATCTCTGGGTCGATTGACCAATTCGGAAACGTGCGGGGTGAGGGGTATGAGAGTAGCATGTACACTTAAAGAGATATTTGCATTACCACCTCAGCTTACGGTGATGACCTTTTTTTGATGACAAAGTTAATTTTATTTTTAAAAAGTTAACTAACTGTTTCGTATGTGTAAAAATAAAATTAGTTTCTCCTAATAATTGGCATAACACAAGGGACTAATTACAGTTACATCAGACGACGACTTCTTTGAAATTTAATACGATATTCTTCGGGACATGTGTGAAAGACAACAGTTATTGGATCTCCGAAAATATCGATACTTTTTTTTATTTGCTACCGGACATGTGTTTGGTGCGAAATCAGAGAAATAGCCAGTAACCAGTCTAAGGGTGATTTTGATAGATAAAAAATAAAGATAAAAAGATAAACAAAAAATAAATGCATGGATAATAAATCAATAAAATTAATAAAAACTGAAAATTAAATTAAAAAATAAATTAAATATGGTAAAAAATATATTATGACACTGCTGATGACTTCATGATCAGCATCGAAGTTAAGTACCAAAGTATTCCTTTGCCTACGAAACATGAAAAAGATACTCATATCCGGCAGTCAGTCACTGACACAGAGTATGTACATTTTTACCCGACTACGGTGGGCGGAGGGTTATGATTTTGACCGATATGTATGTATGTTCATCTGCTCCCGTATAACGTCCAAACTATTTTTATCATAACAATTTGACTAATGAGATATCGTTGGACGCGTCTGGATCGTCCGCTGGTTATAGGCTATTATACGATCGAAATATTGTTATAGTATCTATCAGCATATTGTAGGTATCGTTTGTCTTCTTTTGACTTACTTTGTCTTCAGCAATAAAAACAACATAGAAATTAATTTTTTTTTCAAATACACTCGACATCAAAATCCCATATAAAACGAAAAAAATATATTTGAATATTTTCATCCATTTCATCTATTTTAAAAGGTGCACTGGGACATATTATTTTAATTGTACGAATTAAACAATATTGTTCCTTCAAAAAATAACTATACTTTAGTCTACTCCATAGCTGTTCTGTCCTAGCTAAGCGAGAGGGATATATCCTTCGGCAGCTCACGCGACGCTAGCCACACCCCGAAACTAAAATTCATTTTTTTCTTGTATCGTCTTAACTAAAATACTGCACACAAAGGTATATTTTTAAATATCAGTATCTCAAAGAAATTAATTAGCAAATTTATCAATACGCCGCTAAGTAAAGAAGAAACGTGAAATTATAATGGTTACAAAACACGAAAATGTTCAGGGTGGGGTTCCAATGAGAGTGAAGGAACTAACTACCACTACTCCAAATCTACAAAACCAGTGCAGCCGTAAGTGCCCGAGGAAGCTCTTTTTTATTTTGTAAATTGATTGAAATCGGGATGATTCTGGACTTCACTCTTCCGGATTCTTCTGGATTTCAATTGACGAAGCAACACAGGATGAACGAAACCAATTGAACCAAGGTCGAAGAAGTTAGGTACCTAAGGGACACCGCAGACATGCTACTTTTTGCATCTGCGATCGGCGATTTTGCGACTGTATCGATGCTGCATCGCGATTTGGCGACTCTGCGTTCGGACGCAGCGACTGCTCCGATGCTAAAAGCGACTAAATCGCCGATCGCCGATGCAAAAAGTAGCGTGTTTGCGGTGTCCCTAATTAGCTCTACAGGTTTTAAAGGAGGTCAAATTAGCTTTTATTAACGCTGTATCGCTTTATCGCGAGGAAACCTGCATGTCGTTAGACATGTGAAATCCGCCAACCCGCACTGGGCCACCGTGGTGAATTATGGCAATCCCCCACGGGCATCCCCTCAATCCCCCTCGCATTGAGGGGAGGCCCGTGCTCAGCAGTGGGATGTTAAAAGGGCTAAATTATTATTATTATTAATCGCTTTATTCTCACACTGATACCTCGCCTTTACTTGTATTCACCTTTTGAACCTTACTCGCTAAACGAATCACAATAGAGTTGGGCGTATGAACCGACATGTAAGAATTCCGAAGAGTCTGACCTCTTCAGGTCCATCAGACACACAGAACATGAACAAGAACATGAACAGCAAGTCTGCAGTATCTCTCTCTCTCTAGAATCGCACAATCGCCGTTCGCCGATTTTAAAAGTAGCATGTCTGCTGTGGCCCTAAGAATCTATAATATTGTGAGCGTGTAATATATGAGCCCTTTTGTCGCAAAAAAGCGCAAACAGGGGGCTTACCACAAGCTCTTATTGCGATTCAATTACAGGAACGTATTAACGTTTCAGCGACTTTTTGTGCAATGACGTACCTTATTGTCATGACAATAAGAAACGTCATTAAAACGTCGTTAAAACGTTCCTATAATTGAATCGCAATAAGAGCTTGTGGTAAGCCCCCAGGACCACAGACCACCTCACAGTGCAACACTAAAACACATCGCGTGGTCCAATTGTCGAGCGGCGAGCGATAATCGAGTGACAATAGTCCCTCGTGAGGTATTTTCGAAACTGTTTAACGCCTCGACGGAATGCGGTAAAAATGTTTGCCGACTGTATTTACTCTGTATTATTTACATGAATATTATGTTTTTAAAATAGGTTTTTAGAGTGTTCGTTGTTATTTCGCAAGATGTGAAATGTTTTATGTGGATGTGTGGTCAAATATTAAATCTATACAAATAAATAAAATTGAAGTGTCTGTCTGTAATGTCATAATAAAATATTTTTACTAAATCTATACGAAAGTATACACGGTACTTATAACAAAATAGTTATTTTGTTTTTTTTTGTCTGTCGATCGATCAAAGCATAATCCAATGCACTCGTTTTACACAATGACACATTTCCACGCGATCTTCTGATATTCAAACAATAGCTCAAGTCAGGTTTCATAATTAATGTATTGAGTTTTTATTATGAGATGCTATGTGGTTTATGCGAACATATGATAGTCGAATACTATACGGTAACTTGTAACATAATATTAATTAGCCTAGCGCACACTGTGAGGATGGGAGGGAATTTACTAAGTGAAAGGGAATTCAAGCTATAATTCTGCAAAAGCAATTCATTCCTCCGATCCTCCAGCAGAATTTGAAAAATTTTAAATGGTCACGAATGGCGTAAAATCTGTGACTATTTTACAGAAATTCACCGGTATTGCTTAGGATTCCTCAGAAAATTGAATTGCATTGGCAATGTTGCATAGCGTCACAATTAGTCGTTGCCCTGATGGACTATGGTGGTCCCTGATGCAGATGATTTCACACAAAACTCATCAGGTTTTGTTATGGTGGTGAGAAACATGAGTGGAACCTAAAGTAGATCAACTAAAATCCAGTGGATGCGTCTAAAAGAGCCGAGTGGTGGCAGGCCCAAGCAATCAGTTTTGACGTCTAACCACGTGGACATCATGTCATAAAATGATTGATCGATCGAGTGATCATCATCATCATCAAGATGCCCACTGTTGGACATAGGCCTCCCCCAAGGTTTTCCACAACCGGTCCTGTGTTACTTGCATCCAGCGTTTTCCCGCTACCTTCACAGGGTCGTCGGTCCAGTTTTGTACATCAAATATACTAGCTGATGCACGCAGCTTCGCCCGCGTGGATGTCGGTTATCGCGACCAAAACTTGACAAATTATATACCAAAACCTTCATCTTGAATCACTCTATCTATTAAAAAAAACCGCATCAAAATCCGTTGCGTAGTTTTAAAGATCTAAGCATACATAGGGACAGACAGACAGACAGACAGACAGTGGGAAGTAATATCGATAGTGAAGTGATTACAGGATCAATTCGAAACATAGCCTTCTTACTTCCAAGGCAAGAGTTTGATAAACTGCAAGATACAGGTCTAAATTATAGACGGAATAATCTTACAGTCTAATAAATTAAGACATTTAGATAATTGCACTTGCAACATTGCTTAGCCCGCAGAAGTAATCGCTTCCCGTAATCAAAGCAATACGAGTCCTATTAAAGTTTCAACGGATTATGTACAACACGACTTTAAATTGGCTTGTTATTTAACGGCTTAATACATTGACTTTATATCGCCTACCGGATACAGAGCGACTTTGTAATTAGCAATATTTAAAGCTGTGACTATAAATGCGATTCGGATTATTTTAGGAGCATATTAGGCAATGAATCGATTTGAAATACACCTATTTTATTTCGATTTTAGATGCATATTGTGGTAAAGCCAAGCTGTAGCCAATTGACTGCAGCTCATATACGGGCTTGCTCGTCCGAAGTAATACCACCTTCTCACAGCTACTACAGCTGCGTTTCGTACCATGAGTGAGAGAGCCGGAAGCCCGAACCCCAAGTCCAAAAAAGCGTACGGCCCGCCTGATATTAAGCAGTTACAATCTATATATATAATAAAGAGTAAGTTTAAAAACTAAAACCCGACTACTGAAAAATCGCGCTCTAAAAAGTATGAAACAAGAAAATATTCTCATCTAGAGGATAGCCGTGGTCCGTGTTTATGCCATTTGGCCCTAAAGGACCTACACGGACCACGGCTATCCTCTAGATGAGAATATTTTCTTGTTTCATACTTTTTAGAGCGCGATTTTTCAGTAGTCGGGTTTTAGTTTTTAAACTTACTTTTTATTTAATTATTTTGGAGTTATAGGTAACAATATATATATTTTTGAAATGTGCTCATTAAGCTCTTTCATTTGATACCCCACACGGTTTTATTAAAAAATGTTTTTTTTTTAGTTCATGACATTATGTCCTCTAGAGGGCGCCATATGCAATTTCATGTGACGTCACATAGCCTATAACCAGCGCGCCATCAAGCCGCTTCTAACGATACCTCATTTGTCAAATTACGACAAGTAGTTTGGAAGTTAGGTGGGAACAGATGCACATACATACATACATACATACATACATACATACATACATACATACATACATACATACATTCATACATACCGGTCAAAATCATAACCCTCCGCCGTAGTCGGGTAAAAATGAATCCCTATTTCGTGTCATCACTTGACGCGAGAACGGCTGGACCAATTTAGATGATTTTTTTTTTAGATTATTCCGTGAAGTTCAAGGAAGGTTCATACATTTAAAAAAATTGGAAAAATTGCCCGGAAAGCTCTAAAAACCCATATTTTACGTATGATTCAAATTACGTTCAATAGATGGCGTAATGAACGCCGGTGTCAGATGGCGGATGGCGACTATAAATTTCTGCAAATTTATTTCATGGGCAATTCATCACAAGAAATAGATCTGCGTTGTGCACATAACACTGCCGGGCAAAAGTCTCTCCCCATCTTCTTCCATCCATCGCGGTCTTAGGCTCTCTCATACCACCCGTCTAGATGAGCGTCGAGGTCACCGCGCCACTGTTTTTTGGGTCTACGTCGGCGACGATGGTCGTGCTCTGGGACCGCACTCGGTGATTGCTTTGGCCTACCTTTCTGAGCTCATTCGGCTCAGGTGACCCGCCCAGGTCCACTTAAGTGTAGCTGTTTTCACTCCTACATCCGCGATAAGGTTCATGGAACGCAGCTGGGTGTTCCGCACCCTATCAGTGTGTTTAACACCCAAAATGCTGCTCCATTGCTGTTTGGCAAACCTTCAGTTTGGACTTCTGAGCCTCGGTTAGTAACCATGTCTGGGCGCCGCACTGTGGGCTGAAAATCGAGCTTCATAGTACTTTAAACTTTTTTATTTTTTTTCCTTTTCATAAGCTTCTAATGCCTTCAGCAGTCATGAATATATATAAAGAATATAATTTCATAGGTATACTAAATAAATAAATTAAAAAATGAAAATTTTGTATGGCTCCAAAGTAATAAATCCAAATATGTATCTTCAAACCCGCTGTGTTAACCGTTATATCCTTACAGATGGCTGTTCTACAAATTATTTGTAATTTTTTGGTGTATGTTATATAACAGTAACAACTGCGGTTTTTTTTTTAATATTTTATACTAAAATTTGTACTTACATGCGGACCAATGGGTTTATAATCTTAAAATTTTGCAGGGAAGTGTCTGTATTTTAAAGAAACACTAATATAGCATATATAAGTAAAAATTTTAGTTCAAACTTTTTTTATATAACGTATTAAAAAAAAAAAAAAACCGCAGTTGTTACCGTTATATAAAATACGCCAAAAAATTACAAATAATTTGTAGAACAGCCATTTGTAAGAATATAACGGTTAACACAGCGGTTTTGAAGTTATTTGGATTTATTACTTTTGGGCCATACAAAATTTTCATTTTTTTAAATATAATTTAGTAGACCTACGAAATTATATTCCTTATATATATTCATGACTGCTGAAGGCATTAGAAGCTTATCAAAAGCAAAAAATAAATAAAATGGGAAAAAAATTAAAGTATTATGAAGCTCGATTTTCAGCCCACAGTGGCGCCGTAGGTAAGAACGGGCGGGATACACATGTCAATGTGTTAGTGGAAGGTTGCCCTTCATGATGTCTCCCATGGACCAGTAGCTCTTCGACCAATTTAGCTATTTTTAGGGTTTCGTACCCAAAGGGTACCAACGGGACTCTATTACTAAGCCGGTATCCGTAGCGTGTTAGCGCTACAACAACAAATACTAAAAATAAAATAAAATTTAAAAATAAAGGGGGGAGACTCTATTACTAAGCCTACTCTGTCCGTCCGTCTGTCAGCGGGCTGTATCTCACGAACCGTAATAGGTAGTAAGTTGAAATTACCACAGAAAGTGTATTTCTGTTGCCGCTACAACAACAAATAATACTAAAAATAAAATAAAAATTCAAAACAAAGGGGGTCCCCATACAAGAAACTTGATATTTTTGACGTTTTTATTCTATGGTGGTACGGAACCCTTTATTTGCGACACGGGAAAGGAGTAGATCAGACGACGAACGGGGGAACGGGGGGAGGGTTTAGTTCGTTTTTGGCTAATAAGTAAATACAACATTAATTCTGAGGCGGCACGAAGTTCGCCGGGACAGCTAGTATCCTATAGATGCTTGTAATACCAAAGGCATCGCTCGCACGTTGCCGACCTGAAGGGAAGTAGATAAGAGGGACAGAAGGGGGGTGTTGGGCTTCCGGCTCTTTTACTCATCGTACGAAACGCAGCTGTAATAGCTACTTTACGCTGATATTCTGTGAGAAGGTGGTCTACCCCGATCCAGCTAGCTCGTATATGAGCCGCAGTCTATTAGCTACAGCTTGGCTCTACCACCAATTATTCGTAGCATTTCTTAGTCTTCCCTTAAGACTCTTCTAAAACAACATAATAGCATAATAGCATGTAACATGTAACGCCACGACTTTTATCCCCATTCGGGGGTAGTCAGAGGCTTGAGTGGTACACCACCACATTGTGGAGATATTAACCAACTCAAAGCCCACGTTTCACCAGATAGTCAGAACCCAACGTGACAGGTGGTGAACCTTGTCGCCCTGTATACAGGAACTGACTATTACCTAATCCCGAGGGATAGGTAGGTTTCCTCACGATGTGGAACAACATAATAGATATGTAATTATAAAGACTAGACGGTACATGACAGTGTTAGCATTCACCTGGATCATTACATGGGGTCATAGTCCCCTTAATATTGCCAGCGAGGTCGTAGAACGATGATGGTAATACACAATTTCACGGCCCACCCTAGACTCGTGGCGTAAACGGGGGAAGACGAGCGATTTTAATAGCGTATTCATAAGCGGATTGGGTGTTAAGAAATTATGTCGAAAAATATCAATAATGGATAGAGCTTTGATGGAATAGTAAAAGCAATAAAACGTAAATGAAATTAGAAAAGTTTTGCCGTAATGATGTTTGGTAAGAAATAATTCTCAATAAGGCCGTCGCAATGTGTATTTTTTTCTGACTAAGGGCCTCCGCAGACTTGCTACTTTTAGCATCGGCGACCGGCGATTTTGTGACGTATCGATGCTGCGTCGCGTTTCTTTGAGCGCGAACGAGCGAGACGCAGCATCAAAATCGCCGATCGCCGATGCTAAAAGTAGCAAGTCTGCGGAGGCCCTAAGAGATATGTAGTGATTACTTAATTCAACCTTTTGCCTCCAACCTCAACCTTTTCACATTATATTATAATTTTAAATAAAATCCAATTTGACCAATTTTGCGAAAAATTGCGCATAAATAGAACATTTCATATACATAACAACTCAAACGTATTGCAGCAAACCATCACCTGTATTGCGAGTATATGTGGGTTGATTTCAGTATGCAGAAACATAAGTGGGTTGTTTCCTCTTTGCTTAACAAGGCAACATATTGTATGAAGATGTGATCAGCAAATCGCTGCCGCTCATGCTTTATACCCCCTACTGACGTATGCACCGTCACGACCCACCCGCTACATAAGTGTGTATTTTAAATAGCCCTAACGACACTGTTGTTGTACCACCCTGTTGTTGGTTAAAAACAACATTATAACGTGTATTGTATTGTTGTTAATTCCAGCTGCGAAAGTTCTAGCTAAGCGACTGTAGCCTATGGGTGAACAGATTGGGCTACCAATCAGAAGGTCCCAGGTTCGATCCCCAGTGGGCATGCACCAATGGATGAATTTTCATCTATGTGCATAATTTACAGTTCGCTGACGGTGAGGGAAAACATCGTGAGGAAACCTACCTATCCCTCGGGATTAGGTAATAGTCAGTTCCTGTATACACGGCGACAAGGTTCACCACCTGTCACGTTGGGTTCTGACTATCTGGTGAAACGTGGGCTTTGAGTTGGTTAATACCTCCACAATGTGGTGTATGGCCACTCAAGCCTCTGACTACCCCCGAATGGGGATAAAAGTCGTGACGTTACATTTAATTCTAGCTTTTAATTTCAGAGACAAGGACCCATTAGCGTCAGTAGTATAATAATAATAATATCTTGGAACAGTTTTACACACGGCTACCTGATCCCCAACAAAGCAGAGCTTGTACTATGGAAACCAGATAACTGATATTACTACATACTACTTTTTGTTTGTAAATACATACTTAATATACATAATTACACCCAGACTCGGGACATACAGACATGTTCATGCACACAAATGTATGTCCCGGGTAGGAATCGAACCTACGACCTGCAGCGTGAAAGGCGACATCACGCCAACCACGCTAACGGGCCCGTCAAGTATAGGAGAGGATCGCTTGGGCGCTAAATACTTTGAATTCATTCAGCTGATTTGGTGTGTGCAGGTGCCTCGCATGCCTCGCCCGGGCACTAATGTGACATCACTATCACTAATACTATCACTTATATGACATTATGTCATGCGTTCTGACGATGTCAACACGAACGAACGAAACATGGTCTTATTATTTTTGTATTGTTTTTGTGCGATCTTCCTTTTTATTTTAAATCAATGCCACGGTGTACGAGAAGCGATACAAAATGGGAATAATGTTCAAATTCATGTCGGTTGCCACCAGGATTAATTACGTGTTAGCTAAGGCCGTGGTCTCCTATTAAATGCCATCGGCCGCTTACAGCGTCTCGCGTACGCCGCGTCACAATTTTACTATAGTGACGTCGGCGTGTGAAGGAGACCACAACAGTACATTTCTAAAGTAAGTATTGTGACGCTGCCTACGCGTGACCAGGGGGCTTACCACGAACTCTTATTGCGATTCAATTACAGGAACGTATTAACGTTTCAGCGACTTTTTGTGCAATGACGTACCTTATTGTCATGACAATAAGAAACGTCATTGCACAAATGGCCGCTGAAACGTTAAAACAAAACTGCTATAAGAGGTGGTGGTAAGTCCCAGGGCCTTAATGTTGATAGAATGAAGGCGAAACGTTAAGAACTTCTAATTCAATAAACTAATCTTTTATTTTTTGTAAAGCTTGTGTTAGGTATATAGGAAGTATTAGCCCTCACTAAAGCCTCATCCATCGGTCAGTAATTATAACTGTACCATAATAATTACTTTACTGCCTCCACTTCAGTCATATAAGATCATTAAGGCTGTAATTACGTACCATCAACTAAAGATCATTTTACACGTCAGAATATCTATTAGTCTATTGCTATCAGCGATAGCAGTTAACTGTGTGTGTAATTAAAAAAAACCAGCCAAGTGCGTGTCGGACTCGAATATAAAGGGTTCCGTACCACCGTAAAATAAAAACGTTAAAAAAGTTAAATATATGGGGACCCCCTTTATTTTTAAATTTTATTTTATTTTTAGTATTTTTTGTTGTAGCGGCAACAGAAATACACATTCTGTAAAAAAAACAAGTCTCTACCTATTACGGTTCGTAAGATACAGCCCGCAGACGGACAGACGGACGGACAGCGTAGGCTTAGTATTAGGGTCCCGTTGGCACCCTTTGGGTACGGAACCCTAAAAAGGCCGGTACGTAATTTGAGACATGCGTAGATGTGCATACCAGATAATTCGATGAACTTACCAATTATTTAATCTGCTTTAAATAATTGGTCCGCGCATCGATCTTTGTATAGTTGGTTTTTTTATACTTGTCCTATTTGGTAAGCAAAGATGGCGTCCAGCGGGGCGATTGCGTAACTTTTTTTTCAATGTTTTTCAAATAGGACAAGTATTAAAAAACGTACTTAAAACTACTTTACATATTGTATTTAAAAAAATAGTGCGTCATTGGTTCGCAAGGGCGGGATAAATAACTTAGGTCATTCACTAAAACCGTTTCCCAAATACAATAAACCAATATCCAAACCAATATTGAAAATCTTTCGTAAATTCTGTACCAATATTGGTCCAGTGATTTGTCCAATACCTGTTACACAACATCTCAATGTGTTTGTTGAAATGTCCAGTTTATGTTGAGATGTTAGAAGTAATGAATTGGAGTACTGGGGAGATCTTATTAATTTGGTAGTAGCTGTGTACATTGTGATTTGAAAGATTTTAATGGGTTGAACAGAATAATGTGAGTATATCTGTCAGTCAGTACATTATAGTATTCTCGCTGATAATATTATTATTTGAGTGTATTTTCTCTATCAATTATTGATAGTATGACTAACAATGGTGTTAAAACAGCTAGACAGTTTTAACTCGACATTGTTACAGATGGCGCTTATACTCTTTACCTAATATAAATTAAAAAAAAAAAATAGTAGTAGGTCCCTACCTACTTATCTCCAGAAAAAAAAACAAAAATTTGTGCCATTTGTAGCATGCTGTTTTGTTTAACTAAGGCGGCAAACAAGCTTGCGGCCCGTCTAACGTTAACCAGTTACCGTAACCTATAGATGCTGGTTATATCGACCTACCAATTACTATTAAGGTTCAATTCACGACGATCTTCATGACGGTAACAATAGGGAGATATGTTATAATGCGCCTATATACCATTAGCAAAATGTAGGCATACAACAAAACACTTCTGCCCATCTCATCGGTTAATACGAGCTTAATGATATTATTTTATTGCATGCTTGACACAGAGAGTTATTACGCCGGCTGAACAGAACACAAGCAACAAAACGCAGCCAAAACATCCACGCGCGACATTTCGTTTTATAGCCAATCGATTCACACAGCAAACATAAATAAATTAAATTATCTTACACGTAAGCAATTAATTACTCGTGACTGTATATTGGTACGGACCAGAAATAGTCTCTGCGATGAACGTACCAAATTATTGGTCTGGGATGAGATTTGCATAGTACTTGAAATGCCCATCAGCAGACAGTCGTCTACCAAAACACAACACTAGTGATAAACTATTCACACGGTGATGTTTTGGTCATCTGATATTGTTATGACTGATAATTAATAACAATGTTATATCAATTGATATTATATAACTGTTCCCATTACTATTAATGTGTCTGAGATGTATTTGCTCAGCGTTACCTATGAGCTTACAAAACACCAATATATTGATAACAAACCGAATTTTATAGAACTGTAGACACTTTTGAGTATTTCAGGGCTATTTTTTTTCCTTCTGAATTTTTTCTGCTGATTCTTGGGGGCAGGCGCGGTAAATACGTACACTCGTACACTATACGTACACACAACTTCGTACGCGGGCACACTCACGCATACAAAACATGTGTCTGTATACGCTAGTGGTGCTCAACGTCGGTATTTGTCTTGCGAAAATGCAAGATCAAGACCACTCGTACCAAGAAAACGACTATTATTGACAGAAGCGCAATGGTTTTGGCAAACTTTAATATTAAGACATACTCTGGCTTTAATAAAACGGAGATTTAGTAACGCACATACTAGATAAATATCCTCCCTTTAATCGCAAAGAATCTATTCGGTACAAACCATAAAAACTTAAAAATAACAAATCTTAAAGTTATTACAAAACCCTTTGTGTAACCGATCCCTAATCCCTTTTCAAACAGCTCATACTTAAATAAACTTCCCTTTCACTCAATAAGACCCTACAAACAGTTACAATAAAGACCATTTACCCTTGCTTCATAATTACGTATTTGAGTTCATTCTTATTATACAAAGGATTGTTTAGAATTAGGTTATTGTAGGACCATATTATAAGAACCGGTTTTTTTTAGTATGTTGTCAATCAAAGTGGTTTAATTAAATAATTTGTACAGTCTTAAGGATGTGCATTGAGGTTCACTATAGTACTTAATAAACGGACCTAATATCAGTGTTGACCAAATTGGTTCTCGTTTCGCAGTTAACCAAGACCGAAACAGACCCCGCAAACTCATGTAAGTCTGCACGACAGTGCTGAATTTGACAATAGGCCGAGCCCTACAAGTGAAATTTTTCAGGCCTATATAAATACATAGATAAAATTGATGGATTAGCATTAGGAGAAAGGAGAGAGAGGCGGCACAAATTGAAGTGGTCTTATAAAAAGTAATCCGGCACTGCTGCACCGCTTTATAAACAGTCTTGTTCTTGCTCAAGTCTTGCACGGTCTGTCTTGGTTGGACCAATTTTGCGCGACACTAGTTAACCAGTGGTAACTGAAAACAAATTTTGTATGAAGCCAAATTTCCAATGAATAAAATTAAACTACTAATAATAAATATTATTAGAAAACTACTTTCTTTTAGTAGCATATCAATAAAAGTGAAATAGAGATACCTACCTTTTTTTTATTAGAGATACCTACTATAGGTATAAGGGCACATCAAAACATAATCTTCGTCTTCATCATGATATCGGCGGCACCTCGCCTATAAATTTCTAATTTATGTCCAATCATAGTTCGCATAATTTCACGTCAAATTAACACCTTTCGCTAAATTAGAAATCTTCGCCTTATACAAGTAAATAGCAGATTACTAAAGATTTTCTCGTACTCTCGTACCAACATTAGTTTACCTACTTTTCCATGTTGAACGTCACAATATTCTTAAAAAATACAACTTGGACCAAATTTCTTCAGATATTTTGGTCCGCAAAAATCTGGTCTGTAAATTTTGACATAATCCGTAAACGTGTCAAATAGTGTTCCATATTCAAAATTTATACATGGAAAGTATTTTAAATTATGGAACGCTTGCCATACCCACATACGCGTCTAAATACGAATACGTCAATTTACGTATGTGTGAGTTATTAACAAAGAATGCACGAAATATTATAAAACAAACTGCAATGAACCAATCTTTTGTTTTCTCACAACCCCTTATATTTTTTATCGCACAATGTGCATGGGAAAATGTTGTATCTCTCTCGCACAGTGGGCGGGGCCTCGTAAGCATTTAATCATTGTGCACATTATAATCACGACCTCAACGATCGGATGCTTACCTGTGAACTTTTAACATTTCAGAATTTTTTTTTTGTAAAGATTTATTAATTGGCAATGGGGATATTATTATTAAATCTCAGTGGGATTTACAAAACGTTTAAAGGTACTCCCTCACCGGGAGCATTCGCCTGTAATATAACATTTTAGATTCGATTTTGACTATAACGTTACAAAACTGCTTCCTTTGCGCACAAGCATTCACTTGTAATATAATGCATTGATGTTACAAGTTGTATCAAAATCCCTCACTAATGCAATGCTCGACTAATGTTATATCCCAGGTAGCAAATAAGGTCACCAACGAAAAAAAGTCGTCAATCTAAGGTCAATTTAGGGTCCGTAACGTAAACGTACGTCTTTATCACGAAGATTTGCTACTAGGGATTACAGGCGAATGCTCTCGGTGAGGGAGCACCTTTAAGTTACCTTGGTAAAGTAACTAAAATAAAAATATTTAATGTACTATTGATAAACTTTTCACTTCAAAAATATGTTGTAAATATTAAAAATACCCAAACATATTTAGTAGTGTTGATTTTTAAAATCGAATATCTACGTCACAAAACAGTCCCTACAGTATATCCCTGCATCGATGGTTCAAAATATGGGTACCAAAATCTGAATATTTGTATTTACATTAAACCTTTCCATCATCAAAGCAGCTTCCTAGAAATAAACCAAGTATCTTATTTTAATTAAGATCACACAGCATCCAGCCCATCGCGAATTGAACAACGCCTCAAGATAATCCCAGTTAATGCCGGGTTATATTTAACCGATAATTAAACTCGTCGAGCCCGATACCGCTCCTTTGTACTTTTACGGCCAAATTGAGAGGTTTAAATCCTTTGTTTGAAATGCTTATAATGATGTCATAATCTTTTATGACGTCATCATTGTTGTCCTAAACTTTATAAGTACCAAGTGTCATCACTACCTATACCTTTTCAGTTTTCAGTGCGTTACTAAATCGTATAACAATATCTACTTATATCCTGAATATTAATATAAGTGTCATTATGACGATTATATTAGGAACCGGTGGTAACGCTAAAATATTGTTTATCTTAACTATTTATAAACGCTTTATTGAGCTTACATGAATATAAAACTTTTGATTTGATTTGATTTCATTAAAAAACGTGTTAAAAAAGAATCTAAGGGCCACCGCGGACTTGCTACTTTTTGCATCGGCGATCGGCGATTTTGTGACTGCATCGCGTTTTGGCGACTCTCTGCAGTCGGACGCAGTGACCTAAATCGCCGATCGCTGATGCAAAAAGTATCATGTCTTCGATGTCCCTAAGATTTCGGTTGTCCTTCGTGTAGAATGTAGATAATATTCCCCTTGGTTTTCTTCTATCATATGGTTAGTGGCCAACCTAGTGTCAGAGTTGTTCAAGCCGCCCGAAGGCCTCTGACAAGGCTTAACGACTGCTGTCTAGATCACAACAACCGGGACCGACTTTTTACGTGCCCTCTGAAGCACGTTTCTATTGGTATACTTATGTCATGTTAATGAAGTTTACAGTTTTATGAAGGTTTATGTAGGTATGTAAGTATTGCGTATCTTTGTCGGTACCAATAATATAGTATTTTGCAATAAACACGTTTTTGGTTCACCATAATAAGTAAATATTCGTTTAATTAACACTTGAACTGCTGCGAGGCATCCCAGCAGGCTGTTGACGCGCGATAACCCGTTGCCGCCGCTGCAATGCACTATTCTTGCGATTAGGGTTGCCGCTCACGCTTAGGAAATTATTTAAATCGAATCATATTTGTTCTTGTTATCGAAATAAGATTATTTTTAAGAGCCGGTTATTTTAAATGTTTTTGGAGTCAAACCATTTCCATCTGAATGTACTCGTATGTCTCAGCCGCTTACTTCTGACTATAATATTAGGATTAATCCCACAAATGTGAAAGTTTAGATGTATGGATGGATGGATGGATGTTTGTTACTCAATCACGCCAGAACGGCTGAACGGATCTGGATGAAATTTGGCGCATAGATAGATTATAGTCTGGAATAGTACATAGGCTACTTTTATTTTTTATATGCGCGGCCGAAGTCGCGGGCAAAAGCTATTCATTCATATATTAAATTTGATTCAAAATGCCACTGAATGGTCACACATCTCTGACTGACCTTGTCAAGCGTTGCTTAACCTCCTATTGTTTACCGACCAGTGATTGCAACTGACTATGAGCGCCTCATTACTTATTACTCATGAGCCATTACTTATTTTATATATTAATTAATTCAGAAAACTGCCAACCCTAACGAATTGTGACATCCAAACGTCTGGCGCGCCTCAATAACTGTTTCTTTGTGCCTCTGAATTTATACTCCATTGTCGCGAATTGAAATTCTCAACACAATAACATAATAAACGTTTACCTCTATACGAAAGCAATCAAAGGGTTATTGCCTAAAATGAACTCATATTTTACTAGCTGGTGCCCGCGACTTCGTCTGTGTAGAATTTGTACATCGATAAAATTATTGGTCTCCCATACAAACTTTTATCCGCCTTCAAGTTATATTTTCGCAACAAAAGGTAGCCTATTTCCTTCTGCAAGGACATCTATCTGTATACCAAAATTCATCGAAATTGGTATAGCGGTTTAGTCGTGAAAACGTAACAGACAGACATTCAGAGTTACTTTCGCATTTATAATATTAGTATAGATTTAACGTAGAGAACCGTAAGGGCTAAGTTTACCAACACACTAATGAACCGTTAGAGCAGTAGGTAACCGATTATTGTATGTACCTTCTACTAACAGTCGTTTAACAATCTATCAGTATTTGGTGTGCTAGTAAACTTGGCCCTTAATACCGATTTTTTGACAGCTGTCAACCGGTATCAAATCACGCACTCGATCTAACAATCTCGAATCGGTAATCGATTCGCCGTTCGAATCGATAATCGATTCACCGCTCTAATCGATTAGAAAACAAGCCTGTGCTCTTCGCAATTCCCATTCCAGTTCCGTTATGCTAAGCAAATATGTGTACGCTTAAGTGAACTATCCATTGCATAACTGGTTCTGTTATAATGGTTCTCGTTGCGAGCTCACGGCGACATGTAAAGCATTCTTTGCAAATAATCGTTACTAAGACAAAATATTGCATTGACCTTAGAACCACGGCAGACTTGATACTTTTTGCATCGGCGACCGACGATGTTGCGACTGCATCGCGTTTTAGCGACTCTCTGCGGTCGGACGCAGCGACTGCCCTGGGGGCTTAACTGGGGGATTCAATTATAGGAACGTTTTAACGTTTCAGCGACTTTTTGTGCAATGACGTACCTTATTGTCATGACAATAAGAAAGAGGTGGTGGTAGGGCCCCTGATGCTAAAAGCGACTTAATCGCCGATCGCCGATGCAAAAGTAGCAAGTCTGCAGTGGCCCTTAGCTTCGCCAAACTAACCATTATGTTAGGTTATAATACAACCATTATTAAAAAAATATCCTGCGGAGGGTCGCCTTTTTTTATAGGAATGCGGAGGCAAAAAAGCATACGGCCCGCCTGATGTTAAGCAGTTAGTGATGTTGGCAAAAACTGGATGCAAAGAGCTTTAGACCGAGCTCAGCGGCGTGCATTGGGGGAGGCCTATGTCCAGTCCAGTAGTGAACAGCAATAGCCTGATGATGATGATGATTAAGATAAAGGGGAGTGGGACGGAGGAAGGGGAGGGGGATGGGTGTTGGGCTTCCGGCTTCACTCATCGCACGAAACGCAGCTGTAATAGCTGCTTTACGCCGATCTTCTGTGAGAGGGTGGTACTACGCGGTCGAGCCCGTATACGAGCTGCAGTCAATTGGCTACAGCTTGGCTCTACCACCGATAAAAATGTTTGTCATCATATGGCTCCTGTCTATGGAGCGCTATACTTGTCTGTTTCTACTCCCCTTCGGGTCGGAAAAGTGCGAGCACTGCCTTTGGTATTGTAAGCATCTATAGGCTACGGTAACTGCTTAACACCAGGCGGACCGTACGCTTTTTTGCCACCGCAATCCTAAAAAAAAATTGATAAAAAGTGTGTGTGTGTGTGTGTGTGTGTGTGTAACGTCACGACTTTTATCTCCATTCGGGGGTAGTCAGAGGCTTGAGTGGCCATACACCACCACATTGTGGAGGTATTACCAACTAAAAGCCCACGTTTCACCAGACAGTCAGAACCCAACGTGACAGGTGGTGAACCTTGTCGCCGTGTATACAGGAACTGACTATTACCTAATCCCGAGGGATAGGTAGGTTTCCTCACGATGTTTTCCCTGTGTGTGTTGTGTGTTTTGATAAAAAGTGATTGTTATGTATCCAGGTGTTTGTGGTAGCTAAATATCCAGCAAAAATGTTAATCGATTCCTCATAAAACATCGATAGTTAAATCGATATCAGTATCGATGCTATCGAAAGGAATGCTGATTAATAAATGCCTTATTAAAATTCGATATAGCCTTAAATTAACAAGAGTTAAGACCACAGGCACCGTTTGTGTTAAATGTTTTATTTTTTTACCCGACTACGGCGGAGGGCTGTGATGATATTCACAGTGCCCATGACTTTGTTCACGTGGATTTAATTTGTAGATTATCATACTTCTTATCGTATGGTTAGTGGCCAACCTGGTGTCAGAGTTGTTCAAGCCGCCCGAAGGCAACAAGGCTTAACGACTGCTGCCTAGATGACAACAACCGGGACCGACTTTTAACGTGCCCTCCGAAGCTCGGAGACGCTCAGTTGTAATGCCACTAAATGGTCACCCATCTCTGCCTGACCTTGCCAAGCGTTGCTTAACCTCCGATCGTTTACCGGTCAGTGGTTGCAACTGGCTAAGAGCGTCTCAAATCATTATTAAGATTATCATTAAAACCCTTTGGAGGAAAACTTTAAAAGAAAATATAAACTTATGGGGCCTCCTGTCTTGCACCACACACGCTTAGCGGGTAAATTAAGTATTAAAATTCACAAGAGACCAGGTTTTAATAGAGGATCCACAATAAATTGTTGCGACCGATGTTATCACCTTAATAACTTCTTTGGTAGCGCTTGTTTTAAAAAAAAACAAAAAAAACCGGCCTGGTCCGTATCAGACTCGCTGATAAAGGGTTCCGTACCACCGTAGAATAAGAACGTCAAAAATATAAAGTTTTTTGTATGGAGACCCCTTTATTTTTAAATTTTATTTGTTTTTTAGAAATTGTTGTAGCGGCACAGAAATACGTACATTATATGTGAAAATTTCAAGTCCCTACTATTACGGTTCGTGAGATACAGCCCGCTGCCAGACGAACGAAGTGTCAGCGTAGGTTTAGTAATAGGGTTTCGTAGGCAACCTTTGGGTACGGAACCCTAAAAAAGATGGCAAAGACATTCCTGTACGTCCGACCCGAGATTCTGAACATTATTCATGTTTGTTAAGTGTTAATGGATGTTTGTCGTTTTTTAGAGATAACTGGGTGGGATTTTAGGGTGAAAAATATTGTCACCCATTAATACCTTTTTTGTTAACTTTTTAAATAAAAAAGCTAAGGTGCTAACTATGGAATCCAAGGAGATTTCTTAAGTTGTATAAATTACAATTTTAGACGTATACTTACATGTTTTTTTATGTTGACTGTATTTTTGTAAGTTACCAATACATTTTAATATAATATAAAATTAAAAAATCATTTTACAATAAATATACAACACATATTGCCTGTGATAATCATCGCTATAAAAATCGTATCTGAAAAAATGAAAAGGTAAATGATAGATCTTATGACTTATATGATTCAAAATTTAATTTATAACAAAAAAAAAACAATATCATTTAAGTGGGCAACTCGATCCAATAAAAAAATGAAAAAGGTAAACGAATCGTGGTAAAAATATTTAATGTAATCCGAACACAATCAAAACACATAAATCGTTTAAAATTATTATCGACTAAAAAAAGATATCGGCCCCAAACTGTTGACAAGCCCTGACATCATTTAAAATTAATTGCGGCCGTACTTTACTCGCGCTACCAGTCAGGGGTGGTCCACCTTTTACACGTTTTAGTAAAAAATATTATTATATCGTATATCTACTTGTCGTACATGCAGTAACTTTGTAACTGATTTATGATGTGTACTTATATTATCGCATTGGGTATACCTGTAATGATAATGTAAATGGTTTCAGAAATAAATAAATAAATAAATATTTTTATTTTACTGTAAAAAATCTTTTTATATTTAGGTATAATAAGTTTAATTTGTCTATTAAAGTTGAGTAAGTAGTAGCGAGGAAAAAGGGAATAGGATCGCTTTATTCGCGACACGAAATTTTTGAGATTCTTAAGCAATTAAATTGGTCAATTTCAACGAGACTGAAGAATCAAATTTGCATATAAAATAAATACTACGGGATAACTTTATTTATGTGAAACAAAAGCAACAGGTTATTGATTACTCACTCGGTTGATATAAGCGACCACAACCGCAGTGAAAATACAGGAATACACGTCAACCACAAAAACCGATACCAAAAGAAAGT
This sequence comes from Drymonia ruficornis, assembly GCA_947859195.1. NCBI lineage: Eukaryota > Metazoa > Arthropoda > Insecta > Lepidoptera > Notodontidae > Drymonia > Drymonia ruficornis. Next base: position 4,623,594 of record OX401927.1, read on the forward strand.
TTTAATGGGAATGAGATTTTTTGCAGTAACACATTTATTTTAGAAAATATATTAGTGGTGGGCATGAACCAATTACTAAGGGGACTGGCCCTAAGCAACTCGGCCGAGTGGTCGGCCTAGTACTAACATCGACATAAAACGAAGCGAGTAGTTCAACTATTTACCGGTAGATAGAACAATGAAAATGAAAAAACAATGACTACGTTTTTTTTTTCATACATATATCTAATAAGGGCACCTCTTTCTTTAGTCTTTACTCTGTGGTGGTGGGTAACAATATTACCAGTACCAGTTCGAATCCTAAATACCGTTAAGTATAATTCGACTATAGTATAATATAAGACCCTCTCACAGAAGATCGGCGTAAAGTAGCTATTACAGCTGCGTTTCATACGATGAGTTAGAGAACCGGAAGACCAACCCTACCTTCCCTATGTCTCACTCCCCTTTAGGTCAGCAACATGCGAGCGATGCCTTCGATAACTGCTTAACATCAGGCGGGCCGTACGCTTGTTTGCCACCTTAGAGCGCGGCTCCACTAGTGCACTGCGCTGCGTCATCGCAACGGATCAAAGGGTCGATGGGCAAGAGCCGAAACAGGGGAGGGTGATGCGCCAGTATAAAATCTTGCGACGACGCAACGCAACGCGCTAATGGAGCCTGGCCCTTAGTCATATAAAAAATAAACTTAGTAAAACATTCTATGAAATCGAATTACAAAATTTTCATAGAAATCCAAACATACACGATACATGCTTTGGTCAGTATCACATGACTCCGTCCATCCTTTCTCACGGTGATTCCGAGAAGTTTACGAATTATGAGGAAAATGTATTAAAGTTTGCAGTAGAATGATATTATGTAGAATGTGATCAGTTTATTGGCTTTATTAAAGGTTACTTTTGTCATAATAAATATAATGTCGGCCCTTTTAACATTCCAATCCGGCACGGGCCTCCCCTCAATGCGAGAGGGATTTAAGCCATTATCCAACATGCTGCTGGCCCAGTGCGGGTTGGTGGATTTCACGTCTTTCGGAAAATTTTCAAAGACATTGCTTTCCTCAAGATGTTATCCTTCACTGTAAGCAAGTGTTAACCAATCGCGTGTCCCGGGCACCTACGCATGTGCATCAAAACAAAAAAATCTATTGACTTTTTTATGGGACATTCCACGGGATAATCATACATTCGCACATAGATTTCGAAAAACCCAGAGGTGCGATCCGGCATTTGAACCCTGATCCTTGCATGCTTAACCAATCGGCTATCACTTTTGGCATAAATAAATAACATTACTATTTAAATTAGCTTCCTCATTAAATATTTGCTGAAACTGGATTCCAAAACCAACAATCCGAACCCCGACGTATTTAACTTCAGAACTGATTGTTATACTTTACTGTCAGCCATTTTGTTTTGAAAACGTTCCGTTTCACTTCGAGTTTAAAAGTCAAACAAAGTCATGCAAGTTATAGGAAAAGTTGTGCGGAGTTGCGAACTCGACGAGTTTTCTTTATATTTTCCAAGGTTTAAAGTTTGAAGGTTTAATAAATACGGGGATGGTTATAAAGTGTATGAATTGTTGGTGTTAGGTTAGGATTTAGTCTGCAGCTCAAAGGAGTTTAAGAAAAATATAGGGAAATAAAAACCGGCCAAGTGCGTGTCGGAATCGCACTTAAAGGGTTCCGTACCACCGTAGAATAAAAACAAAAATCCCCAAAATGGTGATATTTAGAGTCACACGTTGAAGTCTTTTGTATGGAAACCGACCATAAGACAAATAAGTTGAAAATATTAAGTTTTTTTGTATGGGGACCCCCTTTATTTTTAAGTTTTATTTTATTTTTAGTATTTGTTGTTGTAGCGGCAACAGAAATACACATTCTGTGAAAATTTCAAGACTCTACCTATTACAGTTCGTGGAATACAGCCCGCTGACAGACAGACAGACGGACAGACAGACAGACAGACAGACAGACAGACAGACAGACAGACAGACGGACAGACGGACGGACAGCGTAGGCTTAGTAATAGGGTCCCGTTGGCACCCTTTGGGTACGGAACCCTAAAAAGTATTAAAAAAACAACCATTAACATTTTACAGTATTTTTAATTAGGGTTCCGTACCCAAAGGGTGCCCCGGAACCCTATTACTAAGCCTCCGCTGTCCGTCCGTCTGTCAGCGGGCTGTATCTCACGAACCGTCATAGGTAAAGAGTTGAAATTTTCAAAGAATTTGTATTTCTGTTGCGGCTACAACAACAAATACTAAAAATAAAATTATATTTAAAATATTTTTTTGACGTTTTTATTCTACGGTGGTACGGAACTCTGTATGTGAGAGTCCAACACGCACTTGGCCGGTTTAATCGGCGCGGGGCGGCGGTCTTAGGTAAATTCTTTTTTTTATCGTATGACGCAGTTCTAGTTTCATATAGGGTCGTAGAAATCATCTATTATCGAAATTAGTCGTTCATTTGAAAATTCATCGTAAATTTTATTATTAGTTCAGTTACCGTGTCTGCAAGCGAATTTCACATCAAATCTAAATATTGAATATCCCGTTACATAACAGAATACACACAATGTTTTCGGTAACAATGTGGCATGTAACTACGTTCGTCAGAATAGTGATGTGCACACACGATATCGATCTATCGACCGCGGGATTAGACAAATTAGTATTGCTGGATAGGGCTGGTATTGTCGATAAGGAACATTGATTAATTGGAAATGGAAGGACATATTCAATTATGTTGGATTGTGAAATTATCGCTGTTAGCTATAAAATGAAACTAAAAATATATTAAATTAAGTACCTTACGTTAAAAAGTTACCAAGTACCTGTGTTTAATTTAGAAGACGAATGTAATGCTATATTTTTTCTTTTTCTAACTAATGGCAAAAATGTGTGTCCTAGTCTTTCTGTAAATGTCGTAAGTAACAAAAGGTAAAAGAGTGAACTATTTTAATAGGAACTGCGTATGTTTTAATATGATATTACAGACGCGACATTACTTTATTAAATCCCAAAAAGAATAAGGAGCACAAAAATAAGTGATTTCTCTTGATGATGCAGCGTTGAAAATTTATGAGAGCTGTCGGAGATAAGTCCAATTTCAACTTTACATTAGTAGCGTTTTTTTAGTCAAAAATTTAAGCGTACTGACATTGGCGCATCTACTTTTCCCGCATCCCATCTCGCCTTATCTAGGTTTGTTCACTGCAGTTAGGGCCCCACAATTCGACCATCGCACACTGACGTGGCGGGCAACGCATGCAAATAGACCCGGGGCCAATGAAATATACGACCAATAAATAAACACGGGGAAAGGGGTGAAATTAAATATTCATATGGGCCAGTGATGGGAGCGTGATACTAGTTTATTTATCGATATTTTTATAAAATATGTTAAAATATTTTAAATGTATCGTAATTTTGTTGGCTCATTATTAACATTGCTACTAAGAATACACAGATAATTAGAAAGATATACCCTTTATTGCACATAAATTATACATATCTACTTTATTTAATATTTTTGACTTGTTATTTTTCAACTCAATAAATAAATAATCCTTCGTAAATAACCATGAAACCACAACTGCCAAATTATTATCCTCATCACTAAGTTCTTGTTAGGTCTTCCCCAATTATATCAATATTCTTTATTAAAATCAATTATAAGGCGATTAGTAATATTATAAGTAAGTACTTCTGACCAACTTCGATCAGGGTTTCAAATAGAAAGAAAATAATATAATGAACAATACATTTTATTTATTGCTCAAAATATCGATAAAAATAAAAAGAGGCATCTCTAGACCAGTCCAATATCGTAATAGGTAGACTAAAGAGTGAGGCGACTTGTATAACATCACCAAATTAGCCAAGCGATGTGCAATAGCCCTTAGGCTGTGTTAGGGTTGACACAATAGGAACAAGGAAATTATTCTGATAAAATTCTGAATAAAATAAAATTTTGTATTATTAAATTTATTATGCAGTTGTGTGTTGTATATATATTGTGTAATAACTTTGCACGCGTGGAATTTAACAAACTTATTAATTTTCGCTCAAATAAAACTAGTGGATAGTAGTATCAGATGCTTCAAATTTATGGCCTTAAGCTATTCTTGCATTCAAACTAAACTGCTTTTAAATCAGTCAAAATCCACAACATTTGAACACAATAAACAAAACATGACTCTTGACTGCAACTAAAGTGCAATTGCACTTACGTTTTAATCCACTTATCCAAGTTTGTCATAAGCATATTTTTTTAAACGATAACAAAATATAGCACGGTTAACTGGACGACGAAGACAATAGGTGTCGTAACGGCTCATTAAAAATGTGTTACACGCGATAAGATTATCTTAAAAGCACTTACAACGCTTTAAATATATCAAACAGCTTTTATGGTTCGTGTGATTAATCAAAATTTGTTTACAAAATTAAAGATTAAAGTTTGCTTTTGTAGTTTATACCTATAGATGCGTTTATATTTCGTGTTTTTGATGTAGTAAGGTTTTAGAAAAAGATAGTTATCATATTAAATTTATTTTAAAAACGTATAACCGAATAAAAACCCGGACAAGTGCGGTTAGGACTCACGCCCTGAGGGTTCCGTACTAACTTATTAGGTGTTTTCAAAATCGCCGAAAAGTATTTTTTATTTGTATAAAGTAACCTTAATATTAATTTTCATACAAATATAGCAATCTCAACAGCTTCAAATAAATTGGGACCCCCAAACAAAACATGGACTATTTTACACTTGCTATAAAAGTTATCTACTATCAAAATGTCATGTTTCTAACAGCAGCGGTTTTGGTTGTGCACGCCTTCACAGACAGACAGACAACAAAGTGATCCTATAAGGGTTCCGATTCCGATTCTGGTTCCGATTTTCCTTTTTAGGTACGAAACCCTAAAAATAAGCATTTCGATTATTTTCAAATTCTGTAATTTGTTTATTTTTTACGCCTTTTTCCTAATTTGCAATAGTTTTCCAGTAACCAATTCTGACAGCTTTAAAATCCAACTAATATTATAAATGCGAAAGTGTGTGTGTGTGTGTAAGTTTTTTACCACGTATCTCCATAACTACTAAGCCGATTTTAATGAAATTTGAAACGTAGATGGTGTAGGCTCTGGAATAAGACATAGGTTAATCCAATTTCCACGCGACTAAAGCCGCGGGGCACAGCTAGTTATATATAAAAATATAATTAAAATCTAAATCGCACCGGACAGCCCTGAGCAATATGCAAATGTTTCATGACGCCTTTATAAATGATTTTATCTGGCGTGTTTTGTTGATATATTACGCTTGTAAATTGAATTGGACGCAATCTGTACGGAGAGCGCGCCGCACATGTGCTCTTTCAATCCCTAGTGTAATGCGATTATTGTTGTCATTTGATATAGCGGGGTAAGTCGAGTTAGTCGATTTTCGCAAAGAATAAGGGTAGAAGATCGACTCTGGCTCGAATAATGATAATAATAATAATATCCTGGGACATTTTAGTACACACGGTTACCTGATCCCAAACTAAGCAGAGCTTGTACTATGGAAACCAGATAACTGATATTACTACATATACTACTTTTTTATTTGTAAATACATACTTAATATACATATACACCCAGACTCGGGACATACAGACATGTTCATGCACACAAATGCATGTCCCGGGTAGGAATCGAACCTACGACCTGCAGCGTGAAAGGCGCCTCCGCGCCAACCACGCTAACGGGTCCGTCAACCCGACAACAACCCGGGTGATGACAACTCTATCGGCAAATGATATCGAGATATCAGCTGATATGTAAGGACGGTATAAGACTTAAAAGCCGAAAAATAAATAAATAAATATCGCCAGACTTACACACCGACTGTATGGTCCCAAACTAAGCAATGCTTATACTATGGCTACCATACAATGGACTGGCGATCACAGTGAAAAATCTATTTATGATGAATGCGTCGGGGCATGGCGCGTTTTTTTTTTCTTTTTTTAATTTTTTACAATATATTTGGAAGACTTTTATGACGTTATTTGCCTGTTTGCGATAGTGGCATATTGCATTGAGCTTATTAGTGTGTTAATTTTGCTTTAAAATTGATTTAAGGCGATACGTATATACATAGTTTGAAATATCGCTCTTTACTTTTTCATAGCACCGCTGCATATTCCCTATTACTTCTCTGTTCTTGCAATGCTATTTCAAATCGACTAAATCATGCGCCCCATACATCACTAATTGCATATGCATTAGTGTTGTCATTTGAACAAACATTGGACAAAACTTGTTTGTCACTAGCAACGGTTTGTTCAGTGTTATCGCGGTACAATGTTGGCGGCCATTGTTTTGTCTGTGCACGTGTTTCATGTCATATTACAGTTGGGTCACTGTTCGACACTCGATATATTTTAGTGCACTTAAATGCAACTTAATTGCTTTTCGTGATTTATTTCATTGAAAGTTATCAGGAATGGTGGAGAGAAATGTTGGGCCAGTGTTTGGCACTTAATTCCTGAGTTTTCGTTACAGAATAGCTAGGCTAGATCGAACTCTCGCAAAATGGTAGAGATAAAGGAACCGAATTAATGTTTAATACAACCACAATAAATAAAAAAAAAAAACCTAAATGGTGGGCTATGGTCTGAATCCCTTCTAATTGACTCAGTGGGATATTCAAAGGACTAAATTATTATTATTACTAAAACTTTACTAACTAACTATCTAATAGAACTTTATGAAGAAGCAATGGACAAAGACCATTGTTAATTATAGAACTACATATTAATTATTAAAAACGGGTAATAATATCTGTCGGTTCAAGCAGGTCCAGCCAGAGATTACCGCGGTAATTTACTTGCAGTTTCGTACACAATGACAATTCATTCAATATTTTATTTGACAGACCAATACCCTTAACCATATATAATGTTAGCGACTGGCCAACTGTATTTTAGGAGAACAAACGCGTGTAGTTAATACACCTAGGTGTATATCGAACAATAGATTATCCATTGTACCAATTAATTCGTTAGTTATTAGACGCTAGTTTGTTTAGTGGTCAATCACATTATAAAGACGATAACACGTTTTCTATCCGTCAAAAATGTATAGAAAAATCGTTGTCGTCTTCACAATGTGAACGCAGTGATACTTTTCAGAATCCGGCAGGATTTTTTTTGCAGTGCTTGCTTAGGGCCTCCGCAGACTAGCTACGTTTAGCATCGGCGATCGGTGATTTTGATGCTGCGTCTCGCTCGTTCGCGCTCGAAGAAACGCGACGCAGCGTCGATACGTCACAAAATCGCCGGTCGCCGATACTAAAAGTAGCTAGTCTGCGGAGGCCCTTAGGGCTTGAAGGCTTTTATTATATAAATTGAAAATGGTGACAAAAATAGGCTACAAAAAATTAAAATTAGAAAACTAAAATAATAAAAAACAAAACATACAGTCGAATTTGAGAACCTCCTCCTTAGGGAAGTCGGTTAAAAATAACATAAAATGCTATTTGACTAGAATCCGATAATTATAAAAAATAACTGTTCTGAGTAAACCCGTCGCGGTCCGTTTGAAGTTAACGTCGCGTTAACCGCGTGTGCGCATTTGTCCCCGTGTTTATACGTAAATGTTCCCGTTTGTAACTATTATTAGAACGTGCAGGATGTAGTATTTTAGTGATAACTTGGCTACAAAATACAATTTAGAATCTTCCTAGGCATTAGCTAATTTGTGTTGGAGTTGACTTTAAGCATGGACAAAATTGCTACTTTCAATTCGGATGTTGGTATGTCTTACGATTACTAACAGTGAAATATTTTTTAGAAACCTACTTCCTACTTATATTATTAATGCGAAAGTTTGTGTGTGTGAATGTTTGCTACTACGTATCTCCATAGCTACTAAACCGATTTTAATGAAATTTGTAACGAAGATAGTGTAGGCTCTGGAATAAGACATAGGCTAATCTTACACATCAATTTCCACGCGGGCGAAGCCGCGAGGCACAGCTAGTAACTTTATAATTGGCTAAAACACAAACGTTGCAATTTTCAAAAACAGTAACACCATAGCAGCTCTGTTAATTATAACGAAACTCAGCTAAATTGGCTGCTTTACGCCGATCTTCTGTGTGAGGGTGTTACTAGCCCGGTCGAGCAAACCTGAATATAAACTCTAGTCTATTGCTAGAGTCAAGCTTGTAGCCTATTAGCTCTACCACCTTAAAATTATTCACAATATACCGAATTACATCCCGGAAACTTCTAATTTACAGTCTTCTTTAAAACAAACAAAGGCAGTGTTATCTTTAATATTAGGGTACAATTAAGATAATTAAATACACGCCTCCACGTTGCCCAAAACTAAATTCTAATTATTATGTCCCATTGACCGGCCTTGGGCAATCAACTGAATGGGTGTATTGTCCTATAACGCTAAGTTGGCGATCGCCATATCGAGTCCTCTTTATCGCATCATTTGGAGCGATAAAATTTAAGGCAGTGGGACACTACAGTGGTGTTCGCGAACGCTGGCGAATGAATAAACTATGTTATAGATAGACTGAATTTCGCTGCCAGCATTCACCAGCATACTAATACAGCATCTGTCTTATAATAGATACAAATAATAGATTAATGTCTTCTAATAGGAACTATTTATCAGACAGAAGGGGTAGGCAGAAGTGAACTGATATAGAATCACTCTCAAGCAATTGTGTTGGTTTAATCTATATTTTGAAAGTATTAACAGCGTCAACAAATACCTACCGAGAACTACCCACGAATACTTGTAAAAACGCTTAAACAAAGCTAGGGGGCAGGCGTTTCAAACAAAATACTATCTATGACTGTGCGAAATAATATATGTCAAAGAATTAGCAGGTATTTATTAATATTATGTTACGCTATAGTGCATCAGCACCTTTACTTTGTTTTCGTTTTGTTTACCCTTCATTAGTATTCGTAATAGTTTGTTACTCTTATTCTAAATGGTTAATTTGCAAAAATAACTAGTTTAAGTCTTCGGATGCACGGTACGGTTTAGTCGATAATGACCATTTTGGTAAAACTATCCTTTGTTTTGAGATAGCGTAGGATGCAAAATGAATCTAATAGATCTATTACTGTGGATTTGGAAAGTTTTTATACGTTTCAGATTGGTTATTACCTTTAAAAATTATTTTATGCCGATGCAGTCAGATGGCCTTATTAGATGTGTCCATATGGCGCGCATGCCTCACGCGAGCACTCATATTATGACATTGTGTCTATACGTTTCAACGTCAAATCTGAGTGCTCGCGTGAGGCATGCGCCTGATGAAGACGCCGCCATTCACATACGTCGTAACCATATATATGTGGCGATATGCCACCTCTTTTCAGCAAGTAGAATGTTTAATAGCTGCCAGCCGATAAACTGTCTTATCACTGGCACGATGTATTTTATAAGTACAAATAATATGATTGAATTTTTGAATATTTAAATATGTTAGTTCTAGTTCTATTTTAGTTTTCTTCTAAGCCCCCTGGACGTGGTCCAGGCAGTTGGTGTTTGAGTTCGGTTCGGAGAAGTCGTATCTAAATTATATTTCAGTGTTAACACCTATCTTGAGGCTTCTCCGTTACAATTATAATAAAACACCTTTTAACCATCTTCAGTTTATTTACTTACAACACGTTAGCAGCAGTTTCTTTACATAAGGCAGGGTCTTCCAATCTCCTATATATACATACTTAATTAGATGTGTTAAGATACACCTAGATCTTTGACAAGTACTATTGTTACGGTTTAAACAGTATTTGCATTCACTGATAAGTCTCGACATTATCTCATGGGTTATTTGCCACTGTTTGTTCTAATATAACTGACAGAAATACACATTCTGTGAAAATTTCAACTCTCTACCTATTACGGTTCGTGAGATATAGCCCGCTGACAGACGGACAGACGGACGGCGGTAGCTTAGTAATAGGGTCCCGTTGGCACACTTTGGGTACGGAACCCTAAAAATCGAGAAATACTACCTGCGGACCGAGCGAGCCCTCTCACCAATTTTAAAAAATACACTGATCAACACAGTCTCGGCAGCGGCCGAGATTCTTGCAACATTTTTTGCCGAGAACGAGACCGAGACGTAAAATTTAGCCGAGAATGGTCTAGAACGAGATCGAGATGTTGGTCGGACCCATGGACCGATTACTAAGGGGACTGGCACTAAGCAACTCGGCCGAGTGGTCGGCTAGTACTAACATCGACATAAAACGAAGCGAGTATTTAAACTATTTACCGGTAGATTGAACAATGAAAATGAAAAAAAAAATGACCACGTTTTTTTCATACATATATCTACTAAGGGCACCTCTTTCTTTAGTCTTTACTCTGTGGTCGGACCCTATTTTGAACTAATAACTAATAATAACTATACAGTTACAGTTGGTGTGTTTATCTAGCAATATTTATTTTAGAACTAGCCCACCAAAGAACTTTTACCGAAAATAGTAAAAACAAAATAGTCAAGTTGAAGTTTTGCACCGTGCTCGCGATATAAATAAGTTAACTGTGACTGCCCAGTGTTGAGGAAATCGCACACGCCGGGACATCAAAGGGGGGACTGTTTATGCACCATGTGCACACCATTTGGTACATATAGAGGATTTTATTAGGCCTCCAAATGTGTACAGTGCGATGTTAATTCATAATTTGAATGGGGATGATGACTTGTATTGAATTTAGTATAATTTTTATATTATCCTTTTTTTTTAAACTGTTAGTGATCGTAAGACATACTTTTTTAAACCGACTTCAAATGAAAAAGGAGGAGGTATAATAATTTTATAAAAAAAACCAAACCGACTTCAATAAAACCTGGTGCACTAAAAAGCCTGAAATAATAATAATTAAGTAAGAAGATAGATTGGCACCGACCCCAAATACTCGATAACACACCATCACGTCTGGTTTTCCCGAAGGGGTAGGCAGAGGTGGTAATATAAATATTATTTCAGGCTTTTTAGTGCACCAGGTTTTTTTGAAGTCGGTTTGGTTTTTTTTATAAAATTATACAACTATGCAAAAATAGGCATGTTCCCCATTCTAGTTTTTTTATAATTTTCAAAAGTCAAGCTTGATTTTTTTTTTAAATACACATGGAGAATGGGCTTCAATTTCTTCAAGAAACAGTTTTTTTATCAATTATACTAAAGCAATTTTAAGAGTTTCCAAGAAAATATTGACAGGTGACAGACGTTATGTTTAGTGCAATAAATGCAAATTTGTCATAATAAATTATTTTGAATTTGTTATAAATCATATCATAACCTATCCCCGCATTAGTTAGGCGGGCGTAACATAAATTCCGTTTTGTTTTTCAGTCGGCCTGTCAAACAATCACTGTGCAGTCGGTACGTAAACAATTTATTATTTATGTTAGGGATGTGCTATATATAGGACATTGTTGTTTAGAATATTTTTAGAACAACAAACATTGTAACTCTGGTTTAACTGGGAGCGCAAAATGTTAGGAGTTGAGTAATTCTGAATCATGGAAGTTAGTTAATACATGTATGCACGTTTGATAACCAATTGTTTTTTTCATAAATAAACATAATAAGTAATTTAGGTTTTTCTTTTTCATTTATTTTTTATTTTTTAGGTACTTAAGTAGTTTATATGTATTTTATACTATGTATTGTTGTTTTAGTTATCAGAATATATACTATAAATAATTTTTAAAAGTTATTTTTAAAAAAAACATAATTAAAAAAAATATTAATTTTAGTGTTCTTAAGTCCTTACGACTTTTTTTTTTTTTTGTAAAATTATTCTTTCGAACTACTTATTAAAGTATGAATGAACTTAAAATGTAACAACCCTTACAACAGGAACACGCATGACATAAATATTTTAAAAAATTTAAGATTGTATTTGTTATGTCTTAGAACATCTAACAAATATTCGAAAGGCATGTGAAATCCACCAACCCGCAATGGGCCAGCATGGGGTGGAATATGCCTAGTAGGCAGAAGTGTATTATGACCCGACTACGGCGTAGGGTTATGATTTTGACTGGTATGTATGTATGTTCATCTGATCCCGCCTAACTTCCAAACTACTTGTCGTAATTTGACAAATAAGGTATCGTTAGAAGCGGCTAAATTGTCCGCTGGTTATATGCTATGTGTCGTTACATAAAATTGCATATGGCGCCCTCTAGAGGATATAATTTCATGAACTAAAAAATAATATTTTTTAACGAAGCCGTGTGAGGTATCAAATGAAAGAGATTAATTAGCACATTTCAAAAGTATATTATATTGTTTGTTATAACTCCAAAATATTTAAATAAAAAGTGAGTTTAAAAACTAAAACCCGACTACTGAAAAATCACGCTCTAAAACGTATGAAACAAGAAAATATTCTCATCTAGAGGATAGCCGTGGTCCGTGGTCATATGCCATTTGCCCTAAAGGACCTACACGGACCATGGCTATCCTCTAGATGCGAATATTTTCTTGTTTCATACTTTTTAGAGCGCTATTTTTCAGTAGTCGGGTTTTAGTTTTTAAACTTATTTTTTATTAAACTTACTTTTTTATTAGGATTTTAGATTTTTATAAGATTAGCAATGTGATTTATCTTATTACAAAATAGAGTAATTCTGTTTATAATCCCGTTAATTAATTACAAAAAAATAACTAAACATTAATTGGTTAACGTGTATTTATAAACCCGCTAAGTATTAAGAACGCAACGGGCAATAACTGCACGATGACTAAATGTATTAAAATTTGCATAACCCGTTTATACAGCAGATGTAAGTCGCTAATGCTGTATTAGTATTCCGATAAATATTGCTATTTACGTTAAATACACATCTGAGAAACTATGCAAGTCGAATAACAGAACATATACGAATGTTACGACGGTGAGGGAAAACATCGTGAGGAAACCTACCTATCCCTCGGGATTAGGTAATAGTCAGTTCCTGTATACACGGCGACAAGGTTCACCACCTGTCACGTTGGGTTCTGACTATCTGGTGAAACGTGGGCCTTGAGTTGGCTTAATACCTCCACAATGTGGTGGTGTATGGCCACTCGAGCTTCTGACTACCCCCCATTGGGGATAAAAGTCGTGACGTCTATGTTATGTTATGTTATGTTATGTTATACGAATGTTTGCCACTTTAACATAAAAAAATCCAACAGTTAGTTAGGACTAACTGTTGGATTGTAGGACATTCGTACGGCCCGCCTGATGTTAAACAGTTGCCGTAGCCAATAGATGCTTGCTATACCAAAGGCATCGCTCGTACCTCGCCATCCTGAAGGGGAGTGTGACAGAGGGCGTGGATGGGGGATTGGGCTTTCGACTCTCTCACTCATTGTATGAAACGCAGCTGTAATACTTAGCTACTTTACGCCGATCTTCTGTAAGAGGGTGGTACTACCCCGGTCGAGCAAGCCCATATATGAGCTGTCAATTGGTTCCAGCTTGGTTATACCACTAATTAATTGGATCTTCTTCTTGTAACTGTTTGGTAGAAATTTTAAAGGACAATCTATATCTTACTAGCTTTTTCCCGCGACTTCGTCCGCGCATTTGTCCCACGGGAACATACTATCGGGATAAAAAGTAGCCTATGTGCTATTCCAGACTATAATCTATATCTGTGCCAAATTTCATCCAGATCCGTTCTGTCGTTCTGGCGTGAAAGAGTAACAAACATCCATCCATCCATCCATAATATTATTGGGATGGGATAATGGGATTTGTTGGTCTATGCTATGCTATAGGTAACCAAACTTTAGCGTAGAAAGTTAACCAAGATTATACCTACCCCCAAATTAACAAAAAGTTATGATTACTGGCATTACAAATCACAATTGTTCCCAGAAATGCTTTGTAAACCCATTTTAAACTAACTAAAAATCTCTAGAAATTTGGCAGTTATTGTTTACGGAAACAATAAATATACGTCTTCGTCTCTATTTATAAATGTACCGACACTAATTAAATTAAACAGCTGAATAATTAATTATACTCGCTAATTGCTATTATAACTGTTATTTAAAAAATAGAGAAACGCATAGTTGCTGTTACGCTTATGATAAACAGTTAAATAACTACTGCGAACTTGATAGTTTTTTTAATAACGGAATCAACTTTTTTAAACAAAAACTTATCTTCGTATCTCTACCTAGAGATTTCAAAATGATTCAGTTTTAACTCTATACCAAGAGGTTTAATTTAATTAAGATTTATTAGACGAAGCAGAAAGAGTTTGCGTTGCGTTAACTTACCACGATTTTTGTGTGTTAAGTTATAAATAAGTTATTTAAATGTGTTGTAAAGTCATCCTTAATAGATTGAAGTGTCTAGTATTGATCTAAAAAGTAAGTAAGTTTAAAAGGTAGATAATAACTTCTTCTTTTCATTTGATTAAGTAGCGGCCAAGAGTGTCAGAGTTTTTAAGCTGCCCGAAGGCCTCTGACATCGCTAAAAGTTTAGATATTAATGTGAAATCTTACCACCAGTTTCCAAAGACAGCTTGAACCAGCATAAGCAGTGAACACAATACTCTCCAAATAAGCCTCATAATGAAAAATAACTTGCAACAGTCACTACGAACATCCTATTCCGAAATCCACTTAAGTTTACTCACTTCACATTGGCGCAAAATTCGAACAACAAAAAAAAAAACAATAATCTCGAACCGCCGTTAACAAATAAACAAAACACAAACAACCACAAAAACCTAAATAACAATGTAATCACTACAAAAAAAAATATAAAAAAAGTAAAAATAAAACTTTTTAAACAAACTTTTTGCGAAGTTTACTTTTTGTGCACTTCTTTTTAAATGGATACTCGAGACGTGTACCCGATAGAACCGATCGGTATTCGATTCGATTTAAAAATCGAAAAAATATGATGCAGTCGTTTTATGTTTAGACGAGGCGCGTTCACGAACCGCGCGCATTGAAACACAAAACCAGACTGGCTTGCTTTAAGCCGTTTGTAAGTATTCCATAGGATTCTCAGCAAGGGGAAGGGTCGCATCGGAGGGCGAGGATGCAACGCAGCGCAGCAATCCTTCGGCCCTTACTACGAGCCACGTAAACTTTACAGATTGGAATGTGGTTGTCGCGCAAATGTCATCGTTCTCTCGTGCGAAACCGCCGTCGAGACTTTACGCTATTGCGAAAACATATAGTAACATTGTAATGCAGAAAAAAGTCTTAAGCACCATCAATCGTGGACTTATCCTCAACTCATGAGCTTAATACGTTGAAATATTGTCATTTTTCGAAATTGATTTGCTGATCGAATGATGGGTTTAAGACCGTAAAAGTCAAGCAGATTTATATTTATTATGGATAGTCGCATATATTAAAGCGTGTATCCTTATTTATGGTATTGGCAATACATTTTAATCAAAATAATGCGATAGGTAGTTACTAAAAGAAGGTACCGAAAGTAACATCACGATTAAATATAGGCTTTATCCAAAGAAGTCGGGAGCCTCTAAAACCAATGCTAAGTTTGAAAATAAACATGAATTTAAAAAGCAACTGAAGTTTTCTTCTTAAAGTATCTATTGTTACACACTAAACTAAATAAGGAAGATCTAAAAATATTTCTGCCTTACCTACACATTACGATCAAGAGAAGGATGGTAATACAGTTAGTTTAGTTCACGCAACAACAGAATCAACTCCAGTATTTACTTAGACTTAAATTACAGTTTCACATAAGCCTTTCGATAGCATCTTACGCAATTATTCATGCTATAAACTAAAAATATCCAATCCATTTATAATTTTAGTATCAATAAAATAATAATTACTTCAGCTAGACTAAACTTAATTAGAAGTAAACGCGCCTACGGTTTATGTCCCATCTGATAAATGGGTGTTTCCCAAGGATGTGTCTTTGGTCCATGTTTATTGATTTATCATGTATTGAAGGTTTATATTTATTTTTTAAGCTTGACTTATGCACTTGTTAGCGATAATTTAAAAGCAATGGTAATTAACGACATTATTTGTAGAAACGTACTTATTAATAGACTAGATTGTTGTTAATTGATTTAGTTTTAGTCAGTTTGTTTTAATTGTTTTAGTCAGATACCAGACTAAAAGTTCTTAAGTACCTAGTCGTCTAGCCAAAAGTGTCCTTTCCCTTGACAGCAATATAAAAAAAATACCTTGCATATTTTTCATAGTTTTTACAATGGTGCATTTTTATTTGACCACAAATTAATAACTGACTTAGCGAAAGCACTTTTTAACTTATTAATAGGCAAAAAAAGCTTCTTGTAGGTACACTTGTGTAGAAATATGTTTTATAGAATAAAATATGCTCAGTTGTTAGCTTGTTATTCTACCGTTTGTATACAACAAAGTACAAGCATTTTTACTAAAAAAAATATCAAATCTCAAACCTTATTTTCAAGAAAAACATCATATTATTATCCCGAACACCTTTCAGCGTCTAAATCTCAAGAATAGTTCAACATCTTTCTACGGGATCCATAACTAATTTGAGAGGCCCGGTCTAAAACACCCCGTGGAGGGTTAAAAAAACATAATAATAGGGTTTACCTGTCAGCCATTTTGTAGTTCATCTTTACGATCGCAGTAAAACTATAATTGCAGCGGATCAAACGGACCGACTGACTGACTTAACTGTACAACATATAGAAAGTAATATTTTTACACTTGACAAAAACAATATGAACCTAATATTGATGTCGATAAGGAATACAGTAAAGATGATGAAGGGAAAAGTTATCGTGGTTTTAAAGATGCAACGGCAGAAATTATTGATTCAAATCTAAACTTTAAGCCGATCGCAATAAGTATCATTATATTCGCGAATCAAAGCTGTCAGTGCAGATTAAGATGCACATCAACTCTCAATTTGAAATCTTATTCGAGTGTTGATAAAGATGGTAGTGGAATGATCGATGGTATCGATAAGAGGAATTTAATTCGATTTTCTTAACAATTTCAAGTATTTAAAGACATCGTTTAAGTTGGACGTGGGACATGCATCAGGAAATAATTCAGAGTTAGTTAAAGAGGCGTCGACACGGTGCGTGGATCTTTTTGCAATTCGTGAAGCATTATAGCGTGTTTTTGTTAACAATGGCATTTTTTACACAGTGTCTTTTAAAGAAACGCGGCTTCCATTATACGATCTCGTAGATAAACATGAAATAGGATGTTATAAAAAGCATTCTAATGATAGAAGCGACTGTAGCCTAGGGGTGAACAGGTTGGGCTAGCAATCAGAAGGTTCCAGGTTCGATCCCCGGTGGGGCATGCACCAATGGATGAATTTTCATCTATGTGCATAATTTACAGTTCGCTGACGGTGAGGGAAAACATCGTGAGGAAACCTACCTATCCCTCGGGATTAGGTAATAGTCAGTTCCTGTATACGCGGCGACATGGTTCACCACCTGTCACGTTGGGTTCTGACTATCTGGTGAAACGTGGGCTTTGAGTTGGTTAATACATCCACAATGTGGTGGTGTATGGCCACTCAAGCCTCTGACTACCCCCGAATGGGGATAAAAGTCGTGACGTTACATTCTAATGATTTTTTTCAAATGCGCCATCTTAACAGTTTCATACTTAAGTTTCGATACTTAAGTAATACTTAGTCCGACACATTTATCATAGTTTTCAATGCTTCTATCATTTATTGCGTCCAGCCCCCCTAGACAAGTGGCAGGAACGCTAATCGAATAGAATAGACTTCACAATGTATGGAAATGTCATTACAAGTCGCTATGTCGATCACGTGACTTATGTCATTTCCATACATGAAGCGCAGGGATTTGAAGGAACGCTTGTAGACGTCAGCCACTTGTCTACTTGTCTAGAGTCTCAGAAGCCTTGCATGCCTCGCCCGAGCACTCATGTTATGACATTAGCATTATGTCTATGCGTTCCGACGTCAAAACTGAGCGCTCGAGCTCAGTATGGGCCTCATGTAGATGCCACCATTGATATATTATTGTAGCAGATATGGCACCTTCTGACAGCGGTTTCTCTTCGCCAAATATCACCGATTATTCTCAAGTGAAGGTCGCGGGAAACCCCTGGATGCAAGTTTAGCACAGGGGGTTACTCCTAAATACGTCGCTGACGGATCGTCCGAAGTACGGATTCGATTTACGATCAAAACAATGTCAAATCGTAGAGAAAAACGAAAGAAGAAATGTCCAATCACGACAATCCGTCAGCCGAAACGTTAGGTTCGTATTTCGGAGTAGGCCAGCAGGACCGGCCGTTGTGGAAAATCTTGGGGAGGCTTAAGTCCAACAGTGGACGTCTTTTGGCTGAAATGATGATGATGATTCTGAAGATCCTGTTCATATCTATAGCCCACAATAACAGTGACATCAGCCAATAGATACGTGTTAATAAGACACCATAAATCCATCTCTAGTAGTGACAGACTCAATTTATTGTATCCAACTTTATTGTATGCCATTGACTGCTATAAAATAAAGCGACGAATTGATCCTTGCATAGCTTTTGACCGAATAAAGTAGATGGCACTTAAGGGCCTCCGCAGACTTGCTAGTTTTAGCATTGGCGATCGGGAATTTTGAAGCTGCGTCTCGCTCGTTCGCGCTCGAAGAAACGCGACGCAGCATCGATAAGTCACAAAATCGCCGGTCGCCGATGCTAAAAGTAGCAAGTCTGCGGAGGCCCTAATAGACGCAGACTGCGGGTTCTATCCCCGCAGAGGCAAATTTGGGAAACGGCCTTTTCGTAATTTCCCTGGTCTGGGTGTCGTGGGCAATACCGACATGTATTCTATTATTTTCTGCGAGCGACTGAGTCGTACTGTGTCCATGGACTCAGTTTAGTAGATCTAACCAGTTTGGACAGCCATGTGTCTCCTTTTTAGGGTTCCGTACCTAAAGGGTGCCAACGGGACCCTATTACTAAGCCTACTGTCCGTCTGTCAGCGAGCTGTATCTCACGAACCGTAATAGTTAGAGAGTTGAAATGTTCACAGAATGTATATTCTATTGCCGCTACAACAACAAATACTATAAAAATAAAATAAAATTTTAAAATAAAGGGGGTCCCTATACAAGAGACTTGATATTTTGACGTTAATATTCTATGGTGGTACGGAACCCTTTATGTGCAAGTCCGACACGCACTTGGCCGGTTTTTTTTCTCGGTAATGTATTTAGTGTTCGATGGATTAAAACAAATTAAAAAAAAACATTATTTAATAATATTGCAAGCTCATGAACTCATCTTTATACTGTAATGGCTGCGTCTACATCAGGCGCATGCCTCGCCCGAGCACTTTTGACGTCGAAACACATAGAGATAATGTCATAATATGAGTGCTCGGGCGAGGCATCTGGACGCACCAATTCATTAAACGCCAACTGCCAATATAAAGCCAGAGTTCTACGACACTTCCAAGGTTTTAGCTCAATAAACCACAAACGGGCGAATAACTCTCAATTGTACCGATTGCCTCCAATCTACGATAAAACATGTGGATTGTTTCGCACTATTATTTAATTAGCAGATGTCAGTGATGAGCTGAGATAGTCATCGTTACGTAAAGAACACATAGGTACAGTCGCGAACAAATATACGTGCTTATTGCTTCTTTATCATTTTTAGGGTTCCGTACCCAAAGGGTAAAACGGGACCCCATTACTAAGCCTACGCTGTCCGTCTGTCCGTCCGTCTGTCAACGGGCTTTATCCCACGAATAGGTAGAGAGTTGAAATTTTCACAGAATGTGTATTTCTGCAGCCGCTACAACAACAACTACAAAAAATAATAAAAAAATAAAAATAAAGGGGGTCCGCATACAAGAAACTTGATATTTTTGACGTTTTTATTCTACGATGGTACGGAACCCTTTATGTGCGAGTCCGACACGCACTTGGCCGGTTTTTTTTATTGCCGAGGATGGCACGCTTCCAGGCGGTCCACCAGGGCTTCAGGTATCTTAACAATTGTCCATCGCGAAACCACTGGTTTTTCTCTCTGTGAAGCATTCTAATTAATACCTACCATGAACTATTATTATACTAAAATAAAAAAATCAAATGATCGGCCAATATAAAATGTCAAACAATCAGATTTTTGTTACTTCGCAATTTCATTTTTGCTAAAGTATCATTTTTTAAAAGTAGTTTACCTTTTTTTATTAGCTTTTTATTTTATTTGAAAAACTTTATTTCCTGTGGTTCCTATTCACTACCAGTTAACAGCTCTTAAAAGCTCTCTAAGGATTGTCCTTAAAATATACGGTTAGAAAACAATAAAACTATCAATTGCATCCGATACCATTATTTGTATTGTTAAACTCAATTGTTTTATTAGGAAACAAAGGAATTTTTAAAGACAAAAGAAGCACTAGGTATCTAACGGAATCTAGACTAGATGAAATGATAATAACCTTCGACACTACAGGGTGAATTTGAAATCATGGGCATCCTTTTAAACTATGACTCAACACATGATGCAGAATATTTTGGGAAAATCAATAGAACTTATTTTAATAAAAAAATATTGCTTGAGTGAGCAAATACGCAAACCAGTTAACTGTTTTGCCTTACCTGGGCCATATTTTTTTATCAATCGATTTGTTGATTAATATTCTCTAAATATTCTGAATCATATGTAGAATCACCGTTTAAAAGGATGCCCATGATTTCAAATTCACCCTGTATAAGAATTACATACATATAATTTTTAGCGTGACGCTGTGCAAAATAATTTGCAAATTTTGCAGTATTTACCTACTTTTAAGGATGTCAAAAATATGTTTAATACGGAAATATTCCCAAGAATAGTTAAAAATTCACTGACTTTAGAAAAATCTTAGACCATCTATCTATACCCAGAACAAACACACAGAAATACATCAACATTTACAATCAACATTTCAGCGAAAGAAAAACTTACTGAAATATCCACAAATTTAATTCTGCAGTCGATATAACTGCTAATGCTACAAAACTAATCCAAGTAAGGGTGGTTATGACAGCAAACGTATGTTTGTCATATAGTAACTGCCAATTACGTCTGATATCTGTGCAGACGGGAGGACAGAACAATAACATAAAGGAATCGATACGTGGAGATACAAATGAATAATCTATAAATGCCTTTAAGACATTGGTTTGTAGAGACTAGAATTAGGTAGAGACGGCAGATATTTGCGAAATTTAATATGTGGTACAACAGAACTTCGGTATCGTATCAAACCAAACGCATAAAATAAATTATGATCTTAATTTCCAGTTTTTGACATAAAGACGACACTATATTCAGACTAACTCTACATTACATTGCGCAACACTGCATTAACACTGGAAGAAAACATGTTTTATTCGAATGTTTATATTAAACATGCGTCCAGAGATGTAACATGTTATGTAACTTACCTATTAAATTTATCTGCATTCGTACTGATTATTTCGGGGGGTGATGATAGTCTTCCAAAAGCAAAGGCTTTCGCTTCTCAGTGTAAAAATGTAATTACCAATGAATAACCACAGTATTCAAACGCTTCCACATTGTGAGACACTGACTATCTATCCACATTTGAATGGCATCTAACAATATGATAATTAAAACATGTTATAAAACATGTTTACATAATCAGGATGCACCATATTAAACTACAGCTTTAAATGTAGCAAAATAACTTTCAATATCGCAGACCTACACTTCTCGACCCTTCTCGTCTCTAGGAAGATTATTTTCATTTGGAATATCTATTCGTACTAACATCTACCCCCAAACTTAATACGTTCCTGTTATTATGAACATAATAAGTCGGCGTATGCCATACTCAGCTCGTTCCTACGATATCATCTCTAGCTATTTTTATTTTATTCATAGATTTCTCCTTTATTCCTTTGTTTACTTGCGATGGGAAGACCTGTCTACGCATAGAGAAATGGCTATATCCCCTGTTTGTTGTTTCACCTACCTTATGTCAGCGCTTTTGAAGGTCGCTTGCGAATGGAATTGATTGAATTAGGACGAATGATAACATAAAGGTAATGGATGGATGTTACAGAAATATTACTATTTTAAGATACTGATTTAAGAAATAGAGTAAAGATACATTATTCTTGAGATAGGTTACAATTAGGATGAGTGCAAGACTAAGCAAGAATAATAGAAGATTCTGCGAGACGCAAGAATCTCGCATAATTTTCTTCTCTTAGTCATGATCTTAAGCATTCGATTCCGTTAATAACGTAACGGTTTTTCTTGCAACGTTATAGTTCACATACTAACTACGTAACTTACAGCAATCTGCTACGATACTAGGATTGGTACGGTAGGTTACACCCGTAATTACGAGAGTTCAGCTTATGCTGGAATTGTTCCCTGAGAAGTGCAGGAGACTGTACCACTGACTGCCGGATTCACAAACAATACTTTTCTAAATAATGAAACTACGTACTCTATATTAAAAAGTTTGATACTTTTCAGGGTTGTGCGTTCGCGCGCACTGTGAGATCTCATAGTAATGGTTGTGAATACTGGCCGAAACGAATTGGCTCTTTCAACACTCATTTTCAAATTTAGAACTGTCTATAATAGTGATGGGAGTCGAACACTGCCACCTATCGGCAGTAAATCATTCTCGGTGAACTGCCACTCTCACGCAAGGATACGTTGTATCCGCGGCAGGCATCATCGGCCGCGCTCGAACGCCACAAATAATAACACTGCACAGGTAAACGCGGCGCGTTTACTGTGAACTGATTTTTTAGAATAGGGATGTGGTTAGCGCCTTTGTCGATAATATAGACGACAACAAATATTTATTCGTTAACAGTTTACATGTTTGGTAATATCAGCAAAAGGAGATACAGTGGCCTCACATTTGGTTAGTTCAGCTTGTATCTTGTGGTCTGGAATAAAAAAATGCTACATACTTAGTTATTGAGAAAAAATACCTCACTATATCGTAATCGACAAAATCATTATAGGACGTGACTTACAAATTATCTAAGTTAATTATAGGATTTATCATTCTGTGGTTCAAGAACTATATGCCAAATGACAAATCAAGATGTGATCTGGAACTTCAATTTTGATTAACAGAGAAGATATATTTGCGTTCGATTTCACAAAACAACTCTACGTACCTGCTCTATATGCGTATTTTGGAGAGCTGTATTTTGCACTATGCTTAACTCCTTGGGTACTTACATTTAGTTTTTTAAGGTCTTCAACTTAAACCATTTAAAAATAATTATCTCTCGATCAACCAAACCCCCCCCCTTTCCCCTCCTTCCATCCCACTCCCCTTCAGGTCGGCAACGTGTGAGCGATGCCTTTGGTATTGCAAGCATCTGTAGGGTACGGTAACTGCTTAAAATCCGGCGGGCCGTACGCTTGATTGACCCTCAGTTCCATAAAAATAAAACTAACACCTAAAATAAAGTCGAAAATAATATCGATATCGATACAAACTACCGAACGTGCCCATCCCTACCCGTCTATTTATTTATCAAAATATACTGGTTTATATCAGCATTCCATCATCGGCCTGTTTTCCTATCAATCGGTGCACGGAACCAGACCCATCCGTCTTTATAAAACTTATGTAAACTAAAACTGTATATCGAAGAGTTTTACAACCAATTATAATGTTTATAACTATAAAACCGTTGTTAATTTATGGCACGTAGTTAACGTCCAGCGAATGTGCTTTGCGGAATTTCAGTGTTCTCTATATTTCAGGAGTGTTTGATTGATGTAAACTTTGCCTTTTTGAGGCATGTAGGTAGAGATAATAGAGATGTAGAGCGAAAATAGTACCAGTGGTACTACTAATCCACCAAGCCAATTAGGAACTCGGATGGAATGCAGCTTCCCCGCCCGCGAACCGCCCGCACACCCTCCATCGCCTGCGACTTCCCGCCCGCCACACCTCCCGCACACCGCCACCGCCTTTCACATTTGACAGGTTCCTAGTTGGCTTGGTGGAGTAGTACTTTCTATGCTATCTTTAGTGTCTACATATATTATCTAATGTGAAACCTATAATAAAGAGTGAATAATTATGATTATTTTCATGTAGAGCCGCTGAAAATTTGTATGCGTGTACCATGGTCCAATTACTAAGGGGACTGGCCCTAAGCAACTCGGCCGAGTGGTCGGCCTAGTACTAACATCGACATAAAACGAAGCGAGTAGTTCAACTATTTACCGGTAGATAGAACAATGAAAATGAAAAAACAATGACCACTTTTTTTTTACCCGACTACGGCGGAGGGTTATGATTTTGACCGGTATGTATGTATGTATGTATGTATGTATGTGCATCTGTTCCCACCTAACTTCCAAACTACTTGTCGTAATTTGACTAATGAGGTATCGATAGAAGCGGCTTAATGGCGCGCTGGTTATAGGCGTGACGTGGCTGTGACGTCACATAAAATTGCATACGGCGCCCTCTAGAGGACATAATGTCATGAACTAAAAAAAAAACATGTTTTGAAAAAACCGTGTGGGGTATCAAATGAAAGAACTTAATGAGCACATTTCAAAAATATATATATTGTTACCTATAACTCCAAAATAATCAAATAAAAAGTAAGTTTAAAAACTAAAACCCGACTACTGAAAAATCGCGCTCTATAAAGTATGAAACAAGAAAATATTCTTATCTGGAGGATAGCCATGGTCCGTGTAGCTCCTTTAGGGCAAAATGGCATATGACCACGGACCACGGCTATCCTCCAGATAAGAATATTTTCTTGTTTCATACTTTATAGAGCGCGATTTTTCAGTAGTCGGGTTTTAGTTTTTTTCATACATATATCTAATAAGGGCACCTCTTTCTTTAGTCTTTACTCTGTGGCGTGTAGTATTTTTCCGCAGTTAATTTTTCTGCATGAAAATTATGTGTTAAGGAAAAATATATGTTTCTGCGTTTTTACAATCGCTTGGCACACTAGTTCGAGCGTTTCACATGCATCGGGTGGTCTTCTTCTTCTTATGGTATGGTTAGTGGCCAACCTGGTGTCAGAGTTGTTCAAGCCGCCCGAAGGCCTCTGACATGGCTTAACGACTGCTGCCTAGATGACAACAACCGGAACCGACTTTTTACGTGCCCTCCGAAGCACGGAGACGCTCAGTTGAAATGCCACTAAATGGTCATCCATCTCTGCCTAACCTTGCCAAGCGTTGCTTAACCTCCGATCGTTCACCGATCAATGGTTGCAACTGGCTATGAGTGTATCGGGTGGTTGCGGGTTCGATTCCCGCCCGAAGTAAATTTCGGGAACGGCCTTTACGTAAATTGTCCTAGTCTGGGCGTCACTCGGATTGTTCCCAATCCATTGTATGGTAGCCATAGTACCTACAAGCGTTGCTTAGTTTGGGACCATACAGTTGCCTATGTCATTATCACATCTATTCGAGCGAATACGGAGGAGACAGCTAGTATCTTATAAATAACAAAATGTAGGTTTAATATAGGTAATAACTGCACTGAATATTATTCCACCGTCACACAACTGAATTGTTTACATTCTAATGCTTCCGAGAACAGACTAAACAAACTGATACCCAGAGGAAACGTTGAATCAGTGTTTGTTTACATAGATATGTGATTATTAACATTAGCTCATTATAGTAGCTATAACAATTACCGAGACTTAAGATATAAGTATAATATGAGTATTTAACCGTGATTCATAACACTTGAAGCAGTGATAGGTGGTAGTATATTTGAAGGTGGTAGAGCCAAGCTGTAGCCAATTGACTGCAGCTCATAAACGGGCTGGCTCGACTGGGGCAGTACCACCCTCTCACAGAAGATCGGCGTAAAGCAGCTATTACAGCTGCGTTTCGTACGATGAGTGAGAGAGCCGTAAGCCCACCCCCCCTCCCCCTCCCTCCATCCCACTCCCCTTCAGGTCGGCAATGTGCGAGCAATACCTTTGGTATTGTAAGCATCTATAGGCTACGGTAACTGCTTAACATCAGGCGGGCCGTACGCTTTTTTGCCACAGCAGTCCTATAAAAAAAAAAAAAAAAAGTGATAACCGATTGGTTAAGCACGCATATTGCGGGTCCTAGATGCACCTCATCATCATCATCATCACAGTCGAAGGACGTCCACTGCTGGACATGGCAGCACACTGGAGCTATTGTTTACCAAAATACATTGTATTACAATAAGTAAATGGCGATTTAAAAAATTAAATTAAATTAAAACAATTTAAAAAAAGACAAGCCCGCTGAGTTTCTGGCCGGATCTTCTCAGTCCAGGTCGCGTTTCCGATCCGGCAGTAGAATTTAAAAAAATATGTAAAAGGACAATTTGTAAGTGCCCCCGTAGGCCTAAACAAAATAAACGTTTTGTTTTTGAATAGGCCTCCCCAAGGTTCGCCACAATGACCGGTCTTACGCTGCCCGCATCCAGCGGATTCCTTGATGCACGATTCACCTCACCGCGCTTAGTTTGGCTTACATATCTTTAAGGCCCGCCACATACATACGGAATTTCCGTACGGAATTCCCTTTCGAAATATAACGCAGTAAATCCATCCAAATGTAAGAACGTATCGCGTTCGGAAACCCCGATTCGATATTTCGAAACACAATTCCGTACGGAAAATTCCGTATCTATGTGGCGGGCTTAAGGCGAGACTCGCAGAAAATAGGCATGATTGTAGGAAAGACAAGTGGAGTACAAATTTTGAAAAATATATCACAGTAATTTATTAAACCTTCATCTTTAAATTCTTTGCAGGAAAAAGTCCTACTTGCTATTGTTCTATGTAAAAAAAACAATACTATAGTGTAGTAGTAATATAGTAATAGTAGTAATATAGTAATAGTGCCAAAGTGTAGTTGTTTTCCAATTAGTTTTTTACAAAATTAGGTAACATTTGAACATAAACGACCTTGTTGTGCAATGGTTCGAGCGTAGGCCACTCGACTCACTGCATCGTATTATTGCTGGTTCGATTCCCGCCAGAGGCTAGTTTCGGAAACGTCTTTTCGATACTTATTTACGGCGATATTTATTTATTTATTATTATTGGTGAATAACATAATCACTAATTAACCATTAAACATTGAACTCTAAGATCCGATCCCTACCACAGTTCAATTCAAACAATAACGGCAGTCGGCCATATTAGTGACGTTAAGCCACCATCTTGTTTCGGGTTTCAGAACGAACAAAAGAGCATCGCGCACAATAGGTTAGTAAAACGATATGGTTTAATATGTAATGCAGGTAATAGGTATGTGTTTTATATACGACCACACACGTGGGTAAAATGTATACAAATAAACACAGTTTTCTACTAAATGCATAATGGAGACCCGTAACGAATTTAGTGGAGAACACAGATTCAATAGAGCTAAGAAATCCATAACACACAGTGCAAAAATTTTTGGTCTACGACAACAATTGACAAGGCTGACCAAACGATAAAAAGTTATATAAGTACAGTAATTATAAAACAAAAAATAATAATAATAATGTTTGCGTACTAATGTGTAAAAAATGAATTATCTAATAAGTACCTAATTTAATTTCAATAATATTTATCGAGTTTCCGAATCGGTACGTACAAGCACACTTAAGCATAAGTATCTACACTAGACCGCAGAAAAAAAGGTTAGGTTAGAAAATCTTCAATATCTTCAAAAGTACCTGACCTAGTTTTATGAAATAAAGACTAAATTAAAAGAATATTTTAATGTGCTTAAATGAAAATAATAATAATAATAATTTAGCCCTTTTAACGTCCCACTGTTGGGCACAGGCCTCCCCTCAATGCGAGGGGGATTCAGGCCATAATCCACCACGCTGGCCTAGTGCGGGTTGGTGGATTTCACATGTCTAAAGACATGCAGGTTTCCTCACGATGTTTTCCTTCACCGCAAGCAAGTGATAATCATATTAAAGTTATGATTCACACATAGATTTCGAAAAATCCAGAGGTGTGAGCCAGGGTTTGAACCCAGGACCTTGAGCCCGCAAGACGCGTGCTTAACCAATCGGATACCACTGCTTTTTTTTTATAAATGAAAAAAAAAAAAAATTCAAGCTTTTTATTTTTAATAAAATGCAGTATACATAAAAATGCGATCGAAGATACTGATTTTCTAACCGACCCCTTTTCTTTGCGGTCCAGTGTACTTTAAAATTACTTGCGCTACAAAATCCATTCAAACTTCCCTATCTTAGCATCTGGCTGTAGATACTGGTTCTATGTCCCAACACTAAACTCCATACGATATTACGGGTTCGTCCCTATCTCGGACCGCCGGGACGTTATCCGCGCGGGGACGACACGACACCGACGCGGTAACGACGCGACGGCGACGAGGTATAATAAGAAGTCAATATTAGTTGGGCGGGCGGATTTGTGCAGGGTCTCATAGTATGGAGAGAGATTGTTTTTGAAGAAATGTAAATTTTGAATCGTTTTGATCCGATATCTATCTACGGCATATCTTCTATCTTCTTCTTCTTATTTATCTATCTTTGCCCCTGTGGCATGATTGAGGTCAAGAGCAAGGCCATTTTTAATAAAAAAAAACGTCTTCGATATACTAAACCATTTTAATTTCTCTTTGTAATAGTACCTACCTAGATAAATGCAAATTAGTGCGTCCAGATGCCTCGCCCAAGTACTCATGTTATGACATGGTGTTTATGCGTTGCGACTTTGAAACCGAGTGCTCTAGCACGGCATGCGCCTTATGTAAACGCAGTAAATGGCCGTTATTATGACAATTAGGGCTGGGTGGGGGAAGAAATAAGAGGTAGGTCAGAATTATTTAGACCAAGTTGCTGTTTTGTCCATTCCCCAACCGCATAGGCCAAAAGCTCCGTCCGGATCCCCTATCCACGAGTTAGGGGAAGGACGTGGTACGAACGGAGCTTTTGAAAAGAATGCAATACTTCACGTTGTTTTCTTTTTGTCATAAAAAAGCCGTCTCCACACATCTAATCCCCAACGAGAGCTCGAGGCGTCCCGATAACAGGGCGAGTTTACACAGGGCCAATTAGACGCCGCCCGCGGCCGAGGCACTGTTTTCACATGCTAATTGTGTATAGCCACCGTGCGGTGTACACTGCGCCTTTGTTTGCGGGGATTCAGGTGTAGCTATAGCCTTATAATAGGATGAGATACTTTTAGATGTAAATAAAGGGTTGTAAAGATATCTACTTCGTTATATTTACATGTTAAAAGTACCTATCTTTGGCCGCGTCTACAAGCCCCGATTAGTCCCGCCCGAGGAATCAGTTAGGTTAGGGTATTATGTTTACGTGGTAAGACGTCAAAACTGATACCGCTCGGCTCATGTAGACACACTTAATTTGCGAGACGAATGAAGCTTGTACTATGGGTACCTTACAATGGACTGGGGGCGATCCCAGTGACACCCAGATTAGGGCAAATTACCAAAAGCCCGTTTCCGAAA
Organism: Drymonia ruficornis; assembly: GCA_947859195.1. Lineage (NCBI taxonomy): Eukaryota > Metazoa > Arthropoda > Insecta > Lepidoptera > Notodontidae > Drymonia > Drymonia ruficornis. The sequence goes on from OX401927.1 coordinate 4,653,119, forward strand.
TTTGCCTCTGGCGGGAATCGAACCCGCAACCACCCGATGCAGTGAGCCGAGCGGCGACACTCGAACCAATGCGCCAAGCGGTCGCAATAACCTAACTAATGTCATTGCCAACCCCAAACATCATATTAGGTACTACTCCACCAAGTCAACTAGGCGCTCGGATGAATGCGGCTACCCCCAAGGAATTTATAAAGGTAGGAGTTCGATGGACGCGGCAGACAGCAGACGTCAGTCAGTCTTATAGAAATTGTAATGCCGTCTGCCGTCGTGGCACGTCATCGCCACAATTTGTATGAGACCGACTGACGTCTGCCGTCTGCCACGTCCATCGAAATCGCACCTTGCACCTTATTACCGCGCGTTTCCACTGCGCTAAAACATGTTGACACAACATATTGTTGTCTCTATTATTTTCCTGACATTAAATAGAGACAACAATATGTTGTGTCAACATGTTTTAGCGCAGTGGAAACGCACGGTTAGGCTACCGCTTTTTGTGCGGGTGACATCACATTTGACAGGCGCCTAGTTGGCTTGGTAGCATAGTAAATACTTATGCACCGAATAGTCGAAAGGTCATCATCGACAACCAGTTCTCTCTATTTATTATTTCAATATTATACGAGAGCACACACTGCACTCTAGCTCGTGGCGTATATTTGTCATACTTTATTGCCTGCGTCGGCGCCTTTGCCCGTTTATCTATGGTACAATATTTGTTTTAGTCTATGGTGAGCAGGGCTGGTAGTCAGCAAAAGTAATAATATTACACATACACCATCATGCATTAATGTACCTATTACTTTAGCAGATATTGCCAAGTGCCAAGTAATTTTACTTAGGGAGTCGACAGCCACAAGGTAGGTAGGTAGTCCCATAAGGTGGACCGACGACCTGCCTGGTGAAGGTCGCGGGAATCCGCTGGATCCGGGCAGCGCAAGACCGGCCATTGTGGCGAACCTTGGGGGAGGCCTATGTCCAGCAGTGGACGTCTTTCGGCTGAGATGATGATGATGACTCGACAGCCAGTAGTGCCAAGCTTACGGCGGAGGTACCATTAAATTACCTGCTCCAGTGAGGTAGGTACCCAATGGATGGACCTACCTATAGCTCATGAAATACCTACCTTTTCGATCCATTACCAAATTCGTACAAAACAAAGAACAAACTTAATTCTTAGGTATCCAGGGCGGATTTCCCTATAGGCCGAGTACCTAGGCCTGGGCCTAGGGCGGCAAAATTTCGAGGGCTGCAAAAATTTCCAATAATAATTCACCAGCTCCCACCCCGGATCACTTATTGACGGTAGCTTATGCTACTTGACACGGGTGGCGCCACGTGTATGGTTCAAACCAGTGCTTTTAGAGCCATCTAGCGGAGGTAGGAAGCAAACAGCTTTATAAATAACCAGAGGGCCTACTCTGTTTCAAACGAAAACTAAATTTCGGACGAAATTCGAGTATTTCCTACTACGTTTCTCATTGATTCCGACATTTCTTACGAATGAAAATTGTTTGACGTCTTAGTCGTCGTCGAATCTAAACGTCAAACAATTTTCGTTCGTAAGAAATGTCGGAATCAATGAGAAACTTAGTAGGAAATACGCGAATTTCGTCCGAAATTTAGTTTTCGTTTGAAACAGAGTAGGCCTTCAGCTTTATTAATGGCTATTCGCAACAGACCCATATTTTGACCTCCCCTTCTGGACTGTTGCTATCAACTCTATCTTGAGATGGTGTCTTCCACATTGATGCCCCATCCCGGAATACGTACATCGGGACGGTATTTGTATCGGGAACCGAAAGCTTTCGCTACCCGACACAGGTGGCACCACCCACGATTCTAGCACCGCCCACTTCGCGCGACGCCATCTTGACCGTAGCTTACGCTACTTGACACGGGTGGCGCCACGTGTATGGTTCAAATCAAAGTGCTTTTAGCGCCATCTAGCGGAGACAGGAAGCAACTGCTTTATTTACAACCAGCTTAATGGATGGCTGTTTGCAACAGACCCATATTGGCGGGCCCGTTAGCGTAGTTGGCGCGGAGGCGCCTTTCACGCTGTAGGTCGTAGGTTCGATTCCTACCCGGGACATGCATTTGTGTGCATGAACATGTCTGTATGTCCAGAGTCTGGGTGTGTATGTATATTAAGTATGTATTTACAAATAAAAAAGTAGTATATGTAGTAATATCAGTTATCTGGTTTCCATAGTACAAGCTCTGCTTAGTTTGGGATCAGGTAACCGTGTGTACAAAAATGTCCCAGGATATTATTATTATATTTGAGGATCTATTCCGGGGAGTAAGCGATCTCAAAAGAAACTATTCGAATTTCACACTTTATTATCACAAAACAACAGCAGTTAACAACACACCAAAAATACGAACCTGACAATGTATTTAAATAAGTACTTAAGTTTAAACAAGTCAAACACAACTTATGTACATTTATTTACATTGACATGCAAAACTTACGACTATTCGTATCACAAATCACAATACCCAATCCGGGTTTGAGTTTCTCCGTACCTCTGCTTCGATACTCAAAATCGACCAATAATACCGCTTTCTCATGACGCGATAGGAAAATTACGGTATTTTGAAGCGATCCTATTAGTCGATTTTGTGTAGCTTTGGTTACAGACCAATAACAGCAGTTTTAACTTTACTAGCCTATTATCTCTTGCTGATATCAAACCACTCTTATGTGGCTTGAAATAAAGGCCTATTCTGAGTGGAGAGACCCTTCTATAGTCATCACAATACTGTTTTGTTAAAGCCGTTGTCTCCATTCATTCAATTCCTCACTCGACGGACAATGGCGCTAGTGTGCTCCGAGATTAACCGCAAAATTTACAGAGATTATCCACGAGTATCCACTATAAGTTGCTCGTTGCCGATTAACATGATGAGCAACATGTTGTGCAACATGTCGCGCTTCAAATGCTACACTAGCGGCAAGCTATAATGGCCGTTTTGACATGTAGGGAGGGGGAAAGAATGAACCATATTATAACGCTATAAGATTAATTTTCGCATCCATTTTTTGACATTATTAAATTTTAAAACGGCCAGTCTTATTCCCTTATAATAAGGTTCGTTTCCTCCCCCCACATGTCAAAACGGCCATCATAGCTTGCCGCTAGTGTAGGCAACATTTGAAGCGCGACATGTTGGACAACATGTTGCTCATCATGTTAATCGGCAACGAGCAACTTTCGTTGTCTGTTCATGCATGACCAGTCGTCGATGTTGCGCGCCAGCTGGCAACGTCGCGCGTTGTTGTGCAACGTTGCCGTTCTTGTTGCGCGTCATTTGTTGGCTAATGGTAGGTGTACACAATGACAATTATGCGGCGCCAAAATCCTGCCAGCAGCACTAGCACGAGATAAAGCACCGTATTAACAATTTCGGCGCCAAGTTTTTGCGACGCGCCAGCGCTAGCACGGAATACAGCACGAGCGAATTTTTTGGACTCGTGTTAACACGTCACACCAATCGCACGCCTCTGTGGAGTGAACTAGGGGACCATCCAAGAATTACGTCACACGTAAAGGGGTCGACGAAATGTGACATTGTGTGACAAGGGGGTGGGAGAGGTCCTAAGTTTTGTGACGTCACATTAAAAAATCTAATATATCTAAGTTTAAAACCGAAATTTGAATTGTTAACGAAGTTTAGAAAATTTCTGAAAATTGAAAAAAAATATGTAACGTCACACAGGGAGGGGGGGAGTCTCGCAAATGTGACCAACTGTGACAAGGGGGGGAGGGGTCAAAAATTTAGAAATTCGTGTGACGTAATTTATGGATGGCTCCTAGGGTGTCTAAAGGAAGGTGTTGCAAAATACTCGCGTTGAAAACTAGCACCGTGTAAACGACCGTCCAGCGGCATGCTGCTATACCAGTTATTGCGGCGAGATTTTGGCGCCGAAAAATTGTCATCGTGTAAACTTAGAGACCGTTTCACGAAAGAAAACGTTTCGTGGTAGAGCCAAGCTGTAGCCTATTGACTGCAGCTCATAAACGGGCTGGCTCGACCGGGGTAGTATCACCCTCTCACAGAAGATCGGCGTAAAGCAGCTATTACAGCTGCGTTTCGTACGATGAGTGAGAGAGCCGTAAGCCCACCCCCCTCCCCCTCCCTCCATCCCACTCCCCTTCAGGTCGGCAATGTGCGAGCAATGCCTTTGGTATTGTAAGCATCTATAGGCTACGGTTCAGCTTAACATCAGGCGAAAAGTACGCTTCCTATAAAAAAAAAAAATTGTCTTGCAGACGCCGCGCCAGTCATGCGACGGAATGTTGTGAACCCTCTATTGTTTTAAACTCAATGCTTAATCATTGTAGGATGGCATCCAATTTGTTTCAGTATTTTATTTAAATTTCTTTAAATTTAAACAGTAAACCGGCCAAGTGCGTGTCGGACCCGCACATAAATGGTTCCGTACCACCGTAGAATAAAAACGTCAAAAATATCAAGTTTCTTGTATGGGGACCCCTTTATTTTATTTTTAGTATTTGTTTGTGTAGCGGCAACAGAAATACACATTGTTTCAACGCTCTAGCTATTACGGTACGTGAGATACAGCCCGCTGACATCCGCCCGCTGAGTCTTAGTAAATAGGGTTCCATTGGCACCCTTTGGGTACGAAACCCTAAAAAAATTAAATGAAATTAGTTCCACTTATTGCCGTGGGGACTTCTTTCGTGAAACGGACTCTACCATAAAGGCGGAAACCCACCGCGGCGCACGGAGAGGCTGCGCACGAAATGACGTCATGCATACATTTTCTTGCGAAACGAGACGTGGCCCGTGTGCGTGGTCTCTCCGTGCACCGCGGTGGGTCTTCGGCTTTAAGCTGGCAGCACACTACCGCCATCTATTCCTCAACCTCCTCAATCGAGTACAATAACAGTATCAGTGTTGGGCTCGGTGTGTCAGCTGGCGTGGTACAAGCCGGCGAGCGCGTCCTGCAACGCTCGCAGACACGGTAACGTAGATGTATACCCGCCCGCCTTCTCTGTTTCATTCTCAGCTCTGTAATCATGTAAAATGGAAATGGTTAGGCGTTTTCACGGGCGATTTCTGGGACGAAGTTCGTTAACGCGACTTGAGATAAGAGCCGGTAAGAGTCCGGCATACCCCTCCCGTTTCCCGCAAAGCGGAAGGATCCATGAGGATGTAACCAAGTTAAAAAAACAACAACATAAAGGAGTTGCCTGGTAGAAGTCGTTACGTCAGAAATTCAATTCAATTCAATTCAAATCATTTATTTTGTTTAGGCCTACGGGGGCACTTACAAATTGTCATTTTACATTTTTTCCTCAACTTCTACCGCCGGATCGGAAACGCGACCTCGACTGAGAAGATCCGGCAAGAAACTCAGCGGGCTTGTCATTTTTACATTGTTTTTTATTTTTTTATCGCCATTTACTTATTTTAATACAATGTATTTTGTTAAACAATAGCTCCAGTGTGCTGCCTTCCGAAATAAGCAAGGCAAGACACGCTACACTTTAACACGACACTGTTATAACGAAGTGTATTTGAGCGATCAGTCCCAAGCTGATTTATCTTCCAAGTAATCCGAGATTTTGTAATAGGCCTTTTGACAGACAAAAAAGCATTAAGCCCTCTCTCGAGATGTTTGGTTCCGTCCGGCGTAGTTCGGATATTATCATTCATTTCAGCCAAAAGACGTCCACTGTTGGACATAGGCCTCCCCAACGTTTATCACAACGCCCGGTCCTGTGCTGCTCACATCCAGCGGTTTCCCGCGACCTTCACTGGGTCGTTAGTCCACCTTGTCTATTATTGGATATTAAATATACAGTGATATATTTATTTAACGCCAAGGCGAGCTCGCGGGCTCGCTTTAGCGTCTAAAAAGCGTTTAGCTCGAGCAAAATACCATAAAAGAACAATAAAAAACCGGCCAAGTGCGTGTCCACTCGCACATAGAGGGTTCCGTACCACCGTATAAATTTTATTTAATTATTAGTTGTTGAAATTAATTCTGTGAAAAAAATAGTTTACTATAACGCCATCTAGCTTTACTCTGCGAACACATTTGAAACTTTCACCTACTAGATGGCGCTACTGTCACTGGTATATATTTTAAAACTTAAATTATTGTTAAAAAAATGTAGTTTAACAAATTATTTTATCAAATATTGATGTAAAAGCTATTATAATGATCACTAATGGTTAAAATGTTAGTTTTCCCTTTATATATAGTTTAATTTATGAGTTATAAATAAAAAATCAAAAATATCGCGTTTATTGTATGGGGACCCCAATTATTTTTAAACTTTTTTTATTTTTAGTATTTTTTGTTGTAGCGGCAACAGGAATACACATTCTGTGAAAATTTCAAGTCTCTAGCTATTACGGTTCGTGAGATATAGCCGGCTGACAGACAGACAGACAGACAGACAAGACAGACGGACAGCATAGGCTTAGTAATAGGGTTCCGTTGGCACCCTTTGGGTACGGAACCCTAAAAAACCGCGTGAGCAAATTCGTTCCTGACGTGGGTCCCTCGACCGCACACGTTTCGCACATTAGTCGCCAGTTTCAATCTAGTCTGTAGCGGTACCTCACCTCACATGCTGCAGATACCCGTTGCTAACAATTTCCTCAATGGACGGGGGCTCCGGCCCGCAGCGGTCCGGCACGGCCGGCGGCTCGTACTTGTACAAGGGGCCTTCCTCGATTATAGGTATCGCTTGTTGCGTGGACCCGCGGGTGAACTTCACACCCGTCGAGAATTGTGTTACCTGCGGAGATAAAAAAAAAAAAATGTAACGTCACAACTTTTATCCCCATTTTTTTTTTTTTTTTTTAAGTACTGCGGTGGCAAAAAAGCGTACGGCCCGCCTGATGTTAAGCAGTTACCGTAGCCTATAGATGCTTACAATACCAAAGGTATTGCTCGCACATTGCCGACCTGAAGGGGAGTGGGATGGAGGGAGGGGGAGGGGGGGGTGGGCTTACGGCTCTCTCACTCATCGAACGGAACGCAGCTGTAATAGCTGCTTTACGCCGATCTTCTGTGAGAGGGTGGTACTTCCCCGGTCGAGCCAGCCCGTTTATGAGCTGCAGTCAATTGGCTACCATTCGGGCGTAGTCAGAGGCTTGAGTGGCCATACACCACCACATTGTGGAGGTATTAAGCAACTCAAAGCCCAAGTTTCACCAGATAGTCAGAACCCAACGTGACATGTGGTGAACCTTGTCGCCGTGTATACAGGAACTGACTATTACCTAATCCCGAGACGATTATCTGCGGAGATAGTGGGTTTTAAACATAACAAAAACCGACTTCAAAAACCCTGGAGCACTAAAAAGGCTGAAATATTTTTTCTATTACCACATCTGCCTACCCCTTCGGGAAAATCAGGCGTGATGGTGTGTTATCGAGTATATGGGGTCGTTGCCAATCTATATTCTTACTTTCATAGTAGGTAGACTTAACACACTAAGACTGGCCAATGCTCCTATTTGGAGTTGGTTCAAAAGCTGGTTACAACAAAAACAAAATTTTACTCAAAAAAAAGTTTATAATGTTGTCATTATTTCACAAACCTTCTTCGAGCAAAATCGGATTTGTCGTACTGCAAGAGCTACTAGACATACAATGTATTATTACCCGGTATTATCGTCATTATATTTGTTATTTGACCGTTGCCATGGAAACGTAACAAACAGGTATGTTTATGGTTCGTAAAAAAACTGATTGAAGGTTAAAAACGAGTAGGTTGTGCCGTTGCCATGGAAACGTAAACAGAGAAAATACACAACTATAGATATAGTTTGTAAAAATATAAATATATACCTCGTTTCAATCAGAAAAAAAAACTTTGTAAACAAAGAAACGTCAAAGTCTTTAAATAGTTTTAGTGATGTGCCTATTGTATACTATAACGAATATGAACGAATGAGTGAATGGATTGTTTTCATTCGATGGAATAAACTTGATTAGAAGGTATCGGTTTCTTTACATTGACTTATCAAAATATAATTATGGAATGAAATCAATTTTGTGTGTTTATGTGTTTGATTACTGTCTACGACTTTTTGGCTCATATTTTTATGATCTTTGAAGTGCTTTGTGATTTTCTCTGGAACGACGGTTTGGCAAATATTGGTATAGACCCAACATACAGTCAAAAAGATATAAGTAAAATAACATTCAGATAAAAATATAGTGTAAAGTGCAAATTGCACTCGTTGGACATAGAAGTAGAAACAAATCGGTAAGAATTAAAATTTATTATTATTATTATTATTATTATTATTATGTTTTTTTTACTTTTTGTAAACTCGGTTAATAAAAACCGGTATTCTGATGTACACGGGCCTAAGCCAAGTGAACATCAGCAGGGATCTGAATGTTGATCGTGGACTCATCTGTTTGCAAAAATTTCCTTACAATCCTACAAGTATTTAAGATAACGGCTTTCTGCATGATCCTATAAAGGTATGGTGATAGGTCTAGAGTTCTGATGGATTGATGGAGTTGCTTCGGAATGACGCCGGTAGTGGAGAGAACTATAGGGACGATAGTGACTTTCTGTAATTGCCACATGCGCGCTATTTCGTTTTTTAGGTCTATGTATTTCGATAATTTTTCTGCTATTGTATTCTGAAGATTATGAGTGTTCGGTATTGCTATGTCAATTATGAGTGCAGTTTTATTTACCTTATCTACAAGAGTTATGTCTGGTCTATTGTAATGTGTGGTCCTGTCTGTGAGAATAGCTCGGTCGTAATATAATTTGTATGTATTGCTTTCTAGTACTGTTTCTGGTATATATTTGTAGTATGGCGTTTGTGTATTTGGTGCAGTTATTAATTTGTACTTCGTAGCCAATCTCTGGTGTACAATATTGGCCACCTGATCATGCCTGTGCTTAAAATCTGTTTGGACTATCGCTTTACACGCACCTGTTATATGTTGTATTGTTTCTGGGGAACTATTGCATCGTCTACACGTATCTGTTAGGTTTGGGGTTTTTATTATGTATTTCTGATAGTTGCGAGTCTCAATTACTTGGTCTTGGATGGCTACCATGAACCCTTCTGTCTCAGGGAAAAGCTCCCCGCGAGTAAGCCATTCGTTCGACGCTAATTTGTCGACGTTGCTTTGGTTTAAATCGCGGTGATGCCTTCCATGTAGTGACTTCTGGGCCCATTCATTGGTTTTTGTCTGTCTGTCAGTCTGTTGTTCGTTGCGTTGATTATTTTTATCTTTCAGGTTTAGTGCGGTGAATTTATTGTCATTATAAGCTACTGCATTATGAAGTGAAGATGTGTTGGATTTAAAATGAAAATATGCTCTTAGAGTGGATATCTGTTTATTGTGGAGGTTTTGTATATCTATTATACCCCTTCCCCCTTCTCTACGTGGTAAAGTCTGTCTCTGTATACATGCCCTGGGATGATGTTTTCGGAATCTGGTCATAGAAGTATTGATAGTGCGTTGTAAATTTTTTAAATCATTTTTAGTCCAATTAATTATGCCAAACGAATATGTTAAGATTGGGATAGCAAATGTATTTATAGCTTTGATAGTGTTTTTAGAGTATAACTGAGTTTTTAAAATGATGTTTAACCTGTGTTTAAATTGTTGTTTTATTGTCTCTTTGATTTCCTTGTACTGTATTAGTTTGCCCTGTTTGTACCCTAGATACTTATAAACTTCACTTTCTTCTAATGATTCTATTGTCTCTCCGGTTTCTAATTGATAATTATGTATAAAGTGATCTCCTGATTGAATTGAGTTTATCTTGCATTTGTCTATGCCAAATTCCATGGCTATGTCTTTAGAAAAGTTTTCCGTAATATTTGCTAGTTGGTTTAGGTCAGTTTGTGTTGAAGCGTAAAGTTTTATGTCATCCATGTATAGAAGGTGGTTCAGTGTAAAATCTTGTCTGTCAGTATCATCAGATTTCAAAACGTATCCTATTTTTAATTTATTTAATGTATTTGAGAGAGGATTAAGCGCAAGGCAAAACCATAGTGGGCTTAAAGCGTCACCTTGATATATGCCTCGTTGTATTTGAATTGGTTCTGACTCCATATTTACATTAGGAGTATTTAATCTCAACCGGGTTGACCATTTAGTCATGCTCTCGCGTAAAAATGAAATGATCTCTGGGTGTATCTTATAAATTTCTAATACCTGTATAAGCCATGTGTGCGGAACTGAATCATAAGCTTTTTTATAATCTATGTACATACTATATAAATCTTTCTTTTGACGCTGAACTTGCTTAAGTATTACTGAGTCTATGGTTAATTGTTCTTTGCAGCCCTGACTAAATCGTCTACACCCTTTCTGTTGTTCTGTTAATACATTATTTGACTCTATATAATCGGTTATTACATGAGTAATACAAGCTGTTATTATTTTATATATTGTTTGCAGGCAAGTTATGGGTCGGTATTTGGCTGGATTTTCTGTGTCATTGCAATCTTTAGGTAACATGTAGGTGGTTCCTGTAGTTATGTAGGTGGGCATAGTTTTTGGATCTTTGATGAAATTATTAATGTGATTATGTAGGTATTGATGAGCAACAGTAAATTTCTTGTACCAATAATTATGAATGTGGTCTGATCCTGGTGTTTTCCAATTGTGCAGGTTCTGAATTACTTTTTGAAATATATTTAATGGTATATTTTCAAACAACATTGGAGGAGTGTTTACATTATTTAATTGCTCTCTTTCGATCCAATCAGCTGAATTATTGTGATTGACAGGGTTTTCCCAGATTCCAGCCCAAAACCGCCGTAACTCTTCTGGTGGCGGTGGTGAACGGCTAACGTTAGTGGTTGAATTATTTGACGTAGAATTCTTAAGTTTACGGTAAAATTGTTTCTGATTACTAATGAATTGAATATTTTGTGCCTTACGTAGGGTACATGCTTTATATCTCCTGAGCCTACTACTAACAACTGTCAATTTCTGTTTAAGTGTGTCTAGATAATGCTGTAGTCGCGTGTTGGGTTCTTCGTGTATTGTGTGTGTTTGATATTGTTGCAAAATTTGTTCTACTTCTCTAATAAGTTTCCTGTTTCTATTTCCGTTCATGTATTGTGTTAGTTTTCCAATTTTTGCTCTAAAATCATTTACTTTTCGTTCTAGTCGTTGTTGCCACTTTTGTTTATGCTCTTTTTGTGTGGGATGTGGAGTGTTCTCTGTAACTGCTTCTGAGATTTTAGAACCGTTGATTTTTGCTGCTGTCCACGCAGCACAGTATATTACTGTTTGGATTGTTTCGAAGTCTGATTCACTATTGATATAATCCGGTAAAATTTTATTATTGAGGTAACTAACTATAGAAGATAACTTTTTTGATGTATTTTGTTTGGGGATATAAGGGCGTTTAGTAGGGTCTGAATTTTTAAAATGCTCTAACGTCTGTTTATATACTTCATCTATTTCAGGGCGTCTGCCATTGTTAGGATCTGTATTGTTTTGTGAATTGGTTGGGTTGAGGTCGAGGTCTATAGCATTCAGATAATTTAATTCATTAATCAATTCTGTTAGACTGCTTTCTTGGCTAATATTATCTGTTTGAACGTTTTGCTGTCTTAAGTCAATCTCGTTCGTCTGTCCGTCTGTCATGTCTATTGTCATCTGCAACTCTAATCTAACTTCTTCCTTAATGCTTTTAAGTCTTTCATCTGAAATGTACTTATTATAGATAATCATTCTTCTCTGGTCTGCAATTCTTTGTTCAGTTACGTGGGCTAGCTCAGGATGTAAATTTATAAATTGTTGGTGTAAAGGTTTCCTATATGCTGTTTTGTTTGTTTCTAAGTGTGTTATTTTGTAGTATATTCTAATTATATCTTCATTGTATTGACTGGTCCAGTTCATACGCTGATTTGGTTGTACCATGACCGGCCTCTGAGTGTTTTGTGTATTGTGTAGTTGAATCTGGGTGTGGATGGACGTTAGTTGTGCTTGTATTTCGTTATAAATTCTATCTATTGTTTCTTGGGGTAATAATTTTCTTCGCACTATTGCTCTACGTTGGTCTCCTAATCTCTGACGACTAACCTGCATATCTGGATATTTCTCTGTGAATTTAGTATGTAGTGGTATAAGATACCCCTTAATGTCTGTTTCCATGGTGGTTAAATAAAGATAAGTACGCAGGATGAATTCGTTCATTTCATTATTCCATTTCCTGCGTGTATTTATAGAGCTGGTGGTGGGCACAGGTTCAGTGACAGAATTTGCCTCCTGTGCAACATCCGCCGCTTGATAAGTACTTGCTGAAGGCGTTGGTGATGTACAAAAGGACGGAACTGTAGATGGGATTGATGGGAAAAGTGACGGTGTAGACCCTGTCACAGAGATGTGGTCGGCTGTAGCATATTTGTCGAGAGGAGCCCGCCTGCTCGGCCCCTCGTCGCCGATGGTTCGCATGCTGTGACATCCAGCATCGGCTCCAGATGTGCCCCGGCGACCCCCGGGAAGCGGCCGCAAATCGTATCTACTTTTATTGACTTTCTCCATTTTCTCTATAAAGGGTTGGGACCGTTCGTTCAGAAAGGGTGTGTGGGTTTTGATGTTATAGACCCCATTGTTTTAGTACCTCCCTTTTGGGGTCGGTCTGATGTTCGGACCTAAATAGTGCCAGCTTTCCTTAAGCCCCCCCACCACGGCAAGGTGGTCCCCTGGGGGGGTTATTATTATTATTATTATTATTTATTGATACACTAGCAGCTTTGAGCTGATGCGTGTATATCACTGCACTTGTATTTATTCATATTTTAAATGTCCGTCAAGTCTATTTTTAAAACTGTTCACTGTTGGAGCACTTATCACTATTTCTGGGAGAGAGTTCCACAAGTTCATCACTCGATGTGTCAAAAAGTGTGTTCTAGGGTTGCTATTACATGGAGGCTTGGTTAATTTCAAAGAATGCCCTCTTAGATGTTTATTCTGATTCATAATGTACAGGTCCTTCATGTTTTTCACGTTGTAGTGGTAATTGAGTATCTTATAGGTCTCTATGAGGTCTCCTCTTTGCCGTCTTAGTTCCAGAGTTGTTAGGTTGAGTTCGATAAGACGTTCTTCGTAGGACTTGTTTTTTAGGGACACAACCATTTTAGTAGCCCTCCTTTGGACCTTCTCCAACATTTCTATGTCTTTTTTGAAATATGGACACCAAATTTGAAAAGCATATTCTAGCAGTGGGCGAATGTAAGTTTTGTAGATTTTGATAAACAATTCCTTGGTAATATTACAAAAAGCTTTTCTGATCATATAGAGCATGGAATTGGCTCTCTTTGTTATATTAGTAATATGCACACCCCATTTAAGATTGTGCGTTATCGTAACACCAAGATCTTTTTGTGTATTTACGGCCTGAAGGGGTACGTTGTCTATATTATAATTCAGTATTGGATTATTATTACCTATATGCAGTACTGTACACTTCCCAGCATTAAGTGACATAAGCCAGTCTTTTGTCCATTGAACTATGCGGTCCAAGTCTTGTTGAATAATATTGTGAGCAATGAGAGGGTTCCCTATAATTTTAGTGTCATCTGCAAATATTGATAGGTCGGACTGTATTACAGTTTTTAGGTCAGTGATGAAGATCCCGAACAAGATTGGTCCAAGCACAGATCCTTGCGGTACTCCACTATGCACGTCAACAGCATCTGACAGAGTGTCTCCAACTCTTACTTTCAGTTTTCTGTCACTTAAGAAGTCTTGTATCCATTCTAGGAGCTGTCCACGTATTCCAAAGTGATTCAGTTTTGCTATCAGTCTTCTAATGGGGACTCGATCAAATGCCTTCTCATAGTCTAGGTATATGACATCCGTCGGTTGGCGATTATCCCAGTTACAAGTCCATTTGTCAAGGCACATGAGAAGATTTGTGACTGTTGATCTCTTTGGTACAAAGCCATGCTGTTCATCGATTATTATGTTTTCCCTGTCAATGAAACTTCTAAGTTGGGACGCTATTATTTTCTCCATAGTTTTACAGACTATACTGGTGAGACTAATGGGTCGATAATTGGCAGCGTTGTATTTATCGCCTTTTTTGTATATAGGAGTGACATTGGCTTCTTTCCATTGCAGTGGCAATTTCCCGCTATTTAGTGATATGTTCATAATGTGGGCCAACTGGTTACTAAGCACATTGCTACATTTCTTCAACAATATTGAGGGTAGATCATCTGGTCCCATTGAAGTAGAATCATTGAATGTTTTCAGGGCTTTGGATACTTTATCCGGTGTAATTATAAGCGAGTCTATAGCATTTACTACTCTTGGCGATTTCACTTGAGGGATGATCGTATTCTTCGGTTCTACTACAAACGATCTTTCAAATTGATGGGCAAACAAGTTAGCTACTTCCTTTTTGTCATTTGTAATGTTTCCACTGTTGTCTTTTAATGATGGTGGGATTGTTACTGCTGAAGTTAATTGTCGGCGTACATATGAGTAGAAGGACTTTGGCCCACTTTTTACTATTCCTCTCTCAAACTCCATTCTCAGGTTTCGAACTATAGTTACCAGTTGATTGTTAGCCTTTCTATAATCTTTGTATGTATCTTTAGAGCCGTACTGGATATACCGTTTCCACAAACTCATTTTGAGTTCTACCTTATCTATAACTTGTTGACTTATCCAGGGTTTATTAATGTTTGGTTTTTTGTGTTTGGTTTTAAGGGGTATATAGGTTTGAATTGCATTTTGTATTTTCTGTGTAATCTTAGTCCAAGCGTCATCCACATCAGTAACATTTGTATCAACTATAGATTCATGTTTTAACACGCGAGTCATTTCTTCATAGTTTACATTAAAGAAATTTCTTCGTGGCGGTTGTGTAAGAGTTTTACCGGTCGGCTTGTGCCTGAATTGTAACGTAGCTACCAACACTTGATGGTCGCTCTTTCCTATGTTAGGGTAGTGTTCAACGTTTGTGCATAGATTCTCTTCATTACATAGAATAAGGTCCAGTAACGATTCTGCGTTATTTCGTTGTCTCGTAATTTTATTTACAAGTTGATTTAAGTTGCTGTTTACATACATATCCACAAACCGTCCATGTAGTGAATTGTATTTATCTATGTCTACATCTTGTAAGGGCCATTTTAAGTCCGGGAGGTTGAAGTCGCCCATAATAAGCAAGGGGTCATTTCCATCGGAGGCTTGTTTGATAGTTTCAAATAATACCCTGTCAGTTTCTTCGAAAGTGTAATGGGTAGGACGGTACACGGCAGCGAGTAGCATTTTGAAATTGTCAAACTTTAAGTTTAGCCACAGCGCTTCCACTTGTCTATTATTATTGTAAGTAGGATGCAAGATCGCCTGAATAGGTCTGCCGAGAAACATAATCGGTACGTATATAGCAACTCCTCCCCATCCTGTACCCTTAATTCTATCGTGTCTAAATAGTACATATCCCTTAATGTCAACCAGACTATTATTTATCGTAGGTTTCAGGTGTGTCTCAGTAATAATTATAAATGTTGGTTTCAATCTATTAACCTCAACAATAAGCAAATCTCGTTTAGCCATAATCGATGCCAGGTTCGTATACAGGATGGTCATTTCTACAAAGCAATCTGTAATTATAACTTTTTTGTATCGACGATCTTAGGAGTGTTGTAGACATATCTAATAGTTAAGTCAATTTCTCCATTGTCAGTCCTTTGCTTCAGCTCTTCTCGCAAATTCTTCAGGTGTTCACGTTGATAAGGCGTGAGGTCATTCTTGGCCGATATACCAGACGATAACGTTTTATTATTTTTCAATACATTTATAGCAGCTTTTTTATTTGCGAAAATCACCTTAAGGGGACGAGGTGAAGAACCTTGATTGGGTTTTCCAAGGCGAATCATAGCAACTGGGGCGTCCGAATCTGGTATAGCAGTCAGGGCCTGATGGACCTGCTTTTTATCATGTTCTACACGTACCTCTCTGTCCCGAGCAGGATCACCAGTCTGCCGCTGGCACTCACCGATTCCAAACAAGATGACATTTGCACTCCGCTTCTTCCTCTCCCCTAGTTCAGCAAGAATACTTTCCATACCCACATTATTATTTTGATTTGCTTTAAGAATTCCAATCTCCATTTCCAAACGGGTGAACGTATTTCTTAGTGCCGGTAACTGACGCACTCCTAGTTCACATTCAGGGCATAGATATTTAAGAGTAGGAGATTGCAGCACAATCACTCTCAACTCCGTGGCTAGCAACCCACTACATTTCACACAAATATGTCTTTCACACCCATAACACTGTATTTTAGGGTTTTTATCGTCAATTTTAGGTATCTCCTTAATGCATTTGAGACAGACGGGCATTTTGATTTTCGAAAATCGCGAATCACAAAAAAAAAAAAAATGTTAAATCACGAGAACTTCCGCAAGATAACACTTTCACTATTGTTTTAGATCGTTATTAACGTAAGAACACTATTTTTAGCAACAATAAGATAATTATACGTATTTTAACGAATTATTTGTCGAGAGTCGCGAAAAATACAAGTGCACTTTTAAAAGGTGGGTAGACGAAAAAAAAGGTGGGTAGACGAAAAAAAATGATTTAAATGATTATTGTTAATTTATATTTCTAAAACTACATGAAAATGCAGTGGGCATAATGGCATGAAAATCCTTTGCCTTTTCACTTTTTTGAATCTGTGTTTCATTCATTCAAAGTCGTATACATCAGCACGTCACTAAAAGCATTCGGAAAAAAAAACAACGAACTAATTAAAATTTTATAAATTCGACGATTTTTACATGTTTTAGTTGAAATTACAATCTAAAACGAGTGTAATATGAAGGAGACAGTGTTTTCGAAGATTCCCACATCAGAATTTAGTGTAGTTAAAACGAAATAAGTGTGAAATCGACGATTTTATGTTGAGTGATGGTTTGTTTACAAAGTTTTTTTTCCTGATTGAAACGAGGTTTAATTGTATTAATTTTTATACCTACTTAGCTAGTTTTGTTTAAACTAATAGTCGCATTTTTGAGTAAAGCACTATACAAGCCTTGGTCTCTAATGAGTGTACTGCTGACCACGCTATAATGGCCTCAAGCTAAGCTTCGCTACGCTCTCGGCCCTCTCGGCTCTCTCCAAGCTTGGTCATCATTGCAACTCTCAACTCGCGCTATCCATCATCGTCATTTTAGCTTGTCCATCAAGAGTTACAATGCTGACCGCGCTGAGGAGGCCTGGAGCTGCGCTGCGCCACGCTTTCGGCCATCAACAACGCGGTCAACAACACACTCATTAGAGACCGCGGCAGTAATGTACTATTATTGGTGGTATAGGCAAGCTGTAGCCAATTGACACCAGGCCTTAATAGGCCTTGCATTCTTAGTAGGCATTCCGATATTTCTTACCAACGAAAATTGTTTGACGTTTAGATTCGCCGATGACGAAAACGTCAAACAAAATTTTAGTTCGTAAGAATGTCGGAATGAATGAGAAACGTAGTAGGAAATACGCGGAATTTCGTCCGAAATTTCGTTTTCGTTTGTAAAAGAGTAGGCCCTCAGCTCAGATATGGGTTGGCTTCACCAGGGTGTTACCACCCTCTCACATAAGATCAGCGTGAAGTAGCTATAACAGCTGTATTTCCAACGATCAGTGAGAGAGCCGGAAGCCTAACCCCCTTGCTCTGTCCCGCTCTCCTCCAGGTTGGCAAAGAGTGAGTGATGCTTTTGGTATTTGCAAACGTAACATTAGGCAGGCCGCACACTTGTTTGCTACTTTAGTAACAAAAACTATGGGTGTCTCCGTGCTTCGGAGGGCACGTAAAAAGTCGGTCCCAGTTGTTGTCATCTAGGCAGCAGTTGTTAAGCCTTGTCAGAGGCCTTCAGGCGGCTTGAACAACTCTGACACTAGGTTGGCCACTAACCATACGATAAGAAGAACAAAAAATATAAACACAACAAAAAGATTCCCCAAACCTTTGGCACGGGCGGCAACAAGTCAATCTCTGGCCGATTGGCCTTATTCTGTGCGAACGTATTCAATATGTCTTTGGCATCGCCGTCTGCAAACATCAGCTCATCGATCAGAGCTTCCTTCTCTCTTATCTTCTGTTTCTTTGCTTCTTGCTCCAGACGTACGATCTCCGCTCTTCTTAGATCCTCCATTTGCTTCTCTAGTTCTAGTATTTCTTCTAATTCCAGTTCTTCTCGACCTGGAATGGAAAAAAAATCTCTTGTTTGTCCATGTTACAGACTTTAGACACAGGTTAAGTAAATCATAGATAGTCATGGCTTGAATTACTAATAAATTATTGTCCTCAATAATGTCAATTGGGTATGTCTATAAGAAGCAAGCGGAACACCCAAGCTATCAGTTTTTATGTGTGAATGCATAGACGTAATGTCATAAAATGATTGCTCTGACCCTCTGCTTTCTACATTTAGTTGCAGCCATTGATTATGGGGCTATGCACACGGGCAACTTTTGCGGCAACTGGCAACTCGCAACTAGCTGTTTTAATATAAAGCAATTGCGGCAACTGGTGCTGCAACTGGCAATTGTTGGCTGCAACTGCCAAAAAACCATTCAAAAGTTGATCGTTTCAGCTATAGTTTTGGTTGAAAGTTGCTCCGTATGCATAGCCACCAAGATTGTTAGTATATCAGGCTTGTCAGATAACTGTATGATTAATTAGACAGTGCAGTAGGCATGATATTAAAAACAAATGAGTCTTACCAATTTTGACCTTATTCTTAGTAATCAATTCCTTATTATCCTTTTTGTACTGTTCTATCCTCTTATTCGTACCAACAATGTCTATATTATTCGTGAGATTATACACTATTGTCTCAATTTCCTCCAAATAATCATTGTATTCGCGTATTGTGGCAAAATCCTCCTCTTTCTTGTTGTAATCTTTGAGAACTCGCTTTCTTATATCTATCTCTTTCTCTACCATGGGATCCTCGAAGAGTTGCACTCGGAAATTGCTTCGTCGCAGCGGCACATTGCAGTCAGGACATGATCCAGAGCCTATAACATAAAAACGAGCATTTTTCTTGAAATGGAAAATTTTAAAACACAAACAAAATATTGAAGTATTGATCTTTAGTTTGAATTGGCAGACTAAGCGGTCGAAATACCTACAATATTATAAGTTAGTGGGTTAATGTACTAAGAACAGCTTACCTTTTAAAAATAGTAAATCAACACAGCTTTCGCACAAGGCATGGCCACATACGTTTACCATCAACTTCAATGATGGATTTCTGTATTTCGTTGTTTTGCAACGGGGACATGCTTGATCGTCCATGTTACTTCAGCTATTATCTCCAAAATTGAGCGAATATCAGAACTGCAAGTAAAAATCTTACTCAATAAATTAAATAAAAATTTGTTCTTCTCTTCCGACAATTGGTGCGTTCCATTCACTGTTAATTTTGTAAATTTCGTTATTTTCGTCCACAAATCTCGTTCCACTCGCACCAACTTGTACTGAAAGTGATCAAAATTATCGTTTTTAACACTTTTTGTGGACGAAAATAACAAAAATTACGGTGAATGGAACGCAGCAAATGAAATCAACTTTTAAAATTATTTTGACAATTTGATTTTGACAAAAAAAGGTTTGACAGCCTTCTTGTTTTTTGACAATCATTGCGACGTGTGACATTCTGACATAAGGAAAAAAACATTCTGCGGATTTCTCTGACACAGAGAAGAAATAATATTGATAGGGTCGGCATTTCGACTACCAGAATAATCGAATGGATCCTCTATCGAACAATTTCATAAAAAGCATTTTCTAACCGAGCTATTGACCGTCTATTATAATTCGATTATGCAGCGCCCATCTGCGCGACAAGGACCTCTAATAATAAATAAGGAAGGAATAATAAGGAATATAAATTATTTTAAATACATACATAGAGTTATTTGATGATTAAATTAATTAAAACCAAAGGGCCTTTCAATTTATCATTCAGTGCCCTGTTTATAAAAAAAAAAACTACTCTGTGAATAAAGTATATCGAACACCAAAGTTTATCATAAATCGATTTCATATAATAAACAGTAAATCGATATATATTTTTGAACATCCCTATCTATTTTGATTTTTCTTTCTGCCTGTCAAAATTATTTCCATGATTTTGGATTTCATTCATGTTGTGCTTTTGGTTTTACTGTAAAAAGTAGCATTTATTCAATTAGAGTTACAAATAAATATGAATTTAGTTGTAAGGCAGGCCGTAACGAGGCAAACTTTTAGATTATGTGATAGATTTGCGCACAGGAATTTACCCAAACAGATTCCGATAACCTCAACATGTCCTGTTATACAATTTCGGAATTATTGCGATGGGAAAGCAGAAACCCGGAAATTGCCGCAGCTCATGGAGTTCCCGCCTGTCGTGTGGCCTTCGTTCATTAAATTCATAAAGAACTGGATGTTTGCAAACTTTATCATACGACCGTATTTCGATCAAGAGTTCAGTTTGAATGAGTTTATTGAGGCTTCCAAACATGCTGTTCAGGTACGTTTTGTTATTATTTTTATCAATACTCACAAAGAGGGTACCTAATAGGCCCTCCAACCAGTGGTTAGACCAAATGCCGTCTTCAGTAAACATAAAAATTAAAATCAAATAGGTACCTACTTTATCTACTGTAATTAATTTTATTATCTGCTTTAGGTTTTCATTATCACGGTTTTTAAGTCCAAACTTGCATAGTCTTTAATCTGGGTAGGATCAGTATTCATAAATGAATCTCAATTCCCAAGATCACTTGAGTGTTTTCTTAAGAATTGTGGTGTCATTTTATTGTGAGTAGGTACTTGTGACATCTGGCTGACCTTCACTTCACATAAAAAAAATGCCTTCTATTGTCTTTAGCCAATGATTTGGCTAACTACAAAATTTGAGAAGAGGTCATTAGGGGAAAAAAAAAAAATTGAGACATCGATTTGTATGTTTATTTTGTGCTTATATATAGCATTTACAAAAGAAAGTAGCATTTAAAATCAGCTCAGTCCAATCAAGCTATACCAGTGAGCTGAAAAATTGCTGCCCTCATTGTCACATCACTGGCTTCATCTACATCAGGTGCATGCTGCGCCCAAGCACTCAGTTTTGATGTCAGAACGCATAGAAATAGTGTCATAAACCAGATTGTTACGAAAAAATCATCTTGTTTTAAACACCATGTTTAAAACATGTTTTAAACAATGATTTTTTGTCCTCCTGTTTTAAATCATGATTTAAACAAGTTTTAATTTAAAATTTCCTGTTTTTTTGCAACTCTGGTCATAATATGAGTGCTTTGGCGAGATGAAGCTTCTAGACACACCAACTAACATACATTGTCAGGTTGTTTCAGATGCCTTACAAAAGAGTGACTTCAAATCCCTCGAAGGTATCGTTGAGAAGGAAGCCATCGCTTCGCTAAAGACTGCCGTATCCAAGCTCAGCGTAACCCAGAGACAGCTGCTATCCATAGAGAAGGATGATATTTTCTATGCTTTCCCTTACCAGGTGTGTTCTATATTATTTAGTAATAATGTAACGTCACGACTTTTATCCCCATTCGAGGATAGTCAGAGCCTTGAGTGGCCATACACCACCACATTGTGGAGGTATTAAACAACTCAAAGCCCATGTTTCACCGGATAGTCAGAACCCATTGTGTCAGGTGGTGAACCTTGTCGCCATGTATACAGGAACTGACTATTACCTAATCCCGAGGGATAGGTAGGTTTGCTCACATTATTAAGTATTATGGCCTAAGGCCTGTCTCGAAATCCTATAACATAAATTCACATTTTAATAGATGTTCCATGGAAAAGAACCGAATAAAAAAAATACCTCCTAGAGAAAAACAAAAAAGAAAACTGGATATATAGTCTGATTTAAATTAGACGAAGTGGGCTGACAGGTGCTTATGTCACTTTTCAATATAAATAGAACAAATAAGGTTCAAATTCATAGAGCAGTGACATTTTCAGCTGTCAGTTGGCTTCGTCTAATTAAAAATCAGACTATAGGCACCTATGATTTGAATCAACAGCTTGCCTATTAAATAAATTCTGTCAATGTCAAAATTTGGAATAAACACTGTCTGAGGATTCTTAACCAGACCGTATATTGTTTCCAAAACTATAATTAAAATTAATTGAAAGGCTTGTCTTAAATGGTAGGCTTGCATAGGGGCCATCCATAAATTACGTCACACGAATTTCATGATTTTTAGACTCCTCCCCCCCTTGTCACAGCTGGTCACATTTTCGAGACCCCCCCTCCCTGTGTGATGTCACATATTTTTCAATTTTCAGAATTTTTCGTTAAAAATTCAAATTTCGGTTTTAATACTTAGATATATTAGATTCTTAAATATGACGTCACAAAACTTAGGACCCCTCCCACCCCCTTGTCACACAATGTCACATTTCGTCGACCCCCTCCCCCCCTCTTTAGGGGCCATCCATTAATTACCGTCACACGAATTTCATGGTTTTTAGACCCCTCCCCCCTTGTCACAGCTGTTCACATTTGCGAGACCCCCTCCCTGTGTGACGTCAGATTTTTTTTATAATTTTCAGAAATTCTATAAATTTTTCGTTAAAAATTCTAATTTCGGTTTTAATACTTATATATATTAGATTTTTAAATATGACGTCACAAAACTTAGGACCCCTCCCACCCCCTTGTCACACAATGTCACATTTCGTCGACCCCCTCCTCCCCTTTACGTGTGACGTAATTAATGGATGGCCCCTTACTTGTGACGTAATTTATGGATGCGCCCCATAGTATACTATAGCCCGGAACACCCATACACTGTGAGGGATTGTACTGATATACCTACCTGTCCAGAGAATTGGTACTAAAATCCAATCGGCAAAACCTCTGCGTACCCCTTTAAAGAATACAAGCGTGATAGCGTATAATAATAGCCGGCGCACATAGAGCACGGCACGGCATGGCATTTTATTTTTATCAATAGAATTCAATACTTATCCATTTGAAATAAGGTCCATATTTCAATGGTCGGTGATTGACATTGGAGCATTTTTTCTTGCTCCGATGTCGATCACCGAGCATTGAAATATAGACCCTATTTCAATTGGATAAGTATTGAATTCGATTGATAAAAAATAAAATGCCATGCCGTGCCGTGCTCTATGTGCGCCGGCAATAATTGTATTCCAACATGTTTCAGGTCGGAGTAATGTTCGATGATGCGGACAAGCGATGGGTTGAAATCACAATGTGTTACCATGTGCTGAGGGGGCTCAAACACATGAAAGAGTCGGGTGACCTGCCTCCCATCTCATTAGGGTATGTATCAAAGCTTCGTCTTATCGTATGGTTAGTGGCCAACCTAGTTTCGGAGTTCTTCAAGCCGCCCAAAGGCCTCTGACACAGCTTAACGACTGCTGTCTAGACTAGATGACAACAACCAGGACCAACTCAGTTCAAATGCCACTAAATCCCCATCTCTGACTGACCTAGCCAAGCGTTGCTTAACCTCCGATCGTTTACCGATCACAGACAAAACGCCACAGTGGCGCGCCACAATGACTAAGCGACTTAGTTAGGACCCTACTTATTTAGCGACTGGCCCGATGCTAAAAGCGACTAAATTGCCGATCGCCGATGCAAAAAGTAGCATGTTTGAGGTGGCCCTTCACTATACATAGTATAAAACAAAGTCGCTTCCCGCTGTATGTCTGTCTGTCCGTATGTATGCTTAGATCTTTAAAACTACGCAACGGATTTTGATGCGGTTTTTTTAATAGATTTTGATGAGGTTTTAGTATATAATTTGTCAAGTTGTGGTCTCGATAACCGACATCCATGCGGGCGAAGCTGCGGGCATCAGCTAGTAAAGAATAAGTGTTACTTGCCATATAATTACCACTTATCACTAAAGAGTGTGAATGTCTTTTCAGTGTCCAACCAGAGTACCAAGACAGGATATTCATTCTCAACTACAGATTCATAAGGGAATTCACCAAAGGAGTTGAAGACAGTTGGTGGGTGAACATCGTGAACCATTTCCAACCGCAGTCCGTCATCAGGAAGTCCTAATCTTTGATTGGCACACACAATAGCAACACTCATAGTATGGGCAACCGTGACAGTTATTTTATCTCACTCTATCCTAATTGTAGAGAGTAAGAAAGGCTGAGACAAAATCTGGGATGCTGCTTATACACGGCGACTTATCTGGTTTCGGTGGGCAAAAATTGAATAATTTTTTTTATTATGAAATTATGTTGTTTTGGCAGTTTTGTAAAGAACTGTCAGCTGAACTGATAAGTTAGTTTCTCGGTACTGAAGTTCCTAATTGCCAAGTTGAACCAACCAACCAACTCACAAATTGATTCAACCAACTCATTACTTAATTTCACACTCAATTTGGTGATGTAAAATTGACAACTCACGATTTAAATCCAAAGAAAGTTATCGAGCGAGGGGCCAGGGGCCCTACCGCCACCTCTTATAGCAGAATTGTTTTAACGTTTCAGCGACTTTTTGTGCAATGACGTTTCTTATTGGCATGACAATAAGGTACGTCATTGCACAAAAAGTCGCTGAAACGTTAAAACAATACTGTTATAAGAGGTGGTGGTAGGGCCCCTGATGCTAAGTTGAACCAACCAACCAACTGGCAAAAAATTGGGTCAACGCCCTATTCAACTGCCGATTCAATTAGTCAACTCAACAAGTTGAAGGTATACTCGATACGTATACGTGTATATACGTGTGTAAGCGGCATAAAATATGTTCTGTCGCAGTTGTCCGTACTAAGGGCGCTGACGCTACTAAATATATCGCCGTCCTTATCGCGTCGCCAATGTATAAGCGAGACGGCAATAGATTTTGTAGTTTTAGTTGGTACGACAGAATTTAGTTAAACGTGTAAAGCTAAGGCTCGAGTCAAGTGTAAAATAATTATGCAGTTATATTGTTCAAATTTGTTTTATTTTGTCCTTACAATTAGTTACACTTTTATCACATCCATAGCACCATTGTTTGACGCAGTGGTGCAAGCGTAGGCCGCTCGGCTCACTGCATCGGGTGATTGCGGGTTCGATTTCCACCAGAGGCAAATTTCGGAATTTTAATTTATCAACGATCATTATCAATCTATTATTATCTTGATAATTATCACTTCGAACCCTGTCCTTCACTGAGTGGAGGCTATCACGTAAATACTACACAATTTTCAGTATAATCCTTGATTGCGTCTTTCAATGAGTCTATTACCGCTGCTATGTCACCTGCAAAAATACATTTAGGATCAATTTACATCGTACGCCGCGACAAATACATACCAACGAATTAATAGATAGCAAAAGTATTGTTAGCCAGAATACCAGCAATAGTTTTAGAAAGCATTTCTAGGAACAAAAGTTTTTTTTTATAGGACTGCGGTGGCAAAAAAGCTTTCGGCCCGCCTGATAAGCAGTTACCGTAGCCTATAGATGCTTACAATACCAAAGCAATGTTCGCACATTGCGGACCTGAAGAGGCGTGTGTGTGTGTGATTTGTAATGCTAATGTAAGTCTATCATAACTTTCTATAAATTTGGCGGTTAAAGCTTTATTTACGGTCCAATAGATAGTTTTCGGTTGAGAAAGCACGCTCGCAGAGTCGCAAGCAAAACTATGTCTAATATTTTTTCACGTGACTTAGGTGGCAAACAAGCGTACGGCCCGCCTGATGTTAAGCAGTTACCGTAGCCTATAGATGCTTGCAATACCACAGGCATTTCTCGCACGTACCCGACTAAGTAGGACAAAGGGAGCTGAAGGAGCGGGGTTGGGCTTCAGACTGTATCACTCAAACGCAGCTGTAATAGCTACATTACGCCGATCTTCTGTGAGAGGGTCTAACACTAGCACTACCCCGGTCGAGCCAGCTCATATATGAGCTACACCTTGTCTCTACCAGCAGGATTTTATAAATATAATTTGGAATAATGTGATTTTCACTACTGTCTCGGTGTAGACTTGAACCCTATGTAGGAGTTTTATTTATTTAGATTTTATCAAGATTTAATAATAAGTACTAAAGACTTAGGGGGCGTCCATAAATTACGTGAGGCATTTATAGGCGGGAGGGGGTCGAGTAAAATCTTACCAAATCTCACGTGGGGGAGAGGGGGGTCTCGGCAAATCTCACGTAATTTTTTTTACCGCAAGAAACAGTGTAAAATTGCAAGAAATAAGTTTTTTTTTTAATTGAAATTAACTATAACTTTTAATTAAATTAAGTAAAACATGTTTCTCCTCTAGAATAAAGCTTTTGAAAAATCTCACGTGAGATTAGAGGGGGAGGGAGGGGGTCGAGCAAAATCTCACGAAACCTCACCTAGGGGGGAGGGGGGTCGAAAAATCTCAAAAATCACCTCACGTAATTTATGGACGCCCCCTTACCTGTTACAGGATCGTAAAGGGATCTCTTCACAACGCCACATTGAACTTTTATGGGTTTCTGCTTTTTCAACGAGTTTTCAACATCTGTAAAGATATTATTACCAATCACTTATTATACTAAGAGCTTATTTCGAAAACATCAGATAACTTCTATTCTATTGGACTATTCTGAAACGGCTGGACCACAGAGTAAAGACTAAAGAAAGAGGTGCCCTTATTAGATATTTGTATGAAACAAAACGTGGTCATTGTTTTTTCATTTTACTATTTACCGGTAAATAGTTGAACTACTCGCTTCGTTTTATGTCGGTGTTAGTACTAGGCCGACCACTCGGCCGACTTGCTTAGGGCCATTCCCCTTAGTAACTGGTCCATGGGCTGGACCAATTTCAACGGGACATTCACTGGCAGATAGCTAATGTTATAAGGCGTAGCTTAGGCTACTTTTATTTTGGAAAAATAATTCGTATTCCGCGCAAAAAATAAAACCCATTAAATTCCGAGGGGACGTATTCGTGGGTAATCTTTACAAAATGTACGCGTACGAAGTCGCGGGCAAAGCTAGGATGACGGGCCCGTTGGCGTGGTTGGTAGGAATTCCGCCTTTCACGCTGCAGGTCGTAGGTTCGATTCCTACCCGGGACATGCATTTGTGTGCATGAACATGCCTACATGTCCCGAGTCTGGGTGTAATTATGTATATTTAGTATGTATTTAAAAATAAGAAGTAGTATATGTAGTAATATTAGTTATCTGGTTTCCATAGTACAAGCTCTGCTTGGTTTGGGATCAGGGGGCTTACCACCACCTCTTATAGCACTTTTATTTTAACGTTTCAGCGACTTTTTGTGCAATGACGTTTCTTATTGTCATGACAATAAGGTACGTCATTGCACAAAAAGTCGCTAAAACGTTCCTGTAATTGAATCGCGATAAGAGTTCGTGGTAAGCCCCCAGGTCTTAGGTTTACACAATGTCCCAGGATATTTAAAAGAAATGAAATAAAACACTGAAATTCTGTATCTACCTTCATGAACCCTATCCAATAAGCTGCTAACATCTAAATCATCAGCCAACCTCGTGCAAAGAGCATTCACATACTGGCTGGCTCCCCCCTGTATCCTGGCCGAGTCTCCATCCTTCAGCTCATACGTAACATCCTCATCGATAGTGGTTGAGCACTGGATTTGCAAGACTTCATAAGCGGCCTGCGAGGACTGAGCTGAGTAGCTGATTAAAAGGTTTTTATGGACCGTATAGTCTTCTACTTGATGTATTGAAGAGTAGATGCTGGGGTTGGATGATCTGTGAAGGTTTAAAACTTTACATTATTGTGTTCTAGTGAAAGTTATAATTTGTTTTGGCGCTGTTGCTGCAGAGGCTGAAATCCTTAAGCCTTAATCCTTACGGAATTCCGTTTCGAAATATCGAATCGTGGTTTCCGAACGCAATACGTCCATACATTTGGATGGATTTACTGCGTTCGGAATCTCCGATTCGATATTTCGAAACGTGATTCCGTACGGAAATTTCCGTATGTATGTGGCGGGCCTAATAATGTTGCAATGTTTCAGATGTTGTGTTGTGTCAGATGATGTACGTCTTGTTGTTTGTGTCCATTCAACAAGTAGGTAGTTGAGCATCAAATGCTGGCTTAGGATGTCATTCCTTCCACTCGACACCACCAAAACGACACCACCGGTGGTGTCGTATGGAATCTCTAGTCCATACGACACCACCGACTATTAGTGAGGTTACCTACATACAAAGTTGTTGATATGAAAACTCCAATTAAGTTCAAGCAGTTTCATTAATGAGGTATGTCATTTGATAAAGTTTATATTTATCTGTTAGTTTAGTTTATATTTATTTCATAAACTCTGTTTTATTAATTATCGTTTAACTATAGATAACTTGAAATAATAACTTTGGGGTCGGATCAATGTATGTGATGTTGTCTGATACTATTTATTTATTTATTTTAATGAACTGGGAGCTGTTTGTCAAAAACACGCGTTTCTGGACATCACTAGGGTGGTGTCGTATGGACTAGAGATTCCATACGACACCACCGGTGGTGTCGTTTTGGTGGTGTCGAGTGGAAGGAATGTAGGATGTTTGCAATATTATTATCAATAATGTTCTCACCTATCTAAATATACTCTACACATATCCATGATGAGTACACACAGCTCTGGCTTGCATCTCTCGACTTCTTTCAACACAAAGTTCTCTGTGACACAGTGTTGCCACTCAATGTCTTCTTTAGGACACTCGATACCAAGCATGCATTTTGTGTTGCACAGCTGACAACCGTGGCCTGCATAGAAGATGAAACCTAGAAGAGAGAATCATCATCTCAGCCGAAAGACGTCCACTGCTGGACATAGGCCTCCCCCAAGGTTCGCCACAATGACCGGTCTTGCGCTGCCCGCATCCAGCGGATTCCCGCGACCTTCAGCTCGAACAATAAAAGGGAATAGATAATGAAAATTAATGTCTAAGAACTAGAGCATCAGTATGTATTATTTTAGGAGATATGGTACCTCCTAACATTGCAAAAACTAGACTTGTGTTCAGTGCCCCGCTAGATGCAGCGAAATTCACACATCTCGTAATTCAACAATCATTTTAAAGGCATTTTTAAGCGTATTATTCATCAGAAGATGAAGAATTGCAATGCAAATGTGTTATCAACATTATTTTCCGCTAATAACAGAGTACCTAGTGGTAGTAGGTACGTACTGAGTCCATGGACTCGGTTTAGTAGCACATACTATTTTGGACAGCTACATGCCTCCCTCTTTTTTGGTAATGTCTTTGAACTTAAGACATTTTAACGGTAGTGGACCAGTGACCACCCAGCATAAAATATGAAACCTAGAACTTGGAAATGGGATTGGACTTTTGCAAATACATAAGGTGTATTTTTGAACCATTCCCAAATTACAGGATAGTGGATAGCATTGAATATAAGACCTGGAAGGTTTAAAAGGTAAGTTATAGTTTAAACGAATACTTACAATAAGAATTCTCCTCCAACACATCAAATATCTTCGACAAAATACATTTCAAATCTGGACTCGCAGTATTCTTTATTTTCATCACAATAAAGCCTAGGTTCCCCAAATTCGATGCTAGAGAATCGCAATCGATAGAGGGGGATCCTAGCTTGGATAAATGTTGATATTTATCATTTGCTATGAGTATAGCCACTTTGGAATGCGGTTTGTAGTATGTAGATATTGTTTTGACATTGTATGATGATACTACAAGCTTTTTGTACTGTTCTACAGTTATTCCTGTACGATCTAACGTTTTAATAAGCGCCTCCCCAGGTTTCTTTGCCTCGTTATATGATATTCTGGAAAAATAAAGAATACTTTTACAAACTTACTTTACTAATATTAATATAAGTAGACTTAAATAAAACATAATATTACGGAAGCCAGAATAAGTCTAGAATTTGAGGTATTTCAATGCATTATCCATTTATTTTAATTTAGTTGAAAAATAAATTTCAGGTAGTGGAATATTACTTACCTCAAATTAGCTAATTTCGCTATAACTTCACACTGTTGTAAATTAAATTCTAATGCTTTCTCATACTCTTGGTACGACAAATTCTGAAGCAAAGACATTTTATACAAAAATAATTGGTAAAATAAACATAACCTTTAAGTAAACAAAACAAACTTGCTCTGAAACTGTCAAAAACCAACCACCACGTCAAAATACCATAACGTCAAAAAAAAACATATTTTTTCGTTGTACGTATCATTATACGCAAATTTACAAATGAACATATTTTTTGTCAATTTCCAAGCAGTTATAATGCATAACATTTATTAAGTGACCTTATCATCTCTAAAAAATATATTAGCGCAAGCATACATTTCGGATCAAGAAATAGTGTTGAAACTATTAAGATAATTTTATTAGTTTATAACGATAACAACAAAAATGGAACGTTTTCAAAAATGGCCATCGGTGTTGATACGTCAAAATGGAAGCCTAGGAAAATAATAGGAACACCGGCCAATAAATTCAGGAATTTACTCGCAGTGGGTATAATTAGCTTTGGAATAATCTGCGGCGTTACATTTCAGTAAGTTCCTGCCTCTTAACATATTGTTTTCCAATAACAATATTTGAGGTTATAATTTTATATTGTTCGATTATTTGTTTGGTTCGCTTTGTATTAAAATAGTTTTGTGCAACCAAAACCACTAATTGCTATAGGTTAGTAGAGTTATTAGTCTACCCAAACCTGATCCCAAACTAAGCAGAGCTTGTACTATGGAAACCAGATAACTGATATTACTACATATAATACTTTTTGTTTGTAAATACATACTTAATATACACATACACCCAGACTCGAGACACAGACATGTTCATGAACACAAATGCATGTCCCGGGAAGGAATGGAACCTACGACCTGCAGCGTGATAGGCGGAATCTTACCAACCACGCCAACGGGTCCATCTAACAATGTTATGTTTGTCATTAGTTTCACAAAATACACCCAGAACCTACGTAATGCAGTGAACGTGTTGTACGAAGACCCAGAAGAAGAGGTGGAAAGACGGCAAATGATTGCCAGCGGTCTACGGAACAGAACGGGACAACAGATACGCGACCTCATTAAAGAGAGCGAGAGGCTAGATCTACCAAACAAATAATGAACATAGATAATAGGTAATGTTTTAATTAATTATGTAGTCAATAAAGTACTTGAATGTGTAATTTGTTTTATTTTTCTTTGATTTTCAGAGTAACAAGCAAGTATTTCAGCAAAAATTCTATGGATGAGAGTTTGTCGGACTTTCAGGAGGCGAAACAGAGCTGTAAAGGTCCTAAAACTGTCCAAAAACTAAGTAAAAGCAAACCTAAGAAGACAAAAAAACATATAAAAGGGCAAAAAGATATTAGGACTGTATTAAAAGCGAAGAAAAATGATTTAATCTCATATTCAAAAGAGTTTGATAATGTATGTAAAAAAGCTGGTGTTGATGTAGATTCTGAACAATTACAATTAGTTATTGCACTATCCAAATCACTCCAAAAGGAACCTGAAAGTACTGAAAAATCAGAACCCGTATCTACTCAAGATAGAGTGGGAAAGATACGAACAACACTAAAAGAGTATGGGTTCAAAGTACCTGAGATTAAAATAACAGCAAATAAAAGAATTAAAAAACATAGAAAACAGTATAAACTTCTATTAATTACTGAAGCTGAAAGAAGTCAAGTGATATCTGAAAAATATTCAAAAGTATTATTTGATAATTGTCAGTCTAGATCGCTTGATGTTTCTAAAAGCAATTTAATCTTAGATGCTCCACTGTTTCATTTATCTACAAATGCTGTATATGATTGTATGAAAGACAATAGTATATTCTACATCAATAATTTAGTTGATAAATCAGCCAAAATTGGTTCTTTGCTAAGAGACTGGTCTAACATTCCTGGAAGACCAATAAGTCCTAAGCTCTTTGAGGTGAACACAATGGATTTCAGTGAAATTGATTACTCATTGAATGACCTGGATGTTATTCTTAGCAGTTCTATTAGATCTGCTCAAAGTATTATTAATAGTAAAGGAATTAGGAAAGCTAATGATTCACCAGAAGTACATGAAGTTAAATCTGATGATGGTAATGATAAGTTAAATCAATCATCCCAAATAAGGATTATAAACGAAAATCATGTTCAAATTGATGATGTTCAAGACAAAGAAACTCTTACCCATTACTACAGAAGTTGTTCCCCTGATTTATTTGATGACGAAGTCTCATCCATTTTAGATAATACACAAAATACTAACATACCATCTCCAGAGCATAAAACAAGGGTATTCATTGAAGATGTCATGGAACTAACTGAATGTGCTAATACTCTCTCTCAAAATAGCAATAAACCTTCTCAAGATGTAACAAAAAGAAAGTCAAACGACTACATGGAGATTACAGAATGTATAGTGACGTCATCACAACCTATCCTCGAGATTCGTGATAATATTGATCTAACACATAGTCCGGATAAGAATGAAACTAGCATGGATTCACATAGACTAGGCTTAAAAGACAAGGTGCCTTATAAAATAGTTTTAGAAAGTATGTATTCAACACAGCCTTCAGAAAATATAGATATCACAGAAAGTCCTCAAGAATGCAGTGTTTTAAGTGCAGAAGTAAATGAATTGGATTTAGAAACAGACACATCTCCAAAACTTAATATTGATTTGACACAGAGTTCTAATGATGAAGACAAGAAGGCAACTGAGTTAGAAAGCAATAATGACGTATCTAATCCAAAGCTTGATGCTATGGATTTAACTCAATCATCAAACTCGAGTGACGATTTACCCTTTGTTAAACTAACTGACAAATTAGAAGACACAATTATATTGGATGAAAATGATTACTTAGACAATGGTAGAGTTAGATGTTCTATACTACCTAATCCAGAAACAACATTAGATCTAACTCAAGATGATAATGAGTCTATTGTAAAAAGAGATTCTGGTAAAAGTATGGAAGGAAATTCAAAATCATGTGAACGGAGTTTCTTTGAAGAATTTGAGCATGAACATTCAGATGGTGTAGAAAATGATCTTAATGAGTCTTGCAATGATCAAAACAATTCAAATTTAAAAGATGACGCAAATAGCGATGTTGATTTAACTCAAGATTCGGATTCATCAAGAGAAATTAATAACAGTAATACCAAATCAATATCTCCTTTAAAATTTTCCAATAGTTTTGGCAATGCAAATGATATTTCTACAGATTATGATGAGATTTGTAATGTATCTCCTAAAAACAATACTACCATTGCATGTGACGACGACATTGCAGAGATTAAGGATATTGATGACAACGTTAATTCTAATAATGATCTGAATTCAAGTCAAAACACTGAATTCGAAATATCTGATAAAGAATTGGACTATTCCCTTCACCAATCTAGACATGATGTACCTTTTAATTTTGATTTTGGTGGCATATCTATACTGGATAATGTTTCTAATGCCAATCATAAAAATACTAAAGAAGATAGTATTACAATTAATAATAGAAATGATTCTGTTAATGATAGTTTATTGCCAACAGTTAATGTTAAAAACAATAACTCTTGTGACATTAGTCCAGGTAAAAGTAATAATGTAGTACCAATAGTAACACCAAACAATGGAGATTACATAGTTAAAACTGATGAAGTGACGCCATTGATGGATTATGCAGCTATGACAACACCACAAAGAAATAGGGAGCTAGATAAATATGGTTTGAAGCCCTTTAAACGGAAACGAGGTAATTATATTTGTTTTTTTTTATGGGACAGAGGTGGCAATCAAGCGTACGGCCTGATGTTAAGCAGTTACCGTAGCCTATAAATGCAATACTAAAGGCATTGCTCGCACATTGCCGACCTGAAGGGGATTGGGATGGAGGGAGGGGTAGGGGGGGTGGGCTTACGGCTCTCTCACTAATCGTACGAAACGCACCTGTAATAGCTGCTTTACGCCGATCTTCTGGTGAGGGTGGTACTACCCCGGTCGAGCCAGCCCGTATATGAGCGACAGTCTATTGGCTACAGCTTGGCTCTACAACCAGACAAATGTATCCAATACTGACTTTAATGGCCTGCGCACACTGGCAGACGGTAGGGGAGAGCATTCTAATCAAAATAAGTAAGGTGCTCCAGCGTGCTCTTCGGTGTACCGAGAAAACAGCGCCGTGATGCTCCGTTGAT
The DNA here is from genome assembly GCA_947859195.1 of Drymonia ruficornis. Taxonomy (NCBI): domain Eukaryota; kingdom Metazoa; phylum Arthropoda; class Insecta; order Lepidoptera; family Notodontidae; genus Drymonia; species Drymonia ruficornis. The sequence goes on from OX401927.1 coordinate 4,687,323, forward strand.
CGATCGCCGAGCGTTGAAATATATACCTTATTTCGATTGGATAAGTATTAAATTCGATTGATAAAATAAAATGCTCTCCCCTGCCGTCCGCCAGTGTGCGCAGGCCATTACTGTACCCATAGAGATTTTAATTAGAAGAGACGTTCTTAGTAGATATCTATGAATCAACGCGTGGTCATTTTCCCGGGATGCGTGGCATCTATCTACCGGTAAATAGCTGAACTACTCGTTTCGTTTTAAGTCGATGTTAGTACTCGGCCGAGTTGCTTAGACCCAGTCCCCTTAGTAATTGGTCCATGACTGTACCTCAGTGTTATTTATTTCCAGCCATCCAGCTACTCACGCACTTATACAACCAAACACATCCTATAGTTGAACCATACACTTCTGAACAGCCATCACCCTCAAAGAAGCAGAAGAAAGAACAACCAATGTCTCCTAAAAGGCTATTACAATCCCCTAATAAAAATACTCCTAGAAATGAAGATTCTCCTAAAGAAAAAAGTGCTCCTAGAAATGAATATTCTCCTAAAGAAAAATGTGCTGCTAGAAATGAAGATTCTCCTAAAGAAAAAAGTGCTGGTAGAAATGAAAATTCTCCTAAAGAAAATATTGTTATTGAGAGTGGGAATGATGTATGTGCATATGAAGTGTCTAGTGATGTCCCTACTGTAAAAAGTATTGAATGCAGTACCGAGGAATGGGTGTTTCAGAAGAGGGAAAAAGCCAAGGTGAGGGTACAACACTAAGAGGCTATGCACTCGGAGCAACTTTAGTTAAAGAAACTAGCAACTTATTTGCCGAAACTATCAACTTTTTAATGGTTTTTTGGCAGTTGCAGCCAACAATTACTAGATGCAGCAACAGTTGCCGCGATTGCCGCAATTGTTTTATATGAACACAGCTAGTTGCGAGTTGCCAGTTGCCGCAAAAGTTGCCCGTGTGCATAGCCCCTAATTATTTGGACGAAGTTATAAAAAAAGTAGGTACCTAAACATTGATGTTAAGCCTCGTTTGACGCAGTGGTTCGATCGTAGGCCGCTCGGCTCACTGCATCGGGTGGTTGCGGGTTCGATTCCCGCCAGAGGCAAATTACGAAAAGGCCATTTCCGCAATTTGCGCTGGTCTGGGTGTCACTGGGATCGCTCCCAGTCCATTGTACGGTAGCCGTAGTACAAGCGTTGCTTAATTTGGGACCATACAGTTGGTGTGTAAGTCTAGCAATAATTTGAAAAAAAAAAAACGAATCTCATGATTTTTTTTAAAGTATTTAGGACCACATGCTATTTTTAGCATCGGCGATCGGCAGAGTGGGGCAAAAGTTAATTGCAAATTGCATGAGGTGTCACAATCAACAATTAATTTTGATTTGTTTGTCAATCGCGAACAAATCACAATTAATTGTTAATTGTGACATCACCTGCAATTTGCAATTAATTAATCGCAATTAAATTTTGCCCAACTCTGGCGATCGGCGATTTCTATGCTACGTCTCGCTCGAAGAAACGCAACGCAGCATCGATACAGTCGCAAAATCGCCGGTCGCCGATGCTAAAAGTAGCACGTCTGCGGTGGCCCTTATGTAATAATTTATTAAATGTCAGGTACACTCCTGCCGGGTACCCTTGCACGTAGCGTTTCACAACTACGTGTCGAGTCGTCGCGAGCTGCGCGAGGCGATACTAAAGTACGAACCAGTCAATATAGACGTTATTCACAAGGAGCTAGTGGGCTACGGACACCGGTATGATCCTAAGGTAACCTAGTTGCAATAATCGCTAAGGCCGTGGTCTCCTATTAAATGCCATCGGCTGCTTACAGCGTCACACGTACGCCGCGTCACAATGTTACTATAGTGACGTCGGCGTGTGAAGGAGGCCACAACAGTACATTTCCATAGTAAGGCCGTGGTCTCCTATTAAATGCCATCGGCCGCTTACAGCGTCACGCGTACGCCGCGTCACAATGCTTACTATAGAAATCTACTGTTGTGGTCTCCTTCATACGCCGACGTCACTATAGTAAGGCCGTGATCTCCTATTAAATGAGATCGGCCGCTTACAGCGTCACGCGTATGCTGCGTCACAATGTTACTATAGAAATGGCACGCTGACGTCGGCGTGTAAATGAGACAACCCCCGGAAATGACACATCTCTAGTCCCGATAATCAATACACATACTTCCTCATCATTATTCTTTATTTTCCGTAATGTATACTTGTTACTAACATTTTTGTTACAGGATTTGTTAAGATTCTTGGACAAGAAATGCATAACAGTAAAAACTGCTGACAACAACAAAAGATAACACAATCATGAACATTCTAATTTAAATATAGAAATAAAAAATGTATATTTATACACTCTTGTATAATTTCAATGTTAAGGTCTACTACACCACCAAGCCAACTAGGCACTCGGGTATAAATATCAAATGATAATTAGTCAATGATTCTGCGGTCCAATCCACAACGTAGTGAGCCTGGACCAATACCTGGGCACTTCTGTGGCAGTAGCTCCCACTACGTGGTGGAAGGACCGGGGAATCGTTGACTTATTTTATCGTTTGATATTTATACCCTGTCTAGTTGGCTTGGTGATTTAGTAATTGAATTCATATCAGATTCATTTTCTTTTACAACTAGAAGAGCCTAATTGAGCTGCGAGAACATGAACAGTAGCCTACAGATACTTTTAGGGTGCGTTTCCACTGACGCCGAGCTGGGCGGAACGGACCGTGAATTGGCCAATCAGTGCTCGAAATCTCCACTCCGCTCTTGGCTCATCACAGATGGCCAATTACAGTCCGCCGCTCCGCCCAGCTCCGCGTCAGTGGAAACGCACCCTTAGGCTCGGCGCAAACGGGCCACCGAGTGGCCAGCGACAAGCAGTTCACACGCTTTTTCATGCGTTTTATAGTAACTCGCCGCACTCGTGTGGCCGGCCACTCGCTAAGCTGTGTCCGCGACTGCCTGTTTGTCGCTGGCCACCGTTGGCTGTGGTGGGTGGCCCGTGTGTGCGAGCCTTAACACCCTGGAAAAATATAAAAAAAATCTGGTAGTTGTGTCTTTATATTGAAGACCATATAGCGTACAAATAGTATTTTCAATTAAAATACATTGACAATTATACATTGTCAATCGAGTTTAGACCTTGATTCCATAATAATAGCATTTTTAGCATGAGTGACAAATATTATACAGGTGAATTTGAAATCATGGGCATCCTTTTAAACTATGACTACACATAATTCAGAATACTTTGGGAAAATAAATTAAAAATACGATTGAAAAAAAATATTGCTCAAGTAAGCAAACCAGTTAACTGTTATACCTTACCTGGGCAATACATTTTTTATCAATTGATTTATTGTTGATTAATATTCCCTAAATATTCTGAATCATGTATAGAATCACCGTTTAAAAGGATGCCCATGATTTCAAACTCATCTTGTATATTATTGGCATTCGAATTAAGACCTTAGGGCCTACTCTTTTACAAACGAAAACGAAATTTCGGACGAAATTTCACGTATTTACTACTGTGGTTCTCATTCATTCCGACATTTCTTACGAACGAAAATTGTTTGGCGTTTAGATTCGACGACAACGAAGACGTCTAACAATTTTCGTTCGTAAGAAATGAATGAGAAACGTAGTAGAAAATACGCGAAATTTCGGTTTCGTTTGTAAAAGAGTAGGCCCTCTTGTTTGTTATATTATATCACATTTGAAATCATTAGCTAAGAACATATTATATACAAAATAGATCAACTATTGAGTGTGGGTAATCGTCATTTCTTCAGTAGACCAGCCTGTTGTATGACTTGTCGCGTCGCGTTGTTGATGTGCCGAAACCGGTCGGGGCCTAGTTGGATACCTCCGTACCTGAGGAAGAGGTAAAATTTAAGATTTACATTTTTAAAAGACGTTAGAAGTTCAGAGGTTGTCTACAAATAAAATTGAAGTGTCTGTTTGTTATGTCAAAATAACAGCTTTTCACTATAATAGCGGCACGCTACGATGGCCGATACGATGGTTTGACATGTGGGGTGGGGGAGAAAATGAACCTAATTATAACTAAATAAGACTGGCTGTTTTAAAATTTAAGAATGACAAAAATGAATCTTATTCCGTTATAATAAGGTTCATCCTCTCCCCCCCCCCCCCCCCCTCACATGTCAAAGGCCATCGTAGTGTGCCGTAATGTATGTATATAAATAATAAATGCATATGAAAGTACATACGGTACGAATAACAAAAACGCATAATTTATTTTTCTGTCTGTATGTTTGTGCCGAGTAATCTCGGAAACGGCTGGACCGATTTTGACAGGACTTTCACTGGCAATAACTGATGTTACTAGAGATCTACTACTAATGTATTTTACTACCAAATTTCATCAACTTCCGTCAAAAACTGTAGAAGTTGACACACTGTGACAGACTGGGACGGAATGTATGATCTTATAAGGGGCTATGCATACGGGCAACTTTTGTGGCAACTCGCAACTAGCTGTTTTCATATAAAACAATCGCGGCAACTGCGGCTACTGTTGCTGCAACTGCCAAAAAACCATTAAAAAGTTATAGTTTTGGTAACTAAAGTTGCTCCGTATGCATAGCCACTAAGGGTTCCTTGTAATGACCACGGAACCCTAAAAAGCCACAAAAACTCACCATCTGGAGACCACAACCAGTGTGTTCTTCTGGTCCAGTATCTGCAACAGATGCAGCATCCGGCCGCCCGCGTGCGCCTCCCCGTCGTCATCACAGTCTTGCAGTATACTCGTGCCTTTAGACGTTTTCCGTTCGATGCGATATGCGTACATGTTGTGTGTAGCGTTCAATATCTTCTTATTCCGTTTTAATTTTGTGAGGACCGCGCTAGAGATTGAAAGAAAATAAATAATAATAATAAATATCCTGGGACATACTTTACTCACGGCTACCTGATCCCAAACTAAGCAGCGCTTGTACTATGGAAACCAGAAAACTGAATTACTACATAATACAATTTTATATTTGTAAATACATACTTAATACACATATACACCCAGACTCGGGGACATACAGACATGTTCATGCACACAAATGCATGTCCCGGGTAGAAATCGAACCTACGACCTGCAGCATGAAAGGCGGAATCTACACCAACCACGCTAACGGGCCCGTCAAAAAGAAAAGAAACATTTATTGCGACAAGCATAATCAGTGCAGTGCAGCTTGCCTTAGAGGAGCCCTGTATCAATTTGTTGGGGGGCCCAATTGAAGGGTAAAGAATTTTCACACATGTTCGGGGGCCCTGTGGCCAGGGGGCATCATTGATACGACAGATACGGCGATAGCTTTGCCCCTGAATCATAACAACGTGACATAATGATGAAGAAATAAATACAAAATATTCGGATTGGAAATACACTATACACTCTGTTATACGACGACCGCTTGGCGCAGTGGTCCGAGCGTAGGCCGCTCGGCTCCCTGCATTGGGAGGCTGCGGGTTCAATTCCCACCAGAGGCAAATTTCGGAAACAGGCGTTTCGTAATTAGCCCTAGGCCCTAAGTCGCTTAGCCAGTCGCTGCCACTGTGGCTTTTTGCTATAGTGGTCGACCCTCTCATTGGTCGGTTGATTCTGACTTAGGGCCAGTCTGGGTGTCACTGGGATCGCTCCCACTATGTGTTTGGTGCTCATAAGACAGGCGTATTTTTTTTATGGGACTGAGATGGCAAACAAGCGTACGGCCCGCCTGATGTTAAGCAGTTACCGAGCCTATAGATACGTGCAACACCAAAGGCATTGCTCGCACGTTGCCGAGGGGAGTGGGAAGGAGGGCAGGAGAGGGGTTGTTGGGCTTCCGGCTCTCTCACTCATCGTAGCTGTAATAGCCACTTTACGCAGATCGTCTGTGAGAGGGTGGTGCTACACCGGCGTTGCTTAATTTGGGACCATACAGTTAACAACATATTTTAATTTGGTTATACGTCATTTCGCACTGCAGGTATTTATGTAGACCATTTGAAACCTTAAAAACATAGCCATTAGTTCTATACTAACTTGACATCGTCAATACAGTGAACTTCGGCGGCGTGACCCTGGAATGAGCTCTTCCTGTCCATTATAACTTCTCCATGAATGATCTCAGGGCAGTTTATATTTAACTGAAAAAAAAAAACATTATTCATACAAATGATCATTAATTATTTGCAAATGCAATAAGATCCCAATTGCAAGTGACATAAGATGATAATTCGCAATATTTCATGTTACTAAGTTCATAATCAAGTGTACGGCCCGCCTGATGTTAAGCAGTTACGTAGCCTATAGATGCTTGCAATACCAAAGGCATCGCTCGCACGTTGCCGACCTGAAGAGAAGTAGAACAGATGGAGGGGTTGGGCTTCCAGCTTTACGCCGATTTTCTGTGAGAGGACGATACTGAGTTGAGCCAGCCCATATATGAGCTGCAGTCAATAGGCTACAGCTTGGCAGTACCACCAAATTATAATGAACCCTACAGATTAACCAAACCAAAGTATAATGAGGTTGTATTACTGTTACATATAAAGTGGGTACTTGTTTTCTGTGACGCTACCAGAGTAGAAGGAGTGGGAAGTGGGCCATCTTCATACAACGCATGTGTGCGCCATAGCATCCATACGCCGCCGCACGCACACTCAAACAAAATCTCATTGTTTCGCCTGCTTAAGCGGGTCGAGATTATGGCGCATAGACACTATGGCGCACACATACAAGCCGCGCGCGGAGCGTTTGTATGAAGATAACCTACTTCCCACTCGTTCTACTATGATGCTACCTAGCAATAAACATGTTTATTGCACATACTAGATAATGACAGTTAATCTCAACCTACCTACATTGATTATCTTATTTCAATAAATAATCAAAGAAGTACCCACTTTATATGTAACAATTACGAATTATACATACCAAAGCCAAGTCCAGAGACTCAACAGCTGCTGGTTTATCTTCTATTTTCTTCTCTGTGGACTTGTATTTTTGTAATTCTTCTCTTATCTTCTCTACCCATTGGAAGACTACAGTCTCACCTATGTACTCTCTGAAAATACATTTACTATTGTATGATGGCTGACACAAGCTGAGCTTATGTAATTATTGACATCAGTAAATTAAAGAGCCTAGCTTTTGTTGCACATGTGACCACCATACATGGGAATGTTTAAAGTTTGCATGGGATCATGCAGCTATACAGCAAACAGGGTGGAATACCTACTAATAAACCTGTAGGAAATACATAATACCAATGTTATGCCACAGAAAATTTTAAAAGTATGTTTCTTAAATAGCATCAGAATATTATTTCGCTGCTTACTGATACTTTCATTTAGTTATTACCCTTTATGATTAATTTTCTGTTTATATAATATAACCTTAAGTAGTTTACCTATTGTTATTTATGCATGCTGTGATTTCCTGTAATTGACAGGGCACTTAGCTTTAAATCCTATGCATGTTACCCTTGTTATTTCACATGGTGTACTTGTTGTTGGAAATCCTAAATAAATAAAATAAATAAATTATGTCACTCTCAGTTACCATCAAAGTTCGGTGTATAACCGAAGCCAGTTATCAACTGAGATATGTAATAGCCCTGCTGGTGGGAGTGTGTCCCTTTCTACTAGGGTGCCTATGAGGGATGGTGAGTGTTTAGGCATAGTAACTAGGAGTAAGAAGTAATCCTACCAGACTACAGAAGTCACTTTGGGCATGCATATAATGTATCTACATGTTATTATTATATAAACTATTTTAGAGAGACTCACCACTCACCCTCGAAATTGTCAACCTCAAAAAATTATAAACCAAATGAATTGATAGTTAATTAGAAGAGGCCAACAAGATCGAAATCCCTGTCAGTCGAGAGCAAAAAAAAAAAATTTCTCTGCGGAAAATTGCTAATTATTAGGGTCCATGACTCATGACAGACATACTTTCAACTAACAGGGAGTTCGATCTTGTTGGCCTCTTCTATTATCGATCTATTCATTTGGTTTATAATTTTTTGAGGTTGACAATTCCGAGGGTGAGTGGTGGGTCCCTCTCTAAGATAGTTTAACAATGGATTTCCGCAAAGTTACGCCTGATTCCATCAATTATTATAATATTTCATCAAAGGTTTTAAAAATGTATTACAATAAATATACCTACAAATACACTTCGTCCAAGGCTGCATGCAGTTTTTCCTTTGCCTTCCGGTCCATCCAAGGTGCAGATAGTTCATACTTTGGTGGTGCTAACGCAGGGTAATCTTCAGGCATAGTCACATATAACCTAACCTCTTTCTTGTGTTCTTCTATCTTTATACTGAAGGATCTAGTCACTTCACTTTCTGTGATCCAGTCATCGGCGTATATTGAACTTAATGCCTCTATTTCCTCTGCCTGGAAATTAAGAAAATACCAAAATGTAAATAAAAAATAACACATGTAAACATGAAATATATTACTTTTTGGGCTATGGGTGTACTCTAATCCAATGGAAAGTTAGTCCTATAACGTAAAACCTAATAAAATACCACGAAAAATACCACGATTATCAAAAATTATGTATATTAGAAAGTTGTAATAAAAATTGTCTCAATTACCTGTTTTGTCAAATTATCCATTTCCATGGCGAATAACCTTTTAAACTTTACCTAATATATTTATTGACGAAGTTCTTTTGATTGAATAAAGTGAATTATTTCATAAAACCTTTGCAAAACATTTCAGTGATTACGCGCAGAACATGAGCATTTTGACATTGACACATGTCATAAAAATAAGGATACGACATTAGTTTCAATATTTTGAGTGGTACGGGCTGGTACCTATTACTGTTAATTACTATAATATTCCATACTGCTTACATAGTTGTTTTATTCAACATTATTGCGTTTATGCATTAAACAAAATAAAGTTACATCTTCGTTTGCAGAATTAAGTAAAATTTTAACTTATCTGTAGGAACAGATATTTAACTTAAAATATGATGTACTTGAACCTGCCACTCCGCTTAGGGCCTGTCTCAGAATCTTCGGATACCTAACTTTTATTCACCAAATAATTATGGCAGTTTGACAAATATTCTATGAAAAACTGTCAACATTTAAATTGAATTTAGTGTATAAAAGTTTCTGATAATTCTAAAACAGGCCCTTAGTGAAAAATTAACGTGGAGAAAATATACACCAATACCATATTAATACCGTTATTTCACCCGAATCGTTAGGATTAAGATACAACACTAGTGAAACGTCACATGTCAATGTCAATAACGTTTAGTGAGTTGCACCTAATCGTAGATATTTTCTATGTTAGCGTTTACTTATTTCCAAATTATTTAGCTAGATACCTAATCCGCAGCATTTAGAAATTATCTTTCCGAAATAAGAATATTGTAAGTATTGCTATTTTGCAGTTATCATGGCATCTACCTTATTTCTGGCTGATTAGGCTTTGCTATGCTGATTTTTTTTAGTAAGTTATCGAGCTAACTACCTACTTAACTTTGAATTTTCTAATAGGTAAGTAATGTACACATTTTTGAGTGAGTTTGACCCTGGAATCAGAATGAAGAAAGGAATTATAGTTAAGTAGAACCAAGGGCGGCTTGCAGTCAGCCTACCGTCACGGCAAATAGCGATCCCTAATTGCGTGCCTCTTTTTAATTTTTATTATTCAATGATTTAAAATCCACGAACGGACGTGTATTTACTAATAGGTGGTTAGTATTTTTAATTTGATTTCCCCGCAAATGTCGTGCTGAAAGTCAGAAGCAAATCTATGAAATTACCGAGTTTCCGGTCGGTTCTTTATTTCCATAATACATCTATTACGTATCATTTGCATACGACTGTAGCCATTACGCACGACATAATCGAGTGGTGATGTTGTATCGATTTATGTTATTACTCGTATGCGATTTTAATCGATTAAACTTACTACTCGACGACGACTGTGATTCGGCGCGTCACGAACTGTAAGTCTATTAGCTACCTACTTCAATAGATGAGCTATTAGCTATGATAGTTACAATAAGCGGCCAGAGGACTGCTAACAGATGGCCTACAACATGTTGACCGCCAAGAATTTACGATTTATAATGAAAATTTCACGAAGATAACATTAGGGTCCATCCATAAATTACGTCACACGAATTTGCAAAACTCCCCCCCTCCCTGTGCGACGTCACATATTTTTAACAATTTCAGAAATTTTCTAAATGTTTCGTTAACTATTCAAATTTCGGTTTTAATACTTAGATATATTAAATGTGACGTCACAAAACTTAGGACGACTCCCACCCCGTTGTCACACAATGTCACATTTCGTCGTCCCCTTCTACCCCTTTACGTGTGACGTAATTTATGGATGGCCCCTTAAAGACCAGTGGTTTCGCAATGGACAATTGTTAATAAACTCTAGGCCCAAAGCAAATAACGTAATGGCCGTTTCTGACATTAGTCTCTGGCGGGAATCAAACCCAAGACCATACGATGCAGCCAAGCGGCCTACGCTAGAATTACTGAGCCAAGCGGTCTTCAATGTGGGCCCAAAAGAAGCCAGCAGCGCGCCTTACCAATCATTATGACAGAGTGTTTACGTCGTCAAAACTGATTGCTCGGGAGCGTGGCCCTCGCCACATTTGGACCCAGCAAGTAGTTTAGTAAAACTCAAAATAAATTTGTATTTGGTTTATTGTGCCTTCTCATAAATAAACAACTAACCTGTGATTACAAATTATTTACAAATTAATGTTACTATCGCTAAAACTGAATAAAGGAATGTTTATTGTAGAGTTAACGTATCTACTAATAATTATACACAATTTATACCTAATGTACGAATATACAGTATCACAGAATCATAATTATCTACATTATTAGGTATTTAACAATAAAAATATAGAATAGATTATTTTTTCGATCGATTCAAACTAACTTTGAGGAAAAAGCATTCTACGTATAGTCTGATTTTTAATTAGACGAAGTAAACTGACAGGTGCTTATGTCACTTTTCGATATAAATAGAACAAATAAGGTTCAAATTCATAGAACAGTGACATTTTTAGCAGTCAGTTTGCTTCGTCTAATTAAAAATCAGACTATAGAGTCGTAGACTCGGGGCCTGTTTCAAAATCGTTCAAGGAATCGTTAGATAACATTTATCCATCAAATAAATATGGCGTTTTGACAGAATATACAGGGTGAATTTGAAATCATGAGCATCCTTTTAAATTACGACTCTACACATGATTCAGAATATTCTAGGAAAACAAATTAAAAAATCTAATGATAAAAAATATTGCTCGATTAAGCAAATCCGTTAACTGTTATACCCACAGAGTAAAGACTAAAGAAAGAGGTGCCCTTATTAGATATATGTATGAAAAAACCGTGGTCATTGTTTTTTCATTTTCATTGTTCTATCTACCGGTAAATAGTTGAACTACTCGCTTCGTTTTATGTCGATGTTAGTACTAGGCCGACCATTCGGCCGAGTTGCTTAGGGCCAGTCCCCTTAGTAATTGGTCCATGGTTATACCTTACCTGGAAAATATTTTTTGTCAATTGATTTGTTGACTAATATTCCTTAAGTATTCTGAATCATGTGTAGAATCACCGTTTAAAAGGATGCCCATGATATCAAATTCACCCTGTATTTATGGAAACAAAACTGCCGTATCTCTCACTCTTAGAAAACGCAGGTGTAAAAGCTACTTTACGCCGACCTTCTGTGTGAGAGGGTTGTAGAAGGGGAGCCAGCCCATATATGAGCTACAATCAATAATTGGCTACAGCTTGGCTCCATCAAAGTTTATTTGTTGAATAAAAGTTATCAGACGCTTCTTAAACACGCCTTATGTAGTTTGCAATGTTTATTTCCCCAAAGTTCGTAGGAATCGAAATCAAAACTACCTCTACAAACTAATTAAGTATTAAGTACCTATTAAACTATGATGACAAAACAATAATCTAAGTTAAGCTAGTTATTACGAAATCTATAGTCAATGTAGAGGGAAATATAATATGGCAACATGGTATTGAAAGGTTTGCAAAAATCTTAAACCTATGCGGGTTGCGTTACCCCTACTATTTTTCGTATTTTATAGAGTTGTCTTGTTGGGCGGTCAGACCCAACCAAATCGGGAGATATGTTAATCGCTATGCAAAGCGAGCATTAAGACGGAAACCCAGCGCGGCGCACGGAGACGCCACGCACACGGGCCACGCCTGGCTTTGTAAGAAAATGTATGCATGACGTCATTTCGTGCGTAGCCTCTCCGCGCGCCGCGGTGGACACGATTGCATACATTTTCTTGCAAAGCGAAGCTTGACCCACGTGCGTGGCCTCTCCGTGCGCCGCGGTGGCTTTCCGGCTTTACATTATCCAATTTGCAGTGCTCTAGGTGAGCTATAGTGTACTATAATTGGATGGTTTAAAGGCAGTTAGTCATCCAAATCTAGTACGATCTCGCCCTGCAGCACTAGTTTAGTGCTCTGAAAATTGGATAATGTAATGCCCGCTTTAATTGCGTTTGGACATAGTTAATCCTGATCTATTTCATCATCATCATCATCATCATCATCATCATGTCAGCCAAAAGACGCCCACAGTTGGGCATAGGCCTCCTCCAAGGTTTTCCACAAAGACCGGTCCTGTGCTACTTGCTCTATTTATTATCTGACTACGGCGAAGGGCTATGATACAATGTAATGTCTAAAATGATAGATACTTTAGTAACCTATTAAGTATTTACAAAATATTACATAATTATTTTAAATTCAGTAAGTATACATACATTCTCGAATAAATATTTACATGCATACACATTGTAATATAACCTTATGTAGAGTCCGATACTACGTACAAATTATGCTTATTATTTTAGAACTTGAATGTCACTCAAATTTAAGACCTGCTTGAAATTTACGACTCAAACAGGTAAGACCAACTTATTTGAGTAGCATTTCAATATTCCTTTTTTGAATCCGTTTAAAAATAAGTCTACATCTTTTTTACAATGCACAGTTCTTTCTCACTAGAGAATATGCCAATTAATTTGCCATTTGACCGAAGATCCTAATTCCCTGCCTTGATCTCCGAACCAGCTGTCTCTGAGAAGCAGTCATTGGACACCCCGCTCTGTACCGAACAGAAACTCGCTGGAGAACTTCTATTACTCAAATCATTATCAATCATGCTGCCACTTGGCTGCCTCAAGAAGTTCTGAAACCCAATAGGATTCACATTCACCATTTTGTCAGGTTTCTTTAACAACTCCTCTATAGAATACGGATTCTTTTTCTTCTGTTCAACCGTCTTTTGTTCATCATCATCTACTTCCTGTTTGTCTCTGCTATCATCGCTCGCTTCAACAGAAATGTGTTCAGAATTCTCCGATTTCACTTCATCAGGATTAATTCTACTCAATAAATCATTGTGAAGGTTTAAGGAGTAGGGGTTGAAGTTTTTGGAGTCTGAATGATAAGGCATCATTATCCTTTGCCAAGGGTTTATTGGGTAAGGTTTGAGCAAACCTTGGGCTTGGACTTGGTTGGCCAATAACCAGGATGTGGCTAGTCGTCGGTCGTAGAGTTCTGTGTGCTGGGGTGGTGGGACACGGACGGCGGAGTGTGCGAAGTATGGTGGACTCTGCTGTGTTGGTAGTGTTGGTGGTAGAGACTTGAGAGACATGTAGTCCATCACGTTCGGTAGTTCCGGCTGTGAGTAGGCTTCTGGAAAGAAGACATCGGTGGTAAGTTTTTAAATTTGATCAATTTAGTCCGGACTTAAATCCTTCAAAATCCTTCAAGACTCAACTTAGTTTGACGCCTATAGTAAGTAGGTAGGTATTATAAGTCCCAGATAAAATATAAAAGTTAGTAAAAGACCGAATATTTCTTAAATCATGCATCGCCTATAAACAATCTTTATTTAATTAATAGTGTTCTTAACAAACATTCTTAAAATTTATTTCCACATCTGTTTTAATGTATTTTAAATACGGCCACACTGATTTAAATGTAATTAAATAAATAAATAAGTACATTTAGCTTCCTGACACCTGTCCCTTGGTAGGTGGCAAGTATTTATATGCGTCCGCCTAGCCGGTGTTGCTATTAATTAGTTTACTATTTTGTTTATTTTTAATGCTAGCAAGATACGTTCTTTATTTGAGTTTGATGGGTTTGAATAACGACGTTTAAAGATGGAGGTGAGAGGCTGTTAGTTTAAGTAATTAATGCGTTTGTCACCATAATTAGGTGTTTTATGGACCTTTATAGTTGTTTTCGTTCATAATAAATCTTATCGGATAGATAGATAGCTCTCGCGTTGGAGTGGTGGGAGTGTGTGGTGAGCATATTTTAGTTGATTTTTTAGCGCACCACTACATGCATCAAAATTCACTCATTTGTTATGGCACTCACTATTCGACAATTAACTTACCTACTAAATGCATAATGCATATATCAACATTACTTTCCGCGAGCGACTGAGTTGAAGTCCCTCCCTCTTTCTTGGTAATGTCTTTGGTGGCGAGTCTAGATCCATATATATACTCACGCCTGTATCCCATAGAAGTTGGCAGAGACTGATTGCTACGATTTTGACAGACCTCTTTTGCTTCATCAACATTCATACTACTCCACCAAGCCAACTAGGAACTCGGATGGAATGCGGCTTCCCCGCCCGCATACCGCCCGCACACCCGCCACCGCCTGCGGCTTCCCGCCCGCCACACCTCCCGCACACTGTCACCGCCTTTTTGTGCGGGCTGTCACATTTAAAGCCCGCCACATACATACGTAATTCCGGAATTCCGTTTCGAAATATCGAATCGGTGATTCCGAACGCAGTAAATCCATCCAAATGTATGGACGTATCGCATTCGGAAACCCCGATTCGATATTTCGAAACGGAATTCCGTATGTATGTGGCGGGCCTAACAGGTTCCTAGCTGGCTTGGTGGAGTAGGACATCTTCTCATGCACTGCCGTCGGTTAGGCCGCGCTCACTTTGGATGCGTTTTCATCCGAATTTTAACTCGTGCGTACACGTGCGAACACGCACGAATGATCCCGACCTTCCGAGTACTACGGGAGTGCGCACACTGGGTGCGAATTGGTCGTACGTGTACGTACGTATAGTTCCGACGTCCGAAATCAATCCGAACCTGCTGGGATTTGAAACGCGTTCGTGCGTTACCGCTCATCTCGGGTTGAGACCGCGCGGTTCTGCAACCTATTTGACGGAAGAAAACGTATCCAATGTGAACACTTAATTCGTACGACGACGATCATGTACGTCGACGTACGATGAAAATTCGTGCCCAAAGTGAGCAAGGGTGCTATGGACTTGATAGATAGTCAACTCTAAAAAGGTCCTCACCATGCGCGCTCCTCGTATCATCATCGCTCCAAGCCAGCCCGCTGTTCCTGAGTATCCTGTTCACTGAGGACACGGAGGGTATGGAGTGGGGCTCACACACCCTCGCGCTGAGGAGCCTCTCGCGGATCTCCCACGCGAACATACCCGGGTTCTCTTGCTTGAGCCTGAGGATCTTCTTCACCACTGTTGGTGTTGCGACTTGCTGAAATAGAGAGGTCTTTGTTAAATTTGAATTACATCGTGAGGAAACCTACCTATCCTTCGGGATTAGGTAATAGTCAGTTCCTGTATACACGGCGACAAGGTTCATCACCTGTCACGTTGGGTACTGACTATCTGGTGAAACGTGGGCTTTGAGTTGGTTTAATACCTCCACAATGTGGTGGTGTATACAAGCTTCTGACTACCCCCGAATGGGAATAAAAGTCTTGACGTTATATTTATTTTATTATTAATTTATTTTTTATTAAAATAATAATTAGTTCTCTTGATGTCTCATTCCTGGGCCACGGGCCTCCCCTTATTAGTGGTGGGATTATTGGTGGTAGAGTCATGGTAGAGCCAAGCTGTAGCCAACTGACTACAGTTCACATACGGGCTGGCTCGGCCGGCGGAGTACCACCCTTTCACAGAAGATCGGAGTAAAGTAGCTATACATTTGCATTTCGTCAGACAGCCGGAAGCCCGACCTCCCCTCCACTTTCTCTCCCAGTTTCCCACTCCCTTTCAGGTCGGCAACGTGCGAGCGATGCCTTTGGTATTGCAAGCATCTATAGGCTACGGTAACATAATAAAATCAGGCGGGCCGTACACTTGTTTGCCAAGTCGCGTACTAAACCACCAAGCCAACTAGGCGCTCGGGTATAAATATCAAATGATAATAAGTCAATGTTTCCGCGGTCCGTCTACAACGTAGTGAGCCTGGGCCAATGCCAGGACACTCCTGTGGCAGTAGCTCCCACTACGTGGTGGAAGGACGGCGGAATCATTGACTTATTATTATTTGATATTATCCCCGAGAGTCTAGTTGGCTTGGTGGTGTAGTAAAAAAAATATACCAGCGGTAGTGATCGGTAGTCGAATCGAATCTGATATATCGACACTTGACTAACTATTAATGAGCAAAGCCGTACGCCTAAGTCATTAATGTTGCCAGCTGAATGTTCACACGAAGTTTCATTTCGCTGATATTGCTCGTGTGGAGTGCTAGATACACGTTTAATGAGAATTCCTATAGTTGTGGGTGTTTTATTTTTATGTTTCACCTGGGTCCGTATTACGCTACAGTTCGAACGCCGAGAGAAAGCGTTTCTGACATTTTAATTTTATTATGTAACGGTGCATACAGGGTGTAATGGAGAGGGTATATCTATCCAAAAGAACATAGGTAGTCTGTATGCATAATTTCTTTTTATTTTTTAAAGTATTCATATTCAGTTATCAGTTTCATTCGTTTATTGAATTGAATCATAAAACATGTGTCACCGCACTACGAGTGTCATTACCTATTCCCGTAACTTGCTTATCCTTCTTCTGAGCGACTTCTTAGCTGGCTACTTATCATCTAAAGAAACCATGTACTACATGTGTATACCCTTTCCGTTACACCCTGTATTAACGATAAAATACTATTATAATGCACATACATACATACATATACTCACGCCTGTATCCCAAGGGGGTAGGCAGAGACTATAGATTGCCACATGCTACGATTTTGACACACCTCTTTTGCTTCATCCACATTCATACATCTTCTCATGCACTGCCGTCGGTTGAGGGTGCTACGGACTTGACCTTTCTGGAAGAGACCATTAATCTGGTCGTGAAAAGTTCTCCTTGGGCGCCCTCTTCCGACGCATCCACTCACTTTCGCTCCGTATATCTCTTTCGTCAATCGACTTTCACTCATCCTCTCTACTACTACTATTATAATGATCGTACGAATGAATAAATACGATAAATCATGACCTGTCACAAATAGATTTTCTCTGCGGCCGAACTATAACAGCAAAAACAGATTAGAGTGTACGCAAAATTATTTCACAAATCGACAGAATTCAATTTTTAATTGCATAGGAAGCAACGCAATGTGCTCGATAATATTATGACAGAAGCTTTTCTGAACGCATCAATTTAATTATAGGTGCAACTTGAACGCAGCCTTCGATTTGAAAAAGGAACAATAAGTGCCTACAATCATGCAACGAATATTGGATCCAATGTTGGTCGGTATTCCTTTAACTCTAGCTTATCCCAAACCAACATTTGCTTTCACAGCCAACATACGGCCACACTCAACGATAATCGTTTCAATAGGATATCGATTGAGCATCTAATGGCGTAATAATCGGTTTCCTCACGAAATTGACGCCTTGCATCCAGGCCGGTCCCTCGCCACACCTCTCTCCGTAACCTACTATTTAAACATTACCTTTGACAGGCTACTTAAAGCTCCTATAATTATTTTTTTTAAACCACAGCCGTGAAGTGTGTAAAAAGAGGAATGCATAATGGATGTCTAATTTCGAATTTTCGATAATTGCCAAGCTTATTGATTCTGACCAAACAGATGTAGGATCAGGATATTGGATGTAATTATGTAACGGGTCGATAAAAAATAATGCGATTTTTAAAATGATATTATGTTCAGAAATGGTCGCACTTTAATAATATAGTTTTTGACCGGGTAGTAATTTAGAAGTATTTAAATACTAGTTAGCTTAAGCTAAGCAAGATTAACTAAAGATGCCTTATTGAACTTAACTTGGTATTACGCGATAAAAATGTACCTATAATAAATGTATGGAAGCGATATTAAATGATTTAGGTGGGCATTTTTTAAATTCGTGTTTTATTCTGTGAGAGGGTGGTACTAGCCCGGTCGAGCCAGCCCATATAGAGCTGCACTATTATTTGAACTTCCTAATGAACTCAATAACAGACATTGTTGGAAACAAGATATTAACAGTCATAAATTCATAATTATGAATTCACAATCCAATTAAATTCGAAATGCCTTTACGTATAAGGGTGGTTTTGTAAAACATTCAGACAATTGTTTTTTTGTTCAACTTATGAAAAATGTCGTGAAAAAATCATATTCATCTATTTTAAGAAATATTAATGATGGGCTGCATTCATACAACAAAGGGCCACATTTTTCCATGGCTGACCATTTAGTAGCATTTGAACTGAGCGTCTCCGTGCTTCGGAGGGCACGTAAAAATCGGTCCCGGTTATTGTCATCTAGGCAGTCGTTAAGCCTTTTCAGAGGCCTTCGGGCGGCTTGAACAACTCTGACAGCAGGTTGGCTACTAACCATACGATAAGAAGAATCCTGTATACAGGGTTATTGGTAAAACACTAACAACCTTGCAGGGACGTATTACTGACATCAAAAACAACAACTTTTGTTCTATGACTTTTTACAAAACAAAAAAATTATTTTTATAAAAAAAAAAAAACCGACTTCAATAAAAACCTGGATCACTAAAAAGCCTGAAATAATATTTCTATTACCACCTCTGCCTAACCCTTCGGGAAAACCAGACGTGATGGTGTGTTATCGAGTATTTGGAGTCGGTGCCAATCTTGGTATGCCAAGTCTAACTACTATAAAAGTAAGAAGATAGATTGCCACCGACTCCAAATACTCGATAACACACCATCACGTCTGGTTTTCCCGAAGGGTTAGGCAGAGGTGGTAATAGAAATATTATTTCAGGCTTTTTAGTGATCCAGGTTTTTATTGAAGTCGGTTTTTTTTTTTTTTATAAAAATAATTTTATTTCACGATTTTTAGTGGCGCCATACCAATGAACATTTTGGCATATTGAACCGTATGAAGTAAGCCCAACAAAAGGTAACTGCTGTAAATCGTTGAAGAATTCCCTCGACTGTCTATGGTCTCCATCATCAGACCTGTAATGGCACTTATAAACGATATGGGTGCAAAGTTCTCATCAATAGAAATGAATTAAGTCCAAACACAAGGTAGCTACTGTAAAACGTTGAGGAGTTCCCTTGACTGTACTACGTCTTCATCATCAGACCCCTAATGACAGTCACAACCCATCTAGGTGTAAAGTTCTCATCAATACAAATTAAACAATCCCAAACACAAGGTAGCTACTGTAAAACGTTGAGGAGTTCCCTTGACTGTCCTACGTCTTCATCATCAGACCCCTAATGACAGTCACAACCCATCTAGGTGTAAAGTTCTCATCAATACAAATTAATCAAGCCCAAACACAAGGTAGCTACTGTAAAACGTTGAGGAGTTCCCTCGACTGTCTATGGTCTCCATCATCAGACCTGTAATGGCACTTATTAACGATATGGGTGCAAAGTTCTCATCAATAGAAATGAATTAATTCCAAACACAAGGTAGCTACTGTAAAACGTTGAGGAGTTCCCTTGACTGTCCTACGTCTTCATCATCAGACCCCTAATGACAGTCACAACCCATCTAGGTGTAAAGTTCTCATCAATACAAATTAATCAAGCCCAAACACAAGGTAGCTACTGTAAAACGTTGAGGAGTTCCCTTGACTGTCCTACGTCTTCATCATCAGACCCCTAATGATAGTCACAACCCATCTAGGTGTAAAGTTCTCATCAATACAAATTAATCAAGCCCAAACACCAGGTAATTGCTGTAAATGGTTGAGGAGTTCCCTCGACTGTCTTTCGGCTCCATCATCAGATCGACTCCAGACCTTCATAAAATAGTAGTGCTTTAAAATTGTTAATGAAAAAAATTACAAACGCACTAGTCGCCCCTACGATTTTCGAAGGTTCCCCTCGATTTCTCTGGGATGCCATCATCAGATCCTGGTTTCCTTACCATGGTACCTCTGGAATATCTCCTCTCCAACAAAAAAATATTCATCAAAATCGGTTCATAAACGACGAAGTTATCCGCGAACACACATAAAAAAAAAAAAAAAAAAAAATATACGGTCGAATTGAGAAACCTCCTCCTTTTTTGAAGTCGGTTTAAAAAACATACATAGATTTTAGAGTGTGATTTTTTGTTATTTTTTTCTGTCATAGAACAAAAGTTGTTGTTTTTGATGTCAGTAATACGCCCCTGCTGGTTGTTAGTGTTTTACCAATAACCCTGTATACATGCTATATATATATATAATACGTTTTTTTATACTTGTCCTAATTGGTAAGCAAAAATGGCGTCCAGCGGGGCGATTGCGTAACTTTTTTGTCAATGTTTCAATTGGTTTCGTTCATCCTGTGTCAATTATATACGAAACCAATTGAAAAATTAACAAAAAGTTACGCAATCGCCCCGCTGGACGCCATCTTTGCTTACCAAATAGGACAAGTATAAAAAACCGTACTATATGTAGGTATAGGTACACGTTTAAAACACCAACGAACGTTACCACAACAGCATGTAACACAGTAGCAACATTCCACGCAACGTCACGGCCCGTTCGGCGTACGACGCTTTTTGCGTCCACTCCCGCGCATCAATCATGCCTTGACACATCCAATATAGCTTTTTGCCGTTACACGACGACGCAACGGTAGCAGAAGACGATTAGCGTTTCTTATTACCGATTTCTATTAAACTTTCCACGACTGATAGGGTAAGAGATAATTTTCGCCGTGAGATCTCGAGCTAGGTGGATTGATTTGATATGAATCGTTGGCGGCGTCTTCATCAAGCGCATGCCTCGCGCGAGCACTCACTTTTGACGTCGAAAAGCATAGACGTTATGTCATAATATGAGTGCTCGGGTGAGGCATGCGCGCCATATGGACACATCTGTTAAGTAAAGGGTGAAGGGGTCGCCTGTAGATTTTTACACGACTTCCTAAAAAGGAATGTATATGTTTTCAGGGTTCATGTTTTTAATAATAACCAATGAGGCAAACAAGCGTGTTGCCCGCCTGTTGTAAAGCTGTTGCAGCAGACATTGCAATACTAATGGCATCATTTCAACGGTGCCAACCTGGGCCCTAAGTCGAACTGCTATAGTGATCGGCCTCTGATTGGTCGGTCAGAATCATGGACCAATTACTAAGGGGACTGGCCCTAAACAACTCGGCCGAGTGGTCGGCCTAGTACTAACATCGACATAAAACGAAGCGAGTAGTTCAACTATTTACCGGTAGATAGAACAATGAAAGTGAAAAAACAGTGACCACGTTTTTTTTCATACATATTTCTAATAAGGGCACCTCTTTCTTTAGTCTTTACTCTGTGGTCAGAATCAACCGACGAATCACAGGGTCGATCACTATAACAAAGCGCCACAGTGGTGCCACAATAGCTAAGCGACTTAAGGTCCAGCAGGGCTATTACATATCTCAGTTGACAACTGGCTTCGGTTGTTCACCGAACTTTGATGGTAAATTAGAATGACATATCATTCTAATTTACCATCAAAGTTACACATTACACACACACACACATCACATCACATTATGGTTTATTTTATGACATTGGTATTACGTATTTCTTGCAGGGCTAACCTAACCTAAACTCACTGTACCTTGATATCTATTCACCGAAACACGTAGTACTAATGTTATGTCATTCTAATTTACCATCAAAGTTCGGTGTATAACCGACGCCAGTTGTCAACTGAGATATGGAATAGCCCTGCTGAAGTGAAGTGGGATATAAGGATAACGAAAGGGAGGGAGCAATGGGGGAAGTGTTGGGCTTCCAGATCTCTCACTCATCCTACGAAACGCAGCTAAAATAACTACTTCACGCCGATCTTTTGTGAGAGGATGGTACCACCTTGATAGTAAGCTTAAATTAACCCACCTTTCAAACAAAAAAAACTAAATCCAAATCGGTCCATCCGTTCAGACGCTATGATGCCACAGACAGACACACAGATACACACTTCAAACTTATAACACCCCTCGTTTTTCGTCGGGGGTTAAAAAACAAATGACAGTTTCGATATTAATTTGAGGTTGCAGGTGCTTGCTTGCTTTTAAACCCCCTGATATGGGTCAACGGTAACCTTAATGTTCTAGGAAGGTAGTCATTACGGGTTGGCATCACCCGGCTTAAGGATCGCGAATTAAAACCATCAACCATCGCCATAATTCCAACCATCTATATGTCATTAGTGTTGTACCTTTACTGATGCGGTTATTGATGTACGGGAAGTAGTGTTGTTTTATTATGATTACTTATAATAATAATTTAGCCCTTTTAACGTCCCACTGCTGGGCACGGGCCTCCCCTCAATGCGAGGGGGATTCAGGCCATAATCCACCACGCTGGCCCAGTGCGGGTTGGTGGATTTCACATGTCTAAAGACATGCAGGTTTCCTCACGATGTTTTCCTTCACCGTAAGCAAGTGATAATCATATTAAACTTATGATTCACACATAGATTTCGAAAAATCCAGGTGTGTGAGCCAGGGTTTGAACCCATGACCTTAAGCCCGCAAGACGCGTCCTTAACCAATCGGCTACCACTGCTTACTTACTACTTATAATTAAACTCTAATGTAGACTTTAGGCATTGGTTCCTTTGACTCCAAAAAAGGAGGAGATTCTTAATTCGAATGCTTTTATTAAAAAAAACAATAATCGCTTCCAAATACTCTACCTAATAAATGATTTATTTCTGGGGGCTTACCACAAGCTCTTGTTGCGATTCAATTATAGGAACGTTTTAATGACGTTTCTTATTGTCATGACAATAAGGTACGTCATTGCACAAAAAGTCGCTGAAACGTTAATACGTTCCTGTAATTGAGTCGCAGTGGGAGCTTGTGGTAAGCCCCCTGGTCTTCCAATACTCGTCTACTGCTTGGCGCATTCGACTTACTGCATCGGGTTGTTGCGAGTTCGATTCCCGCCAGAGGCAAATTTCGGAAACGGCAATTTTCGTAATTTGCCCTGGTCTGGGTGTCATTGGGATCGCCCCCAGTCCAATGGCCCGGCCCCTAATGTATAGTAGCAGTACAAGCATTGCTTAGTTTGGGACCATACAGTTGGCGTGTTTAGTCTGGCGATATTTATTATATTTTTTATTAATAAACCTGGACGAATTTCGTAACAACTGGCCAGAAATGGCCAATGATAGAGAAAAGTGGAGAATTTTGGTGAGATCTTTGCCCAACAGTGGGACAACGTGGGTTAGAAAAAAATTATCTACATACAAACGCCTTTATCCTAGAATTTCTATAAAAAATAATCCTTTAATTCACGGTTTTTGATTGCATATCCGGCGTGTTGAAGTCCAAGAGGGTACCCGTCACGAACAAGGTCAGCCGAGGTTTCCATTGCAGGATGGGAGTCCAGCCATTCCCGCGTGTAAGTAATTACCGTGGTAAGCATGTTACAGACGTGCGTTAAGTCTTGGAAGAACAAGACGTAATATGATGTATTGACACTGGTTAGCCAGAGTTTTTTTTCATCTGTCAAGTAGGTACTTTGGTTTTTAGGGTTCCTTACCCAAAGGGTGCCAACGGGACCCTATTACTAAGCCTACGCTGTTCGTCTGTCCGAGTCTGTCAGCGGGCTGTATGACACGAACCGGAGTTGAAATTTTCACAGAATGTGTATTAATTTCTGTTGCCGCTGCAACAACAAATACTAGAAATAAAATATAATTTAAAATTAAAGGGGATCCCCATACAATAAACATAATATTTTTGACGTTTTTATTCTACGGTGGTACGGAACCCTTTATGTGCGATTCCGACACGCACCTGGCCGGTTTTTCTTTTTTTGGGACTAAGCGCGCCACACACTCCCACTCCCACCACTGTCACTCCTGTAATCCAGGATCGACAATGGTGTCCAACGATGCCAAGGTTTGACCCTCGACGAGTCCCTGGGAAAAGCTAAGTTGATCGAACCCGCACGAATTTAATCAAAAGAAAGGATAGGAGATGGAAGATGAGAAATACTTTGGTTATGAAGACAGCAGGATGCTTTAATTATGAAGAACTAGAAGCTCATCTATAGGCCCTACCGATTCTGTGTGTCACCGATCTAAGGGCCTCCGCAGACTAGCTACTTTTAGCATCGGCGATTGGCGATTATGATGCTGCGTCTCGCTCGTTCGCGCTCGAAGAAACGCGACACAGCATCGATACGTCACAAAATCGCCGGTCGCCGATGCTAAAAGTATCTAGTCTGCGGAGGCCCTAAGGGACACCGCAAACTTGCAACGTTTAGCATCGGCGATGCGCGATTTAGTCGCTTTTAGCATCGGTGCAGTCGCTGCGTGTGACCGCAGCGTCGCCAAAACGCGATGCAGTCGCAAAATCACCGATCGCCGATGCAAAAAGTAGCAAATCTGCGGTGGCCCTTAAGCCCGTTCCTCTCACGCGCCGCAAGGCGTTGGTAATTAAGTGTTTTTATGCGTCGCTAAGTACCCTTCTGATAGCCCTTCTGAATGGGACGTGTGACGCCGTCGGTAGATAGAACATTTAAGTACAAGAAATGTCGTTCATGTTCTCGATTTCTTGGGCTCGAGAAATTAGGTGGATGGATTAAATGTTTCTCGCGCTGAACAACATATAAATAGTACCTACAGTTTCATTATTTTTATGTATGTATGTATGTATGAAGCAGTGGTAGCCGATTGGTTAAGCACGCGTCTTGCGGGCTTAAGGTCCTGGGTTCAAACCCTGGCTCACACCTCTGGATTTTTCGAAATCTATGTGTGAATCATAACTTTAATATGATTATCACTTGCTTACGGTGAAGGAAAACATCGTGAGGAAACCTGCATGTCTTTAGACATGTGAAATCCACCAACCCGCACTGGGCCAGCGTGGTGGATTATGGCCTGAATCCCCCTCGTATTGGGGAGGCCCGTGCCCAGCAGTGGGACGTTAAAAGGGCTAAATTATTATTATTTATTTTATGTATGTATGTGACTAAGGTCCGTATTAATAAATCTATCTCAAGATTGAGATCGAACTTAAGATGCTGTTTTTGACAGATGTTCCATACATTAAACGTCAAAACTGCATCTTAAGATCGATCTCAACTTTGAGATGCGTTTATTAATACGGGCTTTACGTGGCATAGACGCGTACGGCCCGCCTGATGTTAGCCTATAGATGCTTGCAATACTAAGGCATCGCTTGCACGTTGCCGAATTGAAGGGGAGCGGGACTGAGGGAGGGAAAGAGGGGGTTCTTCTGACTCTCTCACTCTTCGTACGAAACACAGCTACTTTACGCCGATCTTCTGTGAGAGGTTGGTACTACCCCGGTCGAGCCAGCTAATATTTGAGCTGCAGTGAATTGGCTACAGCTTGCCAGGGAATATTTATCTATGTTCAAATGAGAACTCTTTCTTTTGAATCTGTGCAATCCCTGACTTGTTCAAATATAATTGGAATCCGAATCATAACTGAATATTTACGATATGATTTAGAGTCGCAGAATGCTTAAATTGGCATGTCAATTGGATGAAATATAATCGCAATACAACCCGTTTAGTTAAGAGGCAGAAATAAACTTACTTATGTATGTGTGTTATGTTATATATGTAGAATGGATGTATTTGCAGTAACCTAGAAATACTTATGATTGGTACTGACATTTACGACACAAATTGACACAATACTACGAAATCTCTTTTGGCACAGATTAATTATAGTGAGTAGATGTGACAGATTCTAAACACAATTTTTTGTGTTAAACTTAAACGTTATTATGACTAATCTTTTAACACATTCAAAAACAGAGTTGCAAAAATACAGGATATTTAAAATGATCACTGTTTAAATCATTGATTTAAAACAGGAGGAAAAAAAATCATTGTTTTTAAATGTTTAAAACATGTTTTAAACATAGTGTTAAAAACAAGATGATTTTTACGTAGCAACCCTGTTTAAAATTAATGATGATGATGACATGCCATTTTCAATATTCAAAATACTTACTAAATACTTAGTCCTCATATCTTAGTGGCTGACTGTGACTGCCACAGTAAAAATTCCCAACTTCCCGTATTTTGCACATCACTAAGGCCGTGGTCTCCTATTAAATGCCATCGGCCGCTTGCAGCGTCACGCTAACGCTGCGTCACAATTTTACTATAGTGACGTCGGCGTGTGAAGGAGACCACGACAGTACAGTTCTATACATACATTGTTGTACAGACCACGGCCTAAATTTCCCTTTCGGTCACGACTCACGTTTCGCTTCAAACTCACGCAAAGCCGCGTCATTTATCTAGCGGGCAGTAATTTCCAATATGTTTTATGATCCAGCTTTACGGTATTAAGGAGCGAGTAATAATATTGTCAGGGTAATCCGTTAGTACCATAAACTGAATATTATCGGGCGAATGCCACTTGAGTTGCGAAAATCCAGAACGAGCGGCGATCAAACGGTTCATCGCACGTGTTTTGATACAGTAGTAATGCGCGTTTGAATTGAGAATGAAAAAAAAACATACAGTCGAATTGAGAACCTCCTCCTTTTTGAAGTCGGTTAAAAAATATTTGAATTTAGAACCTTCTCCTTTTTTGAAGTCGGTTAAAAATAAATGAAAATATTTTTCTCAGTAGGTACCCAGAAGGGCTAGACAAGTGGCTGATGTCTACGAGCGTTCGTTCAAATCGCTACGCTTCATGTATGGAAATGACAAAAGTCACGTGATCTACATAGCAACTTGTTGTGGATCTACATAGCGACATTTGACATTCCCATACATTGTGAAGTCTATTCTATTCTATTAGATTAGCATTCATGCAACTTGGCTAGCCCCTCTAGTAAGTACAGACAAAGTTTCCGTTTTAAATTCTTTTGTAAGTAATAATGTTTTGTCACTATACAGAGATAGAGTTCTCTGTTCATAGATAGAGAGAGTATTTCTTCTAAATTTATAGGACGTTATAATCGATTTATAATTCGTGAAATTGTTTTGTTCTGAACAACAACATCAACATTTCTATAAAGGGCGCTGCTCAAAAATAATCTCTTTTCGGTTCATTGGTATAGGAACTTAAATACATACTTATATACCTATCTTACTTATTGCAAAACTAATATCAGTATCAGTCTCTACCATGACTTTAGGGCTATATTGCACGAATACACCAGTGGTTGCACAACCAGTCGCTCCACCAAGAAAATGTATAGAGCTGTATGGAGGATATCGCAACTGGTGTCCGCTTGGTAGCGCAACCAATTCGGTGTCGGCTACCGAATCCCCCCACTGGTGGCGCCACCATGATTGCCTCGTGCGATATCGCGCTTATAATTTAGCTAGAGTCCCTCGCTAGTATAAGAGTAGTAATCTATGCCCAATAAAACAAAACATCACAAAACAATTCGTCCGAACCGAATCAACCCTCAGGTCGTATCCTGCCCTTCCACACGTGTGGTTATTAAGGTGCCTCAGATAACAAACGCGATAGTTTGACATCTGACAGGTGTCCGCCGCTCCCATGACCCGGTCCGGTCGCACCATTGCTCACAAATTACCCCTTTGATTTAACCTCCGATTGTGGGGAGGACCTAATTATTCGGGTGTATTCGAATTTCGAACGTTTACTTTTTAATTTTCTTGTTTGAACGGGATGAGAAGAGCCTCCTTAAAATTTAAGCTTTGTTTGAAGGCAGGATTTTAATTACATATTTTAAAAAACCTGATCAAGCTGACGCCAAAGACATAATAAAAAAATAGGGAGACATGTGACTGTCCAAAATAGTATGTCCTAATTAACGAAGTCTATGGACACAGTACGATTTAGTAGTTTTCGGAAATAAACGTTGAAAACATGTTGCTATTGCCAACACGGCTCATCTTCTGGTGAATAATACGCATCAAAATGCCTTTGACTTGATTGTGTCTTTCTTGGTAATTTCTTTGAAGAAAACCTATTTTGTTTCTTTATTTTTATCATCATCCTTTTTTTATCAAAGCTAATCTCAATATAGAGAAGCCCTATTATTTTTCATTCGATAACTTAATATGGGTATTTGTCAAATGACAATCCCGTATCGATAGTATCCTTACAATTGGGTAAGAGATTAGATAAACATAGTCGTTGATAAAAACTATACCGCGAGCTTAATCTATACAATTTGAAATAGATACCTCATACATTCAGCGTTAAGAGATTTTTTAGTTTTTATTTAAAACCGTTTAAGGATAGCTGAGTGACTTGAGACGTAATATTCTCGCACTATTTTCCATTATGTTAAGCTTTCAATGCATTTTTTTAAACAGACTTGTATGCATACATATAAAGTCATAAATACGCTAATACGCATCAGTTTAATAGCTAGATTAAAATATTGGAATATTGGATATTATATATTTACAGTTCGCTGACGGTGAGGGAAAACATCGTGAGGAAACCTACCTATCCCTCGGGATTAGGTAATAGTCAGTTCCTGTATACACGGCGACACGGTTCACCACCTGTCACGTTGGGTTCTGACTATCTAGTGAAACGTGGGCTTTGAGTTGGTTAATACCTCCACAATGTGGTGGTGTATGGCCACTCAAGCCTCTGACTACCCCCGAACGGGGATAAAAGTCGTGACGTTACATTATTCATTATTATTTATTAAAATATTATTACAAAAAATCCTGAAGAATATCTTGTAATTAAATCAATCGGTTACAAATTTAATAAGAGTTAAGCATAGATTAATTTTGATTTGAAAATGCGGCAATTGATACTACGCCACAATCGGCGTACTTTAGTACATCTGACAGCAACTAATGTATGAAACTGACGTGCTGCGATGAAAGTAAGTTGTAAGTTGTTTTAATAATATTTATCAGTAGAGCGGTATCTATAGTTAAAGCGCGCGCGCGAAACTTTTATAAATCGTTGGAGTTAACAATGATTTCCTTGCAGGCGTACTACTTAATCAATTAAAAAACATACCCTAGGTGTTGCTAGATCAATTAAAAACATGTACGAGCAATGTGTTGCCTGCATTAAATATTTAATACAACCATGTTATATTGTTTGACAAAGCTGTTAATGTCACTTTGGCATGTCATGGTGTACCGATGATTATAATCTGTTTATGTTTTACGAATATGTTATTGAGCAATTTAATTTATATAGAAAATAATATATGTTTTAGTTTGTGATTGTAATTTTCTCATAAGACTCAAAACCACTGCAGGACAAGTAACTAAGTACCTACCTGCCAAGGCAATGGTTGGATTATACGTGAAACGTGACAAAATAAGTCATCAAATAAGTACTAAAATAATATAGTCGCCATAGATTAATTTTAGTTTCCGCCAGGGGGCTCCAACTAGATGGAGCATGCGCACTAATAAAATGCGGCAACTGATACCACGCAAATTTTTGAGTGCTTCAGTACATCTGACAGCAACCATTGTATGAAACTGACAGTCCGCATCGAAAATAAGTTGCCTCATTTCCGGAAATGATTTTTCTTAGCAGGGCGGTATCTAGTTAAAGCACACGCGCGAAACTTTTATAAATCTATGATAGTCGCCTGTGTTCAAGTGAGCCTTAAATAGACTAAAACTAAGGCGCTGGGGGCTTACCACAAGCTCTTATTGCGATTCAATTATAGGAACGTTTTAACGACGTTTTAATGACGTTTCTTATTGTCATGACAATAAGGTACGTCATTGCACAAAAAGTCGCTGAAACGTTAATACGTTCCTGTAATTGAATAACAATAAGAGCTTGTGGTAAGCCCCCTGATCACTATAATAAACCCCGAATTCGTATATATTTTTTATAAAACATAAATGAGACAGGTTACAAAATTTATCTTTGCAACATTTAAAATACAGTAAAAATAAAAGTTTTTTTACGTTTTTTATAGAAACAAAAGAAATTCCGAATACGTTTCCGAACGCAAGATCTAATACAGATAACACAAATGAGCGTTCAAAAACCTCATTCAGGTAAAAATTAACCCTCCGATCGCGACAGTGGGTGTATTAACATGTTATTAAGATAAATGGTGTCGCCGAACCACCCCGGATATAAGGGTTGATCGGATGTACAATTTAATTGTGTCGCGTTGAGTTTTATATGTGTAATTGTGGATCGAATCGGTTGTAAAACACGACATTCTTATAATCGATATGCATTAATCGAGTGGATTTATTATGGGAAAATCGATCGTTATAATTTTTTTGTATGTTAGGATACAGAGTTTTCGACAGTCGATATTTTTTTTTACATTTTGTTGTGGCATACTAGCGTATGGCCCGCCTGGTGTTAAGCAGTTACCGTGGCCTATAGATACTTGCAATACCAAAGGCATTGCTCGCACGTTGCCGACTTGAAGCTTAATAGGACGAGGGAACGGGGACCGTGTTGCGCTTCCGGTTCTCTCACTCACCTTACGAAACACAGCTGTAATAGCTGCTTCACGCCGATCTTCCGTGAGAGAGTGGTACTACCCCGGTCGAGCCAGCCCGTATATGTGCTGCAGTCAATTGGCTACAGCTTGGCTCTACCATCAATATGTGTGTATATATGGGTTGTTATGCATTTGAAGCCTTTGCCAAAATTATGTTAATTGTTTATCTGTTTAAGCGATGTAGGCGAATCATGAAACATATGGATATCTCTTTCTTTAGTATGACAACATCTCTGTCGCACCTAAGGGCCTCCGCAGACTAGCTACTTTTAGCATCGGCGACCGGCGATTTTGTCACGTATCGATGCTGCATCGCGTTTCTTCGAGCGTGAACGAGCGAGACGCAGCATCAAAATCGCAGATCTCCGATGCTAAAAGTAGCTAGTCTGCGGAGGCCCTAAATGTAAATAACTGTAGGTTTACATGAACAGTAGCTTACACACAGGAAATTACCAGAAAATTTGTAGTTTTCACTGCAATTCTGGCACGCCGTTACTTACCGTTTCCAATACGTTACTTATATTACTGAGCAGTAAATGTCTTTAGGTAAGGCAGTTCGCGAACGCGCGCAAGCCTCCTAATTGGCTGTAAACAATGAAGCCGCCGGTAACATCTCAATAGAACAATTCGCACTTTGCACGCCCTGGAGTCCCTTAGGGCCATAAAACACCGGGACGCCAGGCGACGTCGCCGGCCACGTATCCAAACAATTTGTATTGACTGGCGGCGTCGCTAGTCGGTCGCCAGGTGCGTTACCTCCCATACATTTCAATACGATAGTTGGCTACGGTGGCTGGCGACGTCGTCATCGCTACCCGGTGTGTTATGGCCCTTAGTCTATTAACTGTAAAGTGGGAGTAGGCATGCACAGCTTTCTAGGCTAGTTTTTTTTTTTTTTGTTTATTTAAATACCTAATTTTGTTTTTTTTTTTATTCACAATGTGTTAATGCCAGCCTGCTCACATAGCGTTGCTGTTTGAAAATGTATAAGTACAATTATTCTTTTGAAAAGAGTAACCATTGAGTTTCTTGCCGGCTCTTCTCAATGGAAGCAACATTACGAACCGGTGGTAACGCTAAAATATTGTTTATCTTGACTATTTATAAACGCTTTATTGAGCTTACATGAATA
The DNA here is from genome assembly GCA_947859195.1 of Drymonia ruficornis. Taxonomy (NCBI): domain Eukaryota; kingdom Metazoa; phylum Arthropoda; class Insecta; order Lepidoptera; family Notodontidae; genus Drymonia; species Drymonia ruficornis. Next base: position 4,719,219 of record OX401927.1, read on the forward strand.
AAAACTTTTGATTTGATTAGTTTGAGTCGCTATTTAAGTGTCTTTGAAATATGAGTACCTAAAGTAACATTTTTTTAGAGAACTGAAAATCAGTATGTGAATACGATAACTATACAATTACTGATATTTCTAACTCGTATTAAAAAAAAAGATTTTAGGGTTCCATAATCATTACAAGGAACCCTTATAAGATCCGAACATTGATCCGTGCATTTTTAGACTGAACTCTACATATATCTATAGTTCGCGACATGTCGAGATGACATTCGGGTTATGAGCTTTTTGCAGAATAAAATGCGAATCAAAATTAGCAGGACCCGCAATGCAACCAAATAATTTAATTTAATAATTTTACATACATACATATACTCACGCCTGTATCCCAAGGGGGTAGGCAGAGACTATTGATTGCCACGTGCTACGATTCTGACACACCTCTTTTGCTTCATCCACATTCATACATCTTCTCATGCACTGCCGTCGGTTGAGGGTGCTACGGACTTGACCTTTCTGGAAGAGACCATTGATTTGACCGTGATAATAATAATAGTTTAATAATTTTGTGGGCGTTTTTAAATGTTTATCGGGTCCTGGTAATTTTGATTCGGATTTTATTCTGCAAAAAGCTCATAACCCGAATGTCATCTCGACCTGTCGCGAACTATAAGCTTTGCGTAACCGTTAATGTAATGAAAGTCATTCGAACGAGATACATAAAATACGCTACTTATAGCTTTACAAAAGTCTTGTAAAAGCATTTTATGCGAACAATTTTCATACACCCCAATCATAATTTTAAGCGTACACGCAATTCCCTAATGATTCAATCCACCCCACCCCCAATAAAAACATTAAAATATATATCCAGAACAAATAAGAAATCTATAGTGAACACTAAAAATTCAGTGTGAAAGCCAATCAGAGAGCGCCATAAACCGCGGTGGAGCCCGCTACTAATTACGGTCATTTGACCATAAATATGGCCATCTATCATAAGGACCATAACTGTGGTCATAAACCGTACGAACATGTGTCGGCTCATGCAAATCTTAGTGGTAAAAGGGTTCGGCCACACACTGGCAGGTATGGCCACAAGTGGCTTACTGCAAGTTGTGGTCATAATTTTAGAGGTGGTTATATAAACGGTGTACAAATAGTAGCGATACGTATAACCTATATAGCTACGGTTAATCTTCTAAAAAAATTTTCGACGATATAATACCGAATGACATTTTATTCATCAATAAGGGCCACCGCAGACATGCTACTTTTTGCATCGGCGATCGGCGATTCTGCGACTGCATCGCGACTGCTCCGATGCTAAAAGCGACTAAATCGCCGATCGCCGATACAAAAAGTAGCAATCCTGCGGTGTCCCTAATTCGACGACTGACGAATTTACTTTTCTCCTATGCTTTACAAAACGACATTTTCTGATACGATTTTAAAATGACTGCAATACAACACTTAAGGTAACTACGCAAAACATAAGTTATCTCCGTTTCCCATATGAAAAAGTCCCTGCAATTATTTACTATGGCCAAAATTTTAAAAATACTGAACTAGTAAAAATAATCAACACGAAATCTGTTTACAACTCCAAATTTGGCCGGCTATTACAATCTTCGAAAGTCTCGTGTTAAACCACAGTTAACTTAAGAAACGAGTTATAATAACTTTAATTTAAATTAAAAATGGAAGCCCAATGCCGGTAGAACTATAGAAATATGCTTCCGAAGTGATCAGAGGTAATTTTAGAAAAAGCGTAGCGTAATCGGTTAATCGCTACACGGTATAATCGACCGTTTAAGTCTTTTTCGCTATTCGTACCATAGATTAATAACGGTAAATATTTGTTGGAAAAAATGGGAACCCATATAAAAAAAGTATTGAGAAAAAAACGGCCAAGTTCCATAGTTACTACCTAGACACATGCATCACAAAAGCTCATGACTTTAGATCCAAATAGTCATATTACTACCGTATTTTACTGGTCTTCCATCAGTTGTAACAGTCTTGTTTTTGTGTCAGTCAGCCTATCAACATTATTATATTATTTTTCTTATTGAAGCGGCTGTAGCCTAGGGGTGAACAGGTTGGGCTAACAATCAGAAGGTCCCAGGTTCGATCCCCGGTGGGGCATGCACCAATGGATGAATTTTCATCTATGTGCATAATTTACAGTTCGCTGACGGTGAGGGAAAACATCGTGAGGAAACCTACCTATCCCTCGGGATTAGGTAATAGTCAGTTCCTGTATACACGGCGACACGGTTCACCACCTGTCACGTTGGGTTCTGACTATCTAGTGAAACGTGGGCTTTGAGTTGGTTAATACCTCCACAATGTGGTGGTATATGGCCACTCAAGCCTCTGACTACCCCCGAATGGGGATAAAAGTCGTGAAGTTATATTTTTTTTTTTTTTTTTCTTATTCTCCCGTTTTGTCACGGAGGGATGTGGATAATCTTCTTCAAACTCTCCCTATCCTTTCTTTTTAATAAATTCGTGCGGGTTCCAAGACAACTTGGACAACTTGGTTTTCCGTGGGCCTCGTCGAGTCGCGTCATCGTTGGACACCATTGTCGACCCTGGCTTACTATACCTGACTCTATGAGTATAGTTTGCACAGGTATCTAAGGCCCGAATTAATAAATGCATCTCAAAGTTGAGATTGATCTTAAGATACAGTTTTGACGTTTAATGTATGGAACATCTGTCAAAAACAGAATTTTGAGATGCTCTGAAGTTCGATCTGAATTTTGAGATCGTTTTGTTAATACGGCTCATAACCACCTATATTAGAATAAGTACTAAAATGCGCTAGTCTTTCAGAAGTCTGGAATAAAAAAATAAGCACCTTATCCGTGTAAAACGCCAATCGAACTCCGATTTAACTAGCCTTGGCTCCGCGCTGCCGTGTTCTCACAACATAGCATGCGTTCCCACACTGTGATTTGAATTGGTCGAATTCGTATTGATGTACAATTCGATGTTTCACGTTTATACTTTTATGTAAGTATTGATTGCGTTTAAAATGCTTTGTAATTGTGTTTGGTAGTTAAAATTTAACTGTGATCACGTGAGAATTAAACTTTATGTTCGCATCCAATATTTTACAAAGAAAAGTGGAGGAAAACTGACATAAATGATGTTTAGAAGACATGCGAAGTTCGCTAACCCACTCTTAAATGCATCTCTAAGTTGAGATTGATCTTAAGATGCAGTTTTGACGTTTAATGTATGGAACATCTATCAAAAACAGCGTCTTAAAATCGATCTCGGTGGGCTGTGGCCTGAATCCGTCTCGAATTGAGGGAGGCTTGTATCCAGAAGTGGGACATTAAAAAGAGGTATTTTTATGGTTACGCAGTATTTTTATCCTCAATTTACTTACAAATATTTTGGTAGGTACTTGACTTACAGTATTATAGAGGTATCTTCGAACCCCAAATTACTTAAATGATTTAAAAAGCGTTTATCCTTGTGTCCTTTTGAACAATTAAAGTCAATTTTCACAGCATAAAAATTAAAGATTTCTGCGGTGGAAAATCGTTTTATTGGACACTATGGACCTTGGATATCGTGAGGTTAAAACAATATCAATGGAGGCACCTTGGATTCGTCACGACCAAATTTAGGTATCGCTAATTTTTATTGGGATTGCAATTAAATTGTTTTGGAGTTGTTTACGGAATAATTCATGCCTTTTAGGAGGCTACGTCAACAAGATTGTATTACTCCACCAAGCCAACTAGGAGTCTGTCAAATGTGACGTCACCCGCACAAAAAGGCGGTGGCGGTGTGCGGGAGGTGTGGCGGGCGGGAAGCCGCAAGCGGCGGCGGTGTGCGGGCGGGGAGCCGCATTCCATCCGAGCGTCTAGTTGGCTTGGTGGAGTAGTAAGTTCACTCCACGATCTTATACATACCCCCAAATTTATAGTTTTTAGACTGTTTGTTTATGATCCCATTTTAATGGGAATTTCCTTACTTGATAGCGTTGAGATTGACTCAAAAGATTAATAATGCTTTTCGTTTTCGTCATTGATAAAGTTTGAGAATAGACCTGAGTTGCCACACTATTCTTGATTTACTTCCCTAATCGATTTGAATGTCACTTGATTCAGAAATGTCATAATCAATTAATCGATATAAATCAAAACAAACAATTAATTTTATATTCAGATAACGAACATTTACAGCTAAAAATAGTAGCAATAAAACTGGCAACTTTTAGAAAGTCTTGATAACGTGAATCAATTTTTTGTTTATAGATAAATCTGTTAAACACTGAGCTAAATGCCAAACCATTACGAGCACAATCAATAAACATCAACCATAAAATTATTAAAAAAGGAAACGCAGAAATAGTAATTACTTACGAATATAAATTTTATACTAGCTGAGCCGGCGAACTTCGACCACCTTAGAATCAAATTCTATTAAAAGTAATCCGAACAGTCATCCCATACAAAATTTGCTATTTTTTCTTTGGGTTTTTCCTATTTTTTCCCTAAACCATCCCTGCATTGAGGCGAAGTAAACAAAAAAAAATGCAAATCGGTCCAGCCATTCTCGAGTTTTAGGGACACCGCAGACTTGCCAATTTTTGCATCGGCGATCGGCGATTTAGTCGCTTTTAACATCGAAGCAGTCGCTGCGTCCGAACGCAGAGAGTCTCCAAAACACGATGCAGTCGCAAAATCGCCGATCGCCGATGCAAAAAGTAGCATGTTAGCGAGACTAGCACATCAATTGACAATCGGTTCATATTTTGTAAACTATATCAGAAAGGAAGACCAAGTATCTACATGAGTCAGAAGAAGAGAGAAATATGTCGGTGTCATGTCGTGGAGGTGAAAGAGATGCTCTAGAGACAGCCCTAGATAGAGAAAGATGAAGATGGCTCCGTAAGCTATCTTCGGACCTTTAAATATTGGTATTGCTATTTAATTTGTTGGTGGTAGAGCCAAGCTGTAGCCAATTGACTGCAGCTCATATACGAGCTGGCTCGACCGGGGTCGTATCACAGAAGATCGGCGTACGATGAGTGAGAGAGTCGGAAGCCTCCTAAAGATCCTTTCCGACACTTTCGCAATTTAAAAATCAAAACGATAACTCACAATCAGTTCCGTTCTCCCCGTACCATTCGATTACAAATCGATATGTATACCGATTATCGATGCATACGGTATCGAGTCGGACGTGCCGATAGAACACCTTGATTAGTTGTCAATTAAGTGTTCTCATACAGCGTCAATAAAAGTATTCGGTGATCTGATGTATTTTGTTGTAATCAATTTTTAGTCGGCGGCGTCCGTTTGGTGGTGAACAAATGGTTGTTTTATTGGCGTACCGAATTTAGTGAGGCCGGTATCGAATGCTTACCGGACCTCGGTGGAGGGTTCCGTGGGAAGTGATGACGAGGTGATGGCTGTGGGTGCGTAAGTTTCAATGTTTTGGAGCATGATTGAATTTAAAGTATGAATTATAGATTGAATTGCTTTTTGTCATGGTTCATTATCGCTGGTTTTATGATGATTTTAAGATAGTTGTAAGAACTTAGAAAATGTTTTTTTTTTATCAAAACGGGGTTACAAGTGTACCTGAAGCGGGTTACCGTAGCCTATAGACTGCAATACTAAAGGCATCGCTACGTACCTACCTAACTTTCAAGTTACCATTATATGGCGTAAAGGGAAAGAATTTCCCGTGGTCCAACTTATCCAACTTAGATAAAAACTTAAATATCGCAAGACTTACTCACCAACTGTATGGTCCCAAACTAAGCAACGCTTATCCTATGGCTACCATACAATGGACTGGGGGCAATCCCAGTGACCAGTGATTTAGAGTAGAAAAATAAATAGCGAATAAAAATATTCTATCATACGGAACCATCGTGTGTCGCTTCGCGCTCGCACACAGGCGTGTCGAAAGGCCATCTCAAGAAGCCGAAAGTTGGAGCCGGTTAAAAATTTTATAGTTTATAATTACCCGTGATTGCTCCGTGACCCGCCCGATTCGCCCGCTCGGCGTTTTGTTACCACTTTGATTCACTAGTTTTTTATTGGGACCAAGGAAAAACGAATATTAATGTTATGCCGTAGATTTATAAAGGTTTCGCGCGCACACTACGAAAAGTCATTCCAAAAAATCCGGTAAAGGGGTTATTACACCTAACTAAATTTAGGCAACTTAATTTAGTCGTTACTGAATTTAGGCGAGTGTAATCGCATTTAGCAAGCTATTTAGAAGCTAGAATGGTTTAAATATTTAGAAGCTTCTAAATTTAGACAAGTGTAATACGCTCTTTACTTGTTACTGCCGCGGCACGTCAGTATCATACATTGGTTGCTGTCAGATGTACCGAAGTACGCTGATTTCGGCGGAATATCAGTTAGCGAATTATAATTTTGCGCATGTTCCATCTAGGTAGGTGATAAAACCAAGCTGTAGCCATTTGACTGAAGCTCATTATATGGGCTGGCTCGACCGGGGTACTAGGTACTATACCCTCTCACGGATGATCGACGTGCAGTAGCTATTACAGCTGCGTTTCTTACGATGAGTGAAAGACGAACCCTCCCCAAACCTACTAAATCCCACTCCCCTTCAAGTTGGCAACGTACGAGCGATGCCTTTAGCATTTCAAGCTTCTATAAGCTACGGTAACTGCCTAAAATGAGGCGGGCCGTACGCTTGTTTGTCGCCTTAGTATTTTTTTATAGCCAAGGATGGCACACTGGCAGACGGTCCACCTGATGGTCAGTGGAAGCCGCCGCCCAGGACATCTGCAACTTAAGGGGAGCAGACGTGGCACCGATCTTTTAGAGACCGGTCAACATGCCCTTTAAAGAACCCTATCACTACATAGTATAAAACAAAGTCGCTTCCCGCTGTCTGGCTGTCCCTATGTATGCTTAGATCTTTAAAACTACGCAACGGATTTTGATGCGGTTTTTATTAATAGATAGAGTGATTCAAGAGGAAGGTTTATATGTATAATACATGCATAATATAGTAGAGAAACACCGACATCCACGCGGGCGAAGCCGCGGGCATCAGCTAGTATTGTATAAAAAAAACTCACCTTAGTCTTACTCCCGCCGATAGACCCCGGTCTAATAGACCCTGTCTCGTAGAACCGCGTCAGGATCTTGGAGACGCAGCCGTGGGACACGAGCAGCTGCCTGCTGATGTCACAGGGCCTGACGCCCATGATGGCTAGTTCCACAATACGCTTGCGGACCACATCGGGCAGCGGCCGCCCGTTCACAAACACGCCGCCCAGCTGATTGACGCCGGCTTGTCCTGGGAACAATATGCCCTTATTATTTATTTATTTAGTACATGGAAAACTTACAGCTAAATACATAGTTATATAACATAGGACACTTATAGAGACTGAGTAGAAATTTGAAATATGAGGAAGTACTAAGTCGAGTAGATGCAAAAATTTGCTGTGTGACCATTAATTAAATTAATTACATGAAAGACTTCGGCATATTATCTAAAAAAAAACATATGATGAAGTACCAAGACATCATTTTTAACCGTAAAATAAAATATGAATGAAATAGGTATCCATTCCAACATTTAAAACAATACTAAAACCAATAAATCCATTTTTAATACCACATTACACGAACTAGATAAACATAATATTCCCTAATTAAGGACATAACGCATAAATTTCCAAGACACTATCTCCCGATCTCGAACAAATGTTATTCCGGTGGTACAAACTGCCCCAAAATTGGGGCGAAATTTAGCAATCAAATGAATATTAGCCAGACAGGTGCACGTGTTGCCAAAGAAATGAGCCACAATTGAGACATAAATGTATTGTAGATTAAAGAAGCCGTTTTCAATTTTAAATAATGAGGTTCCTAATGAGCTCAAGGTATTCTCCTAACTGTCGGGAGCAAATTCACCCACACAAGTAATGAGAGTCTGTTAAATTCACCCGCGTCAGCTTTCTGGAAATAATAAGAGGAGGAGAAATCATTGGTTTGGGGTTACTCACCCACGGGTGAGTTTCCCCTTTTAAAGTTGGGTGGTATATTCACCCTCTGGACTACATGAGAGTGGATGAGAATACCACTTCAACAATTGTTAGGGGACAACTCAACCCATATGAAAGATGCATGTGTAAGAAGACTAGTTCAAAGATTGTTGGTGGTTAATTCAGCCCAAAATAAAGATTGAGTCGTACCTAGTTGATAACACAAGAGACGTCCACTGCTGGATATATACCTTCCCTAAGGTTTTCCACAATGACCGGTCCTGTGGCACTTGCACCCAACGGTTTCCCACCACAGCGGTTTGTCACTTTAGTATCTATTATAATGTGAGAAACAAAAACGTTCGTGATTATTTTAGTAATGTATTATTATCATGGACCAGTTACTAAGGGGACTGGCCCTAAGCAAGTCGGCCGAGTGGTCGGCCTAGTACTAACATCGACATAAAACGAAGCGAGTAGTTCAACTATTTACCGGTAAATAGTAAAATGAAAATGAAAAAACAATGACCACGTTTTGTTTCATACAAATATCTAATAAGGGCACCTCTTTCTTTAGTCTTTACGCTGTGATTATTATTCAAATAATTTAATTATTGATTATAATGTATTATTCAAATAATTATGGATTTAATCCGCTTCTGATTGAGGGGAGGGCCACGCTCAGGCGTTGGACGGTAAAAGACCTAATTATTAGTATTATATTACAGTTGTCATTATATTATTTTTACTTTTACTTCATAAAATTATGCAAATATTTTTAGTTGAACACGGAAATATAAATCTTCTGCATATGGAGCTAACTATTTCACACTTTCAAATATGGATAATCGGATTATAATAATGAGTTCTCTCTTGGTCTAAGACCATAAATATCTAGACTCAATATATACAAGAAAAGTATGAATATAACTTAAGGCCAATGGGTTCTGTATCTGCATCTTTTAATTTCAGAGTATTGTTTTAACAGACTCCAAAAAATAAACAAAAGGCGTGTCAAAAACCCTGAAGCATTAATAGAGAAGACAATTTATTAGTTCCATTATTTGGAATCTGTGTGTATTTAAGTTTAGTGAGCTCTAAGTACCTACTTTAACACATAAAGATATTTGGCACCAACTTGCTACTATAATACAATTATGCTATTATTATTATTATTATACTATTATAGTATAACCATTTAATCTTTGGAGTTAGTATACCTAAAAGCAAAGTAGGCTTTTAATGAAATGTAACGTCACGTCTTTTATCCCCATTCGGGGGTAGTCAGAGGCTTGAGTGGCCATACACCACCACAGTGTGGAGGTATTAACCAACTCAAAGCCCACGTTTCACCAGATAGTCAGATCACAACGTGACAGGTGGTGAACCTTGTCGCCGTGTATACAGGAACTGACTATTACCTAATCCCGAGGGATAATTAGGTTTCCTCACGATGTTTTCCCTCACAGTCAGCGTTTAATGGTTAGGGTTTTTGAGTTGGCTTATATTTTTTGTAATCTTCTTAGGTATTGAATTGCTTTCGTTATGAACTCCGCACTAGGGTTATATTAACTGTACTATACATTTTTAAATTGAAATTCGAACGTCCTTTGTGTCTCGTTTCTCTCGTGATTTACGGGATCCTAAAACTCAATCACATTTAACATTCCTATTCTAGACATCCTTATTTAAACCCTCGCTTCTTCAACCGCTACTGCTGAGTCGCCTTTGTGTCGTAATAAAACAACCTTCACGGCCCCACGATTTACGACCTTAATGTTAATAAAATTAGCGTTCTAATTTGTTCGCAGCAATCTCGTTTTATGACTTTCTCCTTTAAAGAATAATACCGCTCTTAGGTTAGGGTTGTCGCAAAAATAAACTTAGCTTATGTATGTTATTTTTTTACTTGTGGTCTTTTATTTAGAAGAAGATGCTTGTGATTGGCCCATTCGATCATTGTCATAAAAATACAGGTATCTTTTATACGTTTCAAAAATATTTGAATGCAGTTTTAAAAATCACGCTCAAAAAGGATGAAACGATAAAATATTCTCATATAGACTCTAGATGAGAATATTTTCTTGTTTCATCCTTTATGAGCGCGATTTTTAAAACTGCATTCAGCCTTTTCTAGATTCTAGCTAGAGGATAGCCGTGGCCCGTGGTCATTTGCCACTTTGCCCTAATCAACCGAAAAGGTCAAAATACATAGCGGTCAAAATCATAACCCACTGCTATAGTCGGGGACAAAAGTCTAGTGTGGCAACCCTTCCTGTCCACTTCGCCATTTCACGGGTGTTGTCGCGACGGCAATCCAATATGCAAATTACTTACCCACTTTACGAGACCCCTTTCAGACCAATCGCAATGATTATGTAACTTCAACTTAAAATAGACTTTACTGCAAAGCTATCAAACTTTATTCTCCGACGATCGCGATTGCAATCATTAAATGGAAAAAGTACATTGTACGGATTGCCGATAGATGTCAGTGTTTTCCGCGAATCAGATAACTCTGATCGCGCGGTAAACACTGATTGGTTTTCGAACGGCAATCTATACAATGTGGACCAATTATAGGCAACGGGTGACTATTAGATCATGTTACATTATGGAAGACTATAAATGGATGTGTAAGAACTAGATAATTTAATTAACGACTAATGGTAAAGCCAAGGTGGTAGAGCCAAGCTGTAGCCAATTGATTGCAGCTCATATATGGGCTGGCTCGACCGGGGTCGTACCACCCTCTCAGAAGATCGGTGTAAAGTAGCTATTACAGCTGCGTTTCGTACGATGAGTGAGAGAGTCTGAGCTTTCGATAACATTTTGCTACCGTGTTTTAGAATCACACAACGACATCTAGTGAAAAACTAAAGAGTTAACATCTCAGTTTTAAAATAAATCACGATTTCATAAAGCGAAGCCTATACCAAGTCGAAAGTCCAAAAAAGAATGATAAAAAATAAAAATCATGCGCAGATAAAATCTCATTTAGAAAAGCGATCGTAAACGGTAAAGTGAAACGCACAGTGGGACCATGTCGCTCACTTAACAAATGTATGTATTATTTATAGAGCTGATGGTATCTTGTTGCAAGCTAAACCATCGTGCTAAGCTAAATACGTAGAGGTAGCCCCATAGACATAATTTCCTTGGGTACCCTCATCCCTAAAATGGTGGGGTATCAAATATTTTTGTAAAGGGGCCATCCATTAATTACGTCCCACTAATTTCATGATTTATAGACCCCTCCCCCCTTGTCACAGCTGGTCACATTTGCGAGACCCCCCCTCTCCCTGTGTGACGTCACATATTTTTTATAATTTTCAGAAAATTTTAAAATTTTTCGTTAAAAATCAAATTTCGGTTTTAATAGTTAGATATATTCGATTTTTAAATGTGACGTCACAAAACTTAGGACCCCTCCCACCCCATGTCACATTTCGTCGACCCCCTCCCCCCCTTTACGTGTGACGTAATTAATGGATGGCCCCAAAGCTAGTTTCTTTTGATCTGATTGAGGGTTTATCTTAGTACGTTAAACGCTTAGGCATTGCCATTGAGCTGCTATACTGATCGACGATCTGATTGGTCGATCAAAATCAACCGACCATTCAGAGGGTTGATCACTATAGCAGCTCAATGGCAATGGCAGTTTAATGGCTAAGCGACTTAGGGCCCAATTCTTTCAATTTTACACCAGCGCCCCTAGCCGTAATGTGCAGCTTTTTATATTCGATAACTCAATCGGTATCCGAATATGCTCAAAACTTACACCATACCCATATGGGCGTACCGAGAGGGGGTCGTTAAGGGGGGCAGTAACCCCCCTGGACCTACACTGCCCCCCTTTTTCATTCAGTGAGTCCTACTAGACATGTCTTTGCCCGTCCCCCCGTTAGGCCAAAACATTTGATTTCCCACGCCCCCCTCAGACCAAAAACTAGGAACGCCCGATAGCATGGCTTCCCCCTTCAATGATCCCTGTATACGCCGCTCCTGGACCCAACACCGGTAGCTTTCATTTCTCGTTCCAGCCCCCGCGATTCGCTACCGGCAACGTGCGAACATTAATTAGTTATTATATTATTTTACGGCGCAGCAGTGATGGGGTTAGCACGCTCGATTAGCCCGCCTTCGGGATCGGGATGAGCCTCCTACCTTCTTATGAAAGCCTGGTACAAGATTATTAAGGTATTAACTTATAATCGATTTTTAGGAGTTTCTAGGAGTTCTAGTCGTTATCTTAACTACTAATCATAGCGGAAAACCGTTCGTGTAATATGCCAAAGGTTTTTTCGGTACGGTTCTTTTCTAATCTGTGACATATCCCAGTCTACTACAGGCATTATGTAAATCGTTCCAACGAACGTTCAAATTCAGATATTCAGTTGCTTACTTATTAGTTATTATGTATATTCAAAGCCAGAAAGAAATTTAAAGAAAGTTATGATAGACTTAAACTGGCATTACAAATAACTTTTGTTCCAAAAAATGCGTTGTAAAACCATTTTTTACACGACTGCCCAAAAAAGGAGTGTATATGTGTTTAGGGTTCATGTATGTTTGTTTGTTTGTATGTTTGTATGTATGTGAGATTCTTTATTCCACCATAACTTATATAAATGCCTGAACGGATTTGGATGTATGGGGTATCGTTAGAATCCTTACATTATTCCGGGTAACACTGGGTATATTATTTTTGAAAAAAGTCGATATGGCGGCATTATGGCTCAATTTTCAAATGTGAAAAGTTTTTTTTTCTTCTATTATTACAATATGGGTATCAAATTGAAGGCCTTGATGAGCACATTCCAAAACTGTAGAATTTATAGGTATCATTTAACATAGGTAGGGTGTACATGCAAAACAAACGTTTCATTTTTGGCTGCTGTCACTAAAATGCATAAAATAAAAATAAATAATTTAAAAAATTAAAAACACGACTGCCCTGCCAAAAATCGAAATAAAAAGTATAAAACAAGTGCAGTTTCATTAGTGTCATTGCAGTCGGGGGCCCTCTTAGATTAAATATGTTCCACAGAACGGTCCCCCGACTGCAATGACACTAATGACACTGCACTTGTTTTATACTTTTTAGTTAGTTTTTTGGCAGGGCAGTCGTGTTTTTTTCCAGCTATGAACAGTAAAAGGATATTCAGCAAAAACAAATCAAATCCAACTTGTCTCGCACCTATTAACCGTATAATTTCGTGGAAAACATTAAAGGGCACGAATTGTACGCGTCTCCGAATCGCAATAACCTTAATACGCTCCCAGTTTTACAATCGGTGGGCTGTAAAATTCTCGTGATTTTAGTGTTCCGCAGTGCTATTGGTGATTTTATTGATGGTAGAGTCAAGCTGTAGCCAATTGACTGCAGCTCATATACGGGCTGGATCGACCAGGGTAGTACCACCCTCTCACGGATGATGGATGTAAAGCAGCTATTACAGCTGCGTTTTGTACCATGCGTATGAGAGCTGAAAACCCAATCCCTCCTCCTCCCCCTTCCTCCGTCCCACTCCCCTTCAGTGGGGCTAGCACATGCGCCAAGGCAAGACTTTTGTCAGTATGTCGCATCAAATATCTCTCTCTCTTTCTGAATGCAAAGGAGGGGAATGAGACAAAACCGATTAATCTCGCGTTTTGTCTTGTCACGGTCGGCTGTGCTACTAGTGCAGGTCGGCAACGTGCGAGCAATGCCTTTGGTATTGCAAGCATGATAAGCTAGCTCCGCCCATTTGGCCTAGGTCGTTGGATGCCTGCAGCGCCTTAACACTAGGCGGGCCACGTAGACATAACTAACAATATAAGACCAGCTTAGATATAAGATTTCAAACCACATGCATCACATTCTAAAACCACAGCCTCTGTCTACGGAACTCCACCAACATTTGCTCCAACACGCATGACCCCAACGTTTTTCTCGCCAATTCCCTGAGCATATCCCACAAGTTATTGCCTTTTTTACAACGCACTGACTGAATTTACAACGCTGCGCCGTGTTCGGTGCACAGAAGCATGATGACGATACCCGGCTCCAGCAGTTAATGGCTGTGGCTTATTTGATAGGTTTTACTTTGTATCGGGAGTTGCTGGTGATATTTATAAGGATTAAACCTTTGGATGCCTGCTTTTAGCAGATATGGTACCACAAAACATTGCAGGCACTAAAAAATACTCGGCGCACCACTGCGAAATTCACACATCACCGGCCTCTCTAGCCAAGAGGGCTTGTCTCCAAGCGTTTCTACAAATCGCTACGCTTCATGAATGGAAATGACATAAGCCACGTGATCTACTTATCGCTTGTGGGCGAAGCTATGGCTAGGGGGGCTGTTATCGTACTCGTAATTTGAGAATCAACTTCAGCCTTGAAGTGCGTAATCGTAATCAACTTCAGCCTTGAATCAACTTCAGCTTTTGATGCGTATTATTGACCAAAAGATCAGTCGTTACAGCAATACCGACATATATTCAACATTATTTTCCGCGAACGACTGAGTCGTATTGTTCATGGACTCCGTTTAGGACATATCCGTTTACCCAACTCCGTTTATCAACAGCTCCGTTTATTCCGTTCACTATTTTACCCAACTAGGGGAGAGCGGGGCCAAAAGTTCCGATTTTTAAACAAACTCGAGTATTAATCAGAAAATGAGATATTAACAAAATGTATGCCAGTTTATAATTAGTAAATATATTGCTCTTTATAACGTTGAAAGCCTTTTGGGTGTATCTTAAACGGATTTTTTTATATGAAATTTAGTATGCAGAAAAACGAAAAGTAACAACATACCCCAACTTGGGGCAAGTTGTTATCAAGCTGGGGTAAGTTGTTACTATGTCTATTTGGACCATATATGACAAAGCAAATAAAGATTTCAATTTATATTCATTTATTTAAAGACTAATTAACAATGTCTTAAAAGTAGCCAGTCATATTAGTCTGATAAATTTAACAAAACATTAATTACATTAAATATGCTCCAGATACTACTGCACCAACTTGCTTGGCACATTTTTTTGGCGAGAATTTTTCTCGGTTTTAAGACTGTTGTTACTCCGGTCTCGTCTAAGTATATTATTATAAATTCTTGAGGGTAGACACTTGTACTTATCCAGTACTGTACTCAGCTTTATAAAGAAGTCGTCGACATTATGTAGAGTCTGGGGTTCTTATTGACTAGGACGTTTAAGGAAAGCAGTGAACCAGTTTTTTTCTTCTTCCCTAAAAACTAATCTTAGTTTTTTATACCCAACTCTAGCTATTTTCCCCGCTTTCAACTTCTTCACAAATCTGTACAATGTTATGACATTATACAACAAATATCAAAATCCTCAGCAACAGTTTTTATTTTTCTGCCTTCTTCCATGACTGCATCTGCCGCCCTTTGCATCAACTATTGAGAGGTAGTAACCCTGTTTGATTTTCTCTTGTAAGTACTTACGCATTTTGTAATAACATATCAATTATTAGTAAATACATTAATTTTCATTGCAATGGGGCAGGTTGTTCCACGGTCACAACATGCCCCTAAAAAAAGGAACATCTTGCACCGAATAATATGCCCCCACAAAAAGTAGAATGATAGGGTAGGTTATAAAACCAGATTTATTTTAACTTTAGCATAGCAATACTAAATGTATATTTATACAAACCCACAAAAACATTAAAAGCTAACCAACAAAATAAGTGAAATTGACCAAAATTAACATAGACGAAAATATTTACTAACGTGGATCAAAGGCACGTGCACTCCAGGTCGATACCATGGGACACCACTGGCCTGACCAATATGTCGGCCGTCGATGCGCTGCTTCTTACTATTTCTCTACACACATCAGGCACATATTTATCTCTTTTCGTTTTGGAGCTACCTCAATCGGAACAACTTACCTCGGTAACTTTTAGCCCCGCTCTCCCCTACGGCGGAAGGTTATGATTTGACCGGTATGTATGTACCTATGTATGTTCATATGTTCATCTGTTCCCGCCTAATTTCCAAACTACTTGTCGTAATTTGACAAATGAGGTATCGTGGGGTATCAAATGAAAGAGCTTAATTCGCACATTTCAAAAATATACAGGGTGTCCCAAAACTTTGCCACATGGAGGGGAAGTACCTTAAATATTGTAGATAGAGAATTTTACTGAATGAAGACTTCATTTTTATTTTAAAAACAATACGAACTGCATTCAAAGATTTTTGAAAACTCGCTTTCCACACTCGGGTATCGAACCGGCTAAAATCCGAAAAAATAACACCCTGTTATTTTATGGCATCAATCGATAGGATCAATGATAAGAACTAAATCTCTCTAACAAACATGGTATATTAAATGAAAGGAAAACCATGAAATCTTAACTTATAAATTCATGAATTCAAAGATAAAGTGTATCCACAAAAAATGGAACTAATTTCGAGCAACAAATTAGTTTGTTTACCATTTTTTATTCGTTAAATTAAAATAAGTGAAGATTTTATGGTTTCCTTTCATTTTGAAAACTCGCTTGCCACACTCGGGAATCGAACCGGCTAAAATCCGAATAATAACATCCTGTACTTTTATAGCATCAATCGATAGGGTCAATCATAAGGATAAAATCTCTTTAAGAAAAATAGTAAATTAAATGAAAGGAAACCCATAAAATCGTTACTTATTTTAATTTTCACTTATTTTAATTCTTATAAGTTAAGATATCACGGTTTTCCTTTCATTTAATTTCCCATGTTTGTTAGAGTGATTTGATCCTTGTGATTGATCCTATCGATTGATGCCATAAAAGTACAGGGTGTTATTTTTTCGGATTTTAGCCGGTTCGAATCCCGAGTGTGGCAAGCGAGTTTTCAAAAATCTTTGAATGCAGTTCGTATTGTTTCTAAAATAAAAATGAATCTTGAATTAGTAAAATTCTCTATCTACAATATTTAAGGTACTTCCCCTCCATGTGGCAAAGTTTTGGGACACCCTGTATATATTGTTTACTCCAAAATATTTAAATAAATAGTAAGTTTTAAAACTAAAACCTAAACCTTAACTCTTAAAAAGTATGAAACAAGAAAATATTCTCATCTAGAGGATAGCCGTGGTCCGTGGTCATATGCCATTTCGCCCTAAAGGACCTACACGGACCACGGCTACTAGGGGGTGCATTCCGAAATTCCGAAATTTCATAATTTCGAAATTTCGGACCATTTTTGCATAGTTTTCAATTTCGGACTATCGGCCATTCAGTTTCGGAATCCGAAATTAAGTTTAGTTTCTTAACAGCCGCCGTAATTCTTGAATGAATCATTTTTCCACTTTGTGCGCTATGCTAGTCTTTAAAATGGAACTTGTACATTATGGAACTATTAAAATGCCTGTAGAGTAATATCCCGCGACCTAAATGTTGAGAATAAAAGTAAAAAAACATTATGTGAGAGGGATACTACTTACTTATATTCCCAAAACTGTTCATATTTCCTGGAGGGGTTTATCAAGGCGGGGCAAAATTCGACAAGTTTCATAAAGTCTTTCAAATCAAAGGCTTTCGTCAGCCTGGACTTTCTCTCAGTTTTAACTTATTGAGCCTAAACATGATGCGCAAAACTAGAGTCTATGAAACCAAACCCAAGAAAACGTCTGAACATTATCATAGAGGCACGAAATAGCGATAGAGCGAGGGTTATTATTATGTATGCGAGGGTATGTATTTCTGTCCTGAACCCGTTTCTTATTAATGCGAATTTGATCAATAGTATAAGATCCTATTTGCTAATCATGAGATTAGGTTAGGCAGAGGCACGTACAGACGACCAGATCATGAAGGTGAAGGCTAGAAATTTGTGGAATAGATCAACGGCAACGGAGTGAAATCAGTGTCGGGTAAAGAAAGAGCCCAGGCTGTTTTTATTGTCCTTTCGAGATTTTCCCCAAAAAGTCCTAATGACAGTTAAAGGATTAACCATTTCGCATAGATTTCCTTCAGTATCCTCCATTTATCTGTCTAACAGGACTTTTCCAGTTCGATCGTGCGGCCTACTTAACGTCATCTTTTCATAGCACTTGAGGTCCCCTTAGTGGATATTTATTTTTCAATAGTCTTGAGTATCCACTAGAGTAGCTATTTGCACCAAGATCCCTGATTTTGCTTAACATGACAAGTCCTTCATTCAATTTGAGGTAGGTTACTCGTTTGGTGACATCTCTGACTTTGCTTTGGTTTCTAATGGTCGATGGTTCAGCTTCCTGAGGTCTTTCGCTTAAGAGGAGGGTTCGAAATTTGGTTGATTTTCTATTCTTTTTTTTCTTTAAGTAAGTATGTGGACTAGGAATCTTATATTTAGATGTATGATTTTTGACTATATTATCTTGAGTATCTTTAAATCCAAATCACGATTTGATGAAATTTTCTCGATAAAAAAAATTTATGAAATGAGCTCTAATTATTTACAATTTTCCTTGCTACCACGATGTTTTTACGATTTAGATCACGAAATTATTTCTAAAACATAGCAAATAATGATATCTAAACTACCCTTCAACCATATTTTAATTCATGAAGTAGTTTTTTTTTAATTCAAGTAAATGTGGTTTGGCGCTTACGTTGTTTATTTCCGAGCGCGCGCACAATATCGCCATCTCACATTTTAAGTACTTGAACCAAGGAAGTTTTAAGTCTCTAACACCTGGAATGCGGACTTGGCAGCAAAAGTGAAGCCGACAGCGAGATACCATACTGAACGTTGTTTCCTTTGCCAACAAGAGTGACCATAATATTTTGAAATTTTGAGAACGTCCCCATGGACATCTAGTGAAAACGTGCTTTTGTTCCGAGATTGTTATGATAGGAAAATAATAAAATAAGGAAAGGGATGTTTATTTTCTTAAGAACATGAGTAGGTACAATAAATTAGTCTGCGGTGGCCAAACCACACGAGTGCCTGTCTGTATCTTGGCAACCTAAATGAAGTTACAAAATAGTATTTAAGATCGTAGATTTTGCCACTTTGTCATATAAAGTAACATGACACTTCACACGCTTGGACGTTGTCTAGGCTCTCCATATCTATGGTTTTTCCAATACTTATCTTTCCTATACTTACTCTTTTTCTATGCTATAAAAGGTACCTACTACTGTTAACATGTTATGTTTGATTTGGGCTGTGCAAGTTGTGACAGACGGACATAGAGACGGATAGACGGACAACAAAGTTATCATATTTTTTTCCTTATTAGGTACGGTACCCTAAGAATATCTAACTAATTAGACCATAAGACAAAATTAAAGGACAATGGGCAAAACTGTATGGGACTTGGTCCAAATATCCACCACTGACGAGACCTACGTAACCCGATAGACCACTAAATACTGAGTAACTTTTACAAAGACAGTTCAACAAAATAAGCTGTAAGTAAAAAAATACGGGTAGTTTAAAAAAAAAAATGATTTCACCATAAGTATTATGTTTATACATTTTTTTAACAAAAATAATAATAAAAACTTTTCACGGCATTTTTTGCTTTCTGACAGCTTATTTTATTTTTATTTAATGTTAGAAAGTGTATTTATATTGTTGCCTTTCGAAAAAAATGTATAAGACATAACACTGGTGGTGCGTTCCAATCACTGTTAATTTTGTTATTTTCGTTATTTTTGTCCACAAATCACGTTCCACTCGCACCAACTTGTACTGAAAGTTATCATTATTATCGTTTTTAACACTTTTTGTGGACGAAAATAACAAAAATTACGGTGAATGGAACGCAGCATAAGTGTGAAATAAAAAAATTAAAATATTTTTTAAAACTACAATTATTTTTTTACTGACAGCCTATTTTGTTGAACTGGCTTTGCAAAAGTTACTCAGTATGTAGTGGTCTATCGAGTGACGTAGGTCTCGGAAGTGGTGGACATTTGGACCATTTTTGCCCATTGTCCTTTGTGCTAACGAAAAGGAACAGTGAGGGCAGGGCATTTTCCTTTAAAACTCGTTGTGTTAAATTAGGGACATAATCTGTCGGCTTAAAATGCTTGCTGTATATGACGGAATTTTGGGTAATTTTTCTGTAGCCAATAGGTATTTGTTGTAACCAATTTACACGCCTGGGGGCTTACCACAAGCTCTTATTGCGATTCAATTATAGGAACGTTTTAACGACGTTTTAATGACGTTTCTTATTGTCATGACAATAAGGTACGTCATTGCACAAAAAGTCGCTGAAACGTCAATACGTTCCTGTAATTGAATCGCAATAAGAGCTTGTGGTAAGCCCCCTGGGATCTGTAAAAGATAAAATTGTTTTTTTGTTTTTTATTGCTTAGGAGTAATCGGGAAGTGTAAAGTCAAAAGTCGTCCCAATTGCAAACAATTTCAATCGACAAACCATCGGTCTCGGCCTTTATTTTATATTGTCCATCAAGGGTTGCAATGCTGACTGCGCTGTGGAGGCCTGGAGCTGCGCTGCGCCGCGCTGTCGGCCATCAACAACGCGCCCAGCAACACACTCATTACAGACCGTGGCAGTAATGTACTATTAAAAAGTAACAAAAGGGTAAAGGAAAGGGGCCCCGAGAATTACATTGCCTGAAATGGTTAATCTGGCCCTAGACGTGCGCGTTCCTCGAGCGTGTGAACGACGCGAACGCCGTGTGCGAGCCCGGCGAGCCGTGACAACGCGGCGTGAGCGTCGCGTTTTACCAGCGTGTGGTCTGTCGCGCGCTGCAAATGCGACCGACTTCAAAAAGTAGCGATGTAGTCGTGCGGCAACGAAAAGCGCGACTTTATCGCTGCAAACAGTTCCCGTGGACGATATTCCTCAGTTAACACAGACACATAATAAGATTTATATTATAGTCCTTTTTACTAGAGAAATTTGTGTCACCCGAACATCTAAAATGTACTTAACGTGGAAAACATAGTTACCCACTTACCTATGTTAAGACAATCCTTAATTCGGATAATATTCGCTTTTACACCCTTCCATTACGCATATTCTACCCATTTTTATGAGAAAATTCAGCACAATCCTCTAGATTTAAAATTAGCTGAAAATGTCGTGTGTCACGCAAATTGACGTTCTGTGTTTCAAGTTTTTAATTTTATTTCTGCTACGATTCCTATAGACATCACGGAACTGACAATTACAAGCGAATTATTAAAGAAGGTAAGTACTTATTTCCAGATATTTATTTATATTTGAAATTTTAATCTTAGGATATTCTTATACTTTACCAAAGGTATTTCATTAATCGACTTTATTGTTTATTATTCTTAACATGAAAATGTACCAAGTTTAAGGTGATCGAATAAATATTAACTGGCAACACAAGGGATGAAAGGTTGTACTATTAGAAAGGGAAAGAAGGCGCAGTTATAGGTATCTGGCTGGGACCGGTTTTTATAAAGCCTGCATCGTGGGCGTTAAGTCCGTCAGATAAGGTTTATTTTTGAATGAATGAATGGAAAATAAAGTTTGTAGTCCACAGTCATGTTCAATGGTATTACGTCGATGACTTGAACTAACCATGTCTCTCTCTAACTTTGTATTGTCAGTGTCCACTCGGACTTGTTCGACGTCGGACCTGTGAAGGATTTTTTAAAAAATATTACGAAAAAATATTACGGTCGTGCCACATTACAGGTACAGTACAGTATTTACAGTCCGCCGACGCCTATGATAAATAAATAAATATCCTTGGAAATTCTTTTACACATGACTACCTGATCCCAAACTAAGCAGAGCTTGTACTATGGAAACCAGATAACTGATACTAGACTACATATACTACTTTTTGTTTGTAAATACAAACTAAATATACACTTAATTACACCTAGACTCGGGACATGCGGACATGTTCATGCACACAAATGCATGTCCTGGGCAGGAATCGAACCTACGACCTGCACTGCAGCGTGATTTTCGTTTGCTTTTCCTTGTCTTGTGTAATTTCTTTTCATCTCTTGTCATTTTGTGTCATCTCTTGTCATTTCATAGTTATTCGTGTCATTTCTGTAAAAACTCCCTATTTCGCTTACTGTTATATACTTGCAGCATGGTCTTGGGCCGACAGTGGGAATACATTGCTTGTCAAAACAATGGAGTCGCTTTATTGCGTTTGTTGTAGGTATGGATGGGCAAGTAATAAATATATCATACATCAATAAATTATCGTAAAAAATAACATTACAGATATGGATAGGAAAATGTTTGTCCGTCCTATTCAATCTATTATATTATAAACGAAAGTAACTCTGTCTGTTACCTTTTCACGGCTAAACCGCTGAACCAATGTTGATGAATTTTGGTATGGAGATAGACTGGGTCTTGGCGGAGAACATAGGCTACTTTTTAGGGTTCCAAAGGGTGCTAACGGGACCCTATTACTAGGCCTACGCTGTCCGTCTGTCTGTCTGTCCGTCTGTCAGCGCGGGCTGTATCTCACGAACCGTAACAGGTAGAGAGTTGAAATTTTCACTGTATGTGTATTTCTGTTGCCGGTGCAGAACAAATACTAAAAATATAATAACATTTAAAAATAAATATCAAGTCTCAAACTTGATATTTTTGATGTGTTTATTCTACGGTGGTACGGAACCCTTTATGTGCGAGTCCGACGCCTTCAGATCTTATGAATGTTTTCTTGAAATAAATATAGTGTATTTTAAGTAATTAACTGGCCAACCCTCAGGTCCTACCTACCATGTTAGGATCTTTTTCGTTCTAGCGGGTGTAAACCGTGATTTAACGAGTTAATGTGATAATTTTTGTATTTAAATTATTCAATTCAATGTATTTGTTTCAGACATAGTCCAATATTGATTATTAAAATTATTATAATTTCACAATAAATATAAAACTATAAATAAAAGTAAAATTAAATTTAAAAAAAAAAAAAATATTTTTTATTTTTCATGTTTTATCATTAAAATACAATATAATATAACATAAATTAAAATAAAATACAATAAAATAAAAACCTACCCCTAATTAAACAAATACCGTCCGCGTGGGATACTGGCTGCATGTCCTCCCTGTATTTAAGCTGTTCCTGTTGTCAAGCGAATTTTTTGAGCAAGGAAAGAGCCAGCCCTCTTGTCACCTGTGGCGGTAACCAGTCTAAGGGTGATTTTGATAGATAAAAAAATAAAGATAAAAAGATAAACAATAAATAAATGCATGGTTAAATCAATAAAATTAATAAAAACTGAAAATTAAATTAAAAAATAAATTAAATATGGTAAAAATAAATATTATGACACCGCTGATGACTTCATGATCGGCATCGAAGTTAAGTACCAAAGTATTCCTTTGCCTACGAAACATGAAAAAGATACTCATATCCGGCAGTCAGTCACTGACACAGAGTATGTACATTTTTACCCGACTACGGTGGGCGGAGGGTTATGATTTTGACCGATATGTATGTATGTTCATCTGCTCCCGTATAACGTCCAAACTATTTTTATCATAATAATTTGACTAATGAGATATCGTTGGACGCGTCTGGATCGTCCGCTGGTTATAGGCTATTATACGATCGAAATATTGTTATACGTATCTATCAGCATATTGTAGGTATCGTTTGTCTTCTTTTGACTTACTTTGTCTTCAGCAATAAAAACAACATAGAAATTAAATTATTTTTTTCAAATACACTCGACATAAAAATCCCATATAAAACGAAAAAAATATATTTGAATATTTTCATCCATTTCATCTATTTTAAAAGGTGCACTGGGACATATTATTTTAATTGTACGAATTAAACAATATTGTTCCTTCAAAAAATAACTATACTATAGTCTACTCCATAGCTGTTCTGTCCTAGCTAAGCGAGAGGGATATATCCTTCGGCAGCTCACGCGACGCTAGCCACACCCCGAAACTAAAATTAATTTTTTTCTTGTATCGTCTTAATAATATAGAAGTAATTACGCCGATTAGACCGTCCAGCAATGTGGAGATTTTGCTTATTTTATCTTCTTCTTCTATTTAAGTACCCGAAGGCCCTTGTCATTGTAAGTGATGAAGCTCTTTCCATCATTCCTAGTCTAGGGCAGTATCTTTCACCTCCTGATACGATATGATATCAACCTTAAAATAAATCTGGCTCATGTAATTTATTCTTGGTCTTGCTCTTCCTCTTCCTCGCTTTTCTCCTATCTTTTCTTCTAAGATGTTTTTCATAAAGGTGTCATATTGTATGAGTTGAGATAATTTTTCTTTAAACGATCTTCTTTATTTTAGCCTTTAAGCATATCCTCATTTGTGACTATTCCACATTTCAAACGCTTCAATGTATGCCCGTCTGTTTCAATGAGGGTCCACGATTCACACCCATATAGCGCTACGCTCTAAACTTTATTTTATTTATACAATTACATAATTGCCTGAGCTGAGTCTATGAAAATATTTTGGTTTTTTGTCTGTTTGTCTATCTATCAGTACTTCTGTTCAAGCATCACGAGAAAATGGCTTAACCGATTCCAATGAAGTTTCACTAAACATAATAATATCATCACGATATTAGAGGTCTAGCTACAGAATAAAATCCAGCGCTAGTTGAAGCTGCGGCTGAAAGCTATTTTTCGTCGTAAAATGATTCGAAAACTACATATCTATTGTTTTTTTAATGAAACTAGCCGTAAAACACTAATTTATACTAAATATTTCAAATTTTACATTAAAATTGCATTTTATAATCAATTTACTAAAATGTCGTTTCAATTTCGGAATTCCGAAATTCCGAAATTGACGAGACCAATTTCGTAGGCCAATTCCGAAATTAAAAATCTATGAAACTGCATGCCCTAACGGCTACCCTCTAAATGAGAATATTTTCTTGTTTCATACTTTTTAGAGCATGATTTTTCAGTAGTCGGGTTTTAGTTTTAAAACTTACTTTTGGGCAGACACATGTGTCCCTCCATCTTGGTAATATCTTTAGGTACATGCTATTAAATGTAGAAAGTTAGAAAGTGTAGTTTGCACACATATTTATCTAATAACTAGTAACCGCACCGCCTTCGCTTTTCTCTATTTATACATTGAATTTCAATGTATTCAATATCCAAAGTTAAAAGAGACTTTTAATTTAATATATTATTTATTTTGACGGGCCCGTTAGCGTGGTTGGCGCGCAGGCGCCTTTCACGCTGCAAGTCGTAGGTTCGATTCCTACCCGGGACATGCATTTGTGTGCGTGAACATGTCTGTATGTCCCGAGTCTGGGTGTATATGTATATTAAGTATGTATTTACAAATAAAAAAGTTGTATATGTAGTAATATCAGTTATCTGGTTTCCATAGTACAAGCTTTGCTTAGTTTGGGATCAGGTAGCCGTGTGTAAAAAATGTCCCAGGATATTATTATTATTGTTATTATTATTAATAGTATACAATGGTTTTACAAATGATTCCTAGGAACAAAATTGATATTCATTGCCAGTGTAAATCTATCGTAACATTCTGTAAATTTGGGGGCCAATCTTCTTGAGGCAATTCAATTTTCTTAATAATAGTGAAGTCGCATCAAAATCCGATGCGTACCTAGTTTAGAAGAATAAGAACATAGCGACCCTATAGGAAGATCTGGGGGCTTACCACCACCTCTTATAGCAGTTTTGTTTTAACGTTTCAGCGGCCATTTGTGCAACGACGTTTCTTATTGTCATGACAATAAGGTACGTCATTGCACAAAAAGACGCTGAATCGTTAAAACTTCCTTTAATTGAATCGCAATAAGAGTTCGTGGTAAGAAAAGAAAAGAAAAGTTGCTTCTGAGTTCTAAGCAAGGTCTAACTAGAGAGTATCTTTATACTCTAAAAACGAGTACTTACTTGTTTACTTTACTGAGGTAAAATCCTATTAAAACTACCTCCTTAGTTTTAAAAATCGTGATGTCACTATTTTTGACGCTGTCATGTGAAATTAATATTTTTTACGAAATTTATAAAGGTTTACATAGTTTGGATTTATTTTTCGTTTGCGATTAAATTCGTGATAATGGATCGCTGTCGTTGCGCGGACTACGCGGACGCAGTGAGGAAACTGCGGTTTTACACGGTCGGCACTTTTAGACCAGATGTTATTGATAACTATGATAGTAAGTCCTAGCCATAGATTTATATAAGGGTCGCGCGCGCGCGCTTTGACTAGATATCGCCCTACAGTGGCGGCACGCTATGATGGCCGTTATGACGTGTGGGAGGGTGAAGAAAATGAACCTTATTATAACGGAATAAGAATGGCCGTTTTAAAGTTTACAAAGTCAATATTTTTTTTGCGAAAATGAATCTTATTCCGTTATTATAAGGTTCATTCTCTCCACCCTCCCACACGTCAAAACGGCCATCATAGCGTGCCGCCACTGTAAGTAAAATCATTCCGAAAAATGCGGCCAGTTTTTATCGGTGCAGTGTGGCACGTCAGTTTCATACATTAGTTGCTGTCAGATGTACTAAAGTACGTCGACTTTAGCGCAGTATCCGTTTCCGCATTTTATTAGTGTGCATGCTCCATCTAGTTCTAGCGCCCTCGCGGAGTCCCAAGTAAATTAGAGCCGCTCAACTCGTCTATAAACAAGGCCTAAGTGAAAAAAATATTTTTATTACAAAAAAACAAATAAAAAAAATACCTTCAGCTACTCGGCTCCCTTAGACGTTATCCTGGATTTTGGTGGATATCCCCACATGGATCCCTTTGGCTTTATTTGGATTTTTTATATTTTTATTTCAGCATGTACCCTATAATGTCTTTATCTCTGCAATAGATTAGTTCCTCTTCGTTTGTCGTCGCATCTTTTAGTATGATGATAATATTAATCTCAAAAGGATCCGTATGGAAATGATCCAAATAGGATCCCTTTCGAAGGATAGCAATGGGTACTAATATTATTTTCTAGGGACTGGTAACAGTGTGATCTGGGTTACTCAAGGCATAAGCTATGACGATATGAGGTTCGAAAGGGCCAAGGCAAGAAGGGCTACCATCGAGCCACCTGACCATGACTTGTCAGAGGAAAACCGTAGACTCAAGAAGATGTGGTGTCCATATATGACGCCAATTAAGAAGTGAATGGAATCGCAAAAACTAATTTTATATCGATATATCTGTTAGAATGAATGAGTGAATGAATTATACAATTTTTATTAGAAATAAATAATTTTGAATTGCTTTACTACTTGCTTTATTACTCGAGGCAAAAAGCGTATGGCCCGCCTGATGTTAAGCGGTTAGCGTAGCCTATGGTCGCTTGCAATACCAGAGGCATCGCTCGCACGTTGCCGACATGAAGGGAGGAGTGGGACACAAGGAGGGAAGATAGAAAGAGAGGATTGTCGTGGCATTTCAGTTTTATATATTAATTGCTGTCAGATGTACTAGAGTACACTGGCTGTGGCGTGGTATCAGTTGCCGCATTTTATTAGTGCGCATGCTCCATCTAGTTGGAGCGCTCCCGCGGAAACCAAAATAATCTATGAAATGTCGGCTACCCAGTATAGAACGAAGTATTAGTAATGCGTTAGCCATAGAGTGCTGCTATTGGACTGTCATTTAAAAATACAAATTGTACGGTAAGTTTACAAGTGTTGATTTATATTTCGTTTGCGATTAAATTCGTTATAATGGATCGCTGCCGTTGCGCGGACTACGCGGACGCAGTGAGGAAACTGCGGTTTTACACTGTTGGTACAAAAATACCTGAAATTATTGATAACTATGATAGTAAGTTCCACTATTTTTAACCATTTAATTGCCAAAGATATATTTAACCTTAGATGCGCCTTACCGCGCTTATTTTGGCGACGTGAATGCAAGGTAACTGCCTGACTTCTACTTAGTCACACACCATTCAGCGCCGTAACTACACGCCACACACGCGCTACAGGATGTTGTTTTTTAGTGCACTAATATTTGTGTCATTAACAGGGATCTTGAGGATTCCGTAGGATCCATCAGAATCCTCAGGATGTCTTGATAGCCTGCAATATGTGACTTACTCATCGCCTGTCATCACACCTCTTAATATGACCTCGTGATAAGATAAGTATTTCACAAGGGATCCGTATCGAACAAAAATTCATCCTGGATCCCTTATTTTTTTTTTGTGACTACGGTGACAAGCAAGCGTACGGCCCGCCTGATACTAAGCAGTTACCGTAGCCTATACAGGGTGAATTTGAAATCATAGGCATCCTTTTAAACGGTGATTCTACACATGATTCAGAATACTTAGGGAATATTAATCAACAAATCAATTGATAAAAAAATATTGCCCAGGTAAGGAATAACAGTTAACGGGTTTGCTTATTTGCTTACTCGAGTAATATTTTTTCATCAATAGATTTTTTTATTTATGTTCCCAAAATATTCTGAATCTTGTGTAGAGTCATAGTTAAAAAGGATGCCCATGATTTCAAATCGCACGTTGCGGACCCGAAGTGAAGTCAGACAGAGGGATGGGAAGGGAGGAGGTGTTGGGCTTCCGGCTCTCTCACTTATCGTACGAAACGCAGCTGTAATAGCTACTTTACGCCGATCTTCTGTGAGAAGGTGGTACAATTGAATGCCTGATATCACAATGGATACCATCGATTGTTTCCAGGGTCTGGTTATATCGTAGATTGGATTAGAAAAGGCGTTAGCTACGATGATATGAAGTTCGAGAGGGCTATGGCAAGGAAGACAACATACGAGCCCACTGATAAAGATGTATCAAAGGAAAGCCGCAGGCTAGAGCGGATGTGGTGTCCTTATATGACGCCGGTTAAGAAGTGAAAGGTATACCGAGTGTCCACTGGCAAGAGAACTTGCACAAGTTTACTAGCGCAAGCGACTTCCAATGTGTAAACACTCACGCAAGTGGACTTCTGCGACTTGCCGAACTTGCTGCAAGTCCCACATGTACGCGGTTGTGTAAAATTGCAGTCAGTGGAAACACGTGAGGAAACCTACCTATCCCTCGGGATTAGGTAATAGTCAGTTCCTGTATACACGGCGACAAGGTTCACCACCTGTCACGTTGGGTTCTGAATATCTGGTGAAACGTGGGCTTTGAGTTGACTTAACACCTGTACAATGTGGTGGTGTATGGCCACTCAAGCCTCTGACTTCCCCCGAATTGGGATAAAAGTCGTGACGTTATATTTATTTATTTTTATTTATTTATTTGGAAACACGTCAGCAAGTGACTTCTGCAAGAAATTGCGGAAGTTACTTGCCAGTAGACACACGGCATAATACCATACCGTACGGTTCCAGAGGATCTTCCTCCCTCGTACGATTAGGTCGTGGACGAGGTCCTTGTCGAGGTTTTCCCAAGAGACTACTACATGAGGTTCTTCAAGATCGGTTATTTTTTTACATAGGACTGCAGTTACCGTAGCCTATAGATGTTTGAAATACCAAAGACATTGCTCGCATGTTGCCGACCTGAAGGGGAGTGGGATTGAGGGAGGGAAAGGGGGGTCAGCTTAAAAGGTTCTGGGTTGGGAACGTGCGAGTGATGCCCCTGGTGTTGCAAGCGTCCATAGGCTACTGTAACCGCATAACAACAGGCGACCCGTACGCTTTTTTGTCGCCTAAGTGGTATGAAAATACCCAGAGGATAATGATATCTCGATAGCAACGGAGATATTTTTTTTTATTTTTTATAGTCAAGTATGGCACTTGCAGACGGTCCACCTGATGATAAGTGGAAACCGCCGCCCAGGATATCTGCAACTTAACGGGAGCAGTCGCGGCGCCGACCTTTTAGGGATCTGTAAACACGCCCATTGAAGAACCCTATGTTGTAGTGCAAAGGAACTTTGTATGAGCTCTACCACATCAAAAGACTGCTTTCATGTTTACAGGTTTTTCGGCGGGATCAACTTGATTTGTTAGTAAATCATACCGAGAAAAGGAATGTCAATTTTACATTTAATTACATATGTAACATAGTTAATACCCAGTTAAACGTCTCCCCGATACACGATACGGGTTTTTTTCAATAATTAATGTACAATAATAAAAGGAAATAAAGTTTACGATATAAAATTGTAACACAGTTGTAAACAACGAACTAGAAAATCGAATCTGATGTTTTTGATCCGTCTGATATGGAGCCGGCCGTATCAAAATGGACGTGCTGGCATAACATGGATACGACATAGTATATTTTTTAAAATGGATATCTATCGTAGAACTGTGTGAGGAATATGTAATAGCATTTATTGTGATTACTTTTTCTTTTGAAATGCTTCTTTTTTCTGATTTTATGAACAATTATGAGGGACCCACCACTCACCCTCGGAATTGTCAACCTCCAAAATTATAAACCAAATGAATTGAAAGATAATAGAAGAGGCCAACAAGACCTAAACTCCCTGTCAGACGAGAGTATGTCTGCCATGAGTCATGGACCCTAACAATTAGCAATTCTCTGCAGTCAAAGCGAATTCAAAATAAATTCGACACGTGTTTCGCCTCTAAACGAGGCATCCTCAGGAAAGCTGGGCTGCGACTGAGCCCAATGGATACAATGGATTTCCGTAAAGTTACGCCTGATTCCATCAATTATGATTTTTATAAGTTGTGCTCTGGAATAACCATTATATTACTGTACAGCATAACTAAACTTTGTACTGAATTATATTAAAATTTGTTCAGCCGTGTTTTTGTAATGCTTCAATTAGTGCATCCAGATGCATGCCTCGCTCGAGGCATGCATCTGGATGCACCAATCAATCAATCAATCTGGATGAACCATAGAGTGCTCTTCGAGCACTCTATGTTATGACATTACCAATGTCTATGCGTTCCGATGTCAAAATTGAGTGCTCGGGCGCGACATGCACTTGATGTAGGCGAAGCCAATATAAATAAATACGTTTTCTCATTTATACCAAGCAGCGATATTTATTTACATCTTGCATTTATAGAAAGAGAAATAGAAGGAGATGAAATTGATTTCCGTTTCTAGACTGTAGGTATCTCACAAAACAAATGCTTCTTTGGAGAGAATAAAAAGTAATGTTTTATTATTTCCTAAACATTTATTTCACTGCTATTGCTGAAAAACATTCGCTATAGTAATAACTAAGGCAGCAACCAAGCCTACGGTTCGCCTGATGTTTGCAGTTTTCGTAGCTTATAGATGCTAAGGCCGTGGTCTCCTATTAAATGCCATCGGCCGCTTACAGCGTCACACGTACGCCGACGTCACTATAGTAAAATTGTGACGCAGCGTACTTGTGACGCTGTAAGCGGCCGATGGCATTTAATATAAGACCACGGCCTTAGAATACTTTTAAAACTTGTACAAGGTACCCCAAAACCGCATCCATACAATTCTTTCCGCCGGCAGCCCGCCCAAGCCCACTCAATAAGTTAATTTGGCGTCAAAGTCCCGCCGCCGAGCGACTGTCGCCTCTAAATACCGTACACAGCACATCACCGCGTCAGAACTGGTTACTTCTGATCACCTGATTGGTTGTGGTATCCGTACATTTTGATATGCTCGGGATACATGGCGACACTAGACACTCAGTGTCACGGATGCATAAT
The DNA here is from genome assembly GCA_947859195.1 of Drymonia ruficornis. Lineage (NCBI taxonomy): Eukaryota > Metazoa > Arthropoda > Insecta > Lepidoptera > Notodontidae > Drymonia > Drymonia ruficornis. Next base: position 4,750,777 of record OX401927.1, read on the forward strand.
GAAGGATTTTTTACTTGAGTTTTTGGTTAAGAAGAAATTCTACTTTATTTTGCTGCCTTAAGGTCTATTATACCTTGACAATTCTCAGACAGAAAACGATAAATACTAAATTAATTTATTTGCTTGATTTAAAAACTAACAATCACTACCCAACGATCATATTATTTTGGCATGGCAACTCGAAATGAGAGGGACACGGTCCCAACTGGGGCCTCTCGCTCGGCTCGTTTTTTGTGCAGTAGTGAACAGTCCAGTATGTATTTATGTTCGTGCTCAGTGTATCACAGTGTACCGACACCACTACAACCGTAACAAGGTGTCGCGGTAGTGGACACGCAGACACTCGATGTATACACTGAGTGTATGAGTGTCAAGTGTCGTGGTGTATCCCAAGGTTTAGAATATTTGTACATATTTCGATGCTATGTAGAACAGTGATAGCCGATTGGTTAAGCACGCGTCTTGCGAGCTTAAGGTCCAGGGTTCAAACCTTGGGTCACACCTCTGGATTTTTGGAAATCTATGTGCGAATCATGTCTTTAATATGGTTATCACTTGCTTACGGTCAGGGAAAACATCGTGAGGAAACCTGCATGTCTTAGGAAATCTAAACAAATTTTCGAAAGACATGTGAAATTCAAACTGCACTGGGCGAGATTGGTGGATTATACCCTGAATCCCCCTCGCATTGAGAGGAGAAACTATGTTATGGAGTTGCAGTCTGCGGAGCTAATAGCGACACTATCCAACATTGCAGCAATTCTGCAAACGCAATTCATTTTTCCGACTCTCCAGCAGAATCCGTTTAAATTCCGTGAAACGGTCACGAATCGTAAAATGTGTGACTATTTTACAGAAATTTTGCGGAATTGCTAAGGATTCTGCATAAAATCAGAAACATTAATTGCATTGCCAATGTTGCATAGCGTCGCTATTTAGCCCTCCAGACATAAATAAATACAGGATGAAATCGAAATCGTGGGCAATATTTTAAAATATGACTCAACCTATGATTCAGAATATTTTGGGAAAAGAAAAATATATATTGATAAAAATATTGCTTGGGTAAGCAAATAAGAAATGTAAATGAAAAAATGAAAATGAAATGTAACGTCACGACTTTTATCCCCATTCGGGGGTAGTCAGAGGCTTGAGTGGTCATACACCACCACATTGTGGAGGTGTTAACCAACTCAAAGCCCACGTTTCACCAGATAGTCAGAACCCAACGTGACAGGTGGTGAACCTTGTCGCCGTGTATACAGGAACTGACTATTACCTAATATAATATAGGTAGGTTTCCTCACGATGTTTTCCCTCACCGTCAGCGAACTGTAACTGAACGTAAGCAAATAAGCAAACCATTTAATGGTTTTACCTTACCTGGGTAATATTTTTTTATCAATTGATTTGTTGATTAATATTCCCTAAATATTCTGAATCATGTGTAGAATCACCGTTTAAAATATTGCCCACAATTTCGATTTCACCCAGTATAGGTATTACGCAATCCCAGTCTCCCAACAATATGTTTAATGAACGCAATCTTAATTAGACCAACCAATTCACCATTATAAAACAAAATAAAAGTTGTTTATATTCAAATTAAGAACCGGAAACAACGTGTGTGATCTCGAAAAACACACGAAATCACTCAAATACATCTTTTATGCCCTGATATTATCACATTTAAGAAAAAATATCACTGTATATGAGATATGTATCATGAAAATGATATTTTATTGCTAATAATCAGAGCTTGAGATTTTTAGTCGGCTTTATTCAGTTGTGATAGAGTTTATAATGATGAAAGGGGAATGCGGTGACATTCGGTGTGAGCTGATGTTAATAAGGAACTAATGTGGGTGAAACATGTATAATGTATTAGAATTCGAGCGAGTGTTGACGCGGGTGGGCCGCTCGATACGGACTGGATATTATCTCGATGCGAGATTCGGCTCTCGATTTTCTTAATTACCGTTAATGGTCGCGGGACGGTAGTAAGGTACAAGGGTGGACGTGTTTGTTGTTAAATGTGAGACAATTCTTGACGACATATACGGATGAATACTGAAACGCTATTAGCGGCGTCCACGAGTACCGAGCGGCGTGCCCGAGCAATCGGTTTTGACGTCTGACCACATAGTCATACTGTTTTACTATAGACACTAAAAATCTTGCCGCATCAGATATTGAACGTTTATTTCAATTTCAAAACCACTGATGAATTGAATATTTTATTTACTTTCAATTTGGCTGTCCTTTTTTGGACCAAAACAATAGAGGGGCGAGTTGACGAAAGCAGCACATAATTAATTTTTAATTTCACATTAACACTAAAAAACATTTGCCGATTCTTAAACAGGGCCTAAGTTTAAAATGTTTAAAATAAAATACAGATTCTTCTCAATGCCTTTAATTAGCACAGCTTTCCGAAGCTCGGGAATAGCAAGAAACTATAATATTAATGCTTGTACGTCATGTCTAATGACCCGTTTTATAGTCGATTACACTCTCAACATCCCATAACTGTCCACTTATTAGAGCAAACAAATGTTTTAATGAATTTTAAACTATAAGTTAACTGTAAAGCTGATGTTAAAGATACTGTAGCTGTCCGACAGTTTTAAAGTTTTGGTTGGGTTAAAGTTATGTAGATACCTCTGACTAATACTTTTCGTGAAAAGTTTTCAGACCGTGACAAGACAGAACGCAAGTTAATCGATTTTTCATTAGGATTATTAAGGCGCTCATAGCTAGCAATCACTGATAGGTAAACGATCGAAGGTTGAGCAACACTTGGCAAGATCAGGCAAAGATGAGTGACTATTGCGTTTTTGACGGGTGCGCGCCGGAAAGCGTAGCGTGGGTAGGCCTCCCACAAGGTGGACCGACGACCTGGTGAAGGTCGCGGGAATCCGCTGGATGCGGGCAGCGCAAGACCGGTCATTGTGGCGAACCTTGGGGAGGCCTTTGTCCAGCAGTGGACGTCTTTCGGCTGAAATGATGATGATGATGACTATTTAGTGGCATTTGAACTGAGCGTCTCCCTGCTTCGGAGGGCACGAAATAGTCAGCAATCGTTAAGCACTGTAATTTTATTGTCCTGTAATTTTATTGTCCTGTAATCTTATTGTCCTATAATCTTATTCGATCATGGTCACCAAAATTAAAAGGGGTTCTTTGAAACGCTTATGATTTCAATGCGTGAGGTAAATTCCTGTCGGCCCGATAGCGGCGCCCTCTATTGGAACCCGACCCGTTCATTTTAATTAAGATCTGAGCATTCGGCCGGCTACTGGCTTACTGATTACACTGATAACAGGCAACTCCAATGCATTTGTTTTAATTTGTGATAAGAGAGTTAAAATGTTATTTAGTGTGGACAATATGTTACTGACGTGCCCCGTAGTTATTTAAACTGAAGAAAATAATTAAGTACTAAGATAACATAATAAAAAGAGAGTTCTACATTGATGTATTATTTTAGCAGAGATGGTACCTCCTAACATTGCAATTTCTAAACTTGTGCTCAGCGCACCCCTACATGCGGCGAAATTCACACATCTGTAATCGCACTTGCAATTCGACAATCGACTTAAAGGCATTTTGATGCGTATTATTCACCAGATGAGTCGTATTGGCAATACCGAGATGTTTTCAACATTATTTTCCGCCAACGATTGAGTCTTAGGCTCGTATTAATGACTGTATCTCAAAGTTGAGATCGATCTTAAGATGCTGTTTTTGACAAATGTTCCATGTACCTACTTACATTAAACGTCAAAACAGCATCTTAAGATCCATCTCAACTTTGAGATGCATTTATTATTACGAGCCTTAGTGTCCATGGAATCCGTTTAGTAGGACATTCGCATGTTTCCCTCTTTCTTGGTAATGTCTTTACAGCTTATAATTATTAGATCTAAGAATACAGTACCTGTATGCGGCATTGCACCGGCGTTATTCTGCAAAAAGAAAATGACTAAATTAATACACGCAAATATTTAATTAGCGTTGATCAAGCAAAAAGATGCGGAATGCGACACCTGCTGGCCACACAAGAGGAATATAAGGCTCGTCTAGACCTGCATAAGGACGTTACCTATATTGCTATGGTGTTAACTTTTACATAACAATAATGATCAGTGAGTAATAGAGATATGAGGTATTCGAATTCTTTGAATCGATATTGAGTGTGTCAACATCAGGCGCATGTCGCGCCCGAGCACTCAGTTTTGACGTCGGAACGCATAGAATTGATATGATGTCATAATTATTATTATGAGAGCTCGGGCGAAGCATGCGAGACATTCGGACGCAACCATTTAATCTTTAGTAGTTTGGTAACGCGAGGTAAAGTGCATGCGTAATTTATTTCATTCCAAGTATCAAAATCTTATTATATTTCAAGTACGTTATAGTGTTCCACATTTATTAGTAGACGTAGATCGACTTAAACTACGGTTGAGACTTATATTTTAATACGTCATTGTAATATAACATGAAAGTATCAAACAAAATACAGAAAAAGTAACCCAATTTTAAACATTTCACGCAATAAAAACTTGTATATCACACTAATTTCACCCTACAAGACTTACAAGGAAGTAATCGTAACTCTAAAAAGTCGTAAAAGTACGCTACAAAATATTAAAAAGTCACAATTTTATTACCTTCGAATATTATCGCTAAAACATGGCGCATTTTTTTTTTTTAAGTTTAACCCGTAAAAGCCGCAATCTCGACGCGTGATCGCCGCGACTTGAAATTATAAGCCGTTGTGACATCTTTATCGAAGTCACTCCACGATAGCTGTCGTGTATACACGCCTTACTGACCTTGTGTAGTTGGTGCCGGAAAATTGTGAACTACTTTTCCGTGTCAGGAGAACTTCCTACATTACTACTACCAAGCCAACTAGGCACTCGGGTATAAATATCAAATGATAATAAGTCAATGATTCCGCGGCGAGGCATCGGCCCAGGCTCACTATGTTGTGGACGGACCGTAGAATCATTGACTTATTATCATTTGATATTTATACCCGAGTGCCTAGTTGGCTTGGCGGCCTAGTATAGAGTTTTTACAGTTTGGATTCACGTCGAAAAGGTTGCATAGATTTTGAAGGTTTCTTCAGCAAGTATTTTGAAATTAAATTGCGCATATTTTGGGGCTGTTAAACAATAATGATCATTGACGTATTATTTTGGTAGATATGGCAACTTACATAGTGCTGAGAAGATTCTGAGCATAAGCATTAATTACAGTCTAGGAACCCAGTGGATTAGTTAATTAATTATGCAAAGGTATAACATTTGAAAAACAAGCAACAATTGATGACAGAACTGACAGACAGCTATGCAACCTTGCATCATTGTAAAATTAGTGGTTGACATTTACGAAACTTGATTGCATTAATGTCGAAAATGCAACCAGTCGCCTCTTAACCCCACTAAAACTAAACAATCCTATAGGTATACCGCAAGTGCTGTACCGCGCCTTAGGTACGCGAGCGGCGAGACGGGGGGCTCATCGCTCTCGCCGTCCCACTCCCCTACCCGTCATCGCTCTCACCGTCCCACCCTCCCACCTCCCCGCGCGTACCTAAGGCGAGGTACAGCGCTTGCGGTATACTTATAACACTGAGGCAACCATGGATTTATATGTATACTAACAGGGTGACATATTGTTTGTTGCACAAAAAGCGAGCTGGATACGAGTTTCGTGTTGGGAGTGCGTCCTTTTCTACTGGGTGTCCACGTGGAGTGGATGGTAGTGGTGGTATGGTAGTTATTGATTGATGATTTCCTACTCCTAAAGTGTTTCGGATCCGAAGTTCGGATTCGATAGTCTTGATTTGACGTTTCTTCTGCCGTGTACTCTAATCAGGAACACTTCCAAGACACTTTCGGAGTAGGAAAATGTACTATCCGTAGGCCGAAGCATTTCGTTTCGTATTTCGAAGTAAGCGCCCTGCCCCCCTAGACAAGTGGCATGAACGCTAATCGAATAGAATAGAACAGACTTCACAATGTCTGGAAATGACATCACAAGTCGACAAGTAGATCACGTGACTTATGTCATTTCCATAGATGAAGCGTAGGGATTTGTAGAAACGAATGTAGACGACGGATGTGTGAAGTGTGCGAAAGCGTTCCTGAAGCTCCATCGCAAGGTGAGTTTGTGCGTAGGGTTTTAGCCGGTGAGACTCCGGCATGAGGATTTCGCCACAATAAAAAAAGGTCAATAAAGTCCGTATTTATATGAAATTCAAGTGCGCCATCCAGTTATGTAGATCCATGGACATAACACGAAACCACGGTTACGATTACAGTCCGCCCATTGCTACCGATAACGTCCTTAAATCATAATTTATTCAAATTAAAAATACTTATCACAATATGATGCGGTACTAAATCAGGAATTAAGTGAGCGGGTGCGTGCTTGGGGCAAGTCGATGGTATCAGAAACCTTGGTCAGCGTGAAAATCGAAAAAAAAACGAAAGACGGTAGGAACACGCAAATATCAGTTTAAAATCCCGCGGTGTATGCTAATAGTGGCGAGCGCGGTGACGCGTCATTTTAGGGTTAATATGTTTTTATTTTTGGTTTTGATCCCCGTTGAAAATGGGTTAATAGTATTCTGAAGAGGCGCTCATAGCCAGCAGCCACTGATCGGAGGTTAACCAACGCTTTCAGTCAGAGGTGGGTGACCATTTATTGGCATTTGAACTGAGCGTCTCCGTGCTTCGGAGGGCATCTAAGGAATCGGTCCCGGTTGTAGTCTACTAGGTAAGTTGTTAAGCCTTGTCAGAGGCCAGAGAACCATACGATAGGAAGAAGATGTGGTTTCGCAGTGATATAAAATTATGAATGTTGGATTCATAAAATGTGTATATAATTGATAAGACTGCTGGACACCCCCACAAGTAGAAGGGACTACTATTCCACCAAAGCAACTAGGCGCCTGTCAAACGTGACGTCACCTGCACAAAAAGGTGGGTGCGGTGTGCGGGCGGGGCGCCGTAGGCGGTGGCGGGTGTGCGGGCGGGGAAGCCGCATTCCACCCAAGCTCCTAATTCGCTTGGTGGAGTAGTATGTCCAGCAGTCGACATCTTTGTTTATATCGTGTCAAACGTTTTATTTATTAGGGCCTCCGCAGACTAGCTACTTTTAGCATCGGCGACCGGCGATTTTGTGACGTATCGATGCTGCGTCGCGTTTCTTCGAGCGCGAACGAGCGAGACGCAGCATCAAAATCGCCGATCGCTGATGCTAAAAGTAGCTAGTCTGTGAAGGCCCTTATAGCGTTTGTTTTTAATTTGTGTATGAATTGTACAAATCACAACATACAGCCTGAACTGTATAAAAAAGTACAATTCACTCAGTTATAATTACATCGTCCCCCAAATAACCGTGGCTGCGCTTGCCGCCACCGATCTGATAGTCCCGATGCTGATTTGCATAACGACAACCATTAGTGATGTTCGGACGATATATCGATAAAATAAATAATTAATTCGGTATTTAAATTCGAAAGGCAGGTTTAAAAATAGCTATTGAAACTTAGACAGCGAAATATTGATGCAGGTTTATTTAACAAGCATACATTATGGCTGGGTCTAATCAAGCGTATACCGCGCCCGAGCACTCAGTTTTGACGTCAGTTCGCATAAACATAATGTAACATGAGTGATTGGGTGAGGCATGTGAAGCATCTGAACGTGTGAGAGCATGTGTGAGAACATGTGAAGCCTAAAAGCGTAGAGATATCAAATATCTAATTCAGAAATACTACTTATTAGCAGGGTTGCTACGAAAAAATCATCTTGTTTTAAACACCGTGTTTAAAACATGTTTTAAACATTTAAGAACACTATTTTTTTCCCTCCTTTTTAAATCAATGTTTTAAACAATGATTTAAACAGTTTTCATTTTAAATTTCCTGTTTTTTTTTGCAACTCTGCTTATTAGTGACCTACTAAAAATATAGCTAATATTGTGTCTACGTTAGGCCTATTGTTATCGATAACTTTAAATCCATTTCACATCACTAACTGTAAAGCTGTCACGCCAAGTTACGAAAATGTTCATTAACGGATTTAAGGGCCGGATTCCGTATTAGATTTAAATTAATATTTATTGATTACAATTATATTTATTAACAACAGGCACTCTAGGTGCAGCAATAGATGTTAATGACAATCATTCATTAGATAGACAATACAATTGTTGTATTGTCAGTTCTAAACCAGAGGTAAGCTGGTTGGTAGTTGTACAAAGCAAGCAGAAACCTTAGCAATTCCGCAAAATTTCGGTGGTCACGAATGAAATTTAGCGAATTGCTAAGGATTCTGCTAGAACATCTGAAAATGAATTGCGTTTGCAGAATTGCTAGTGGCTTAAATTCTGGCTTGAATTCTTAGCGACCCTGTTATCGCACTCGCAATTGGACAATCGGCTTAAAGGCATTTTGATGCGTAAGAAGATATGCCGTATCGACAATGCCGACATGTTTACAACTCTGAATTCCGCGAATGACTGAGTCGTACTGTGTCCGTGGACTTCGTTTAGCTGGACATACTATTTTGGACAGTCACATATCTCTGGTACCCCTTGGTAATGTCTTTGTACACTCACGTTTTATTAACAAGCCTACAAATACTCAAGTCCGTGCCTAAAAATTGTGTAAAAGAGGGTGACCGTATCAAAAAATGTTATGAAAAATATTACCATAATGCTACGACAAAATGGTTAAATTATGAGCAGCGCCCGACACGCTAAAGTGCTTGAACAATAAACTGTTTTTATTTGACGGTAATCATGTTAAATTTTCATTTTCTTTTAACGCTAAACCTATTATCTCAGCAAAGAATATCTCATGACGTATTATTAGGTGGTTTAGCCCTCAGCAGTCACCGATCAGTAAACGATCGGAGGTTAAGCAACGCTTGGCAAGGTCAGTCAGAAATGGGAGATCATTTAGTGGCATTCGAACTGAGCGTCTCCGTGCTTCGGAGGGCACGTAAAAAGTCGGTCCCGGTTGTTGTCTTCTAGGCAGCAGTTAAGCTTTATCAAAGGTCTTCGGGCGGCGTGAACAACTCTGACCCCAGGATGGCCACTAACCATACGATAAGAAGGTGGTTGCAGGTTCGGTTCCCGCCAGAGGCAAACGGAAACGGAAATTTACAATTTTCCCTTGTCTGAAGTCGCTAGGATCGCCCCCAGTTCATTGTATGGTAGGCGTAGTACAAGCGTTGCTTAGTTTGGGACCATACAGTTGGTGTGTTAGTCTACATGTAGGTACATGATAGAAGTTCTAATAAATAGAGTAAAATATACTCAGTTATTTTTAATTTGAAAAACTCTTAATTAACCGCAAAACAGAAAACGCAAAGACGAATACTTAACCCTTTATCTGTTCCGAGAACGATGTACGGCGTTTATAGCGTTAACCCGTCAACGACTAAAGACCACACCGCGATATCTTAACCCGTCGGCTGCCGAGTTAAATTATACGCTCCCGGGAAAAAATCTGATGGTGCATTTTTGTCCTTATGGGTTCTGTACATTTTGAAATAAGAACTATGTTTTCTTTTCAAATTTAGAATGTAGCCAGTTACGGATTTAAGTTACTGAACTGTCCCAATTTTGATTTAAAACAAATTGGTTAACAAGTAAGTGAATAAACGAATTTTTCATCGGTTATAAGAACACAACTATGAAAGCTAACGATATAACAACGAAGAAAAATCTGACAAATGACACATATTTTTCACACACTCAAGTTCATAAAGACACTGGCAACTTCTAAAATAGAAAAATTCCAATTTCAAATTTCGAAATCACAAAAACAACACATTTAAATACCGTCCACGGTACCATAAAATAAAAGGCCCGATTCCCAGTGGCGATTGCCTGTTTAAAACAAACTGGTGGTGAATTGATTAGCATAAACGACGCCCTGAGACCCCCCACTGGGTCAGCTCTCAATTAAGCTACTTGTCTTTTCGCGCTCGCCCGGTGTGCCACCGGCCTTATCGAGATCGTGTGGACTGACTTTATTTTCTGCTGAATTTTATACTAGACGCCTCGGGAGTTGTTTTTAGTTCTATTTTTAAATTAAATGGGCAATGTTTGAATGTTGGCAATTTATTTCTGCTAAAGGTGTGTGGTTGTAGTCATAACGTCAATGCGTGATGACGTCATAACGAAAATTTTAAGGTACTAGATCCCTTCCCCTCCCTCTGCCCCACTACCCTTCAGGACTACAACATGCAAGCATTTGACAATTGATATTTGGCAATGTAATTTGACGTTATGGTATTGCAAGCATTTGCCTATGCTTAACATCAAGCGGGCCGTAAACCTCTTTGCTGCCTAGGTTTTTGTAAAAAGAAGACATTGTTTTGCTGTGTGACAATCTATAAACCTGCAGAAGGCGAGTAGTGAGCAATATTAATGTTGTCTCCGTCTGTCCTATGTGAAAAGAAAGAGGTAGACACTTGTTATCAAGTCTTCTTGCAGTTGGCATTCTAGCCACAGATATGTTTAAGAGCCCGTCGCATACGCATAACGTTAACTTCATAGATTAATTTTAGTTTCCGCGAGGGCGCTCCAACTAGATGGAGCATGCGCACTAATAAAATGCAGCAACTGATACCACGCAAAATTTTGAGTACTTCAGTACATCTGACAGCAACCATTGTATGAAACTGACAGGCCGCAACGAAAATAAGTTGCCGCATTTCTGTAAATGATTTTTCTTAGTAGGGCGGTATCTAGTTAAAGCGCACGCGCGAAACTTTTATAAATCTATGGTTAAATTATTATACTAACTACTCCACCAAGCCAACTAGGAGCCTGTCAAATGTGACATCACCCGTACAAAAAGGTGGTGGCGTGCGGGCGGGAAGCGGCAGGCGGTGGCGGGTGTGCGGGCGGGGAAGCCGCATTCCACCCGAGCGCCTAATTGGCTTGGTGGACTAGTATGATCGCAAACCAGATTCGTTCCGTTCAAAATTCACTGCAGGCGCGTTCGCGAGTTATTTTTAATAGTGGGTCGGGTTTGATGTAATTAATGGATACACCCACATTCAGTAGCCATGTTTGTTTATGCTTACATCTTTTTTTATGACTAGTTTGCCCGCGACTTTACACGAATCATACACTTTAAGCGAGATTTAAAATGAAATGAATGAATGAAATTAAGCAACGAAATTAAATGAAATGAAGAAAATATTTATTCAGCACAGCAGTACACACATTATAGGAAAAGAACAGCACGTATAAAAGAAGTAAAATAGATAGATAGATGGACATAAAGTTGTTGACACAACGCTTATTCTATGACTACCATACAAAGAAATTGGAATAAAAAGAGGTCTACCATACAATGGACTGGGGGCGATCCCAGTGACACCCAGACCAGGGCAAATTACGAAAAGGCAGTTTTAAAAATTTTCCACTGACGGGAATCAAACCCGCAACCTCCCGGTGCAGTGGACCGAGCAGCCTACGCTCGAACCACTGCGGCAAGCGCATATTATACAAAGGTATTCTCGTTTTACCAGCAGTTTGTTATGCTGCTGTTGGTTTTGGCTGTTTATCGCATAAAAGTGGTCTTCTGCCTACCCCTTTAAGCAATGTAAGCGTGACGAACGGTTCCCTACAAGAGAAAACTTAACTGGCATAGCCGAGCGAATGTCACCTCTCAGCGGGCGACTTTTTCAGGAGAATGTACCAATTAATATTTTCCTAAAAATAATTATCCTCATCGTGTCATATTCTCGTTACCTTTTAATAAGTACGGTCGGAAACATAAGTCGCTGAACATTCTCAAGTTTTTTAAATCGCTTGCACGCTTTTATTTCGCATGAAATTCGTGATGTTTCTTTCTCTAAAATAATTTAAATATGTGGCTAATATTTAGTTTCGACAATGTTCACCAATATCCTATCCTACTAATATTATAAATGCGAAAGTAAGTGTGTGTGTGAATGTTTGTTACCGTACCATGTATCTCCATAACTACTAAACCAATTTTAATCAAAAATGAAACCTAGGCTCTGGAATATGACATAGGCTAATATTACACATCAATCGCCACGCAGGCGAAGCCGTGGGGCAAAGCTAGTTTGTAATATAATGAGTATTACCAATTAAAATCATTGACAATATTCACCGACTTATGTTGCTGACTATACCTCACATGTGTATTTTTTTATGAATATTAGTGATGTGAAGTTGTCATTACTCGGAGTCCCGTTACTCTATGCTTGAAGTATTTTTTACTCTTTACGGACGCGTCGTGCCTAATAAGACGTGTGCTAATAGATAGGTGCATAACTGAGTATAATGATAATGGTCGTTTAACAGTGAGCTTTGAGTATATCTTCATTACGCAAACATTAGTGAAAGCAGCTTACACCGAGGCGTAATGTTGAAAAAATTAAAATAAATGATGTTACAAAAAAATAAAGGTAGTGTCACCAACTGTATGGTCCCAAACTAAGTAAAGCTGCACTATAGGTACCGTATAATAAACAGGGGGCGATCCCAGTGACACCCAGACCAGGGCAAATTACGTAAAGGCCGTTTCCGAATTTGCCTCTGGCGGGAATCGAACCCGCAACTACCCGATGCTGAGAGCCGAGCGGCCTATGCTCGTAGGCGCCAAGCGGTCATCGAAATAAACGAAACATATACAGGATGAATTTGAAATCATGGGCATCCTTTTAAACGGTGATTTTACGCATGATTCAGAATATTTAGGGAATATTAATCAACAAATCAATTGATGAAAATGTATTGACCAGGTAAGGTATAACAGTTAACTGGTTTGCTTATTTGCTTACAAGAGCAATATTTTTTTTTAAATTTTCTTTTCCCAAAATTTTCTGACTTACCTATCTATAGAGTCATAGCTTAATAGGATGCCCATGATTTCAAATTCATCCTGTATATTCAAAGCTAAACACCACACCTTCTTAATATCCATTACATGTTGGTGTAACAGGCGTCCTAACGCGGCTGTGTCGCGCTAAAGATAAAGATAGCGAGACACCGTCGCCCGGCATTTGCATTTGCCACACAGAAGGACCACCCTTTTGAGAGCCTATAGCTGCCGGTTTAGGCTGAAAAGTTACTTGAAATAATGTCATCTACGTCGTTTTTAGTAGGACAGAAAGAGATACTTATTGCAAGGTGAGACAAACCACTTGTAGCATTCTTGAACTCAAGTCTTATTTAAAAGGTCTAGGCATATAGGTAGATACTTTAAACTCAAATTTGAGAGCTACTGAATTTTGTTGCGCAATGAATAGTTCGCAAATATCTCAAATACCTAAGTTGGTAGCAGTATTCGGTCGTATGATGATGATCCATCACTAGCTATTTAATGTAATAGGGGAAAGTTGGATAACTTGTACCAGCAGTTTTATCGTACCCCGTGGCTAATTCCTACTTATTGCGTTTATTGTTTTATTCTGGTAACACTAACACAATGCTACCAACATACATAAGGCCCTGTCAGTAAGTCACCTCGCTCCGGTCACTAAACGTAAAAAAAAAAAAAAAAACATTTGTTTCTGACGTTTGAAGTTATTTTCCAGCCAGGCAACCTAAGCCTTTGTACACCGAAGGTAAGCTTCCAGAAATTCGTTGTATTACTAAATTGCATCCATGTTAACGTCCTTTATTTCTGTAGAAAAGAATCGTCGAAATTCTTTGAGGTTATGAAATGACAACGATTTTTTTTTCAAAATATAGCTAGTTCGACAAATTGTACCGGTCGTGGGTTTTGAAATCGTACTTGTATAATGGGTATAGAAAAGCAGCTCTTCTCTTAAATACTGTTTAGCTGATAAATAAAACCTAAAAATATACTTAATAAACATTGATCCGTTAAATACTATACCTAAAGTTTATTTTTTCGATCATTTGGATATAAATTAACACTATTGATTTTTCCTTGATATTTGTGTATTCCGCACTTAAGTACAATTTAGGAACCATATGGTACGATTTAAATAACCGGTCTTTAAATTGTACCGAAAGGCACTTTTTTTTTAAACTTTATTTGTGAAGAATGGGGTTGCTTAAGCTCATTGTGGTCTATGGCGAGTTGAAGTTAAATAATCAAAGTGTGTTCTAAATAAAAAAATACTACAATATGACCAATCGTTTTCTTTCAAACTTGGATCAAAGTTAAGGGGTACGATATCGGCGACTTTCCCCTACAATTCGAATTTGGAACACACACGCTCACGTTGAAAGCCTCTCTTTGCGTGCGTTTTTATTCTGTGGTGTTAGTTTTTAATCATCATCATCATCAGCCTATTGCTGTCCACTGCTGGACACCGGCCTCCCCCATTGCACGCCACTGAGCTCGGTCTTCAGCTGTTTGCATCCAGTTTTTTCCAGCCACGTAGGTATAATAGTTTCAAATGATAAACCTTAATTATAAACTTTCCTAAGTAGATGTTTTTGAAAACGAAAAGTGTACAGATATTTTACAATCAACTCTACATATCTATGACAACTAACAAAATGATATTTGATCATTTATATTCAAAACACCTTTTCAGCGTGTCCTGTTAGGCTTACATTAAAACATTAACAATCTTTAAACAAAAATATGCACAAATTTGCAAGTTTCTAATTAACCGAAAGCCAACGGCGTTTAAAAACCTACCACTGTTGCCAATTCGGTCCATAAATGAAACTTAACTAAATTTAACTAAACTAAAAATATTTCTTGCTTGTTGATTCCACTCGAATTCAAGAAGTCCTTTTATTGGATACCAATACCTATTTCGCCATCCAATATCCGGCAAAAGTTTTGGAGCCCTAGTAAACAAGATATATGTCGTTATATTACTTGTAAATTTTACAACCTGAAATTAATTTGGAGCCCAGTGGAATAGACGAGTTTGACAATATATTTAGATATATATTCAGATATGGGCGTCCATTTAGTGGAATTTGAACTGAGCATCTCCGTGCTTCGGAGGGTACGTTAAAAGTCGGTCCCGGTTGTTGTCATCTAGGCAGCAGTCGTTAAGCCTTGTCAGAGGCCTAGGGCGGCTTGAACAACTCACACCAGGTTGGCCACTAACCATACAATAAGAAGAAGAAGACAATATATTTGAAGCGGAGTGGAATAAATTCTACAAACAAAAGAAGCACGGCTCATTTAGTTAAGTCAAGGTTAGTTCGTGTGCCAACGGAATTAGAACCATTATTTAGTTTGACACGGGGAAATGTGACCCGATTTGCATTTTCGTGCAGCATGAACGCCGTTGATACGGGTATGGTTTTTAAACACTAAAATTTTAATGAATTCGCACAAAATTTACATGCCGCGCTTTTAAGCCGCGCTTTTAAGTGGTGCTGCAATTTTTTAATATATATCATGGTTGTTGCTTTGGATTGTTTGAGGAAATATTTCAACATGATTTTTCAACAAAAGAATCCTTGGTAAAATTAAAAGGAAAACTTTTATTTATTTATTAACCAACTTATACTAACATAATTATATACATATATTATATAAGTTATCTATCCTCCGGTATCCTCTTTCTGTCTATCCTCTGGTAATAGAGCATTGGGTAAGATTTAAGGTTGGCACTCATCTATCAACTCGGCACCCGACCAGCACCTCCTCGTCGGTCGGCATCCACTAACTGAACCGGAAATAAGTGGACCACGCGCTGGCCACGCGGCGTTCACTCGTTGACTACGCGCGGTCCACTGGTTGATCAAATGACGTTTATGGTGTAAAAGCAGCGTCCGCCCGCGGACCACCTGTCGACAACGAGTGGACGCTGACCGACGAGGCGGTGCTGGTCGGGTGCCGAGTTGATAGATGAGTGCCAACCTTTACTCTTACCTTTCTTCACACAACACACATTAATAGGATAAAGATAGCCAACGGATGCCTCAGCACTGGCTAAAAAGATTTGCACCCTAGTAACAAAATACACTGTTTCTATTTCTCATAAATCAAGTGATGATTTGTAATGGAAACAGGAGTGTTTTGCTCCGAGAAATGTAATAAAATTAAAACTTTTAGAACGGACGTTTTATCTATACTTTTGCAACATTTTGACGGCCGCTTGACGAAGTGGTTTGAGCGTAGGCCGTTCGACTCACTGCACCGCATGTGGGTTCGATTCCCGCTAGAGGATAAATTTCGGAAGTGGCCTTTTCGTAATTGCCCTGGTCTGGATGTCACTGGCATCGCTCCCAGTCCATTATATGGTAGCCATAGTACAAGCATTGCTTAGTTTGGGACCATACAGTTGGTGTGTAAGTCTGGCGATATGCGATATTTATTTATTTATACGCTTCGCAATCTTACAATGGCTTTTGCTCGATATTTTTTCATCTCCGTCGCCGGTTTGACGTCCCCCTGAGGCGTCCATCATTACCATCCAATTATTTAAACAAGATGTACATCGGCACGCCAATTTGCATTCGCCAGTAGCGACAGTAATATTCCTTATATTTGGGCACTTATTTAGAAAAAACTGGACGTCCACCTTTGGTACTTTTAGTCAGACGGAAAAGGGTGCTTTCGCAGTTAATTGGTGCGTCCAGATTCTCCTTAGATGCCACAGCCGGGACCGACTTTTTTCGTGCCCTCCGAAGCACGGAGACGCTCAGTTCAAATGCCACTAAATGGTCACCCATCTCTGTCTGACCTTGCCAAGCGTTGCTTAACCCCCGATCGTTTACCGATCAGTGATTGCAACTGGCTATGTGCGCCTCAAAGTCCATAAAAAATTACAATCCTCAAAAATTGGCAGGAAGTAATATAATTTCGCAGTAGCGCCTCCCAGAATCGATGAGGGTAATGACAATGTAATGTCATTACTTGGCCATCGATTGTCATTAAAATTACTGGTTTTGGGCCCCTGTAATGACGGCACGATTATGTAATACAACTGAAACTGAAATCGATGGGAAACAATGGTCCAGTGTGCTCTTGAATTGAGGATATTAATGACTGGTTTGTGTTGAATTGGCAATTCATACGTCCTGTCATTTTATCTTTAATTGAGTTTATTAATATCAGAGAATATCTATACCATACTAGAAAGATGGATAGTAGGTTATCTTCATAGAAACGCACTGCGCGCAGCTTGTTTGTGTGCAACATGCGTATCTATGCGTCGCGCACGCACACTCAAACATCACATGCATTGTTTCGCACTGATAATCGGGTTTAGTTTTGGTTTGAGTGTGCGTGCGCGACTCATAGATACGCATGGCGCACACATACCTACAAAGCCGCGCGCGGTGCGTGTCTATGAAGATAACTTACTACCCATTTTTCTACTATACTTAGAAAAATGTGAATTCATAAAATTAAATAAACGGAATATTCTTTTTCTTCTTCTTTTCGTATGGTTAGTGGCCAACCTGGTGTAGAGTTGTTGAAGCCGTCTTAAGCCGACAACAACCGGGACTGACTTAGTTCGAATGCCACTAAATGGTCAGCCAACTTTGAATGATCATGTCAAAAGTTGCTTAACCTCTGATCGTTTACCGATCAGTGATTGCAGCTGGCTATGACACGTTAGCGTGGTTGGCGCGGTGGCGCCTTTCACGCTGCAGGCCGTAGGTTCGATTCCTACCCGGGACATGCATTTGTATGCATGAACATGTCTGTATGTCCCGAGTCTGGGTGTATATGTATATTAAGTATGTATTTACAAACAAAAAAGTAGTATATGTAGTAATATCAGTTATCTGGTTTCCATAGTACAAGCTCTGCTTAGTTTGGGATCAAGTAGCCTTGTGTAAAAAATGTCCCAGGATATTATTATTATTATGAGCGTTATGGCTATGGAATATTATTTATGTAAGCCAACAAATCTTGAATAGTCAGAATCTACCAGAAGACTAAGCCATACTCTCCCACTACTGTTACTCCTGTAAGCCAGGATCATTGTCCAACGATGACGCCGAGGTTTGACCCTCGACGAGTCCCAGAAAAAAGATAAGTTGTCTTGGA
Organism: Drymonia ruficornis; assembly: GCA_947859195.1. Taxonomy (NCBI): domain Eukaryota; kingdom Metazoa; phylum Arthropoda; class Insecta; order Lepidoptera; family Notodontidae; genus Drymonia; species Drymonia ruficornis. Next base: position 4,768,802 of record OX401927.1, read on the forward strand.
GCCCGCACGAATGTAAGTTAGAAGAGTTGGAAGATTATCCACTTCCCTCCGTTACAACGCAGGACATAAAAATAACAGTACCTATAGGTACTATAGGTAGGTAGGCTATAGGTGCCTATAGGCAACACTGGTAGATCAACCGGCTGTGACGAAAATCGATTTATACCTACCATCATAGATTTATAAAAGTTTCGCGCGTGCGCTTTAACTAGATACCGCCCTACTAATAAAAATCATTTCCAGAAATGAGGCAACTTATTTTCGATGCGGCCTGTCAGTTTCATACAATGGTTGCTGTCAGATGTACTGAAGCACTCAAAAATTTGCGTGGTATCAGTTGCCGCATTTTATTAGTGCGCATGCTCCATCTAGTTGGAGCCCCCTGGCGGAAACTAAAATTAATCTATGCCTACCATAAATTTTCGCCTATGTGATGCAACCACCGCCATTATTTTTATAGGGGTTTGATAGCCGTATGTCCCCGGCTTAATAGTGTGTGTATCCAACAGTTAGCAAGCAATAGTTTATGGTAATGAATTATAGGTAATTTTGTTACCTTCAGTATTCAAATTCATCATATTTTCGGCATCTTTTCGATTCCATCGGCTACCTCACTCCGATTTCAAATAATCACTCATAATCACCCTCCATCACTTTTAGCACCCAATTTTCGCACCTTCCGCACATAACGCCCTGTAATTCGGCATAATTAGCTACAAATAAGAGCTTAAACGGCCCTTAAGTGTTGCACAAAAAATAAAATTTGAAGAAAGTAAGAGCATACGAAATTCGGAGCAAATTTTGACAATATTACGTTTGCTGTTGGTGAACATTTTTTTTAGTTTTACGTGTATGGAACGATGGGTTTTTTGATGGCAAAGGTAAAGTTGCAGGAATTAGCCCGCGGCAATGTGCCGTCGGCCAGTAGTCGGTTGTCAACTAAACGTAGTGATTGTCAATTGCTAAAACACAGTGTTAAGCCCAATTTGGCTGATTTTGCGATGTTAGTTACGAGGTACTGGTCAAAATGCCTGAAGCTGAAATGCTGTGTTAAAATTATGCTTAATTTTCACACTGATTATGTTCCATTTGGCACATTTGTGATGGCTTCGATATTACGATATACGATTCATTAGCAAAAAAATTTACATTGAAGTGTCTGTGTGTAATGACAAAATAGCAGCTTTTTACTCTATGCATATGAAAGTATATACGTTACTAATAACTTTTATTTTTGTCTGTCTGTCTGTCTGGATGTTTGTTCCGGCTAATTTCCGAATCGGCTGGACCGAGTTTGGCGGAACTTTCACTGGCAGATAGCTGATGTTATAAGGGGTAACTTAAGCTGTTTTTATTTTAGAAAAATAATTAGGGATCCGCGCAAAAAGAAATCACGGGGGCGTAGTTGCAAGTAATCTTTTTCAAAAATTTACGCGTACGAAGTCGCGGACACAGCTAGTAAATAAATATATATTTAACAAAAAAAGTCGAAAATGGGTGGCGTTATCACTACCTATCCTATCCTTTGTATGTATAGAATATAATTGATGTATAGATAACTGTTTGTTTTTTCAAGTGGTGAAATACTATTATTATAAAGAGTTTTCTATCTATCTATCTAGCTATACAAAGAACCCATTCGCTCCAGCATCCGATTATCAACGATTTCTTCAGATCACCCGACGTGGGAATGGTGGGAAGGTGATTAGCACATGCAAAGATAAATTTGCGTAGACGCCGCGATTAACCGGCGGCAATATCAAAGAGTACATACTTTTGGCTGGCGTAATTCAGGAGAAACTAGCGACCTTTGGTGGGGTGGCGATTAAAGAAAAGAAAGAAAGAAACATTTATTCGACACACTCGCAACACATAGACAGAAGAAACAGAAAAAAAGGGGTCAACGCGAACTGTGCCGAAAAGGTATTAGGCTCAGCATGTGCTGGGGGGGTACGAGACTCCACCAGCGCACAGCGCACCAGTGGATTTAGAACTCGGTGTGGGACACAACAGCGAGTTCTTCAACCACCAGGGCACCGCCGAGTCGCTGCTCGGGATACACGGCGACACTCGACACTCAGTGTATCTCAGTGTACCGACACCGCCACTACAACTGTAACAAGGTGTCGCGGTGGTGTACACACGCAGACACTCGATGTATACACTTTAATCTGTGGTAAACGATGTTGGTGGCAAACGATGTTGGTGGCAAATTTACTTTTACTATTGTATTTAAGTAGTTTTATAATACTCTCTTTTGTCACTGTTTGTCTTCCCCAATAAATAATAAAAAAATAAAAAATATACCTATTCTTTATATGCCCACGCCCCGAGCAAGCACACCCGATCAATCACATATGACATTTCGTGTATGTAGTAATACTCGCTTGGTGGTACCTACCATAGATAATTGTATCTACCATCTGTTGTGATACCTATTTTTTTATGTGTCTAAGGTAGCTTAGAAGCGTACGGCCTGCCTAATCTTAAGTAGTTACCGTAGCCTCTAGATGCTTGCAATACCGTTAGAAACGCAACTGTAATAGCTACTTTAAGCTATTTTGACAGAGGGTGGTACTACCGCGTTCGAGTCAACCTATATATGAGCCCATATGTAATTCCACAACGCCCGCCTCGCTACCGCTCATGCCTCGCGTACCGTAACGTTAGTTAAACATAGATTAAAAAGCGAGGCGCTCACGGTTTAATGTGTAACATTGTAGTTAATAGAAGCACCGCTGCTCACTCCCACGCTGGCAGACACCGTGACGATTAAATACATAAGTACCTAAAGTCTTTTTTATTTTATTTAATCTTACAGTATGTACTTACATACAATAAGAATGTTATATCTATTTCATTTGAAGACCGCTTGGCGTATTGCTTCGAGCATAGGCCGCTCGGCTCACTGCATCGGGCGGTTGCGGGTTCGATTCCCGCCAGAGGCAAATTTTGTAAACAACCTTTTCGTAATTTGACCTGGTCTGAGGGGCTAGCCAAGTGGCATGAATGCTAATCGAATAGAATAGACTTCACAATCAGAACAACAACACGAAGTTGCTATGTAGATCACGTGACTTATGTCATTTACATATATGAAGCGTAGCGATTTGAACGAACGCTTGTAGACGTCAACCACTTGTCTTCACACGGCCACAAGTGTGTGAAGGCCCTTCTGGGTGTCACTGGGATCGCCCCCAGTCCATTGTATGGTAGCCATAGTACAAGCGTTGCTTAGTTTGGGACCATACAGTTGGTGTGTTAGTCTGGCGATATTTATTTTTTGTTGGGACTAGGCCCGCCACACACTCCCACCACGATTACTCCTATAAGCCAGGATCGACAGTGGTGTCGCAATGATAACGCCGAGGTTTGACCCTCGATTAGTCCCGGGAAAAGCTAAATTGTATTAAAACCTGCATGAATTTAATCAAAGAAAAAATAGGAGGAGTTGGAAGATCACTGCCCTCCAATGTAAGAGACAAAAAAAAACTGTTAGGCACTAATTAGAAACCAAAAATATAAATATAACGTCACGACTTTTATTCCCATTCGGGGGTAGTCAGAGGCTTGAGTGGCCATACACCACCACATTGTGGAGGTATTAAGCCAACTCAAAGCCCACGTTTCACCAGATAGTCAGAACCCAACGTGACAGGTAGTGAACCTTGTCGCCGTGTATACAGGAACTGACTATTACCTAATCCCGAGGGATAGGTAGGTTTCCTCACGATGTTTTCCCTCACCGTAAGCGAACTGTAAATTATGCACATAGATGAAAATTCATCCATTGGTGCATGCCCCACCGGGGAAACCACTAAATAGAAACCAATCAGACCACAACCAGATGGATTCTATCAGTTTTATCCTAATACTAGCTTTTGCCCGCGACTTCGTCCGCGTAGACTTCAAAATAAAAAAAACCGGGCAAGTGACTTAAGACTTTTTAGTACTTTTTAGTGCGCCAGGGTTTTTTAAGTCAGTATTTGCTTTTTTATAAAAATAATTTTATTTCACGATTTTTATTGGAGCCATACAAACTTTATCACGGTACCTAATTCGGTGAATGCGTGTTTTGGTAGGTAGGTATATAGAGAAACCCAGAAGGCGGCCCCCGTGAACAAAGGGAAGCGGTCCACACCGGCACCGGCACCCGCACCGCGATCGGCAGAGAAGGAGAAAGTTATGGACATCTCTTAATGGATCAGGTGCTCCAAATACTGCAAACCAACGCAAACCATTCCGCAACGGCCCAGGACCTTTTGTTTCAGACCCTGGCGGAGTGGTCCATCGGATTGGCTGTGGTCGCGGAGCCTTACTGGGTCCCTCCCTCACCTAAGTGGGCGGGAGACTTGGACGGCCTGGTGGCCATAATAACGGACACGACAAACGGCGGCCCGATACTCGGAAGTGTCGAGAGGGGCCGCGGTTACGTTGCCGCCAGTGTGGGCAACATCTCGGTCGTCGGGATTTATTTCTCGCCAAACCGACACCTGGCGGAGTTTGAGGCCTTTGTGGCCCAGCTCAGCGCCCTCTTGGACAGTCTTCATCCCCGTCCCGTGATAGTCCTCGGGGACTTTAATGCAAAGTCCCCAGCGTGGGGCTCACCAACTGCCGACGCGAGGGGTGAAGTACTCGAAGAGTGGGCGATTGAGAGAGGACTGGTCGTCCTGAATAGGGGCACGGCCTATACGTGCGTTCGGCAGGCGGGGGGGTCCATAGTGGACATCTCCTTTGCCAGCCCCAGCATAGCGCGTCGGGTTCGAGATTGGCACGTCGTCGAGGGAGCGGAGACGCTGTCGGATCACCGCTATATCCGGTTCAGCGTTACCGCTCAGACCTCCGACGTGCCCGCACAATCTGTCTTGGTTGACCCTAATCCGCGATGGACCCTGGGCCGCCTGGACTACGAGCTCTTGCTCGAAGCTGCAGAGGTCCAAGCTTGGATACCGCCGCCGCGTGACAACAACATCCAGCAGGAAGCAGAGTGGCTACGCTCTGCTTTGATCGCCATCTGCGATGCGGCGATGCCACGCATGCGGCCTAATGACAGGTCGCGGAGACGACAGGTGTACTGGTGGTCGCGCGACCTCGCGCAGTTGCGCAGGGCTTGCATAGCCGCGCGCCGCCAGTACACCCGCCATCGGAGAAGACGCCGGCTCACCCAATACTCGGCAACGAGGGAGGCTGAGCTGTACGAGGCCTACAGATCGGCAAAAAGGACTCTTCAGGAGGCCATAAAACGGGCTAAGGTGAGGGCTCGGGAGGAGCTCCTGGCCATCTTGGACGGTGACCCATGGGGACGCCCGTACAGGATGGTCAGGGGCAAGCTCCGCCCCTGGGCCCCGCCCCTGACTAGGACCTTACAGCCCCAAACACTGGACGTGACTTTGAGTGCCCTGTTTCCTGACGGAACAGTGCGCACTCTCCCGGATTTGACACCTGGACTCGACTCCCTGGATCATGACGTAGGCGCCCCCGAGATCACGGAGCTGGAGCTCGAGGTGGCAATCACCAAGATGAAGAAGAAAAACGTGGCCCCAGGACCCGACGGCGTCCCTGGTCGCGTTCTGGCCGCGACCCTTGGGGCTCTGGGGCCCCGTTACACGGCGTTCCTTAATGAATGCCTACGGACTGGACATTTCCCGTCCAACTGGAAGACCGGGAAACTAATCCTCTTAAGGAAGGACGGGCGTCCGGCGGACTCACCTTCGGCCTACCGTCCGATCGTCCTTCTCGACGAGGCGGGCAAGCTCTTTGAGCGGATAATTGCCAATCGCCTCGTCGAGCACTTGACGGTAACAGGTCCGGATCTGAGTCCAAACCAGTTTGGGTTCCGTCGTGGAAGATCCACCATTGACGCGGTGAAGAGGGTGCGAGGAATAGTGGAGGAAGCGGTGTCCCGGGGAGAGGTGATATTGGCGGTGTCAATAGACATCGCCAATGCGTTCAACTCCCTCCCCTGGGATGCAATCTTGGCGGCCTTGAACTACCACCGGTTCCCATCCTACCTGCGACGGCTAGTAGCAAACTACCTCTCGGAGAGGCATATTACGTACCCGAGTCACGCGGAGTGGTGCCAGAGGGATGTCGGGTGCGGTGTTCCGCAGGGGTCGGTCCTAGGACCACTCCTGTGGAACATCGCGTACGACTGGGTCCTCCGCGGTTCGCTGCTTCCTGGCGTCTCTCTGACGTGTTACGCCGATGACACCCTGGTAACCGCGAGGGGCAAGACTTATCGCCAGGCTTCCATACGGGCTACAGCGGGTGTGGCACTGGTAGTCGGGCGTATAAGGAGACTGGGCCTAAACGTGGCCCTCAATAAGACCGAGGCGGTGGCCTTCCATGGCCCGCGGAATAAGCCGCCCGCTGACCTGCATATTGTGGTAGGGGGCGTGCGCATCAATGTGGGAGCAACACTCAAATACCTGGGGTTACTCCTGGACAGCAGATGGACGTTCCGTTCCCACTTTGAGGCGCTCGCTCCCAAATTGACGAGGACAGTCGCCGCATTGTCGTCCATTCTCCCCAACTTGGGGGGACCGGACACTTCATGCAGGCGACTCTACACAGGCGTCGTGCGATCCCAGGCCCTTTACGGGGCCCCGATATGGGCCGAAGCCTTACCCGCCCAGAATGCCGCGCTCCTGAGGAGGCCTCAGAGAGCGATGGCGGTAAGAGTGGCCCGGGGGTATCGCACGGTAGGGTTTGAGGCGGCAACACTGCTGGCGGGAACGCCTCCTTGGCAGTTAGAGGCGAAAGCCCTGCACCGCCTGTACCAGTGGCGCACAGACCAGCTCAGTCAGGGACACGCTGTGGACCTGCTGGTGCTGATGAGGAAAAAGGCGGAGGCGCAAGCCGCCGTAGTAGAAGAGTGGGGCGAGCAGCTAGCTCACCCAAGCGCCGGAGTCAACACCATCGCCGCCATAATGCCTGTCTTCAGGGAGTGGTTGGAGCGTCGACATGGTGCCCTCACGTTTCGACTGACGCAGATACTGTCCGGACATGGTTGTTTCGGGCGGTATCTGCGTCGGATCGGACGCGAAGAAGAGGAGGGATGCCACCACTGCGCTGCCCCCCAGGACACGGCCATGCACACCCTGCAGGCGTGCCCAGCTTGGGATGAGGCGAGAGGCGAGCTGATCGCCTCGATCGGAGTGCAGGCGCTCTCGCTGCCGGCTGTGTTTGCAAGCATGGTCGGGAGCGAGAGCGCCTGGGAGGCGGTAGCCTCTTTTGCGGAGGCCGTAATGGCCTCCAAGGAGACGGCCGAGAGGGAGAGGGAAGCAACGTCTACGCTCCCCTCCCGTCGCAGACGCCCAGGGCGTCGGCGCGCGGCCCACTTGAGGGACGACCTACGACCACCGTAGGGCGTGGCCTGCGGGCGGCGGGGAGGGCAACCCGTCGTCTGACCAGCAACAGGCCGTGGAGGTAGAAGGGCGCGCTAGTATCCGGCGCGCCCGTCCCAGTGGAGGATGGGAGCAAGGCTCCCATAAAGAAGGGGACTGCTGTGGCGGTCCAGGCCCCGTCGGCATCACAGATGATATGCGAGAGCGAGTTGCCTGTGATGCCGACACTCAGGGCTGAGAAGGGATACCGGTGTGGTTTTAGTGGGTAGGACGGGCGGCACTTTAAGCCGCCTGGGAGCCCCACATATCCGCCTGAGCTTGCCCTAGCTCAGGCGGAATGCGTAAATGCATTTCCACATCGACAAAAAAAAAAAAAAAAAAAAAGGTAGGTATATAGAGCCAAAATCCCAAATCCCCCTCCCCTTCTCCACCCCTTTTCCTCCCCTCTCTTCCTTCTGCTCCCTCCCCATCCATTTCCCTTTCCTTTTCCCCTCCCCCTTCCACTTCCCCCTACCTTACGTCTTCCCCTTCCTCCCTCACCTACCCTATGCATACTAAGTTTCAAGTCAATCGGGTACAAACATATTTTCCTGCCGTACTTTCTACCTTTAGTTTCCCCCTTTTGGGTGTTGATTTACGAAATGATTTTTTATGGGATCAAACTGAAGTAGTATCTACCATATTCAGCTCAGCTTATACCCCAATTATTTAAAATGAATAATCATAACTAATCTCGAGATATGGATGACTAAACATTCGCTGACCCCGCTCTCCCCTTTTCCTTCAAAATATCAAAAACGCTGAAACCTCAGTCTGATTATTTAAAATGAACAATCATAACCAATTTCGAGATATGGATGACTAAACATTCGCTGACCCCGCTCTCCCCTTTTCCTTCAAAATATTGAAAACGCCGAAACCCCAGTTTGATTATTTAAAATGAACAATTATAACCAATTTCGAGATATGGATGACTAAACATTCGCTGACCCCGCTCTCCCCTTTTCCTTCAAAATATTAAAAACGCTGAAACCCCAGTCTGATTATTTAAAATGAACAATCATAACCAATTTCGAGATATGGATGACTAAACATTCGCTGACCCCGCTCTCCCCTTTTCCTTCAAAATATTAAAAACGCTGAAACCCCAGTCTGATTATTTAAAATGAACAATCATAACCAATTTCGAGATATGGATGACTAAACATTCGCTGACCCCGCTCTCCCCTTTTTCTTCAAAATATTAAAAAAGCTGAAACCCCAGTCTGATTATTTAAAATGAACAATCATAACCAATTTTGAGATATGGATGACTAAACATTCGCTGACCCCGCTCTCCCCTTTTCCTTCAAAATATTAAAAACGCTGAAACCCCAGTCTGATTATTTAAAATGAACAATCATAACCAATTTCGAGATATGGATGACTAAACATTCGCTGACCCCACTCTCCCCTTTTCCTTCAAAATATTAAAAACGCTGAAACCCCAGTATGATTATTTAATATGAACAATCATAACCAATTTCGAGATATGGATGACTAAAAATTCGCTGACCCCGCTCTCCCCTTTTCCTTCAAAATATTAAAAATGCCGAAACCCCAATTTGATTATTTAAAATGAACAATCATAACCAATTTCGAGATATGGATGACTAAACATTCGCTGACCCCGCTCTCCCCTTTTCCTTCAAAATATTAAAAACGCTGAAACCCCAGTCTGATTATTTAAAATGAACAATCATAACCAATTTTGAGATATGGATGACTAAACATGCGCTGACCCCGCTCTCCCCTTTCTCGTCAAAATGATTAAAAATACGGAAACCCCAGTCTGATCAATTCAAATAAGCAATCATAACCAATATCGAGATATGGATGACTTATTAAAACATCCCTTGACCCCGTTTTCCCCTTTCCCGTCAAAATAACAAAACTCGACCACCCCTATACAAACTTTCACTCCACATTTCACCCCTTAGGGGTTGAATTTCCAAAAACACGAAAGAAATCTAAACACAAACTTTCATTCCCCTATTTTACCCCCTTAGGGGTTGAATTTTCAAAAACCCTGAAATTACTCTTTTTTATTTTTGTTAAGACACCTAATCACCAATTTAAGTAAGTCTAACTTCAAAAATGACGGAACTTCCATACAAACTTTTATCCCCTATTTTACCCCCTTAGGGGTCGAATTTTCAAAAACCCTGAAACCCATATTTTTTTATTTTTCAAAAGACACCTAATCAGCAATTTTCATAATTCTAACTTCAAAAATGACGAACTTCCATACAAACTTTCATCCCTTATTTTACCCCCTTAGGGGTTGAATTTCAAAAAACCCTTTCTTAGTACACCTCTACACATCAAGACAAACCCACCCTCCAAATTTCAAGTCTCTACGATCAGCGGTTTAGGCTGTGCGTTGTCTGTCAGTCAGTCAGTCAGTCAGTCAGTCAGTCAATCAGGACTTTGATTCTTATATATTTAGATTGGGACCACAGGATTCCGTGGGAAATCCCCCTCGCATCAAGAGGATGTGCATAATATAATGGCAATATGCTCGCAAATATCCCACTAATATTATAAATGTGAAATGAACTATCAAATAAAGCAAGCTATTTGAAGTTTAAATTAATTTAAAAATTTCGTGAATAAGCGATTACACGCGGATATCGAGAATAACTGCGTGGTAACACGCACTGATATGGTAAGTGTTACAGTTAACTTATTTATTTAACTTTAGGGAAAAGGCGGTTATAGTTATAAGTTCAAGAATTTGATTGTTTCTTCATCTTATCTACATGGTAATAAATATGAACGCGCGTTGATGTCTTTTCTTAACTACTAATAAAAGTCTGGAAAGATAATGGAATAGTTTTTTTGTGATATTTATTTCTTCGATATTTTGCCTATAATTGTGTCTGAAAATATAATCCTATTGTCATTTGTCTGAATATATTTAAAATTTTCTTCAAAACTTTTAATGCGAGTGATAAGCAGAGAAAATAAATACTGCTGAGTATGAGCAAATCCTATATAAAATAAAATATTAACGTGACGAATTATGTTAAGCCGTAATTTGACTACAACATTATTGGCAGTAATATCTAGAAAGGTATGCGTATGCACATATACTTAGTAATATTAATGATATTCTTGATTAATATCAAGAAAATCTGAAAATGTATGTATCTTTCGATGAAAGGTAGAGACATGGGGTAGAGATGCATAAAACAAAACAACTCACCTTAATTCCCAAAGCAAAGAATACTTGCCGTTCTAAATTTTACTATAGTCCATAATTTATTCAAAACATAAAACACTTCTAAATTCAAAACAGTCCAATAAAAAAAGAAAACCTTTTACACATTCCAAACTTGAAAATTTAAATAATTCTAAACTGTCACTGGCACAAAAATAAAATCGCGTTCCGAATTCGAAAATTTCCGTTTGAAGCTTTGCGTAAGCTCGCTGCGACGCGCCGAGCGCTTGTAACTGACCGGAGCGTGTCCTTTGCCCCGCCTACCGCGGAACGGAACGGAGGGGATACACCTCTTAGCGTCTTCACACTTCCCTCACACCTATTAGAAAGACCAGCCTCCATTGACCCTCCCACCCCCTCTTACTCTGAGCATAACAATACACACCCCACGAAAGTTCACCAAGTCTTAAAGCTCTCTGTATATTTGACGAAGCTCATAACGGATTAATATACGGCTTTGGGAGTTTGGACTTTATGTAGTGGTGATAAGGGTGGTGATTGTGTCTGGTATGCTCTGGGCGGAGATAGCACTCTTGAATAGATAACGTTGCATATAGATGTTGAGTGTAGGTATGGTTACGAAACTAGTAGAGTTTATGTGGTGATATTTTTAAATGAAGTTCGAGATATGTAGAGCTTTACCCATTTTCTTTTATAATGTCTTATTGGGTGTTCTAGTGAAAATGTTAATAATGGTAAAATGTGTTACTAATAATAATACCTATTATGCTCTATAAGTAAGAAGGTATGTAAAATAAATCATCGAAACTCAAAGTTAGATGTAACTCTACCAAATTTAAAAACATACTATGTACATGTATAGCTCCAATAGAAATATAAGTTTAACATTAATAAACAAAGAAAAATGGAGCTCTTATTTTAATAGAAAACAATAGATTTGTTAACTTATTACTAAACATCAATTTAAAATTTAAATAAAAATAAACGACTCTACCTAGATAGAAAGTATACAAGGAGTTTTTATAAGGGAAAAATGATAATTTATTATTTTATTCAGATAGCGAAAGAAAATGAATGCACCCTAGAATAGAGACTTTATACGCCATAAATAGAGATAATTTGAAACACTAGACACACAGGACGTATGCTCATGTGTTATGTAGAGACGGCAGCGTAACGACTGTCCGTGCGTAAATACCGTGACCAATGTCGCCTGTGTCCTGTCATATTGGGCTAGCGTCCCAAATCACAAGTTATAGCGGGATATTGTCATTTAGAACAAAACCCACCACATCATTTATACAGGGTGAAATCGAAATCGTGGGCAATATTTTAAAATATGACTCACCATATGATTCAGAATATTTTGGGGAAACAAATAAAAAAATCTATTGATAAAAAAATATTGCTCGGGTAAGCAAATAAGCAAACCATTTAACTGTTATAGGTACCTTACCTGGGTAATAATTTTTTATCAATTGATTTGTTGATTAATATTCCCTAAATATTCTGAATCATGTGTAGAAACGCCATTTTATATATTGCCTACGATTTCGATTTCACCCAGTATTTCTAGAATGGTATTTTAATGGTTTCTGGTATATAATACTACTCCACCAAGCCAACGAGACTCGGGTATAAATATCAAATGGTAATAAGTCAATGATACCGCGGTCAGTCGTAGTGAGCCTGGGCCAATGCCAAGGCACTCCTTTGGCTGCCACTACGTGGTGGACGGACCGCGGAACTATTGACTTATCATTTGATATTTATACCCGAGTGTCTAGTTGGCTTGGTGGTGTCGTATCTCATAACATGCACCACACACGTCATGACAGACAGTCGGGCGTGTCCCATGACGCGGCCAACCGGCAATTAGACGTTTACACTCGATAAATAAATGTAACGATACAAATTACAGACGATCACGTACCAAGATAACGCTGTAATAATTTTCACTGGGAAACACTTTTAACTACTGCTTTTAAACTAACGTACCTATAGGTTTAAACTCACCTAACTAACTAAACTATTCTAGAAAACCTTGCAAGTGTCGTACATATGTAGGTACGGCAAGACAGAGATTTGACACGTAACTTATCACTCAACTTCAAAGGAAATCACGTCGATGTCACGTCACACTGATCTTCTTCTTCCTAGCCTTATCCCATGATGAGGGGTCGGCTTTCAGTCTACCCTGATTTGGCTGATCACCGATATTTACACGGAGCGATTGCCATCTGCCCTCCGAGACCCAACTAGTGGGACTATCGGCAACCCGAGTGTAAGACCATTTTTGACAGATTTTTCAGGCTTCTGACTGCCTGTAACGACTTTCAAAGATCTTCAAATGACACCCGGGACCGCCAGCTTAACGTGCCCTCCGAAGCACGTCACACTGATGCACAGCTTCATATATTTGCGTTGCGAGTGTGTCACGTCGTTTAGCCTGAATACAAATAATGCGTGGGTATTAGAGTTGCGTCATAGTACAGCACTAGAGTGTTGTGCACTGCTGTGTAACGACAAGACAGTGTTCTGCCCCCTCGTTTCGATAACTCTACATTTAACCTGATTGGTGTCTCTATTCGATGACAGTAGGTACAATATAGAAACAAGAATATAAGGGTACGTACCTAGACATGCTAGACTTACCTAAAACCGGATGATAAACACCAGTAAAAGTATGTAAGTAGCCCAAAATTAACCGAAATTAATATAGCGTAATTCCCAGGTGCAAGTAATTAGGGCACCAAAGTGTTTGCGCGCGTATGTCGGTGCCGCTCTATCTCGGGAACAATCTGCGTTTGTGGCCACCCTCAAATTATGGGGGAATTACTGGACATCGTGTGAGGGAGACTTTAAAACTTGGGACTTGGTATGAAAAATGTCAACAAATAAAAATTATCTACATGATTTTTATGTGTTTTGACACACATATTATTAGCATGATAGGTTCATGCGGGACAGAAATCGAACAGAACAGAATCGGAACAGAATCGCTCCGTGTAGATATCGGTAATCAGCCAAATCGGGGTAGGTTAGACTACCCTAATAATGGGATAAGGCTAGGAAAGAAGATGCGTAATAGTTTTTTATTAATTAGTTAACGGATATTTAAAAAGCAAAACACTAGATATAAAAACTTAATGAATTAGGCTGGATTGCGTGCCTAATAACCTGGACACACATACATACACTCGAAAACATAACACTCCTTCCGGGGCAGTGGGGTAAAAAATAAGATAGATTTTTAAAAATACAAATTGCCTTTTTCCTTTGAAATTTGATATTTCACTGGATAAGCGATAACAGTAGCTATAATTGAAATCTTTTTTTTATTAAAAAAAATTTTTTTTTTTTGAAGTTTTTAAAAATAATACCCAACTCCACATATTACGTGTACCCTTATGTAGTCGTCGCAAGCATCTGCCTTCCGTCTCGATGTAGCAATTACAAACAGAACGTAACAAGAAACCATAGCCATTTCAACAACTTTCTTTTCGCCAAAACCACGGACACATTGACGTTAAAAAATATTATTAAAAAAATGAATTACGATCATTTTATGTTTTAACTTCAAATTGCTTTTTTTACTTACGAAATTATTTTTCGTAATTGAAATAAATAATTAAACATGTTTAAAAATAATATCGTTTCTTCTAAAAAAAAACAACAAAAACAAAATCATCTTTAATTCATAAACAAACAATTCCCACTAATTAAAAGCATAATCTTGCACATAAAACTACTCACTTACGACCTTATTCATTTACCACCCAACTAGAATACGAGAGAGAGACGAATGATACAGAAACGCTCGCGCATAAGAGAGACGAGTATACTTCTCTCGCGGTCGCTGCTAAAAAGGCGTAACCAAATAGATACAAGACTCTCATCCAACGTGTTTTTATTCCGATGCGTTACGGTCGAATAGAAAAAGGTCGCTAATGGACTCGCTATTTATAATGAGATAATGATTGTAACTGATTTTTCTCGTCAGTTGTTTAAAACGATAATTAGTTTTTATTAGTTTTTGTGTATTTTACCTTAATAATGGATTACTAAGAACTAATAGCCGATTGATTTAGCACGCGCCTTGCGTGATTAAGGTCCCGGGTTCAAAAATGGGATCAGCTCGCATCACACATCTGGATTTTTCGAAATCTGTCACTTGCTACCTATGAAGGAAAATAGGTATCGTGATGAAACCTGTGGGGTTAATACCGTCACAAAGATGAATTGCGGCAATTCTGCTAAAGCAATTCATTTTTCCAAACCTCCAGCAGAATCCCCTAAATTTCCGTGAAACTGTCACGAATGGCGTAAAATGTGTCAGTATTCTACAGAAATTTAGCGGAATTGCTAAGGATTCCTCAGAAAATCGGAATAATGAATTGCAATGCAATTCATTAGCACTATTGCATAAGGACCGTATTAGGTCCGCTGCACGTCTTAGACAATCTAATTAGGTCATTTTCAAAAGACATGTGAAATCCACCAACCCGCCTGCGCCAGGGTGGTGGATTAAGGCCTGAATCCCCCTCGTAACCTCCCCCCACTCCTCCTAAATTTATGGATATATATTTTTGTGGTATCCATGTTTACTTAATAGACTGAATTAACAATTATGAAAAATACTAGCTGTGCCCGCGGCTTCGCCCGCGTGGAAATTGATGTTTATGATTAGTCTGTCTTATTCCAGAGCCTACACTATCTGCGTTACACATTATAATCAGTTTAGTAGTTATGGAGATACCGACGTGGCAACAAACATTCACACATACAGACACATACACTTATTTAGCTTTTGCCGCGACTTCGTCGGCGCAAAATTTAAATTGCAAAAAAACGGACTCAATCCCATATCCCAGATCCCGTTTCCTGGATCTCGTTTCCCGGATCCCGTATCTCTGATCCCGGATCCCGGATATCGTATCTAGGATCTCGTTTCCCGGATCCCGGATTGCGTTTGCCGGATCCCGTATCCCGAATCCCGCATCCCTCATCCCATTTATGGTAATGTTCCAAGCACTATGTCGAAGTTAAAGCAAATGAACATAAACACGGTGTATATCACGTATCCCAAAACCGACTTGTATTTTTAAGAAGACATCTAAACACCAATTTTCATACTTAATTCTAACTTCAAAAATGACGAACTCCCATACAAACTTTCATCCCCTATTCTACCACCTTTGGGGTTGAATTTTCATACACCCTGTAATTATTATTATTTTTATTTAAAGAAACCAAAACAATTATTAACTATCAAAAATGACTTACTTTCATCCCCCATTTAAACCCCTTAGAGGTTGAATTTTCAAAAACGCTGAAATTACTAATTTTTATTTTTTAAAAGACACCTAATCACAAATTTTCATAATTCTAACTTGAAAAATGACGAACTTGCATACAAAGTTTCATCCCTTATTTAACCCCCTTAGGGGATGAATTTTCAAAAACCCTGAAATTATTTTTTTACATATATAAAAAGAAACCTAAACACCAATTTTCACAATTCTAACTTCAAAACTGACAAACATCCATGCAAAATAACATTCAAAACTTTCATCCCCTATTTTACCCCCTTAGGGTTGAATTTTCAAAAACGCTGAAATTACTAATTTTTATTTTTTAAAAGACACCTAATCACAAATTTTCATAATTCTAACTTCAAAAATGACGAACCTACATACAAACTTTCATCCCCTATTTAACCATCTTAGGGGTTGAAATTTATAGGTATGATTAGCCTATGTCTCCTTCCAGAGTTTACACTATCTACGTTTTAAATTTCATTAAAATCAGTGCCGTAATTATGGAGATACGTGGGAACAAACATTCACACACACACACACAGTTACTTTCGCATTTATAATATTAGTAGGATAGGATTAGTAGGATAGGAAGTAGGATTGCTGCATTATAAACAAAAATACCATAAAAAAACTTCTGATTTCCTAGAACATGTCACCTTTTTTCCGGTACCACGTGCTTAAAAATTACACATTAGTGCACAACACACCTTTTCTTACCGGTTCCGTACTAATTGATTATAAATGACGCTCTCTGATAACTTGGCTGCTTTTTTAACAATGATAGTTATGCCTTTTTTGTGCCGTTATTTCGTAGTCACCTGAGGGTAGAATGATGAGTGTTTGTCGTCCAGCTAAATAGGTGGGCCCACCATACACCTAAGGGCGTCCATAAATTACGTGAGGTGATTTTTGAGATTTTTGACCCCCCTTCCCCCCTTGGTGAGATTTCGTAAGATTTTGCTCGACCCTCTCCCTCCCCCTCTAATCTCACGTGAGATTTTTCAAAAGCTATATTCTAGAGGAGAAACATGTTTTACTTAATTTGACCCAGTTTTCATGGAATTTTATACTGTTTCTTGCGGTAAAAAAAATTACGTGAGATTTGCCGAGACCCCCCCTCACCCCCACGTGAGATTTTGCTGGACCCCCTCCCCCCAAATGCCTCACGTAATTGATGGACGCCCCCTAACCTACCTATAATAATAATAATTAAGCTTTATTTAATTCATACAGATCCATTGTTTCATATTAAATTAAATCCATGTCCATCATTATTCAATTCATATTAAATGTTAGAAATCAGGTTAAAAAAATAAATAATAATAATTGTGATTAGATAATTTGAGGGTTAGGTACCTACTATCAATTAATTAAATAGGGCCTCATCGAGTCTCTTGAAAATTGTCCATTGAGAAACCACGCATGCCGCGCCCGAGCACTCAGTTTTGTCGTCAGAACTCAAGACACAATGTCATAACATGAGTGCTCGCACGAGGCATGCGAGACATCTGAACGCACCAAATATAGGTACCTACTTTTGTATGGATTGAGTTGATAATTTGCTTGCATTTTTTAATGCATTTATAGTCTACGGTAACTGCTTAACATCAGGCGGGCCGCACGCTTGATGGCCACCTTAGTCACATAAAAAAAACAAAAAATAATTTAACTTTACTTTAAGATGCTTAGGCTACATTTAAATATTTTTAAACCACTAAAATTTATATGTATACGTTCAGTCAAATATGACGTTTAGCAGATTTTTGCCAGTATAAAAATCATTCATTCACTCATTATAAAATAGTTGTCAATCAATGCTGTGCGAACAAAAACTGATCATCTGTCAACAATCACCTGTCAGATCAAACTTCGAGATATTTTAATTTGACGTTTTTAGGGTTCCTTAGGAAATACCTTCAAAATCCAAAAAACTGTTGCTTCAAGCTACGAAATAAAGACAATTAGGTAAGAGTTACGGGAACCTTTTTTTATGTGACTAAGGTGGCAAACAAACGTACGGCTCGCCTGATATTAAGCAGTTACCGTAGCCTATAGATGCTATAAAGGCGTCGCTCGCACGTTACCAACCTGAAGGGGAGCGGGACAGATGAAGGGGCAGGGGTAATAGGCTTCCGGCTCTCTCACTCATCGAACGAAACGCAGCTGTAATAGCTACTTACGCCGATCTTCTGTGAGAGGGTGGTACTACCCCAGTCAAGCCAGCCCATATATGAGTAGCAGTCAATTGGCTACAGCTTGTCTCTACCACCAATGAAGTATAATAATCGGTTTCTTTAGTTTTTAGAAAAATTAACAACCCGTCTCAACTTTAGCTTAGTCTCACCTTAGAGCCGCATTAGACGGACTGCTTAGAGCAGTCAAGACCGACTTGACCTTGACCTTGGCGTCATCGTTGGACACCATTGTCGATCCTGGCTTACAGGAGTAACAGTGGTGGGAATGTGTGGCGGGCTTAGTCCCAAAAAAAAAAAAGTCGAGACCGACTTCGAGAGCAGTCGTGTTGCGGTTGGAGAAAAGTTCAATCCGACTGCTCTAACAGTCCACGTAATGCGAAGGCCAATTTTGTATTGAAACTGAAGATCACCCAA
Source organism: Drymonia ruficornis (assembly GCA_947859195.1). Taxonomy (NCBI): domain Eukaryota; kingdom Metazoa; phylum Arthropoda; class Insecta; order Lepidoptera; family Notodontidae; genus Drymonia; species Drymonia ruficornis. The sequence continues at coordinate 4,787,301 of OX401927.1, forward strand.
AAGCGACCGCTCGAAGCTGTGGCACTGACTGCTCCAATCAGTCTATCTATGGCGGCGCTTAGTCACATAAAAATACATTTGGCTTCTATACGGAACCTTTAGCCTATGTAATCCTCTCGCTCTTTCCTCATGTTTAATGTTAGCAAGCTCATAACTGAGGCATCTCAGCGGGGCGTTTAGGATACTTGTTTTATTACTGTGTGATTGGGCAGGATTAAACACAGTTTAAATCGCAAGACGCAGATGTTTAGATGATGCTAAAATAACCTTGTTTTTAGTGGTTGACATTGGATGAAATACAAATAAGTATGTACTTAAGTTTAATATACTAGTTGTTGCCAGCGGCTTCCCCCGCGTGGTATTTCGTGATTTAGCCGTGACATAGGTTAGTGTAGCTATCTATCAATGAAAGAATTTTCAGAATCGGATCAGTATTTCCACAGGTTACCCCTTGCATACAAACTTACACTTTTTCGTTTGATCGGTACAAAAGCAGGGCATTAGCAATCCGTGGCGTTAGAGCTATGGGTATTGCAATTCAAAAATGACCAGCTAGTAAAGCCTGGGATCGACTGGTAGAGACAACTCTTACTATTACTACCCTACTACTAGTCTACGAGTCGAGTACTAACTCCACCCTACCAATGCCGTCTCGTATAGTTCGCAGCATAGTCCTATACCGGGCTACTATACAGTTTACTCTACCCGTGTACAGCAAGGAGTAAGTTACGCCAGCAGTGGGATTTTTTTCTGCTGGTCCAATCAAAATTTGAATGATACAGATAATTAGTGCTCCATCTCGTGTAAATATGCCGAAATTTTTAAATTTGTGGCTATAGCCGTTTTGGAGTTATTCACGAATATATGATCAAATTGATGAATCAGATTTAAAATTTTCGCCACAATTACACGACATGGAGCACTAATTATCTGTATCATTCAAATTTTGATTGGACCAGCAAGATCATATATTCGTGAATAACTCCAAAACGGCTATAGGCACAAATTTAAAAATGTCGGCACATTTACACGAGATGGAGCACTAATTATCTGTATCATTCAAATTTTGATTGGACCAGCAGAAAAAAATCCTACTGCTGGCGTAACTCACTCTACAGCAAGCACAAATTAGAAAATATTTACTACGTGCCGCAAGCTTTAGAACCGTCAGTCCTTGGTCTCCTATTACATGACATCGGCCGCTTACAGCGTCACGCCGCGTCACAATGTTACCATAGTGTCGTCGGCGTGTGAAGGAGGCCACAACAGTACATTTGTATAGTAACATTGTGACGCGGCGTACGCGTGACGCTGTAAGCGGCCGATGGCATTTAATAGGAGACCAAGGCCTAGCTGTAGATACGTATGTTTAGAATCGAAGTAGATGTGAATGGGGCAAGGAAACAGGTGTGACTGAGTAGGTACAGTCAGCAATATAACTCGCTGAACATTCTCAATGTTTCAAAGCACTTTTTACCCTTTTAGAATTAAATTTAGACATGTTGCTAATGTTTGGTTTCGACAATGTTCACCAACATTTTCTGTGAGTAGCCGGCTTAAAATAAAGAGTATTACTGATTTGAAAATAGAGAATGTACAGTAACTTATGTTGCCGACTGTACATACCTACTTATCTACCTTTTACCACACACAACGCCTAATCATAATAATAAACTAATATTATAATTTAGAAAGTAAACTAATTGAACTATTAATTACATTTATGATGCCTTAAATTGTTACAATATTTACTTAATTCTTGACCGTTGAGGTATTTGATATTAATTAGGGCAGTGTAAATGAGAAGCAGTGTTCATTAAATAAATAATACCTATGTTAATAGGTGGTACGGTATTTTGATATTTTATTAAAATGGATACTTAATATCCAGGAATAGGTATTTCAGTATTAGTAGGTTATTATAAAATTGCCTTATTGTCTTATAACTGAGCACTAAACTTGTGATCGAAATCGTTATTAATGAAAATCGAATAGTATCTACGGATGTTTGTCACTCAATCACGCAAAAACCGCCGAACTGATTTGGATGAAACTTGTCACACAGATAGTATATTACCTGGATTAACACATAGAATACTTTTTACACCGGTAAAATGTTATGTCCCTGTGGGATTATCAAACTAACTACAGGTGGTAGAGCCAAGCTGTAGCCAATTGACTGCAGCTCATAAACGGGCTGGCTCGACCGGGGTAGTACCACCCTCTCACAGAAGATCGGCGTAAAGCAGCTATTACAGCTGCGTTTCGTACGATGAGTGAGAGAGCCGTAAGCCCACCCCCCTTTCGCCCTCCTTCCATTCCACTCCCCATCAGGTCGGCAATGTGCGAGCAATGCCTTTGGTATTGTAAGCATCTATAGGCTACGGTAACTGCTTACCATCAGGCGGGCCGTACGCTTTTTTGCCACCGCAGTCCAATAAAAAAAAGGACGTTTTAAAATCCACTCGGACGAAGTCGCGGGCATAAGCTAGTAGTAAATAATAGCATTTTTACTGATGACTGACAAATAGCATATTAACCTTAAACAAAATTAAGTTATTTGTGCCAAAATGTACTTATCTTCCTCAATTGCTTTTTAACTTCTTACAGGTGATACCTAGCATTAAGAAAACAATAAAACATACTTAGTTACGCCATATAAATTAGTTCAGGAAGTTGCAACTCCCAACAGAATTTATTCCATAATTAAATGTGCAAAAGCCATCAGTATAATTGGATATGACGGGATGTGTGAACCAGAAAACATAGAGACAGGTAATTTATTACCCCGAGGATGCGGGCATTAATCTTAATTCAGAGACTCGTGCGCATTATGAAGTACCATGTTATTAATGTCCTTGATGACGGTGAGAGTGAGAGGGAACTAGTATTATGTAGCTATGGTGGTAAGGCCGTAGTCTCCTATTAAATGCCATTGGCCCATAGAGATTTTAATTAGAAGAGACGTTCTTAGTAGATATCTCTATGAAACAACGCGTGGTCATTTTCCCGGGATGCGTGGCATCTATCTACCGGTAAATAGCTGAACTACTTCGTTTTATGTCGATGTTAGTACTCGGCCGTCCACTCGGCCGAGTTGCTTAGACCCAGTCCCCTTAGTAATTGGTCCATGCATTGGCCGCTTACAGCGTCACGCGTCAACTTTACTATAGTGACGTCGGCGTGTGAAGGAGACCACGACAGTACATTTCTATAGTAAGCATTGTGACGCGGCGTACGCGTGACGCTGTAAGCGGCCGATGGCATTTAATAGGAGACCACGGCCTTAACAAGCATACCGTAGCGTATAGATGCTTGCAATACCAAAGGCATCGCTCGCACGTTGCCGACCTGAAGGGGAGTGGGACAGACGGAGGGGAAGGGGGTTGGGCTTCCGGCTCTCTCATAAATCAAACGAAACGTACCCGTAATGGCTATTTTACGCCGATCTTCTGTGAGAAGGTGGTACTACTCGAGCTAGGCCAATTATGAGCTGCAATGAATTGCTACAGCTTGGCTCTACCACGAGTAAACATCACGTAGTATTTTTAGTATTGATGTTTTTTTTTTACTTTCTCTGTCTCACATATTTATATTATCTTGCTTCGCCATAAAACAAGTTCACTCTCGCTCGAAGTATTTACGAGTGGTATTTACGTCGAATTACAGAATTGGGCGGCGGCGCGCGGCGGGCGGCTCGACTGCGGCGCGGGCGGCAAATTGACGCAGGTTTTATTGTTTTACTACGAGTGTCAGGCACTTTGGGAACCCTCTTCCTCATTTGTTAATGAAGGGACGCGAATTCGTGTACAGCATCTTTATTAGCATTTATTTTGTTGCTTATATCAAACTCCAAAAAAAGGAGGTTCTCAAATCGACCAGCATTTTTATTTTTCATTTTTATTTTTCTGAATGTTAATGTAAGCAGGGAAATAACAATAAATAAATATCGCCAGACTAACACGCCAACTGTATGGCCCCAAACTGAGCAACGCACAAACTATGGCTACCGTACAATGAACTGGAAGTATTTTGCCATTTTGTCAGTTAAGTATAAAGATAAATTTCTTGTCAACGTACCTACCTATATCAATAACCACAGTATAGGTAATACGAAAAACTACAGGGTTATTGGTAAAACACTAACAACCTAGCAGGGGGCTTACCACGAACTCTTATTGCGATTCAATTACAGGAACGTTTTAACGTTTCAGCGACTTTTTGTGCAATGACGTACCTTATTGTCATGGCAATAAGAAACGTCATTGCCCAAAAAGTCGCTGAAACGTTAAAACAAAACTGCTATAAGAGGTGGTGGTAAGCCCCCAGGACTGTGTTACTAACATCATAAACAATAACTTTTGTAGATGTCAGTAACACAGTCCTGTTGGATGGTTGTAAGGTTGTTAGGGTTTTCCTAATAACCCTGTATAGTTAACATTAAACAGATCACAATTTAGCTAATTAACGACAGTGAATGAACATGCATGATAAGATGTGTCATCAACCGATATTAACTTGGATTGCTAAGTCACGCGGAGAGGCCCACTTTGATAAGTTGAAATTACGTTAAAGGTGCTGCTAGGTAGGCAAGTTCTAAAGAATAATTCAATTTTATTTTTGGGTGAAGGTTCCGTACCGAATTTATTTTGTATCCTTGGGTTTATTGTGTGACATGACTTTATCCGTGTGATTCCAAAAAAGTTAGATACGAGTCATATAAAAATTAACAAAGGAAAGACCAGATAATAACAATAATGTTAGCCCTTTTAACGTCTCACTCCTGTGCACGGGCCTCCCTGAATGCGAGGGAGATTCAGGCCATAATCTACCACGCGGATTTCACATGTCTTTCGAAAATTCGAAAAGACTAGATACGCGTGTAACTTTTGTAATTACACCGCTTATGTTTATGTCATATTAAAACCTGTTTTAGCCCCACTTACAGAGGGTACCTTCACTTGGTTTTCATCGTCTTCAAATCAACTATCTGCAATTAGGCCCCAAAAAATCCCAGGGAACCCCAAAACCGCCCAAAGCTCAATGTCCAAACCGCACATTATCGGCATCGCGTCGTCGCACGCGCTGGGTGCGCGCACCTGCGCTGCGCCCGCGCCGACGCACGCCGCGACACATGCACTCGCTGTGATCATTATTATGTGATTAGTAGGTAGGCCGTTAATTTACTGTAATTGGTTATCAGCCGATATCAGTGATATTTTATACAGGGTGAATTTGAAATCATGGGCAGAAATTTAAACTATGACTCTACACATGATTCAAAATATTTTGGGAAGACAAATAAAAAAATCCATTGTAAAAAAAATATTGCTCGAGTAAGCAAATAAGCAAACCAGTTAACTGTTATACCTTACCTGGGCAATGTTTAAAAATAATATACATACTAGTACTTCTGCCTACCCCTTCGGGGAATATAGTCGTGATGAAATCAGTTGGCACACGCCTTGAAAACTGACGCCTATTGTCAGAAATTATCAGTCTACACCACTAATCGTGTAATCCTTTATAAGTTGTTTAGGGAGAGATTTGAGGGGTCATACTCAGGGCGATGAGGGTCACAATAGCGTAAAGTTAAACTTACTTCTCCCAATCTTTGATACCCTGGTACCATGGCAGCGGTGGCGATATTTATTTATTTAAATATTTGTTTGATTAATAAATTGTTTACATTACATTGCGTAAACCCTAGCATGATACCCCTCATAGTAAATGCTGCTTAATTTTTGTATCAGAAATGAATTGTACCTATCTTTCTTTAGTGACCGCTAGCACTATAAAACTTTGAAATTCTTTCCACACAAATATTTTAAGTAGGCGGTAGCAACTATCGCGTATCAAACTCATGGTAGAAACTATTATATCTTATATGAGACTAGTAAAATCGGTGAACAAATCACACAACATATCGCCCAACATGTTTAGCTGCAAAGCTTAATCCGAGTGCATTCCGATCGTTGCACACGATAAGGGCCGCGATCTGTCGAGTGTGTAATCCCTTGACTTTCACACGTCACTCGAGAGTTTATCTACCGTGTGATACGGGGTAGGGGGTAAATCAGACAATATTGCGAAATCTATAGTCGAACTAGCGGCTCTAAAATTACGGCTTTAATATTTAAGAAGCTGACTGCCAACCTTTGTAGTGGAGACGAACTAAATTCTAAAATTCGAAGCTCTAAGAATTTCAAGATTGGATTTAAAAAGTTGCAAGATTGGATTCAAAAAGTTGCAAGTTGAGGTGAGGATGTGGGTGCTATTCATATTTCGCAGACCCGATGCCAGAAAGGACTGATGGGTTAACACGCGTTGAAGGAATTGGATGTATGCAAACAATGGTCTACTCTCCTGGTAGGTACAACCATAAAACTTTCTTCCCTGATAAAAAAAATACGTAAATAGGTAGAATTTTTTGAAATCCATTTATTCACAAATACCAAAAAGGAAGTTAAAAATCGATCCCCTAAAAATTACAAAATATAAGTACATCATTATACAGGCTGACCAAAGAGCAGCCTGAAGGCGTAATAATTTGATGCAAAGTATATTAAAATTTACCTAATCGATTATTCGAGATACTGTATCACGACTCGATACTCGAGGTGATTCGATCGACGCGATTACAGGCATGTTGTTTACTTACGTCATTAATTTGAATATGTTTTATACTCGATTGTTAAAGGTATCGTTTACGGCAATCGGTAAAGTTAATTATTTATTTCTTTTTTTATGACATGGAAAACTTACAGCTAAATAGTTACGTATGTGAGGACAATTAGTTTAGCCACTGGAAAGCCAATCACAAGTCTTCACTTATATATAGTGACTTACAAACTTACTTACTTGTGATTATACCTTTACAGTGAATTTATATTATTTTGTTTTTATGTAAAGGGTGTTTAAAGGTATTAAAAGTATTTTTTTTTAAATCGAGTTTCTGAAAATTATTTTTTAGAAATGGATTTAGAGACAACTGTCATTTAAAAAAATGTTTCGTCATTAGAATCCAGGAAGTAATTTCGTAAATATCACGAAAATGCCCAAACAAGCGTTTAAGGCTAAATTATTCTAAAGAAGCAATTAAATTTGGGGTAAAAAGAGCCGTCGTGCTGACCACCCTGTGTGATTAGTTGATAATTTTCTGTTGGCAACACTTGACGCCCGCGGCGGGCGAGCTGCGCACGCGACTGGCGCGCGCCGATTAAACGCATGCGATTGGTCCGTTCGTTTTTCGATCGCCACCGTTGCGTACGATACTAATAGTTTCGGAAATTAAAATAATAGGCAGAATTAAGCTTTTCACACTTTTAGATTGGATTTAAATTGATGCGGTTAAAACATAACAATTTCTTTGAGTTAAAAAAATATTTAATCTTGAAGGCAATTTGCTTTTAAGTTTTTTTGAAGTGACCGCGTTAGTTTGTGTGTGCAGCCTCCTTTTATTAAGCAACGCTTTTAGTATGGCTACCGTATAATGGACTGAGTGGGTTGTTGTTTCCGAAATTTGGTTCTAATGGGTATCGAACCCGTAAACACCCGATAAAGTGAGCCGAGTGGCCTACGCTCGAACCACTGTGAAGCATGCGGTCGACAAAACCGTCGACCAAGCGCCAAGCGGTACTTTTTGATGAAGTTGTAGTGGAAGGAAAGACTTCAGGAGATCTTAACGAGGAGGAAATCCTGAAAATAAAAGTCTTATCTGTTCAGCCATTAAGGTTGGCACTCATCTATCAACTCGGCACCCGACCAGCACCGCCTCGCCGCTCGGCGTCCACTCGTTCTCGACAGGTGGTCTGCGGGCGGACGCTACTATTACACCATAAACGTCACGTGATCACCCAGTGGACTGCGCGAGGTCAACAAGTGAACGCCGCGTCGTCAGCGCGTGGTCCACTTATTTCCGGTTCAGTTAGTGGATGCCGACCGACGAGGCGGTGCTGGTCGAATGCCGAGTTAATAGATGAGTGCCAACCTTTTATTGCACCTTATAATTTCGGACTTCTGAATACACGCTGTATAATAATCAAAGGTGCTCCATTATCAGCAGCTTATGGAAAAAATATCTTATTCTGTAACATGCCGAGCAAGTATCCAGAGAAGTATCTGTATCAATGTAGCGTCGCTATTAAGCGCGCCTTATATGAGTGCTTGTATAAATGAATTTACCGCTTATTTAAACACTTTGAATTTTGTAAGTGACACTGTACGATATGGGTGTGTTTATACTGTCAGATTTAAATCGGTTACGAGGTGATAACGATACGATATTTACGTGATTAGGATTAGGGCTTTAGAATTGTGTTTCTACATCTTTATCTTTGCTAATACATACTTTTAATTTATATTTTTTACTGAAAATCACTCAAAACCGTGTAAACAGATTTAGATAAATCTTGTAATAAACGTAGATTGTGCTCTGAAATAACATAAGTATAGGAAAAATCTAGAATCAAAATAAAATATAGGCTCAAAATCTGCGCAGGTAATGCTAGTTTATCAAATGTGTTTTTTCGAGGCTAACGTATAAACATACTAATAACTTTTTAATGATAAGCAGAAAAAGACAGTAGGTACGGAGGTACCAGGAATGCATAAAATACAGCTGGCCTCAAATCAAAATCCTATAACCAAAAATAGATAGGTAGATACTAAGTATACCTATCACACAATCTCGCGCGCTGTAAGCCGTCTTAAATAAATCCGCCAGGAGCGTACTTGGCACCACGTTCCTTTCTCAATCGTACGTTCGATTTTTTACCGTTCAAGACCACAATCGGTATCCGTGCGCGCAAAAAGCACCGAATCAAAATTCCACGGCGCCCATCTTTTATTTATATCCTCCGATTCGACTAACAGGCGTAATTTTTTCCGGTAAACAATCACTTTTGCCAGAAAAATGCGAGACGGGAAGAAGACATAAAAAGATCAGCCGCGTATTGTCGACGAAATTTTTTAGCTTCTTGTATGGTTTCGACTCATAAATATCGCGATATGATTGGCGAGGGCCGCGGTGGAATGACCGCCGCGCGGATCGGGGAGCTACTAGTAGAATGCGAATGAAGTTCAATACTGTATATGGTAAATTCAAATTCAAAAAATTCTTGCGTACCACGTGGGTGAATGAATTTTACATACTTTTACAAGTACATACTTATACAAGCATTGCAATGTTAAGGGGATAGGGCTACTAACACAATTTGCTAATAAATAAATTTTCAATTTAGTTTCCTTTCGATTTAGTAGTTAAGAATTTACTTCCGGCAACACCGGACACACTTTCAATCATTGCCTATGGGCGGTGTAATCAAGATAGTTAGTTAATGACCAATCAGTTAGCGCCAGATTTGAAGAATAACCAAGTAAATTAATCAATAAGTTTTACCTAAGAACTAGACATCATATAATAACACTATCTTAGGCATGTTAGGATTAGATACATGTTCGGTTTAAAACATAAACTAGTATTCATAGCAGTCATGATTCTCTTGAAGCTACCGTAATAAGATCTTAAATTATAGATCATTATTTAGCTTTAGCAGTAACGGACCACAGTTGGACTAATACATTTTTTATCGAAACAAAATTCATTCGAGTTTACATAGTTACCACCATATAAAGGTATTTTACCACTCAGCGTTTTAGAAAAAGTTCTCCGCGATTGTCTGTTTGTTCGCTCACTAACATGGCTATGGGAATCATCGGGAATGGGGAAAAAGCGACGCAATGCCAACTATTACTCAGAAAATTGGAGAAATTTGGAAACCTTATGCCCTTTTACGTTATACGATTGGGCTATGCGGAGCGGACAGAGAAAAAATAACTAAGGCTGCATCTGAAAGTTGAGATCGATCTTAAGATGCAGTTTTGACGTTTTATGTATGGAACATCTGTCAAAAACAGCATCTTAAGATCGATCTTAGCTTTGAAATGCATTTATTAATACGAGCCTTAAATTCCAATTCTCATTATTTTATCGGCTAATTGTTTTTAGACTGTGACGAAAGAATAATTTTAAGCGACTGTAGCCTAGGGGTGAACAGGTTGGGCTAGCAATCAGAAGGTCCCAGGTTCGATCCCCGGTGGGGCATGCACCAATGGATGAATTTTCATCTATGTACATAATTTACAGTTCGCTGACGGTGAGGGAAAACATCGTGAGGAAACCTACCTATCCCTCGGGATTAGGTAATAGTCAGTTCCTGTATACACGGCGACAAGGTTCACCACCTGTCACGTTGGGTTCTGACTATCTGGTGAAAGGTGGGCTTTGAGTTGGTTAATACCTCCACAATGTGGTGGTGTATGGCCACTTTAGTCTCTGACTACTCCCGAACGGGGATAAAAGTCGTGACGTTACACGAGAGAATAGTGGCCGTATGGTATATTGCTGTACTGGAAGGTTGCAGGTTCAATTCCCGTCTGTGCTTTAGGAATGGCCCTTTCGTAATTTTGTCCTGGTCTGGGTGTCACTACGCAACGTGGTAACGTTGCTTGTGTGAAACCAAATCCAGTTGGTTAGAGTGGCGATATTTATTTATTCATTTTTATTTAGTACGAATGTTTACGATGAGCTCAATATAGTTATATCTTATATATAACTACCTGCAAATGAATTTTACATACATATGTCGCCAGACTTGCACACTTAAAGATTGTATTATGGCTACCATACAATGGACTGGGGCGATCTCAGTGACCCCCAGACGAAGGCCAATTACGAGGCCGTTATCGAAACTTGCCTCTGGTGGGAATCGAATCCGTAACCTCCCGATGTAATGAGCCGAGCGGCCAACGCTCGAACCACTTCGCCAAGCGGTCACCGATACCTTTAAAATTAAATATCATAACTTTAAAACATTCCAAATTATAAAGCAATTGCATATTCTTGATACGAAAATCACTCAGCTTGTAACTCTATTCCTTTGTAATAAGATTCGAGATACCGTGGCAGGTTGCTGCTAACTGTACCGCTCCTTTACAAGAAGCAGCGTGGAATATTGGCGTGCTCACTAATGACGTGCGTTTCTGCGCTTTAATTGCGATCAAACAGACAAACAAACATGGCCAAACAGTTACCAAAGCCGTATCACAAAGTATTAAAGCCTAGTTTTGTTCGATATGCGTGTATTGGTAAGTTGGCGGCCAATGTTTTGTCACATACACAGCATGAAAAATGTATGAACGTTCATCTGTTTGTAAAAACCAATCGTATTGGATGCGATCTTTTGGTGTTTGTTTTGACGGTGTTTCATAACACACCATAACCAGTCGAACCAAGTAGGGTTACCATAGTCGAAACAAAAAAATTAAAAAAAAATGTCCTGAAAAAACTCTAAATTTTATTGAACACTAGCTTTTACCCGCGACTTCGTCCGCGCATAATAAAAAAAAAAAGAAAGTAGCCTAAGTGTTATTCCAGACTATAATCTATCTCTGTGCTAAATTTCATCCCGATCCGTTCAGCTGTTCTGGCGTGATTGAGTAACAAACATACATTCATCCATCCATCCATCCATACATCCATCCATCCATCTATCCATCCATCTAAACTTTCACATTTATAATATTAGTGCGATTTGAAAACACCTGACAATACCATAGCCGCAAAAAAAAGTCTGGCTTGTCGCGAGCTCGTGACTAATGACTTGTCTTGTCTCCGCTTGTCGCTTGTTGATATTTGGTAACCCTAGCAGGTCTCAGTTAAAATAGATTATTCCATGAGATACAGGAGGCTGGTTTCGACGTGTTTTTCCGATCCCAAATATTTATAATTTTGATTTAAACAATACATTGTACGAAAGGAATTATGAGCGGTTTCTATCTATAAGTATATCTTGAGGAATATGGATATTTCATTATTGAAACGCTTATAGCCAGCTGCGATTACTGATCAGGGTCAGGATCATTTTCTTGTTACGAAAAGCCTATCAACGACTATATCGCTGAGATGTCGTTACGGTTTTGGTTACGTGAATGGGGCTACAGTAAATGATCGGAGGCTAAGCAACGCTTGGAGATGTGTGTTCGAACTGAGCGTCTCCGTGCTTCGGGGGGCACGTAAAACGTCAGTACCGGCTGTTGACATCTAGGCAGCAGTCGTTAAACCTTGTCAGAGGCCTTCGGACGGCTTGAGCAACTCTGACACCAGGTTGGCCACAAACCATACGAAGAAGGTTATTGAAATACATGTAAATGTAACGTCACGACTTTTATCCCCATTCGGGGGTAGTCAGAGGCTTGAGTGGCCATACACCACCACATTGTGGAGGTATTAACCAACTCAAAGCCCACGTTTCACCAGATAGTCAGAACCCAACGTAACAGGTGGTGAACCTTGTCGCCGTGTATACAGGCACTGACTATTACCTAATCCCGAGGGATAGGTAGGTTGCCTCACGATGTTTCCCCTCACCGTCAGCGAACTGTAATTTATGCACATAGATGAAAATTCATCCATTGGTGCATGCCCCACCGGGGATCGAACCTGGGACATTCTGATTGCTAGCCCAACCTGTTCACCCCTAGGCTACAGTCGCTTATTGAAATACAGCATACAGCAATTTCATCACAGTTTGAAATACAGTTACATTTTGTGACATCGTACAACAGGTCATGTTGATCAACTTTTTGTGAATATTCCATCTCTCTTTAGACCCGATTTCATACCATCAAATTAATTAACTTCATACATAATTCAGTATTATCAAAACTGTTTGTATTCTTACCACCGCGTAACCGTAAAGGGCGCCATCATTTTTCTGCGAAATTTCTCCGATTTGAATAATGGTCACAGCTCAGGCTCGGCACCCGACCAGTGGCCTGATTCACGTAACCAAAACCGTAACGATGTCTCAGCGATATAGTCGTTGATAGCCTTTTCATAATACGAAAAGGCTATCAACGGCTATATCGCTGAGACATCGTTACGGTTTTGGTTACGTGAATCGGGCTACAGCACGTAGACAGCTTGCGAGCGAGGGGATCCAGTGAAGCTACGGAGTTGATGTAGTGACCGTATGTCCATAGAATGTCATTGGAATCTGACGGGCCCGTTGTTTGCGTGGTTGGCTAAGATTCGGCTTTTCACGCTGCAGGTCGTAGGTTCGATTCCTACCCGGGAGATGCATTTGTGTGCATGAACATGTCTGTATGTCCCGAGTCTGGGTGTAATTATGTATATTAAGTATGTATTTACAAAAACAAAAAAGTGGTATATGTAGTAATATCAGTTATCTGGTTTCCATAGTACAAGCTCTGCTTAGTTTGGGATCAAGGAATGTCCCAGGATATTATTATATTATCCGCTCGAGGCGAGGCGGTGCTGGTCGGGTGCCGAGAAGTTTTTTTGTTATAGGTCTGCGGTGGAAAAAAAGCGTACGGCTCGCCTGATGTTAAGCAGTAACCGTAGCCTATAGATGCTTACAATACCAAACGCATTGCTCGCACTTTGCCGACCTGAAGGGGAGTGGGATGGAGGGAGGGGGAGGGGGGATGGGCTTCCGACTCTCTCACTCATCGTACGAAACGCAGCTGTAATAGCTGCTTTACGCCGATCGTCTGTTAGAGGGTGGTACTACCCCGGTCGAGCCAGCCCGTTTATGAGCTGCAGTCAATTGGCAACAGCTTGGTATTAGTAAGCTGTGAACATTAGCCACCTTTTCCCGATTTGGTCAGTACTTGAACTACATATTCTCGGGTCAGCTCGTTTATTTTTACTCAAACTACATTATAAGCGACTGTAGCCTAGGGGCGAACACGTTGGGCTACCAATCAGAAGGTCCCAGGTTCGATCCCCGGTGGGGCATGCACCAATGGATGAATTTTCATCAATGTGCATAATTTACAGTTCGCTTACGGTGAGGGAAAACATCGTGAGGAAACCTACCTATCCCCCGGGATTAGGTAATAGTCAGTTCCTGTATACACGGCGACAAGGTTCACTACCTGTCACGTTGGGTTCTGACTATCTGGTGAAACGTGGGCTTTGAGTAGGCTTAATACCTCCACAATGTGGTGGTGTATGGCCACTCAAGCCTCTGACTACCCCCGAATGGGGATAAAAGTCGTGACGTTATATTTTTTATTTTATTTATATACATTATAAGAGAACCCTTCAAATAATTCCCATTCATTTCATCTCCATCAATCCCTCAGTCTTCGTTTACCGAGCGCCGACACCTAATTGATAAAATCATAAATAATTCTCCCAATATTACACAAAAGTGGTCGCGTTTCGGTAACCCCTTGCTGTCTTCATTACGAATTGGTTCCGCCGCGGTCGCCGCTAGCTACGTGTGCACAGATTTAATGGGTATGATAATACGGAGAGGACTTCTTTAAAAACTAGCAAAAAAAGTCTTAGGCTAACCACACTAAACCCAGATTGTCAGGCCCATGGCACTCAGAATATCAAATATGTATGAAAACCATAGACCTTAATTTTTTTCGCTGCTATGAAAACTGAGTAAGCTCCTTGTCAACTTGACCTAAGCTGTGTGAAGCTAAGGAAATGAAGCGATCCTGTCGAAGCGGGCTCTAGTTCCTAACTAGAATACCAACATAGCTCTAAAAAGAACAAGATGAAGTTACAGAAGGCGGGATTCATAGCTACATACATACATACATGGGCAGAAAGGTTCTACAATAGCAGCCACGAGCCGAAGGTGAGACGACCGCCATAAAGTGGACCGATGAAGTTGAAGGACCCCATTTTATGATGCAAGGGAAAGACTTCAGGAAGGAGATAATTCCTCATCTTTCTCTTTTAATAAGCCAATCTCCAAACTGCTATCCATCTTATTTTATATCTAAGCTTGAGTTAAAAAGCTCACTCCACTCTAGCTAACCATCCAAATTTCCTCAAACCATTGTCTCGCGACAAAACATGCAGTTTTCTTATCAATTACTAGACTCCTCAAGTGACTGTACATCATCCTTCATTACCAAACCACTCTGTTATTTAATCATTTACCGACATTCAATCATTTTATGGAGTTACTGCTCTACGCCTAAGGGAGCTGAGAAATTTTACTGTAAAATCAGTAGCTATATCATTTCCCCCACCACTATGACGTATGAATTTCCCCGCAGGGGTAAGCATGGGAGTAATTCCATATTTTGGTACCGTTCTAGAGGCGGTGACTCCATGGCTAAGCCCATTCCCCATCAATATAAAAGGTATTGGCCCATTGGGAGTTGGTGAAGTTCACACGTCTTTCGAAAGACGTGCGAGTTTACTCACGACGTTTTCATTTAGGCCATTCGTCCACGGAGCTACTCAAAAGAAACTGGTAACTAACCTCAATTAGTAATGAGTTGCCAAAATGTAATACTTAGCACTAGTATTTCTATGATGGCTCTTACACGACGCTGCTTCTGAAAAGGAAATTTTTGTACGGAGCTTGGCCTCATGTCACGTATAGTTCGCGACAGGTCGAGACGACATTCGGGTTATGAGCATTTTGCAGAATAAAATCCGAATCAAAATTAACAGGACCCGATAAACAATTAAAATCGCCCACAAAATTATTAAATTAAATTATTCTGTTGCGTTGCGGGTCCTGCTAATTCGGATTTTATTCTGCAAAAAGCTCATAACCCGAATATCATCTCGACCTGTCGCGAACTATACCTACCTTTGATGTATATCAAAAGTCGTCATCGCACGTAATTGTCATTACAACAAATTACTTATTACTAAATCACTTAAAATCAAACATACAATGAAGATAATTCGATTATTTCCAGTCCCTCGTACGATTAAGAACCCACACTTAGGTACCAATAAAATATTTTGTTGCGACGCCTCGTCGGTAATGACAAGGCGGTAATGGTAATGAATAAGATGGCTTATTACCGTCCCTCGTCCAAACATGGGGATGAATTGGACTACACACACATACACCAACACGGGGCTTTCATGCTACCAAAACTACTTAACTAAATATAAAAAAGTAAATAGTATGCGACTGCACCTTTAAAATATAAATAGACTCGCTTCTGCTCGCGACTTCGTCCGCGTTAACTTTAAAATCCCACAGGATTTTTTTTCCGGGATAAAAAGTAGTCTATGTTCTACTCCAAGGCCCTGTCTATCACCATACCAAAATTCATCAACATTAGTTTAGCGGTTTAGTCGTGAAAGTGTAACAGACTGACAGACAGAGTTACTTTCGCATTTATAATATTAGTATAGATTATATCTGTCCCAAACTAAGCAACATTTGTACTATGGGTATCGTTCTGAGGGTGATCCCAGTACCTAGCAAATTACAGAAAGGCCGTTTGCGAAATTTTCCTCTGGCGGGAATCGACCCCGCAACCACCCGATGCAGCAAGCCGAGCGGCCATCGCTCGAACCATTGCGCTAAGCGGTTGACATATCTAGATTGCATTAAGCTTGTTAGTTTGTCAAGCTTTCGAGTACTGATGTCGTCATGATGTTTTAAAGAAAAAGCCAAAGGCGATGGCGACGTGTATTACTACTCCACCACTCCACTTTTGTATTATTATTATTATTTTTTTAATTATATATTTATCTCTAGTTTTTTATCTAGGTTAGTGTGTGTAAATATTTAGATCTTTACTACATTATTAATTAATTTAATAAACAACACTGCTTTTACAACTAAAGTCTGATTTATAATTCAGTGGAGTAAAATGGCAACTTTTTATGTCAAATGTAAAAATAATTTGATCCGTTCATCATGATTAATGTTGTTTTTATTATGATTCTGGTTCAAATTATTTATATTTTATTTACTAAAAAATAACAAACACATGATCACTCATAAAAAATAGATTCAATTATAAATATTAATTCACATTCATAGCTGTCATTTTACTCCACTGAATCATAAATCAGACTTTAGGCACCTGTCGGCGGGAAAGCCGCCTTCATCCGAGTGCCTAGTTGGCTTGGTGGAATAGTATGTTGCAATATTCGCATCTTGAGATGCGAGGTCGCTACGGGTCTAAAAACAATAGGAACAAATAATATTGGTATGTCTACGATTAGTCGCCGTATGCGGACATTCAAAGGCCGGGAGCCACAGACGTTTCGATCTAGAAGATTAAATTTCGATCTGAAAATATTGATAGCTCAGATATGCAGAACAAAAAATAATCCTACCCAATATTTAAACGACTCATATAGGAACAGTAGCAAATTCGTTCAGGATTTTCGAGAGAACAGACATAAGCGGTATCCGACAGCTATATTTTTGATGGCGCGTCGTCATGTATCGGGCAGCCGTGCCCGAACAATCAGTTATGACGTTTTGTCTATGTGGACATCAAAACTAAATTGCTTGGGCGCGCCGCTCGGGACATGGAGACGCGCTTATTGGAGCTGATTCTGTGACACGTATTTTTCAAAAGCTAACTATTTACATATAACCGGCCAAGTGCGAGTCGGACTCGCGCACGAAGGGTTCCGTACCATTCTATAAAAACGGCAATCATGTCTGTTGTATGGGAACCCCACTTAAATATTTTTTTATTCTGTTTTAGTATTTGTTGTTACAGCGGCAACAGAAATACAAATTTTATTCCGACTTTTCGGATAGTTTTGATAAAATCTATTGCTCAATTCGAAATTGTATCCATAAAGGGCTATGGTAACTAAAGAGTGCACAGTATGTGCCAGCATTCAAGTCAATATTGATAAACACATTATCTATTTGAGTATAACCCGTTGTGGTAACAACACGAGGAAGTTTTGAATTTAAACCAATATGGTCAAAATATTTTTTTAAAGGTGCATTCTCATTAGTAAAGATGTGATAAACGGCTTTATATTAAAAGCACGTTGTTACGCTTGAGCTTGTTTTTAAAAGTCGTTGTAAAAGTGCTTTTCTGCTTTTCTACTTTTTTGCTTTTTTAAATTAAACAAAAATTCGTCCGTCAATAAACGGACAAGAAAAGCAAAATGCTTACTAAACATAAGTTCAAGCAAAAAGCCAAAAACTTACGCGCTGAGAAATTGATAGTGAGTCTTATGTGCATGGAAAGATGGTTTTTAATCTAATATAATGTATTATAAATTATTGCTTTTTATGGGTAAAGAAATAAGGTTAAATTTAATTAAATATTGATTTGAACTGTATTGTCATACAAATAAGGTTACTTTTTGTAATTTTTTGGAATTTCTTTCTCTTTCTTGCCGTCATTGCTTAAAAGCAACACGCTTAAATTTGTAAGCGCGCTTAGGCGCTTACTTAAAAAAGCGAACTTTTCAAACGGCTTTTCGTTTAAGCACCCACTTCTACTCATTAGATTCCAGTAAGTCTACATTAAAATCCCCGCACACTATAGTCGGAGGCAACGGGAGTATTCTGCCATCAAATATGACACTATGAAAGCAATACAACAATTTCCAATCGATCGAAACCTAGAGATAACGCAAAACTTGTCAATAGCAGGCGAATTTTGGTCGTGACTATATTGCGATCTGAAAAACGAAACCATAGCGCGATCTAGGAGCTCATCTAGCGTCATCTAGTGGTGCGTAGCGGTACTATTATTTTATATATTATGAGGTTCTTATTTTATATTATCTTTGTTATAGCAACAATTATTTACTCTTTGCCACCTCACTCCCATAAAAAAAAACTGCTCAACATCAGGCGGGCTGTACGCTTTTTTGCCACCTCAGTCCCATAATTGTTAGTACACACCTGCAATAATAGGTACATAAAGTACACAAATAAATAAATACACATTCTGTGAAAAACTACTACAACGCCATCTATAGTTCTAATACTCTGTGCTTGAAACTCCGAATGCATTTGAAACTTGATTTACAAATATGTTTACGTACGTAAACAATGTATTTGCACAAATCAGTTTAGTGTTAACATTATTTTAATTTAAGCTGTGGGCGACAAAAAAAATGCGAATTACTAAAAAAAAAAAACAACTCATAGTAAGATTCAAACCTAATACCCACATACACGTGGACTAACGCCTTAACCATACGGCTAAGATGATCTCTAGTATTGCACTCGAATTATTATACTACTTATGACACTGTAATGCCAATGATATCATAACAATGTTAGATGGCGCTACTTTGACTGGTACTATTAATTTAAAACTTATTTATGGGTCAAAAATGTAGTTTTACATTTCTTTTTTTTGTCAACAATTTATCTAAAATATGTCATAATGATCACTCATGGTTAAAATGTTAGTTTTCTCTTTATATATTGTTTAATTTATGAGTTATCAATAAAAACGCCAAAAATATCGAGTTTATTGTATGGGGACCCCCTTTATTTTTAAGTTTTATTTTATTTTTAGTATTTGTTGTTGTAGCGGCAACAGAAATACACATTCTGTGAAAATTTCATGTCTCTAGCTATTACCGTTTGTTAGATACAGCCCGCTGACAGACAGACGGACAGACAGACAGACAGACAGACAGACAGACAGACAGACAGACAGACAGACAGACGGACAGCGTAGGCTTAGTAATAGGGTCCCGTTGGCACCCTTTGGGTACGGAACCCTAAAAAAGAGACTCGGGCATTTTGCTTTATAGATATTGTATTTAGGCAACTCGCACCTATCACGTTGGGTTCTGACTATCTGGTGAAACGTGGGCTTTGGGTTGGTTAATACCTCCACAATGTGGTGGTGTATGGCCAACTCAAGCCTCTGACTACCCCCGAATGGGGATAAAAGTCGTGACGTTACATTTAGGCAACTCGCTCAAAATAAAAAATACCTACCCATATGGTACATGTAAGTTATATATAGAGGTAACACACCGTGCACGAAGCATCCTGCAGCAGTTTGAACAGGGCTACGTTCGCGATTGTGTTTTTTACAATGGAAATATGATTTAATTGGACCGAGTTATAATCATAAGTCTCAGACATTGGGCAGGCATCCAAAGCGTGCCGCTGATGACTAAGGATAGAATTATTAAGATAAATTTGGAGACGCAAAAACAGATTCCTGTGCTAATATTGAAAAGGTATGGTTGCTCGATAATATCTGTATTTAAATAGGCATGTATCCTAATATTAAATTTAGTATCTATTTTTTTTTATTGTGTAAGTATTTTAAAAAGTCTATATTTTGATGCGTCCAGATGCCTCGCATGCCTCGCGCGAGCACTCATGGAATGACATTATGTCTATGCGTTTCGACGACAAAACTGAGTGCTCGGGTGCGGCATGCGCAGCTATTAACAATGTAATAGCTGCTTTACGCTGATCTTCTATAATGGGTGGTACTACCCCACACACACATGGGTGGTACATTTATGGGTGGTAGTCGCTGCTCATACTGGGATGAGCTGCATTCAATGGGCTACAGCTTGGCTCTACCAATTTCCAATAGCACCTGCAAAAAAATCATTAAAAAAAATCATTGTGATTGTTTACACGTTTTAGTAGTCGTATTTTACGCAGGCGTTTACAGCTAGCACTAGTCGAAATATCATGGTAGAACTACTCTAGACGTCCCCGAAAAAAAATAATTCCAAGTAGTGTGGCTAACATTCTTAGATTCCGTAAAACACCCGTCTGTTTTCACCCCGGAATACACGATCATCATAATACAATTCAAATACAAACATTCAAATCTAAACTCCATAAACACTAACCCTCGGCCATCCCTTCAACCTGTCAGCGCAGTAGGGCGCAACCCTCGCGCGGTCCAAACGACCCCGACCACCCGTGGGACATTATCTAATCCGTATTAACTATTATAAAAACGGTTCTCGTTAGCGAATGCGACTGCAGATAACGGTAACTATCAATGATAGGGATTACATAAAGTTAATTTGGTCGCGTGGCGGCTCAACCCTAATCTAGTTTTTTTTTTTAAAGAAAAAGGTTGTCAATCAAAGGTCGGTTGCGCGGAAGATTCGGGAGTGATGCAGATGGGAATGTTTTTTTGAAAATAGAACGTTTTATTTCTTTGTATTGTGCCAAAGGAACGGATAGAGGTAACTAAATTATCTACTTGGAAAGTAGAAATCAACCCTCAAAAGAGAAAGTTATGATGGATTAACACTGGCATTACAAATCACTTTTGTTGCTAGAAATGCTTTGTAAAACCATTGTAATAAAAATATCTATAAATCAGCAGGGCTATTACGTATCTCAGTTGACAACTGGCGTCGGTTGTACACCGAACTTTGATGGTAAATTAGAATGACATAACATTGGTATTACGTATTTCGGTGAATGAATATCAAAGTACAGTGAGTTTAGCTTAGGTTAGCCCTGCAAGAAATTCGTAATACCAATGTTATGTCATTCTAATTTACCATCAAAGTTCGGTGAACAACCGAAACCAGTTGTCAACTGACATACGTAATAGCCCTGCTGGCTGCTAGTCTGTGATCAACTTTAATCTGTATAGGTTAATTTAAAGATAAATATTTACATAGGTACTGTTATATCGGTAGTCCACCAGACGATAGAACCGGGGATCTCACATATCTTTCGAAATTTTATAAATAATTCTTAACACCCATACAGGGTTATTGTTAAAACACTAACAACCTTGCAGGGGCGTATTACTGACATCAAAAACAACAACTTTTGTTCTATGACTTTATACAAAACAAAAAAAAAAATACAAAAAAATCACACTCTAAATGTATGAAACAAGAAAATATGCTCATCTAGAGAATAGCCGTGGTACGTGTAGGTACTTTAGGGCAAAGTGGAATACAACGTACCATGGCTTTCCTCTAGATAAGAAAACAATTATTTTTTTTCATATATTTTAGAAAGTGTTATTTTTTTTGTTTTGTAAAAAGTCATAAAACAAAAGTTGTTGTTTTTTTATGTCAGTAATACGCCCCTGCAAGGTTGTTAGTGTTTTACCAATAACCCTGTATATGTATAGGTACTCGAATGTTTTTAAATCTCAAAATATACCTACTACACTTTGTTGTTCACTTGTTTCTTGATAAACCACTGTATCAAAATTAAATAGCAAATAAATGATCTAACAACACCATGCAGTGCACACATCATTATACGCACATTTGCGAAGCTCGTAAACAGATAAACACATTTATAACAATAGAAAAATGTCTACTAGTCACCACATCTGTTGACATTAAACAACCAAGTCAACGTGACCTATAATCCCCCTTCTGAAATACTAAATTGTTGAACAAAATTATTTGATCGAGGGGTCATATAGACCGGTGATACCGTTGCAAGTGTACAGTGTGGTTCAAATGACTTGTCACACATAAATAATCACGTAATTGGGAAGCTTGAATCACAATATTGCGGTGTTGTGGTCACCCTTGTTATAAACATCAGGGGTCTTATATCAGGGTGAAAGATTTTAATAATCTATTTCGATTTTACAAGCTATGTCAAATACTCTTCTTAGTTGCTATATTCTCCTTGATTACAAATAGTAGGCATGGGCGTAGAATCAACGATGTAGTCGAATCAACCGTTGATCTCCTGTCAACGTATTTACAAACGTACCTACTATTTATATTTTGATTCAAATAGGTACGTTACTGTTTATGAAGCAACTAGTCGAATTCGTCAACGACGTTTATGAATTTGTCGTGGACTACCCTTACGCTAGCAAACGACTGTAACCTTTTTATCAAATGGAATTTACTCGTAAAAACCCCCTTCCCCTTTGTTTTTTCATTTTTCATTATTATTTGTTTTTTCATTATTTCATTAATTCATTTGCTATTAATTCGTAGGTATTTTATTAGATAATTAAGAAAAATAAAGTACCGAATACCCTTTTTCAATATCCCTCGTCTTAACTAATCAACCTGTAGTTATATTATTAATCGTCTGGCTATAAGAAGGTACATAAAACAGCACCTAACACAAAGAACACCTAGTAACCCTTATTCACCCCACAAGTAGCTTTGATGTGATTCAATAAACATTATCTGTGGTGTAAGGTCATCGCAGGGGTGTCGCAGGGTGGCATATTGCGTGTACAGATCCCGTCGTAATAGTTTAATTGTGTGGTCACCCTAGTAATATCACTACAGATTTATGATACTGCACTTGTTAACATTTTTTATACTAAAAATAAAAACTTCGTTTAACATTCATCTGTCGACTAGGTCAAAACAATGTATTCATGTACCTTGATCAAAAAAATCATAGCTTTCGAAAATATCTAAAAACACATTTGGAATTAGGTACCAAAAAAATAACAAAACATGCTCATGTTTGTATTCTGAATATGACATAGAAAATAATATTTTTTTATTAAATTGAGTAGTTGAAAACCTTTTTTGCTGGTGCCAATTATGTTGGTACACAACTAAACTAACTGTATTGACATCCTTCTCATGATCGTAACGTAATACAAGACAAGACTGTAGTATGTAAGTTTTATTTGTAGCCAGCATAATAGACATCATGAACTAACTAAATAAATCGGTCGATATCTTTGGAACTACAACGCCACAACCCTACTATTCGTTGTATCTAGCTCACATTCAAAAACCGGCCAAGTGCGTGTCAAACTCGCACATAAAGGGTTCCGTACCACCGTAGAATATAAACACACATCCCCAAAATGGTGATATTTAGAGTCACACGATGAAGTCTTTTGTATGGAAACCGACCATAAGACAAATACATGTAACGTAACGTCACGACTTTTATCCCCATTCGGGGGTAGTCAGAGGCTTGAGTGGCCATACACCACCACATTGTGGAGGTATTAACCAACTCAAAGCCCACGTTTCACCTGATAGTCAGAACCCAACGTGACAGGTGGTGAACCTTGTCGCCGTTTATACAGGAACTGACTATTACCTAATCCCGAGGGATAGGTAGGTTTCCTCACGATGTTTTCCCTCACCGTCAGCGAACTGTAAATTACGCACATAGATGAAAATTCATCCATTGGTGCATGCCCCACCGGGGATCGAACCTGGGACCTTCCGATTGCCAGCCCAACCTGTTCACCCCTAGGCAAAGACAAATAAGTTAAAAATATTACGTTTTTGTATGGGGAACCCCTTTATTTTTAAGTTTTATGTTATTTTTTGTATTTTTTTACGGCAACAGTAATACACATTCTGTGAAAATTTCAAGTCTCTACATATTACGGTTCGTGAGATACAGCCCGCTGACAGACAGACAGACAGACTGACGGACAGCGTAGGCTTAGCAATAGAGTCGCGTTGGCACCCTTTGTGTACGGAACCCTAAAAACAACCGAGCTTCAGAACCGAAAAATTTTATAGTACGGTCGATTTTTTTAAATCTCTCGAGACGAAGTGACATAAATCTCAACAAAAACAAAGGAAGATCTCAATAAAGCGAAACATCCCTCGAATGAGCGTTTAACTAAGTTATCGGCATGTTATCAGCGAGCGGTAGCGCCCCCTGGTGAGCGGCTGGGTTTTTACTTAACATGTCTTCATTTTAAAGGGGCATTTAATTTGACGTTTTGTGCTCAAAGCTTGTGATCTGACGGTTAATTTATATGTCGCCAGGAAATACTGATCGTAGTCTCAATAGTAAGGCTACGAGCATCATGCCATTGAATGATCCATGATCATGATGATGTGATGATGATGCCCGCAAGGGTTGAGTGTCCTGAGCTAAATCCTCTCTACACTAACGTACGGAGAATGAATACACTCAGTTTTTTTTTTATTGGACTTCGGTGGAAAAAAAGCGTACGGCCCGCCTGATGTTAAGCAGTTACCGTAGACTATGGATGCTTACAATACCAAAGGCATTGCTCGCATATTGCCGACCTGAATATTGGACACTGGTGTAGGTCCTGGGTGAGTGCCAAAGCGTTCCTGCCGCTCCAACAAAGGTCCAGGACTAAGGCCCATCCTATAATACCTATTCTATTCTTTGGGTGGGAAATCCGCAAGCCCCGGGGAGGAAAACGGATTTTTGTGACCTACCGACCAAAATCCCATGGCGGTCGGTCTCTTGCTTTGGTGCAGTAGCAGGAACGCTTTGGCACTCATCCGTACCCCACTAGCGTCCAATATGTGTGGATTCATTATCCGTACGTCCTCCTTAGGGCTGTATCACACCTGACGACGGGTTTGGCGACCGTCGCCAAGTCCTATCATATTTTGACATAATTCAATACGAATTATTGGCGACGGTAGCCGGCGACGTCGCCGGCCACATATCCAAACAATTGGTATTACCTGTCAAATTCGATACAATTTGTTGGCGACGGTGGCTGGCGACGCGCTTGGCGTCCCGGTGAGATAGAGCCCTTAGTGAAGAGAGGATTTAGCTCAGGTCTCAGTGCACCCAATCCTCGCGGTGCATGCTAATAGCGATTCTGTGGTACCCCTCCAAAGACGGTAGATGTTACACCGTTAGTTTTTTAGTGGGTACACTGCATAGCCGGACTTCCACGTACCCCTCCCGTCTCCCCCGAGGCGGAAGGGGACCAAAAACGTCTTCCAACGTTAAAAAAGGGCACGCAACTTCTCGCTTCCTACTTTGCTATTTGCGTATAGCCAGGCACTAACTTAGCGAGCAACCTCGCAAGGCAGACGCTTGCTCTTTAATAGTACGTGCCTCGTCCGAGGCAAGGGTTGCAGTTACCTACTAAATGAAGGGGGCAACCCAAAGGCGGCCTTGCGAACGGCTACTATAGGTATTTATGCTAGTGTTCTAAACCAAATTTATAAAAGGTACTATGCTAAACATGAATTCAATAAAATCGCCATGAGTACCGCTTAAAAAAGTTTTATGACATCACTTTTTGTTTTGGACAAAAAGTTGATATACGTCGACCCCCGCGCACTACGAGGGTGGTACTATCAGCGGGGTGCGTTGACGCAGCCCCGCGCTGTAGGAGCTGTCATCACTGTGGCCAAGTCCCAAGGGATATCGCTACTTATTGTGCTGTTTTATTGCAGTTTAACCTTTCGACTTATGAACACATCCGAAAGATAATACTAATAAATATCGCCAGACTAGGCTCGTATTAATAAATGCATTTCAAAGTTGAGATCGATCTTAAGACGCTGTTTTTGACAGATGTTCCATACAACCAACGTCAAAACTGCATATTAAGATCGGTCTCAACTTTGAGATGCATTTATTATACGAGCCCTACACTCCAACTGTATGGTTTCAAACTAAGCAACGCTTGTATTATGGCTTTTAAGGTGGTAGAGCCAAGCTGTAGCCAATTGACTGCAGGTTATATACGGGCTGGCTCAACAGGGGTACTACCACCCTCTCACAGAAGATCGGCGTAAAGCAGGTATTACAGCTGCGTTTCGTACGATGAGTGAGAGAGCCGAAAACCCAACCCACCCCCCCTCCCCTCCCTCCATTCCACTCCCCATCAGGTCGGCAATGTGCGAGCGATGCCTTTGGTATTGAAAGCATTTATAGGCTACGGTAACTGCTTAACATTAGGCGGGCCGTACGCTTATTTGCCACCGCAGTCCTATAATCTACAGTCTACACGCATTCTACTATTAACTTCAACGCCTGTACGCGTTTATTCAGCAACAAATCGCTAACGATCTACAGCAAAAATTTTACAATCATTGAGTCTACGTGTGTTATCATTAAATACAATAGATAGAGTCTTAATTCGTTTTATCGCAAGCCGAATCACATTAAAAGATTCCGCCTCCAAAAAAAAATTGTCGCCAAACCTTATCGATGGTCAAATCATCACTTTTAAATTAAAGAGCGCCGACTCTACACGTCACGTTTTATAACCATAGAGATTTACGCTCCATTTGATTTGCAAAAAGTGGGTGTGTCATTGATAAAGAAAACAAAAGGTTTGGGTTGCGCAAAGGGTACCTTACGACCAGGGAAAAAACAACAGTATAGTGTAGTTTAATTTATGTACTGACAGAATCATCATCATGATTGCCCTACACCCTACTTATTTGATGCGTCCAGATGCCTCGCATCGCCTGCCCCCCTAGCCAAGTGGCTTTGTTTACAAGTGTTTCTACAAAATGCTACGCTTCATGTATGGAGATGACATAAGTCACGTGATCTACTTATCGATTTATAATGTCATTTCCATACATTTAATCGTAGCATTTTGTAGAAACGCTTGTAGACAATGCCACTTGGCTAGGGGGGCTGATCTGCTGCGCCCGAACACTGAGTTTTGACGTCAAAACGAATAGACATAATGTCATTACATGAGAGATTACGCGTGCGAGCATCTGGACGCACCAATTAGCCGCGTCCAGTTGTCTCGCATGCCGCGCGAGGCAGCTTTGCCTCGCTTAGTTTGAAATAGTGCGCCCGAGCCAAATGCTTACCCTGCCTCACCCGAGCGCTGTCATTTGCCTCGCCTAGTTTGGGCTAGTCGTAGTTGGCTATTGTCGGCTATACACTTCTCTTTCTTAGAGTGTAGTTTGGCTCGCCATTTGGCTCGCCCGAGCATATGACTGAGGCTG
Source organism: Drymonia ruficornis (assembly GCA_947859195.1). NCBI lineage: Eukaryota > Metazoa > Arthropoda > Insecta > Lepidoptera > Notodontidae > Drymonia > Drymonia ruficornis. The sequence goes on from OX401927.1 coordinate 4,814,719, forward strand.
CCGCGTATGCCGCGCGCGGCGTGTGATCGCGCAGCCCCGCGTAGCATGGGCTTGATGTAGACGCAGCGATCGAGTAGTTGACTCTACATGTACTTACGTACGTCTTTCGACCGTCCATCAGTCCCTGGATTTTGCTGGCCAGGGGGCAGGGGAGACAGGGGGTGCCAAGTGGGGAGGGGGCAGGGGACGGTTCAGATATGTAAAACCATTTGTAATATGTTAGTCGTCGCGTCGAGCGCCATCTACAGTCATAATTCAGACACTACTCAACGACTGGTCGTACATTTGATCATGTTGATAATCTGGCACCTGTTGGGTCCCGCCGTTGACTTGTAGCGTTGTAATATTTAGAGGCGGCAAATGAATAATATTTAATGTAGGGTAAACCGGGGGGTAATTAGCCATTCTTCAGTGATTAGCAATTTTAAGGAAATAACGTATTTTTTGTTATTTACTGTCAATATAATTCAATGAAACTTGGCTAAGTGACGCTGTTAGCCATAGACAATCGATTTTAATACTCCATGAACAGCGTTTTAAAAAAATAAAAATACTTATGGTGGGTTTTATCAAGTCGTAAGTGAGTTTCATTGAAAATTTTAAGAATCTTATCAGTTTCCTTAAGGACTTACACTTGATTCATTAGAATTATTGAATGTTTTTTAAACAGTAAATAACTATTTTGTATGTTTAATGGAACGGGAAACGGTTATTATTCATAAGGTAAGTGGCCAAGAAGTATCTAATATTAGTATTTGTTTTGGTTTAATTCAACAATTTAACACTTTATAGCACTGGCTAATCACTACACCCGGTGCGGCTAATCACTGCAAAAGGGTGGCTAATAACAGAAAATGGCTAAAAAATATCATATTTTACCATAATGTCTATAACTTCTATAATAATTGGATTTTACCTAAAAACTGTTAATACAGTACAAGTTAGTTTATTAAGCTATCAGAAAATAATATTAATAAGACTGTAGCTATAATACAAAATATTTGATATACTGACAAAGTGTTGGCAATCCTTAAGTGGTCAATAGCTACCCGGTTTACCCTACTAGGTACATACATAAAGCCATTTAATTCCTCAGCATCCACCACTTCTCATTTTATTTTTGTTCAATGGATCCGAAAAGTCAAGACTCTTAAGACAAAAGACTTCTGAAAATGTACACCCAAATTTATAGAAACTTATGATGGCCTTTCACTGACATTGCAAATCACTTTTGTTCCTAGAAATGCTTTGTAATACCATTGTAAACTGGCAAAATTTGGCGGTTAGTCTTTTTTCTTGTGCGCTCTGATCCAAGTCTGATCAAGTTGATGTGTAAGTCAGGCGATTTTTTTTATCTCGCACTGACCCTGCCAGGCGGCGCTTAACTTCTGATCGTTTACCGACCTGAAGGGCTAGACAAGTGGCTGACGTCTACGAGCGTTCGTTCAAATCGCTACGCTTCATATATGGAAATGACATAAGTCACGTGATCTACACATAGCAACTTGTTGTTGATCTACATAGCGACGTTGGACATTTCCATACATTGTGAAGTTTATTCTATTCTATTCGATTAGCGTTCATGCCACTTGGCTAGCCCCTGCTCCCCCTGCCCCCCCTGCCCCGCTAGCCAAGTGGGTTTGTCAAGAAGCGTTTCTATAAATCGCTACACTTCATGTACGGAAATGACATAGGTAAGTCACATGATCTACTTATCGACTTGTAATGTCATTTCCATTCATTTCAGCGTAGCGTTTTGTAGAAACGTTCGTAAACGAAGCCACTTGTCTAGGGAGCCAGTAATTGCAGCTGGCTATGAACGCTAGTGTAGTTTTCGTTTGACTAATTTACAAATATGACAGCTCTATTCCGTTCGCAACTCTACAAGCCCCCGTAAACGGCCACATTTCCCATATATTCTACGGAATTAGAAGGAATTGTATCGCGATTGTTATCGCCACTCAAAGACCCGCCCGAAAGCCACCCATTGGATTCCACAGACTTATTAGTTTTAGTTTATACTGCTAATAAACTGTAACATTAAATAGGTACACTATTAAGTTCTGTACAAAGCTGTTCTGTTTATTTAAGCACGGGGAACATCGTTACAATCGGTCCAGCCGTTTCGGAGATCAGCCAGAACAAACATCCAGACAGACGGACAGACAAAACAAGATTGCTTTTTTGTTATAACTACCTATATACCTACTTTCATATGCATTTTGTAAAAAGCTGTTATTTTAACATAACAAACAGACAATTAAATTGTATATATTTGTAAGATAAATGAAGGCGAAACGTTAAAAACAACAGATTGAAAATTTTTTTAATGCTTAATTTGTAATCGTACCGTTTCTCGTTGTCCGTAGTATACTTACGTAGTACGTACTACTAGATATTATGTGCCTGTAGCCGCATGCCTTTGAGTAAAGCACCCCCATATGACTGTAGTTAATAAACCATCAAACCTGTATATACGACATAATGATTCACTGAGGTAGGTTATAACAAATACGGAATTTCGACTATTTTTATCAGGTAGGGTAGCTTTATTTGTAGTTTAAACATGCAAACGTTTGGTATTCGTTACCTATTATAGTTTTAATTGCAATATTAGTGTTGTTCCGTTGCTATAAAAATAAATGCAGGCGTTAGTACCAAATCATTTACTTTTATTAAGGTGGGAACTGACCGGTGTTACGGGGCGTAATGTAACATGTTACAAATAAATAAATAATAAATAATAACCATTTAATTCAGGCAACGATAGCCCATATTATAAATACCTTAGGGCCTCCGCAGACTTGCTACTTTTAGCATCGGCGATCGGCGATTTTGATGCTGCGTCTCGCTCGTTCGCGCTCGAAGAAACACGACGCAGCATCAAAACAATTGCAAAATCGCCGTTCGCCGATGCTAAAAGTAGCAAGTCTGCGGAGGCCCTTAAAGACTTACATACATATTATATTAAAAATAACTTAAAATAGATTATGTACACGTCGTTGTACGATCTAGTGGCACTTGTCCCCGGAAGCGACGAAACACCACTCCAATCGGCCAGAAGTTCTCCTCCACAAAGCGAGCATTCGTGCAGAAAGTACATGGAAACACACTAGGTACGTACAGACATAACATATACGTCACGACTTTTATCCCCAATGGGGGGTAGTCAGAGGCTTGAGTGGCCATACACAACCACATTGTGGAGGTATTAACCAACTCAAAGCCCACGTATCACCAGATAGTCAGAACCCAACGTGACAGGTGGTCAACCTTGTCGCCGTGTATACAGGACCTGACTATTACCTAATCCCGAGGGATAGGTAGGTTTCCTCACGATGTTTTCCCTCACCGTCAGCGAACTGTAAATACGTACAGGTTTATTTTAAAACTAGCTGTGCCCGCGACTACGTACGCGTACATTTTTAGAAAAAGGTTCTCTAAATAAATACATCCTAAGTTACTCATTATAACATCAGCTATCGAGGAAAGTTCCGTCACAATCTGTCCAGCCGTTTCGAAGATCACCCGGAACAAACATACAGACAGACAGACAAAAAAGGTATCAATTATGTTTTTGTTATTAGTACCGTATATACTTTCATATGTATCTAGTAAAACGCTGTTATTTTGACATGACAAACAGACAATTCAATTTTATTTATTTGTAGAGATTAACTATTCTCACATTTAATTACTGTCAATAAAATCTCCAGATATCACCCTTCATTCACGGTCGGACGATCTGACAAAATATCGATACAATCTCTCCCCAAATATTCGTATCAAACAGGAGATATTTGAGGAATGTCGCGCTCCAACTCTCAGAGGTTTTCTATCGCTACTGTTTTGATTTTAATCAGAACGCACCTGGGGGCCAATCGCGCTATTTTCCAACGTCATTACCGTTTAAACGGGACGTTTTTGGTTTAGATTTGGTTTAGCTGATGTAGAAAGCGGTTTTGCGCTATTTTAAACGCAAAAAAAATGCAATAGCGATAGGTTTATTCGATCATTCCTCAATGTATCTTCCAGAAAAAGCTGAATAGTTTACGTTAGAATTATTAGCGCGATACGAAATGTGTGTAACGTAATGTTTTTGGTTTATATTAGCGCATTTGGCCCCCTGGTACGGTCGACATCAAATGAAGCTCGGTATATCAAATGACCAAAATGATCACACCTCATAATCACTACATAGTAGTAGTAGGTATAAAATGAAGTCGCTTCCCGCTGTCTGTCCCTATGTACGCTTAGATCTTTAAAACTACGCATCGGACTTTGATGCGGTTTTTTTTAATAGATAGAGTGATTCAAGAGGAAGGTTTATATGTATAAGACATGCATAATATAGTAGAGAAACACCGACATCCACGCGGGCGAAGCCGCGGGCATCAGCTAGTATTATGATAATAGAAAGATGAGACGCTCATAGCCAGCTGCAATCACTGATCGGTAAACGATCGAAGGTTAAGCAACGCTTGGCAAAGTCAGTCAGAGATGGGTGTACATTTGGTGGCATTTGAACTGAGCGTCTCCACGCTTCAGAGGGTATGTAAAAGTCGGTCCCGGTTGTTGTCATCTAAGTAGCAGTAGTTAAGCCATATCAGAGGCCTCCGGGCCGTAATGAGATCTGAAGCTGCCTACACACGCACATCCTGTTTTTAGTTCAATATCCTCATAAAAGAATAGCAAGGAAAGGTATTGTTTTTAAAATTGTAACAAACATGTTTTTTTCCTGCCAAAAGTCGCTGATGACGGAATTAAGAACGAAACAATAATGCACTGATAAGATAATGGAGTTACGATTGTTTGACATACCTGTACCTATTTTCGATTTCATGAGGAAAACTGTAGCTTCCTACTCTTTAGTCGCAAAAAATAAGTAACGACTGCATTTTATAAATTACCTTTTATGTCTCTTGATGTAATAAAATCGGGATTTTACTCGTGGTAGAGCACACAATACTTTAAAGTTGTCAAATTAGGTTTACATCAAAATGGTAAAATTAAAATTTTCACACAAATTAAATGCGGAAATAATCGAAACGTAACACTACATCCTTTATAATCATCTATTGACCTCACGACTGACCTGTAGGTACAAGGGTGGCAAAATCGCTTCGGTGTCAGTGTATTTGTAGGTGCATTTGTAGGCGTAAATTTAAAATCGTAGAATTAAAAAAGCCATCCCGTGGCCTTTGAATTTAATTAGATTTTTTTTTATGTACGAACTACTCACGTGATACCCAGTATGTGGTTTCAGTTATTGTCGTTATGTCGTCACCACTCTGTATATGGGCTGGCTCGACGGGGGTAGTACCACCCCCTCACAGAAGATCGGCGTAAAGTAGCTATTACAGCTGCGTTTCGTACGTTTTTTTATAAATATCGCCAAACAAACACACCAACTGTAAGGTCCCAAACTAAGCAACGCTTGTGCTATGGCTACCATACAATGGACTGGGGGCGGTCCCAGTGACACCCAGACTAAGGCAAATTAGGCAAAGGCCGTTTCCGAAATTTGCCTCTGGCGGGAATCAAACCCGCAACCACCCGATGTAGTGAGCCGAGCGGCCAACGCTCAAACCACTGCGCCAACTGGTTGTCAATACCGACATGTTTTCAACATTTTTTCCGTAAACGACTGAGTCGTACTGTGTCCGTGGACTCCGTTTAGTAAAACTTACTATTTTGGACAGTCACAAGTCTCCCTCTTTTTACCCGACTACGGCGGAGGGTTATGATTTTGACCAGTATGTATGTATGTATGTATGTATGTGCATCTGTTCCCGCCTAACTTCCAAACTACTTGTCGTATTTTGACAAATGAGGTATCGTTAGAAGCGGCTTAATGGCGCGCTGGTTATAGGCTATGTGACGTCACATAAAATTGCATATGGCGCCCTCTAGAGGACATAATGTCATGAACTAAAAAAAAAAATGAAAGAGCTTGATGAGCACATTTTAAAAATATATATATTGTTACCTATAACTCCAAAATAATTAAATAAAAAGTAAGTTTAAAAACTAAAACCCGACTACTGAAAAATCGCGCTCTAAAAAGTATGAAACAAGAAAATATTCTCTCTCTAGAGGATAGCCGTGGTCCGTTTATGCCTTTTAGGTCAAATTGGCATATGACCACGGACCACGGCTATCCTCTAGATTTTGGTAATATATTTGTTATTGCATGATAATCATTGATCTTCTAGTTTCAAGAGGTAGTCTAGGGCCCGCCTTACAGGGTGAAAACCATGTATAAAAAAAAATATTGTAGAAATAAAACGTATTTTTATTAAAATGCAAATTATTACGCCTCGCGCGAGTACTCAGTTTTGTCGTTGAAACGTATAAACACAATGTCATAATATGAGTGCTCGGGTGAGGCATGCGCGGCATGTGGACACATCTAATAACTAAGTTAGTACACATTTGATGAACTTTACAGTCTTGAGGTAGGTACAGGGGCGTTCACAAGTCTAGTAACAATCTCAGTATGCATTCTGTGTTTCACAATACAATCTTACATGCTACTGCACTTAACACCGCCATAGAAGAACTGCTTGGAGCAGTCAGTGCCGCTTCAAGCGTCGCTATTGGGCGATCTGCAGTTTCAATACAAAATTGTATCGCCATACACGGACCGCTCAAGCAGTTTGCAGTCGCAGCTAAAAATGCAGTCGGCGTGCGGTTGATGCCGGCAGCAAAGAGCTGCTCGAGCCGCCGTACACGGACCGCTGCACTGGAAGCGGTTCGTGTACAAATAACACAACTGTACAAAGGACTGCTTGGAGGAGTCGGGGCCGCCATAGACGGACTACTTGGAGCCGTCAGTTGGTGCTGACTGCTCCAAGCAGACCGTTAAGAACGCTGACTGTACATACCTATTTACTATTTTTAACAAACTTACCCCCTTATTCATAGAAAGTTATGATCGACTAGCAGTGGAATTACAAATCACATTTGTTCCTAAAAATGCTTTTCAAAACCATTGTAAACTGGCTAAAATATCTATGAATAAGGGAGTTAGTCTATCAGGCTGAAACAGTCCTGGGTAGCTATTCTGTTACATCAAACTCATATCGCACGCATGAAATATCTGGTGAAATGTCAAATTTCAGTACAAAATATGATATCTCACCAGCGCCCCAAGTCACTTAGCGATTGAATTGCCATTGAGCTGCTATAGTGATCGACCCCCTGATTGGTCTGTTGATTATAAACGACCAATCAGAGGGTCGATGACTATAGCAGCTCAATGGCAATGGCTAAGCGACTTAGGGCCCAGCAAAGTCACGCAGCACGTGTTTGTCGCTACAGAATAGCTACTGCCCAAAAAATATTGTTCTAGTACAAATATTGAGTTTTTTTTTTCTTTTATTATTATTTTGTACTTAAGAAGTCGGTTACTGCAGTATCTACTAATTATACCCGCCGGTGGCCGCTGCTTACAGAGAGACACCGACAGTTATTGTTGTGGTTGATGCGATGCGTTCATCTGTCGACCATAGGAGGGAGGGGGTACGCTGAAACAACATTAGTTTTATTTACTTATTAATAATATGTATATTAGCTTCGCTAGCAACTGAGTGCGTGTCGAGTAAAAGCAACCGCCAAGGGTATAAATAGGGAATAGATGCGTCCAAATGCCGCGCATGCCTCACCCGAGCACTCAAATTATGACATTTTGTCTATACGTTTCAACGTCAAAACTGAGTGCTCGCGCGAGGCATGCGCCTGATGAAGACGCCACCAATGAAATTCGGTATGGGGGTCCGAATTTTTCTGAAGCAAGAGACATGAAAATTGGGCTGCGCTTCCGGCTATCTCACTCATCGTACGAAACGCAGCTATAATATTACTTTCCGCCGATCTTCTGTGAGAGGGTGGTACTACCCCGGTCGAGCCAGCCCTATATGCGCTGTAGTCAATTGGCTACAGCTTAACTCTACCTCGATTACAGCTTGACTCTATCACCCGTACTGCTTAGCTCTACCAGTAAGGTGATAACGTCAAATTAATAATGTTATACTCACCGATAACTGATATGGCCGGTAACTAGTAGAGAGCATTGTGCCTAGGCAGTGCCTAAGGTGATAACGTCAAATTAATAATGTTATACTCACCGATAACTGATATGGCCGGTAACTAGTAGAGAGCATTGTGCCTAGGCAGTGCCTAAGGTGATAACGTCAAATTAATAATGTTATACTCACCGATAACTGATATGGCCGGTAACTAGTAGAGAGCATTGTGCCTAGGCAGTGCCTAATGTGATAACGTCAAATTAATAATGTTATACTCACCGATTGACGGGCCCGTTAGCGTGGTTGGCGCGGAGGCGACATTCACGCTGCAGGTCGTAGGTTCGATTCCTACCCGTGACATGCATTTGTGTGCATGAACATGTCTGTATGTCCGGAGTCTGGGTGTATATGTATATTAAGTATGTATTTACAAATAAAAAGTAGTATATGTAGTAATATCAGTTATCTGGTTTCCATAGTACAAGCTCTGCTTAGTTTGGGATCAGGTAGCCGTGTGTAAAAAATGTCCCAGGATATTATTATTATAACTGATATGGCCGGTAACTAGTAGAGAGCATTGTGCCTAGGCAGTGCCTAAGGTGATAACGTCAAATTAATAATGTTATACTCACCGATAACTGATATGGCCGGTAACTAGTAGAGAGCATTGTGCCTAGGCAGTGCAGACTGTTGTCATCCTAGGCATGGCCGGGGCAGCGTAGGGCGCCGCCACTGGTGTCCATGAAACAAATACGGTACCCATAAGTCGGCTGTATATTCAGGGAACATTTCTAGCATAAGCTGACCTCTGGTTATCATGGGTGGTAAAACAAAAAAGAGCTGAGCTTAACTGGTCCGAATCGTGATACATGCATGGATAAAATGATATATGTATTGGTGAAATATTTATGGTGTCAGTTGTATCCATCCATCCATCCGCCGGAAGACGTCCAAGATAGGCAGATTGCCACAGAAATGTGGGTAAAATGGATGTATGATGGATGCAAGATGGATGTATGATAGTTGTACGATGGATGTGCGGCGGATGGACGACGGATGTTTGGCGGATGTACGACGGACGTACGATGGATATACGGTAGAAATACGATGGAAGTACGATAGAAGTATGATGGATGTACGATGGATGTGCGATGGAAGTACGATAGAAGTACGATGGATGTACGATGGACGTACGATGGATGTACGATAGAAGTATGATGGATGTACGATAGAAGATGGTTGTACGATGTTTGTGTGTAAGTCACCTGCGATAACCCTGTCATTGCGCCGACAGCACCAGCGACACAGCGCCACGCATCCCACGCATACCAAGAATATCACCACGCCCACCACGATCCAAGCCCACAACTGCATGCCCAACTTCTTATTATACTGTGGACAAAATCTAAATTAGTTACCGTCCCCTACTACTACTCCACCAAGCCAACTAGACACTCGGGTATAAATAAATGATCATAAGTCAATGATTCCGCGGTCCTTCCACCACGTAGTGCGAGCTACTGCCACAGGAATGCCCAGATGTGGGCCCATGCTACGTTGTGGACGGACCGCGGAATCATTGACTTATTATCATTTGATATGTATACCCGAGTGTCTAGTTGGCTTGGTGATGTAGTATAATACAATTGTATTAGTAACACTTTGTTTTCGATAGGAACTTACAGAAAACTATCACGGGGATTAACGAATATATACATCATCATGTCAGCCAAAAGAAGTCCACCGTTGGGCAAGCCTCCCTCAAGGTTTTCCACAACGACCGATCCTGCGCTGCTTGCAACCAGCGGTTGCCCGCGCCCTTCACTAGGTCGTCGGTCCATTACAGCAAAAAAAATCAATAGATCTTCTTTTGTTTTTAATAGCCCGGCGTAGGTGCCCGTGACACGCAATCTCGACTTTTTACTGCTGTACCATCACGAGATAGGCTTATTCTTACAGGAACTCTTTGGTGGGATACTATCTAGATATTATTTGATACCCAATATATTAATCCCCCCTTTTTCTTCGCAGACGCTACACATAAATATTACCATATAACTTCCACAATTAAGACGAATCTAACAACACCTCATATGTAAAAACCAGTCCAGCCGTTTAGGATATATAACGTGCTAAAGAAACCAACATACAAGCGGAAACTATAACCCTCCTTTCGGAGTAGTCGGGTGAAAAAGCAACTATATTAATCAACTTACTTCTTCAATGTCCTCGTCATCGTATTTGGACATTTTTAAAATTAAAAAAAAGCTCTGGTATACAATACAGCAGTCACAAAAACTACTGTGCGTATACGCAACTAAACGCAAACTGGTTTGTTTGCACTCTGCGTGATACTATATGTTATATACCTATAGTTATCCTGTTTTCATCCAGGAAATACTCGATACAAATGGGTGCGTCTAAAAGATTCGAGTAGCGCGCCCGAGGATACATGTTCTGATTATTTCTACGTGGTCAGACGTCAAAATCGATTGCTCGGGCCCGCTGCTTGCCACATTTAGACGCATCCAATCAGGGAAACACAATGCAAGCTCCGACCGACTGCCTCAGAATATTCGCACGTATTATACGCACCCATTTACCGCCAAATTTATAGAGATTTTTAGCCAGCCATTTTTAATACAATGGTTTTAAAAAACATTTCTAGGAACAAAAATGATTTGTAATGCCAGTTGTAAGTCCATCATAACTTTATATACAGGGTGAAAATATCATGGGCATCCTTTTAAACTATGACTCTACACATGATCAGAATATTTTGGGATAATAAATAAAAAAATCTATTGAAAAAAAAAAAATTGCTCGATTAAGCAAATGAGCAAACCAGTTAACTGTTATACCTTACCCGGGCAATATATTTTTATCAATTGATTTGTTAATTAACATTCCCTAAATATTCTGAATCATGTGTAGAATCACTGTTTAAAAGGATGCCCATGATTTCAAATTCACTCTGTATACATTTTAGATGGGGAGCCGTAGAAAGGGTTTCTGAATTTGCACGAGCGCGTCAGATTAAGATAAGGGAGATAGCTTACATACTGATAAGAACCTCAAAAAATTATGAGCCCTTAATATTGGTGGGTTTGCTCAGGGGAACCAAAAAAAAAATAGACCATCTTAAAATACTCGAACTCGTCAGATTAAGATAAGGGGGATTCATTACTAGCTAAGAAGTGTCAAAAGTGTCAATTTTGCTAATTTGATTGTCAGTCTAAGAAATGGGAGCATCTGGAAGTTTCACTTTTTCACCACCTCCGTTTTTTTTTTAAATATAGGACTGCGGTGGCAAAAAAACGTACGGCCCGCCTGATTTTAAGCAGTTACCGTAGCCTATAGATGCTTACAAATTCTGACGCGCTTGAGTATTTTTTTTTTTTCAATTTTTCATGTTGGAGCATGAAAAGTATCTATATCTGACACACTTGAGTATTTTTATGTCATTGCTTTTTATACAACAAAATTTTTTTTTCATGTATTTGCTTCCCCCACCGCTGTAAGTGGAAACATCTAGAACAATGTATTCTTCCTATCATCTCATCTACCGAATCTACTAGGTTTGGACGACGCTCGTGCAAATCCACGAATTGCACGCTCGCCTCCCCATCTATTTGGGGGTTCGCTAGTCATCTGCGCATTGGACGTTCTTGCGAGTTTTTTTTACATAATCTGCCCCATGCAGAAGGGAAAAAAGTTTGTTTTAACTTGGGCAAAGAGACCATTGCGAATAATATTCGTTAATGCGCCCATTTTACCTAATTCACTTCCTTCAATTAAGGTAAGGTTAACATCTAAAGGTGATTTTTCTACCCCTTTTATCTGTATTTCAATATCGTCTGCTAACAATTCCACCCCCATTATCTCCAAATTATCGGAATGGTTGCAACAAATTGAGCAATAACTCAAATAACTACATCTAATCACTAACAAATCACTCAATCGTGTATTGAACGGAACAGGTGTAGATACAGAACATTGGAATCAGATATGAGTGAGTGTGATTATCTTATGGAGGTTCCGTAGCGTCTAATGAACATACAAATATAAGTTGTTCGTCCACTGGCGAGCGTTAAATTCAGGAGTTGGCATGGCACCTTCCGCTTTTACCAATATTTTTTGTCGTCAACTCGCGCGCTCTTATAAAGTAAAGTCGTATAAAAATGGATTGATTCGGTTGAGTACCGACTTTTTACTTGGATTTTTTGTAATATGTTTTTGTAATATGTAAATACCTACTCATGTGCGTCTTTATGACATAAACTGCCTCTAGACGCCCTAAACCTCCATCCCGTACTATATAGGTTCTCACGATACTGGCTTGGGTCATCAAACTATTAGATCCTCGAAGCAGTGTGTTTTTGAAAATTCATCCCTAAAAGTGGCTAAATAGAGGATGAAAGATTATGTGGACAACTGACTTTTATTTATAAACGGAAGCCAAAACACAAATTTCTATATTTATCAATAATTACGAACTTTTATACAGATTTTCATCCCCTATTTAACCCTCTTAGTAAATGAGTTCCTAAAAATTCCTAATTCCTAAAAATAAACTCTTGTGCAAAATTTGATGCTTCTAGACCCACGCGTTCAGGCTTGCGTTGTCTGTTATAAACGGAACTCCAAAAATAATAAGGTCCAATAAAACCTTTTATTTGTCCATCCCCTTTTCCGCCCTTAAACGATCTCGTTACCTCGTTCCAACCCTCGGCCTCGGCTAATCTCACTGATGAAACGTTGCCGATAAGGGTTGAATTGAATATTTTATTGGTAGATTATTTTATTGAGATAAACTTTTCAGTGATAATGTCCAACCTTACTAATTATTTAACTACTTTTTAAGTACTTCGATGGGTGTTTATGATGGCTGATTATGGACGCCAGTCTTAAAATATTAAGTGATTCTTATGGTAGTGACCATGGACCAATTACTAAGGGGACTGGCCCTAAGCAACTCGGCCGAGTGGTCGGCCTAGTACTAACATCGACATAAAACGAAGCGAGTAGTTCAACTATTTACCGGTAGATAGAACAATGAAAATGAAAAAACAATGACCACGTTTTTTTTCATACATATATCTAATAAGGGCACCTCTTTCTTTAGTCTTTACTCTGTGGTAGTGACATTATGCAATGAATTAATCCATAAGTAGTACCTTTAAGTAAGTGCCGTTTGTATAGCCAAGGATGGCACACTGGCAGACGGTCCACCTGATGGTAAGTGGAAGCCGCCGCCCAGGACCTGTAAACATGCCCTTTGAAGAACTCCATGTTGTAGTGCAAAGCAAATGAAAAGAATGTAATAGTGACTTACACAAATTAACTAACTTAATAAATTAAATAATTATAATAATTAATTCATTTAATTAATTACATTTAAATCTCGCCAGACTAACACACTTTCTAGTTTTTATTGATGTGTTTGTTCGTTTTTTTTGATCTGAGATTATTTTTGAAGTCGTTTATTTTTTGTCTTTTATGATTGAACTCTACCTTAATATGGGCATCAATAATACTGAGAGCTAAGCTTAGTGTTTGAAATGTTACCATGGATCGTACTACTCTATTGGCCTCTATTGTAGCGCTCTATTGTACCTATGTCCCTAATGAATCAACTCTATATTTTTTCACGACTGCCCAAAAAAAGGAGTGTATATGTGTTTACGGTTCATGTATGTATGTATGTGAGATTCTTTATTTCACGATAACTGTTAAATGCCTGAACAGATTAGGATGTATGGGGTATCGTTAGAATCCTTACATCATTCCGGGTAACAATGGGTATATTGTTTTTGAAAAAAAAAAAACGCTCCAATTTGCAATGATAGTGCAAACTGCAACCGACTGCAATGACAATGCACTTGTTTTATACTTTTTAGTTCGTTTTTTGGCAGGGCAGTCGTGTTTTTTAATGTTTTTATTGTTATCTACCTTTTACCTTATATTTTATGTATACCGACTTAGAAATAGTGCAGAGCATGACAAAACTACATTAAACAAACACGGTTTAAACATGCGGAACTGAACGACATTATACAAAACGTAACCAAGATGGCCACTCCAAAACGTGGTCGCATACACATAAAATCTCTATAAATTACTTACTTTTACTTCCTTCCCTATCAATTTGCTCTTTCGAATGATTAGACTTTTTTACACGTATGCACTTGTTACATTAAATCATCCATTTGATCCAATAGAATATAAACTGTATTCTTAACTCGTAAGAGCTTCATTTCGAATGATTTCGCATATATGTTAATCTAGACCCTACTTTATTCTAAATTGAATTCTAATTTAACGACATTTACAGTTGCTTTTCGTCTGTACTCATCTTGGGATACCTTAATATGTAATGAGACTCGCGTCTTTTGTTTTATTTAGATTTCTAACGTGCAGTAGTTATGTAATATGTAATTGGGTTTTCGCTCGGAACATGTGCTCTGATTAATATTAGGGTTCCATTGTTTTATAAAAATTGCAAAAACACCTTAGAATTCTTTGATTAAAAAAAAATAATAATTTAAAAAATTAAAAACACGACTGCCCTGCCAAAAAACGAACTAAAAAGTTTAAAACAAGTGCAGTGTCATTAATTTTTATTTTATGCATTTTAGTGACAGCAACCAAAAATGAAATGTTTTTTTGCATGTACACCCTAGCTATGCTAAATGATGCCTGTAAATTCTACAGTTTTGGAATGTGCTCATCAAGGCCTTCAATTTGATACCCATATTGTAATAATGGAAGAAAAATATTTTTTTTCACATTTGAAAATTGAGTCATAATGCCGCCATATTGATTTTTTTCAAAAAAAAAAATATTTTAAGTGTTACCCGGAATGATGTAGGGATTCTAAAGATACTCCATACATCCAAATCCGTTCAGGCATTTATAAGTTATGGTGGAATAAAGAATCTCACATACATACATACATACATGAACCCTAAACACATATACACTCCTTTTTTTTGGGCAGTCGTGTAAAAATATACTAACACCCCCAAATTATAGAAATGATGATGGACTTACAATACTAACAAATCACTTTTGTTCGTAGCAATGGTTTATACAACCATTTTAAACTAGTTAAGGAAAATTGGCGGTTAATAAATTTGGCCGTTACCCCCTTCGCACACAGCGTCGTAACGAATGCGTATCGTAATAAACATAGAGCATACATTACATGTACGAGCACGTACATTTTCTAACAATTCAGCCGACGAAGCGAAATCTCATACGATTCGCCGCAACACCGCTTCGTCTGCGGACTTGTTAGAAAATGTATGTGCTCGTATTGCTCTCGTTCTACGCGCGTATAACGTTACGCCTACGTTACGACGCCGTGTGCGAAGGGCCTTAATCTACAGAACCATATCTAAAAAAAAAAAAATGTAACGTAACGACTTTTATCCCCATTCGGGGGTAGTCAGAGGCTTGAGTGGCCATACACCACCACATTGTGGAGGTATTAACCAACTTAAAGCCCACGTTTCACCAAATAGTCAGAACCCAACGTGACAGGTGGTAAACCTTGTCGCCGTGTATACAGGAACTGACTATTACCGAATCCCGAGGGATAGGTAGGTTTCCTCACGATGTTTTCCCTCACCGTCAGCGAACTGTAAATTATGCACATAGATGAAAATTCATCCATTGGTGCTTGCCCCACCGGGGATCGAACCTGGGACCTTCTGATTGCTAGCCCAACCTGTTCACCCCTAGGCTACAGTCGCTATTCAAGGACAAGAACCATTTTATTTTTATTTTATTTTTTTTATTTTTCTTTATTTGGGAAAACACAAACAATTGCGTAATATAGCTTAACTAAATACAACATATGATATGTACAAGAGGATGAGTAATCACGCAACCAGCACCGTTATCCACAAAATAATAAACCATATTTCGAAGCTCATATTATTAAGCTCATATGCAATTGCAATAATAAAAAGGTTCTTATTTTTATCCTCAAAATGGATTTGGCATTGCAATTAGCTGATCCTCTTCCCCTCCACAAACCCTCCAAAAATATTGTCCGGCAATTTTTTTCACCCATAGTTTATTGTTAGTTTTTGTATAGGACTGCGCTGGCATAAAAGCGTACGGCCCGCCTGATGTTAAGCAGTTACCGTAGCCTATAGATGCTTACAATACCAAAGGTATTGCTCGCACATTGCCGACCTGAAGGGGAGTGGGATGGAGGGAGGGGGAGGGAGATGGAGGGGGGGAGGGGGGGGCTTACGGCTCTCTCACAGAAGATCGTACGAAACGCAGCTGTAATAGCTGCTTTACGCCGATCTTCTGTGAGAGGGTGGTACTACCCCGGTCGAGCCAGCCCGTTTATGAGCTGCAGTCAATTGGCTACAGCTTGGCTCTACCACCTCGTAACAAAAAATAGTTATAAAATCCCCCAAATGTTGGAAGATTCGCTCTGACATCACACTGCCCGAAAAACTAATGACACCGATTTTAAAGAGGTCGCAATAGTGACGAGTGTAAAATATGCACATCATCAATGTTAGCATTTGAAGACTGAACTTTAAGCGTATTGCAAGTCATATCTATGCAATGTGGTTGGCCAATGGTATATCTGTCACCGGATAATTGTACGAATCGTTAGTTTATAATTAATCTAGTGAGATTATAAACTAACGCAACCGACAGTTTATAATCTCACTAGATTAATTATAAACTAACGGTTCATAAAATTTTACGATGACATATCGATCATACGCTTGTACTATTTCCCCAAGCCAACTAGGAACTCGGATGGAATGCGGCTTCCCGGCCCGCATACCGCCCGCACACCCGCCTCCGCCTTTTTGTGCGGGTGACGTCACATTTGACAGGTTGCTTGGAGAGGCTTGGTTGAGTAGTACTTACTTAGACCGTACTTAGTACCTATTCTGTAATTTATAATGTGTCTTAGTTTGAAAGATCGATTCATTGGTGGTAGAGCCAAGTTGTAGCCGATTAACTGCGGCTCATATTTGGGGTGGCTCGACCAGGGTAGTACTACCCTTGCACAGGAGATCGGCGTAGCAATTACAACTGCGTTTCCCGTCCCTCTGACAGAGGCAGGGGAAACGCAGTTGTAATTGCTACGCTGTAGTACTACCCTGGTCGAGCCACCCCAAATATGAGCTGCAGTCAATCGGCTACAACTTGGCTCTACCACCAATGAATAGATTTTTCAAACAAAGACACATTGTAAAGTAGGTACAGAGTAGGTACTAAGTATATCAAGCGTATGATCGATATGTCGTCGTAAAATTGTACGAACCGTTAGTTTATAATTAATCTAAAATGTAACAACAAAAAATGTAACGTCACGACTTTTATCCCCATTCGGGGGTAGTCAGAGGCTTGAGTGGCCCACACACCACCACAGTGTGGAGGTATTAACCAACTCAAAGCCCACGTTTCACCAGATAGTCAGAACCCAACGTGACAGGTGGTGAACCTTGTCGCCGTGTATACAGGAACTGACTATTACCTAATCCCGAGGGATAGAGGTAGGTAGGAATTAATCTAGTGAGATTATAAACTGTCGGTTAGGTTGAGTTTATTTTCCAAAGCCCCTTCGTGAATCAATCCGCAACCAACCGATGAAGTGATCCGAACGGCCTGCGTTCAAAACAATATAAGTTACAAACTAAAACACGGCTACTGAAAAATCACGCTCTAAATAATAATAATAATATCCTGGGAAATTTTTTACACACGGTTACCTGATCCCAAACTAAGCAGAGCTTGTACTATGGAAACCAGATAACTGATATTACTACATATACTACTTTTTTATTTGTAAATACATACTTAATATACATATACACCCAGACTCGGGACATTCAGACATGTTCATGCACACAAATGCATGTCCCGGGTAGGAATCGAACCTACGACCTGCAGCGTGAAAGGCGCCTCCGCGCCAACCACGCTAACGGGCCTGTAAATATTATGAAACAAGAAAGTATTCTCGTCTAGAGGATAGCCGCGGTCCTTTTAGGTCTCTTATTGCAAAGTGCCATATGACCACGTACCGTACCGTACCAACCGTAAAAAGAGACCATAAAAATAATTTTCACAATAACAAAACACCCATAAAATGTCTAAAGAACGATTACGTATAATAATACTATGTACACTATATTGCGTTTTGTCAAGTAAAATAAAGTAATTCAGGTTTCGTAACGTTACTTACGAGTGACAAAATATAGCGTAGTCGCAAAGCGCGTGCGCAAGATTTCATTTGATAGTTAATATATTATGATGACCTAGATTAATATATAATAAATCAAGTATATAAGTGTTCAGTATTTCAAAAGTAGCTGAGTTATTATCCGTTGCTTACTTTGATTGTACCTCTATCTTGCGTGTTTGATGTTCTGCGTATTTGACGTTTTGCGTATTTGTCGTTCGGCGTGTTTGATTTTATGCGTATTTGACACATAAGCGCACTGCACACTACCTAACAGTAACTGCCTTTACATCCGAGAACCATTATTCTGTTAATTTAACAAATTTACAATTTAATGTTACAACTAACTATTACAAAAAATTTAAAACATATTAAAATTTGTAAAATGTAATCAATATTGTAAATATTTTTTGCATGTCGTACAAATCACGTCTGCGTGGATAATGGCAAGGTGTCAAGAACGCTGGCTGCATTTCCTCTCTGTATGGTCAATCAGATTATTATTCAAGAGATTTTTAATTAACTGTCAGAATAGAATCTACCAAGGGTTCGAAATGCTACTTCCAATGAGAAGAGCCGGCAAGAAACTCAATGGTATCTCTTTTCAGAAGAAAACAAAAGTTGGTGTACATTCTCAGAAACAAAGAATAAGAACATTGTTGTACAAAAGTAAGTTGCTAAAATGTGAAATTACGATACAACTTCAAACTAAATTATATTCTCGGCAAAGTATTGAAGCACAAAGATCTACTCATAATATAAAACAATGTATACAGGGTTATTGGTAAAACACTAACAACCTTGCAGGGGCGTATTACTGCCATCAAAAACAACAACTTTTGTTCTATGACTTTTTACAAAACAAAAATAACAATAACTCACTTTCTAAAATGTATGTATTTTTTTTCTCATCTAGAGGAAAGCCATGGTACATAGTTGTATTCCACTTTGCCCTAAAGTACCTAAACGTACCACGACTATTCTCTAGATGAGCATATTTTCTTGTTTCATACATTTTAGAGTGTGATTTTTAGTATTATTTTTTTTGTTTTTAAAAACGTCATAGAACTAAAGTTGTCGTTTTTGATGTCAGTAATAAGCCCCTGCAAGGTTGTCAGTGTTTTACCAATAACCCTGTATATTTAATAACGCTTTAGTAAACCCAATTACATCACTACGAAGATTCCAATGCACACGTTGCTATGAACATTGCGTCCGTAGTCATCAGTGCAGAAAACATCCTATCAGATCATGTAATGCACTAATTAACATAAGAACGAATATTGCGAGATGTTTCAACATCGTTTTACAAAAAAACATATATTAAAAAATAATATTATTAGCCCTTTTAACGTCCCACTGCTGGGCACGGGCCTCCTCTCAATGCGAGGGGGATTCAGGCCATAATCCACCACACTGGCCCAGTGCGGGTTGGTGGATTTCACGTGTCTAAGACATGCAGGTTTCCTCACGATGTTTTCCTTCACCGTAAGCAAGTGATAATCATATTAAAGTTATGATTCATACATAGATTTCGAAAAATCCAGAGGTATGAGCCAGGGTTTGAACCCAGGACCTTAAGCCCGCAAGCCGCGTGCTTAACCAATCGGCTCCCACTGCTTGCTAAAAAACATATCAAATAATAAATATAAATACCGCCAGTCAAAAACACCAACTGTATGGTCCCAAACTAAGGAAAGCTTGTACTATGGGTACAATGGACTGGGCGCGATGCCAATGACACCAAAATTTGCCTCTGGCGGGAATCGAACCCGTACCGATGCAGCCGAGCGGCCAATCCTGAAACCACTGTGCCAAGCGGTCGTCAATGTCAATAATGAATTCTATTATTTCTCAGATAAAGTTGAAATTCTTTTTTTTTATAGGACTGCGGTGGCAAAAAAGCTTACGGCCCGCCTGATGTTAAGCAATTACCGTAGCCTATAGATGCTTACAATACCAAAGGTATTGCTCGCACATTGCCGACCTGAAGGGGAGTGGGATGGAGGGAGGGGGAGGGGGGGTGGGCTTACGGCTCTCTCACTCTTCGTACGAAACGCAGCTGTAATAGCTGCTTTACGCCGATCTTCTGTGAAAGGGTGCTACTACCCCTACTAATTCTGTTACTGAATAGGTTTTTTAGTGGTGCGTTTTAAGTTTGCGCAATAACTACTGGACATTTTTGATTGCGAGAAAAACAATAATAAAATTACTGACTCGATTGCTTTTCCGTTGCTTTTATTACTTCGGTATTGAGTTTAAGTAGCTCAAAATCGGAACGGCGAATTCATTTCTTAACTTTGTAGCCAGTTTCATTTATTCGAATGCTATTCATAATAAGGAAATATTCCCAAAAATGGTTACAATGTCGCAGACATTCTTATTGTTTTAAGATCTTGTATAGCAACAAAATTATGACCCAATTTCCTTGAAAGCAAGGTTTAAACACTAACCGCCAAATTTATAGAGATTTTTGCCAATTTACAATGGGTTTACAAAGCATTTCTAGGAACAAAAGTGATTTGTAATAACAGTGTTGTCTATCATAACTCTCTATAGCAGGGGTTCCTAAACTTTAAAGATAGCGGAACACCAACCAAATACCTCCTATTTTATGGAACCCCATATCAAATGATTACAAATCAACACTGAAATGTATATAAGAACATTTTTTTTAAGAAATGTATAATATAATTGAAAATTATTCTTAACTTATAGTTTTAATGTGAAGAATGAAAGTGTTTTACTGTTTTAGGAATAATTGTTTTATAGTTCGGTATTATGTCCGACAATTGTATGCGTATATCTGGGGTAGCATCCAATCTTGACCTGTAAGTATTTGTTTTTTGTATAAACGTAGGCTGAGAAGCCTGTTTCACAACGATACGTTGTGACGAATGGAAGCAATGTTAAGATAGCCTTTTTGGCTATTTCAGGGTAATCACTCCTAACACCAACCCAACACTATTTCAAAATAATATTTGTAACCGTGGTATTATTATTTAATAACTAATAATAAATAATTTTGGCGGAACCCCGATGACTATTCTACGGAATTTCCCCTAGGTTCCGCGGAACCCAGTTTGGGAAACCCTGCTCTATAGTATATTTGGCGGGATGAATACGTTGACGTGGAAAATTTTGGTAGGTAAGACTTATGGAATGAAGATGGTTGTCTACAAAACTTCGAAGGCACACGATCAGAAATAGTTTAATCCTACATAGAGTTCTTTATAAATTACTGGCCATTTCGATACAGATATACTACAGATCAATAAGACAAGACACCACTTACGACCTCAAAGACAATGCAGTCGTCAAAAGACGGCGAATCTGGATAGGTCTTTTCAAAATGGAACGGAATGGAATGGACCAATTAAAATGTCTGGTGCGGTCACACATATACAGTGGTAATGCATATTGTTAGGCGAGTGGAGGTGCTGGGGTATGCAGCGTCTATGGCCTATTGGTCTATGCCACATACTTACTTCAAATTAGTTTTACTTATCTATCGTTTCATTTATTCCATTTTCATTAACAGAGAGGAGTGGAGGAAGGCAAGGAGACCTTTGCCCAGTTGACAAAAAAAATACATTTCATCATCCACGATCATCTTTTAGCCTCTCGATATCACACTACTTCTTTGTCTCATTAACCTAGGTATTGATTTTCATGAATCTTTCATCCATTCCCAGCAGTCTTACCAATAGGAATACTGAAATTTTTGTTCACCAAAAATTATACTGACAATTTCGGTCTCTAGTCTTATTTCCTCTTAGTATGATCTGAAAACTTGTCTCCTGGTATCATCAAAAAGCAACCAATTAACAAGCACATTTTATAATTGCCTTGTTTGCACATCGCGAGTAATCAAAGGCAACTTTTCGTTCCACTTTGTGCACCCAGGTGATGTCACCCAGGTGCACAAAGTGGAATAAACCATAGCGACGGTAGGTATAGCGACACACAGCAACATTACCAATGCAAGTATCCGCAAAATTTCCGTGAATCGGTCACGAATGGCGTAAAATTTGTCATTTTACAGAAATTTTGCGGAATTGCTAAGGATTCTGCTATAAAATCAGAAAAATTAATTGCATCGGTAATGTTGCTGTGTGTCGCTATACCGACGCTATGGTTTATTCCACTTTATGCACCTAGGTGATATCACCTGGGTGCACAGATTGGAACAAAAAGTTACCTTTGATCACGTGGCGAATTAGATCACCCAGACCGTCGCTATTAGACCCCCAGAATCTCTCATTCTTAGAAAGTCTAATCAGGCCTACGTGAATTGCAAGTGTTATTGCCGTGACCCTAATGTCTTTTACATAACACAAAACACGGCTTGTTATTATCTGTATAAACCAAAATTGCTGTCATATTATCCGGTGATTTTATTTAATTTTTATAACGGCGTTCTCTAAAAACAATGGAAATTATTGCAGCCTCATTGAATTGTATGATTTCTATTGTTATATTATATTATAACCGTTATTGTTATATTGTTGAAGTTACATTGTTATTGGCTAATGAAGTTTAACCATCTGGTTTCTCGTCATCATCGTGAAAGTTTTGTTTTTTGGTGTCATTTATTTCGACGACTCTTTTAGAAATTGTTGAATAAAAATAAACATAAACATTTCACACTTTTATTAAATCAGCCTCAACTCGTACACGTACTCCGTCAAGTTACATACATTACAACAAGCATATAAAAGCTAAACAAGTAAATAACAGTTTAAAACTACTGTGCCCCGCGCATTGATCACAATGCTATGCGGCGGCCCACTGCGAAAGTACGAAACATTAACAATTTTGAACTCCATTGCTCTTTACTATCGTTACTATCGCAATAACATTAGTAAACACTGCAGTGACTCAGCAATGGTTGACTACGTGATCGAGAAACTCATGTTTCGTACTCTCACAGTCCTCAACACCCTGGAAACTGGTACATGAAGAGACATTACTCCCTGTACACTTAACAAATTCCTTCGAACGTCACAGGGTGTGGCGTTGGAAGTATTGCCATACGAAAATTATCTTAAATGCCCAAGCAGTAATGACTTCCGTTGTACATCTGAACAGTATCACAACCTCAAACGTGAGCGATTAGCACCATACGGTATCAATTTTGTTGGAAAAGTATACACACTAGAAATACTAATTGATCACATCTCTGAGCTTAGCCTAAAAGGTACTGGTGTGACAGGTAACCTAAATGGACTTAGTGCCAGCCGTGGTGCTCTTCGTGACCTTGGCCTTGTTGTTCGTAGTGGCCTTGCTGGCCTTGTTGTTCGTAGTGCCCTTGCTGGCCTTGTTGTTCATAGTGGCCTTGCTGGCCTTGTTGTTCGTAGTGGCCTTGCTGGCCTTGTTGTTCATAGTGGCCTTGCTGGCCTTGTTGCTCGTAGTGACCTTGGTGCTCATGATGGCTGATGTGCTCATGCGGGTGATGTTCCACCTCCTTCTTGAAGTAGATTGGCACATGAACCTTCACAGGGTAGGGAACCTCCTTCACGAGGGGCACGGGGACTTCCTTGTACACGGGGTAAGGCTTGTCAATGGGCACCTTGACTTCATAAGGCACTTTCTTCTCGACGGTGTAAGGGATCTTCTTGTACACGTCATAAGGCTTAGGGACTGGTACTTTAATGTGTACTGGGTAGGGCTTCTCAACCTCGACCTTGTAGGGCCTGTCAACGGGCACTTTCACTTCGTAAGGGACAGGCTTGTGAACAGTGACAGGGTAGGGCTTCTCGACTGTGACTGGGTAGGGCTTGGGCACGTAGACGTTGTAGGGCCTGTCGACGGGAACCTTGACTTCATAAGGCACCTTCTTCACAACTTCGTAGGGCTGGGGTACTTTGACTTCGTACTTGACGGGGACGGGCACTTTCTTCTCAACGGTGTAGGGCTGGGGATAAGGCACCTTGACTTCATAAGGCACTTTCTTCTCGACAGTGTAAGGGGTGGGTACTTTGACTTTGACTTCGTAAGGTTTGTCGACTGGGACCTTGACTTCATAAGGGACTTTCTTTTCAACGGTGTAAGGTTCGGGGACGTAGACGGGGTACTTCACGTACTCTTTAACAGTGACTGGGACTTTCTTCTCTACAGTGTAGGGCTGGGGATAGGGCACTTTGACTTCATAAGGCACTTTCTTTTCAACGGTGTACGGCACGTGCTTCTCGACAGTGTAAGGGACGGGGATCTTCTTGACGACTTCGATGGTTTTGACGTGTTCGTGATGATGATGATGGTCGGAGATTGGCTTCCAGCCGGAGTCTCCACCTCCGTAGCTCTGTCCGCCTCCGTAGCTCTGTCCGCCTCCGTAGCTCTGTCCGCCACCCAGGCTGAGTCCTCCGTGGCCATGACCACCGAAGCTGATTTCACCGCCACCGTGACCTCCGAAGCTAATGCCCTCTTGACCTCCGTGACCTAGACTGATGCCCTGATGACCTCCGTAACCTCCTTCCGAACCTCCGAAGCTGTGGCCTCCGTACCCGCCTTCGGAACTGCCTCCGTAAGATCCATATTCGTGGATGCCCCGTTTCTCCTGCTTCTTGTCTTCGGGAGCCGCTTGTTTCGGTGCGCCTTTCTCCTCGCTGGCAAAGGCCACCACGGCCAGCGATGCGACCAGAACAACCTGTTAACAAAGGAAATTGCTTGGTTAGTTGATGTCTTTGAGCTAAAGTTTTCTTAATCGTACACTTAACCTCACTTGCGGGGATACCTAGATAGGGATAAGTGCACCAGTGGAATAAAAGTAGTTGAGTCTAGTGTTTGTGCAGTCCATTCATATTTGTCTAGTATCCTTCTAATATTATAAATGCGAAAGTAAGTGTGTGTGAATGTTTGTTACCACGTATTTCCATAACTACTAAACTGATTTTAATTAAATTTGAAATGTAGATAGTGTAGGCTCTGGAATAAGACATAGGCTAATCTTACACATCAATTTCCACGCGGGCGAAGCTGCCGGGCACAGCTAGTTAAGTATATTTAGGAGTAGAAAATCTGAATATTCGAAAGAACTTAGAAAATCTTGCTTTATAAACGACTGCTGCAACACTAGACGTGTTAAGAATGCTAACTCTGCAATTCTTAGGATTACCGAATACAAAACAAAGTAAAAGTCATCGATCCAGTTAGCCTATCGAATCTGAATACTAAAATGTAACACTTTCACTAGTATCTATTGAATGAGTATCTCAATTCCCCACGCAGCGCAGTGCATTGTTTTAAACTAGTATTCGTGATAAAAAGTTTAATATTGCTTTACTTCCTCAATTCATTGCTTTCATCTGTTTTCTTGTCGTCGTCATTTATTTCGATTATAACAACAACAACTTTTATTGACAAATTACTTTCTTACAATAATAAATCAAAAGCTAAGATAACATAACATAATCCAATTACTCATTAATCAATGTTATAATACGAATACTGAAGAACTAATCACGAATAATGACAATACTAGAAACTTAAAGACCTTTGAAATCAAAAAAAGCACTTTAAAAGAGTGGATTAAAGCAATTATATTAATGTCAGTCTCTAAACCACTGATATGATTGGGTACATACAATCTTGTGCAAGCAAACCAGGTAGTGATTAACTGACATGGGTAATTATCGGCTTAAGCGTTGCCACATAGTTCTACCACTTTCTCAACATTCATATTTCGCCAAGGTTTAACTGGAGTGGAGTACAGAAATTGTTATTCGTAAGACTATAACTAAAGAAACTCCGTATTACGCAAAGTTACAATTAGTAGATATGATCTGCAAGTACTGCCGGGATATATTACGAGTTATCTGTGCTAAATCTTTGATTTAAACTTTTATATAAGTACTTTATTTTATTTTTGAAATGTGTGAAATTACGTAAGACGAAGTAATTGGTGAAACCAAACAATTCAAAATGGAAATAAACAGTATTATAATAAATTATAATTAATGTAGATTGCTTCGAAATAAATTTTACAAAAATACGAGTCAAGATAATTTTATACATATAAATGATGGAGTAAATACACCTACCTAAATCACATAACTGACCTAACCTAATGACCATGACAGTATTACATAAGAAAATATTTGATAAACCAATGAATTTATAATTAAAGATGAGTCTACAAATCTTAGCGGAAGAGAAAATCAAGCCCATATTTATTTGCATGACGCCTAAATGCATTCAAATTTCTCTGACACAGTATCAAGTTAACATAGTAAAGAGGGTTATGAAACAAAATGAGCAAAAGCGAGCAATGCTTGAATATATTACGTTCAAACTATTAGTAGGCAGTTTTAAGAGTATTGCGTAGTTTTAGAAAATATGCGAGTGAGATATTGCACGATAGTATAGTTATGTTACACAGGAAGCAAGCGTTTGGTGACGAAATAACGTCGAGAATAATTCATGAATCGAGGGAATTTTCTGCAATTCAAATATTGTGGACATCAAGTTTGATTTGAGATGTATCTTTATCTGGTATATATTTGGCAATCATATCATACCTACAGCAATATATCAGGTATTAATGAGATTTCAGTGAGAGATCGACGGATGATAGATGAAATTCAAGTGTATATTTAGTATCTGAGTTATAGGGATATGGGATCGAACAATTTCTACGCTGTAACCTTTGGTATTAATTCCTTACCCATAACATCAACAAACAAAAATTGACTTTATGCGTATTCGTCTTTCTGCATATAATCCAAAATAAGGCCTTATGATTCATTTAAAGTGGCATTCCAAATCATTTTTGTAAAGCATTTGTAAGTGAATTAAAAATTATATAAATTTGGAGGGTCACTTCAAGCAACTGGCTGGTTACAATCGTCCAATTAACCCAGTTATGAGCCAGATAACTTCATAACAATGAGTCATCAAGGTAACGCCTCTCATGTGCACCGGTCCATATATTAATTACGACATGCACTGAGTGAAAGTACGCTGGATTAACGCACGTAATCTCAGATAACTGGTGCTAGTGTTGTACACAAGGTAGAGGTTTTGCAAGCGTGCCTTGAATGGGTGATTGGACGTTTGATGTAAATGATAATCGAACGGTTTACATCTAATTGATAGGTGAAGTGAATGCCTTAGTTTCTGAATGTTTGTATGACAACATTATAATGAGAAATGCATTGATTTGCTTGGGAAAGGACATCAATTTTACTTGACAACTGATATAAAGATTGGTTGAGATTCAATCGATAATAGGCGCTGAGGACACAGATCAGATGGGAGATACCTTTGTCCAGCAGTGGTATAAATAAAATAGTTTAAAAAACATAGCTAGTTCCGAATAATTCTTAAAGAAGATTTCTTAGGTCGGGTACTGCAAGAACGGATATTACTCCAGGATATGCAGCCAATAATATTAGCTAAGTGCAGTCTTATTGCAAAATCTCAAATACAGGATGCGATTTAATTGTTTAATCAATTTAATTCTTTTGAAAGTGAAATGTAACGAGAACCGTAATTGTTTCCGTCGTGAGTCTTGAGTCAATGATCTCGTCAGTAAACTAGTTTGTGAACGGAATTCGCTAGTGTACTAAGCCACCAAGCCAACTAGACACTCGGGTATAAATATCAAATGATAATAAGTCAATGATTCCGCGGTCCTTCCACCGCGTAGTGGGAGCTACTGCCATAGGAGTGCCCAGGCATTGGCCCAGGCTCACTACGTTGTGGTCGAACCGCGGAATCATTGACTTATTATCATTTTATATTTATACCCGAGCGTCTAATTGGCTTGGTGGTGTAGTATGTGAGATTGACCATTGCAAAACCAGACGCGTGTGCACTTACTAATCAAATAGACACGGATAAACAGGCGAATAGCTTAAAATTTTACGGTTTTAATATGTTTAATGAATAATAATTGGTTTTCGTTCCGTGTCTAATCTGTTTTTTGTGCGTGTTTATGTAAAAGTGATGGGCGATGCCTCTTACCAATAGGGCATGTCTATTATACGCTTGACATAAAGTGGCTTACAGCATTGTATTTGAAATTTGACATTTGAATAACAGAAAGGGAGACGGTATAGGTTAACGTTCTGGCTTTATCCATTGGCTGCGTCTACAAGAGGCGAGCAGGAAGTTCTAACGCTAGAACGCATAATGTATGTATGTTATGCTCGAGCGCGGTAGCATGGGGCATGTGTAAGCTCCCATTCAGTCGGAACATGTCTACTGTTGGACAAATGCCTCTTCAAAGACTCCGGTTGCATAGTCCCTACGAGAAACCCTTATAAGATCATCACGTCTTTCCGTCCGTCCGTTCTTATCTGTCAGTGCCATAACAACAGAGTTTTTGAATTTGATAAAATTTGGTATAAAACTTCTTTGTTAAGTTCTTCTTTAAGTGGTGAATTCTATTATTAACCTGTTATATACCCAAATGGTTGCTGACAACTGATAATTAAAGTTACGAACTACATTGCAATTATACCTTATCTTATCGTATAACCTGTGTAATTATTGGCGATTATCATAACTAGGTGAATCCATCCGCGTATGTCATAACATTTACGGCGGGTGATAGATGCGTGACGGTTATGTAACACCAATTATTGGCCACGCACGTTTGTGCGTTTAAGTCTAAATATTGGTACAAATATGTGATGCTATGTTATGTGTTCGTATGTACTAAGCCACCAAGCCAACTAGACACTCGGGTATAAATATCAAATGATATTAAGTCAATGATTCGGTCCCCCAACCATGTAGTGGGAGCTACTGCCACAGGAGTGCCCAGGCATTGGCCCAGGCTCACTACGTTGTGGACGGACCGCGGAATCATTGACTTATTATCATTTGATACCCGAGTGCCTAGTTGGCTTGGCTTTTACATCTCTATTTTAATTTATTTAATGACTTGACGATTAAGTAGTTTGACCACTGAACATAATTACTTTTTGTCACAAAAAAGTGACCAAACTTGAAATCTTAATGTCGCCTAAAATATACTACATGACCTGAACGAGGTATTTCCACTTTTAATATCATCAAAATGTCATATAAACTATGAATAAATAATTGCACATTTAGTAATAGACTCACACGTGTTTTTATCCAAAATGTATCTACATAATAAATACAAAATTAATGTCGTTTTTTGGTTAGCGCATCGCTTAAGAACGGCTGGACATTTTATCAACTTTTTTCCAAACGTTTGTAATATTTCGAATAAGGTTTTGAGTGAAAGAAAAATTAGTAAAGTGTCCGGAAAATTGGAAAATTCTGGAAAATCAGAAAGTGCTTTTATTTACTTGGATTTTTGTATTGAAATTTCTACAGCATAATGTTTGGGTCAGCTAGTTATTCCTTAAATTATGGTTTGAATGGTCGGTAGTGATATAATTTTGTATTGCATTATATTATGAAAGAAAGATCAAACATTAGCTATCTTCGAAATGATTTATTACACTAATAAATCTATTTCACACGCGTTAAGCCAATGTATAAGTATTTTATATCTTTGCTATTGAACAGTTGGCAGTTATTATTAATGTGAAATAATTAATTTTAAATCGTTTTCGTTGGTGTGAAATGTGTGTGATTAACATTAAAATTCGTTCTAATTTCGCGTTCAATGTGTGAACAATTAATTAATTCTCATTAATAATTTGTAAGTATACTCAAAGATAAATAAGATTATGTAGACACACAATTAGTAGGTAATTATATAATAAGTAAAGATATTCGAGTCTTTTGAATAATTATTTCTCGGTAGATAGAAGTTCGTTTATTTATTACTTTAAAGAAAGAAAAACTTTAAAGAGCTTTTTTGTCCCATACAGATTATTCGTTATCGACATTTTTAAACTAGTGGTGTGAATTTTCATAATTCAAATATTATCATATTTAAGTGGGTTTTTTTCTTTTTCTTTCAATGACCAATGACAACTGATACGAAAAATAACGTTTTTAATCAGCACCCAAAGTACAACAGTATAAATAGCAACGCAAAAAGCAAGATAATACCTACTCTATTTACTCGATCTAAAATAGAAAATCACTCCACATTACATTTCCTTACGGAAGGCAGTATCCAAATGACTGACATTAATGACAGTGATTCACATCTGAGCGGCGTTTTCTGAACTTTCTACGTTTACGTTGAGAAAGTGAAAATAGCACTGTGGAGGAAGAAAATTATGATACATTATAATAATGTATGTATGTAATTCTTCGCGGAAACAGAATTCTAATGGATTTTTAATGTTGTGGTATTCCCGTATGTATAATGACTACGGGATTATGGGATGCCAATGCGAAGTAGATAACTGAAATAACTTTTTTTTTTTTGTATTTATTCATAAACTTTGGTTACCTACCTACGTAAAACTTAAACTGTAGCATTAAGTGTCTGTGTTTATTCAATGTAAACTATTTTCCAATTTGCTGGAGTATTGATTTTAGACATAATTTTTTCAACATGTAGAGCTTTTACTTAAAAAAATATTTTCAATTAAAGTAAATTCAGCTGACTTTTTTCATTTATGTTAGATTAACACCTGCATAGTTATAAAATCTGTATAATTTTCTGTTGAAGCTTTTAGCTAAGATAATTTTAGTAATTATCAATCGATTTGATACGATTACATCGTAATTGACATGATTCAGATTTGTTTACTAATTTCGTACGCTCAATTAAAATATAGCCAAACTATAACTGCATTTTTTTTTTTTTTTTTTATATTATCGCGAAACCGAACGCACCAAAAAGTTTCCATTTTCAAAATGCGGATTCTAAAAACTTTTTTTATTTACTTTTTCTCACACTTGGGCACAACACTTTTTCACACTTCACTATTTTTATTTACTCACCGAGAACTTCATGTTGCTGTGTGTCTTCGTCGACGCCGAAGACTGGTTGTGTGGTCAGACTATGTTACCATCATATTATATACCGTCCCTCCCACTTTCGAAGCGAGACGTTAAGATATAACCAAAGAAGGGTGAACGCATGGGCCTGATAATAGCAACTATTAATTTGTAACTGGCACTTATAATCTAATGTTCCATTTTCGAATTGGAGCGATCGGATACACATCAGAGGAGTAATAATCGATTAAACAAAACGTTCGATTTATGAATTTAAAGTAAATTGATTCGAATTTTATAAAGTCGCGTTCTTATTTTAAATTATTTATGAATCGTTATGAAAGTGTCTGAAAGAATATCAAAGCGAGTTTGTGATGAGTTCAAGGATATTGAAAAGTGCTCTGTGTAAGTGCATAGCGAGAACCGGTCGTTACATCCATCTAACTTTGTTAAGCTGCTTGTAAATTATCATTATTATACGTCTGCTTTGTATTTTTTACTCATTCCGATATCATCTTTTAGATCCTTTGATATGTATTCGATCGGGCTCGTTCGGAGTAGTACCACCCTCTCACATAAGATCGGCGTAAAGTAGCTATTGCAGTTGCGTTTTGTTCTATGAGTAAGATAGCCGGAAGCCCTCGCCTACTCCCCCTCTGTCCCACTCCCTATCTGGTCGGCAACGTGCGAGTGTTGCCTTTGGTTTGCAAGCATCTATAGGCTACGGTAACTGCTTAACATCAAGCGGGCACGCTTGTTTGCCACCTTAGTAACAGAACACAAAAATACGTGACCTAAACTTTGAACAACCAAACTAGAGAGCACGCGTTGAACTCTATCTAGTAGAGTTCGCGTAAGCGTTCGCAATTCCAAAGGGGTATGAGAGATAGACAGCTTGTAGTCGTAGGTACATACTTATACATACACACATACAATATTATTATCATAGAGACCTCTAGCTACCTAAGAAGGTGCTATTATTAGTCTTAAGGTTATGAGGGCATTCACCCCACAGACGAATTACAAGATTTCTTGTGTCTCTACCTAATTAATTTAATTAATAACACAATGAATATTTATCAGTTAGACAACATTTGTTATCTTGTATGCTAAATTAATTTACAAATATTTCAGTAATAAGATTGAAATAAACGAAACTCTACCATTTATGTAAACTAATTTATTTTTTTTCCCGCCATGGCGGCACCACGTTGCCATAGGGTGACATTGACACTTGACAGTCCAGACAGTCTGTCTTTATGACGACGATAGTTAGGGCTATATCGCACGAGGACACCAGTGGTAGCGCAACCAGTCGCTCCACTAACAAAATGTATAGAGCTGTATGGACGATATCGCACCTGGTGTCCGCTTGGTAGCGCAACCAATTCGATGTCGGCTACCGAATCACCCACTGGTGGCGCCACCATGGTTGCCT
The DNA here is from genome assembly GCA_947859195.1 of Drymonia ruficornis. Taxonomy (NCBI): domain Eukaryota; kingdom Metazoa; phylum Arthropoda; class Insecta; order Lepidoptera; family Notodontidae; genus Drymonia; species Drymonia ruficornis. The sequence goes on from OX401927.1 coordinate 4,847,255, forward strand.
CGTGCGATATCGCGCTTAAAATCTAGATTATAAGTTGACCCGAGTTGATCTAGTTGTGCCCGCTACTTCGTACGCATACATTTTGAAAAAAATTACCCGCGACTATTTCACGTGGAATTTAATGGGTTTTATTTTTTTGCGCGTAACCCTAATTATTTTTCAAAAATAAAAGTAGCTTTAGTAACATAACATCAGCTATCTGCTGCAACAGGTGTTCGGTCATTAGATAGCTGTGGTATTCCTTTTATATTTTCAAGAAGGATAATTAACTACATATTAGGAGACGATTTTTCCTTAATTCGTATTATTTCCGAACGTTACTCAATTGGTGCGTCTAGATGCCTCGCATGCCTCGCCCGAGCTTTCATGTTATGACATTATATCTATGCGTGCCTATGTCAAAACAGAGTGCTCGGGCGACGCATGCGCCTGATGTAAACGCATCTGATGACCTATTACTTTATTTTGAGATGACCTGTCTGCGTATTTCTTTCCTTTTATATTTAAAATATATTGTTTTAATTAGCCAAACAGGTAGGTACACCCACCTAATTTATAATGCAAGATGCATCCAAAATGTAAAGGCTAAAGTAGTATAGTGAAGTGGTTTTGTGTAGATTACCTTGTCATTTTTAATATTAGCTGTTAAAAAATCGCGTAACTAAACGCACCAAAAAGTTTTTATGTTCAAAACGCGGATTCTATACACTTTTTTCGTACACTTCTTGGGCATTAACACTTTTCCGCATTTCACTATACTATTAGTCACTGTGTTATTAGTATATCTACACTAAGTACATTGCTAGTAATTTCAGCATTAGAGAGCATGTCTTATTTTTTACATCCATTGATGAAATTAACTATCTTACGATTAGGTACTAACTAAATCATTGTATAATACTTTTAAAATTGACAAAAATACACACGTTTTAAGATTTGAAACGTGTACTAACTACTTAGGTATGACGTCATAACTCAGTTGTATAAGCATACTTTAATAGCGAATATCCTTTTCTCTATTGGACTACTCCCACCACTGTTACTCCTGTAAGCCAGGATCGACAATGGTGTCCAACGATGACGCCAAGGTTTCACCCTCGACGAGTCCCGTGGAAAGCTAAGTTGTCTTGGAACCCGCACGAATTTAATCAAAAGAAAGAATGAAAGAAGTAAACCAGTCTAGGTAATATAAATGGTTAATCCAGCTAATCTAGTCTATAAAGATGATCCGCAAGTGACATTTATGTTTAAAAATATCTAGAAATTCCATCCGCTTACCTAAAAGTCACCAATGACCTGAACTTGATACAAAAAACTCCAAGGCCATTTACGTTTACGTCATCTACTAATATAGACTTAATTTACTTGAAAACCGGATACTAAAATACGTTAAAACGATACGATTTTAAAATGGTTGAAACATAAATCATAAGACGAGCACTTAAAATATAAGCCGCTATTACAAACCGTCGGTTTCGGTTTCGGAATTTCGACTCAAAATTTGGTAATACGAAAACGTGTCAAAATTCAAAATTCGAAAACTGCTGAACGAAATAATATCGCCCGACTTATGGCCGGCGCAAACTAGGGACGTCAGGGGAGAGGATTTTAATTTTTATCAATCGAATTTAATACTTATCCAATCGAAATAAGGTGCTCCGGCGTGCTCTTCGGTGCACCGAGGAAACTGCTCCGAGACGCTCCACGGTCGATCACCGAGCGTTGAAATGTCGTCTATAGAGCTTATTACACTTTGCTAAATTTAGAAGCCTAAATTCAGAAGCTCCTAAATATTTAAACCATTCTAGCTTCTGAATATCTTGCTGAATGCGATTACACTTGCCTAAATACAGTAACGACTAAGTTAAGTAGCCTAAATTTAGTTTAGTGTAATAACCCCTTACGGCGGGAATCGAACCCGCAACCAGCCGATCTAGTGAGCTGAGCGGCCAACGCTCGAACCACTGCGCTTAGCGGTCGTCTTTCATTCCCGGTTCGTAGTAGCAGCCCAGATTTCTTCGAACAGACCTCGAACTGGATTCTAAAATGACGAAAACACTTAGTGGGTGGTAATCGGAACGCTTACAATATCATAAACTTTCAATTACACGTTACCACATTACGACAACGACACATCGCGTCGAAGATTACGTCTCAATTGTCACACATGATTTTCGTTACTTGTTCATGTAATACCACTAATGAAAATTAATATAAAAGAAAATTTGATTGTTTGTACGTTCTCAAGAACTCTACAATTCTTATATTGACAAGGTACGGAAGGTGCTAGCAACGTCCCGCGATTACGTCCACTCAGTTTATAACAGAGGAGCTGGCCAAGTGGCATGAACGCTAATCGAATAGAATAGTATAGACTTCACAATGTATGGAAATGTCAATAGTCACTATGTAGATCAACAACAAGTTGCTATGTAGATCACGTGACTTATGTCATTTCCATACATGAAGCGTAGCGATTTGAACGAACGCTCGTAGACGTCAGCCACTTGTCTAGCCCTTCTGAAGTAGTTTCCGCTCGACGTTGTCGAGTCAATCAGGATTTTCCTCTTTATATGTATCTATATATATAAAAATGAATCCCTATCTCATGTCATTACTTGACGCGAGAACGGCTGGACCAATTTAGATGTTTTATTTTTTAGATCATTCCGTGAAGTTCAAGGAAGTTTCATACATTTAAAAAAAATGGAAAAATTGCCCGGAAAGCGCAAAAAACCCATATTTTACGTATGATTCAAATTACTTTCAATAGATGGCGTAATGAACGCCGGTGTCAGATGGCGGATGGCGACTATAAATTCTTGCAAATTTATTTCATGGGAAATTCATTACAAGAAATAGATCCGCGTTGTGCACATAAAGCCGAAAACCCACCGCGGCGCACGGAGAGGCCACGCACACGCTACGCACGTGGGTCAAGCTTCGCTTTGCACGAAAATGTATGTCACCGTGTCCACCGCGGCGCACGGAGAATGACGTCATCCATACATTTTCTTGCAGAACGTAGCCGTGGCCGTGTGCGTGGCCTCTCCGTGCACCGAGGTGGGTTTCCGGCTTAACAGTTCAGTGTCGAAAAATAAAGGGATGAATCGCTAAATTTGTTGCTAAGCGCAAAACTCGAGAACGACGATTTTTTTCTTAATAACCTACTGTATCCCACTGCTGGGCAAAGGTCTCTCCCATCTTCTTCCATCCATCGCGGTCATGGGCTCTTTCATACCACCCGTCTAGATGTGCGTCGAGGTCATCGTGCCACCGTTTTTGGGTCTACGTCGGCGATGACGGTCGTGCTTTGGACCCCACTCGGTGATCGCTTTGGCCCACCTTTCTGAGCACATTCGGCTCAGGTGACCCGCCCAGGTCCACTTAAGTGTAGCCGTTTTCGCTCCTACATCCGCGATAAGGGTTATGGAACGCAGCAAGGTGTTCCGCACCCTATCAGTGTGTTTTACACCCAAAATGCTGCGCTCCAATGCTCTATGGTAAACCTTCAGTTTGGACTTCTGAGCCTCGATTACTGACCATGTCTGGGCGCCGTAGGTAAGAACGGGCAGGATACACATGTCGATGGGTCAGTGGAAGGTTGCCCTTCATGATGGACTCTATTACTAAGCCTACGCTGTCCATCCGTCATCCATGTCTGTTAGCGGGCTGTATCTCACGAACCGTAATAGCTATAGTTGAAATTTTCACCGAACGTATATTTCTGTTGGCGCTACAACAACAAATACTAACAATAAAAAATTAATATAAAATTAAGGGGGAGGGGGGACTCTATTACTAAGCCTACACTGTCCGTCCGTCTGTCATCGGGCTGTGTGGCGAACCGTAATAGGTAGAGAGTTAAAATTTTCACAGAAAGTGTATTTTTGTTGCCGCTACAACAACAAATACTTACTAAAAATAAAATAAAAATTGAAAACAAAGGGGGTCACCATACAAGAAACTTGATAATTTTGACGTTTTTATTCTACGGTGGTACGGAACCCTTTATTTGCGGGAAAGGAGAAGAACAGACGACGGACGGGGAAACGGGGGGGGGGGTTAGTTCATTTTCGGACAACATTAATTCTGAGGCGGTACGAAGTTCGCCGGGACAGCTAGTATTAGGATAGATAGAAGACAGATTGTTAACGTTACCCCTTATTTGCTCTGAAACTACACAATCAAATGATTCAAAATGTTATCTCCATTTTGATTTATCAAAAAATAAAAAACCTGCATAAAGCGGTGTGAATGTTTCGCCTCTACAAAACGGTGATAAAGCTATGGGTTCCTCCAATAGCGGCGCCGTCATATAACGGCCGTAACTAGAACGTTGGCTATGTAAACAAAATGGCGCGGTTCCTAGACAGCGGTATTGGACACCGTTGTTTACGTGGCCAATGTTCTAGTGCGGCCGTTATATGCCGGCGCCGCTATTGGAGGAACCCATAGCTTAAGGATCATTTCCAGTAATAGGTAAAGGTTTCTAAAACAATCCCGTGATAAAACAGCACGGTGATGGTTTAATGGTGGTAGAGCCAAGCTGTAGCCAATAAGCTACGTCCAGAAGTGTCACATGCCGCGCGAGGCTGCTCACCCACATGCCTCGCGAAGCACGACGTTTGCCTCAGTCGCATGCCGCGCGAGGCAAATGGCGAGGCAACTGACACTCTAGACAGGGAAAGGTATACCCGCGATCAATCAGTTTGACACGTTTGACATCGTTCTGTCTCACGACTGCCAAACTAGGCGACGCAAATGTGAGTGCTCAGGTGAGGCAGGGCGCGCATTTGCCTCACGTGAGGCAAGTCAAACACCGCGAGGAAAATTTTCCTCGCGCGGCATGTGACACTTCTGGACGTAGCTATTGGCTCTACGTTGGGCTTCGTTTTCGTATAAAAAAGTGATATGCTCGATAATTCTTGCATTTAGCGGTCAGCACTGAGTGAATAAGCCAGCGAATACAATGTTATACTTTCATAAGTTCCCAGAAACACGGTCAAACAAAACGCGAGGCGATTTGTTGCATTATTTTATTAAGTAATTATTTACAACTTGTTTACAAAATGTAACGGCATGTAAGATTGTAAGGTTGAAGGCATTAATTTATTTTAGCAGATAATATGGTACGTTTTTACATCGCCATCGCAAACTTGTGCTCAGCGCACCACTACGTGCAGCGAAATTCATACATCTGTTATCGCACTCGCAATTCGACAATTAACGTATTTAATACATGAGAAGGTTTCACCAGATAAGTCGTATTGGTAATACCGACATATTTTCAACATTATTTCTCGCGTGCGAATGAGTCATACTCGCGTCTATGGACTCAGTTTAGTAGGGCAAACTATTTTGAACAGTCACATGTGTCCCTCTTTCTTGGTAATGTCTTTGGTTGAAAGTAATTATATCACGAGAAATATCTACTTACACATAAAAATGTGTACCTTATTACATAGAACATTTACATAATAGTTACCTGTGTTGTAAAGTATTTTAATTTGTATGTGATTTAGTGCATGCTCATCAAGCGAATGCTGCGCCTGAGCACTCGGTTTTGACGTCGAAATGCATAAATATAATGTCATAACATGAGTTCTCGGGCGAGGCATCGCGAGGCACTAAGTTGTATGCAAGAAACTTTACCGAAATAGATCAAGCTCTATTACGAAATTGGACCATTTATTTCGTTCGTGATTTTGACACTAATTTACTACGGAAATGTGTCAAAATTCAAAATTCGAAGCCCGAACGAAACGGATTATTGCTTTCGTACCAGGTTCGTAATTGCAGCCCTATTACTGCAAAGGTAGGAATTCGCTCAATGCAGCAAAACAGTGCAACTTGTTTGGCTTTCTTAAGGTAGGAGTTCGCTCAACGCGGCAAGACAGCAGACGTCAGTCGGTCCATAGTTTAATGCCGTCTGCCGTCGCGGCACATGTCATCCCCACAATTTGTATGAGACCGACTGACGTCTGCTGTCTTGCCGCGTTGAGCGAACTCCTACCTTAAGAAAGCCAAACAAACAGGCGTCGTCTAATTCGTATATTTTATATAGATACCTAAAGCTTGATTTTGTTATTTATTATCAAGTAGCTAGTATTTACCCGTGGCGACGCCCGCGGTGACTTCAATAATAAATAAAATACGACCGGGAGTTACCACTGTACGTTTCATTCAAATCAGAACTGATTTTCGCAGTCAAACAAACAAACTCTCGAATTTATAAAATTAGTAAAAATCAAGTATTCACTATATTGATATATTCATACTAACCAGTTTCAAAATTGCGAAGATTTTAAAAAACAAAACAATAAAATAAGATTTAAATAAAAATATGAGATGTTATAAAAAGGGGAGTCGTTATGAAATGTCACTAACTCCATAATTTTATAATGATGTGGAATATCCGTAATTAATATACGGATACACACGGAGTGGAATTATTATTCCGTAGACGGATGCCTACAAGGCCACAGACTTTGATAACATTTTCCCACAGAACTGACAATTTTAAAGAAAAGTATGCAGTCAGTTCTAGGCACAGAGTAAAGACTAAAGAAAGAGGTGCCCTTATTAGATATATGTATGAAAAAATCATGGTCATTGTTTTTTCATTTTCATTGTTCTATCTACCGGTAAATAGTTGAACTACTCGCTTCGTTTTATGTCGATGTAGTAGCGCTTAGGGCCAGTCCCCTTAGTAATTGGTCCATAGTTCTAGGTATATACATTAATGTTATTTAGCCATCTCTCAATGATACATCAGACAAATCGTACAGTCTTAACCTAAGAAACTCATGTATGTTGTGCAGACAGAAATCAAGGCAGATGACAAAAGACAGCACTCGGATGGCAACGCGTGCCCTTACCTCGAGCGAACTAATGATATACTGAACGAAGCAAGGCAGCCTCGCGAGGCTGCTCAGTGAATCAGTACGCAGCTATTTATTTTAGAGATGCATTGCAAACTAATACCACACCCAAAAAAAAAACTACTTCGCAACATACCCAAAAAACCGGTGCATTAATCATTGCAAATGCACTAGGCACCTATTATTACATCGATATAAGATGATCATTTCGCAATATCTGATATTTACCACCATACTCGACCGGTCCATTCAAGGACTTTATCGACACATAAAACGGACGTGAGATACATAATATAATTATTTTTGTTTAGATTTCGAAACATCCTAACGTTGGAACTGCATTCGAGATTACGTTTAGAGAAATCGTAACGAGTCATATTGATACTCGTTCGTTTGTAAGTACATCTATTTCTAAATAAGTAATAGGGACACCGCAAATATGCTACTTTTTGCATCGGCGATCAGCGATTTAGTCGCTATTAGCATCGGAGCAGTCGCTGCGCCCGACCGCAGAGAGTCGCCAAAATGCGATGCAGTCGCAAAATCGCCGATCGCCGATGCAAAAAGAAGCAAGTCTGCGGTGGCCCTTAGATAGAGACGACGACGGCTTGGCGCAGTGGTTTGAGCGTTCGACACTCGGCTCACTGCATCGTGTAGTTGCGGGTTCGTTTCCCGTCAGATGTAAATTTTGAAAACGGCCTTTTCGTAATTTGCCCTGGTCTGGGTGTCACGGGGATCGCCCCCAGTCCATTGTATGGTAGCCAAACACGAGCGTTGCTTAGTTTGGGACCATACAGTTGGTGTGTAAGTATGGCGATATTTTATTTAAGCTTCTCTGTGCTTCGTAGGGCACGTAAAAGTTCGGTCCCGGTTGTTGTCATTTAAGCAGCAGTCGTTAAACCTTGTCAGAGGCCTTCGAGTGGCTCAAACGACGAGAACAGGTTGGCCAATAACCATACGATAAGAAGAAGAAGCATAGAGGAATGACTAGTAAGACTTGTTGAAGTACGGAACGGGAAGCCATAGGCCGTTTTTCCACTAGCCGGCACGGCACCAGCATGGCGGCAGCTTTTTCATTGGTCAGTGACCAATGACAACTGGTCACTGACCAATCACAACTGCGCAAAACGCCATCACCGTGTCGGTGCCGGTGCCGTGCCGGCTAGTGGAAAAACGGCCATTCTCGGCGACTTGCCGTATGTATTTCCATAGAACTTCTCATACGCAGAGAAACTTGAATTTCTAATTATAGTGTTGAACGACTATGACAGTTTGTGTTAATAAGCTATCTGTATTAACATTGCAAGTGGATGGGTAGGTTGTTACGTCATCAGGCTAGATATAAATAATAAATAAATATCGCCAAACCCACACACCATCTGTATGGTACCAAACTAAGCAACGCTTGTCCTATGGCTACCATACATTTTATCATATCATCCAATGGGAGAGTCTGGAACATGGCATAATGAGATTTCAGACGATATCATTGGTTAAAATTATATGTAGAGCCGCCATTATTGTAGTTATTTTTTCCATAAAATAATTCACAGGCTTGTGCTTGTGCACATTAGTGAGTGCCTCATAAGCGCTCATAGCCAGCATTCAATTCAATTCAATTTAATTCAGATATTACATCCATAATGTGTTAGTAATGTTGCCTTAAATAGTGTTAGTAGATATAAAAGAATAATAATAATAACAATTCAAATTATTCTTACATTAGAAGAAGAAATTATATTATACGAAATTCATACATTATTATTATTACATTATTATATTGGCATTAACTGATCGGTAAACGATCGGAGGTTAAGCAAAGCTTGCTAAAGTCATAGATGGGTGACCATTTAGTTGCATTTCGAACTGGGTGTCTCCCGTGACATCTAGGCAGTCGTTAAACCAACCATAGGATAAGAAGAAGTGCCTCTCTTTTAATACACACTGGTTTTCGATATAAAAGACGACATAGATTAATGATTGGTTTTCGCGAGGGCAAATCACGCGCGCGCAGCTATCATAAATCTATGACCACGAGCCAAATAAAATTACCAATACAAATTTTCAATATCACGGCTCCGCTCTACATTCTCAATACGTACTAATAAAACAAAAAGTGTTTGCATGTTCTAATGTTTGTTACTCAATCATATCTGTAACACGCAACTGTCTGGCTCTATATATAAGGGTCATATTGCGTAGTTAGCAATCAAAAGTGATTAAAATGAAATAATCCTGAAAGAATTGCATTTTTCTAAAGATTACTAGAAGTTAAACGCTGTCACGGATATATTAGGTGGTGGGTGGTGTTAAAGGGGGGTTAAGGGAAGTGGTGGCTAGGGAGGATTGCTTGAACGAGGTTTCACGGGGCTTGTAGACGCCCCTAATACCGAATTGGTGCGTCCAAATGCCTCCATACCTCAAGCAATCATGTTTTTACATTATGTCTCTTCATTCCGACGACTGACGTCAAAACTGAGTGCTGGGGCGCGGCATGCACCTGATATGGACGCACCCATTCATTGAAAAACATCTGAAAATAAAATAAATATCGCTAGACATACACAACAAAAAAAAGCGACTGTAGCCTAGGGGTGAACAGGTTGGGCTAACAATCAGAAGGTCCCAGGTTCGATCCCCGGTGGGGCCTGCACCAATGGATGAATTTTCATCTATGTGCATAATTTACAGTTCGCTGACGGTGAGGGAAAACATCGTGAGGAAACCTACATACGTCACGTCACGTTGGGTTCTGACTATCTGGTGAAACGTGGGCTTTGAGTTGGTTAATACCTCCACAATGTGGTGGTGTAGGGCCACTCAAGCCTCTGACTACCCCCGAACGGGGATAAAAGTCGTGACGTTACATTACATTACAATACATTACATACACAGCAACTAAGTAACGCTTGTATTATGGCTACCATACAATGGACTAGGGGCGATCCCAGTGACACCCAGAACAGCAGGCCGATTGCGTAACTTTTTCGACAATGTTTCAATTGGTTCCGCTCATCCAGTGTTGCTTTGCCAATTGAAATTGATTGAAATCGGTAAGAGTGAAGTCCAGACCCATCCCGATTTCAATCAATTTCAATTGATAAAGCATCACAGGATGAACGAAACCAATTGAAACATTGTCGAAAAAGTTACGCAATCGGCCTGCTGTTCTGGAAAAAAAATTTCTGAAAAAATTGTTTTTTTTTGTTTGGGGAGCTTACGGCCAAAATCACAGAATAGGTATGATTAAAAATAAGCAAATGCCAATTACAAGCTTCCACATATAGAAGAAAAACATAAGAACTTATAAAGAATAATAAAGAAAACTTAATGCTAAACTTAAAATTACGAAAAGGCAGTAGCTGAAATTTGCCTCTGGCGGAAATCGAACCCCCCGGGTATCCCTACGCCTACGCTAGTACCACTGTACCAAGCGATCGTCAAATGTTTGAACATTTCATCTCGCGGTTTGGGTTACATACATTATGTCTGTCACCGCCATAAGTAGAACATTTGCAAGGTACCTACTTATCTATTACGTGATATAATATCGGTCAGAAATGCGTCTCTACACATCTAGAACACAACTAAATAAAAAGTTAATTGTAGATGCTCCACGGAACATACTCATTAGTGTTTAATAGGTATTAATGTGTGAATATGCAAACACTACGCTCGGCGCGGCAATTAAATTACCGATACGACGATGCTGCGCTGTTTACATAATAGCGGAGGAGAGTTGGTGACGAGCGGCGCGACAAGCGGAGCGGGCGACGTGACGTAGACTGAATGCAAAAAGAGCACAGCTAAACTAATAACCCGTAGAAAAACATGTGCGAATGTGAAAATATCAAAGTGCGCGACTATATACTGTCGTCCTTTCATGGTCATAACGCAAAAGCAAGACAGTATTTATTCGTAGACAACAGAATTCGCGTCAAACTCAGTTCAGCAGTCCTTCCGTTGACAACATGTCGACCGCAAGAATTTACAATAAGGAATTCACGGATTGGTTAGAAATGAGCTGACTCGGTCAGTAGGTACCTAATTTTTCTGCGCTCCATCACTTCAGAAGAGAACGTGGATCTCTACTTTTTTAAATCTGATTTTTGTTTCTTTATTCTCTACCCGCTAATTCCTCAGCACTATAACCTCTCCACTATCAATAAGTAGTATCAGATGTTTGAACTAGTTATCCAATTTGGAGTACCCGTCATGTACATTCGAGTTCCCATTACGAAAATGCATTTACAGGCGCCAATCGCCATTCACTAGAGACGTAACTAACATGCTTCACTAGTCTCCGCACGTGGCTACGCTTGGTATAGCACCAATTAATCGGCTTAAGTTTATAACACAATACTTACATAATCTTCTTCTTATCGTATGGTTAGTGGCCAACCTGGTGTCAGAGTTGTTCAAGCCGCCCGAAGGCCTCTGACATGGCTTAACGACTGCTGCCTAGAACAGGGGTTCCTAAACTTTTAAGATAACGGAACACCAACCAAATACCTATTATTTTATGGAACCCCATATCAAATGATTACAAATCCACTGAAATTCATAAAAGAACATTATTTTTTAAGGAATGTGTAATATTACCTATTGAAACACATTCTTAGAAGAATGAAGTTGTTTTACTGTTTTATGAATAATTGTTTTATAGTTTGGTATTATGTCCGACAATTGTATGCGTATATCTGGGGTAGCATCCAATCTTGACCTGTATTTGTTTTTTGTATAAACGTAGGCTGAAAATCCTGTTTCACAACGATACGTTGTAACGAATAGGAGCAATGTTAAGATAGCCTTTTTGGCTATTTCAGGGTATTCACTCCTAATACAAACCCAAAACTCATTCAGAGATACAGATTCAAATGTGTGTTTTAATGTGGATGAACTTTGAAGATCTATGATTGCTTCATAATCCAGGACGGTCAGCACCGCTGGTTTTGGCGGATTTTGGCGGAACCCTGATGACTATTCCACGGAACCCTTAGGTTCCGCGGAACCCAGTTTGGGAATCCCTGGCCTAGAAGACAACAACTGGGACCGACTTTTTACGTGTCCTCCGGAGCACGGAGGCGCTCAGTTCAAATGCCACTAAATGGTCACCCATCTCTGACTGACCTTGTCAAGCGTTGCTTAACCTCCGATCGTTTACTGATCAGTGGTAGATAGGTATATTACTCACATAATAATGAACTGTATTCCAAACGGGTAGGCAGAGTTGCCCCGCAGGGTAGTCACATTTCGCCGATAGTATTTTGGTACTCATAGCCTGATGCAATCACTTATCGGTAAACGATCGAAGGTTACGCAACACTCGGCAAGGTCACGCTGAGATGGGTGACCGGTTGCATTTGAACTGAGCGTCTCCGTGCTTCGGAGGGCACGTAAAAAGTCGGTCCCGGTTGTTATCATCCAGGCACCGGAGGCCTTCGGGCAGCTTGAACAACTCGGACACCAGAGGGCCTACTCTTTTACAAACGAAAACGAAATTTCGGACGAAATTCGCGTATTTCCTACTACGTTTCTCATTGATTCCGATATTTCTTACGAACCAAAACTTGTTTGACGTTTAGATTCGACGACGACGAAGACGTCAAACAATTTTCGTTCGTAAGAAATGTCGGATTCAATGAGAAACTTAGAAATACGCGAATTTCGTCCGAAATTTCGTTTTCGTTTGTAAAAGAGTACGCCCTCAGGTTGGCCACTAACCATACGATAAGAAGAAAAATAGGGACGGCTTATTGCCATAGCTCTCAATGTGAACGATTCGGGCCACAGTCCACATTAATACACAGGCTGAATTGGCGGAATTCACTCGTCACTCTTTCACAGTAAATTAAATGTAATTATCGCAAAATTCCGATAATAATCGGTTTCGTTTCATTATTTTTAATCGTTCTGTATTCGTTTTTATGGAAGAGGAAGTACGAGTGACCTGACCGGTTCAATGGATTGACTTGACAGGTCATAATGCCCGCATACCTTATTTTGAGGAACGAACTTTTAAACTAAATACTGGAAGTGGCCAAAGTGAGTACATTTTAGCATTTCAAGTCAAGCCAACAATACAGTTACAGTGCCGAAGCATCTCTGGCCAGGTGGCCAAAGAAACAGAAATTTTCAAATAGAGAATTGTCATATTTTGACAGTCTTACCAATGTAAGACAATACAATAGCGACGCTCTCAGCGGGCCAGCCCCCCTAGACAAGTAGCATGAACGCTAATCGAATAGAATAGACTTCACAATGTATGGAAATGTCAAACGTCGCTATGTAGATCACGTGACTTATGTCATTTCCATACATGAAGCGTAGCGATTTGAAGGAACGCTGGTAGACGTCAGCCACATTTCTAGCCCTTCAGGCTTATGAGACTGTATGAAGAGTTGGTAGTATCTGCCTCTTTGGAATTTAGGGATACGGCAACACGTAAGTACACAAATATATTTATGTGCATACACTCATGCAAATATGATCATATCAATACACGCATACCTACACCCAAACGACATACACACCTACTTTATAGTCAACAGCATATCTCAAATAGACCTCATAAAATGTTGGTAGTGAGGTACCAACAATTTTCTACATGCAAGGAATATTTAGTTCTTACCACCTATTGGTCGCATAAAGCTAGTTTTGGTTCATGTTACTATGGCATCTGTGGCCAACTTTGGCCACACATGGCAAGTAATTATCGTGGCTCTTCATTTTGTCATGTATCTTTGGCCCACAACTGAACTTATTATCGCCCAATAGGTCACTAGAGCTGCAGAAACAATAAAAATTAAACACTGCATTAATTGTAATAAGTTTCGTAACGTGATCGCAGTTGCTTGCGGATTATTGACGTTTCAGAGATCCGTACTGCAATAAGTAATTTTTTCTTTTAGTTTACTATAAATAAATAAATATATAACGTCACGACTTTTATTCCCATTCGGGGGTAGTCAGAGGCTTGAGTAGCCATACACCACCACATTGTGGAGGTATTAAGACAACTCAAAGCCCACGTTTCACCAGATAGTCAGAACCCAACGTGACAGGTGGTGAACCTTGTCGCCGTGTATACAGGAACTGACTATTACCTACTCCCGAGGGATAGGTAGGTTTCCTCACGATGTTTTCCCTCACCGTAAGCGTACTGTAAATTATGCACATAGATGAAAATTCATCCATTGCATGCCCCACCGGGGATCGAACCTGGGACCTTCTGATTGCTAGCGCAACGTGTTCGCCCCTAGGCTACAGTCGCTATTACTAGTTGCTAGTTTACTGTCTTACGGCGAAATACTTAATCGCTACTTACTTAGCAATACTTAGGTAACCAATACTTAGGTCCTTAATATACAACTCTACATTCTATTCATGCACCCATATCTTGCCATATGATAGTTTGATTTCCATGTAATATAGGAGGCATGCCTATTGCTAATTGATATTTGCCTATTGATACGTTTAAACTATGCAGTTCGGCGGTTTAAAATTTTATATCATTTTAGTATATAAGTAGGTACCTACATACATTATTAATTATTATGAAAGCTTATATTCCTAAAGGTAGAATTGTACGTACTTACTTGAACACTACATTTTATCGATAGTAAATAAACGCTAGTATGGCGATTTTAAGCACAATAGAAAATTAATTGTATCTGTGCATTCCGCACAAAGGGTTAAATTGCAATGTGATAGGAGCGAGCTGATTGCCTTTTGCTGAGCAGACGTCTACCAAATAGGCTGAATAGGCTTCAAATAACACTTATCTAATAACACGTATCTCACGACGTTTTTATTGATCCCTATACAAGGCACTCATAACTATTAATTTGTACGGAACCATCAATAAATTAGAGCGAACACGCCGGCTACTCCAATTCTTTTTTTTCTTTTCCTCACCCGTTACCTATCGCCCACCTAATTATGACCGTTCACGTAATAATAACTTATGTAATAGTAATATACGCAGATGTGTGTGTGTGTGTGTGTGTGTGTGTGTATCGGAATGTTAAAATTATATTTAACTTGTAATATGTACTTGCGGTTAAATAACTTGGTACGTAACTATTTTAGAGTTACAAATTAGGAAATCCTTCGTGTCAGTTATGTACGTTTTGCAATCTTCAAATAAAGTATATTCTCCGAATTAACAAATGATATTCAATATTTGGAGAATAGACCTTATTTAAAAATCGGCTTGTCTAATAAATAATAGTAATGTCCGGTATTATTGGCAAACCAGCTCCGCACTCAGGTCGGCCGCTGCAGACTCAACATGTGCAAGTGGGGTTTCAGGTATCCTTCAATGACGCAGTGCGACCGCGGTGATCCCATCCAGTCGATGCAACACCTGCTGGAGTGTCTCTTGTGCCCGAACGCCTGCACTAGGGAGGACTTGAACGCGGCCACACCCAACGCTATTAATGTGGCCAAATAACTTGTAAATAAGGTCTTAACACTCTAAACAAATAGTAAAACTGTTGACACGAAAAAAAGAAGTTGGCAAATGACTGGAAGACGTAGTGCAGGATGGCCCCCTCAAGGTGGACCGACGACATGACATGCGTCGAGGGTCGCGGTGGACGCGAACGGCGGAGAACCGTGATCTGTGGACGTCATTGGGGAAGGCCTATGGCCATCAGTGGACTTCTTCCGGCTGATGGATTGATGGCAATAAAGTCGTTAGCCTAAACCAAGATTACAGGGTAATCTCTTTACAATTTATACATTGCGAAACCACTAGTCTCAAATATTATTTGACGGGCCCGTTAGCGTGGTTGGCGCGGAGGCGACATTCACGCTGCAGGTCGTAGGTTCGATTCCTACCCGTGACATGCATTTGTGTGCATGAACATGTCTGTATGTCCGGAGTCTGGGTGTATATGTATATTAAGTATGTAATTACAAATAAAAAAAATAAAAAAAATGTTGTAAAATATCAGTTATCTGGTTTCCATAATACAAGCTCTGCTTAGTTTGGGATCAGGTAGCCGTGTGTAAAAAATGTCCCATTATATTATTATTATTATTATGTTCACAAATTCTTCATTGCAAATCGCAAGTTCTTGGCGGTTGGCATGTTGCCGGCAATAAACTGACAGACAGCCGACAACATGTTGACTGCCGAGGCCCTTAGTTCTTGTACTAAGAGGTAATCTAGTTGTCTTGCAGGACAAACAGTAACACGAACACGAAGTAGGAAGCTAGTATGCGTTTCGTAATCGTACTTATTAAATGTTTATTGTATCGCTTAAGTAACGTTGGCGGTAATACATTTAACGATCGTTAACGTAACGAGTAATCTGAGATTACTTAGTGTACGTACGGTCTGATGCATCGGCTATCATCAATCAATGGTTTAATTAACTACACGCGTTACTGCGCTTCTAATTACTTAATTTGATTATTTATGTAAGTACATTCTTTCTTCAGTTTTCCATTATAGTTACATCGGTTCTGTAAAACACTATCTCACCCATATAGAGTGTTACCCGTACGTGTAACACTTCCAACGTAAGCTGAGCTATCTTTATTATTGACAACCGTACTAAAGAGAGCTCAGATTATGTTGGCAATGCCGTGCGGCGTGCTTGCGACCGTTCAATAAAAACCGGTCGAAGTGCGTGTCGGACTCGCACATAAACGGTTCCGTACCATCGTAGACCTAAAAAAATAAAATTATGTTTTTTATGTTTAGTATTTGTTGTTGTAGCGGCAACACATTCTGTGAAAATTTCAACTCTACCTATTACGGCTCGTGAGATACAGCCCGCTGACAGACAGACAGACAGACAGACAGACAAACGGACAGACGGACAGCGTAGGCTTAGTAATAGGGTCCCGTTGGCACCCTTTGGGTACGGAACCCTAAAAAAACCTGGCCGGACCAGCTATGAACCAATGGTTGACGTCGGAGTCTCTACCTAATCTCAACAAATGAGCGTCTACAAACTCTACATCTTATTGGTGTCGTGGTTGCAAGCGTAGCCAGCCTATCTTAAGGCCCCAGTTTGGATACAATAATAGCCAGAATACGTAGTGTGGGACGATCATGATGGACCAATGACGTCACGTCACGTGTCGCAAGCAGGGAAACATCGAATGCGAGGTCCGGAGGAGCGGAATATGTGGAAAATTATTAGGGGGAGTGGGGCGTTCCTTCCACTCGACACCACCAAAACGACACCACCGGTGGTGTCGTATGGAATCTCTAGTCCATACGACACCACCGACTATTAGTGAGGTTACCTACATACAAAGTTGTTGATATGAAAACTCCAATTAAGTTCAAGCAGTTTCATTAATGAGGTATGTCATTTGATAAAGTTTATATTTATCTGTTAGTTTAGTTAGTTTAGGTTATATTTATTTCATAAACTCTGTTTTATTAATTATCGTTTAACTATAGATAACTTGAAATAATAACTTTGGGGTCGGATCAATGTATGTGATGTTGTCTGATATTTATTTATTTATTTTAATGAACTGGGAGCTGTTTGTCAAAAACACGCGTTTCTGGACATCACTAGGGTGGTGTCGTATGGACTAGAGATTCCATACTGTGACACCACCGGTGGTGTCGTTTTGGTGGTGTCGAGTGGAAGGAACGGAGTGGGGAGGGGGGAGACCTTCCGGACCTAACCTTCCGTTCTTTAAAAACATCTCAAAATTTAAACAAATGTTTGTTGGGTCAAGCATGTCCCCGCCGCTTTTAACGGCTAAGGTTATATTACAACCTTATCGAGACCTGAAATAATTAAGGTAGGTAACTATATTAAAATAACCTCATTATCTATAGATATGAGGTTATTTTAATATAGTTACGTTATTAAGTACAAACTTTAAATATATATATATATAACGTCACGACTTTTATCCCCATTCGGGGGGTAGTCAGAGGCTTGAGTGGCCATACACCACCACATTGTGGAGGTATTAAGCCAACTCAAAGCCCACGTTTCACCAGATAGTGAGAACCCAACGTGACAGGTGGTGAACCTTGTCGCCGTGTATACAGGAACTGACTATTACCTAATCCCGAGGGATAGGTAGGTTTCCTCACGATGTTTTCCCTCACCGTTAGCGAACTGTAAATTATGCACATAGATGAAAATTCATCCATTGGTGCATGCCCCACCGGGGATCGAACCTGGGACCTTCTGATTGAGCCCAACGTGTTCGCCGCTAGGCTACAGTCGCTTTAAATATATATACTTTAAATATATTTTTATCAAACTACGCAAAACATTACAGTTTTTTTATTACTGCACTTAGTTCTATTGAGTTCAAGAACAATTAAAACATGTTGATCGAAAGTTTTGTAAGAAAAAGGCGCTGCGGTAATTCTACAGACTACTTGTATTTTTTTTTTTATTGTACTGCGGTGGCAAAAAAGCGTACGGCCCGCCTGATGTCAAGCAGATACCTTAGCCTATAGATTCTTACAATACCAAAGGCATTGCTCGCACATTGCCGACCTGAAGGGGAGTGGGATGGAGGGAGGGGGAGGGGGGGTGGGCTGGGTGGTGGGTGTTGTGTTGAAAGTTTAATAGACAGTTATTTAATAGCTTCCCATGGTACTCTGGTAACGTCACGACTTTTATCCCCATTCTGGGGAAGTCAGAGGCTTGAGTGACCATACACCACCACATTGTGGAGGTATTAACCAACTCAAAGCCCACGTTTCACCAGATAGTCAGAACCCAACGTGACAGGTGGTGTACTCTGGTACCCATAAAATTACCAAGGTCGCTGTAATATTTACAACAGCTGTACACTCGACTTCTTAGGCGTGGAATTAAATAAAATTTTTGTTAATCTTTGCTAAAATAAGCCTAAGTTACTTTTTATAACATCAGCTATCTGCCAGTGAAAGTCCCGTCAAATTGGGGCCAATTTTTACTTGAAGTGAAATGACTTCAGACTTCCTGAAATTAGTCAGTAATCACCACAGTGTGTATAATCTACCCAAACCAGTCCGCAGATACCGCAGAACAAAATAGTTTGGGAACCTCTGACTCATATATCTTATTAATGCAAGTAAAGGCTGTCCACTCTACAAAATCGTTTTTTTGTTATACTAAGGAAACTACTTATACTTGCTTACTGAATTTGAAATTTGAATACTTTGTACTACTAGCGACTGTAGCCTAGGGGTGAACAGGTTGGGCTAGCAATCAGAAGGTCCCAGGTTCGATCCCCGGTGGGGCATGCACCAATGGATGAATTTTCATCTATGTGAATAATTTACAGTTCGCTGACGGTGAGGGAAAACATCGTGAGGAAACCTACCTATCCCTCGGGATTAGGTAATAGTCAGTTCCTGTATACACGGCGACAAGGTTCACCACCTGTCACGTTGGGTTCTGACTATCTGGTGAAACGTGGGCTTTGAGTTGGTTAATACCTCCACAATGTGGTGGTGTATGGCCACTCAAGCCTCTGACTACCCCCGAATGGGGATAAAATTCGTGACGTTACACATACACACATTACACTAAGGAAACTGAATATGAACTGAATCCATGTAGGTATATGTAAATAATCTTGTTATGAAATCGACTTGCTTAGTGCTTGTGGTTGCGTCGATCATTAATTGATCTCCGGTTAAGTTAACAACGTAATTAAGTAATGTTTTAACGTCGGGCATGGTTAAACTTTACTGTGTTATGCTTTTGTTTCATTGTTGTAAATCATTCCTGTAGACATTAGTACATGAAATATGCGTAGCGTTATGGAACGTAAAACTACAATAATTGGTAAAGCTACGGAAATAAATATAAAAGTATACATATCATACAAATCAGTACACTGAACTGTAGATATCCCCACACTCTACATAGGAATTTCAAGAGCGAAACTCTACCATTAACAAAATGTATACAAAAAAGACATACTCGAAGATGGCAAATAAAAAACAATTCCCACACACTCCACGTGACAAAACACACAACATACCATTAAAACAACGGCATTTCCCTTTCAAATTAACCAACAAGAGCAACTCGAAATAGTTTTATTATCTGTCCATCACACTAATACTCTACTTCCGTCGCCCTACATTCTCAAATGTGGAACTAAGTTTGTATAGCAAGATGGACCTTGGATTATACACTGCACCTTTTAAAAACACCTGTAGTTTTTATTACCACATTAATAAAAATCATAATCGTATGTTTTCTAAATTTTCAGCGACATATTTAAGTTTGTAAGACGCTACGCAACGCATTCTTTGTTACGCGTGATGATTGCAGTGTCCAAAGACATGTTCCGTTGCCACTTTGAAATTATTAACGAAATCTCGTTAATTTGAAACGCACTGAGTATGTTGCTTATTAACGCATTTTTTGGATTTTATGCTTTCGTTTTCATTCAATTACGTTTAATTATTATGTATCTTCCTTTGAAGATCTCTAGACTGGGCATCTAATTTAACGTTAAAATTAGTGGTACATAGCGGTACCTAGTCTTACATAAGGTATTAGATTCTTACTTATTAGAAAGTTGCTTCATCAAATACACTGAAGAATATAAAAGGCTTCTATTGGGAATTACACAAAGACAGTGAGTATAAATAATTCAAATACATACGTACCTACCATTGTATTCTATAGATAAGTGCATAATTTATCTCTCAAGTCCTTTTCAAACTTAATAGAGATTTTATTGAAAAATTCTCATCCCAGCTCTTAATAACTTTCATACATACGAGAACAATAGCGAACTAAACCATTCATGTATATCGAGTTCATCTGGTAGATACATAAGCACAACCCTAGCTACGCGCTGGTATACAATGTCTTTGCGCGCGTCGGACGCCGCACCAATCAGAGAGCGGCCCGGCCAGGGGTGGCAGCGGAAACTTTGCGAGGAAATTCAATTAAACTTGAGCGCCCACTCTTATCTGATGAGGCCATGGAGAGCCGGGTACGTAACGAGATCGGGCAGGGCTGCCACCTTTGATTTAATTCTAGTATTTCTTTTTATATGGAGTACTTAAAATTTTATAGTAGTACGCTTCGAATAACTACTTATCAAGTTCATAAAATGTTCCAAGTAATTGGAACAGTACCAGTACAGTACCTGGGGGCTTACCGCGACCTCTTATCGCGATTCAATTATAGGAACGTTTTAACGTTTCAGGGACTTTTTGTGCAATGACGTACCTTATTGTCATGACAATAAGAAACGTCATTGCACAAAAAGTCCCTGAAACGTTAAAACAAAACTGCTATAAGAGGTGGTGGTAGGGCCCTTATTTCCTATAATTAATTGTACACAATGTAAAAATAATTCGCCGGACATTAAACTTCATTTTTCGTGTGCCACATGGATAAGCTGTTATCTGAAGTTATACGTCCTATTTAAAGTCCGTTAGGTAAAATTGTTCTATAAATGAGAAACCATTATGATATAACGTGCAATTTGTTCACAGCATAATATGTAAGTACACTCATAACAGTAATCTCAGATCGAATCATACCGGACACAACACTTACGTAAATCAAGCGATTTAACACTCACAATAGGTAGTTTTATTTTAATTCTGAATTTAGGTATTTTCACGTACTTAAAGCAGTTACTGTAGCCTATAGGTGCTTGCAATACGAAAGGCATTGCTCGCACGTTGCCAACCTGAAGGGGAATAGGATGGAGAAAGAGGCGGGGGGAGGGGGGAGGGTTGCTTCCAACTTTCTCACTCATTGTACGAAACGCAGCTGTAATAGCTAGTTTACGCCGATATTCTGTGAGGGTGGCACTACTCCGGTCGAGCCCGACCGTATCGAACTGCAGTCAATTGGCTACAGCTTCTACCACCAATGAAATTTATTTTACACAAATAATTTATTTTGGTCACTCGCCAACCCTACATGCCGAGCCAATAACGTCTAAATCCCCATCCCTCTGAACCGGAGCGTCAAGCGAGACTCTAGTAACCGCTAAGCTGAGCTGTGACTTTATCGTGCCCCCACTTAAAACGTGCCCACCCTGTACATCTTCCAACGCACATACCATCAAACCAACAGCTCTACATTGAATTGTCAACCCTATGTTGTTATGGTTAAGGGTGGATGCACCAGTTGTGGGGCAGCAAATATAATGTTGCAGGGACATAATCGAGGGATTCGCTGTTACGTAATGATAACTTTGGGAAGGTTGATGCAATGGCGTTATTGTTAAGGTGCTATTTATGAACTCGGTTAAAGCCGTTAAGCGCTAAAAAGTCTTGCAGAAATAACAGCTATTTTTGTACATATTTCATTCGTTATCATAACCGCGTATATTGCCACAATATGGCAAAGCCAAAGGAGAGCTATGTGATTTTAGCAATCTCACTCTCTCACTCATCGTTCGAAACGTAGCTGTAATAGCTACTTTACGCCGATCTTCTGTGAAAGGGCGGTTCTACCCGGTCGAGCCAGCCCGTATATGATCTGCAGGCAATAGGCTACAGCTTGGCTCTATCACCAATAACATAAATACTGATTTAGTAGACGTAAATAAACTGTGAATAATAATGATAGTTTAACAAGCTTAATTTCATAGCATGCAACTTCCTTGACGTGGTAAGACACGGGCACTGCGACTGGCTGATAACTGGACCAGTCACCCCCGCTTCTAACTTGACGTCTCAAGGGAGAGCCGAGTTCACAAACCAGAGTAGGTACTAAACTTCGATTTGAGTTCCTTTATGAATCGCTTTCTCGTTCCTTAAGACCGTCAGAGAACTTTTTTATTTTTATTTTTTTTATTAGCCTATTTTTGTGTCCCACTCCTGAGCAAAGGCCTCTCCTTGACTTCTCCACAAAGCACGATCTTGAGCGGTCACAGACCAAGTACCCCCCGCAAAGGTGACCAAATCATCCCGCCATCTCCTCTTGGGTCTGCCCCGGCTGCGGCGTCCGCCACTTGGTATCCAATTTGTGATGGCGTTTGCCCACCTTTGCGGGTCCATACGTGCCACGTGACCGGCCCACTCCCACTTCAACTTTGCGGTCTTAGCCCCCACGTCAGCGATGCGAGTAATGGAGCGCAGGGTGGTGTTCCGGACGCGGTCCGTCCGCTTGACACCTAGTATGCTGCGCTCCATTGCTCTTTGGCAAATCTTGAGCTTGGACTTCTGTTGTTCTGTTAGTGACCACGTTTGAGCACCGTAGGTTAGGACGGGCAAGATACACATCAGAGAACTTAACCCTTAAAATGCCGGCTCACACTTCCACGTTCTACGGCAAGTCATTCTCAGTTCAGGCTGTCAGACTGTGGAATAGCTTACCCCTACCTATCAGACGTGCAGAGTCCTTGCCCATTTTTAAAAAACTTCTCAGGCATCACCATTTGGCTTCCTAATATTCTTTTTGATAGGCATTTTTGTATTATATTTATTTTAGTTTATTTCTATTTTATTATCTCTATTCTTATGTATGTTCGTATTTAAGTATTTTTATTACGTTTTTAGGTATAGGTATGTAATATGTTTCCAATTTTATTTTATTATACTTGGTAGGTACACCGCTAACTACTACCCTGTTTGAAACATGGAATCCTCTCCATCCAAAGGTTGTCTGGAAGAGATCGCAGCTTGCGATAACACCGCCCACTGTACACTGTATTTGTTTCTTGTTTTGTTTGTCATTGTTGTTTATGTACTTGTTCCGTTGGTGTACAATAAAGTGTTATCTATCTATCTATCTACTAAACGATTCTTTTATGAAGATCTAACTGTTCCTTTATTATAATGAACTCATCCTCAGTCGACATCAGTACGACTCAGTCGTTCGCAGAAAATAATGTTGAAAACCTTTCGGTATTACTAATACACCTCATCTTCATCAAAATGCTTCAAAATTTCATCAAAATGCCTTGAAGTTGATTGTCGAGTTGCGTTGAGAGTTGCGAGTGCGATAACAGAAGGGCTAGCCAAGTGGCATGAACGCTAATCGAATAGAATAGAATAAACTTCACAATGTATGGAAATGTCGAACGTAGCTATTTTCTGTTTTTTTTTTCCCTAATGGCCTCTTTCCATTGAAAAACGCTTGAGATCACGTGACTTATGTCATTTCCATAGATGAAGCGTAGCGATTTGAATGAACGCTTGTAGACGTCAGCCACTTGTCTAGCCCTTCAGATGTGTGAATTTCTCTGCATGTAGTGGTGTGCTGAGCACAAATATAGATAATGTAAGAAGGCACCACATCTGCTAAAATAATATTTAACTCTTATCTCCATGTACCACATAAACACCATTTTAAACTCACGCTCGAAATATTAACCCCTTGGTTAAACAGTTAACTGCATCCATTATCAGTCACTTTACATACAAACCGCACGACGAATGGAATCGACTGAATAGATATTCCATTTATTAAACCTTAAACCGATATTAAATTCGTATGTCAATATTTCACAAAAGGTTTTCATTCCAAAAACCGCATCGCTAAGCTAGGATTGGACACGAAAAACCGTAAGTCCCTTGCAACACACAAACGAATTGCACATTTTTTACTATTAATTTGAAATGGTATAAAGTTGATTTTCGTGTGGATTATTATTGTGGATATGTTTCATGTGGAGTTAGGGGTAGGTGGGAAAAATGGGAAAACGGTGACAGGGCTGAGAGCCGTGATAGCGCTGGAAACGTGGTCGATGTGCGTAGGGTTGTCACAATAAATAATTATTTGTTACAGTTGCACGACATAATTTTCAGAAGGCTTTATTGGTTTTCACATAAGTACTTACATAAATAAGTTTACCTTTACATACCTTTTTATTCTTTTCCTTTTTATTTTTGTCCGTGTGGTGCCGGCTTAGAATAGCACCAACCCATCTCATCCCGTGGGTGTCGTAAGAGGCGACTAAGGGATTCACCGGAGGATGGGCAGCAGCGTCCTCCGTGTACATATTATATCTACTGCGATCGCCAACCCGTCTGCCAAGCGTGGCGATTATGGCAAAACCCCCCAAATGAAAGTCACAACAAAGAATCGGCCCCCAGTCCCCGGCAGCCTCGCTAATCCTGGCCATGGTAGCGGCTATGGTAACGGCGGGGCAGGGGGTGCTAAGAATCTCCGGCAGGATGGCTACCATAAAAACCGACTATTGGACCTGGCAACATATAACACGCGCACACTGCGGACCGACGAGAAGATTGCTGAGCTTGAGGAACAATTGAGCAGGGTACGATGGGACATCGTAGGATTATCTGAAGTCCGAAGAGAGGGGGAGGACTCGATAATTCTGAAATCCGGCAACCTGCTCTTTTTCCGGGAGGGCGACCAGCAGTCCCAGGGTGGTGTCGGGTTTATCGTCCACAAGTCACTCGTGAACAACGTGGTGAAGATCGAGAGTGTGTCGACTAGGGTGGCGTATCTTGTTCTCCGAATAACCAAACGTTATTCGTTAAAAGTAGTTCAGGTGTACGCTCCGACATCGGCACATTCCGACGACGAGGTGGAAACTATGTATGAGGATATCTCTAGAGCCATGCATAGTTCCAAAACTCACTTTACCGTTGTCATGGGTGACTTCAACGTGAAACTGGGCAAACGAGACGGTGATGAGCTGCGAGTGGGGCAATTTGGAGTTGGACGGCGTAACCACCGGGGCCACCTACTGGCAGGCTTCATGGAGAAGGAGGGACTCTATATGATGAACTCCTTCTTCAGGAAGCGTGAGCACAGGAAGTGGACCTGGATGAGCCCCGACGGTGCAACTAAAAACGAGATAGACTTCATCATGTCGACGAAGAAGCAAGTATTCAATGATGTCTCTGTGATCAACGCGGTCAAAACCGGTAGTGATCACCGACTGGTAAGAGGCACATTGAATCTCAACATAAAGCTTGAAAGGTTTCGACTGATGAAGTCTACGCTCCGACCAGCACCAAACCAGATCCAAAACCCCGAGAGCTTTCAGCTCGAACTTCAAAACCGATTCGATGTCCTAGGGAGTAGCGTGGACGATTGTAACGACGGGTTCGTGGAAACTGTCCATACGATCGGGTCAAAGTACTGCAAGGCCCGCCGTACAAACAGAACCAAAAAAATCTCGGATCACACCTCTAAGCTCATGGAGGAAAGGAGTGAAATGGTACTGCAGTCTTCAGATGACGCGTCTAAATACCGGCAGCTCAATAGACAGATCTCGAAGTCCTTGACACGTGACTTCCGCCAATTTAATACCGAGCGTATTAAAGAAGCTATCGAGCGGAACAGAGGCTCCAAAGTGTTCGCTAGAGATCTGTCTATTGGGCAAAGCCAGCTAACGAAACTGAAAACCGATGGCGGCAGTATCGTTTCATCCAAACCAGAGCTTTTGAGAGAGATCGAGAAGTTCTATGGACAGTTATACACGTCAATACGGACACCCGTTACAAACCTGGCGAACGACCCAAGAGCTAGGTTAACCCGACACTATACCGAAGACATCCCGGACGTCAGCTTGTACGAGATTAGTATGGCTCTTAAACAGCTTAAAAACAACAAGGCACCGGGTGATGATGGAATAACGGCTGAGCTCCTGAAGGCGGGTGGAAAACCGGTCCTTAAGGCCCTTCAGAAGCTGTTCGGTTCCGTCATACTCGAGGGCAAAACGCCGCAGGCATGGAACAGAGGTGTGGTGGTTCTTTTCTTCAAAAAGGGCGATAACGCTCTGCTGAAGAATTATAGACCCATCTCACTTCTGAGCCATGTCTACAAGCTGTTTTCGAGGGTCATAACGAACCGTCTCGCACGCAAGTTTGACGACTTCCAGCCTCCCGAACAAGCCGGTTTCCGTAAAGGCTTTAGTACCGTAGACCACATACATACGCTGCGACAGGTTATACAGAAGACCGAGGAGTATAACCTCCCCCTTTGCTTAGCGTTTGTGGATTACGAGAAAGCCTTTGATTCGGTCGAGACCTGGGCTGTATTGCGGTCTCTCCAGCGATGCCAAGTCGATTACCGGTACATCGAAGTGCTGAAGTGTTTGTACGAAAACGCCACTATGTCAGTCCGTTTACAGGACCAGAACTCGAAACCTATTCGGTTGCAGCGAGGTGTGAGACAGGGAGACGTTATCTCTCCGAAACTGTTCACCGCTGCACTGGAAGACGTTTTCAAGGTTCTGGACTGGAATGGGCTGGGCATAAACATAAACGGCGAGTACATCACTCACCTTCGGTTTGCCGACGACATAGTGGTCATGGCTGAGACTATCGAAGACCTTAATACGATGCTTGATGGCCTCAGTAGAGCCTCCGAACGAGTTGGTCTTAAAATGAACATGGGCAAAACGAAGATCATGTCGAATTGCCGTGTTGTACCTGCTCCCGTGAAGATCGGAGACTCTACACTCGAAGTTGTCGACGATTATGTCTACCTGGGACAAACCATCCAGTTAGGTAGGTCCAACTTCGAGAAAGAGGTCAATCGACGAATCCGACTCGGCTGGGCAGCGTTCGGAAAGCTACGCAATATCTTCTCGTCCCAAATACCGCAGTGTCTCAAGACGAAAGTCTTCGACCAGTGTGTGTTGCCAGTGATGACCTATGGCACTGAGACATGGCCGCTTACAATGGGCCTCATAAGAAGGCTCAAGGTCACCCAAAGGGCAATGGAGAGGGCTATGCTCGGAGTTTCCCTGCGAGATCAAATCAGGAATGAGGAGATACGCAGAAGGACCAAGGTAACTGACATAGCCCGTAGGATTGCAAAACTTAAGTGGCAGTGGGCAGGGCACATTGCCCGTAGAACGGATGGCCGATGGGGCCGAAAAGTTCTCGAGTGGCGGCCGCGCACCGGAAAGCGTAGCGTGGGTAGGCCTCCCACAA
This sequence comes from Drymonia ruficornis, assembly GCA_947859195.1. NCBI lineage: Eukaryota > Metazoa > Arthropoda > Insecta > Lepidoptera > Notodontidae > Drymonia > Drymonia ruficornis. The sequence goes on from OX401927.1 coordinate 4,874,969, forward strand.
GGTGGACCGACGACCTGGTGAAGGTCGCGGGAATCCGCTGGATGCGGGCAGCGCAAGACCGGTCATTGTGGCGAACCTTGGGGGAGGCCTATGTCCAGCAGTGGACGTCTTTCGGCTGAGATGATGATGATGATGATGACCTTTTTATTATAATTGGTGGTAAGCATTTATTATTTGGAATGAAACTCGGTTAGCGTTTTGTTTTCACTTATTTATATACCTACTTAGGTACCTATACAAAATCCACATTAAATACCTTCTGCAACATTTTAGATAGATACATAAGTCTTTATTGTACTTACACCAGTGGTAACGCTTGCATTATAACTTTTACAAATTAACAAGTAATAAACAACAGCGACTAGCACTCGCCTTTAAGAGTTACAAAATGATACAGCTATAAATCCCCTTGAGAAAATTTAATACCAGGCCAATTTCGGCTTTTTTTCGAATGAACGCCAGTTGCCATCCCTAATAGAAAGTACAGTCGAGCGCAGCGTTTCAGTGTAAAAAATAATAAAAATCCGAGCCCGCGGGTTCAATTAACGTGGGCCCACCGCGGCCTCGCCTCGTGACACCCCTTCATGAGGACTTATCCCGCACCCACGCTTCACACCTCAATTATTCGTTCATTATTTTCATCATAAAACAATAAGTACCTATCTGTACTTTCCTATCCTACCAATATTATAAATGCAAAAGTGGGTGTGTGAATGTTTTTTTACCACGTACCCATAACTACTAAATCGATTTTAATGAAATTTGAAACGTAGATAGTGTAGAGTGTACTCTGGAATAAGACATAGACTAATCTTACACACCAATTTCACAGCTAGTATAATATTATAAAGGGTTGTTTACTTGTGGGTACGTTATTATTGAAGAAATGCATTAATGCAAACAAATATGTTTGTAAGAGGTATACTCAAAAACGACATTCTGAAAATTCTTACACTGTTAGAGCTTACACTATTCCCAAGTGATATAAGGGGTTTTAGGACCTTTTAAGTACCTAAGCCTGTAAGTTAAATCGCGGTAAGCCGCAGTAAGTCTACAATAAAATACCGCCAAGATGAGTAACTGTAGCATGTATGTATTTCGTTGGTACAATCAAAGACAAAGGGTATTATAAAATAGCCTTATGAGTATCCTCTTCTTCTTCCTAGCCTTATACCATTATGAGGGGTCGGCTTTCAGTCTACCTTGATTTGGCTGATCACCAATATTTACACGGAGCGATTGCCATCTGCCCTCCGAACTCTGCTCTACCATAGCCTTCTGAGTATACACCTATTTATTTGAGGTTAGTTGGTTGAGGTATTTTTTGGCTTGCCTACGGCGATAAAAACTATAGGGCCACAGCCCTTCTTTTACTATTTAAATATTTAGCTAGATAGGTAGGTACGAATAGGTACCTATTTATTAGGTACGTTTCTGTGACGTAAGCTACTGTCCGTTGGAAAGCTTAGATAAGTACCCAACATTTATCTGGACCAAGCTGTAAAGTTGTATGCAAGTAATAAGAATTGCTCAATGATCAGACTCGATAAGTAGAATTGTTATGTAATAAATGAGCATTGTCCACGATATTAAATAATTATGATGTAATCCGGACATAACAATGTATTGAAACGCAAGCTACAGCTTACTGCCTGAACAGTCATCTTTTTGGATTTTTTTTTTGGGACTAAGCCCGCCACAAATTCCCACCACTGTTACTCCTGTAAGCCAGGATCGACAATGGTGTCCAATTATAACGCCAAGGTTTGACCCTCGAAGAGTCCCGGGGAAAAGCACGCATCTATCAAAGCACGCATGTATCTGGTGAAGCTGAAAGTATCCTGAGTCATATTCCTATAATTAGTGATAACTTTTCAATTTGTTGGCCATTGATAGAACAAAAGGTACAACAATAAAAAGTATTTATTCAATTGTATTCTGAAAGATTCATGAGTCAAAAGAATATTGTAACGGAATCTTCTAGTGCACTTAAATAATTATTTGATACGTCTAATGAATGTTTGAACTATTTGGCTAATTTGGGTATTAATACCAGGGCCGGATTTAGGGGAGGGCATTCGGGGCAACTGCCCCGGGCCTCCACATAAGAGGCCCCCCACAATAGAGACTGAAAAAAATCTTTCAAATATGATGATTTAACCAATTTTCCTTTGATATATTTTTTCGCTATTAAAAAAATGGTCGAATTTTGACCACGGGCGACCACTAGTTTTATTTAAAACGTTTTAAATCGGTTGTTGTTTTACATCTATAATAATCAAGACCATAATCGGCGAGCTGCAGCGGGGCGGCGGCAGCGGTGGCGGCGCGGGCGCGTGCGGCAGCTGCGGCGCAAGCTCGGTCGAGTGCCGAGCCGAGCTTCTCCGCAAGTTTAACGAAGAACTGGCGGAGAAGCGCCGCAGCGGCCGCAATATGACCGCTGAAATTCGAGTCCTGCGCAAAAAAGAAAGGACTCTAGAGGTAAGGCCGGTTTAAAATCAACTAAACCAATCCGTTTAAAACGAAAAAACCTTTGAATTATTGATTCGGAGGAGGAATGATTTGCTTACGATTTGATTGATGGAGATGTAGGGAAGATGTTTGAAATAGAAAAATAGTCTTTGACAAAGTTACGTTCAAACATCTACACTAATATTATAAAGAGAAAAGATTAGTATTTTTGTATTTTTGTATTATTGTATTTTTGTATTTTTGTATTTTGTATTTTAGTATTTTTGTATTTTTGGATTTTTGTATTTTTGTATGTTATGAATAAACTCAAAAACTACTGGACCGATTTCAAAAATTTTTTCACCATTAGAATGCTACATTATCGCTGAGTAACATAGGCTATATTTATTACTAGAAAAAATTAGAGATCCCTACTAAAACTTCAATAATGTAACCCAAGGTGTAAAAAAAATAGCCGTAAGATGCCTTTCATCGCATGCGCTACGGAAACTATTGATGATAGAACAAAAAAATGTTCTACAATATTAAAGAACATATCAATATCTACAAAAAACTTCGCGATACCATATGCCCAACTATTGTAGTTACGTTACTATAACTACTTTTTTACATTTTAAAAGTTGATAGAAATGCCGACCATAATCAGACCATGTTATCCATACCTTAGTATGAATCCTTATCCAAATAAATCATTTCGTATTTGAGACTATTTTGATACCTGTAGATTACTTTTTGAATTATTTAAATCGGACATTCCATTCAAAAGATATTACGAATTTAAAAAAGGGCGTTAAATCGGGGATTAAGGTTTATATGGAAGTTCGTCATTTTTGAAGTTAGGATGATGAAAATTCGTATGGTGGTTTCTTTTTATATAAAAGAAATATAAACTTCAGCGTTTTTGAAAATGTAACTCCTAAGGGGGTAAAATATGGGGTTAAAGTTTGTATGGCGGTACCGATTCCGGCTAATCTCCGAAACGGCTGGACCGATTTTGAAGGGACTTTTACTGGCAAATACGATACGGGATCGGGAATCCGGACTGCGGGATCCGAGATCTGGGATACGGGATCCGGGATATACGGGACACCGAATACGGGATCCGGGATATCCCGAATACGGGAACCGGGATACGGGATCCGGCAAACGGGATCCAGGATCCGGTAAAACGGGAAACGGGATCCGAGAACTGATTTTTTTTTTCATATAAATTTACGCGGACGAAGTCGCGGGGGAAAGCTAGTAAAATATAAATGAGTTACGGACGCAGAAGTCGATGCAGGCCGAGGCGAAGGTGGAGAGACGATAGGGACAACTTTGCGGGCAGAACGTAGCAGCAAATGGCTCAGAATCGGGAGTTGTGGAGGACAAAAGTGGAGGCATTTGCCCGGCAGTGGGACAGCATTGTCACACCTGTGAAGTGAGGTTTTGAATGAGTTTTATGTTTTGTTTTTACATTAAACAAAAAATAATATTAATGCCAGTTAATTGCGGATAGTTATAAGGTATCGTTTAACGAATATTAATGTTTCAAATTAAAATTACATTTCTTTAGCTATCGCATTTTGTTCAACAGGTATGTTTTTACCTTATAAGAACAATTTGTAACATTTTAGAAACCAAGGCGTAAAAAAGAATTATAAAAAGTTTATCCAGATTTTTTTGATGAGATGTGTATTATCTTTGGTTAGTGATTGGTAGTTTTTATATCAACCAAATAAATTAATGTATTATTTATTGTGACTATTGTTTCATCGAAACTTGTTGGTTTTATAACGATTAGGTATTTTTAATTTGTAGTCATATTTTTTATAGTATGTAATATTGAATATTATTTCAAGCAAATTGCACTAAAACACCTAGGTACACGTAAGGCCGCGCGGTCACCCCGGGGTGACCACAAACCAACAATTTTATTTTATAATATTATTATTATCACTAGGTACCATGAACGTAACACTTAAAACTTCCTTGCTAACTATACAAGAACACAGAAAAAAATTTTTGGTAGTGACTTTTTGAGAATGACATTGAAGCGCGCCAATAATTTGACAGGTGAAAGAGCATATTCGTATGGCAAATACTTTAATATTCCATGTGCGAAAGAAGAAATAAGTTGATCTTTGGAAAGTGATTTTTTTTTAAATTAATCGTGGTATTTTTTTTGTACTGAGGTGGCTGTTAAAAGTAGAGTTTATTTATAATCTCCCGATTACTCCCGATTTTCAGCTGACAAATCTACCGCTTTTTTATTTTATACTTTTGCAACCCTGTGCAGCAGTTAGCTATCCAGTATTTATGTACGTTCGTGCATATAACTATAATCCATCCTCAGGAACGAAGATCCTTTCCAGTGGTCTCGAACCTACCGATTTTTCGATATTTCTACCGATTTGGGGGCTGTTCTACCGATATACCGAAACCGACTAATTTTCTCACGATTTCTGAGGAAAGAACTAAATCCTACCGATTTTTCTACCGATCTTACCTTTTCAAGTGCTGGCAGCCCTTTTTAGAGGTTGTTTGTGTATATTTTGTGTGAGAATATCTTAATAATGCTTGTTTTGCGGACTTTATAATTCAGTTTATCTTTTGGAAAAGAAAATACTTTGTCGACTTCAATCCATAGTTGAAATTAAAAATTGTATTTTTATTTGAATGTAAAATTTTAGTTAAATTATAGTAAAATTCTAAGTTTAGTTAGGTAACTTAAGAATTAAGTCGGAACAAGCGCGGGTGCAAAAAGAAGAAACCCACCTTATACCAATTTGAATGGAATGAATGAGACGAAGTTGTAAATAAAGGCGGGAACTATGCTAACTGTAAAAGTTTTTATAAAGAGAGGTTTTTAGTTGTTTCAAAAATGGACATACACCCACAAAAAAAACACACGCAGTATCTTAAAAAAAACTAAAAATATAGTCTTTTTTTATCTACCGATTTTGAGGGCAATTCTACCGATTTCTGATTTTGACTTTCGAGAACACTGTCTTGTCCATCCTTGAATCCATCTGCTGTCTGTGGATCGATTTGACATTCAATCAAAAAGCAAAAAGCCAAGGAAGTTTTAAGTCTCTAACACCTGGAATGCGGACTTGGCAGCAAAAGTGAAGCCGACAGCGAGATACCATACTGAACGTTGTTTCCTTTGCCAACAAGAGTGACCATAATATTTTGAAATTTTGAGAACGTCCCCATGGACATCTAGTGAAAACGTGCTTTTGTTCCGAGATTGTTATGATAGGAAAATAATAAAATAAGGAAAAGGATGTTTATTTTCTTAAGAACATGAGTAGGTACAATAAATTAGTCTGCGGTGGCCAAACCACACGAGTGCCTGTCTGTATCTTGGCAACCTAAATGAAGTTACAAAATAGTATTTAAGATCGTAGATTTTGCCACTTTGTAATATAAAGTAACATGACACTTCACACGCTTGGACGTTGTCTAGGCTCTCCATATCTATGGTTTTTCCTATACTTATGTTTCCTATACTTACCTACTCTTTTTCTATGCTATAAAAGGTACCTACTACTGTTAACATGTTATGTTTGATTTGGGCTGTGCAAGTTGTGACAGACGGACATAGAGACAGATAGACGGACAACAAAGTGATCATATTAGGGTTTAGTTTTTTTTCCTTATTAGGTACGGTACCCTAAGAATATCAAACTAATTAGACCATAACACAAAATTAAAGGACAATGGGCAAAATTGTATGGGACTTGGTCCAAATATACACCACTGACGTAACCCGATAGACCACTAAATACTGAGTAACTTTTACAAAGACAGATCAACAAAATAAGCTGTCAGTAAAAAAAATATGGGTAGTTTAAAAAACTATTTTTTTTTATTTCACCCTTAGTATTATGTTTATACATTTTTTTCGAAAGGCAACAATACAAATACTCTTACTAACATTAAATAAAAATAAAATAAGCTGTCAGAAAGCAAAAAATGCCGTGAAAAATATTTTATTATTATTTTTGTTACCTGATGAAAAGTGAACAACAACAACAACAGCAACGTATTTTCTGATGTTGCGCTTCTATAAAATAAATAAGCAGGTACCTTCTATGCGTTACCTTACTTTTTCACTTATCATCAGGTAACAATAATAATAATAAAATATGTTTCACGGCATTTTTTGCTTTCTGACAGCTTTTTTTATTTTTATTTAATGTTAGAAAGTGTATTTATATTGTTGCCTTTCGAAAAAAATGTATAAGACATAACACTAAGTGTGAAATAAAAAAATAAAAATATTCTTTTAAACTACTCATTTTTTACTGACAACCTATTTTGTTGAACTGCCTTTGCAAAAGTTACTCAGTATGTAGTGGTCTATCGAGTGACGTAGGTCTCGGAAGTGTTGGACATTTGGACCATTTTTGCCCATTGTCCTTTGTGCTAACGAAAAGGAACAGTGAGGGCAGGGCATTTTCTTTTAAAACTCCTTGTGTTAAATTAGGGACATAATCTGTCGGCTTAAAATGCTTGCTGCATATGACGGAATTTTGGGTAATTTTTCTGTAGCCAATAGGTATTTGTTGTAACCAATTTACACGCCTGGGATCTGTAAAAGACAAAATTGTTTTTTTGTTTTTTATTGCTTAGGAGTAATCGGGAAGTGTAAAGTCAAAAGTCGTCCCGATTTCAAACAATTTCAATCGACAAACCATCGGTCTCGGCCTTTATTTTATATTGTCCATCAAGGGTTGCAATGCTGACCGCGCTGTGGAGCCCTGGAGCTGCGCTGCGCCGCGCTTTCGGCCATCAACACACTCATTACAGACCGTGGCAGTAATGTACTATTAAAAAGTAACAAAAGGGTAAAGGAAAGGGGCCCCGAGAATTACATTGCCTGAAAGGGTTAATCTGGCCCTAGACGTGCGCGTTCCTCGAGCGTGTGAACGACGCGAACGCCGTGTGCGAGCCCGGCGAGCCGTGACAACGCGGCGTGAGCGTCGCGTTTTACCAGCGTGTGGTCTGTCGCGCGTTGCAAATGCGACCGACTTCAAAAAGTAGCGATGTAGTCGTGCGGCAACGAAAAGCGCGACTTTATCGCTGCAAACAGTTCCCGTGGACGATATTCCTCAGTTAACACAGACACATAATAAGATTTATATTATAGTCCTTTTTACTAGCGAAATTTATGTCACCCGAACATCTAAAATGTACTTAACGTGGAAAACATAGTTACCCACTTACCTATGTTAAGATAATCCTTAATTCGGATAATATTCGCTTTTACACCCTTCCATTACGCATATTCTACCCATTTTTATGAGAAAATTCAGCACAATCCTCTAGATTTAAAATTAGCTGAAAATGTCGTGTGTCACGCAAATTGACGTTCTGTGTTTCAAGTTTTTAATTTTATTTCTGCTACGATTCCTATAGACATCACGGAACTGACAATTACAAGCGAATTATTAAAGAAGGTAAGTACTTATTTCCAGATATTTATTTATATTTGAAATTTTAATCTTAGGATATTCTTATACTTTACCATAGGTATTTCATTAATCGACTTTATTGTTTATTATTCTTAACATGAAAATGTACCAAGTTTAAGGTGATCGAATAAATATTAACTGGCAACACAAGGGATGAAAGGTTGTACTGTTAGAAAGGGAAAGAAGGCGCAGTTATAGGTATCTGGCTCCGACCGGTTTTTATAATGCGTGCATCGTGGGCGTTAAGTCCGTCACATAAGGATTATTCTTGATTAAATGAATGGAAAATAAAGTTTGTAGTCCACAGTCATGTTCAATGGTATTACGTCGATGCAAAAAGCCGACTGAACTGACTGAATTAGTGATGTCGCGAGTACGCTATTTTTGGTACTCGAGTATTAAGGTACTCGTTAAAAAAAGAATCGAGTCAGTACTTGAGTCGGAGGACTCGGACAGGTACTCGAATACTAGTACGAGCACTCGAGTACTTAATTGGACTCGAGTACTTTAGTATTATGTATTTTTTTTAATTGCGGTGTCGCTTATCGCATATTCCAGTGTCAAGTATAATATTTCACTGACAAATTAACACACTTCAAGGGGCACCAGAAAAATAAAATAAAAAAGAATATTAGACCTCTATTTATAAAATCAACGAAAACACTGATCACTGCCTACAAACATAAAATACCTTCCTCGGTATTATTATAGTAAATTTTCTATAAAATTTAAAAAGAACATTGCACCTCTATTTATTTGAGTACCCTACTTAGGATTCGAAAACCATGAAGTACTCGGAACCCGTAGTCCGTAGTCCCGGAGACCTATAATCTGAGTACTCGAGTACCCGAGTACTCACTAAGTACTCGAGTCAGTACTCGAGTCAGGCTGTCTGTGCTCGGCACATCTCTAGACTGAATAGTAAGTTTTTTTGCAAAGATGAAAAACTGTTAAAAACAAGAATAAAAACTTTTACAGTTATTCCGATCACTTTGAAGTGCACTACCTAGACAACGTGAGTCATTTTAAACTGAAAGTTTGTCTAAATGTGCCAAGAAGTTTGTAAAAATAGTACTGCGCTTCTGCCAATAATACTATTTTATTTACCTTTCCAGAATATCAATCAAAATGAGTAAAACAAAAACGAAGTCTAAGGATCAACCGAAACCTGCTAAAGAAGTGATAATAAATAGTTCGGTAAGCAAACAGAAAATAGATACTTTATGCAAAGAGTAAAATTTTATAATATGTGAGCTTCGAAGGTAGACAATAAATTGTGTTTGTTCATTCCATAACGTCACCCACCACCACCCGTCTACCTGTCACGATGGGTTCTGACTATCTGGTGAAACATGGGCTTTGAGTTGGTTAATACGTCCACAATGTGGTGGTGTATGGCCACTCAAGCCTCTGACTACCCCCAATGGGGATAAAAAAGTCGTGAAGTTACATTACATTCCATAACTTGCTTCCTCCCACTGTGAAAGCTAATTTTTGAACTGTTGTTTATATAACTAAGGCAGTAAACAGCCGTATGGCCTGCCTGATGTTAAGCAGTTACTGTATCATATAGATGCTTGTAACACGAAAGGCTCCGCTGGCACGTCGCCGCCCTGAAGGAGAGCTTCCAGCTCGGTTTCTCATCATAAAAACCACTACTAAACCTACTTCATACCAATCTTCTCTTCGAGACAGCCCATATATGAACTGCAGTCAATTGCCTACAGCTTGGCTCGACCACCGTTAATGATGATCTTTGAGGCAGTTTCATTTATATATAATTTAGGCCTTTTAACGTCTCACTGCTGGGCACGGGCCTCCCCTCAATGCTAGGGGGATTCAGGCCATAATCCACCACGCTGGCTCAGTGCGGGTTGGTGGATTTCATTTAGCTATACTTTTTTCTTTTATATGACTGGTGGCAAAAAAGCATACGGCCAGCTTGATGAGCCTATGTTAAGCAGTTACCGTAGCCTATAGATGCTTGCAATACCGAAGGCATTGCTCGCATATTGCCGACCTGAAGGGGAGTGGGATGGAGGGAGGGGAAGGGGGGTTGGGCTTTCGGCTCTCTCACTCATTGTACAAAATGCAGCTGTAATAGCTGCTTTACGCCGATCTTCTGTGAGAGGGTGGTACTACCCCAGTCGAGCCAGCCCGTTCTGAGCTGCAGTCAATTGGCTACAGTTTTTCTCTACCACCTTCAAATTTTTTAATCATTTAATATTTTCAGGGTTTCCATTTAAGAAAACCGCTCTTCATACTGGCAATACTGGCTGCTATTGCTTCGTATTATGCGTACAAAGTGTTGACAACACCACCGGACACGCCCGAGATAGATTTAGAACAGTGGTGGGGTCAGTACCCTATTGATCTGAACAGAGATCTGTCCATTAGACCGTATGCAATTGAATTCTCAAAGGAGGTGAGTTGATAGTGCTATAGTAGAAAACTCCTAAGGTAAGGCATACATGAAGACACTCAGTGTATTGACACCGCCACTACAACCGCAACAAGGTATTGCGGTGTTAAACAGGCGCACTAGAGACGTCGATTTGTGGACACCGCCCATAAAAGAAAAAAAAAAAAAAATTACACAAGCTGAGCCAGATTCCTTTTCGGCACAGTTCGCATTGACCTCTTTTTTATTTTTGTTTTATTCGTTTATGTTCTGTCTTGCATGTTGTGTCAAATAAATGTTTTTTCTTTCTTTCCGAGACCCCCGCTAGTGCTGATTTTCAGCCAAACCCTCCTCAATGGCTCATATGTACATAGCACTGGCGGCTACCCAAATGAAAAGAAATAAATGTAACAAAATATATCTAATAAAATATAAGAAGAAGGTGTTGCGGTGGTAGACACGCATAGACACTATGTACCTATACACTGACCCCCTTATTCATAGAAAGTTATGATCGACTTGCAGTGGAATTACAAATCACATTTGTTCCTATAAATGCTTTTCAAACCCATTGTAAACTGGCTAAAATATCTATGAATAAGGGGGTGAGTGTTTAGTGTCATCATATATCCCCTATATTTATGATACATAACACTGCCATTAAAAGAAGAGCACCAAAAAAATCTAAGACAGTGCAATTTAAACATAAAATGTATTGACGGGCCCGTTAGCGTGGTTGACGCGGAGACGCCTTTCACGCTACAGGTCGTAGGTACGATTCCTACCCGGGACATGCATTTGTGTGCCATGAACATGTCTGTTTGTCCGGAGTTTGGGTGTATACAACATGTTAAGAAAACCCTGTCCGAGCCGAAACCGGTAATTAGGTTCCCCAATCACATGACCAAATAAAATAATTAAAAAAAAATCATGATAGTAAACATATTAATGAACATTTAAAGTGCCAATTTTTTTGCCTTTTTCCCACATAATGTAGCTAATTTTAAAATTAAAATATGACAACACCGTTACCGGAAGTAATTATGTTAGATCGTGTGGCGTCACCTCAGACCACAAAGTATGTGATGACGTCATTTTATGTTTTTTTTTTTTATGTAAACGGGGTATTTGTATCACAAAAAAATATGGGAGGCCTTTGCCCAGCAGTGGGACAGATACTATGCCAAAAAAATGAAAAAAAATATTTGAAAAATTAAAAAAATAAAAATAAAAAAAGTTTTTTTTTACAAAAATGGAATCTAATCTCGATACCCAACAATACGTTTTCGGGTCGGACAGGGTTTTTTTAACATATTGTATGTATATTAAGTATGTATTTACAAATAAAAAGTAGTATATGTAGTAATGTCAGTTATCTGGTTTCCATAGTACGAGCTCTGCTTAGTTTGGGATCAGGTAACCGTGTGTACAAAAATGTCCCAGGATAATATAATATAATATGTAATTATTGTAATCTGTCACAATCTCTTATTTTTACCAGTTTCAAGAAGACTAATGATTATTTACAGATGGTAGACGACCTAAAGGAGCGTCTACTCCACACACGGCGCTTAACCCCTCCACTAGAAAACTCGGGATCCACGTACGGGTTCAACACACACTTCCTAAACCAAGTACTTGATTATTGGAGGAACAAATACGATTTCGAGGAGCGAGAAAAGTTCATGAACAAGTATAACCATTATGTGACGAATATACAAGGAATGGATATACATTATATGCATGTTAAACCAAATGTGCCGGCGAATGTTACCGTAAGTTGTACCCACAGAGTAAAGACTAAAGAAAGAGGTGCCCTTATTAGATATATGTATGAAAAAAAACGTGGTCATTGTTTTTTCATTTTCATTGTTCTATCTACCGGTAAATAGTTGAACTACTCGCTTCGTTTTATGTCGATGTTAGTACTAGGCCGACCACTCGGCCGAGTTGCTTAGGGCCAGTCCCCTTAGTAATTGGTCCATGGTTGTACCTCCTACTAATCTCACTTCCCACTAATATTATAAATGGCTCATTCTCAGTCGGACTGTTTTATGCTGACCTTCGGTGTCAATAAAAAAAGGTTGACACCGAAGGTCCACTTAAAATGGTCAGACTGAGAATGAACCAAATGTGAGAGTTTGGATAGATAGACGGATGGATGGATGTTTTTCACTCTTTCACGAAAATACAGATAGTTTACAACCAGGATTAGGTGGTTGGAATGTATAACGGACTTAGTCCCAAAAAAATAACAACAGGATTAACACATAGAATACTATCCAAATTATGTGCGGACGAAGTCGTGGGCAAAAGCTAGTAATACATAAAACTTGTAAATAATTATCCAAATTATGTGCGGACGAAGTCGTGGGCAAAAGCTAGTAATACATACAACTTGTAAATAATACAAGGGGGTTTTCAAATTAAATTTTTGTTTCGGCAGGTTGTACCTCTACTGATGATACACGGTTGGCCGGGCTCCGTCCGTGAGTTCTATGAAATCATCCCGAAGCTGACGAGCTATCGCGCCAACCAGGACTTTGTATTTGAAGTCATCGCGCCCAGTCTACCTGGCTATGGATTCTCACAGGTAAAGGCCACCGCAGACTTGCTACTTATTGTATCGCCGATCGGCGATTTTGCGACTGCATCGCGTTTTGGCGACTCTCTGCGGTCGGACGCAGCGACTGCTCAGATGCTAAAAGCGACTAAATCTCCGATCGCCGATGCAAAGAAGGATGTCCGCGGTGGCCCTAAGTGTTGTAGTAACAATAAACACAGATTTTTTCGCCCATGTCTAATAGCGGTAACAGATTCACCATGTTTTTTAATAGCTTTTATACATCCCACTCCTGGGCAAAGGCCTCCCCTTCACTGCCCCACAAGACTCTGTTTTGGGCAATTTCCTGCCACGATGTTCCCGCAAAGGTGGTCAAATCATTTCGCCATTTGTTCCTTGGTCTTTCATGATATTATACTATAATCCAAATAAATGTTTTGGAAACCAAACTGAAAACAACTCTTACCACAAATTTATAGCCAGTTTACAATGATTCTACAAAGCATTTCTACGAACAAAAGTGTTTTGTAATGCCATCCATCATAACTTTCTATAAGTTTGGGGGCTAAAATTCCCATACAGAAATAATCTTTTTTTTTTTTTTCCAGGCCCCAGTCCGTGCCGGACTAGGTTCCATTGAAACATCAGTAGTGCTACACAATCTGATGCTACGTATTGGTTACGACCACTACTACATACAAGGAGGGGACTACGGACATGTCATAGGGTCTATAATGGCTACATACTTCCCAGAAAACGTGTTGGGATTCCATACAAACATGCCTGTTGTTTCGTATAACCCTCTAGCCTCAGCTTATATTTTGTTTGGTAAGTATTTCGGATATTGATTTTTTTTTTTACTGACAAGGCCGTGGTCTCCTATTAAATGCCATCGGCCGCTTACAGCGTCACGCGTACGCCGTGTCACAATGCTTACTATAGAATTAATGTACTGTTGTGGCTTCCTTCACACGCCGACGTCACTATTGTAACATTGTGACGCGGCGTGCGCGTGACGCTGTAAGCGGCCGATGGCATTTAATAGGAGACCACTGCCTAAGGGCGAGGTCCCTCTAGCGCGTTGCGTTGCGTTGCGTAGTCGCAACGGATCAAAGAGTCGACGGGCGAGAGACGAAGCGGAGGAAGGTGATGCGCCAGTACAAAATCTTGCGACGACACAACGCGCTAATGGGGCCTCACCCTAACTTTTGTCAAAAAACTTTAAAATTGGCAAAAATACAGATGGTTAAAGTTTTTAAAAAGTATTGCCTAGCAGCAATATAGGCTAATAATAACTGCCTAGCGACTTATGCAGTTATAACATATATCTTGTGTTGATTGATTTGTAGGCTCGCTCTGGCCAGGGTTGATAGTGGAGCCTGAACTTCAGGACAGACTATACCCACTTACCAAACATTTCTCATGGATGCTAGAAGAGTCCGGCTACTTCCACATACAAGCCACACGCCCGGACACACTTGGTGAGTGCTTCACATACTATTTATATTCGTGCGTGTATTCGTTATTATGATATAATTGGCTGCAGCTCATATACGGGATGGCTCGTGCGGAGTAATATCACCATCTCACAGAAGATCGCAGATACAAAATATACAAAAATATTCTAATAGTTACCGCCAATGGAGATCCGTAACGAAATTAGTTGGGAACGCAGATTTATAGAGCTAAGAAATTCATAGCATACAGTGCAAAAATTTTTGGTCTACGACAAAAATTTACGCAGCTGTGACAAAATTACGCGCGAGGATGTTGTGACGTAATTTGAGCCACGCGCGCTTTGTAATGAACGGCGGCGCGGGTACAGCGCGCGTTCAATCCGATGGCCCCGTGTGACGTCACACGCACATGCCACACATTATATAAAATGTATTATGAAATCAACGAATGGACCGATTTAGATGATTTCAAAATTATAATGATCGTTTTGAGTTCATTTGTGACCTAAAGTCTGATTCATAATTCAGTGGATTTTTTATGTCAAACGTAAATTTAATTTGATCCGTTCATCATGACTAATGATATTTTTATTATTCTGGTTCAAATTAATTCAATTTTATTTACTTAAGAATAACAAAAACATGATCACTCATAAAAAATAGATTCAATAAAAATATAAATTCACATTTATATCTGTCATTTACTCTACTGAATTATTAATCAGACTATAGTATTGATTCTCATTCTCATGTATTATCTGTGTCTAGGTGTTGCCCTCTCCGACTCCCCATCCGGTCTCGCTGCGTACATTCTCGAGAAATTCTCGAGCTGTACGCATCGAGACAACAAGAATGCGGCGGACGGCGGGCTCCTGAACAAGTTCTTGCTAACGCACCTGCTGGACAACGTGATGGTGTATTGGTCGAGTAACTGCATCACTAGCAGCATGAGGCTGTACAAGGAGACGTTCGCACCGCCGCAGCTTCTTGTAACAGACCGGTAAGGGGGCCATAAATTACGTGAGGTATTTAGGAGCGGGGGGGGTCGAGCCAAATCTCACCAAATCTCACGTGGGGGAGAGGGCGGGTCTCGGCAAATCTCACGTATTATTTTTGTACCGCAAGAAACAGTATAAAATTGCGAGAAAACTGGGTTAAGTAAAACATGTTTCTCCACTAGAATATGGCTTTTTGTAAAATCTCACGTGACATAGGAGGGGGAGGGAGGGGGTCGAGCAAAATCACACGACATCTCACCAAGGGGGTAGGGGAGGTCGAAAAATCACAAAAATCACCTCACGCTAGTTAAAGCTATAGTTAAAGAGTTGCAAAAAATCAGCAAAATTTTGGGATCAAAACCGTTTAAAACATGTTTCAATCATTGTTTAAAACATTGATTTAATACAGGAGGAGAAAAAAGCACGGTTTTTTAAATGTTTAAAACATGTTTTAAACATGGTGTTTAAATCAAGATGATTTTTTCGTAACAACCCTGGTTAAAACTAAGCTTTCTTAGCTTAGTTTTAAATATAGTGTTGGTTATGAGATGATTTGTAGACCTAATATTGATTGCGACTGTAGCCTAGGGGTGAACAGGTTGGGCTAGCAATCACAAGGTCCCAGGTTCGATCCCCGGTGGGGCATGCACCAATGAATGAATTTTCATCTATGCGCATAATTTACAGTACGCTGAAGGTGAGGGAAAACATCGTGAGGAAACCTACCTATCCCTCGGGATTAGGTAATAGTCAGTTCCTGTATACACGGCGGCAAGGTTCACCACCTGTCACGTTGGGTTCTGACTATCTGGTGAAACGTGGGCTTTGAGTTGGTTAATACCTCCACAATGTGGTGGTGTATGGCCACTCAAGCCTCTGACTACCCCCGAATGGGGATAAAAGTCGTAACGTTATATTTATATTTTATAATATTGATTCTCATTGTAACTGTATTTTACCCAACAGAATACCAACCGACGTCCCAACATGGGGTATAAAGTTCAAGCACGAGATATTCTTCCACCCCGACGTGGTATTACGACTGAAGTATAAGAACTACTTGCACAGTACCGTCGTGGAAGAGGGCGGTCACTTCGCTGCTATGGAGAACCCGACTATATTAGCGGACGATGTGTACGACGCTGTCGAAATGTTTCGAGCTTTCCATTCGAGAAAGTGAGTGAGTTTGTTTTTGATAGTTCTGCGGTGGCAAAAAAGCGTACGGCCCGCCTGATGTTAAGCAGTTACCGTAGACTATAGATTCTTGCAATAGCAAAGGTAGGTATTGCTCCCGCATTGCCGACCTGAAGGGCTTTCGGCTCTCACACTCATAGTATGAAACACAGCTGTAATAGCTGCTTTACGCCGATCTGATGTGAGAGGGCGGTACTACCCCGGTCAAGCCAGCCCGTATATGAGCTGCAGTCAATTGGCCACAACTTGGCTCTACCACCTTCAGTATTACTATTGTTTACTAGCTGTGAAGATAACCCGAGAATACGTCTGCATGGAATTATTGGGTTTAGTTTTTTTTTGCGCAGAACCTTTTTTGTAAAATAAAAGTAGCCAAGTTACTACTTATAAAATTAGCTATCTGCCAGTGAAAGTCCCGTCAACATCGGTCCAGCCGTTTCGGTGATTAGACGGAACAAACGTCCAGACAGAAAAAAAAAATAATTTTTGTTTTATGTACCGTATATACTTTCATGTGCATTTAGTAAAACGTATTTGACATTACAAACAGACACTTAAATTTTATTTAAATGTATAAATTGACCAATCACAAAGCGTTGTTTCCACACCCAACCAATGAGAATGCATTGCCTCTGCGCCCCCAATCTCGCATCTTTAGTAATAAACTTTTGATGAA
Source organism: Drymonia ruficornis (assembly GCA_947859195.1). NCBI lineage: Eukaryota > Metazoa > Arthropoda > Insecta > Lepidoptera > Notodontidae > Drymonia > Drymonia ruficornis. The sequence continues at coordinate 4,892,192 of OX401927.1, forward strand.
AGTCATTCCTAGTGTCCAGTTTTAGTTGACCCTAGTTTGGGACCATGCAGTTAGTGTGGAAATATTCATTTATTTTGTCTTTCAGGATCCCATCCCCACCGCTAACAAACCGAGAAGACACCGCTGAAACGGTCTACAAATTCACTGTAAAAGACATCAACGGCCGCGACGTCACACTCGACAAATATAAGGGACAAGTACTAATCATAGTGAACGTCGCTTCTGAATGCGGTTACACCGACAACCATTATAAACAACTCAACCAGCTATACAAGAAGTACGAAGGCAGGGGTCTAAGAATACTGGCGTTCCCTTGCAATCAATTCGGTGGCCAAGAGCCGGGCGATTTGAAGGAAATATTAGAGTTTACCAGAAATAGAGGTGTCAAATTCGATGTGTTTGAGAAAATAGAGGTGAACGGTGAGAATGCTCATCCGTTGTGGAAGTTTTTGAAGCGTGTGAAGAGTGGTACGATGGGCGATTTCATTAAATGGAACTTTTCTAAGTTCATTGTGGATAGGAATGGAGTGCCGGTTGAGAGATTCGGTCCTAACGTTGATCCGTTGGATTTGGTACCGTATTTGGATAAATATTGGTAATCATTTCGTTTGTAGCCACATGTCTACATTTTTAAAGTAAGAAAAAACATAATATGTATGTCTATACAGGGTTATTGGTACATTTAAAAAAAAATCACGCTCTAAAACGTATGCAACAAGAAAATATTCTTATCTAGAGGATAACAGTGGTCCGTGGTTTAACAGACCACGGCTATCCTCTAGACGAGAATATTTTCTTGTTTCATAAAATTTATAAAAAGTCATAGAACAAAAGTTGTTCTTTTGACGTCGGTCATACAGTCCTCCAAGGTTGTTGTGTTTAATCAACAACCCTGTATAATAAACATTTTTCAACAATTTAAAACAAGAGTTAACTGGATATGTGGCAAATCAAATTTAGATCAAACAATTCCTTGTTACTGGTTTAAATATAACTAGCATTTAATGTCTGGATCAACCCTCTGTATGCCGGAACACAGATCTGCGCAAGACATCATAGATTTTGTATATGTCTGAGGGCCTACTCTGTTTCAAACGAAAACGAAATTTCGGATGAAATTCGCGTATTTCCTACTACGTTTCTCATTGATTCCGACATTTCTTACGAACGAAAATTGTTTGACGTTTAGATTCGACGACGACGAAGACGTCAAACAATTTTCGTTCGTAAGAAATGTCGGAATGAATGAGAAACGTAGTAGGAAATACGCTAATTTCGTCCGAAATTTCGTTTTCGTTTGGAACAGAGTAGGCCCTCTGGAAATAATCTGAAAGACTAGAGTGGTATTCTAATCAAGCATCACACAGGGTTAACTTTTAAGTAATGATTTAAATATTCTTTGTTAAGCATAATAAAGACGTCATTTAGATCTTCTATGCTCAGATAGGCCGTGGTCTCCTATTAAATGCTATCGTCCACTTACAGCGTCACGCGTACGCCGCGCCACAATGCTTACTATAGAAATGTACTGTTGTGGTCTCCTTCACACGCCGACGTCACTATAGTAACATTGTGACGCGGCGTACGCGTAACGCTGTAAGCGGTCGATGGCATTAAATAGACCACGTCCATATTCAGATCAAATAAAAGAGCTCCTTCTTTATTTGATCTGAGCTTCTATGTACAAAATCCTTGGAGATTTTAAGACTTTATTTATATTGATGTATAATTTAATTTCATATGAACATTTAGTTGTAGACAAACCAAACATTTTCAGTTTTATGTACAAACTGATATTTTCTTAAGTTTTTGTATTTCCATCGAATGTTGAATTAAAGAAAATTAATGATTTACTTTTGAGTATTATTTGTCAATCAAAACTCAAAGGCATTAAAGAAAGAGGGAGATATGTGACTGTCCAAAATAGTATGTCCTACTAAACGGAGTCCATGGACACAGTACGACTCAGTCATTCGCGGAGAATAATGTCGAAAACATGTTGGTATTGCTCATATTCTGGTGAATAATACGCATCAAAATGCCTTGTATGTTGGTTGTGGAATTGCGAGTGCGATAAAAGATGTGTGAATTTCGCTGCTATAGTCTGATTAATAACTCGGTGGAGTAAAATGACAGCTATTTATGTCAAACGTAAAATTAATTTGATCCGTTCATCATGAATAGTGGTGTTTTTATGATTCTGGTTCAAATTAATTCAATTTTATTTATTAAAAGGATAACAAAAACATGATCACTCATAAAAAATAGATTTAATTAAAATATAAATTCACATTTATAGCTGTCAGTTTACTCCACTGAATTAATAATCGGACTTTAGGTGCCATATCTGCTAAAATAATACATCAACGCCTAAACTACAATAAAATCAAAACTAAAATTGACAAAATTATATTGAAATTAAAATCACACACCTAAGAGTATAGAGTACACGGCGACAAGGTTCACCACCTGTCACGTTGGGTTCTGACTATCTGGTGAAACGTGGGCTTTGAGTTGGCTTAATACCTCCACAATGTGGTGGTGTATGACCACTCAAGCCTCCGACTACCCCCGAATGGGGATAAAAGTCGTGACGTTACATTACATTACATTTTAGAGTATAGACAATAGGAATATTCCATTCAATCATTAAATTATGAGTGAACTGAAATGTACAACAACGCTAGCGTAAATGTCAAATGAACATGAACTTTATTCCTTGAGTAATAGGTATTGAAATCTAAACTTGCGAACACCTAGATGTGGTTTTATCGTAAATTTAATAATGACCTCATCTAACAAAATGTTTAGGCCGGCCGCACAACATCAGATACTTTAAAAAAAAATTTTATGGACGACCTTATGTAGTCCACATATAGCCCAACCCAGTACAAAATGTATGCACGGAGCGTGTTTCGGCGTTTTTCTGACTGTAAGTTTCTTATAATGTGCGGCCGGCCTTATGCTAAGGATACACGACAAAATTAGACAGTGTATCGACACCGCCACTATAGACTACAACAGTAAAGCCTCAAACATACATAACGATATACTTGCGCAAGTCTAGACTTGCACAAGTATACTGGAACGTGTTGGAAAAAAATTCGCAATATCTTCCAATACACGTTAGGGCCGGGCTCCATTAGCGCGTTGCGTTGCGTCGTCGCAAGATTTTGTACTGGCGCATCACCTTCCCCCGCTTCGTCTCTCGCCCGTCGACCCTTTGATCCGTTGCGACGACGTAGCGCAGCGCACTAGCGGAGCCGCGCTCATACAGTATACTTGTGCAAGTACAGACTTGCGCAAGTATATCGTTAGATGTGTGGCTGGCATAACTAGGTGTCGCGGTGGTGGACACACGGAGACACTCGATGTATACACTGTGTGTTTTAGTGTCTAGTGCCGTGTAACCTTAGCATTAAACTCGTGTCTTCTACACGCTCTGCCTTCCGAGTCTCAGCTTGGACAACTCTTGAATGGTGTTACGAGAGCTAGACTCACTCCATTGAAGCTCGGGAATCGCTGCTATCATCTGTACGTGACAAGCAATTCTAACAGTCATATTATAGTAAAGCGATGATATTAACCGCACAAGCCTCGATGATGCCTAATATGTATGCCATTAGGCAACGCTGAGGACGGACTAGTCACGGGTCTAAAATACTATCACCATATTATTAAAAACTATCCCCAAAATTTAAATTTGGAGTTACACTGGGATTACAAATCACTTGTTCCTAAAAATACTTTGTAAAACCTCTGTAAGAAGCAGTGATAGCCGATTGGTTAAGCACGCGTCTTGCGGGCTTAAGGTCCTGGGTTCAAACCCCGGCTCACACCTCTGGATTTTTCGAAGTCTATGTGTGAATCATAACTTTAATATAATTATCACTTGATTACGGTGAAGGAAAACATCGTGAGGAAACCTGCATGTCTTTAGACATGTGAAATCCACCAACCCGCACTGGGCCAGCGTGGTGGATTATGGCCTGAATCCCCCTCGCATTGAGGGGAGGCCCGTGCCCAGCAGTGAGACGTTAAAAGGGCTAATATTATTTATTATTTTTAAAACCATTCATCATCATCACCCTGTCAGCCAAAAGTCTACCTCTTGACAGAGGCCTCCCGAAAGGTTTTCCACCACGACCGGTCCTGTGCTGCTTGCATCCAGCAGTTTCCCGCGACCTTCACTAGGTCGTCGGTCCACCTTGTGGGGGCCTACCCACGTTGCTAACATCATCATCATCATTTCAGCCGAAAGACGTCCACTGCTGGACATAAACCTCCCCCAAGGTTCGCCACTATGCCCGGTCTTACGCTGCCCGCATCCAGCGGATTCCGTTGCTAACGCCAAACCCAAAATACTATCGCCATAGTAAAAACTACTACCCCCAAATTTCTAAAAAGTTATGATGGACTTACACTGGCATTACAAATCACTTTTGTTCCTAGAAATGCTTTGTAAAGCCATTGTAAACTCGCTATAAAAGCTGTATGAATTTATGAATTTGGCGGCTAGTCTACAAGTAATTACATATACGGATATACAAGATACTGGGAAAAGGTAGTCTATACAATATGTTAAAAAAACCCTGTCCGACCCGAAAACGAATTGTTGGGTATCGAGATTAGATTCCATTTTTGTAAAAAAAAACTTTTTTTTTAATTTTTCAAAATTTTTTTTTTTAATTTTTTTGGCATAGTATGTGTCCCACTACTGGGCAAAGGCCTCCCATATTTTTTTGTAATACAAATACCCCGTTTACATAAAAAAAAAAATTCATATAATGACGTCATCACATACTTTGTGGTCTGAGGTGACGCCACACGATCTAACATAATTACTTCCGGTAACGGTGTTGTCATATTTTTAAAATTAGCTACATTATGTGGGAAAAAGGCAAAAAAAAATTGCACTTTAAATGTTCATTAATATATTTACTATCTTGAGTTTTTTTTTTTATTATTTTATTTGGTCATGTGATTGGGGTACCTAATTACCGGTTTCGGCTCGGACAGGGTTTTCTTAACATGTTGTATAGTACGTTTTTTTATACTTGTCCTATTTGGTAAGCAAAGATGGCGTCCAGCGGGGCGATAGCGTAACTTTTTTGTCAATGTTTCAATTGAAACTAAACCAATTGAAACATAAAAAACGTACTATAGTAAAAGGTACACTGTGGTCCTGTTTCAGAATCACCAGATAACATTAATGCACCAATTAAATATAAAATTTTGGCAAATATTCTTTGGGAAAAAAACTGTCAAAATATCAAATGTATTCGGTGGATAAAAGTTATCTGACGGTTCTGTTCGGTCCATAAATTACGTGAGGTGATTTTTGAGATTTTTGACCCCCCCCTCCCCCTTTGGTGAGATGTCGTGAGATTTTGATCGACCCCTCCCTCCCCCTCTAATCTCATGTGAGATTTTTCAAAAGCTATATTCTAGAGGAGAAACATGTTTTATTTTACTTAATTTAAACCAGTTTTCTTGCAATTTTACACCGTTTCTTGCGGTACAGCAAAAAATTGAGATTTGCCGAGACCCCCCATCTCCCCCACGTGAGATTTGGTGAGATTTTTCTCGACCCCGTAATTTATGGACGCCCCCTAGTCTGAAACAAGCCCTAAACTAAATGAATACAAGATAGTTTGATGTATATTTTATTAAACAGTGAAATACTTACTGTAAGATCAAAATGTCGCCCACACCACTCAAAGTAATATTTAAAATAAATTGTATATTACACAAATTTTTCATTGAAAATGCATTGTCTGTTCAGATATAAGGCGGTATTCGTCGTCTACGGCACTGTGCATGAGTACCGCGGATGCAAATACACCTTATGTCTGAACAAGGTTTTTTTTTTGAATAGGAATGCAATAAGTATAGTCACCATCAAAAGTAATCGAAGACTGCGTTTCAGAAGTCATGATACTATTAATTCATGTTAATTTTTTAATTATTATTTTATTATTAGGTAATTCAGCAATGATGGAGATTACCAGTATTAATTTCTGTGAAATAAACAGCCTTGAGTTTTGAAACTTATATGTTCATCAGTTACTTTAGAAGTTTACTGTACTTATATAGGTACTTATACAAAAATACATAATGTTTTATTTAACTAAATACCTACAATATGATTTCACAAACTAGATAAATAATCTGATAGGTACATATATAACTGTTTCTAATTACATATTATATACGCAATATTGTATGTATTGAAAATTTACGCAATTTACTTCGAATATTACTCCAACATACACACTTTAATGTGTACATTTGGCTTGTAATAATATTGTTATTATATCAGAGAATGTAAATAATGAAAGGACCAAAAATATTTAGCGGGATTCCTATAAATTCGACTGAACATTGATCACTTACTAAGGGTCATAAATCAATTATTTATAGTTTTTAAACTGCAGGAGAGAATTTAATCTTCCGTATTGAATCGATAGTTTATTTATATCGATTGATTTTACAGCACTAAATAATTAATACCCATATTTAGCCATCCCTACATTTTATTATTATGTAAATAAAGTTGTTTAAAAAAAATAAAAATACTAATCCCATATTTTTTTTAAGTTGATCATCAACAAACCAACCGTCATCTGCTTTCAAATACCTACATATAAAAACGAATACTATTACAAGCCAATACACAACAACACTACGACACTACGACTCAAGGTATATCCTTAATGACCTCAGCGAGTTGTTCCCTGGTGTACATGTGGAACAGGCTGCCGGGGGTCATGGTCACCACCTCCACGTTGCTCTCCGAGAGTTTCTCCTCCATCACCTGCTTGAGGATGGTGAGAGCAGTCTTGATCGCCTCTTTGAGTGTCATGGATTTGTGGTATACCTCCTGTGAAGATATTTTGTGATAAGAATATGTAACGTCACGACTTTTATCCCTATTCGGGGTTAGTCAGAGGCTTGAGTGGCCATACACCACCACATTGTGGAGGTATTAACCAACTCAAAGTCCATGTTTCACCAGATAGTCAGAACCCAACGTGACAGGTGGTGAACCTTGTCGCCGTGTATACAGGAACTGACTATTACCTAATCCCGAGGGATAGGTAGGTTATTTTTTTGTCCGGACGCTTTTTGGCCCGGCCTGCGATCTCCCTCTGACGTCAGAGACTTTATTTGGCTTAAATGTAAAATATTTTTTTCACAGTCTTTTTAATATAATAAAACATGAGGGATAGGTAGGTTTCCTCACGATGTTTTCATGGCTATAGACATGAATCGATCTACCTTTGAACTGCGCACTCTAGGACAAAGATTTGTATTTGTATAAGGTGTATAAGATTTACAATCGACCAATAAATACATATCGCCAGACGAATACACCTGTACAATGGACTGAAAGCGATCCCAGTGACACCCAGACCAGGGCCCAGAATACGCTAGCATTTAACCACTGGAAAACCATTGGTCTCTTATATCTTAGTGAATTCAGAAAGCGTAGCGTGGGTAGGCCTCCCACAAGGTGGACCAACGAGCTGGTGAAGGTCGCGGGAATCCGCTGGATGCGGGCAGCGCGAGACCGGTCATTGTGGCGAACCTTGGGGGAGGCCTATGTCCAGCAGTGGACGTCTTTCGGCTGAGATGATGATGATGATTAATTGATGAGGTATACTAGCTGGAAACAAGCTATACACTCATGTTGCGAATAATATGGCCAATACACGCAAACAATGCCTAATTTGGGGCCATAATATGTATGACAGTCCTGGCAAGAAATCTTGCCGTAAAAAAAACTAGATACATCATCTCACCTTCAAGCTCTGTTGAGCGCCTTCACTACCGGACCCTATAGCTTTTGCTTCGTACTGCACAAATGTGCCACTAGGGTCCATGTGGTACAGCTGCGGACCCTTCTCGTCAATACCTGGAATAGAGAGTAAATGGCAATAGGCTCAAAGCTAAACCACAAACTACAAATATTTTTTCAGCCAGAATCTCTACCACAGAATAGATAATCTCTACTAGTTCAGAATGCTGCTTCCACTGAGAAAGCCAACTCAATGGTATCTCGGTTGGAGTGTAGCCTTAGGTACGCAGTTAGGTTTAGGTTTAGGTTTGAGTATAAGGTTGGGGAAAAGGACACGGGTCGACTTTGACCTTGAATGACTTTTGACCTTTAACCCCGAATATCCTTTAACCTCAAGTAACCTTTGATATCGAATGTCATTTGATCTCGAATGAACTTGATATTTGACTTTGACTTTGACCTTGACTTTGACCTTCTTACCTTGCTAAATGCTTGGACACGTTCGGTTAGGTTAGGTTAGAACTGTGACCACAACGCGCGAGCCGAGCGAGCGAAGCGAGCGTGCCGCGGCAGCGGCCGGCGAAGCGCCAGAGCCAAATAGTACCCATTCCAGTTATTTTTAAAAACCTCATGGTCTTGGTCCATGACCTTGTGATCAAAGGTCATTCAAGGTCAAATGTCAAGTTCATTTGAGGTCAAATGACATTCGGTGTCAAAGGTTACTTGAGGTCAAAGGTCATTCGGGGTTAAAGGTCAAAGGTCATTCGAGTTCAAAGTCGACTCGTGGCCTTTTCCCCACCCTCATACTCAAACCTAGACCTAAACCTAATAGCGCCCCTAAGGATACACATTAACCGGTATCTCTTTTTAAACACTTCAAAAAAGGAGGAGGTTCTCAATTCAACTGTATTTTTTTATATAAAAAATTTGGTGTATAGTATATTAACAGAATAACATGCTAGTAATTAATTACCCCAACCCTAAACTCTAACTTCCAAATTGTCATACCATTATTGAAAGTGGCAATCTGCTTTAAAAAAAATATTTTGTTTAGTTAAATGCAACAACTCAAGCATCGGGCCCGTTAGCGTGGTTGGCGCGGAGGCGCCTTTCACGCTGCAGGTCGTAGGTTCGATTCCTACCCGAGACATGCATCAGTGTGCATGAACATGTCTGTATGTCCGGAGTCTGGGTGTATATGTATATTAAGTATGTATTTACAAATAAAAAAGTAGTATATGTAGTAATATCAGTTATCTGGTTTCCATAGTACAAGCTCTGCTTAGTTTGGGATCAGGTAACTGTGTGTACAAAAAATGTCCCAGGATATTATTATTATCTCAATGCATTCCACTCCCTAACATTCCAGAGCCATGAATATCTTTTGACCTCTTATTTGGAAGGTCCCATAGGGGGCTATGTCAAGAGTGCACATCCTCTAATGATGAAAGGAGTAATATTATGCATTAAAAAACTAGTTGTGCCCCGCCCCTCATGTAAACTGTAAGATTAGCCTATGTCTTTAAGGGGGCGTCCATATATTACGTGAGATGATTTTTGAGATTTTTCGACACCCCTCACCCTTGGTGAGATTTTGTGAGATTTTGCTTGACCCCTTCCCTCCCCCTCTAATCTCACGTGAGATTTTTCAAAAGCTATATTCCAGAGGAGAACCCCCTTGACCCCCTCCCCCTAAATGCCTCACGTAATTTGTGGACGCCCCCTTATTCCAGACCCTACACTATGTTACAAATTTCATTAGCGCATCATTCATTGGTAGCCTAAAATATTGTTTATTTTGACTATTTATAAATGCTTTTTGAGCTTATTTGAATAAAAAACTTTTGACTTTGACATTACAATTGGTTTAATACTTAATGGAGATAGGTGGTAGGTAACAAACATTCTTACGCACACACACTTACTTTTGCATTATAATATTAGTAGGATAGGATGTATTATAACTGACTGACCCGCGAACATAACTGCAACACCAAAAGGTCTGGACATAGCAGTGCCGCTGTCGTCATCGCTGTCACCAAACTGTATGGCCAGGTTGGAGACGGCCTGCGCGCACGACTCCACGCTCATGCGCTCGTTGTACACAAACCAGTGGTTCTGGCATTCCACGCGAGCACGCTCCACTAGAGTCCTGGATGAAAACAGTTTTGTAAATTATTTCTACAAGGTGCATTAACAGGTTGCCTGTGCACATTTTTGGCCACATAAATTCAATTTTGGAGCAGTGCCGACGTCCCGCAGTCTTTTATTTCGCTTTTTATTTTAGTCTTTTATTCACAGTTCGCATTGACCGTTTTTACTGTTTCCTCTGTCTATGTGTTGCAAGTTGCGTGAGTGTAGAATAAATGTTTTCTTTCGTCCTTTCTTTATTTTTACCCATAAAAATATACTAGAAAAAAATATTGTCACAGCTATATGAATAAGTCACCTTTTTTTTTTTATATTCACACAATATTCCCCATATGTCCCAGTACTAAAACTCATAATCACGATGCCACGTCCCAAAGTAAAATGGGTCTGAAATTGGTACTAGTTTGCTCATATATGACTCATGGACTATAAAACACGGTAAAAAAATATTGTCCCATGAATCATATCTGATGATGACAGGGTACCTGTTAAAGGTTGTATTTCTTGAATTTAACGTTGTAACTCTTAAACTATTGGCTTTTAGGCGAGTAAAAGAACTTAAGTGTCTACTCGTAGACACTTAAGTTTTAAAAAATTTGATAAGTCTAAAATACCCTTTGTTGTTTAACTCTCCCCCAAGCCTGATAGTTAAAAGTTAAGTCCTGATTGTTGACATCTAGACACCAGTCATTAAGGCATGTCAGAGGCCTTCAGGCGATTCGAACAACTCACACGGGATATGCACTAACCATATTATGATAAGAAGAAGTAACCTCTTGGCACTGACTGAAGCTGAACCTAGAGGGCCGATGACTACTCAAAATATGAGCCTGGTTTTCAAACAAACGACAAGAAAAGACCCAGCAATCATGAGGCAAAGGTGGAGAGAGGATGTGGTCAACTTTGAGGGCGGAATGTGGCAGCAAATGGCTCAGGATCAGGAGTTGTGGAGGAAACAGCGCGGAGGCCTTTGCCCAGCAGTGGCACAGTTAATAGGCTATTACAAAAAAGCAATCATAATAAATATTGGGCTCATTATTTTGCCCAGTAGGTAGTTTCTCCTAGATCTTTAAGTGTCCAAGGCTAGGGAATTTCCTGGCAGAGCTAAGAACGAGAGCCTAACCAGTTAACCATACTCATAACATAAAACGTCATTGACGGGCCCGTTGGCATGGTTGATGGCGCCTTTCACGCTGCAGGTTGTAGGTTCGATTCCTACCCGGGGCATGCATTTGTGTGCATGAACATGTCTGTATGTCCCAAGTCTGGGTGTATCTGTTTATTAAGTATGTATTTACAAAAAAAATGTATTATAAGTAGTAATATCAGTTATCTGGTTTCCATAGTACACACTGCTTAGTTTGGGATCAGGTAGCCGTGTGTAAAAATTTCTCAGGTTATATTATTATTAAAACAAAGCTAGAAACAGCCTGTACCCTCTTAAGACAAATACTCCATAGAACTACCTGCATAAAGACAAATCTTACCTTGAATCAGCCATGAGACCTGACACAGCGCACGCAACATGCTTATCAACCTCAACAATCTTCTCTATAGTGGTAGGTTCCATCAACGGAGAAGTGATTCTCTTCTCAACCGCCAAGACGACACCTTCCGATGTACCGATGCCGATCGCGGTGGAACCCAACTTAATAGCTTCGATGGCATATTCCACTTGGAACAGCCTGCCTTCCGGGCTGAAGGTATTCACGCCGCGGTCATATTCAGATCGGGTTAAAAACATCTGTAAAAGTATAAACCGGTGTAGGTTATGTGCAATGACGAAGCGTTTTGCGAATTTTACTTCTAAAAGTAAAGTTAGTTACTAGTTTATATCAACTTGTACATACCTTGAAGGAGTGTGTTAGGTTTCTAAATAAGTTTGATTACAAATGAAATGAAGTATCACGAGATTTTGTTAAATTTCTCCGGTGATCAAGCAAGCGAACCAAACAACGAAATGTCAAATTGATTTGATTGATGATCTATCTATCAACCAAACAAAAAACGAAACGTCAGCGTGTGGTTGTTCCATGTTACTAAATCTCGATTACAATTAATCGATTTTATATAGTCAACTAAATATTTTTTTCGCACGATGTGTAATAATATATAATCCCGATAAAGAGAAACCGAGTGTTCGCAACTAAACTACTCGACGACACAAGTGGTTTTCGAGTACCTAACTTTTTAATTCAAAGTATCTGTGGCCCGATTCACGTAACCAAAACCGTAACGATGTCTCAGCGATAGAGTCGTTGATAGCCTTTTCGTAATACAAAAAGGTTATGAACGACTATATCGCTGAGACATCGTTACGGTTTTGGTTACGTGAATCGGGCTACAGGAGTGATGCGCGGGCCCCATGGATACGCCGACTACAGTTGAGTCAATTTAACAGATCGCATTTGACAATTCATCAAAATTTAATGATGTAACCTTGTGATGGAGGGCACACAATATTATTTATTTTCTTCAAGTTAAAACTGCACAATTGCTTAACTTTCTTCAGTTAAAAATACATATTTATTGTAATAATGACAAAAGAAGTTAATTTTACGATTTACTTTAAATAATAAACCATTATAAACATAATAAACAATTTTGTTCATGCAAACTGTTACCACGCGTTTCCACTGCGCTAAAACATGTTGACACAACATATTGTTGTCTCTATTTTTTCCTGACATTAAATAGAGACAACAATATGTTGTGTCAACATATTATTGCGCAGTGGAAATGCACGGTTAGGTACCTACGTCGGTGAACCCTTTTTCTTTTTAAATACTAGGGACGTTATTCAAAAATCAAAATCATAAATTATTTTATTTTTCAAAATACAGATTCACAAATGTTTTGCAGCGGCCTTTGCACTAGGCCAGTGATACCCAAAGTGATATAGACCCCCAGGGGTCAACGCCAACCTACAAGGGGTCTATGTGAGCGAAAAAAAGAATTAGGGGTCTATGGGATGGGATTATTGGGGGTCCACAATAGTCGATCTCATTTAAGTAGGTCGCGATTTTAATTTTGACTTTCCATTAATAAAATAGCATTGTGTAAGTTAGTAGCATAATCGGGTCGCAATAAACTTTGAACTTGTAGCAACTTGCACATGTACGTGCTACCTACGTGCGTAGGTATGCGAATGAAGTTGTTGAATTTTCAAAAATGCAATATTAGCTAAGCCGCCCTGGATCTAGGTTTTTTCGAACCAGGGCAGAAACTTGATAGTGGCGCCTCTCTATCCAGCGTTTGAGATATAAAAAAAAATCTGATAATGAGAGATGAGAGTTACGACATTTTTTCTAAGTCAATGGCTAGTTCTAGTTTGCGCGCGATCCCCACTTGGCGTCGTCGCATCGCGCTCACGCACACTGCTAAGGTTACATCGATATGAAAATACCTACATGTGTAAGTTGCCGGCCGGCGAGGAGCGGGAAGCTTGCTGTCCCGAATTGTTGGATCGTTGGAATCGATTTTTTGTGATACCGATTATCATATTCAGGATTCCGATTTCTTTGCTTCGCATCCCTAAGGAAGTCATACTTTGAAGTCATAATGACAGTCTTCAAAACGGGCTTCCTAGATCTCGACCACTACATAAATTTGTTATCAATATCTTGGCAAAATTAAACGCTAGCTGTCTTCCTTTATTCTTCGAATATTATTGTATATTTTTTCAGAATCGGTGTTCAAATTTATTAACCAGCATTTAACGAAAATGGGTGACTCTTGTAAAATTAAAGTAAGTTCGGTTGGCACGTTTTACATATTTATATCATTAATTTGCTGGTTTATGTGATAATTCAGTATATTTTTATTATATTTTTTTAATCAAAATCTACATACTTTACATTTTATTGTTACTTCCCAAAATTAAGAGTGCGTTAACGAATTTGTTTACAAACTGATAATGATAACCCATCAGTTTGACTTTGACATTTCCCGGATTGTTATCTAACCTCACTTGCTCGTTTTATTACAATAATTACGAAATCATTATGGCTTATGACTTAAAACAAGAAGATGATGTGAAGGAGTACATAGAAAACCTAGGCATCGAATACCGCTTCGGCTGTTACAAGGAGAAAAAGCCAGAAGTATGTCACCTTTTGGGTGACTACCTTGAAGCTGTAAAGAAAGACTTTGATAAGGCTGCTAAGGTGTTTAAGAGTAACTGCTTGGATTATAAGTTCGGGAAATCATGTCTGAAGATCGGGAACTACACGCTGGTGGGCAGGGGGCGGGAGAAAGGTGACGCGACGGAAGCACTTAATTACTTCGAAAAGGGATGCGAATATAATGAGCCGGGGGCCTGCTTGCACGCTGGCATGCTTCTGACAGCCACTGGACCTGGCGTCAATGTAACACGAGATGTTCCTAAAGGTTAGTTATGAATTTCATGGGTATTGAACATTGATCACTTCAGAATATTATAATATAAGGTAATAAATTAGACCATAAAGTATACCGAAACTACTTAAATGATTAAGAGTGCGTTTCCACTCCCGCGGAGCGGAGCTCACTGGATCGTGAATTGCCAATCACAATGCTCGAAATCTCCACTCCGCTCTTGGCCCATCACAGTCTGCCGCTCTGCCCAGCTCCGCTTCAAAGGAAACGCACCCTATTCAGCAGCTGCATATTTCGCCTTATTTATTCACATAATTGTTTGTTCTCTGTTCGCCAGACAACCTAAATAGTTATTGCAGTTTTGTCACCAATTTCAAACACTTTCAGGTTACAACTACCTAAAGAAAAGCTGCGATCAAAATGACAACATGGCGTGTCACTATCTCTCAGGAATGTACCTCACTGGTGTCCCGAAGAACGTTAAAGAGTTCAACCCACACAACCCCGAGAAAAATAAGAACATTGAATACCTAATCAAGTCTGATAAGAAACAAGCTTTCTTCTTTGCAAAACGGGCCTGCGAGTTAGGTAATATGTACGGATGTGCCAACGTCAGCATGATGTACAAGAAAGGAGACGGTGTTGATAAGAATCCAGAAGAATCAAAAAAATACTTTGAAATCGCTCAAGCTCTTCAAAAGGCCCACGAAACTACAAAAGAGGTCAAATTCCAGCAAGGTCTGGAGAAATAGTATTATATGAAGATGCATTTATAGTATAATATTCTGTTATGTAGATAATTTTATTGTATCAATAAATCGTGTTTGTTGCATTAATTTCTTTTATTAATTTCATTTCAATAATGCTCTGTGATTTCAATAAGTGGCCAGTGGCCACAAACTAAAATGTGCAAATACATAGCATATTGTTTTCACCAGGTGGCGCACAGTCGCTGGTACTGTCAAACTTGTCAAACTAAATTTGTGCAAAGAATCTATGGTATTTCTTAGCTAAATAATCTAAATATCCATTTCACTAATTTGCAGTTAGTAATAGGCCTAATAAATCACATACACAATGTTGACAAATAAAAATATTTTTAAATTACACTGGCTAAATACACAAAACAACATGATGAAAATATTGAAACAAACTTTCAATATAAACATTTCGGAAGCTACTTCACAGATCGGCATCATTGGTGGGTCAGGCTTCGATGATCCGACGTTGTTCGAAAACCAAATCGAGAAGGAAGTGACTACGCCTTTTGGGAGGCCATCCGATGTGCTAATAGAAGGACAGATCAAAGGCGTGCCGTGCGTGTTGCTCGCGAGACACGGGAGGAAGCATCAGTACCAGCCAAGGTGAGTACCGCTAGAGCCTTCTGGCTTTCGAGTTTCGGACTCGTAGTAAGCACTTTTTAGTGGTATTTTAGCGGAAAAGGGAAGATTTTCTAGCCAGGTTGTATGCATGGACCAATTAGTTGTATGCCTAGCGAGGCCGGCCGCTATATGTTGCGATGTGCCACGTGAATCTTGATATCGTGATTCAGGATCACTTTGTAGAATCGCACGTTGTACTAGAGGTTGCAGTCAGCGCCATCTGTTGTTGGCGTCGTAAATGTGTAGTCTGCAGCGGGATGTCGTATATGATACATGCTATGATTTACACGCATGCCTTTGGTATTGCAGCATCTATACTTCACATCAGGCGGGCCAAAAGCTTGTTTGCAGCATGTTGCATTGAAAATATTTATACTTATATACCTTTTATTATAAGTAAGTAAGTATGTATGTAAGTACCTATATTTTGAATGAAATGATATGTTTAGTGACGTGAACTACCGCGCGAACATATGGGCGCTGAAGCTGGCGGGCTGCACCCACGTGCTCGCCACCACCGCCACCGGCTCCCTGGCCGAGCATTACCGCCCGGGGGACCTCGTTATACTGGACGACTTCATTGACAGGTGAGGCCATGTTATGTACATTCACCAACATAAGTCGTTGAACATTCTCAATTTTTCTAATCGGTATTATCGGTGTATATTAAGTATGTATTTACAAACAAAAAGTAGTATATGCAGTAATATCAGTTATCTGGTTGCCATAGTACAAGCTCTGCTTAGTTTGGGATCAGGTAGCCGTGTGTAAAATAATTGTCTACTGACCTCATCGAATGACCTGTAGGTACAAGAGTGGCAAAATCGCTTCGGTGTCGGTGTATTTAGCGGTGCATTTGTAGGCGTAAAGTTAAAATGGTAGAAGTAAAAAAGCCATCCCGTGGCCTATACCTTTGAATATATTTTGATATTTTTTTAAGTACGAACTACTGACGTGATACTCAGTATGTGGTTTCAGTTATTGTCGTTATGTCGTCACCACTCTGTATACAGTTGGTGGGTTTGTCTGGCAATATTCATATTTATGATATCTTCCCTTAATCAGAACATGGGGTCGCAAGTGCACATTCTACGACCGCACGGAGGGAGGCCCCCGCGGCGTCTGTCACCTGCCCATGCGGCCGGCCTTCTGCGAGCGAGCGAGACAGGCACTACTCAAAGCCGCCCAGGCTAAGGGCTACTCCTGCCACGAGAAAGGGACAGCTGTCGTTATACCAGGGCCCAGGTAACTTGGCTGCTTTGTTTGAAGCATCGAACTGCGATAACGCACTATTAATTATTTAATTAATACTAGCTTCTGCCCGCGACTTCGTCCGCGCATAATTTATCCCACGGGAACCATACATTTTACTGGAATAAAAAAGCCTATAAGCTATTCCAGACTATAATCTATCTCTGTGCCAAATATCATCTAGATCCGTTCAGCCGTACTGGCGTGATTGAGTAACAAACATCCATCCATCCAAACTTTCACATTTATAATATTATTGGGATAGTGGGATTTCAACTAGTTGAAGTTGTTATTAAAGTGAAACAAATGTTAATTAAGGAATTCCTTCCTATAAGTTGCCATAATAGTCGACGCCTACCTCTCCTGAGACACTGACAAACAATAATGAGCTCTATTCCTAATTAAACAGGTTCTCAAGTCGCGCTGAAAGCTTGATGCACCGCCAATGGGGAGGACACCTCGTGAACATGACTACAGTACCAGAGGTAAACCAACATATACTATACCGGTGGTCAAATATGGAACTAACGTTGTAAGTACGGAAATGACATTAAGTTTGACAGTCTTGCATAGGCAGTGGCGCCACTGTCACCGGTAAAGCTAAATTTGTATTTCTACATATTCATGTGCTTTTATTATTTTTTCTTAAAGGTCGATTTAGTGAAGTGAAACTGATAACAGTTATCCACTATCACTATCAGTGGCATTTGAAATCACTTTTGTACAAAACAATGTTTTGTAAAGCTATTGTAAATGTATTAAAATTATGTAACAATAATAATATAACGTCACGACTTTTATCCCCATTCGGGGGTAGTCGGAGGCTTGAGTGGTCATACACCACCACATTGTGGAGGTATTAAGCCAACTCAAAGCCCACGTTTCACCAGATAGTCAGAACCCAACGTGACAGGTGGTGAACCTTGTCGCCGTGTATACAGGAACTGACTATTACCTAATCCCGAGGGATAGGTAGGTTTCCTCACGATGTTTTCCCTCACTGGCAGCGAACTGTAAATTATGCACATAGATGAAAATTCATCCATTGGTGCATGCCCCACCGGGGATCGAACCTGGGACCTTCTGATTGCTAAAATTATGTGTTGTTATTTAAAGGTGGTGTTGGCCAAAGAAGCTGGTCTGAGCTACGGCGCAGTTGCAGTAGTCACAGACTACGATTGCTGGAAGGAGAATGAGACCTCCGTGAGTATTCCTTTGACCAAGAACAAATCATTCTTAGGCCGTGGTCTCCTATTAAATGCCATCGGCCGCTTACAGCGTCACGCGTACGCCGCGTCACAATGCATACTATAGAAGTGTACTGTTGTGGTCTCCTTCTCACGCCGACGTCACTATAGTAACATTGTGCCGCGGCGTACGCGTGACGCTGTAAGCGGCCGATGGCATTTAATAGGAGACCACGGCCTTAGATATTTATCTACTTACAATATGATTGGAACACAATCGGTGGTAGAGCAACCCTGTAACCAATTAACTTCAACTCATATACGGGTTGTCACGACCAGGGTAGTATCACCCTGTCACAGAAGATCGGCGTAAAGTAGCTATTACAGCTGCGTTTCATACAATGAGTGAGAGGGCCGGAAGCACAAACCCCTTCCCCTCCCTCTGTCCCACTCTCCTTCAGGTCGGCAACGTGCGAGCGATGCTTTTGGTATTGCAAGCATCTATAGGCTACGGTAACTGTTTAACATCAGTCGGGCCGTACACTTGTTTGTTACTATAGTAACATAAAAAAGTGGTGAGTGAGTGGAAAGAAACAAAATGTATTTTTTTGATGTGATTCATAATTATCCTGCTATCCTATAAGGCAGATAATGATTATAAATGCGAAAGTAAGTGTGTGTGTGCAAATGTTTGTTACCGATATTCTCCAAAACTACAAAACCGATTTTAATGAAATTTGAAACTTACATAGTGTAGCAGGGTTGTTACGAAAAAATCACCTTGTTTTAAACACAGTGTTTAAAACATGTTTTAAACACGGTGATTTATTCGTTCTGATTTAAATCATGTTCATGTTTAAATCATGTTTTAAACAATGATTTAAACACGTTTTAAACAGTTTTAATTTTAAATTTCCTGTTTTTTTGCAACTCTGTGTAGGCTCTGGAATAACACATAGGAGCCATCTTACACATCAATTTCCATGCGGGCGAAGCCGCGGGGCACAGCTAGTGGTGCATAATTGTGTTTGTTTCAGGTATCCGTGAGCGAAGTGTTGGAGATGTTCGCCAAGAACGTGAAGAAAGCCGCCGACGTGATCATCGACGCGGTGCAGATCCTCGCGGCCGACACCGACTTGGGTTACTTGAGTGCGCATAAGGTATGTTAATTCTTGCCTGGTACCTAAAGTCTGATTTATAATTCAGTGGAGTAAAATGACAGCTTTTTATGTCAAACGTAAAATTAATTCGATCCGTTCATCATGAATAATGTTGTTTTTATGATTCAGAGGGCCTACTCTGTTTCAAACGAAAACGAAATTGCGGACGGAATTCGCGTATTTTCTACTACGTTTCTCATTGATTCCGACATTTCTTACGAACGTAAATAGTTTGACGTTTAGATTCGACGACGACGAAGACGTCAAACAATTTTTCGTTCGTAAGAAATGTCGGAATCTATGGGAAACGTAGTGGGAAATACGCGAATTTCGTCCGAAATTTCGTTTTCGTTTGTAACAGAGTAGGCCCTCTGGTTCAAATTAATTCAATTTTATTTACTAGAGAATAACAAAAACACGATCACTCATAAAAAATAGATTCAATTAAAATATTAATTCACATTCATAGCTGTCATTTTACTCCACTGAATTATAAATCAGACTTTACTAACACAGGAGTTAAAATCCGAAAATTTCTAATTCTGAAAATGTGCATGTTGGCATGCACATTTTATGAAGTGTAAATTCTGAATTATGAAATTGTCCGTTACTGAATATTATGTTCCTGAAAATATCCAGTCTGAACGTGAAAATGTCTATAGGTACTAAAAATGTTCATTCTGAACATGAAAATGTCCGGTGCTGAACATGAAAATGTCCGGTGCTGGTCCAATTCCAAAAACGTCAAATCTTGAAAATTTCTACAATAACCGCCAAATTTATGGAGATTTTTAGCCAGCTTACAATAGTTTTACAAAGCATTCCTAGTTCATGAACCAAAGTGAATTGTAAAGCCAGTGTAAGTCCATCATAACTTCCTATTGTGGGAGTATATAATAATAATAATATCCTGGGACATTTTTTACACACGGCTACCTGATCCCAAACTAAGCAGAGCTTGTACTATGGAAACCAGATAACTGATATTACTACATATACTACTTTTTTATTTCTTTTCTTTTTTATATCTTTATTTATTTTGTGATTGGATCGTTTGCACTGACTACACTACACCACTTTTTAGGGTTCCGTACCCAAAGGGTGCCAACGGGACCCTATTACTAAGCCAACGCTGTCCGTCTATCAGCGCGGGGCTGCATGAAATTTTCACAGAATGTGTGTTTCTGTTGCCGCTACAACAACAAATACTGAAAATAAAATAAATGTTAAAAATAAAGGGGGTTCCCATACAAGAAACTTGATATTTTTGACGTTTTATTCTACGGCGATACGGAACCCTTTATGTGTGAGTCCGACACGCACTTGGCCGGTTTTTAATAATAGGGACTACAACATACATATGTTGTGAATGTTTCGTCAGAACAAAAGTGTTAAGGTGTATTTCTATTTCAGGACCAAGTGGCGTCAGCTATAATGTTAAAAGAATAACGAAATACCAACAGTGAGGCGCGATATTTACAAGACCAAGAACTGCACTAATAGTTACTATTATGGTAGTTCGATCAACGCGGCAAGACAGCAGACGTCAGTCGGTCCATAGAAATTGTGGCGATGACATGTGCCGCGACGGCAGACATTACAATTTCTATGAGATCGACTGACGTCTGCCGTCTGCCGCTTGCTTCGAACTCCTACCTTTAAGAACACACTGCCCGATTCGTCTGCGGACGATACTCCAGCAAGCCAACTAGGAACTCTGATGGAATGCGGCTTCCCCGCCCGCACACCCGCCACGGCCTGCGGCTTCCCGCCCGCCGCCTTGCGCGGGTGACGTCACATTTGACAGGTTCCTAGTTGGCTTGGTGGAGTAGTTCTGTTGTTTAAATGCCCGGAAATTAGGTGGTTGACTAGCGTGGTGGCGGCCCGGGCGGCAAAAGTACACTAGGCCACCGTCTGCTAAAGAACTGTCGATGTGTCTAGCATACATTTTGTAAAAATAATAATATCATGGCTGTCAAAACGCAGAAAACATCGTTTGTCTAGTTATTTCCAGGGTCAAATGCAGATGACTAGCGTTGGTAAAAGCAGTTGCTTATGTATGATCCTAGATGGATTTTGTTATTCATAAACTATTCGATAACGTTTTGATAATGTTATATTTTAGTTATAAAATTATTAATAAATCACCAGTTAACTCTTTATTTGTATTTTTACCCGACTACGGAGGCGTTATGATTTTGACCGGTATGTATGTATGTATGTATGTATGTGCATCTGTTCCCATCTAACTTCCAAACTACTCGACGTAATTTGACAAATGAGGTATCGTCAGAAGCGGCTTAATGGCGCGCTATGTGTCGTCACATAACATTGCATATGGCGCCCTCTAGAGGACATAATGTCATGAACTAAAAAAAATAATTTTTTAATGAAACCGTGTGGGGTATCAAATGAAAGAGCTTGATGAGCACATTTCAAAAATATATATATTGTTACCTATAACTCCAAAATAATTAAATAAAAAGTAAGTTTAAAAACTAAAACCCGACTACGGAAAAAACGCGCTCTAAAAAGAATGAAACAAGAAAATATTCTCATCTAGAGGATAGCCGTGGTCCGTGTTCATGTGCCACTTTGACCCTAAAAGACCTACACGGACCACGGCTATCGTCTAGATGAGAATATTTTCTTGTTTCATACTATTTAGAGCGCGTTTTTTCCATAGTCGGGTTTTAGTTTTTAAACTTACTTTTTTTAAACCTGTGTTTATGATATACCCTCACGAATTCCTACCCTGATTGCATTTCGGTTCGAGGCGTTCATAGCCAGCTGCAATCACTGATCGGTAAGGCGCTGGTATCCTATTAAGGGTACGTTTGGGATATGGGATACGGGATATGAGATACGGGATATGGGATACGGGATCTAGGTTCCGGCAAACGGGATCCGGGATAAAGGAAACGGGATACGATTTTTTTTTAAATTTATATGCAGTGCGGGCGAAGTCGCGGGCAAAAGCTAGTACTTAATATACATATACACCCAGACTCGGGACATACAGACATGTTCATGCACACAAATGCATGTCCCGGGTAAGAATCGAACCTATGACCTGCAGCGTGAAAGGCGCCAGCGCCAACCACGCCAACGGGCCCCATGTGCCCGTCAGCAGCAATATAAGTCTGGTCTCCAGGTCGCGCTCGTCCGCCGCAGCGGCCAGCGCGGTTAGTACTTCCCGCAACTTGTACCAGCACATCCATCCACTTACAGACCTCGCCATGTCACTAGTTAGCACACCCATCCACTTACAAACCTTGCCATGTCACTAGCTAGCACACCCATCCACTTACAAACCTCGCCATGTCACTAGTTACCACACCCATCCACTGACCTAGCCATGGCCCTTTACGGGGCCCCGATATGGACCGAAGCCTTTAGGGGGCGTCCATAAATTACGTGAGGTGATTTTTTAGATTTTTCGACCACCCTTCCCCCCTTGGTGAGATTTTGCTCGACCCCCTCCCTCCCCCTATAATCTCACGTGAGATTTTTGAAAAGCTATATTCTAGAGAAGAAACATGTTTTACTTAATTTAACCCAGTTTTCTTGCAATTTTACACTGTTTCTTGTGGTAAAAAAAATTACGTGAGATTTGCCGAGACCCCCCTCTCCCCCACGTGAGATTTTGCTCGACCCTCCCCCCCCCCTCAATGCCTCACGTAAATTATGGACGCCCCCTACCCGCCCAGAATGCCGCGCTCCTGAGGCCTCAGAGCGACATGGCAGTAAGAGTGGCACGCGGGTATCGCACGATAGGCTTCGAGGCGGCGACACTGCTGGCGGGAACGCCTCCCTTGCAGCTGGAGGCGAGGGCCCTGCACCGCCTCTACCAATGGCGGCGTCTTCATCAGGCGCATGCCTCGCGCGAGCACTCAGTTTTGACGTTGAAACGTATAGACACAATGTCATAATATGAGTGCTCGGGTGAGGCATGCGCGGCATTTGGACGCATCTAATGGCGTACGGATCAGCTCAGCCAGGAACACGCTGTGGACCTGCTGGTGTTGATAACAAAAAAGGCGGAGGCACAAGATGCCGCAATAGAGGGGCGAGCTTTTAGCCCACCCAAACGCAGGAGTAAAACACCATCGCCGCCATAATGCCGGTATTCAGGGAGTGATTGGAGCGTCGACACGGTGCCCTCACGTTCCGACTCACGCAGATACTGTCCGGACATGGTTGTTTCGGACGGTATCTGCGTCGGATTGGACGTGAAGAAGAGGAGGGATGCCACCCACAGAGTAAAGACTAAAGAAAGAGGTGCCCTTATTAGATATATGTATGAAAAAAAACGTGGTCATTGTTTTTATTTTCATTGTTCTATCTACCGGTAAATAGTTGAACTACTCGCTTCGTTTTATGTCGATGTTAGTACTAGGCCGACCACTCGGCCGAGTTGCTTAGGGCCAGTCCCCTTAGTAATTGGTCCATGATGCCACCACTGCCCTGCCCTGCCCCCCAGGACACGGCCATGCACACACTGCAGACGTGCTCGGCTTTAGGATAATGAGGGATTGACTGCTTTTTTTGTGATTTATCATTGCGAATGGACAGGGGCATATAAAACCCCCTGAACAAAAGTCACTTGAATTCATCAAACATTTTATTTTTAATCACTCAGTCCCCTATTTTTTTTAATGTCGCTTGATGCTGTTTACCATCAGACATTGCGAGAGAAATGATTTGGGGTAATCGTTGTAAGAAATAAAATCCGCATTAACCTTAAATTCCATTTATTTTATAATTATAATAACTAAGCCGTCATACAAAATGATCGAATATCCGAAGTATTTCACACATACACCATTCTGTGGAGCGCTGGCCGGTGCACTGCTGGCCAAATGAATAGAAAAAGAATAATTATCAACTAAAAATATATTCTCTTTACATTCATTGGAGAAGAAAGTACAAGTGAAATGCTTGAAATTATTCAAGCATTTCATACATACAAAAAAAAATGCTAAATCTGCTCATAAAACAAGTTGTTTTATGAGCAGATTTAGCAATTTTTTTCAGACTTTAGTTGTTTTAAACAACTAAAGTCTGATTAAGTAATATTTCAGTGGAGTAAAATGACAGCTATAAATGTGAATTTATATTTTAATTGAATCAATTTTATATGAGTGATCATGTTTTTGTTATTCTTTAGTAAATAAAATTGAATAAATCGGACCAGAATCATAAAAACAACATTATTCGTGATGAACGGATCAAATTAATTTTACGATGCGTTTGTCATTTAAGGTCGGCCAAACGTCATCAGAAACTTTATGAACGACCTTATGTAGTTCATATAAAGCACCCAACTGGTCCTCCAAATTACTGATAGTATGCGGGACCCAGTACAAAATGTATGCACGGAGCGCCTTTCGGCGTTTTTCTGAGAGTTTAATAAATGCATCTCAAAGTTGAGCTCGATCTTAAGATGCTGTTTTTGACAGATGTTCCATACATCTTAAGATCGATCTCAACTTTGAGATGCATTAATTAATACGAGCCTTAAAGTATCAACTGCTACCCGCGACCGTAAATATAATTATTCATTTCGACCAGCAGTGCATCATTGATCTTGTAAGGCTCCAACCAGCGCTGACAATATTGTCATAGTATAACCTAATTAAGCAAATTGTTACGTATATTTTAAAATTGTGCATCGTAAAACCTAGTCTAAAGTTAATCTAACTAAATTAATAGATTTCTTTATTCCTTACAAAATGCATTGTTACTGCGCTCTGCTATCCTGAAACAATAGTTAAAACATTAACATACACACAGCTAAAAGTTTATAGCTGCATAACTAGGTGTTACTCTCCTTTCACACAAACTTCACACAGCCGTCGCCGAAATTATTATTAAACTAGTTTTTGCAAGCGACTGCGTCCGCGTATAATTAAAAATAAAATAAAACGTAACCTATGTGCTATTCCAGACTATAATCTATCTCTGTGCCAAGTTTCATCCAGATCCGTTCAGCTGTTCCCATCCATCCATCCATCCATCTAAACTTTCACATTTATAATATTAGTAGGATATCAACCACTTTACTAATAGAATTAGGCCTGTCTTTTTTTATAAGACACAGTGGTAGTTTGTTTAGCTTGTAATTTGCTCAGTTCTTGAGATATTCATTTTGCCTTTAAATTGACGGGAAGAAAATATTTGATAGTGTTCGATTACTTTTACATAATTTAATTATATTTCCGTACTCATCCCAATTACCAAACAATCCATACTCATCCATAGCTTCAAGTATTATTTCGCATGTTTTGAACGCGCGTCTTGTAAAAATTCCCTTGTAGGCTCATTCTCAGTCGCACTATTTTATGCTGACCTTCGGTGTCTATAAAAAAGGTGGACACCGAAGGTCCACTTAAAATGGTCAGACTGAGAATGAGCCTGTAATTCTTATAAACTAAAATCTTCTTTCCTAAATAAATGGAAAATATTTAAAAAAAGTCTCACTTGCGGCGGTGGCGATGTCAGTGTCGGTGTGGCTGATGATTGTTCTCAGTTCTTGGTCCAGGGGTTCCTGGGATGCTGTCCGGGGATCATGTCGAGCAGGTACTGGCGCTGCGCCTCCGCCACGCGCTGCATCTCCGCCATGGCGGCGCCGCTGCTGCCGCCGCCGCCGCTGCCGCTCTTGCCGGCTACACACACAACAGCGATCAGCAGACTCGAGCTCGGTATACTTTCATGAAACTCATACACAAACTCCACTAAATGAAAGTAGCCTAAATTAAACATTAGCTTCCTGCCAGTGAAAGCCCTCTCAAAATAATTTCGGAGATTAGCCGGAACAAATCTCAAGGCACACAGGTCACAGACGGATAGACGGTAGGACAGACAGACAGTCAGACAAAAACATTAAAAATTGCTTTTTTATTCCACTCCCCCGTCTTGTCGCAGTGAACGGCACTGAGTCCGATTGTTATTTGTTACCCGTTACTTACATCAAGTTATTACGTATACTATAATGCCGACTGTACACGCTCGTCGAATCACCACGAGTCAAGGCGAGTACGAGTGTGTCCATGGTGCCATAGTCGCGTCGCGTCGCGTCTTGCGTTCGCTCTCGGAAGCGTGTCGTTTTTTGCGCTCGAGTCAAAGAGTGTCTTTTAGAGCCATTACAATTTTAATTGATACAACGACTGTGTACATCGTCGGTACAATAGTAAACTCGCCAATCTGAATTTTAGTCGTATTGCAGATTGGCAAGTTTACTTTTGGACCGACGACATGGTGGAGCCTCTACGCGACGAGAGGCACGCGAGGTGACGAGACGAGCGTGTACAGCCGGGGCAAGACCAAACTGGCTGGTGTAAAAAATACGTCACGACTTTTTATTCCCATTCGGGGGTAGTCAGAGGCTTGAGTGGCCATACACCGCCACATTGTGGAGGTATTAACCAACTCAAAGCCCACGTTTCACCAGATAGTCAGAACCCGACGTGACAGGTGGTGAACCTTGTCGCCGTGTATACAGGAACTGACTATTACCAAATCCCGAGGGATAGGTAGGTTTCCTCACGATGTTTTCCCTCACCGTCAGCGAACTGTAAATTATGCACACAGATGAAAATTCATCCATAGGTGCATGGCCCACCGGGGATCGAACCCGGGACCTTCTGATTGCTAGCCCAACCTGTTCACCAGGCTACAGCTGGCTAGCTAGGCTGGCTAGTGTAATATTAATAAACTAGCTTTTGCCCGCGACTTCGTCCGCGCAGCAATTAAATAAAAAAAATTGGATCTTTACTTCCGGATCCCGTATCAAGTATCTCGGATCCCGGACCTCGTTTTCCGAATCCCGGAACCCGTATCCCGAATATCCCGGATCCTGTATCCCGGGTCCCGTTTCCTGGATCCCGTATCTCGTATTTTCATCATCCTAACTTCAAAAATGACGAACTTCCATACAAACTTTCATCCCCTATTTAACCCCCTTAGGGGTTGAATTTCAAAATAACCTTTCTTAGTACACCTCTACCCATCAAGACACACACGCTCCAAATTTCAAGTCCCTGCGACTAGCGGTTTAGGCTGTGCGTTGTCTGTCAGTCAGTCAGTCAATCAGGACTTTGATTCTTATATATTTAGATAAGTAGTGATGGTGTGCAATACGTACAACGCTTACCTAGCGCGCTGGCCTGCGCCATGGCCAGCTGGTAGGTGTAGAGCAGCGGCGAGAACTGCATCATGGCCGCGGCCGCCGCCGCCGGCGACATGCCGCCCGACCCGCCCGCGCTGCTCAGACCTGCACAACAACCAACAACCACGCAACATTACTTTTAGATGGGGAGCCGTAGAAGGGTTTTCTGGATTTACTCAAGCGCGTCAGATTAAGATAAGGGAGATACCTTACATATTGATAAGAACCTCCAACCAGTATGAGCCCTTAATATTGGTGGGTACACCCAGGGGAACAAAAAAAATAAAATAGACCATCTTAAAATACTCGACCGCGTCAGATTAAGATAAGGGGGATTCATTACTAGCTAAGAAGTGTCAATTTTGCTAATTTGATCGTCAGTCTAAGAAATGGGAGCATCTGTAAGTTTCACTGAACACCCCCTCTGAAAATCTGATGCGCACGAGTAATATATATATTTTTTTCATTTTATCATGTTGGAGCATGAAAAATATCAATATCTGACACACTTAAGTATTTCCATGTCATTGCTTTTTTTACAATTTTAAATTACCATGTAGTCGCTTCCCCCACCGCTGAAAGTGGAAACATCTAGAACGATTTATTCTTCCTATCATCTCATCTACCAAATCAAATAGGTTTCCGCGACTCTGGAATAAATCCAGTTAGCATCATGGGCAAATGGACCGGGAGGTCCATTTACCGTACACTAGCTATATTCACAACATTTCTCCATGGCGCTACTCAAAACAAATGGAACTGATTTGTAATTAAAATTACTAACTAATTAGTAACGGTAGTGGCGCGTGATTCGTCCACGGCGCTACACAAATAGTGTCCGACCGAAACAGGATTTTCTGCCGAAACCGAAACCGAATCTTCGGCATCTGTTTTAGGTTCGGCCGAAACCGAAACCGAAACCGAACCTTTTTCAGACAAGTTAAAAATCTTTTGTTTAATGAAATTTGGCTTATTTCGTACCCTTATATTGACAGTTAGAAATGTTAGAATGTGTTAAATGAAATAAAAAACAATAATTGAAGTATGTGAAAATATAATTGTTAATAATAATATTATTATATTATTATTAACAATACTATAATTATAACAATCATGTTAACACTTCTTGGAACAAAAAATTGTCAATAATCAACACTTACATTATAAAAAAGGACCTCATTGATTGAGTATTTCGATTGCGTTTATAATCACAACATGTTTAAGACTAAATTTAACATTAATTGAGATCATTTTAAATTAAATTGTAGTTGGTTATTTAGGGTTTTTGTGGGATTTTCATTTTTTTTTATAATTTACGGTGGCAATCGTAATTGTAATATATTAAATCCCCGTTTTCATTTTCTACTTAAGTAGATAGGTATTTCACGTTCAGATCGATTCTCAAAAATATACGGACAACAGCAAATTATTTTACCAATAAAAAATGATGTATCTGCGGGGATATTACGTATGTCAGTTGACAACTGGCTTCAGTTGTTCATCGAACTTTGATGGTGAATTAGAATGACATAACACTGGTATTACGTATTTCTTGCAGGGCTAACCTAACCTATACTCACTGTACCTTGATATCCATTCACCATAATACGTAAAACCAATGTTATATCTTTCTAATTTACCATCAAAGTTCGGTGTACAACCGACGCCAGTTGTCAACTGAGATACGTAATAGCCCTGCTAAAGGTCACACACAGCAAAATCATAGCTGGTAGTTGTTTGGGTACTTTGAAACCTCATCCAACAACAATAACCTAAAACAAATTTACCGTAACATAAATAATAAATAAATGATGAATGTGTGAATCAAATATAATATAATATAACCTCTTTCTTTTACATACTTAATTCTCAACATTTATAAATCCGAGTGAATAACTCAACGGAAAGAACTTCATTGCTTAATAAAGGCCAATAAAGCGAGAAATAACACTAAACTCACAAAACAATCACGCCGTACCTGCCGGCGATCTAACAGCTGACGATGCGCGATGGCGGATCCAACGCGAGACACGAACTCCCTTGAAATCAACCGAGTGACGCGCGATAATTCACGAACGCAGAGTTTCGGCGCGGCCGAAAGGTTCGGTGGGTTTTCAGCCGAAACCGAAACTGGTGCCGAAACTAGATTTTTAAGCCGAAACTGGCCGAAACCGAAACCGAATCTTCGGTCGGACACTATACACAAAACAGTCACTCAAGTATGCAGTGCCGAAAAGTTTGTCGAAACCGCGCGCTACTAATTACTAATTATTTCCTACTAAACAGTTTCTTTTGGACAGCGTCGTTTATGAAAGGCCGACGACGACGTAACAGTACTAATGCTAATATATTCTAGACACTCGTTAGTAATTTTAGTTAATAACCAGTTTCTTTTGAGTAGCGCCACGTATGGCCCTAATAATCGTATATCACTAATTTATACTGGGTGTAAAGGAAACGGTCACGAAGCCGTAAAAAAATGTCTCAATACCATATTCACATATTCTGTTGTGTATAAATTACGACTAAAGTAAATCTGACATGGTTAACAATAAATGTTGGTGTGTGTTACCTCTAAGCAACTGGTGTTGCAGCGCTTGCATGGCGGCGGCGCTGTGTTGTTCGAACGCCATCTGTGCGGCCGCTGCGGCCGCCAACTGCTGAGAGAAATACATCATTAATTTTCAGATTAGATAAGTTTATTGTTCAAAAATTAGTGTACATGTACAGGGTGAATTTGAAATCATGGGTATCCTTTTATTTAAACATATGATTCAGAATATCTATCTCAGAATCTATTGATAAAAAAATATTGCTCGAGTAAGCAAATAAGCAAACCAGTTAACTGTTATACCTTACCTGGGCAATAAATATTTATCAATTATAATAATAATAATATCCTGGGACATTTTTGTACACACGGTTACCTGATCCCAAACTAAGCAGAGCTTGTACTATGAAAACCAGATAACTGATATTACTACATATACTACTTTCTTATTTGTAAATACATACTTAATATACATATACACCCAGACTCCGGACATACAGACATGTTCATGCACACAAATGCATGTCCCGGGTAGGAATCGAACCTACGACCTGCAGCGTGAAAGGCGCCTCCGCGCCAACCACGCTAACGGGCCCGTCAATTGATCAATTGATTTGTTTGATTCCCTAAATATTCTGAATCATGTGTAGTAGAATCATGTGTGTATCACCGTTTAAAAGGATGCCCCTGATTTCAAATTCATCTGTATACAAGTGCATGCAAGATGTTAAATGACATCTTGCATGTTATATCATCATGTCAGGCCAAAAGACGTCCACTGTTGGACATAGGCCTCCCCCAAGGTTTTCCACAACGACCGGTCCTGTGCTACTTGCATTCATCATTAACTTTCATGAACATAAATAAAAATAAATATACTGCAAATGTAAAACCACCCCCGTACCATCTAGCAAAGGCAGTGTTGCTGCTAGCTACTTTCAGGATTACCGTACACGAGAGAGAAAATTACATTATATGACAAAAATATATTGTACCTTGTATATGTCGAAGGGAAATAAGAATATGAGAGATTTCACGACATCACGGTAGATGTCGAATATTCTTGTGTATTACGTCTTCTTACTACAAATGTTTAGTGATATGACAAAATGCTAATATAATGTGTGTGATATGTCGTCTAAATCTAGTAAAATAACAGAAAAGCGGATACTAGAGAATAACATGCGAGGCATGCTTTTGTCTCGCTCCCATCCGCGTCCGTGACGTAGTAGAACACCATAGTAGAACCTATTAAGGTAGGACTTCGATGCAAGCGGCAGACGGCAGACGTCAGTCGATCTCACAAGGTACGATTCCGAGCAACGCGGCAGACGGCAGACGTCACTCGATCTCATAGAAATTGAATGCCGTCGTGCCGTCGCGGAACGTGACATCGCGACAACTTGTATAGGATCGAGTGACGTTTGCCGTCTGCCGCGTTGCTCGGAATCCCGCCTATACAAATTGTGGCGATGACATGTGCCGCGACGGCAGACGGCATTACAATTTGTATGAGATCCACTGACGTCTGCCGTCTGCCGCTTGCATCGAACTCCTACCTCTTAGGTGACCGACACAGGAAAAGGTTGGGAAAGGCTGATGTACCGTTTGATAACTAGAGTATGTGACAGTACTTACTTGGTGTTGCTTACTGCTGCTACTATTCTGACTAGTGTTACTCGATGACGAACCTGCAAACAAAACAATGTTATACTACTCATAGTGATGTTCAGTTTGGCCCATATGATTGGAGTAATCTGGCGGTGGATAGGTAGCTTAAAAAACCGGCCAAGTGCGTGTCGGACTCGCACATCAAGGGTTCCGTACCAAAAAGTAGATAGTGCTTTGGTACCTGCAAACAATTTGAAATTTATAAGATTTGTTGGTTTAATTTTTTTTCAAATAACGCCATCTGTTATCGAGTAAAAAAAAATTTGCTACCACGTCATCTATTATCGAGTAGGAAAGCATTAGGTATAGTCAAATCATTAGCTATTCTTATGTTTTAAATATATGCTACTAGAGTGCGCTGTATTCAATAATCAAAATTTTGTATGGGGACCCCCTTTATTTTTAGTTTTATTTTATTTTTAATATTTGTTGCTGTAGCGGCAACAGAAATACACATTCTAGCTATTACGGTTCGTAAGATACAGCCCGCCGACAGACAGACAGACAGACAGACGGACGGACGGACGGACGGACGGACGGACAGACGGGCAGCGTAGGCTTAGTAATAGGGTCTTGTTTGCACCCTTTGAGTACGGAACCCTAAAAAATATGTCTGGCCTAGTGGTTGTGGGTTTCATTTCCGTCAGGGGTACTATGTTATTTAGAAGAAATCGATCCTTACGATAAGGTTTACCTTTCGATCGGTATCATATTTGGCTCATTCTCAGTCGGACCGCTTTATGCTGACCTTCGGTATCAATAAAAAAAGGTTGACACCGAAGGTCCACTTAAAATGGTCAGACTGAGAATGAGCTAAATATACAGTATGTGTTCTTTCCACATTTCAAAGGTTCGATTCCCGGCTCGAGCGGATAATTTATTAAAAATCTTTGAACGCAGTTATAAATTATTTTTTTAATAAAATTATGTTTCCTTTCAGTAAAATGTTCTAAAATCAATATTAAGGGGTCCTTTCCCTCCAAACGTGATATTTTTTCCTACATCATCATCATCATCATCTCAGCCAAAAGACGTCCACTGCTGGACATAGGCCTCTCCCAAGGTTCGCCACAATGACCGGCCTTGCGCTGCCCGCATCCAGCGGATTCCCGCGACCTTCACCAGGTCGTCGGTCCACCTTGTGGGAGGCCTACCCTGTATAAAAATTAAATAGTAATGTACCTTTGCCCTTCTTGGCGGGCACTTCGCTAGTTTCCCTGGCGCGCTCCGAGTGGTGGCTGCGGAGACTCTCAGACGTTGACAGGGGACTGAAAACGATTCATTTTTTAAATAACGTACACTTAAGAAGCGGTAACTTACACATAATAGAGATCAGTTACGAATAAAGTTGAGAATGCAGATTTATAGAGCTAAGAAATCCATAACATACAGTGCAAAAAAATTTGGTTTACGACAAAAATTGACGAAGCTGTGACCAAATTACTGGTGAAGTTCGCGCGCGGTTGATGTGACGTCATTTGGGCCACGCGCGCTTTGTAATGAACAGCGGCGCGGTTCAGCCAGCGCGCCTTCAATCCGATGAAGTGTGTGACGTCACACGCACATGCCGCACATAATATAAAATGTGTTATGTATTCGCAACGGATGGACCGATTTCGATTATTTCAAAATTATATTGATAAGAAAGCTTAGTTTTAACTATAGTATTCGTTATGAGTTGATTTGTTGACCTAGTATTGATTCTCATTGATTGGTTATAGAGCCAAGTTGTAGCTAATTGCATGAACACCCAATAAAATTCATTGAATGAAAATTCATTCACTTCTTTCTTTCATTCGCAATCTTCCGAAGTTGCCGGAGTAATGTAAAGATGAATTTTGATAGCTCCGTTCATGGTTCAAGTTTAAAGCGGAGCCGGCCGCCTACGTGGCATCTATAACTGATTGTAGTGTAGTGTACGCACCGAGACTGCGGCGGCGGCGCGGGCGGCTTGGCGGGCGCTGGCGACGGCGCCGCGCGCGGCGAGCTGCGCGACACCGACATCTGAACACACCACACATCGCTATAGTGCTAAATCACTCATCTTGGGACAAGTTATTTTCGTAATATAGTCGATAATAATGTCAGTACAATATGGGAATCAACTGGACAGCTCGAATTGTTGCGTAAGCCAGAGTTACTCAAAGCATCAGAGATATTTTAGTCATGTAGATCAGGCGGCGCTCGATCTGCTGCTCCTAGTGTGGTGTACCATGTGTTACCTGCAGCGGGCGGTGCTGGTGCTGGTGCTGGTGCGGGTGCGAGTGCGCGGGCGGCGGCGCGGGCGCGGGCGGCGGGGAGGCGGCGGGCGCGGCCAGGCGGCGCTCGATCTGCTGCTCCTAGTGTGGTGTACCATGTGTTACCTGCAGCGGGCGGTGCTGGTGCTGGTGCTGGTGCGGGTGCGAGTGCGCGGGCGGCGGCGCGGGCGCGGGCGGCGGGGAGGCGGCGGGCGCGGCCAGGCGGCGCTCGATCTGCTGCTCCTAGTGTGGTGTACCATGTGTTACCTGCAGCGGGCGGTGCTGGTGCTGGTGCTGGTGCGGGTGCGAGTGCGCGGGCGGCGGCGCGGGCGCGGGCGGCGGGGAGGCGGCGGGCGCGGCGAGGCGGCGCTCGATCTCCTGCTCCTGCTGCAGCGCGCGGACGAACGCGGTCTTCAGCCGGGCTGTGTGCTCAGCCTGACAGACCGAGTGTCCGGGGGGTTAATAATTACTGCATACCACTACTCCACCGAGCCAACTAGGAGCCTGTCAAAGGTGAAGTCACCCGCAGAACAAGGCGGTGGCGAGTGTGCGAGCGGGGAAGTCGCATTCCTTCCGAGCGCCTAGTTGGCTTGGTGGAATAGTAGCTTCTACACCACGTTTCACGACCGCTCGCCGCAGGCCGTTCGAGCGTAGCCCGCTCGGCTCGCTCGGGCTGCTCGCTCACGCGCTGGTTGCGGGTTGCCGGTTCCATTGCAGCCAGAGGTAAATTGCCGAAATGGCCTTTCCGTAATTTTCCCTGGTTTGGTTGTCACCGGAATCGCCCCCAGTCCGTTGTATGGTAGCCATAATACAAGCGTTGCTTAGTTTGGGACCATACAGTTGACGATTTGTATTTACGTAATGCCACGGACAGACCAGACCACCCTCTGAACTCCGCACTGGGAACGACTTACATCAAAATAAATACAAAAAAAAAATCGGGACGCTCTTAACCGGTCTATTGAAAATAATAAAATGATTGATTAGAAAAACAGACAGACGGATGCGAATATCTACTTTACTCAAAAAAGTTTATAATGTTGTCATTATTTCACAAACCTTCTTCGAGCAAAATCAGATTTGTCGTACTGCAAGAGCTACTAGACATACAATGTATTATTACTCGGTATTATCGTCATTATATTTGTTATTTGACCGTTGCCATGGAAACGTAACAACAGGTATGTTTATGGTTCGTAAAAAAAACTGATTGAAGGTTAAAAACGAGTTGGTCGTGCCGTTGCCATGGAAACGTTAACAGAGAAAATACACAACTATAGATATAGTTCGTAAAAATATAAATATAATTGTTATACCCACTTAGCTAGTTTTGTTTAAACTAATAGTCACATTTTTGAGTAAAGCACTATACAAGCCTTGGTCTCTAATGAGTGTACTGCCGACCACGCTATACTGGCCTCAAGCTAAGCTTCGCTACGCTCACGGCCTCCAAGCTTGGTCATCATTAGCAACCCTTGCTGGCCGTGCTATAAAGGCCTCGACCTTTGGTCTCGGCCTTTATTTTAGCTTGTCCATCAAGTGTTGCAATGCTGACCGCGCTGTGGAGGCCTGGAGCTGCGCCTCGCCGCGCTTTCGGCCATCAACAACGCGGTCAACAACACGCTCATTAGAGACCGCAGCAGTAATGTACTAGTGTTCTATACTACTTAGAGAAGACGTGTAGTAAATGCAACTAACACAAGTTACCTTGAGCGCCCGCTTGACGTTCCCTGACACGCAGAGCTCGCACAGGCGGCGCGCGCTGTGCGGCGGCGGCGCGGGAGTGAAGGTGGCGTCGTGCCGCCCCCCGCCCCCGCCCCCGCCGCGCGCCGCGCCGCCCGCCCCGCCCGCCCCGCCCGCCGCGCCGCCCGCCCCGCGCTCCCAGCGCCACACGGGCGTGAAGTCGCAGCCGCACTGCGCGCACACCGCCGGTACCGATGACCGCGGCATGCTAAGCAGTGACGGATACTATAGTCTGATTTTTAATTAGACGAAGTGGGCTGACAGGTTCTTATGTCACTTTTCAATATAAATAGAACAAATAAGGTTCAAATTCGACATTTTCAGCTGTCAGTTGGCTTCGTCTAATTAAAAATCAGACTATAGTTTTTGTTTTCTTTTTTATGGCTTCGCTTTTCGCATAGCCAGCGACAAGTAAAACACATATCAAGCCCAGGAAGACCTTTGGCTAGGCCTGAATACCCCCAAAACCCTGTCAACAAAGTGGCGGATACTTTACTGACAAATTACCAGCCTTCTCGGGAAACCCGAAAATCATGTTTCACCACTTTTGTTCCAATGTTCCACGCTAGTGTGGTACTAGCGCACATTTATGAACATATAATGATTAATATGCCACCAACATTACACATTGCACCAAAAAGTCAGAGTGCTACTAGTCACGCGGGAACGCGCACAAAATCAACCTCGGCCCGACTACCCTTTAGAATCCGCATTCGGAATAACTTGCATCGACTAATTCCGAAAAAAGTTGCGGACCGGAGACGACTTGTGATTGGTAATGTGAAGTAATGTTATGAGGTCTATCGTAAATGTTATAAAGCATCCAATACGTCTGCTCTTAAATGCGGAGTCTAAAGAATACCAAAGGTCAGAGAGGTCCGAGGATTCATCGGTCATCACTGGAACATGTCATACCATATTGATACCTTGGGATTCTTAAACACGATTTTTCAGTACGTAAAACTAGTCTCGGTAAGACCTTAGTAACCATGGTCACACAGTAAAAATATTTAATTTAATTTGTAACAGTACGTAGTAAGTAAGCTCACCGATCCTCGTTAGTCAAGTAGTCGACGACGTGTTCCAAGCCGACTAAGTACACGAAATCTGTGTTGCTAGGCGACGGGATGAAGTTCATTTCGGGCGGCGGAGGCTTGGGCGGCGGGATCTGCAACAATAAGATCCTTATTTCCCGGTAGGCAGTTTCATAATAATAGTACGATTCTTACGTAATTATTGTGGTAGAATTAGTAAGTAACAAATATAAAATAAAAAATGTAACGTCACGACTTTTATCCCCATTCGGGGGTAGCCAGAGGCTTGAGTGGCCATACACCACCACATTGTGGAGGTATTAACCAACTCAAAGCCCACGTTTCACCAGATAGTCAGAACCCAACGTGACAGGTGGTGAACCTTGTCGCCGTGTATACAGGAACTGACTATTACCTAATCCCGAGGGATAGGTAGGTTTCCTCACGATGTTTTCCCTCACCGTCCAAATAACAAAAAAGTAACAAATAAGGATGTAATAAACAGTAAAAGAAAGAAGAACGTAATAGAAAATAATACGCAATAGAAGAGGAAAATGGCCATCTCATACGACATGACATTTTCGTAAAAAGAAAGCACGATAGCAGGACAGCAAAGAAGTGGAAGATACATGAAGTCAGTGCCAATCATAGTATGCCAAGTCTACATACTAAAAGTAATAAGATAGATTGGCACCAACCAATGCCGTGCAGGCGTGTTTTTTTTTTTATAGCCAAGTATTGCACACTGGCAGACGGTCCACCCGATGGTAAGTGGAAGCCGCCGCCCAGGACATGTTGTAGTGCATAGGAAAGACTTCGAAACTTCGTGATGGTGTGTCATCGAGTATTTGGGGTCAAATACTCGATGACACACCATCACGCCTGATTTCCCCGAAGGAGTAGGTAGAAATAAAAATATTATTTCAAGCTTTATAGTGTTACAGAGTTTTTTGAAGTCGGTTTTTGATTTTTTATTATAAATAATTAGTTATTTAGTTTTAGTTTTCGATGATCAGCTAAAGCTACCTACCACACGAATCTGTAAATTGTATGGTGATGTAACATCCTTAGTAAGTAATTTACGTTGTTGTGTTCATGTACCTGTAGCAGTGTCTTCTCTAGTTGTTTCCTTAGCGCCAGCTTGGCGGCGGCCTGCCGCTGCGCCGGCGTCTGCGTGTCTTCCGAGCTGCGCGTGCTCGCCTGCACCAACAACATACACAGTTAACGTGATTACCACACAAATACCCATCATTCGAGGCTATCTCCTCTTCGATTAATTTAGTACCCTTTCATCTTTAAATTGATAGCAGGAAAAAGTGCTACTTGCTTTAAGCTGTTTTCGACTTTAAGTTTCTATCTTCTAAACGGGCTGAGTTAAATATTTTTCACCAAAAGTTGAAGTACAACAAAATAATATTGTCGGATTTCGTGACGCAATCGTGTTTTCAGGGGGCTTACCACCACCTATTTATATGTACAGGGTTGTTACGAAAAAAAAAAAAAACATTTTAAAACAATGATTTTTTTCCCTCCTGTTTTAAATCAATGTTTTAAACACGTTTTAAACAGTTTTCCATTTAAATTTCCGGTTTTTTGCAACTCTGCTCTTATAGCATAATACTGCTTCGATTCATACGTCATCGACGTCATATTACAAAAAGTCGCTGTAAGGCATGGATGTATTAGCTCAGGATGCGCTTCGCATGATCTTCCCCTCTAGCTTTTTTCTATAGGTACAGGACCAAAAATCTCTGACACGTATATAAAAACTGTTTTCGAAATCGATTTGATCAGAGTAAGTATCGTTTTCGCGGTGTAAGGTGCTCCGTGAAAAATGCCGAATTGTCCCATTAAACGTGTGCAAAGAAATTACAAAAAATAGTAATATACAAAAAGATGGGGTAACATTTCATATGTAAGTATTTTTGATGTAATTAATGCAATTTTTCTATTAAATTCATTAAAATATTAAATGTCATAAGAATCGAAAACATTATCGATACAATTAATCGAGTACGAATTAATCGAATAGTCTACTGTGACCATAGACGAATCTTTTCTACCCTGGCAACTGTATTTTTTATTTGTCAAATAATTGTCAAGTATTTGAACTTTGTAAACAAACGGATAAATACTGAATTACGCGGTGATAAACCAGTCGCAGAACGTTAAAAACGATTTACAATGAATAAATCATTAGTAATTCAACAAGAGAGGTGATTCACAAAGTTTACAGGCGGTGTCTCGCGGAATTTGAGGTGCAAAATATTTTGTCAGAACTCGACCATGTTTACCAAAGAACCGCTGATATTATAGGTATATAAGCAGTTTATTTTACAGTTTTTAAGTTAAATAATGTGTTTATTGTATACAAAGGCAGGCTCAAAGCTTCAGTTTACAGGTTTTTCAGTAAATATACATTGATCGCTTAGAGGTACATTCGATTTGATATGATCGAACTTGATACTTGGGCATTATTTTTATGTGTTGCTTTCATCTCGACCAATACATAAACTAAGGTTGCTATATTTTTCTATGTTTGCTTGTCAGTTAACATCGTTACTTAATTACTAAATAAACAAATAATCTTAAAGCATTAAAGAAATTATCTTTTATTGAATTATTTTATTTTTCAGGTAAGAATAGTCGAAAATTGCTCTTTACGATGACATTAATCGATTAATAATAAATCTTCAAGATGACAGCAATGCTGTGGAGACTGATGATGATGAGTTGATGTGGCAGCGGCAGGCCCACGCCAATATATGGATTTATCAGGAGTGGAATATTTAGACCAAGATTAAAATAAAAAAATAATTAAAAAACGCAGTAGCTATGATATGTTTGTTTTATTTTCCTAAAATACAAAAAAAAATAACTAACTCATGTTGAAACAAAAACACCCACTATCGAAACAATTCAGATAAATACGATCTCGATAAATTCTTGATCTTGATAAACGGAATCGAACCTGACACTGCTCCGGGTCCATATGACCCAGAAGCAGGCAGCGTCTGCTACAGAGGCGATGAATCACATATGGCATAAATATATGTATAACAAATATTATCTTATTGACCAACATCAAAGAAAACTTAAAAGTGCTTGCGCTTGCATTATGAATAATAAATAATATGGAAAATAATAAATCAAGTATCAAAATTATTCAGTCGTATTAGTCAATGTTGCAAGAATTAATCTCGACATATATACTTTTTGATTTGAACAGTGTTGTAGTAGTGTTTATTTATGATTGCAGACCGGTATCGATAAAAATATAATATATATAGTGTATAATAAACCTTGGGAGAGGCCTATGTCCAACAGTGGACGTCTTTTGGCTGAAATGATGATGATGATGACATTAGTATAATAATACCTATTACGTTTATACGTACCTACCTAACAAAAGATATCAGCCAGGCCAGTGGCAGCAGATGGCGCTGGTCGAGTGGGAGTGGGGGGGGATGAAACAGCTTATTTGGGAACATTAGGTACTTATTTTTTAGATAATCTCATTTTCAAGGAACTGAATTGGGATGTACCCGGAATCATCTTGTTTCCGTTGAATATTTACGCCTCGTGAGTTACTCATTATTTCTTGTTCAGCTGTTTCAGTAGAGATAATTCAGTAGATTATAATGACAGCTATAAATGTAATAATGAGTATATGAAACTATCGATATAGCTAATTAGAAATATCGATAGTGGTATTCACCCTATTACACCGATGGTCCTACGGTAGTAAAATTTTGTATGTTGACGTATTAGATCTTTTAGTGTGCGTAAAATATACTAGTGTTGCACATTTCTTTACGTGTGCGTTTATAATGACACAAAATGTTTTGAGTAAGTGTGCGTCAATTTTAATGTAGTGGTTACCTCCCCTCCCCCAAGAATTGACAGAACATTTTGTTCGTTGAATTATGCGCGTACCGGGTCCCTAGTTAGATGGTCTAAGCTGTAAGGTTAAAATAATACTGATAGAAGAGGTGGTGGTTATAGGTGCAGGTAGCGATGGGATGTTCTCGAGAATATTCTCACCCTCGGAAACTTAATCGTGAGTATTTTCGAGAATTTATCTTATGTAGTATGTTAAACTTGGCATAAACCTCGTTAAACATGCAAGTATGGTGGTTTTAATTGTTTTTAAGATTGAAAGTTAGGATAACGTCACCCAAAATATGAGATTCTCAAAAATTCTCCCGAGAAGTTTCCGCGTAAGTTTCCGAGGGTGAGAAGGTTCTCGAGAACATCCCATCACTAGGTGCAGGGCACAATTAAAACGGTTAAATATTTACATCCATTACCTATCTATTCGCCTTTCTTTACTAAATTTCTTCATTGTATTTCATAGCCGCTAAATACCCTGTCCTAAATTTCCTCACACACATCTACAAAGAATAAAAATATTACTATGAATAGTAGAGAAATGAAATCACATTTCCATACTCACTGCATCGCTCGTGCTACTTGTTACTGAAGAATTGTCCTGTGCCGGCTTGCAATGTATAAACATAACTTAATTGTAACTTATAATGTACTTAAAACCAACTGCATACAAGGTGTGACGGAAAGGGTATGATAAAAACTGCATAGCTTCTTTGGACGATCGATTGATTTTGGTGGAGTCGGCAAGGGTTTTTAAATCCTAGCCGCCAAATATACTGGGTGAAATCGTGGGTAATATTTTAAACGGTAATTATACACATGATTCAGAATATTTAGGGAATATTAATCAACAAATCAATTAATACAAATTTATTACCCAGATAAGGTATAACAGTTAAATGGTTGGCTTATTTGCTTACCCAAGCAATATTTTTTTATCAATAGATCTTTTAATATGTTTCCCAAAATATTCTGAATCATGTGTTGAGTCATATTTTAAAATATTGCCCAAGATTTCGATTTCACCCTGTATATGTTAAGCAAGTTTACAATGGTTTTAAAAAGAATATCAAAGCACTAATTTGCCTTGGTCTCGGTGTCACTGCGATCGCTCCCAGTCAATAAGCGTTTCTCAGTTTGGGACCATACAGTTGTTGTGTCAATCTGGCGATATTTATTTATTGAATGGCTTGTGCAGTAATTCTGCAAGTGATCTTTACAAGGTATCTTAGGCGCGGGCTCCATTAGCGCGTTGCGTTGCGTCGTCGCAAGATTTTGTACTGGCGCATCACCTTCCCCCGCTTCGTCTCTCGCCCGTCGACCCTTTGATCCGTTGCGACGACGCAGCGCAGCGCGCAAGTGGGGCCCGGCTCTTAGTTGGAAGTTGGTAATAATGCCAGTTTACATGTAGTATTTACCTTAGAGGATGAGTGGTGCGAGGCAGGCGGCGGCGCGGGAGTGATGGTCACGGAGGGAGTGATGCTGGCGCCGCCGCTGGTCGACGACTGCAACAGAACATAATAATAATAATAATATCCTGGGACATGTTTTTTTTTTTACACACGGCTACCTGATCTCAAACTAAGCAGAGCTTGTACTATGGAAACCAGATAACTGATATACTACATATACTACTTTTTATTTGTAAATACATACTTAATATACATATACACCCAGACTCCGGACATACAGACATGTTCATGCACACAAATGCATGTGACGGGTAGGAATCGAACCTACGACCTGCAGCGTGAATGTCGCCTCCGCGCCAACCACGCTAACGGGTCCGTAACATCCTGTTATACAATGTGGTCTTCTTCTTATCGTATGGTTAGTGGCCAACCAGAAGGGCTAGACAAGTGGATGACGTCTACAAGCGTTCCTTAAAATCGCGCAAATCGCTACGCTTCATGTATGGAAATGACATAAGTCACGTGATCTACATAGGGACGTTTGAAATTTCCATACATCGTGAAGTCTTTTCTATTCTATTCGATTAGCGTTCATGCCACTTGTCTAGGGGGGCAGAAGGGCTAGACAAGTGGCTGACGTCTACAAGCGTTCCTTCAAATCGCTACGCTTTATGTATGGAAATGATGACATAAGTCACGTGATCTACATAGCAACTTGTTGTTGATCTACATAGCGACGTTAGACATTTCCATACATTGCGAAGTCTATTCTATTCTATTCGATTAGCGTTCATGCCACTTGTCTAGGGGGGCTAATGTCAGAGTTGTTCAAGCCCGAAGGCCTCTGACAAGACTTAACGGCTGTCTAGATGACAACAACCTGGACCGACTTTTTACGTGCCCTCCATTTATTTAATTTTATTACTTGTGATGTTCTATGCTGAAAGGCCAAAGATGGTGGCACGGAAAATTTATTAAGTACCTAATTAGCAAATAAGACCTTATGCAAGTACCCATATTTAGCAATAAATTATTTTGATTTGATTCAATTGGAATTCACGGTTTAGGTAACTAACGTGTTTTTACAACCAAAAATGCAAGACTTCAGTTTTTTTTAACAATGCAGGTGCGTGTGTGTGCGTGTGCGGGCGTGTTAGTGTGTGCGTGTGTGTTAGTGTGTGCGCGCGTGTGTGTGTGTGTGTGTGTGTGTGTGTTAGTGTGTGTGCGTGTGTGTGTGTGTACCTGCGAGCGGTATGGTCCGGGCGTGAGCGTGGCGCCGCCGGGCAGGCTGGACGTACGCCGCGATGACCCGCTGCCCGCCCCGCTCGCACTGCTCGTCCCGCCCCCGCTTCCGCTTCCGCTCCCGCTGCCGCCCGTGCGCTGCACAACACAACACATACCTCCTATCTTCCATATATTTCGGAGGACATATCGAGCTGGTTATGGAGAAGACTATAACCGGTCCGGCGTTTAGAGCTATCAAAACCCTGATTATAGGCAACTGAATTTGTTTAAAGCAACGGCCATCTATAGAGCGACATACGACAGTCAAGTTCATAACCCTAAAAGATGGTAGGGACCGTGGAGACTTATGGCCGGCGCACACTGGGGATGGCAAGGGAGAGGATTTTAATTTTTATCAATAGAATTTAATACTTATCCAATCGAAATAAGGTTAATATTTCAACGCTCGGTGATCGACCCTGGAGCATCTCGGAGCACTTTTCTCGGTGCACCAAAGAGCACGCCGGAACACGTTATTTCGATTGGATAAGTATTAAATTCGTTGATAAAAATTAAAATGCTCTCCGTTGCCGTACTCAGTTTGCGCCGGCCATTAATTGAGACATAAGATCTTAAATGGACATTACGATCTACAGGATTTCCAAAGCTTATTTAAGCGTGACAACAATCACCGACTAAGAGGCGATCATATTAAATTGAGTACAAGCTTCTCAAACAAAAATCCTGACAAACACTTCCTGAGCAACAGAATGGTTACCCCCTTATTCATAGAAAGTTATAATCGACCTGCAGTGGAGTTACAAATCACATTTGTTCCTAAAAATGCCTTTCATAACCATTGCAAACTGGGCAAAATCTCTATGAATAAGGGGGTTAGAGTGTGGAATAAGCTCCCAGTTTAAGAACAGACTCGACAAATACCTGAAAGAGAAAAACTAGAAGAGAACATCAGGATACAGGCACCTATCAGTTCAATCAACTGCCTGCCTGATAATAAATGAGGAGGGAACTGAGCTCAGAATGAGGTCTCTGATTGTTCAATAATTTATTTGTGAGACTACCAATGAGCGTACTATGTTGCTCTGTCTGTTAAGGGGGCGTCCATAAATTACGTGAGGCATTTAGGGAGGGAGGGGGTCGAGTCAAATCTCACCAAATCTCACGTGGGGGAGAGGGGGGGGTCCTCGACAAATCTCACGTATTTTTTGCCGCAAGAAACAGTGTAAAACTGCGAGAAAACTGGGTTAGATTAAGTAAAAAATCTCACGTGAGATTAGAGAGGGAGGGAGGGGTCGAGCAAAATCTCACCGAGGGGGGAGGGGGGTCGAAAAATCACAAAAAACACCTCACGTAATTTATGGACCTGCTTAATACCGCTATGGGTGTAATATTTTATTGTTTGTAGTGTAAATAAATAATAATATCCTGGGACATTTTTTACACACGGCTACCTGATCTGAAACTAAGCAGAGCTTGTACTATGGATACCAGATAACTGATATTACTAAATTACTACTTTTTTGTTTGTAACATACTTAATATACATATACACCCAGACTCGGGACATAGAGACATGTACATGCACATAAAT
This sequence comes from Drymonia ruficornis, assembly GCA_947859195.1. NCBI lineage: Eukaryota > Metazoa > Arthropoda > Insecta > Lepidoptera > Notodontidae > Drymonia > Drymonia ruficornis. The sequence continues at coordinate 4,937,025 of OX401927.1, forward strand.
GGATGTCCCGGGTAGGAATCGAACCTACGACCTGTGGCCCGATTCACGTAACCAAAACCGTAACGATGTCTCAGCGATATAGTCGTTGATAGCCTTTTCGTAATACAAAAAGGCTATCAACGACTATATCGCTGAGACATCGTTACAGTTTTGGTTACGTGAATCGGGCTACTGCAGCCTACCACGTCAACGGGCCCGTCATAATGATAGAGTAGTTGTACCTTCCCCTGCTGGTGCGCAGGCGGCGGCGCGGGCGTGACGGTGACGCCGGGCGGCACCACGCAGCCGCTGCCCGCCAGCGCCGTGCCCGCGCCCGCGCCTGCGCCCGCGCACACCCCCACCCCGCCGCTCTCCTGCACACACAATCACAATAATATAATAATAATAATATCCTGGGACATTTTTTACACACGGCTACCTGATCCCAAACTAAGCAGAGCTTGTACTATGGAAACCAGATAACTGATATTACTACATATACTACTTTTTTATTTGTAAATACATACTTAATATACATATACACCCAGACTCCGGACATACAAACATGTTCATGCACACAAATGCATGTCACGGGTAGAAATCGAACCTACGACCTGCAGCGTGAAAGTCGCCTCCGCGCCAACCACGCTAACGGGCCTGTCATCACAATCAATACTAACTCAACAAATCAACTCATAACCAACACTAGTTAAAACTAAACTTTCCTATCAATATAGTTTTGAAATCAACGAAATCGGTCCCATCCGTTGCGATTTTATAACACATTTTATATAATGTGCGGCATGTGCGTGTGACGTCACACGGGCCCCGTCGGATTGAAGGCGCACTGTACCCGCGCCGTCGTTCATTCACAAAGCGCGCGTGGCTCAAATGACGTCACAATAATCGCGCGCGTACTTCGCTAGTAATTCGGTCACCACATCGTCAATTTTTGTCGTAGAGCAAAATGTATTGCACTGTATGTTATGGATTTCTTAGCTCTATAAATCTGCATTCTAAACAAAATTCGTTACGGAAACCCATTCCCATTACCCTTAACCATGGACCAGTTACTAAGGGGACTGGCCCTAAGCAAGTCAGCCGAGTGGTCGGCCTAGTACTAACATCGACATAAAACGAAGCGAGTAGTTCAACTATTTACCGGTAAATAGTAAAATGAAAATGAAAAAACAATGACCACGTTTTGTTTCATGCAAATATCTAATAAGGGCACCTCTTTCTTTAGTCTTTACTCTGTGCCCTTCACCGATTTTTAGCCACTTTACGATGGCTTTACAAAACATTTTTAGAAACAAAAGTGCTTTGTTAAGCACTGGCTTTAAAAATCACTTTGTTACAAAAGCAAGTCACAGTCACTTACACTGGTAAGTCCTTCACAATTTTCTATAAACTTGGGGGTATGTTTTGTTACGCTACGTAGCATAGGGGTTCTCGCGTTTGTTCAGTGAAACTGATATGCCAACGCACTTTCGCATTAATGATTGATTAGTAAGGCTTATATAAGTTTAGTGGAAAAGGGAAGATCTTCCAGTCAAGCGGGTGGTAGCCCAGCCGCTGCGCCCCAATAGCTATGTCTTCACCAGTGCGCTTACATGTTCATCTTGCGTCTTCAACGTTCAATTCATCTCGCGTCAAGCGCGTGCAATATTGATTGCCTTAAGAGGCATGCAGCTTAGTGTCTACACCTGTGCGTCCTGGTCGGTCGTCAAGATGAACGAGTGTAGCTATTTGTGAAGAATATTTAGTATGAACTACAAGGAAAAAAACTTAAGATAAAAGAGTATCTGGAGAAACGATGTTTAGAAGACACGAAACAAAAATTACGAAAGAAAACATTCATAATTTCAATGTTTTAACTTTATCTGCTGCCATTTTGTATGTAAAGCGCACGGAATGGTGGGTTCGCCCACCGGTGGCGGATTTGAGCTAGAATAGGGCACGCGTTATTGCATGCGCTATGGCGCTTCATGCATGCGTCAGACGAAAGCGCAAGATGAACGTGAAAGCGCACGGGTGAAGACATAGCTTTAGGTTGTTGTCGGGGTCTTCTATACAGGGTGAATTTGAAATCATGGGGTCTTCTATACAGGGTGAATTTGAAATCATGGGTATCCATTAGTGCCAGTGCCTCGTGATTCAGGATTTCTATCTTGTACTGGAGTGTGCAGTCAGTGCCATCTGTTGGTAGCATGTGAAGGTATAGTATGTCTTTTTTTTATAGCCAAGGATGGCACACTGGCAGACGGTCCACCTAATGGTAAGTGGAAGCCGCCGCCCAGGACATCTGCAACTTAAGGGCAGCAGACGCGGCGCCGCCCTTTTAGGGACCTGTAAACATGCCTTTTGACCCCATGTTGTAGGGCCCCATGATGTTGTATATCGTGATGTGAGAACGCTACATAAGTAGTGTGGAACGTACCTTGGGTGTGGGCAGCGCGGTGGCGTGCTGCGACTGGCGCAACTTGCGTAATAGTACCAGCCGCGTCTCCTCCGCGCGCAGCTTCTCGCGCAGCGCGCGCATGCGCCGCTCGCGCTCCCATATCTCCGCGCTCGACAACTCCTGCACAACACAACACTATTTATACAGGGTGCATTTGAAATCATGGGCATCCTTTTAAACTATGACTCTACACATGATTCAGAATATTTTGAGGAAAAAAAAATGTAGTGATAAAAAAATATTGCTCGAGTAAGCAAATAAGCAAACCCGTTAACTGTTATTACTTACTTGGGCAATATTTTTTTATCAATTGATTTTTTGATATTCCCTAAGTATTCTGAATCACGTGTAGAATCACCGTTTGAAGGATGCCCATGATTTCAAATGCACCCTGTATAACAAGTGCGAGTAGGACTCGTGCCCTGAGGGTTCCATACAAACTTATGAAGAGTTGAATTTTCAAAAATGCTGAAAATCATATTTTTTATTTGTAATGAGTAGCCTAAATACAAATTTTCATTTCTCTAGCTTCAGAAATATTGGGAACTCCAACCAAACCTCTACCCCCTATTTTACACCCTTAGGAGTGGTATTTTAGGGTTCCGAACCCAAAGGGTGCCAACAGGACCCTATTACTAAGCCTACGCTATCCGTCTGTCTGTCTGTCCGTCTGTCTGTCAGCGGGCTGTATCACACGAACCGTAATAGCTAGAGACTCGATATTTTCACAGAATGTGCAATGTGCATTGAATGTGCATTGCAATGTGCAATGTGCATTGGGACTGATCGCTCAAATACACTTTGTTAATAACAGTGTCATGTTAAAGTGTATACCTCATTTCAATCAGGAAAAAAAACTTTGTAAACAAACCATCACTCAACACAAAATCGTCGATTTCACACTTATTTCGTTTTAACTACACTAAATTCTGATGTGGGCATCTTCGAAAACACTGTCGCCTTCATATTACACTCGTTTTAGATTGTAATTTCAACTAAAACATGTAAAAATCGTCGAATTTATAAAATTTTAATTAGTTCGTTGTTTTTTTTCCGAATGCTTTTAGTGACGTGCTGATGTATACGACATTGAATGAATGAAACACAGATTCAAAAAAGTGAAAAAGCAAAGGAATTTCATGCCATTATGCCAATATGCCCACTGCATTTTCATGTAGTTTTAGAAATATAAATTAACAATAATCATTTAAATTTTAATTTTTACCGATTTGTTTCTACTTCTATGTCCAACGAGTGCAATTTGCACTTTACACTATATTTTTATCAGAATTTTATTTTACTTATATCTGTTTGACTGTATGTTGGGTCTATACCAATATTTGCCAAACCGTCGTTCCAGAGAAAATCACAAAGCACTTCAAAGACCATAAAAATATTGGCCAAATAGTCATAGACAGTAATCAAACACATAAAAACACAAAATTGATTTCGTTCCATAATTATATTTTGATAAGTCAATGTAAAGAAACCGATACCTTCTAATCAAGTTTATTCCATCGAATGAAAACAATCCATTCACTCATTCGTTCATATTCGTTATAGTATACAATAGGCACATCACTAAAACTATTTAAAGACTTTGACGTTTCTTTGTTTACAAAGTTTTTTTTTCTGATTGAAACGAGGTATAGCGTGTCTTGCCTTGCTTATTTCGGAAGGCAGCACACTGGAGCTATTGTTTACCAAATTACATTGTATTAAAATAAGTAAATGGCGATAAAAAAAAAACAATGTAAAAAAGACAAGCCCGCTGAGTTTCTTGCCGGATCTTCTCAGTCGAGGTCGCGTTTCCGATCCGGCAGTAGAATTTAAGGATAAAATGTAAAATGACAATTTGTAAGTGCCCCCGTAGGCCTAAACAAAATAAACGCTTTGACTTTGACTTTGACTTTGATTTCTGTTGCCGCTACAACAACAAATACTAAAAATAAAAAATAGTTTAAAAATAAAGGGGGTCCCCATACAAAACACGAAATATTTTTAACTTATTTGTCTTATGGTCGGTTTCCATACAAAAGACTTCAACGTGTGACTCTAAATATCACCATTTTGGGGATGTTTGTTTATATTCGACGGTGGTACGGAACCCTTTATGTGCGAGTCCGACATGCACGTAGCCGGTTTTTTCCAACGCTCTTCTTCTAAACTATAAAAGGTACCAACTGTTAAAATTCGATGTTTGTAACCCCAGCAGTTTGGGTTGACAGACAGACAAGATAGACGGACAACAGTGATCCTATAAGGGTTAGGTTTTTCCTTTTGAGGTACAGAACCTATGTACTGTGTGGTGCACTGACCCTGTGTCCTGGTATGGGCAGCGGCGGGTCATTCTCCTCGTCCTCCGAGTCGTCGTCGTCACGGGGATCCCGCGGCGACTCGGGCGCGGGCAAGCTGCTCGGCGTTATAGACACGTTCACACCGCCGGCGTTCAGTTTACTACTTATATCTACGGGCAAGAGATATATCTAATGTAACTAATGTAGCGTCACGACTTTTATCCCCATTCGGGGGTAGTCAGAGGCTTGAGTGGCCATACACCACTACATTGTGGAGGTATTAAGCCAACTCAAAGCCCATGACTCACTAGATAGTCAGAACCCAACGTGACAGGTGGTGAACCTTGTCGCCGTGTATACAGGAACTGATTATTACCTGAGAGATATATCTTTACAAACAAATTCTAGTTTATAATACACGAATGACTGCAATTGTCAATTTTGCTGACTGACAATTGACTGCAGCTCATATACGGGCTGGCTCGACCGGGGTAGTACCACCCACTCACAGAAGATCGGCGTAAAGCAGCTGCGTTTCGTACGATGAGTGAGAGAGCCGGAAGCCCAACACCCCCTCCCTCCCTTCAGCCTTCAGCCTTCAGGTCGGCAAAGTCGGCATTTGTATGGTAGCCAAACACAAGCGTTGCTTAGTTTAGGATTATACAGATGGCGTGTATGTCTGCCAATATTTATTTATCAATCAGTGTGTGTGTGTGTGTGTGTGTGTAACGTCACGACTTTTATCCCCATTCGGGGGTAGTCAGAGGCTTGAGTGGCCATACACCACCACATTGTGGAGGTATTAACCAACTCAAAGCCCACGTTTCACCAGATAGTCAATCAGTACCTTACCTTATCATGCAGTATCAGTAAACCTCACCTGAAGACGGCGCCGTCGTCGCTATGGACGGCTTGCGGTGCGGCGGCGCGGCGGGTAACAGCACGATGTCGGGGCTCTCAGCATAACTGCGCTGGTCTGAGCGCGGACGAAGCACGCGCTTGCCACTGGCGCCCTGTGTACAAGGATTTATCAATTTAAACCTACTATTCCACCAAGCCAACTAGGCACTCGGATGAACTGCGGCTTCCCCACCGACAGGTGCCTAGTTAGCTTGGTGGGGTCGTACCTACAGCAGTATTATGAAAGACAAAACAAAGCTGCAAGCTCCGAAACCATCACTGCGAAGTCACCAAGCCAACTAGGCACCGGTAGATGGGGAAGCCCCATTCGACCGAGCGCCTAGTTGGCTTGGTGGAGTAATAATAATAATATCCTGGGACATTTTTTACACACGGCCACCTGATCCCAAACTAAGCAGAGCTTGTACTATGGAAACCAGATAACTGATATTACTATATACTTCTTTTTTTTTTGTAAATACATACTTAATATACATAATTACTCCCAGACTCGAGACATACAGACATATTCATGCACACAAATGCATATCCCGGGTAGGAATCGAACCTATGACCTGCAGCGTGAAAGGCCACCACGCCAACCACACCAACGGGCCCGTCAAGTAAATAGTATGTTCTTCGTTTTCCTATTATATGGTTAGTGGCCAACTTGGTGTCAGAGTTTTTCAACGCGCCTGAAGGCTTCTGACAAGGCTTAACAATTACTGCCTAGATGACAATAACCAGGACCGACTTTTTACATGCCCTCCAAAGGCACAGAGACATTCAGTTAAAATGTCACTAAATGTTCACCTCACCAAATCAATTATTGGTATTAAATAACGCATAGCAAACACAACCCGATTATTTACATACCAATGTTATTATTGTCTGTATATTTAGCAGTAACAAAATTATGTACAAACTAGATACTTACTCTGTCAATCTGTTCAGAAAGCATAAACAAAAATGTTTAAAATACATCAAGTATTATGTAAAAATAAAAACTTTGGTATTATGCTTGTTTTTCCTGAAGTAGGCAAAAGTACCTACACATCCACTCTTCAGTGATTCTATTTCTTAATTGAATGCATGTAACATCTTATTGCTTAGGCCCAGTATTAAACCAATCTATCCTAAGAGCTCATTGAGTTAAGATTGATTTATTAACACTGGCCTTAATATTTAACTTTATTTGAATAAGGACAAGCATTAACTCTGTTAATGCAACAAATCATTAAACAGATATAATGCTTCGTTTTTATGTAACCTTGTGAATAATCTACAAATTTTTCCTCATTGTTACATTAGAATAACATGACGTAGTGCCTATTAACATTTCACGGACACCTCATTGATTTCGCACAAAAAATACTATGTACAGGGGGCTTACCACAAGCTCTTATTGCGATTCAATTACAGGAACGTATTAACGTTTCAGCGACTTTTTGTGCAATGACGTTTCTTATTGTCATGACAATAAGGTACGTCATTGCACAAAAAGTCGCTGAAACGTTAATACGTTCCTGTAATTGAATCGCAATAAGAGCTTGTGGTAAGCCCCCAGTTGACAAAACTAAATTGTGACCAACCTACATGATATGCCTGTTGAGACTAATACTTTCAATAAAGTTTGTGACCAAGAAAACTCTGAAATTAGTCTTATGGAGAGTCCTGTTTCAAATTGGTTGACTGTACCTGCCCTAAATTTTGATTTCTAAAACATTTTTAGTAGCAATTAGAAATCAATGAGCTTCCACTGGTGAGTGGTGCCTCTTTTCAAAGCAAGATGGAATACGGCCCTAATCCAGTGAACAGGTTAAATTTTAAAACACTAGAAATGGCTACAGAAATATAGCCCTTCCAAAAATACATATGTGCCATATGCTGTCCCTACTGTAGACATGCAAAGAAGTTAAATACATAGCAGAGATATTAATATTATATTACATATTATTTGGTAAATTTTGGAGTTCATAAAAAAACTAGCTTCTGCCCGTGACTTTGTCCGCATTAACTTTAAAATCCCACAGGAACATGACATTTTTCCGGGATAAAAAGTATCCTATGTGTTAATCCAGGTTATAAACTATCTGTGTTCCAAATTTCATCCAAATCCGTTCAGTAGTTTTTGTGTGAAAGAGTAACAAACATCCATCCATTCAAACTTTCACATTTAATTTTATAATATTGGTGGGATAAATAAAAAACTCACATGGGGTGGTGGTTGCGCGGGTGTTATGGTGAGTCCGCTCGCCGTCAGAGCCCTCAACTCGCTGAGCTCTGGTGGTAATGACCTGAAAATAAAATAAATTTATAATTTCCGATAACAACATGTCAATACGGAAATATTATCTAACGCAATCACCTGACGCTCAGATCCACAGCGGAATCGTCGACGTCCATTGTCGTCAGCTCTGTAACAATAAAACTAATTACTTGGGATCAATCGATATAAACAAAGCACCAATATAACACACACCCACAATCACACAAATTCAAAACAATGAAACGGCATTAGAATACACTCCGTTATTAATTATTCTACAATGAATACATAATTAGATCGTTTTGTACTTATTTAGATTGATTTCATAAATTTAATGCACACGCAGGCACCACCGGGGTTGACAATTTTGACAAGACCAGACACAATAAACGATAGGTACACGCGGGAGCAAAATAAATTTGTGAGTAAAAATTACCTTGATACGTTTTAAAGAACGTTAATTACGTAACTTTGCAAATTAATTAATTTCATTACATACAAAATACAGTCCGATCCAAATTTAAAAATCACAAGCAGCAGACGGCCATTATTGAATCTAGTGATGTGACCACAGATTAGATAGTTATATGTTTAGATGTGACGATGTGACATTTTTTTTATTTATTTATCGATATCAATAATACTGAAATGGATTTAAAATTACACTAATCAATTGCCAGTTTCACTGCTCATAATAAGTGCTTTGATCACATGAAATGCATGATAATATAGATAGATCAAAAGGAAGACTATAAATATTATTTTATAGTTTTTTGTTACTTCAAGAAACTTTCTCAGCACACTATAGGTACTTTTATGTTATCAATCATCATCATATTATCAGCCAAACGACCACTGTTGGACAAAAGGCCTCTTCTTTGAATATAACCAAATTATCGATGATGACGTTATCGATGTTATTCCTATGTTATTGTAGTAGTAGTACGTCACTGACAAAAGATTGATCAGCAATAGACACACCATTCCTCCATGGATTGATAATTTGATTGATAGAGAAAATCAAGAAAATAAAATCTCCTTAGGCCTAGGCCGCACCGCGGTTATATCCGCGCTGTTAAAACCGCGTTAAATCTGTGTCCTATGGAATCATATGAACCTATCTGCACTTGCGGTTCATATGATTCCATAGGACGCGGTTTTAACAGCGCGGATATAACCGCGGTGCGGCCTAGGCCTTACAATCTAATCTTTGTCTCTCTTCACTCTTGATCTCGTGGTGTGAGACATCCTCTTTCAAAACAAATATAGGTTTAAAATTAATTTTAAAACTCAATTCTGTTCTAAATTTTGTGATTTTAGTCTGGCAATATCATGGCAATATACACAGAAGTATTTTAAATGCTCTGTGCACAGAAGCAAAATGTTAAAAGGCTCCAAAGGGCTCCCAGGTCCGTAAAAGACAATGTCCGTTTTTACATTACACGGCACGGCAGCGGCGACGGCTGTCACTGAGATATTTGCGGGGTTTTCATTGATCAGTGACCAGTTGTCATTGGTTACTGACCAATGAAAACCCCGAAAATATCTCAGTGACAGCCGTCGCCGCTGCCGTGCCGTGTAATGTGAAAACGGCCAATCACACAAAAGAAAAATGATAAAAAAATCTGAATCAATCTTATCAATCACCCACCACTTTTGGTTGACTTTTGGTATTTGTGTGAGTGAAAGAAAACAAATCACACGAAAAATAAACCTACATAAATAGCAATTGCACGCAAAATTGTCTGGGGACAAAGCACCCAGCAGCAAAATGCCAGGACCAGATTTACTATCAAGTCAAGGGCTCCGTCTGGATGGCCGCAGGCCCAATGAACTGCGGCGAATCAGATGCAAACTAGGTGTCTTCACACAACCTGATGGAAGTGCATATTTAGAACAAGGAAATACAAAAGTTTTAGCTGCAGTTTATGGACCTCATCAAGTTAGTAATACCCAGGCTGTCTTGTTATTTTCATTTAACAAATTTCATAAGAAAATCAGTAAGTAATTGATTTTAGGTTATGTTAGGTAGAGTTAGCAAGAACTCAAATATTTTCTTCTTTCAGGCCTCCAAATCAAAAAGCTTACAGGATGGAGTTGTGGTTAACTGCCAGTACAGTATGGCTACATTTTCGACAGGTAACAAATTATAATAAAGTTGTGGTACAGTACAATATCATATATTATATATCAATATCATATATCACCAAGAATAGGTATAATATTACTTCTTGCTCACAATTGTTATATTTAAATGGTAAAAGACCTATTTATCATTATAGGAGAAAGAAAGAACCGTCCTCGCGGTGACCGCAAGTCCCAGGAAATGTCAATGCACTTGAGACAGACTCTCACGGCCGCCATCAAAACTGAGTTGTACCCTCGCTCGCAGATTGATATTTATGTTGAAGTATTACAGGTTTGTTGTGCTATCCTATCTGTAATTTAATATTTGCTGCATTGTTCTGAAGGCTACTGGGAATGCTAAAGTGGATTCAGTCCATTTTTATATAGCCAATACCAAAATCAACCTGTATTGTAGAGTTCCAGAGGGACTTCCTCCCTCATACAATTTTATTAGGTTGTGGAAAAAACTCCTTCTTGCTGGCTTTTTTTATTTTTTTTTCTTTGCTCAATGTGCAAGCTATTGTATATTTGTAAACTACTCGTGTTTTGTGCAAATAAATATATTGTATTGTATTGGATTGAAGTAGTACTGCGAGCAGGTGGTAAAACGAAAATCTTTTTGTTAACTATTCATGAGTGCTTCATTTAGCCTACATGATGATATTTTGAGTTTTTTGCCGTCCTGTGTTTTATATTGTAGTGAGTGCTGATCAAAGACTGAGGTAGAAGTTTTTCGTTGGACTAATGGTCAGTCTGAATGACCATGTAATGTGCTTCATCAGTTTATCAATCTGGCAACAGTCTCCCTGTGATCAAGAGCATGGACTGAACACCAGAATAAGCGTGTAACCTCTGTCTAAGGCCCGCCACATACATACGTAATTTCCGTATGGAATTCCCTATCGAAATATCGAATCGGGGTTTCCGAACGCGATACGTCCATACGTTTGGATGGATTTACTGCGTTCGGAATCCCCAATTCGATATTTCGAAAGGGAATTCCGTATGTATGCGGCGGGCCTAAGTAAATGAGTGCGTTGGTCCAGGCAGACGGCGGTGCGTACTGCGTGAGCGTGAACGCGGCGACGCTGGCGCTGGTGGACGCCGGCATCCCGCTGCGCGCGTACGCGTGCTCGTGCTCGGCGTCCATGGCGTGGCGCGGCGGGCAGCCCGAGCCGCTGCTCGACGTGGGCCACGTGGAGGAGGCCGCCGGCGGCGTCGTGCTCACCGTCGCCAGTTTACCTAGCACTGGTATGTTACGTACATATGATACTACTCCATCAAGCCAACTAAAGTCTGATTAATAATTCAGTGGAGTAAAATGACAGTTTTTTATGTCAAATGTAAAATTAATTTGATCCGTTCATCATGAATAATGTTGTTTTTATGATTCTGGTTCAAATTAATTCAATTTTAGTTACTAAAGAATAACAAAAACATGATCACTCATAAAAAATAGATTCAATTAAAATATAAATTCACATTTATAGCTGTCATTTTACTCCACTGAATCAATAAGCAGACTTTAGGGCGCCTGTCAAATGTGACGTCACCCGCACCTTGCGGCGGTGGCGGTGTGCGGGAGGTGTGGTGGGCGGGAAGCCGCATTCCATCCAAGTCCCTAGTTATCTTGGTGGAATAGCACCAGCGGCAGCGTATCTTCCTGCCTTAGGAACCAGCGTAAAGGCAACGCCCGTGACTTCGTACGCGTGGAATTTAACAAGGAAAGGATGCTTAGTTACTCCTTATTACATCAGCTATCTACCAGTGAAACTCCCGTCAAATCGGTCCAGCTGTTTCGGAGATTAGCCGGAACAGGCAGACAGACATACCTACATTTTTATTAATTGTTAGTTATGATAAATAAAATAAATAAATAATAAGTACTATCAAGTCTGTGGTCCCCACTGACTGAGGGAGGGAGCTGGCGGGTGAATGTAATTTTTATGTTATTTATTTTTGTTGTTGCAGGCAGTATAGCATTATTGGAAATGTCACATAGACTGCATATGGACTACTTTGATATTGTACTGAGCAGAGCAATGCAAGGATGCAGGGATATAGAAGTAAGTTTTTATGCTTGACACACATCTTTATATCGAAACTTGCTGCTTATAATTTGGGGTCCATTAAAATGTACTGTATGCCTGTGGCATTGTACCGAAAATTGTCCGTGACAAGTGTGATGGTTATAGCAAAAAATATAAATACGTATAGTCTAATTGCTTATCAGTCTGAGTAAACTGACAGCTGTTTGTTCTATTTATATCGAGAAGTGACATTAGCACCTGTCAGTTTACTCCGTCTGATTAGCAATTCGACTATAGGTAGGCACAGATAGCAGTACGCTACATAATTTATTTTACAGGTAATTTTGGACAAAGCTGTGAGGGAACATTTAGCAGAAGGATGGACGAAACAAGATGTTGTGATAATATGAAATAAAGGTTGTTCTTTAATTTCGTGTTTCATCTGTATTTATATTATAATAAAGAGTTGTTTATTTTTAGGAAGTAATCTCTTGAACTTTCACCAGTAAAAAATAAAAACCGACTTCAAAAAAACCTGGAGCACTAAAAAGCCTGAAATAATATTTCTATTACCACCACTGCCTACCCCTTCGGGAAAATCAGGCATGATGATGTGTTATCGAGTATTTGGGGTCGGTGCCAATCTATCTTCTTACTTTTATAGTAGGTAGACTCGGCATACCAAGATTGGCACCGACCCCAAATACTCGATAACACATCATCATGCCTGATTTTCCCGAAGGGGTAGGCAGTGGTGGTAATAGGAATATTATTTCAGGCTTTTTAGTGCTCCAGGTTTTTTTGAAGTCGGTTTTTATTTTTTTATAAAAATTAATTTATTTTATGATTTTTAGTGGCGCCATACAAACTTTATCACCCCAAATGACCCCTTTCGGGGATGACTTTTCCAAGATTCCAAAACAAAAGTTTCTTAATTTATTATATGGAGTATACATACTAAGTTTCAAGTCAATCGGACACAAATATATTTTTCTACCGTATTTCTACCCCTAGTTTCCCCCTTTGGGGGTAGATTTCCGAAATGATTTTTTTTACGGGACCAAAACGACTTAGTCACCTACCAAATAACAGTTTAAAAAGAAAAATTGGTTCATAAACGTTAGAGATAAACGGTAACTGTCCATACAAACTTCAACACCTCGTTTTACCCCTTTGGGGGGGGGATTTTTCTAAAATCCTGAAACATGAGTTTCATTATTTCTTATGCAAAATATACATATTAAGTTTGAAGTCAATCGGACAAAAAATTTTTTTTCAGACGACCTTCACTCCCCAAAATTACCCCCTTAGGGGTTGATTTTAGGAATTATTTTTTTATGGGACCAACTTGAAGCTACGATCTACCGAACAGCAAAATAATTTTTCAAATCGGTTCATAAATGGCGGAGAAATCGGTGAACATACATAAAAAAAAAAAAAAAACATACAGCCTAACATAGAACCTCCTCCTTTTTTGAAGTCGGTTAAAAAAGCCACATTATTCCTGAGTGACATAGCCTATAAATTGCTATGGGGGTGAAGCTATTATAATACAAGAAGGCAGTTTGCCTTCAGATTGATTGTACCCTACCAAAGTTGGTCCTCACTACTCCGTACCAATCAGTGAAACGGTACCAACTGACGTTAGTACAACATGTTTGAAGCTAAAAAAAACACTGTAAAATAGACTTACATATTTATTAGAGATCTGAACAAAATAAGAAATTAAATTATATGTACAGTCTATGTTAAAACTAACTAAATTAGAGGTAAGTTAATAGGTACACACCTTTTTCCATTACTTTGCTTATTGTATGGTGAACAAAAACCTTATTTTTAGAATCGAATATGTTCTATGGCAAACGAAAAGAGTGGCGTTTCAGCAAATTATTGTTTAGCGATAGCCAGCAAGGCACAGATAAAGATAAAAAGTAAATATATTTTTTAAAACATCGGATGTAAAAAATATCAGTCCATCCGTTCCTGTGATTGCACACACAAAATTAAAAATAAATAAAATTTAACTTTGTAATAAATAAAACAAGTACTAGATTGTACTTACGAGTCCCCGATTGTACAAATTACAATATTGCACGCGAGAGGACATTCAAAACATTGCTCAGTCGTAACTGTTTACAATTTTTAAAAATGTATAAAAACCTCTATTTTATCACCGCGTAACATAATTGCGACTTTTAAAATAATTCGTTCCGTATAAAATTGCGTATCCTTCAATGAACGATAAAGGTATGCCTCGACCTGTAGTTACGAATGAAGGGAATGCAACGATCGCTTCGGAACTAACGGCGGCATTCGCGCCGACGTCGATTAGTCCAGAAACACACGAGCGGCACTTGGCCGTCGACAGAGCCAACGCAGCCGCCGACACTGGTCGGCGCTAGCCGTCGGTTCTTCGAGAGCTACTACCGACCACTGTTGACGTCCGCAGTTAGCTCTGTCGACGGCAAGTGTCGCTTGTGTGTTTGCGGCCTTATTCGTGAAATCGTCGCGTACACGGCTTTCGTACCATTAACTCGACGCACACCCACAAGACAAAATATTATTATGGAATATATAAAATGTTATCTTATTACACTGAGTTGCTAAGGCACTCACCTACAATTATCATCTATATATAGAAAAAAACGTTTATGCGCAAGCAAAAAGAGAAAAAAAATTGTGGGCGTTTGAGGAAAACTAAAATAAAATCTCGTCCATGCAAAACAAATATCTCTCAATTCCAAAGGAGACTTAAAACTAGTTGTATAATACGAATAAATGTTTTTTTTGTCACATCCCTATGGCTCTGATGTAAATGCTTTCGAGTTAGCGACGACCTTAAAAAAAATGTCGCTTCGCTGAAGAACTGATACGAATCTCGGCCGACTATAAATCGGCGAGTATTTCCAAAATTCATTAGAATCGGCAACCAACTTAATTTAAAAAAATATATATAATAAACTAATTTTGTGAGAAAAACACATTCGATTGCACATTAAAAAATACTGCTAATGCAACGGGAGCCATTAAGGACTATATAAAAAAATTAAATAAAATATTAAAAATAAATTTGTGAACTGGCATCTACTACGATCATTTTGATACTCGAATTGCAGGGTAACATGCTGTGACGTCACGGCACTGGTTTGTGAACTTGTATGCGACGCGTCGCTAACACGAAAGCGACTGCTTACACTAAACGACTACGTAGTAGAAAAGTCTAAGCTTCAGTAGTGAACAGTCTGCGTTAGTTGGCCGCGACGGCCTCTGGCGCGGCCAGATTTTGACTAGGATCGCCTGCCACTACATCTGGAAGGAAAGTAAATTAGTTATTAGGTAGGTCGTAACTGTAACAGTAACTGCTTAACATCAGGCGGGCCGTACGCATTTTAGCCACTGCAGTCCTATAAAAAGAAAAAAAAGGTCGCAGCTAGTCCGATATATTTCTGTCTATGTCCCACAGAGGCTACTCTGTAGTGTGTTTACAAGGTACACGATTGGCACATAACATAATATACGTTACGACTTTTATCCCCATTCGGGGGAAGTCACTAGTCAGAGGCTTGAGTGGCCATAAACCACCACATTGTGGAGGTATTAACCAACTCAAAGCCCACGTTTCACCGGATAGTCGGAACCCAACCTGACAGGTGGTGAACCTTGTCGCCGTGTATACAGGAACTGACTATTACCTTATCCCGAGGGATAGGGTGGGCTTCCTCACGATATTATTCCTCACCGTAAGCAAACTGTAAATTATACATATAGACGGAATTCATCCATTGGTGCATGCCCCACCGGGGATCGAACCTGGGACCTTCTGGTTGCTACCCCAACATGTTCGCCCCTAGGCTACAGTCACTTCACAGACACAGAACATACACACAGAATGGCCACTTCGAATTTATCGAGATTTGTAGCCAGTATAAAATGGTTTGTAATGCCAGTGTAAGTCTATCAAAACTTTCTATAAATTTCGGGGCTTGGGTCTTCACAGCTCGCCTATCCGTTTCGGACATCGCAATTCAGGGTAGACTGGAGTCCAACCACAATACAAATAACAGGGTAATAGTCCCGAAAAACTAATGAAAGTCTTTAAATATAGGGCTGAAATCGAAATCGTAGGCAATATTTTAAAATATGACAACACATGATTCAGAATATTTTGGGAAAACAAATAAAGAAATCTATTGATAAAAAAATATTGCTCAGGTAAGCAAATAAGCAAACCATTTAACTGTTATACCTTACCTGGGTAATAAATTTTTATCAATTGATTTGTTGAATTATATTCCCTAAATATTCTGAATCATGAGTTTAAATCATCGTGGGCAATATTTTCATCTCCGTTTAAAATATTGCCCACGATTTCGATTTCACCCAGTATTTCGGTATTTTTTAACTCTTTTTTTACATTTTTTTTTTATTCTAAATAAAATTGTGAAAACGTTAACAACACTAACCATTGCTAGTTTTATTAGGTGAGTCGTGTGGCGAGCTGTTCTGGGACTCGCTAGTGCTGCCCTCCGCTTCGCCCGTCTCACCCGCCGACGACGGCGCCTGCGCACAAACAAAAACAATATTGATGGAAGCACGAATATCGTGATATCTAGTTTATAGTTGATACAAGAAGGCAAACCAATCGTTGGACGGGCCTGCCTAACATACCAACGACACCACATAATGTGCTTATGGCCTGCGCACACTGGCGGATGGCAGGGGAGATCATTTTAATTTTATCAATCGAATTTAAGACTTATCCAGACGAAATAAGGTATATATTTCAACGCTCGGTGATCGACCCTGGAGCATCTCGGCGCAGTTTTCTCGGTGCACCGAAGAGCACGCTGGAGCACCTTCTTTCGATTGGATAAGTATTAAATTCGATTGATAAAATTTGCTCTCCCCTGCCGTCCACCAGTGTGCGCAAGCCATTATGGTCGCCAGACCGATCGCGTTATTAAATAATAAATAATATAGTGAATTCTCAGCCAGTTGCTGTCCACCGCCAGACATAGTCCGCTCCCAATGCCACTGAGCTCGGCCTTCAACTCTTTGCGTCTAGTGTTTGCCGGCCACATGCCGCAAGGCGCCCTATACTACGTTTGCCTACTTGTGGTCCCCACTCAAGAACTCGATTACTTGACCGGCTGTCAGTTCTTCGGGAAAAATGAGCAGCCAACTGCCACTTGAGCTTGCTAAACTTTGAGTGACTACTCTGGGTATGTCGGAGACTGTATACGATACTTAGGCCCGTATTAATAAATGCATCTCAAATTTGAGATCGATCTTAAGATGCAGTTTTGACGTTTAATGTATGGAACATCTGTCAAAAACAGCATCTCAAGTTCATTCTCAATCTTGAGATCTATTTATTAATACGGGCCTTAGATCTCTAATTTTGGCGGCCCAATATGTTAGTATTGTATCAAATACCGGATGCCGCCATATAATTCAATTTCTAACAAAAAAAAACTCACGACATGAGAACCTCCTGCTTTTTTGAAGTCGGTTAAAAATAAACAAAATAAAATGTTCAATTGGTTGCGGTTGTGGTGTCTGGTACCACAAATCCTCTACACTGTCGTCATAATGAGACTAAAAGGACTCACTCTAGTCTTATTCCTGGGTAGTCTCGGTTTCGGGCCTTTCGGCTCTTTGGCGGGGTCGAAGTGGCAGTCGAATATCTCGATCAGCTCCTTTATGTCTTCCTCTTTAGCGGACACCGTCAGCGCGGCCAGTTGCTTCTCTAAACCTGGGATTAAACAATATAAAATAAACATCATTATATTCATCAGATATCCACATTTGGACCTTTAAACATCCAGCTTAGATGTAATTATGAGATTTTCCAAACAATAACCCTGTATATGACTTTTCAGTGAATTTCCTGGCATCTTATCTGAATACTGTGTGTGGTGGACTGTAATTTTTGTTACCAGAATGATTACTTCTAACAATATCCCGGTTTCCCTGGCTTAAGTTCAAAATGCCGGATATGTCCGGGAAATTCGTGTCGTCTGGTCCCCCACGGGTCCATGCGACTCGTGCGATGCGGTAGTGCGGTTACCTTCGAGCTTGTGTTCCTGCCAGGCGTCCTTGAGCTGGTCGTAGAGCAGGCCGGCGTCGGCCAGCAGCCGCCGCAGCTGCGTGACGCGCTTGCGCTCGGGCCGCGCGGACCGCAGCAGCGGCGCGAACACCGGCCGGAACGTGTTCTGTCTGCACGTGGACAACACATTACAATTACAATACATACAACCACCGTTGGTGCCTTTTCACACGTCCCGGTTGCCGGCTAGCCGGCGGCGAAGTGTATGGCCATGTACGCTAGCTTTCATACGCACCGGCGGTCAGTCGCCTAAGTATAACCACGGAGAGCACGCGCACGTCGTTTTATCTCACACCCTCGTGTCTAAACGTCAAAATCCGGGTCGTGTGAAAGCAGAATATGTTACCGGACAGTCGGCGTCGGCTAGCCGGCAACCGGGTCGTATGAAAAGGCACTTATTCACCACTCGCGAGGCACGTCATGCCGGTTGTACACGCTCTACGAAAGACCGCGAGACAGGCCGAGTATGAGTGTGTACATGGTGCCCTCGTCGCGTCGCGTCTCGCGGTCCTCGTACACTCTCGGAAGCGTGCTGGTTTTTTGCGTTCGAGTTGAAGGGTTTCTTCTAGGTCCGTTCGCAGCGGGTACTTGCTGAGCCTCTACGCGACGAGGCACGCGAGGCGAAGAGGCACGCGAGGCGACGAGGCGAGCGAGTACAGGCCATCGGGTCATCACTAGGACTTAAAAGCGCCTTCAAACTAGAGTCGTGTAGAAACGGCTACTATTGTGACACGCGCACGCTGCAACTGCGCTTTTAGATACTGTATACAAATTGATAGTGGCGCGGCGGACGCGTCACAATGGCGCCACTGTGTAACGCTTTTACATGCCTATAATTTGAAATAAATAAATAAAAAAAACTAGAACGCTCAGAAATAATTCACTCATTATCCTTATTGACATTTTTGTCTGGTATCATAATAAAAATAAAGGATGTTTTCCTCATTCCAATGATTCGAGTACTGGCTCAAGCAAGTGATTTATCAGAAATATTATTATACAGCCTTACCTTTTTTTTTAATAATGGTATGTTTCCTTTCATTAAAATGTGCTATCATCAATATTGAGGGTACTTTTCCTCCCAACTAGTTCTGTTTGCACCATGAAGCTATTAGATTTCTATATGAAACAGATAGATGTCACTTAGTGTAGGATGATAAAAAGGACGTACAAAAGGTCGCCATCTAGCGTCGAAATATGGGATGCGAACGTTTGCAAGACGTCTGCACAGGACGAACGCCGACAGCACACTGACTTAATCCACGCCTACTGTGATGACGTCACGAGCCTAGTGGAATCTTCGAGCCCGGGTGCTTAGACCCAGTCCCCTTAGTATTAGGTCCATGCATCTATTAATCTACCAAGCCAACTAGGCACCTGTAGGCGGGGAAGCCGCATTCACCCAAGCGCCTTGTTGTCTTGGTGGAGTAGTATAGTGTAGCTGTAGAGACTAGTGTGTTGTGTTTACCTCTCTAGCAGTTTCTTGAGTCCGGCGAGCGCTTCCAGTTCGGTGTGGACGGGGCGGGCCCAGGCGCGCGCTGTCGCCAGCATGTCGTCGCTGGCCGCGGCCGCGCCCTCGCCGCCCGCGCCCACCTCCTGCTGCTCGCCTGCACATACAACACTACATATAACACTACTCACTACAATAGGGACGTTGAGAATAAATTAATAGGTCAACAAATCAACTCATAACCAACACTATAGGTTAAAACTAAGCTATCTTATAATAATAATAATTTTTGCCCTTTTAACGTCCCACTGCTGGGCACGGGCCTCCCCTCAATGCGAGGGGGATTCAGGCCATAATCCACCACGCTGGCCCAGTGCGGGTTGGTGCCGCAAATAGATAAAGAGCAAATAAATTATTTATTATTTATCGTGACTATTGTTAATAATGATAAAACAATAGTCACGATAAATAATAAATTAATTTATTTGCTTGATTTAAAAACTAACAATCACTACCCACCGATAATATTATTTTGGCATGGCAACTCGAAATGAGAGGGACACGGTCCCAACTGGGGCCTCCCGCTCGGCTCGTTTTTTGTGCAGTAGTGAACAGTCCAGTATGTATTTACGTTCGTGCATGTGCACAACTGTATCCGACGTCATGTCATGTGATGACATGACGTCGTCGTGATGTCATGTCATGCGATGTCATAACGATAACTCACCCTGTGCCAAATGCTCCACGATCCTGTAGGTGGCGGTGGCTCGGTCGAGCGCGCTGTCCACGGACAACGAGTCAGCGTCTAACAGCACCCGCGCCAGCACGCGCAGCGACACCGACTTCACCGTCGACTTGCACTTGTCCGCGGCGAGCGCGTAGCTGTCCGCGAACCCGGCCACTATCGTCTTGAAGCGGTCCAGCAGCTTGTACCTGGAAGATAACAGTAAGATTTTGATTGAAACGATAGTGATCTCACCATGGATCTAATACTAAGAGGACTACACGATACTTATTTTTAATTCGTTTCTATTAGAAGAAAATAATAAAAGCAAATAACTTTTATTAATACCTATTAAATATTCTTATAGTCCACAATCTCACATACGAATTTTCGAAGTTTTATTTAATTAAACCATTTTTATCATTCGTTCTTTACGCAAAATCTTTCACTACCCCAACACTATTAGTATTGGTATGGTAACATTATTTCTCTTTGAACTGTCAAGTTAGTGAATACGATTAAAAGTCGAAGTTTAAACCCTAGTGCACACTGACCTAGTGAGCGCTTCTAACAGCATGGTGGGGCTGAGCCGGCGCGGCTCGTGGTAGATCAGGATGACGCTGCCGTCGCCCTTCTCCTTCTCCAGCCAGTCCAGGAAGTCCGACAGCGCGGATATCTCCGACTTGGTTTTCAATATCTATACCAGAAGAGATACACACATTGACATTAGTTGCGTACCTTCATTTCTATTCGCATAGCGTTCTTGTTTAGCGGGTTGCGCCCGTGACATCGCCAAACGGCCCCATTGTAAAGACGGAAATCCACCGCGGCGCACGGAGAGGCTACGCAGGAAATGACGTCATGCATACATTTTCTTGCAAAGCGAGGCGTGGCCCGTGTGCGTGGCCTCTCCGTGCGCCGCGGTGGGTTTCCGGCTTAAGACCAGCGCTGGCTGTTGTCAAACAGCACATACTGAATTGGGACCGTTTGACCGTTTACAACCAGTGTATTTTTGTATAAATTTTTAAGGTTCCGTACCCAAAGGGTGCCAACGGGACCCTATTACTAAGCCTACTCTGTTCGTCCGTCCGTCCGTCAGCGGGCTGTTTCTCACGAACCGTAATAGGTACAAAGTTGAAATTTTCACAGAATGTGTATTTTGTGCCGCTACAACTAGAAATACTAAAAATTAAATTAAAAATAAAGAGGGTCTCCCCGTACAAGAGAATTGATATTATTGACGTTTTAATTCTACGGTGGTATGGAACCCTTTATTTTTATTTCTTACACTATTATAGTTCTTGCAATTCACGAAGGCGACCGGCCCTTGGTTGTGTAAAGACGTATCTGTATACGTGTTAATGTGTGCGTTTGCGGCTCAGCAACTCACGCACACTGTCACAATTGTGTACGTGCATATCTAACACAACCAAAGGCCGGTCGCCTTCGTGAATTGCAAGAACTATACCTGTGTCACTGATTTTGCTGGTCGCAAACATGTCTTTCTTTCTTTCCTAGAGCGGGTTCTAAAAGGGTGGTTGGTTCATAGCAGAAGTGATCTCACCCACGAACCAAATACGAAGAGGACTGGGTCTAAGCAACTGTGCACTGTGATTCAACCGTGGATTCAACTAAGCCCTTACGTCATCACATTAGGCGTGGCTTAAATCAGTGTGCTATTGACCGGTTGATAGAAATGGCGTTATCTACACCCCTTCACCCGTGCCTTCACCCGCGCAAATTGTATATATAGTGTAATAGAGAAATCTAATAAGAACACCTCTTTCTCCGTATTTTCTCTGTGATCTCACCTTATGAGTATTAGTGTCTTTGAGCATCCGATATCTGCCGACGGTGACGACGCGCACGTTGTGGCGGCGGCGGGCGCCCGGGTTCAGGTCGCCGTACGGCATTATGTACTGCGAGTACGACTGCTTCGGCGTGTACGCGGCTATCTGGCATATCTGTAACAATTCGCAAACTAAATATTGCAACACTTAGCGCCATAGCATGTGGCAATCAAGTCGCTGCCTACCCCCGTGGGACACAGGCGTGAGTATATGTATGTATGTACCATTACTAAGGGGACTGGCCCTAAGCAACTCGGCCGAGTGGTCGGCCTAGTACTAACATCGACATAAAACGAAGCGATTAGGTCAACAATTTACCGGCAGATAGAACAATGAAAATGAAAAAACAATGACCACGTTTTTTTCATACATATATCTAATAAGGGCACCTCTTTCTTTAGTCTTTACTCTGTGGTATGTACTTAGCCCCTGAACATCAGCATGAAGTGCGATTCGTACGATTAGGGAGAGAGCCGGAAGCCCACCTCCCCCCTTTCCCCTCTCCCTGTGCCATTCGTAAGCACCAGTAAACACCCTCCAACACACGAAACAGGCGAAAGTCATCGATTTTTGGACACCGCCTGTAGAAGACGAATACAGTTTATTCTATTACGTATTATCTTGTATCCTGTCATGACGTCATTTATTTTATTTATTTACGTAGGCCGAACAGGCCAATTACACGGACTACTAATAATTATAACATTACCCCTCCTTGCGGGGCAGTTGGGCAAAAATAATAATCATAATAATAACCAGTCATGCATCTTTCTCGCAAAACTTCAAACACACTATCAAAATTCTCGCCCGTTCATCCGCCAAAAAATATATCCTTGCGTCCGAATCCAGGAGCCCGTAAAGCGCTATGAGGGTGCGCAGTATGTTGTTTTTTAAAACTCTATGGAACCTGTCAATGATCTTCACTTTGTTTTTTCACTACATGAACGATGTCTCGTTTTCTATTAAAATATATTATTATAATAGAAAACGAGACATCGTTCATGTAGTGAAAAAACAAAGTGAAGATTATTGACAGGTTCCATAGAGTTTTAAAAAAATAAAAACCGACTTCAAAAAAACCTGGAGCACTAAAAAGCCTGAAATAATATTTCTATTACCACCACTGCCTACCCCTTCGGGAAAATCAGGCGTGATGATGTGTTATCAAGTATTTGGGGTCGGTGCCAATCTATCTTCTTACTTTTATAGTAGGTAGACTCGGCATACCAAGATTGGCACCGACTCCAAATACTTGATAACACATCATCACGCCTGATTTTCCCGAAGGGGTAGGCAGTGGTGGTAATAGAAATATTATTTCAGGCTTTTTAGTGCTCCAGGTTTTTTTGAAGTCGGTTTTTATTTTTTTATAAAAATAATTTTATTTCATTATTTTTAGTGGCGCCATGCAAACTTTATCACCCCAAATGACCCCTTTGGGGGGTGACTTTTCCAAGATTCCAAAACAAAAGTTTCTTAATTCATTATATGGAGTATACATACTAAGTTTCAAGTCAATCGGACACAAATATATTTTTCTACCGTACTTCTACCCCTAGTTTCCCCCTTTGGGGGTGGATTTCCGAAATGATTTTTTTACGGGACCAAAACGACTTAGTCACCTACCAAATAACACTTTAAAAAGAAAAATTGGTTCATGAACGTTAGAGATAAACGGTAACTTTCCATACAAACTTCAACACCTCGTTTTACCCCTTTGGGGGGTGATTTTTCCAAAATCCAGAAACATGAGTTTCATTATTTGTTATGCAAAATATACATATTAAGTTACAAGTCGATCGGACCAAAATTTTTTTTTCAGACGACCTTCACCCCCCAAAATTACCCCTTTAGGGGTTGATTCTAGGAATTATTTTATTATGGGACCAACTTGGAGCTACGATCTACCGAACTGCAAAAGAATTTTTCAAATCGGTTCCTTTTTTGAAGTCGGTTAAAAACAACACAGTACAGGGGAGGTAGCTCGAGCTACAGTATGGCAAGAGGGGACTGCGAACAACTCATGCTTCCTGACGCGACAGTAGTTGTCATGTGTTACCTCGTCGATGAGCCGCCTGCCGGTGGTGTCCATGTCCCAGCCGACGAGCGCGTACTTGCCGGGCGGCAGGCCCGCGGGCTTCTCGGCCAGCGCGGGCGGAAGCTCGCCCGGCGCCTCCAGCTCGCCGCCGTTCACCTTCGCTTCGGAGACCATTGCCATTGGTTTGTGTCACGCTGCAACCAATCATTATTGCTATGTAATTACATTCAACTCCTAAGGGCCGTAGACGGCCATAGACGGACTGCTTGGAGCAGGCACTGACTGCTTCATGCGGTCGCTGTTGGACTATCTGCAGTTTCAATACAGAATTGACATTCGCAATACACGGACCGCTCAAGGTAAGAATTGCACCTTCAAGCAGTTTGCAGTCGCAGCTAAAAATGCAATCCGCGTGCGGTCGAGTTTTGCCGTGCTGTCGTTCAACAAAAAGCTGCTCGACACGTTATACATACAAGTACACACACAACTGCACAAGGACTGCTTAGAGTAGTCGGGTTGAAGTCGACGTCCGCGCCGACCGCAACACGACTGCTCTCGTGCAGTTGGTCTCGACTGCTCTAAGCAGTCCGTCTATGGTTGGACGTATACAAAGATTTTTAGCTACACATTCCTTTAGTGTTTAATGTATCATGGACAAATCCCTATATTGAAGAAAAAATATATAGCACAAAATACTAAGGTAATTGGTGCAGCCACCATGGGGCAGAGCAATCATTTGCCCAATCATGTGTGGTCTAACCACCTTTATAGAAAATTATGATGGGTTTACACTGACATTACAAATCAATTTAGTTCCTAGAAAATGTATTTTGTAAAACCATTGTAAACCGACTAAATATCTCTATACATTTGGCGATAAGTATTTTTATTGCTACTTAGGGCTACCACAGACATGCTACTTTTAGCATCGGCGATTTTGCGACTGTATCGATTCTGCGTCGCGTTTCTTCGAACGAGAACGCGCTAGACGCAGCATGAAAATCGCCGATCGCCGACGCTAAAAGTAGCATGTCTGCAGAGGCCCTTATACATTAATTTCATTGCACAACCTATGAAATATATTGTATTTATCTTGTAATTATATTTTATGGGAATTTATTATTCTATAAGGATATGCAATGGAATAAATGTAAAGGGATTTTTTTTAAATAACATCCTACATACATATAATCCTAATGCAACAATAATGATAAGGTTTGACGATAATGGCTTGCTTTAGATAGCAATACAAACTGGATACTGCTACCATAGCTATTCAGAATAAATAAAATACACAGATTAGGTACTTAACATAACAAAACGTCATATTGAGGCGGAAAGTGCATACATTCCATACCTAAAACTGTTAAATATTCAGTGATAATGTAGACGTTGAATCATTATTATTATATAGTTGACATTTTAAGACTGGACAGGCACCTAACGAGGCATGTTTGGAGGCTATCTCCTCTTAGACGGACGGAGTAAAAATTTTTGAAAAAAATATCACAGTATTTATTGAACCCTCATCTTTAAAAAATAAGAATGAAAAAAGTGCTACATGCTCTTTTACTATGTAAAAAAATATATATCAAAAGTGAAGCTGTTTTCGTCTTAAAATTTCTATCTCCTTCTAAACAGCTTGGAATTTTTAACTATTTTTTTCACCAAAAGATGGAGAAAGATAATACCTAAAAAAATAAATTTGATTTTGGTGATGCAATAGTTTTTCACGTCACAATTAATGATTTTCGATATTTTCGCAACAAAAGTGGGCGGGGTTTGTGCGCTCTCGACCAATCCAGAGAGCCAAAACGCGCGGCGGGAAGCTGGGCCTTAAGTGCTGAACGTAGTATAGTTTGGATAAGTTAGTACTGATAACAAAATTCTTGACAAACAAATTTTGGGATTATCATGCAATCAGTCAAACAGCCAGACTATGAGCAGTTGGATTGTCTGCTGTCTTGCAGTCAGAGTAGCATCCCCACTGGGGATGTCCATCTTTGTGTGACAAGGGGTTCCCACCCCTTGTGTCACACCGGGGTCCTAGTTATGTGACGTCACATTTAAAATCTAAGCCCCTTATTCATAGAAAGTTATGATCGACCTGCAGTGGAATTACAAATCACATTTGTTCCTAAAAGTGCTTTTCAAAACCATTGCAAACTGGCCAATATCTCTATGAATAAGGGGGTAATAGTATATCTAAGTATTACCACCGAAATTTGAATATTTTTAAAATTTCAGGAAATTGCAAAAAATATATCACGTCACATTAGCGAGGGGGGAGTCTCACAAATGTGACCTGCTGTGACAAGGGGGAGGGGAGGGGTCTAAAAATCATGAAATTCGTGTGACGTAATTTATGGATGGCCCCAACCCTCTGATTGGTCGGTCAAAATCAACCGACCAATCAGAGGGCCAATAGCAGCCCTAGATACTAAATGCAGCTATCTAGCTCAAGGAGACGCCGCCTTTTCAGTCTTTGTACTGTATCCGAAGTCGTCAGGTGTGCTGCTAGCTGGTTAGGATGTTTTCCAAGCCTTGTCTTATATTTAGAGCACCAGATCTGATCACATCCTTAAGGGACTATGCACACAGGCAACTTTTGCGGCAACTGGCAACTCGCAACCAGCTATATAAAACAATTGCGAAACAGTTGCGGCAATCGCGGCAACTGTTGCTGCAACTGGCAATTGCTTGCTGCAACTGCCAAAAAAAGATTAAAAAGTTGATAGTTTCGGCAACTAAGTTGCTAGTTGCGGCAACAAAAGTTGCCCCATGTGCATAGCCTCTAACTGTCCTGATGTTCGGGTTCTCATAGACTTCTGTGGTATTATAAACCAATGGTGAGTTGGATATTTGCTTGAGAATATAATTTTACACACTCTGTATAATTTTTAAGCTGGATTCACAAGCTGAGCCCCGTAGTGACAAACATAATATAATATTAGCTCAAACTTTCAATCTGCCAGTGACAAATAAAATGAAGTCCAACTGTGTTGAACATAGATGCTAACAATGTTACCATAAGTACAGTCAGCCATCCAATAAGATGAAGATACTGACTGATATATTCAAATAAGATTGTATGTAACATTTATAATATGCTAGCACAAATACCTATATTATGTAATACTTAAACAAGTTTGGGGGAAGTCCCTGTTCAATGATAAAATATAGAGTGCAGCTGTGACTATAAATAATTTATCATCAAAGGGGCTTATCTCGAATGACCTTTTCTATTATAGACACAATATACACGAACATATTTACTGCTCTACAAACAGACAATGAACTATACCTATCTATTAATTAATACAAGGCATATACACCAGAATTGTATATTGTAACTACATAATCTACGCATGCGTGCGTGCAACCGTGCAGCCGCGACGCTGGGTGGTGCATTACTAAGTGGATGTCAGGTAGTTACCTTGCATTCATATTGCCAAAATAAACGCGGTATGCTAAAGGTTCAATACATCGTTGCTTACAAACCCATTGGTTTGAATGTGATTTGAATCATTACAAAAATATCCCATCACATCTCTATTGCCTGCCATAGGCAGAGGTAGGCACTCATATTCAATCATTGTATTTTAGTCCCAATGTTATATGTAAATGCCATGGGGATTTTTAAATTGGTATTTTGGTTAATTTAATTTTGCACAGGACTGTACTGTAAGCAATAGCTAGGCAGTGTCAAATTATCTTATACTATTTGCAGTGTTGTGTAGGTGGACACCAATAGATATACAATTCAAAATTATGAATGGATTCAGGTAATATTTGGGCTAATAATAATCTGTGTAAATTTTAGTCAGCCAGTATGTCTGAAACATTAGCAGCGATAGGCTGTTTTTCCACTTGCTGGCGCGGCACCTGCACCAGCATGGCAGCAGCTTTTTCATTGGTCAGTGACCAATGACAACTCTGCAAATCGCTGTCACCATGCCGTTGCCATTGCCGTGCCGGCTGGTGGAAAAACAGCCATAGGGATTAATTCCTCTACTGGGTGAAATATAAATTGTGGGCAATATTTTAAACGGTGATTCTACACATGATTCCGAATAATTAGGGAATATTAATCAACAAATCAATTATTATGAATAAGGTAAGGTAAAGTAAGGTATAACAGTTAAATGGTTTGCTTATTTGCTTTCCCAAAATATTTTGAATCATGTGTTGAGTCATATTTTAAAATATTTCCCACGATTTCGATTTTACCCAGTATAATGGCCAATGTTACAAACATACTGGTGATGTCATAATGTCACCATGTAACAAAACTAAATCTACCCTCAATTTTTTTCATTAATAAAAAGTTTTTGTTAAATATACACTAATGTAATACTTAGACGAAATTGAGTATTAAGGTGAGACTCATGCCCAATAGTAGGACAAATTAAAGTTTTTAGTTGTAGTTTGTCAATTATTATTTTTTTGGGACTAACCCCGCCACACACTCCCACCACTGTTACTCCTGTAAGCCAGGATCGACAATGGTGACGCAAAGGTTGTCAATAATAAGTCATCAGTCTAAAAATAAAAAATTAAAGAATAGTTCTCTTACTACTATGAGATAAGAATTGACTATGATAACAAGTAGTCAGTTGACTATCTGCTTCAATAACAAACAGACAATAAATTCATTGTAACATTTTAGAACATTCTACATGACTTTGAATTTGTTGAAGATAACAATATAGGTACTATAATGATAAATATAATAGGTACCTATGTATTCATATTAACTAAAAAGTACTACTGTTGGACCAAACTTACATGACTCATAAATTCAAGGTCAAATCGAATGCAAAACATACACAAAATTGAGTGAAAAAATGTGTGAACAACTTTAGGTTATAGGTAAATCATATTCGAAATTATGAAGGTAGAAAAAATATAAAATGTGATACAAACACATACATTGTTATCAAGTGCTGGGGACTATAGTGAAGCGTAGCAACTACACGGAAACCTAATAAACTGGCGCCTAAAAATAAAATCGATGAAGTGAAAACAAAATAATTACCTACGCCGAACATTGACCGTCGCTACTCGCTACCGGCAAACAAGACGCAAAAATAAACTCCTACACCTTTACTAAAGTGATAAAACTGCTCGTGTCGCTTAGATTAACCTTAAAATAGACTTAAAATAAAGAAAAAATTAAAAATAGGACACGTGGCGGTCTTTTCCTAGAGACAGAAAGCCCCACCCCAGCATGTCAAAATAATTTATTTATGAATACTTACGATCCAAACGCGATGTTGATCGGATGTTTTAAAACAAATAATGACTTCAGCAGATCTTTTGCGACGTTCAGCTGACGCTGCAAATTAAAATAATTTAGTAAAAATATCACAAAATCTCAGCACGTGTGCGGCAAATGGCAAACCGCAATAGTGATGGGAACAAACACTGGCATTCGTATATTATCGATAATATAATATTAAAGTTTATCGTTTGCATTATGAAAAAGTTTGCGCCAAGAGTTGCCAAAGTACACAGAACAATAACTCTAGACTTTTTGCAGCGTGAGTTGATTATTATGTTGATTATATTATACTCTTGAAGATTATTACGCGTCTTTGCCCCTGCTGCAAATTTGAGGTTAAGAGCAAGCCCATTATTATTTTTTAAAATGTACTTTCAACAAAGCCAATCCACCGCAGAGTAATAATAATATAAAGTTGTACCCATAAAATAAAGTATAGGTCATAGGTCACCTTACATTAAATTTAGAACTACAGAGACCCAGGCACTAAGTATAGCCCAACATAATATTATGTATATACAATAATTACTTGCCTATAGTTAATTTTACCGATAGTTAATTAAATATTGGGCATCACTAGCTACTGTCTATGGTGGGTAAAAATAAATACGGACGCGTTCGATTGATAGCTCAAAAATACTTTAAAATTTCTAGTCCACAGGTTTTTAAACAAAACGATTTAAGTAAAACATAGGTATTAGAAAATATTGTGAATTTTATTATTTTATTACATTTTCCAGTACTTTTGATTTGCTTGGCCTTGTGTACCGTTCAGAAACATATATTTCCATAGATAGAAAAGATTAATTTCTAAACGCTCAAACGTTCCGAGTCGTCGTTTCGTGATTTCCGTGTATTTGTCGTGTACCGTGTACCTATGTATCCGTCTCTCTCAATCTTATCTAGATAACGAGATAAACTGTAAAACATGGTGCTAAAAATATAAAAGTGTCAAGTCCGTATTTCAAATTTTTTGACAGACAAAAATGAGAATGACATATGAAATTGTCATACTCAAAAACCAATCAATCAAAAAATGTGTCCGTCAGACGGAAATGGATGAAATAGTTTCCAAATTTCCGATTTATGTGCGTAAGTAAGGAAAAATAACCGTAAAAAATGACTGATAATATTGAAAATTACCGTAACCAAATTGAACTGGCAAGGACTGAAATAAAGAACTTACGGTAAGACATTCCTATCCGCATTTAAAATCTAATCTCAATAGGTTACCTACGGAGATTCTATTAATTTGAGTGTTATTTTTATCGTAGACAGCAGCTGTGTGCCCTAAAACATGAACACTGGAAGGAAATAAAGTTGATAAAGAGCGCATTGAACGATCTGCGGTGCGCAAATTGTAGTGATCCTGGTATGTAACCTAATTACGTGTTCTCACGTATCACTGTCACAAAGTGGAGTATTTTACGCTTCCATGCACATAAAAAACGGATTCAATACCTACTGCTCAGACAAAAAATAATAAGATAGACGTAGCGTGTAGAACTCGGGAGTCAAACCAAAAAAGTAGTAGTAGTATTTTTAGAGATCCGTACCCAAAGGGTGCCAACGGGACCCTATTACTAAGCCTACGCTGTCCGTCTGTCTGTCTGTCTGTCAGCGGGCTGTATCTTACGAACCGTAAGGCCGTGCTCACGTTGGATGCGTTTTCATCCGAATTTTAACTTGTGCATATATGTGCGAACACGCACGAATGATCCCGACCTACCGAGTACTACGGGAGTGCGCACACTGGGTGCGAATTGGTCGTATGTGTACGTACGTATAGTTCCGACGTCCAAAATCAATCCGAACCTGCTGGGATTTGAAACGCATTTGTGCGTTACCGCTCATCTCGGGTTGAGACCGTACGGTTCTACAACCTATTTGACAGAAGAAAACGTATCCAATGTGAGCACTTAATTCGTACTTATTCGTAATTGGAACCCTCATGTGCGAGTCCGACACACACTTGGCCAGTTTTTTTTAGATTTTCCCTTTCCTGTTCACAAACCATAATTGTACAGCATTACTAGGCATTACGTGTCCTGGGCAGGGCTCGGAAACCGGTTAATTTTTCAAACCGGTTTCGGCCATTGACCCCAGACCGGAATGGATTGCGGTTAAGGTTTCGGTTCCGGTTTCGGTATGATGAAACCGGTTTTACACAAATTTCGGTTCTATTAAGCAAAATTAACCGGTTAAATTGAGATCTGGCGGTTTTAGCGAGCAATCGAGTTATGACGTATTTATGCGTCATCTCTTTCCAATAAAAAACTCTCGCGCGCTGCAAACGAATATTATTATTATGCGTTCCGGCAGTAGTGATGCCATAATATCGATAGTACACTATCGATAGTTGACCATGAAAATCACTTAGGATATCGACAGGGCTATCAATAGCATAATAATTATGTTTATAGCAGTTTTTATGAGACTGAGGTAGCAAACGAGCGTACGGCCCGCCTGATGTTAAGTACTTTTTTATGGGACTGAGGTGACTAATAAGCGTACGGCCCGCCTGAAGTTAAGCGCTTTGTTATGGGACTGAGGTGACAAACAAGCGTACGGCCCGCGTGATGATAAGAACTTTTTTATGGGACTGAGGTGACAAACAAGCGTACGTCCCGCCTGATTTTAAGAACTTTTTTATGGGTCTGAGGTGACAAACAAGCGTACGGCCCGCCTGATGTTAAGAACTTTTTTATGGGACTGAGGTGGCAAACATGCGTACGGCCCGCCTGATGCTAAGTACTTTTTATGGGATTGTGGCAAACAAGCGTACGGCCTGCCTGATGCTAAGACCTTTTTTATGGGACTGAAGTGGCCAATAAGCGAACGGCCCGCCTGATGTTAAGCACTTTTTATGGGATTGCGGCAAACAAGCGTACGACCCGTCTGATGTTAAGCAGTTTTTTTATGGGGCTGTGGTCGCAAACAAGCGTACGGCCCGCCTGATGTTAAGCAGGTTTTTATGGGACTGTGGTCGCAACCAAGCGTACGGCCCGCCTGATGTTAAGCAGGTTTTTATGGGACTGAGGTGGCAAACCAGCGTACGGCCCGCCTGATGTTAAGCACAATACCAAAGGCATTGCAAGCATGTATAGGCTACGCTATGGTAACTGCTTAACATCAGGCCAGCCGTACGCTTGTTTGCCACCTCAGATCCATTAAAAACTGCTTAACAACAGGCGGGCCGCACGCTTGCTTGCCACCTCAGTTCCATAAAAACTGCTTAAAATCAGGCGGTCCGTATGCTTGTTTGCCACCTCAGTTCTATAAAAACTGCTTAACATCAGGAGGGCCGCACGTTTGTTTGCCACCTCAGTTCCATTAAAACTGCTTAATATCAGGCGGGCCGTACGCTCGTTTGCCACCTCAGTCACATAAAAAGTGCTTAACATCAGGCGGGCCGTACACTTGTTTGCCATCTCAGTCCCATAAAAAAGTGCTTAACATCAGGCGGGCCATACGCTTGTTTGCCACCTCAGTCCCATTAAAAAGTGGTTAGCATCAAGCGGGCCGTTCGCTTGTTTGCCACCTCAGTTCAATAAAAACTGCTTAACATCAGGCGGGCCGTACGCTTGTTTGCCACCTCAGTCCCATAAAAAGTGCTTAACTTTAGGTGGGCCGTACGTTTGCTTGACACCTCAGTCCCATAACAAAGCGCTTAACATCAGGCGGGCCGTACACTTGTTTGCCACCTCAGTCCCATGAAATAGTGCTTAACTTTAGGCGGCCCATACGCTTGTTTGCCACCACAGTCCCATAAAAATAACTGCTTAACATCAGGCAGGCCGTACGCTTATTTGCCACCTCAGTCCCATAAAAATATAACTGCTTAACATCAGGCGGGCCGTACGCTTGTTTGCCACCTCAGTCCCATAAAAATATAACTGCCTAACATCAGGCGGTAGTATAGATCACACTGTGTTAATGCATGCCTGCTCACATAGCGTTACTGTTTGAAAATGTATACAATTATTCTTTTGAAAAGAGTAACCATTGAGTTTCTTGCCGGCTCTTCTCAATGGAAGCAACATTTCGAACCGGTGGTAACGCTAAAATATTGTTTATATTGACTATTTATAAATGCTCTAATGAGCTTACATGAATAAAAACCTTTTGACTTTGACTTTGACACTCGGCCGCCAGCCGCCACAGCAAGAATAATGAATAGGATGCAATGCAAGATGCTAACTCGGTTCACTTTGCGGCGAAAATGAAAGAAAACACCAGAAAGCGTGTGAATGAGACAAACGAACCAAGCCAGCGCGTGCTAGAAAAGGATAGTGCGCATCTTTTGCGCGGAACTTGACCTTGATCGCAAGTCGGCGGTAGCATGCGTCTGAGTTTAACCGGTTAATTGAGGTCTTAATATCGGTAAGCGTTCCGTTCTCTGCCATAACCGGTAACCAAAATTATTTCGGTTTAGTTAAAACCGGTTTCGTATTTAACCGGTTAATCAACGAACGGAATTAAACCGGTTTCATGAACGATATTAACCGGTATTTCAAAACCGGTTTCAAGCCCTGGTCCTGGGAGGCAGCTTCCACTAATTATCAGGTGGACTGCCTCTGTGGCTATAAAAAATAAAGGGTTCTGTACCACCGTAGAATAAAAACATCAAAATATCAAGTTCCTTGAATGAGGGGTCCCCAGTCCCCTTTATTTTTAAATTTTATTCTATTTTTAGTATACGTTGTAGCAGCAACAGAAATACACATTCTGTGAAAATATCAACTCTACCTATTAGGGTTCGAGAGATACAGCCCGCTGACAGACAGCTGGAGATGGACACTCAGCAGAGGCTTAGTAATAGGATTCCGTTGGCACCCTTTGGGTACAGATCCCAAAAACACTAGTCCCAAAGTATATCTGTATAGACTGCATCTTAAGCTTTGAATGGGCCAATCAAAATTCACCGTCTTCCCTTATATCCCACTATCCTTTCATGATTTCAATCTTATACAATAGCGTACAGATGTTGTGTCTTGTCTCATTGGTCTATGACCGGTAGTTAAACATAATGCAATTATGGCAGCAATGTATTTACCTAAACTTTCAGCCACAACAGTCACAAACAACCACAATGAGCCATCTACATCAGTGGACAATGACCACATCCCATTCCGCCCCATCGGGCTGATTGAGACAAGCTTCCAGAACAAGAGGGGGGTGCCTCGGCAGCCTACTGTGATGGCCAAGGCCCGGGGGGCTGTGGTTATTGACCCCGGCGTGTTCAGCAACCCGGAACACGCATTGAGTGGGTTGGAGGAATTTTCTCATATATGGTAAGATAAGCCTCATTTTACACTAATAGACTCTCTGACTCGAAACTCCACTATTGAGCAACTACCATTGATCTCATGGTCCTAACTACAGAGTAAAGACTAAAGAAAGAGGTGCCCTTATTAGATATAAGTATGAAAAAAACGTGGTCATTGTTTTTTCATTTTCATTGTTCTATCTACCGGTAAAAAATAGTTGAACTACTCGCTTCGTTTTTTGTCAATGTTAGTACTAAGCCGACCACTCGGCCGAGTTGCTTAGGGCCACTCCCCTTAGTAATTGGTCCATGGTCCTAACCATCTTTAAATATAACTGAGACAATGCATTCATGGATTGATAATCCCTAGAGGTCTTGTTGAGGGTCAAACCTTGGCATCCTGTCTTACTGGACTAACAGTGCTGCGAGAGTGTGGCCTAGTCCCAAAAAAAATCCCTAGAAGTCTATGGAACCTAGTTAGAAAAAGCTATTCCAATGTTTCAAAATGTGGACTTATGAACTAATCTTTATGGTTTACTTTCCAGGATACTATTCCATTTTCATATGACAGAAAGCACAAGCGTGCCGGCGAAGGTGGCGCCCCCTAGGCTCAGGGGGGAGAGGCGGGGAGTGTTATCAACCCGGTCACCACACAGGCCGTGCCCTATTGGCCTGTCTCTAGTCAAAATACAGAGTATTGAAGGTAGGACACAATTCATTGTAGCAGTATTTTCTTTTATCTTGTTTACTCACGTGTTGCACATGCGGATCGTCACTTGCTCATCTGGCGTCCTGATTTATGATTGGTTAGGCTGTGGTCTCCTGTGGATTGGTACGCCGCGTCACAATGTTACTATAGTGACGTCGGCGTGTGAAGGAGACCACAACAGTACATTTCTATAGTAAGCATTGTGTCGCGGCGTACGCGTGACGCTGTAAGCGGCCGATGGCATTTAATAGGAGACCACGGCCTTAATCTTTTTTATTTAGACTGGATTTTGGTTTGATCAGTAATGTAGGGTAACGGCACCCAATATTGGCAACCCCCCCCCCCCATTATTGGCACGTTTGAAGTTATCTTTAAAAAATAAGAAAAGTAAACATGGAAATAGTGTTTTTTTGTTAAAAGTCATAAATTTCACAGTTTTTCACACCTACCTATTTTTCTATCCGCTGAACTAAGAAATCCCATAGAAATATGTATGGACAATAATTGGGTCCACCGGTGCCAATAATTGGGGGTTTTACCCTACAATGATTTTTCTATCAATATTTTAGTCGAGTTATTGAATCGACTAATCCGCATTACTAATGGTTTCTTCCCACGATCCGTGGTTTTGATAACCGGACCGCGCCAGCGGACGGTCGAATTGGTTTTGCTGACTCGATTTTTATGTGCTTGGACATTCGGCCCGAGCTCGCCCATAGTCATCCGCGGCTGCCTGCGAATTCGTAGATAATACAATATGTTAAAAAAACCCTGTCTAAGCCGAAACCGGTATTTAGGTTTCCCAATCACATGACCAAATAAAATTAAAAAAAATATATATTCATGATAGTAAACATAGTAATGACAATTTAAAAAGCCATTTTTTTTTGCCTTTTTCCCTCAAAATGTAGCAAATTTTAAAAATATGACAACACCGTTACCGGAAGTAATTATGTTAGATCGTGTGGCGGCACCTCTGACCACAAAGTATGGGATGACGTCATTTTATGATTTTTTTTAAATGTAAACGGGGTATTTGTTTTCCAAAAAGTATGGGAGACCTTTGCCCAGCAGTGGGACACTTACTATGCTAAAAAATATAACAAAATTTTTTTTCGAAAAAAAAAAATACCCTCGATACCCAACAATACGTTTTCGGGTCGGACAGGGTTTTCTTAACATGTTGTATGTAACAAATTCGCCGTGATATTACTATTGCAGGCAACAAAATCCATTTCCAAGGCGTGGATATGGTGACTGGAACTCCAGTTCTGGATATAAAGCCGTACATACCTCAGTACGACTACCCATCTCCGGATTTCGCAGAGGCCACCATGTCGTCACTAGAGAGGCCTCCGACAGAGGGCATCAGTGATGCCGTCGAGACAATGGCTAATTTACAAGTTGATGATGAATCATTTGATGCTAGAAGGTTAGTTAATACACATTTATAAGATAGTAGTTAAAATGTGCCAAGTTTCATTCAAATCAATTCAGTAGTTTATACTTGTTTCTCACTCAAACTTAAAAAACAAACTAGAAAGTTACTACTCGAGTCTGAATGGTGTTCAACCAGTATTGAAGATGTCAATATAAAATAGATTAAGGAAAAAGGTTGCTAAAGTCTGATTAATAATTCAGAGGAGTATAAAATGTGAATTTATATTTTAATTGAATCTATTTTTTATGAGTAATCATGTTTCTTATACTTTATTCAATAAAATTGAATTAATTTGAACCAGAATCATAAAAAAAACATTATTCATGATGAACGGATCAAATTAATTTTACGTTTGACAAAAAAAGCTGTCATTTTACTCCACTGAATTATTAGACTTTAGGTAATTGTTTAATAACCGTGTATTATTTTTTCTAGCCTCAGCCCGAGAATAACAAACCAGATTGGCATAGACACCAGTCCACTATCTCGGTCTCCCTTCGAAGACGATCCCTCCCCGGACCAGCCAAGCAATCTCACGACCCCCGTAACCCCATCACCGGAATCACCTTCCAGCAACGACCTCCTCGATGGCGCTTACCGGACTCCACCAGTACGGAGACCGGACACAGAAAGGGGAGCTCCGGACGGCCAAGAAAGATACACCCCCCCTCAATCCGCTCACTTGACAAGTATAACCCATGACGGCGTGAGGGTAGCCCCATGGATATCAAATCCACCATCTCGACCGTATGAAGTTAGATTCACGGATGACGCGTTGCAGAGACTCAATGATTTGATCGGGGAAAGAGCTCAAAGTTTTAAGACTAATATTGAGTGTCTACTGTCCGAAGATCCGAGGTCGCATTATGTGAGGAACAGGTATCCAGATCATGAATACAGTTGCGTGCTGGAAGATTTGTCTATAAGTTGTGTGTTTGATATTAATACGTATGTATGTACGATAGTAGCTGTAAGGAACGCTGAAGATTTGCAGTCATAAACGCTTGCTTAATTTTTCCGTAATAAGATAATGCACTTCGATATTTATTGTTATATTTAAATAAATGAATTTAATTTGGATTGAGCTAGTTTATTCTTGGGTTTGTTGACATCTTGCCATAGTAAGTTCCTAAGCAAGTAGCACCTCGGTTATTCTATTAACTATAAGGCCGTAACCGCACCGGTAAAACGATTGCGATTAAAATTTATAACTGTTCAGGGTTTATTTTAACGAAATCACTTGAATCGCAGTGTGGTCGCGTTGTTGATGGGCGAAAACGCGGCGCAGCGCAGCTCCGGGCCTCCACAGCGCGGTCAGCATTGCGACCCTTGATGGACAAGCTAAAAAAAAGGCCGAGACCAAAGGTCGAGGCCTTTATAGCGCGGCCAGCAAGGGTAGCTATGATGACCAAGCTTGGAGGCTGTGAGCGTAGCGAAGCTTAGCTTGAGGCCAGTATAGCGTAGTCAGCAATACACTCATTAGAGACCAAGGCTTGCATAGTGCTTTACTCAAAAATGCGACTATTAGTTTAAACAAAACTAGCTAAGTGGGTATAATAATGGCATGTAATTAACCCGACTTCTTTATAATAGCATTTTTGGTCTCTAAAAAATACATTGCCTTCTAATTTACTAACTCAGCCACTATTAATATGCGATTGTGCACCAAAATAATACTATTGTCTATTTTAGCCACACCACAACTCGGACACATAGTTATTTTTTAGCATCTATATTTGTAACTTAGATTCAAGAAGTAAACCTCTAATTATTACACGACTGCCCAAAAAAAGGAGTGTATATATGTTTAGGGTTCATGTATGTATGTATGTATGTGAGATTATTTATTCCACCATAACTTATAAATGCCTGAACGGATTTGGATGTATCGGGTATCGTTAGAATCCTTACATCATTCCGGGTAACACTGAGTACCTATATTATTTTTGAAAAAAAAACAATATGGCGGCATTATGGCTCAATTTTCAAATGTGAAAAAAAAATTTTTCACCATGAGAATCAGTGACGTGCCTTTAGGAAGACACCGCACGTCATATGAAATAAAGCTCCTTGAATGCGGCAATCTCAATATTGTAATGTGTGTAACTAATTGCGTCAACGCACACAAGCATGAGTAAATAGTGTGGTCAACTTCTAAACTTTTACCCCATGAATCAAAGACTACCAAACTTAAGTGGAGATGGGCAGGCCATAGAATAGAATGGATCCTGACAAGTGGGCTAAAATTTCAAGCGAGTGGGTTCCGGAAGATGGAAGACGGCGTTGCGGCAGGCCTAGAAAGAGATGGTGCGATGATCTTGACGCCTTAGAGAAGGACTGACAAAGAGTCGTTGAGGACAGAGATAGGTGGAGGAGGATGGGAGAGACCTATGCCCAGCAGTGGGACGAAATAGGTAAATAAAAAATGGGAAACGTTTTTTTATACAGTCTACAAGTAAGTAGATACTTAGTTGCTGTTTTGATGTAAGTAGCTTATAAAATACATAATGTAAGTGAACAGTCAAATAAATGTCAAATGGTGAATGAATGTATATGAAGTTAGAGATAAAAATGTACGCCCCTCCACTAAACCTGATTATTTAAATGTGGGAAAATAAATATTTTCATATACATTCATTCACCATTTGACATTTATTTGACTGTTCACTTATGTATTTTATAAGCTACTTACTAGTAGACTGTATAAAAAAAAGTTTCCCATTTTTTATTTACCTATTTCGTCCCACTGCTGGGCATAGGTCTCCCCCATCCTCCTCCACCTATCTCTGTCCTCAACGACCCCTTCACCCG
Organism: Drymonia ruficornis; assembly: GCA_947859195.1. Lineage (NCBI taxonomy): Eukaryota > Metazoa > Arthropoda > Insecta > Lepidoptera > Notodontidae > Drymonia > Drymonia ruficornis. The sequence goes on from OX401927.1 coordinate 4,976,773, forward strand.
CGCAAATTGTCACACGTTATAAGACGTTGACATTGGCAGAATCACATTGGGTCCGAATGGAACGAGGCCATTAATTAAAAAATAAAAGTTTTAAAAAAAGAACAACTCTTCCCTCTATGTTCTCTGTGATACTTACCACAAAAAGAAATATGTTGGGTTCCTTTGACTGAATCACTCGTTACCAAGGAATTTTTAATGCTCGTTACTAACCAGCTGAACCAAGCGACCGAAAATATTTATACCAAGCGATTATTTTTTTATGGTAGGGTGGATACATCATCTTCAGCATTTAGTAAGGTGCCTTGCAAAATATCTATTTATAACTTACGACCTTATATAAAAATAATTATTTATTTGCAGAACAATAAAAATCGCAACCTTGGGGAAATTAAGTTTTATTACGCGGTATCACTGAACGGTGTAATTTATATTCTTTGACATTTTAATGATTGGTGTTGTTTTTCGTTGAAATTAGGATATTATGCAATACTTACTGATGGTATGTGATCCCAGTGTCTTTCTTATTGTTTGATTGATTGTTTCTGCATAATTTTACCGCGCAGGCCGGCATTTTACTATGTAAATATAATTAAAGAAAAATGTCAACACGGCAGATCAGTGTGACAGAGTGGTTGCTACGAGATTACGTCAAGTTGGACTCGTATGCTCATTTATATGAGCATTATTCGTTGCCGCATTTTACAACTATACCGAAGCCATCTAGTCGAGCGGCGCTCGACTAATATATAATCTAAGATGAGAATGCTACATTATCCATGAGTCACATCAAAGAGAATGTAAGAAGTCACATAGGCTATAATTATTACTAGAAAAAAATAGGGATCCCTACTAAAACTTAAATAATGTAACCCAAGGTGTAAAAAAAATTGCCATAAAATGTCTTTCATCGCATGCGCTACGGAAACTATTGATGATAGGACAAAAAAATGTTTTACAATATCAAAGAACATACCAATATCTACAAAAAACTCCGCGATACCATATGTCCAACTATTGTAGTTACGTTACTATAACTACTTTTTTACATTTTAAAAGTTGATGGAAATGCCGACCAAAATCAGACCATGTCATCCATACCTTAGTATTAATCCTTATCCAAATAAATCATTTCATATCTGAGACTATTTTAATAGCTGTAGATTACTTTTAGAATTATTTTAATCGGACATTCCATTCAGAAAATATTACGAATTTAAAAAATAGGGGGTAAAACTTTGTATCCGGAATCGGTACCGCCCGATTCCGGCTAATCTCCGAAACGGCTGGACCGATTTTGAAGGGACTTTTACTGGCAAATACGATACGGGATCGGGGATCCGGACTGCGGGATCCGGGATCTGCGATCCGGGATCTGGGATACGGGATCCGGGATACGAGATTCGGGATATCCGGGATACGGGGTCCGGCAAACGAGATCCAGGATCCGGTAAAAACGTGGATCGGGATCCGAGATACGGGGTCCGGGATCCGATTTTTTAAAATTTAAATTCTACGCGGACGAAGTCGCGGGGAAAAGCTAGTTATTCATATTTTTATTTATGACACCAAAAAAGTAGAATAACACTATGACAAAGTCGACGGAGCGGGGACTTTGCGGGGCTCCTATTTCTGCGGTAAGGGACACCAGTAACCTAACACGTAGGGAAGACGGGGTTTAGCTCGCTCGCTAATCCCCGTCGTTCCCTTCGAACCTAACCCATCCAAGTCGGTACCTACCATATCTTTCTTATGGTCAATGGTACCTACCATAGATCTACTACCTACCTACCTCGCGCCTCGTAGCTAGCACCCGCTCTTTGCCAACTTAAGAAAAAAGTAGCCAATGAAGACGGTCGGTATTTATGCTGCGTTCTATTTATATCACCGTAATTTTTGTTATTTTCGTTCACAAAAACTGTTAAAAATATAGGTTAAAAACGATAATAATTATCACTTTCAATCTCGAAAACAAATATGCATTCAGTACAAGTTGGTTCGAGTGGAACGACAATAATAAAACCGGCCAAGTGCGTGTCGGACTCGCACATAGAGGGTTCCGTACCAACCACCGTATAAATTTAATTTAATTTTAGGAATTGAAATTCATTACACATATGCGACTAGATGGCGCTACTGTCGCTTAAAAGTTAATTATTTGGTAAAAAATGTAGTTTTACAAAATTTTGTTTCAACAATTAATGTAAAAGCTATTATAATGATCACTAATGATTAAAATATTAGTTTTCCCTTTAATATAGTTTAATTTATGAGTTATAAATAAAAACGTCAAAAATATCGAGTTCATTGTATGGGGACCCCCTTTATTTTTAAACTTTTTTTTAGTTTTAGTATTTGTTGTTGTAGCGGCAACAGAAATACACATTCTGTGAAAATTTCAAGTCTCTAGCTATTACGGTTCGTGAGATAGAGCCCGCTGACAGACAGACGGACGGACAGACAGACAGACAGACGGACAGCGTAGGCTTAGTAATAGGGTCCCGTTGGTACCTTTTGGGTACGGAACCCTAAAAATTACGTCGTCTGGAACGCAGCATAATGATAATTCCACGGATTTATCATAGATCAGCACATCTATTACCTACATTCTCTTTGGTCCGCACAGGGTTGCGAAAGTTCTCGATTTATCGGGAGTTCTACTGATTTTGATCATTGTCTCCCGATATCCTGATTTAGCAATCTCCTGACTTTTTGCCTTTTCAACGATTGTAAAATAATATTAAAATACCACCACATCGATCCATTCAAAACACACCACGTCCAATACGGCCATTCAATTTCGCGGTACCTATGCTAAAGCAAATTGCACTGAAACACCTACCTACACGTTAGGCCGCGTGGTCATCCCGGGGTGACGACAAAGCAAAAAAAAAATATAATCACTACCCAAGAACTCAGAGGACTAAAAGAAATATTTTTGGTAGTGACATTGTGATTTTTTTTTTTTTTTTAGGTAATAGTCAGTTCCTGTATACACGGCGACAAGGTTCACCACCTGTCACGTTGGGTTCTGACTATCAGGTGAAACGTGGGCTTTGAGTTAGTTAATACCTCCACAATGTGGTGGTGTATGGCCACTCAAGCCTCTGACTACCCCCGAATGGGGATAAAAGTCGTGACGTTACATTTCATTTACATTTTACATTTTGAAAATGACATTAAAGCGTGCCAATAATTTGTAAGGTGAAAGGGCAATATATTGCGCGAAAGAGAAAACAAGTTGATTTATGGAAAGTAAAAATTTTATCGTGGGTTTTTTGTACTGAGCTGGCTTAAACTGTTAAAATAAGGTTTATTTAAAATCTCCCGATTTCTCCCGATTTTTAGCTGGCAAATCTACCGACAAAGCTTTCGGCCCTTTTTTTAATTATGTGCTGGCAACACTGATTACCGGCGGGCGAGCCGTTTTTGGCGGGGAGTGGAAAAGTCATGTTGTCATTTTCGTTTTAATTTCCAAAACTTGTGTTTTCGTGTATTATAGTGTGTAATATTGGTGGAATATTAACCGTTATATGGTCATAAATATGCGTGAGTGTGGGCAATTGGAACAAAAGTGATGAAACATGATTTTCGGCTTCTCCCAAGAAGTCTAGTAATTTGTCAGTAAAGTATCCACCACTTTACTGATAGGTTTTGGGGGGGGTAGAAATAAGGTAGTTATAAGGTAGATTTAAGGTAGTTATAAGGTAGAATTAAGAAAAAAAATGTAATAAAAGTATACTGATGTTAGGCTCCAAAGGGCTAGTTCCCAGGGGCCGTAAAACTAATCTTATAAAAAAATAAATAAAAACTAAAACCCGACTACTGAAAAATCGCGCTCTAAAAAGTATGAAACAAGAAAATATTCTCATCTAGAGGATAGCCGTGGTCCGTGTAGGTCCTTTAGGGCCAAATGGCATAAACACGGACCACGGCTATCCTCTAGATGAGAATATTTTCTTGTTTCATACTTTTTAGAGCGCGATTTTTCAGTAGTCGGGTTTTAGTTTTTAAACTTACTTTTTATTTAATTATTTTGGAGTTATAGGTAACAATATATATATTTTTGAAATGTGCTCATCAAGCTCTTTCATTTGATACCCCACACGGTTTTATTAAAAAATGTTTTTTTTTTTAGTTCATGACATTATGTCCTCTAGAGGGCGCCATATGCAATTTCATGTGACGTCACATAGCCTATAACCAGCGCGCCATGAAGCCGCTTCTAACGATACCTCATTTGTCAAATTACGACAAGTAGTTTGGAAGTTAGGTGGGAACAGATGCACATACATACATACATACATACATACATACATACATACATACATACTTACATACATACATACATACATACATACATACATACCGGTCAAATTCATAACCCTCCGCCGTAGTCGGGTAAAAAAAGCGGGCGAGCCGGGCTTTTTGACGGGAAGTGGAAAAGTCATGTTGTCATTTTTGTTTTAATTTCCAAAACTTGTGTTTTCGTGTATTATAGTGTGTAATATTGGTGGAATATTAACCATTATATGGTCATAAATGTGCGTGAGTGTGGGCAATTGGAACAAAAGTGATGAAACATGATTTTCGGCTTCTCACAAGAAGTCTAGTAATTTGTCAGTAAAGTATCCGCCACTTTACTGATAGGGTTTGGGGGGGGTAGAAATAAGGTAGTTATAAGGTAGAATTAAGAAAAAATGTAATAAAAGTATACTGATGTTAGGCTCCAAAGGGCTAGTTCCCAGGGGCCGTAAAACCAATCTTATAAAAAAAAATAAAAAAAAGCGGGCGAGCCGGGCTTTTTGGCGGGAAGTGGAAAAGTCATGTTGTCATTTTTGTTTTAATTTCCAAAACTTGTGTTTTCGTGTATTATAGTGTGTAATATTGGTGGAATATTAACCATTATATGGTCATAAATGTGCGTGAGTGTGGGCAATTGGAACAAAAGTGATGAAACATGATTTTCGGCTTCTCCCAAGAAGTCTAGTAATTTGTCAGTAAAGTATCCGCCACTTTACTGATAGGGTTTGGGGGGGTAGAAATAAGGTAGTTATAAGGTAGATTTAAGGTAGTTATAAGGTAGAATTAAGAAAAAAATGTAATAAAAGTATACTGATGTTAGGCTCCAAAGGGCTAGTTCCCAGGGGCCGTAAAACTAATCTTATAAAAAAAAAAAAAAAAAAAACCGGCGAGCCGGCGAGCGAGCGAACTGCGAACAGCTGATTCATTTGCATTTTTGCAAAAATAGACTCGTTCCTCATTCTTCGTTTTTCATCCATTGTGTGCGTTTTGGTGTGCGTTGTTGATAATATAGCAGAAAGGTTATCGGAGTTCATACCTTATTGTGTGCGGACGTTATTTTTTTTGTATAAATAATTACGTGAATAACTAACTTTGAAGATGTCGGAAAACGCAGAACTATTCACAACGCGTATGCGAAAAGCTACAAGGAAGATTCATAACATCAGTGATGCCCTGGTTAACACTAAATTCGCAATTGGTAAGTTTAATTTCGCAGTGAATTTCTAACAGTGCGTAATGATTTTTTTGACGGTTTTGATATTTTAATGCTATTGGTATAAATTAGTGCATTTGGTGGTAGTAGGTTCGATTCCCGCCAGAGGCCCTGTTCTTGGTGTCACTGGGATCGCCCCCAATCCATTGTATGGTAGCCATAGTACAAGCATTGCTAGTTTGGGAACATACAGTTGGTATGTAAGTCTGGCGATATTTATTAATTATATTCTGTTTTTACAGCATTAAGAGATGAGACTGTATGGGGCGGAGGATTGTTCATATTCTACCATGTATTCGGATACTTGGAGGATGCGAAAGCAAGGCTAAATATGCCTGATTTTGACAAACTATTTGTTAATAAGGCACTTTACAAGTAAGTTTCTTTTAACATAGAACATTTTATAACTAGATTTTGCCCACAACTTCGTGCGTGCAGGACACCAATTTTCATAATTCTAACTTCAATATGACGAACTTCCATACAAACATACAAACTCCCCTATTTAACGTCCTTAAAATCCATTCTTACTACACCTCTACCCATCAAGACAAATACACGCCCCAAATTTCAAGTCTCTACGACCAGTGGTTTAGGCTGTGCGTTGTCTGTCAGTCATTCAGTCAGGACTTTGATTCTTATCATTTTTAATTTCATTAGATAAACCATAGTGACAATAGGTTCACACTTTTATCTCTAATGTCGAGGGGTCATGATAGGCCATATCTGCACAAGAAGCAGATTTATTGCTTTTACATGATTTTATAATACCAAGAACCATTCTGACCAAGAAAGTAGGAGAAAAGATTGCAGCAAGAGTGGAGGTGGACACTCTTTGATTTTGCAACTTACCATATTGAGAAAGAAATTTGTTAAATGTTCTTTCAAGAATTCTTGTTAAAAGTAAAAACCGGCCAAGTGCGTGTCAGATTCGCACATAAAGGTTTCCATACCACCGTAGAATAAAAAGTAAAAAATATCAAGTTTCTTGTATGGGGACTCCCCTGTATTTTTAAATGTTATTTTATTTTAGTATTGTAGCAGCAACAGGAATACACATTCTGTGAAAATTTCAAGTCTACCTATTATGGCTCGTAAGATACAGCCTGCTGACAGACAGACAGACGGACAGGCTTAGTAATAGGGTCCCATTGGCACCCTTTGGGTACGGAACCCAAAAAATTTGCAATTCCAGGAAGAAAGACTTTGAAGATGACCTTACTCATTACCTGGGTGATGATTGGAAGTCAATACCCAAGGCACCGGCACTGGAGAACTACATCGAACACCTGCAAGACCTGGAGGAGACCAACCCGAGCCTATTGATGGCTTATGTTTACCACATGTACTTGGGTTTACTCAGCGGTGGTCAGATTCTTGCTAAAAAACGAAGAGTTTTTGGTGAAGGTACATAATTATATCCCTTTATGTTATATGACTATAATACCGGCACACTATGATAGTCGTTTTGACATGTGGAGAGGGGGAGAAAATGAACCTTATTATAACGAAATAAGACTGGCAGTTTTAAAATTTAAGAATGTCAAAAAATGAATGTGAAAATGAATCTTATTCCGTTATAATAAGGTTCATCTCCCCCCTCCACATGTCAAAACGGCCATCATAGCATAGAAGGGCGAGCGCATGCACAATACCTTTGTCACGAATTATGTTCCACCAAATCACTCTTTCTCTCTTACTAAATGCATATGAGAGAATGAGAAAAAATCAACATCGACAAAATGTTCTGTGACAGCCGGCTGTGCTAACAGTGCAGAAAAGGTGGACAGATAGAATGGAATCATGCCCCACTATAAGGCAAATTTTGCATACCAATTCTGCCATACTTGCAAACAGAATGTTGATTCAATTTTGGCAACAATAGATAAATTATATGCACCTTCCTGAAATGAATTAATTTTAAGCACATGATGACATTGATCAATGAATTGATTAATCCAATATATTAAGAAAATATAATTCAGTAAAATAAGTTGCGTAACATTTTAATCAGTTACATAATTTAAATTAGCACAAATAAATCCGTCGAATGATAAACTTTGATCTGAATAGAAATGATAATGTAAAGATAAAATTATTTTTATGCTGATTATTACCTGAAATACAAACCGCCAAATTATAGTTTATTTTTTTTTGGTGTTGCCAGTTCACAATGTTTTTAAAAGCATTTCTACAACAACGGTAAACGATCGGAAGTTAAGTAACGCTTGGCAAGGTCAGTCACAGATGGGTGACCATTTAGTGGCATTTGAACATAGTGTCTCCGTGCTTCGGAGGGCACGTAAAAAGTCGGTCCCGGTTGTTGTCATCTAGGCAGCAGTTGCTGAGCCTTGTCGGAGGCCTACTGATCTAATTTTCTCATTCCACAGCGAATGCAAAAACTAACATATACACAGACAAAGTGACTGACTTCACCGGCACAGACATCGGCCAACTCAAGAAGGACTTCCGCCAAGCTATGAACGAGATCGCGGATCACATGTCCGAGGAACAGCAACAGGCGTTCATAGAGGAAAGCAGACAAGTCTTTACTATGAACAATTTGATTGTCAACTCTGTGGGAGGACAAAATAAGGTGCTTTTTAATATGCTGTTAAAAGCGTCAGCGGTTGTGTTCGCGGTTGTCGGGTTGATGTTAGCTTATAAGGCACATAGCAAGTAGTTGGTTCATAATAAAATGGTAAGGCCGTGGTCTCCTATTAAATGCCATCGGCCGCTTACAGCGTCACGCGTACGCCGCGGCACAATGCTTACTTTAGAAATGTACTGTTGTGGTCTCCTTCACACGCCGACGTCAGCGTGCCATTTCTATATAGTCTGATTTTTAATTAGACGAAGTGGGCTGACAGGTGCTTATGTCACTTTTCAATATAAATAGTACAAATAAGGTTCAAATTCATAGAGCAGTGACATTTTCAGCTGTCAGTTGGCTTCGTCTAATTAAAAATCAGACTATAGTAACTTTGTAACGCGGCGTACGCGTGACGCTGTAAGCGGCCGATGGCATTTAATAGGAGACCACGGCCGTAAAGGGCTGCCAGCCCATAGCGGCACGCGCTACGTATTTTCCATACATACTCTACTATAAAGCGCAATACACTGAAGCCGTCGTAATGTCGGCGGCTTGATGTCGGCACCCTTCAAAATAATCCGCCGACATGTGTCGCCGGTTGGCGAATTCAGTGTGTATTGCGCTTTATGATGGTAGTTCAAATAGTTGGTCGCGCGTATTTCATACGGGCGCGTAACGCGGGCCGCAGTGGGCTGTCGACCGTACCGGAATATACTTAAGTATCACATTGCATATTCTCATAATATCAAGTACATACCTTTTAACTTAGATCAAAATCGTTGTTCGTTCATTTTCGATTCACTCTACAGGGTGTTTCAAAAGTGCGAAATAATACTTGGGGGGTTTGGATGAGTATCGGGAATAAAGTGAAATGCGCTCGCTCCAATGTCGAGCTCATCTTTGCCCCTGCGCGGCAAGATTGAAGTCAAGAGCAAGCCCATTTTTTATTAAAAATACTGTTTCAAATATTTTTTCACGCCAATCTAAAATGTTCACATACGATTTTTTAATATTAGTGGTTGCTACTCCTAAATGCAGTTTACACAGGTTTCTACGCCATTTGATAATATATGTTCCGAGGCTGCAACATTTAAGTTAAATATTCAAAACTAATCACTCAGAAACTATTATAGTTACGTATAGTCTGTCTTCACTAAGCATCCACATATCAAGCTACCGTATATGTAGTTTTATTATTATTTCGTACTTTTGAATTACTCTGTATATTATAGGATCGTTTTATAGATGTGATTGTTATGTGCATTATGACTGAAATCAGAGTTGGGCAAAATTTAATTGCAATTCATTAAGTGCAAATTGCATGTGGTGTCACAATTAACAATTAATTTTGATTTGTTTGTCAATCGCGAACAAATCACAATTAATTGTTAATTGTGACATTACCTGTAATTAGCAATTAATTAATTGCAATTAAATTTTGCCCAACTCTGACTGAAATATAATACTGTTGATTAGTTCTAGATGATTGCAATAATGAAAATACAAATGTTTCATTTCTAAGACTGAGTTTGACTCCTATATTAAACACCACCTATGTATCATTGTTGTTTTATTTGCTCTGTATGTAGAATAAATAAAATACATTAAATTTTTTATCAATCTATACTTTCTAATGTTTACAATAAAGTTTAATATCTAAATTACGGCGAAAATCGTTCGCCAAAACACACAATCACTTACGTTATGGGTTCCTCCAAAACGGTGGCGTCATATATAACGGCCGCACTAGAACATTGGCTATGTAAATTATGGCGCGGTTGCCTAGAGACCGGTATTGGACACCGTTTTTTTGTTCTAGCGAGGCCGTTATATGACGGTACCTTTTTCCTAGGAATCCAGCGCTTTACGCGATTCATATAAGATGTTACCAACATAATCAGCTCAGGTGGCAAGAATTGGAACTAGCGTTGTCAATACGGAAATGTCATAGTTTTTGAGTTTTGTGAAGACAGTGGCGCCGCCGTCACGTGAACGGATAAGTTGGTGGTTACATTGGTATTGATCTAAGATACTGTTCATCATCTGAACGAGGGCAGCGTCGGCGGCTCCATAGCCATGTCGATCAGCTCGTCGATGTCTTCCGAATTGAAGAACGAGAGCTCCAACTGTTGAAAGAAAGTATAAGTACGTATAATGGGGTAGCGCTGATCTGCGTAAGCGCAGAAGTTATTAACAGTCAATAGTGCCGAGTATCAAATGGCTCTTATTAACATAGCTAGTAGTCTCAAATAGCCACGTCCAGATGTCGCACATGCCGCGCGAAGCACGACGCTTGCCTCAATCGCATGCCGCGTGAGGAAAATGCCGAGGCAACTGACACTCTAGATAGAAAAGGGTATAAATATCCGAGAAATCAGTTTGACATTAACGTTCTGTCTCATGACTATGCCAAACTAAGCGAGGCAAATGTGAGTGCTCAGGTGAGGCAGGGCGCGCATTTGCCTCGTGCAAACTTTGTGAGGCAATTTGCCTCGCGCGGCATGTGCGACATATGGACATGGCTATTGGCTCTTTCTATCGATGACTTGTGAGCCGTGGTCTCCTATTAAATGCTACCGGGCGCTTACAGCGTCACGCGTACGCCGCGTCAATGCTTACTATAGAAATGTACTGTTGTGGTCTCCTTCACACGCCGACGTCACTATAGTAACATTGTGACGCGGCGTACGCGTAACGCTGTAAGCGGCCGATGCCATTTAATAGGAGACCACGGCCTAAGAGTTGCTATGGAGAAGCCTACAGTCAATAGTACCTAGTATCAAATGGCTCTTATTACATAGTTAGTAGTCTCAAATGGCTCTTTCTATCGATGACCTGTTAAGGCCGGCGCTCACAAGGCGTTACATTAAGGCTCTTTGCGAAAGGTGGGAGTTAATGTTTACAAAATCCTTTGCCGTGCAGTACGGCCTAGCCGGCATTTACCGACCTGATTGGCTCAAAGGGCTTCTATTTGCTGAGATAACATCTATGTGCTCCTATCACCGAGGTAATTGCCTCAGGTGCATCAATAACGAGTAAATAGACAGTGTTCCTATTACCGAGGGAATAAGACTCGAAGGGTTCCTATTACCGAACTAAGCGTATCAAAGTGTTTTTAGTACAGAGTCATCCTGAAGTGTCCTTCTACCTAGCTAACCATCTCAAGGTCGTCCGCCGAGCTAGGTAGCCAGGTGAAGGATCCGCAGATGGTGGTGCTGATCTTGTTGATGCTGGTGGTGGTGGTGTTGTTGTTAGTGCTGGTGGTGGTGTTGATGCTGGTGGTGTTGTTGTTGGTGGTGGTGTTGTTGTTGGTGGTGGTGTTGTTGTTAGTGGCGTTGTTGTTGGTGCTGGTGGTGGTGTTGATGCAGGTGGTTTTGTTGGTGGTGGTGTTGTTGTTGTTAGTGGCGTTGTTATTGGTGCTGGTGGTGGTGTTGTTGGTGGTGGTGTTGTTGTTAGTGGTGTTGTTCTTGGTGCTGGTGGTGGTGTTGATGCTGGTTGTGTTGTAGTTGGTGTTGTTGGTGGTGGTGTTGTTAGTGGCGTTGTTGTTGGTGCTGGTGGTGGTGTTGATGTTGGTGGTGGTGTTGTTGTTGGTGTTGTTGGTGGTGGTGTTGGTGTTGGTACTGACCATCCGCTGCGTGTCGGCGCAGGGCTCGCAGTGCAGACGGCCCGCGGCACACTCGCAGCGCGGCGGCGCGCCGCACGGCGCCGCGGCGAGTGCCGCCCGACCGCCCAGCACAGACGAGAACCGCCGCGCAGTCGCGCGCTCGCCGCGCAGCTTAGTGCCCGCGAATATCGTGCCTGACACCCAACAATGTTTCATTCACTGACATGATAATAATGACATGATAATAATAATAATATCCTGGGACATTTTTTACACACGGCTACCTGATTCCAAACTAAGCAGAGCTTGTACTATGGAAACCAGATAACTGATATTACTACATATACTACTTTTTATTTGTAAATACATACTTAATATACATATACACCCAGACTCGGGGACATACAGACATGTTCATGCACACAAATGCATGTCCCGGGTGGGAATCGAACCTACGACCTGCAGCGTGAAAGGCGCCACCACGCCAACCACGCTAACGGGCCCGTCAAACATGTACATGATAATGTAAAATGTAAAAATGTAAATGTAACGTCACGACTTTTTATCCCCATTCGGGGGTAGTCAGAGGCTTGAGTGACCATACACCACCACATTGTGGAGGTATTAACCAACTCAAAGCCCACGTTTCACCTGATAGTCAGAATCCAACGTGACAGGTCGTGAACCTTGTCGCCGTGTATACTAGAACTGACTATTACCTAATCCCGAGGAATAGGTAGGTTTCCTCACGATGTTTTCCCTCACCGTCAGCGAACTGTAAATTATGCACATAGATGAAAATTCATCCATTGGTGCATGCACTACCGGGGATCGAACCTGGGACCTTCTGATTGCTAGCCCAACCTGTTCACCCCTAAGCTACAGTCGCTACATAATATAAGCACACATAAGTACATATAAGTATACATGATAATGTATACGAATTTATATTTAAAAATAACGAAAGTCTGTACTAAGCGATTAAAATAAGAATAGGACCGGCCTAGCGCCATGTTGTGACATCACAACTCGAACTTGTACAGGCTCTCGGCTAACTTCACTCATATAAGTACGGTACCAAGTACTTTACCTATTCTTATTTTAATCGCATTGTAAATGATAAAATTATCTCAATCAGGCTATGGATGGACTCATTTTTGAATTTCGACCCGACCTACTCGGCCTATAGAGAAATCCGCCCCTGGGTAGAGGCCAGTGGCATAGTTTGCCTTAGACGGGCCCTGTATAGAAATTTATTGGAGGGCCCAAATGAAGGCCAATGATTTTTCACATATGAAGAGTAAATAATTTTCATATCCTACGACGACTGCGACTACACTGTAGCGACTGTAGCCTAGGGGTGAACAGGTTGGGCTAGCAATCAGAAGGTCCCAGGTTCGATCCCCGGTGGGGCATGCACCAATGGATGAATTTTCATCTAAACCTCGTTTCAATCAGGAAAAAAAACTTTGTAAACAAACCATCACTCAACATAAAATCGTCGATTTCACACTTATTTCGTTTTAAGGTGATACAAATGTTCAACTGGGTGGGTCTAAGTAAATGGTTTGATGAAGCAGCTGGCTTATGTGCAATATAAAGTATACAACATTAAACCTCATATGGTCGGGAATAAAATGGCTTAGCCGATTTACTTTAAATGTTACCAAATTTTGTAGAAATCGATTTCAAAATATGAAATTGTCAACCTTAATCGTAAATGTTCTCCATAGCAACTGAACAGATTTACGTGAAACCTACACCAGAAAAATTGTCAAGACTTGTCTAAGAATCCGTGGATACAAGATTTAATATTAGTCATTTTATTTAAAAAATAATCAATAATAACCTTAAATATGCTACAAACGTCATGGGTCATCATGACTTGGACTGCAAAATGTTCGTCGCAGATCCGCGATGGCGGCCTTCAAAGCTGGACGTGCGCGCAAATTTTTGCGTGAAATACGTAAAAAAAATTACGTCTTCTTAGCATTTTATGAATTAAATCACGTTTTAAATAGTTTAAATATAATATTGAACATAATTTTTAGGATATTATATGATTACAAATATTTTTAAATTAATATTTATGTCAGTGATGCGTTTTGTTGTCATCATAGATTATGAATAATATAGAATGATGAATAGGTATATGATTAAAAAGTAAGTTTAAAAACTAAAACCCGACTACTGAAAAATCGCGCTCTAAAAAGTATGAAACAAGAAAATATTCTCATCTAGAGGATAGCCGTGGTCCGTGTAGGTCCTTTAGGGCCAAATGGCATAAACACGGACCACGGCTATCCTCTAGATGAGAATATTTTCTTGTTTCATACTTTTTAGAGCGCGATTTTTCAGTAGTCGGGTTTTAGTTTTTAAACTTACTTTTTATTTAATTATTTTGGAGTTATAGGTAACAATATATATATTTTTGAAATGTGCTCATCAAGCTCTTTCATTTGATACCCCACACGGTTTTATTAAAAAATGTTTTTTTTTTAGTTTATGACATTATGTCCTCTAGAGGGCGCCATATGCAATTTCATGTGACGTCACATAGCCTATAACCAGCGCGCCATTAAGCAGCTTCTAACGATACCTCATTTGTCAAATTACGACAAGTAGTTTGGAAGTTAGGTGGGAACAGATGCACATACATACATACATACATACATACATACATACATACATACATACATACTTACATACATACATACATACATACATACATACATACCGGTCAAAATCATAACCCTCCGCCGTAGTCGGGTAAAAAGCATAATCGTCCTCTAAAAACCGCTTACCTACTTTCTAATCTTATTGTCTTGCCTAACAACAACAACAGGTTGGGCTAACAATCAGAAGGTCCCAGGTTCGATCCCCGGTGGGGCATGCACCAATGGATGAATTTTCATCTATGTGCATAATTTACAGTTCGCTGACGGTGAGGGAAAACATCGTGAGGAAACCTACCTATCCATCGGGATTAGGTAATAGTCAGTTCCTGTATACACGGCGACAAGGTTCACCACCTGTCACGTTGGGTTCTGACTATCTGGTGAAACGTGGGCTTTGAGTTGGTTAATCCCTCCACAATGTGGTGGTGTATGGCCACTCACGCCTCTGACTACCCCCGAATGGGGATAAAAGTCGTGACGTTACATTTCATTTTTTCATATTTTTTGTCTTGCCTATGATATCTTTTTATACCACTGAGTTGCTAGACAAACTTGTTTTTTTTTGGCGGGAAGTGGCGAAGTGCAACATTGAAAATCTATATTATTATAGGTAGGTACTTGACACTGGCTATATGCGACAAGAAGAGCCAAGACAAAAAAACATGCGTACGGCCCGCCTGATGTTAAGCGTGTTTCAGTTGATGTTATTCATACTACTTAATATTTGTAATACGAAATTATTTTTGTTTGCTTATTTTTAAGTTGGACTAACCACCGTTTGGTGGGGTAGTACCACCCTCTCATAGAAGATCGGCGTAAAGCAGCTATTACAGCTGCGTTTCGTACGATGAGTGAGAGAGCCGTAAGCCCAAACCCCCCCCCCCTTCTCCCCTACCCCTTCCCTTCGGGTCGGCAATGTTTACTATATGTTTAGTTTTATTGAGCATCAGGATTAAGTTGGGAGACCGGAGTTCAATGCTCTACATTACTAAACCATACATCAAATAAACATCACAGCTTCTTAGGGATGGTTCCAAATTTAATAATTCGCTAAATTTGCAGTGCTAAATTTATTTAGTGTCATCACCAGTTAAATATTTTTTTAGAAATGTAACGTCACCACTTTTATCCCCATTCGGGGGTAGTCAGAGGCTTGAGTGGATATAAACCACCCCATTGTAGAGGTATTAACCAACTCAAAGCCCACGTTTATACAGGTGAATTTTTCAAGTGTGCGTGGATGGCCAAATCCGAAACTATAAGGAATATCGAAAGGTACTCAAAGAAGTCTCGGGGCCGATTTGGTGAAAACTAAAACTACATCATTGGATTTTTGAAAAAAACTAAATTCGTAGCCAGGATCGAACTAGTTGAAAAAAACCACTTACTGTATTATTACACCATTCGATAGTGTCGCTGATAAGGAACGAATTCTGGGAAGTAATGACATACGGCAAACTTAAAAAAACTGTGTTTTTTTAATAAACTGCTGCATATTTTCAAGTTGACTGTAATAAGTCATACGTACATTACCTTTACCTTGTTCGAAATTATGCTCAATATTTTTATTTATTTACCTTCGCAGCGCAGTCATCTTCACAACATTATGTTCTAATTACAAATTTTCAATCATTTTTGAACAATTAATCAGTTTAGGTTAAGAGAAATAAAATAGTATTTTGTTTAAAATTAGCTCTTTCCTTAAGTTTACCGTAAAAACAATATTCGTAGCCAGGAATCAAACTAGTTGATTTAGAATAAAAAACCAAATACTGTATTATTACACCATTCGATAGTGTCACTGAATAGAAACGAATTTTGAGAAGTAATTACAACTTCTCAAAATTCGCATGTGTGTGTGCATAATTTACAGTTCGCTGACGGCGAGAGAAAACATCGTGAGGGAACCTACCTATCCCTCGGGATTAGGTAATAGTCAGTTCCTGTATACACGGCGACAAGATTCACCACCTGTCACGTTGGGTTCTGACTATACAGGGTGAATTTTTCAAGTGAGCGTGGATGGCCAAATCCGAAACTATGAGTGATATCGAAAAGTACTCAAAAAAATCTCGGGGCTGATTTTGATGAAAACTAAAACTGCATCATTGGATTTTTGAAAAAACAATAGTCGTAGCCAGGAATCGAACTAGTTGATTAAGAATAAAAAACCACATACTGTATTATTACAGCATTCAATAGTGTCGCTGATAAGAAACGAATTTTGAGAAGTAATTACAATTTTCATCAAAATCAGCCCCGAGATTCCTTTGAGTACTTTTTGATATCACTCATAGTTTCGGATTTGGCCATCCACGCACACTTGAAAAATTCACCTGTACAACATGTTAAGAAAACCCTGTCCGAGCCGAAACCGGTAATTAGGTTCCCCAATCACTTGACCAAATAAAATAATAAAAAATAAAAAAAACATGATAGTATACATATTAATGAACATTTAAAGTGCCAATTTTTTTTGCCTTTTTCCCACAAAATGTAGCTAATTTTAAAAATATGACAACACCGTTACCGGAAGTAATTATGTTAGATCGTGTGGCGTCACCTCAGACCACAAAGTATGTAATGACGTCATTTTATGAAAAAATAATAATAAGTAAACGGGGTATTTGTATTACAAAAAAATATGGGAGGCCTTTGCCCAGTAGTGGGACACATACTATGCTAAAAAAATGTTTTTTTTTTTTTTGAGAAATTAAAGAAAAGTTTAAAAAAAAGATTTTTTTTTACAAAAATGGAATCTAATCTCGATACCCAACAATACGTTTTCGGGTCGGACAGGGTTTTTTTAACATATTGTATAGTCAGAACCCAACGTGACAGGTGGTGAATCTTGTCGCCGTGTATACAGGAACTGACTATTACCTAATCCCGAGGGATAGGTAGGTTTCCTCACGATGTTTTCTCTCGCCGTCAGCGAACTGTAAATTATGCACATAGATGAAAATTCATCCATTAGTGCATGCCCCAACGGGGATCGAGCCTGGGACCTTTTGATTGTTAGCCCAACCTGTTCACCACAGTCGCTTGCAGTGCAGTTGTTATCCCGAGATTCGAGTCTTCATGATTTTCCCTGTTTTCGGAACAATACACACTTAGGTGTTGTAATTATTATGTACTGTTCCGAAAACTAGCAAAGTGGAAGCTCAAAGAACCCCAGCGAGACAGTGGAGCACATCTTGCTTCATTGCCCTGTATTTGCACGCCAAAGATATGATGCACACAAACATAATAAAATTTGTACGGAACCCTCAGAGCACGAGTCCTACTTGCACTTGTCCGGTTTTAATTTGTAATGAGTAGCCCAAATACAAATTTTCATGTCTCTAGCTTCAGAAAAATTGGGACGCCTATACAAACTTGCACCCCCTATTTTACCCTCTTGGGGGTAGAATTTTCAAAAGCGCTGAAATTACTAATTTGGATTTGTATTAGTAGCCTAAATAGAAATTTTCATGTTTCTAACTTCAGAAATGAGGGAATTCCATACAAACTACCACCCCTTATTTTACCCCCTTAGGGTAAGAATTTTCCAAAATCCTTCCTTTGCTCTTCTTTTACGCTATGAAAGGTACTTACTGTCCAAATTTCATGTTTGTATCACCAGCGGTTTGAGCTGTGCACGTTTTGACGGACGGACAGATAGACAGACGGACAAAAAGTGATTCTATAAGGGTTCCGTTTTTTCCTTCTGAGGTACGGAACCCAAAAAACTCACAAAACGAGGCGTTTTGTGGAGCCAGTATTTTATTTTTAATTATACCATATATTATTATTATCATGGAGCTGCTCTAGACCCATGGCTCTGGCTTGAAAATCTTGACCTTACATGAAAATTAGTACTTCGGCTACTCAGCCTACAAATACAAATATTCACGTCTCTAGCTTCAGAAAAACTGGGACTATCCATAGATACTTTCTCCCCTTAATTGTTGAATTCTCAAAAATCCTTCCTGTGGTCTTCTTCTACGCTATAAAAAGTTAAAATTTCATGTTTCTAACTCAAGCGGTTTAGGCTGTGCACGTTTTGACAGACGGACAGATAGACTGACGGGCAAAACAGTGATCCTATGAGGGTTGCATGCATGCCCGGCATGCGTTGCATTGCCACTCCATCCGTCCGTCATCCTCCATCAATCCATCAGTCAAATAAGGGGTAACCTTTTCCAAAAATGTGCGCGTACTAGGTCGCAGGCACAGCTAGTAACTAATAAGGATTAGTACTATTTTTAATTCAGTTATTACCCGATGTTGTCAACAATTTTTCTTGTTTTCAGTTATTTAGAATTTTAAGTTGTTTTAATTTTACTTATTTTGTCCTATAATATTAAACATTAAAATTATGTACTAGTCTTTTTTTAAGTAGTACTACCTATTACCCAGTGTTGGGCAAAATTAATATTCAGAACAATTAAAAATTAACAGTTAGTGAGCTTTTATTTACAATATCAACAAAATAACAATAAAAAAGATTACAAAGAAAAAATAACCTACCCACCTACCTATTAATAAAAATGTAGTACTTAAATTGTACTTAAGATTTAGTGAAAATTTTCCTTTACGAAGTTACCCTTATACGACTAAATAAAAGTAGGTAAGATACGAATTTAGTATATGAGTCACTTCTGTTTTTGATTTATCATGTCGTCTTTTTGATGTATCGTGACGTATCGAAAATTCTAAATTCAAAAAATTCAACTCGCGGTCCTACGATATTGTTTGAGCAAAAAGCGGTCAACCTCGAGCTGTCAGTTGCAATTGTTCCAGCCTTAACTACACTAAATTCTGATGTGGGAATCTTCGAAAACACTGTCGCCTTCATATTACACTCGTTTTAGATTGTAATTTCAACTAAAACAAGTAAAATCGTCGAATTTATAAAATTTTAATTAGTTCGTTGTTTTTCTTTCGAATGCTTTTAGTGACGTGCTGATGTATACGACATTGAATGAATGAAACACAGATTCAAAAAAGTGAAAAGGCAAAGGAATTTCATGCCATTATGCCAATATGCCCACTGCATTTTCATGTAGTTTTAGAAATATAAATTAACAATAATCATTTAAATTTTAATTCTTACCGATTTGTTTCTACTTCTATGTCCAACGAGTGCAATTTGCACTTTACACTATATTTTTATCTGAATTTTATTTTACTTATATCTTTTTGACTGTATGTTGGGTCTATACCAATATTTGCCAAACCGTCGTTCCAGAGAAATTCTCAAAGCACTTCAAAGACCATAAAAATATGAGCCAAATAGTCATAGACAGTAATCAAACACATAAAAACACAAAATTGATTTCAATCCATAATTATATTTTGATAAGTCAATGTAAAGAAACCGATACCTTCTAATCAAGTTTATTCCATCGAATGAAAACAATCCATTCACTCATTCGTTCATATTCATTATAGTATACAATAGGCACATCACTAAAACTTTTTAAAGACTTTGACGTTTCTTTGTTTACAAAGTTTTTTTTTCTGATTGAAACGAGGTATATGTGCATAATTTTTCAGTTCGCTGACGGTGAGAGAAAACATCGTGAGGAAACCTACCTATCCCTCGGGATTAGGTAATAGTCAGTTCCTGTATACACGGCGACAAGGTTCACCACCTGTCACGTTGGGTTCTGACTATCTGGTGAAACGTGGGCTTTGAGTTGGTTAATACCTCCACAATGTGGTGGTGTATGGCCACTCAAGCCTCTGACTACCCCCGAATGGGGATTAAAGTCGTGACGTTACATTTACATTTTATATAATTTTCACACACGTTCGGGGCCCCTGTAATCCGAGGGCCCCGTATCATTGATACGGCTGATACGGCGGTAGCTATGCCCCTGGTAGAGGCGCTCGTAGCGTCGACTTCATACTAGGTTCATACCTAAACAGCAGTCGATGACCGTGTCTGGCGGTAAAAAAATAAACCACATACCATTAGTCTCCATGGCCAGTGAAGTGCACAGTCCTAGTTTCTCCTTGGGCAGCTTCACTTGCTTCCTCAGCGCGTAGTCTCCCACCAGAGTCTCGTAGTCTTTGTTCGTGTACGCCAATGTACTGTCCACGCCTAAAAACAACAGTACGAGCCTATTTCAGAGTCGACGGATAACATTTATTCACCAAATATAGAATATCTTGACAGATATACAGATATAGAACACCATTTTTACCCGACTACGGCGGAGGGTTATGATTTTGACCGGTATGTATGTATGTATGTATGTATGTATGTATGTATGTATGTATGTATGTGCGTCTGTTCCCACCTAACTTCCAAACTACTTGTCGTAATTTGACAAATGAGGTATCGTTAGAAGCGGCTTAATAGCGCGCTGGTTATAGGCTATGTGACGTCACATAAAATTGCATATGGCGCCCTCTAGAGGACATAATGTCATGAACTAAAAAAAAAACATTTTTTAATAAAACCGTGTGGGGTATCAAATGAAAGAGCTTGATGAGCACATTTCAAAAATATATATATTGTTACCTATAACTCCAAAATAATTAAATAAAAAGTAAGTTTAAAAACTAAAACCCGACTACTGAAAAATCGCGCTCTAAAAAGTATGAAACAAGAAAATATTCTCATCTAGAGGATAGCCGTGGTCCGTGTTCATATACCATTTGGCCCTAAAGGACCTACACGGACCACGGCTATCCTCTAGATGAGAATATTTTCTTGTTTCATACTTTTTAGAGCGCGATTTTTCAGTAGTCGGGTTTTAGTTTTTAAACTTATTAGTTGGTGGATAAGAGTTATCTGACGATTCTGTAATAGTCATTTAGTATCACAATCAATTACACCATACCACTTACAAGATTAAGTTTAAATTCGAAAAAAATGCTACACTTGTTTTAGTGATGAGTTATGCAGGCTACTTGCGCAAGTCTAGACTTGCACAAGTATACTGGAACATGTGTTGGGAAATATTGCGCTAGATTTTCCAACATATGTTCAAGTATACTTTTGCAAGTCTAGACTTGCGCAATTATATCGTTACGTGTGTTTGAGGCTTTGAATAAATAAATAATATCCTGGGACATTCTTTTTACACACGGCTACCTGATCCCAAACTAAGCAGAACTTGTACTATGGAATGATATTACTACATATACTACTTTTTGTTTGTAAATATGTACATACTTAATATACATAATTACAACCAGGGGACACACCGACGTGTTCATGCACACAAATGTATGAACCGGGTAGGAATCGAACCTACGACCTGCAGCGTGATAGGCGGAATCTTACCAACCATGGTAACGGGCCAGTCAAAGTCAAAAGTCAAAGTCAAAGCGTTTATTTTGTTTAGGCCTACGGGGGCACTTACAAATTGTCATTTTACATTTTTTCCTTAAATTCTACTGCCGGATCGGAAACGCGACCTCGACTGAGAAGATCCGGCAAGAAACTCAGCGGGCTTGTCTTTTTTACATTGTTTTTTTTTTATCACAGTCACTTTAGTAATGTCTTTGTGACTATTTCAAAATGTTAGCACTGCTCAAAATAATTAGCTGCAGTCATGATTCAGGCAGAGAGGGGAGAATTCACCCTTTGCCCCGCCCTCTCCCCCCGCCCTCTCCCCCCGCCCTCTCCCCCCTCCCTCTCCCCCCTCTTTATCCACGCCTGAATATGAACTGAACTGGATATAGTTATCAGCAAAATATATTTTTGGGGTCCATAACTTTGGTTACTTTGGTATGAGCAGTGGTAGCCGATTGGTTAAGCACGCGTCTTGCGGGCTTAAGGTCCTGGGTTCAAACCCTGGCTCACACCTCTGGATTTTTCGAAATCTATGTGTGAATTTTCGAGTTTTTCGGCCATATTGCTCGCAAGGAAAGTGGCAACCTTGAAAAGCTCCTACTAACGGGTAAAGTGGAAGGTCGAAGACCGAGGGGAAGGTCCCCCATGCGCTGGACGGACCAAATACGCACAGAACTAAACACCACAGTGTGCGAGGCGATCCACACCGCTGAAGACAGGACGACGTGGCGCGACATCGTGCAAAAAAGGGTGATTCACAGAGGTCACGACCCTCAGCATTGAGGATACACGATGCAAGGAGGGAGGGGATGTGTGAATCATAACTAATATGATTATCACTCGCTGACGGTGAAGGAAAACATCGTGAGGAAACCTGCATGTCTTTAGACATGTGAAATCCACCAACCCGTACTGGGCCAGCGTGGTGGATTATGGCCTGAATCCCCCTCGCATTGAGGGGAGGCCCGTGCCCAGCAGTGGGACGTTAAAAGGGCTAAATTATTAATTATTAACTTTGGTTACTTACCAAACAAGTATTTGGAGGCTCGTTTCTTGGAGAGCGTGAAATCATCGTCCATCAGTATGTGTAGGGTCACCGAGTTCTCGAGCAGGTTGTGGTAGATGGTCGAATAGTCCAGCTGGAACAATAATCATGGTTGTATACCCCGACTCACTGCTCAGTGTAAAAGTAGGGGAGCCGTAGAAGGGGTTTCTGGATTTGCACGAGCGCGTCAGATTAAGATAAGGGAGATAGCTTACATATAGATAAGTAGCTCAAAAAATTATGAGCCCTTAATATTGGTGGGTTTGCTCAGGGGAACCAAAAAAAAAATAGACCATCTTAACATACTCGAACTCGTCAGATTAAGATAAGGGGGATTCATTACTAGCTAAGAAGTGTCAAAAGTGTCAATTTTGTTAATTTGATCGTCAGTCTAAGAAATGGGAGCATCTGGAAGTTTCACTTTTTCACCCCCTCAGATTATATATTTTTTTTTATATAGGACTGCGGTGGCAAAAACACGTACGACCCGCCTGATTTTAAGCAGTTACCGTAGCCTATAGATGCTTAAAAATTCTGACGCGCTCGAGTAATTTTTTTTTTTCAATTTATCATGTTGGAGCATGAAAAGTATCATCTGACACGCTTGAGTATTTTTATGTCATTGCTTTCTATACAAAAAAATTTTTTTTTTTCATGTATACGCTTCCCCCACCGCTGAAAGTGGAAACATCTAGAACAATGTATTCTTCCTATCATGTCATCATCCGAATCTATTAGGTTTGGACGACGCTCGTGCAAATCCACGAATTGCACGCTCGCCTCCCCATCTATAATGGCGACTGTACACGCTCGCCGAAACACCGCGAGACAGGCCGAGTACGAGTGTGTACATGGTGCCCTCGTCGCGTCTCGCAGCCTTCGTTCGCTCTCGGAAGCGTGTCGGTTATTTGAGCTCGAGTCAAAGGGCTTCTTCTAGGTCCATCGCAGTTCGCAGCGGGCATCCGGAGTTCAATTGATACAACGAGCGTGTACAGCCTGCGTAGTGATTAAGCTCTGGTTTGCTCCGATAGCGGTGCCGTCATATAACGGACGCATAAAGACGTCCGTCTTTACGGTGACGACATGTGGATAGTTCCATCGCCGCCATTTTGTTTACATAGCCAACGTTCTAGTGACGTCATTCACCGCTATATTACGGCCGCTATATGACGGTACCGCTTTCCTAGGAAAACAAAAAACTAAAGAGTCAGCGACAACACAACCTGGGGTGTTATTGCAAATTAAAAACTAAAACCCGACTACTGAAAAATCGCGCTCTAAAAAGTATGAAACAAGAAAATATTCTCATCTAGAGGATAGCCGTGGTCCGTGTAGGTCCTTTAGGACCAAATGGCATATGAACACGGACCACGGCTATCCTCTAGATGAGAATATTTTCTTGTTTCATACTTTTTAGAGCGCGATTTTTCAGTAGTCGGGTTTTAGTTTTTAAACTTACTTTTTATTTAATTATTTTGGAGTTGTAGGTAACAATATATATATTTTTGAAATGTGCTCATCAAGCTCTTTCATTTGATACCCCACACGGTTTTATTAAAAAATGTTTTTTTTTTTGTTCATGACATTATGTCCTCTAGAGGGCGCCATATGCAATTTTATGTGACGTCACATAGCCTATAACCAGCGCGCCATTAAGCCGCTTCTAACGATACCTCATTTGTCAAATTACGACAAGTAGTTTGGAAGTTAGGTGGGAACAGACGCACATACATACATACATACATACATACATACCGGTCAAAATCATAACCCTCCGCCGTAGTCGGGTAAAAAAGTTAAACTCGTTTTGAACTCGTGTCTAGTCTAACTTCCCATGTGAATTTTCGTGTTTAACTTATTGTTACACAACTATGTCATGCGAGGGGTTTGCCAATACATTCCGCAATAGCGATTGGCGATGGTGTGTGTGTTTACCTTGAAAATAAAGAAATGTTGCAAGTCTATTTTGTTCCACCCTGTAATCTGTAAATCTGTAAGGGCTAGGGAGGGGGGGGAGGGGAGTCGACAAAATGTGAAATTGACAAGGGGCGGGCGGGGGTCCTAAGTTTCGTGACGTCACATTTAAAAATCTAATATGTATATCTAAGTATTTAAACCGAAATTTGAACTGTTAACGAAAATTTTAAGAAATACTAGCTGTGCCCGCGGCTTCGCCCGCCCGGAAATTGGTGTTTATGATTAGTCTGTCTTATTCCAGAGCCTACACTATCTGCGTTTCACATTAAAATCAGTTTAGTAGTTATGGAGATACCGACGTGGCAACAAACATTCACACATACAGACACATACACTTATTTAGCTTTTGCCCGCGACATCGTCGGCGCAAAATTTAAATTAAAAAAAACGGACTCGATCCCGTTTCCCGGGTCCCGGATCCGGTTTGCTGGATCCCAGATCCGGTTTGCCGGATCCCATATCCCAGATCCCGTATCCTGGATCCCGTTTCCTGGATTTCGTTTCCCGGATCCCGGACATCGTATCTCGGATCTCACTTCCCGGATCCCGGATCGCGTTTGCCGGATCCCGTATCCCGAATCCCGCATCCCTCATCCCATAATCCTTGATTCCGGATACCAGACCCAATATCCCGGATGTCACGTATCCCGGATATCCTGTATCCCGGATATCCCGTATCCCGGATATCACGTATTCCTGATACCGGATCCCGTTTACGGTATATATCAGGTATCCCAAAACCGACATGTATTTTTAAGAAGACATCTAAACACCAATTTTCGTACTTAATTCTAACTTCAAAAATAACGAACTCCCATACAAACTTTGATCCCCTATACCACCTTAAGGGTTGAATTTTCATACACCCTGAAATTATTATTATTTTTATTTAAAGAAACCAAAACAACTATTAACTATAAAAAATGACTTACTTTCATCCCCCATTTAAACCCCATAGGGGTTGAATTTTCAAAAACCCTGATTTTAACATTTTTCATTTAATAAAAGACACCTAATCACCTATTTTCATACTTCTAACTTGAAAAATGACGAACTTGCATGCAAACTTTCACCCCTTAGTTAACCCCCTTAGGGGATGAATTTTCTTAAACCCTAAAATTATTTTTTTACATATATAAAAAGAAACCTAAACACCAATTTTCACAATTCTAACTTCAAAACTGACAAACATCCATGTAAAATAACATTCATAAATTTCATCCCCTATTTTACCCCCTTAGGGGTTGAATTTTCAAAAACGCTGTAATTACTAATTTTTATTTTTTAAAAGACACCTAATCACAAATTTTCATAATTCTAACTTCAAAAATGACGAACCTACATACAAACTTTCATCCCCTATTTAACCATCTTAGGGGTTGAAATTTATAGGTATGATTAGCCTATGTCTCCTTCCAGAGTTTACACTATCTACGTTTCAAATTTCATTAAAATCGGTGCTGTAGTTATGGAGATACGTGGTAACAAACATTCACACACACACACACACACACACACAGTTACTTTCGCATTTATAATATTAGTAGGATGTGGCGTCACACTAGGGAGGGGGGAGTCTCACAATTGTGACCAGCAGTTACGAGGGGGGAGGGGTCAAAAAATCATGAAATTCGTGTGACGTAATTAATCGATGGCCCCTAATGTGTGTACTGACCCGCATGAAGCCGCTGTCGCAGTTGGTGCAGGGTATCAGCACGAAGGTGCGCGGCACGGCGGGTCTGAACGGCAGCTGCGTCGCGAAGTTCAGCGCCGCGAACATGTCCGTCTTCACCGTCTTGTTGCCTTTCACTAGGTCCGGTTTGTCTGTGTAGGTAAGCATCACAGAGTAAAGAATAAAGAAAGAGGTGCCCTTATTAGATATATGTATGAAAAAAACGTGGTCATTGTTTTTTCATTTTCATTGTTCTATCTACCGGTAAATAGTTGAACTACTCGCTTCGTTTTATGTCGATGTTAGTACTAGGCCGACCACTCGGCTGAGTTGCTTAGGGCCAGTCCCCTTAGTAATTGGTCCATGGTAAGCATAGTTTTAATGGTGGTGGTGTTGTTGGTTTACTTGTTTTTAGGGTTCCGTACACAAAGGGTGCCAACGGGACCCTATTACTAAGCCTACGCTGTCCGTCCGTCTGTCTTTCTGTCTGTCAGCGGGCTGTATCTCACGAACCGTAATCATCCGTAATCGTCCGTGGTCATATGCCATTTTGCCCTAAATGACCTACACGGACCACGGCTATCCTCTAAATGAGAATATTTTCTTGTTTCATACTTTTTAGAGCGCGATTTTTCAGTAGTCGGATACAAGGTTTCTAAGGGATATAAGGGGGCGTCCATAAATTACGTGAGGTGATTTTTGAGATTTTTCTACCCCCCTCCCCCCTTGATGAGATTTCGTGAGATTTTGTTCGACCTCCTCCCTCCCCCTCTAACCTCCCGTGAGATTTTTCAAAAGCTACTATCTAGACGAGAAACATGTTTTACTTAATTTAACAAAAAAAAAAAGTTAAAAGTTAAGTTTAGTTTAAAAATAAAAAAAAACATTTAACCCAGTTTTCTTGCAACTTTACACTGTTTCTTGCGGGAAAAAAAAACGTGAGATTTTGCTCGACCCCCTCCCCACATAAATGCCTCACGTAATTTATGGACGACCCCTAAGGTCTGCGATAGCAGGTAAATGTACATACCGATGACGAAGTTGTCGAAGTGCTGCGATATCTCAATGGAGTTGGTGAAGACGCGGTTGTCGACGTAGAGCGCGCGCGGCCGCCTGTACACGCCGCGCCCGCCGAAACCTACGATCGCGTACCTACACACGTACAATCAACAACGTAAGTCCCTCCACATACATACGGAATTCCGTTTCGAAATATCGAATCGGAGATTCCGAACGCAGTAAATCCATCCAAATTTATAGACGTATTGCGTTCGGAAACCCCGATTCGATAATAAATATAACAAAGAAAATTTACCGATTCTGCTCGCCGCAAACGGACCCAATTCAGCATGTGCCGGTTAACAAGAACCAGCGCTGGTCTTCCATTGGGTCCGTTTGGCGATTTCACGGTAGTAGCTGAACATTTCCAATTGTTCAAATCGGTAATACTCTTTATTTTACAATCGTTGGTGACCATTGTCAAAAACAAACATGAGCAACATGACTTACTTTTGTTTCGATAAAGAAGAGTATGGATTTGATGCAAAAAGTGTGCAAGCAATTTGAGAAACTGAGAATGTTCTTAGGGACACAAACATATTTAGGTAAAAAAAGTAATTATTTATACCCAAAAAAGTACTCTAATTCGGTTACGTAATCAATAATCCCAACTGTAAAGTATAGAACTGAATATTGTAGAAAATACCCTCTTTGAAATAAATAAAATCAATACAAAATTAAATATGCGTACTACGGACCGTTTTAGGGAAGGTTCAGACAACACGGAAAAATGAGCGAACAATTAACTGGCTCCATTGAAAATAGGACCATATTAACATATCCTAAAGTAGAAAATTGTATGAATATCGATACAGCCGACATTAGGCTACCATTATACAGTCCTATTTTCAATAATAATAATAATAATTAAGCCCTTTTAACGTCCCACTGCTGGGCACAGGCCTCCCCTCAATGCGAGGGGGATTCAGGCCACAATCCACCACGCTGGCCCAGTGCGGGTTGGTGGGTTGGTTTTCAATGGAGCCAGTTAATTGCTACGGTCCTATTTTCATTGGAGCCAGTTTAGCTCGCTCATTTTTCCGTGTTGTCTGAACCTTCCCTAACGGTCCGTTAATGTGTTGGTGAACTCGGACCTAAAACTTACCTATTGTCAGTGACACCGCCAGCCTGCAGCTTAGTATCGAAAGCTTCAATAAACAGGTCCATATTCTTGCTCTTCCGCAGGTTGCGATTGCAGTACTGGGCTTCGATTATGAACACTACGTCCGTGGAATTGGGCACATATTTGAGTGTGTGGAACGCGCCCTCCTCGATTACGTCGCCTTGCGGCGTAGTACATCTAGACAATGGAGTTGCTATTGATGAAACATGGTTTATTTTGGAGAACAGAGCGTCTTACTTCAAAGAAGCGGAGAGAATACGGAACGATGGTATGAGGATATCAATTAGGGCCGTATTAAAAAATCTATTTCAATATTGAGATCGAACTTAAGATGCTGTTTTTGGCAGATGTTCCATACATTGAACGTCAAAACTGCATCTTAAGATCGATCTCAACTTTGAGATGCATTTATTAATACAGGCCTTAACCCGCGCCTTACGTTGGTAACACTAGCGCGTTCGAGTGCTTAACGCCGGCAACCAATAGGAGCGCTAGCCAAGTAAACGCTCTCATTGGCCATTGGCCCATTTTCCCGGCATTTCGCGTGTTTTCCCTTTGTCAGATATTGTTGTTTGACTTTTACCTACGGCTTTGAACGATACTTGTAAAATCGTGTATAGTGTATGAACTTGTACCGTACCTAATTAATACAAGTAATATACGACCTTCAGTGTTAAATTGACGCCCAACGTGGGGCTCGAACCCACTCTAGTTTTGTGGGTACTCGAATGGGTACCACTGGAGTAGTGGAGGTAGGATAGGTACTTAATACTTTAAGGCGCCGCTTCCCGGCCGAGCGTTTTGGCCGTCTGGATTGGTCGAGAGCGTACTAACCCCGCTTAAATACTTTTGTTGCGAAAATAATTGTGACGTGAAAAACGATTGCATCACAAAATTCAACTATAATTTTTAGGTATTACCTTACTCCATCTTTAGGTGAAAAAAATAATAAAAATTTTAAGCCGTTTAGAAGGAGATATAAATTTTAAGACGAAAACAGCTTCACTTTGATGTTTTTTTACGCATAGTAAAATAGCAAGTACCACTTTTTCCTACTTAAAATTTAAAGATTAAGGTCCAATAAGTACTGTGATATTTTATTTTTTGTTTTTACCCCTCTCGTCTTAGAGGAGATATCCTCCAATCCTGCCTCGTTAGGTGCCTGTAGCGTCTTAAACACATCAATACGTGTTTTTATAGATGCATGGGGGTGTGTGTTGTGTGCTGTGTATAGTGTAGTGTGTGTATTGTGTGTACGTACTGGTGGCAGTGGTCGGGCATGTGCGTGGGCACGTGCTGGTGCGCGCACAGCTGGCGGTAGGCGCTGGCTAACGCGCACGCGGCGCCGCCCGCCATGCACTCGCTGTACAACGGGCCCGCCGAGATCTGACCAACACCAACATACAACATGTTAAGAAAACCCTGTCCGAGCCGAAACCGGTAATTAGGTTCCCCAATCACATGACAAAATAAAATAATTAAAAAAAAAATATCATGATAGTAACATACATTTAAAGTGCCAATTTTTTTTGCCTTTTTCCCATAAAATGTAGCTAATTTTAAAAATATGACAACACCGTTACCGGAAGTAATTATGTTAGATCGTGTGGCGTCACCTCAGACCGCAAAGTATGTGACGTCATTTTATGATTTTTTTTTATGTAAACGGGGTATTTGTATTACAATAAAATATGGGAGGCCTTTGCCCAGCAGTGGGAAACACACTATGCTAAAAAAATGGTTTTTTTTTTTTATATAAAAAAATAAAAAAAAAAGTTTTTTTTTACAAAAATGGAATCTAATCTCGATACCCAACAATACGTTTTCGGGTCGAACAGGGTTTTTTTAACATATTGTATACACTTTGGGACTGGCCCGCCACACACTCCCACCACTGTTACTCCTGTGAGCCAGGATCGACAGTGTCCAACGATGACGCCAAGGTTTGACCCTCGACGAGTCCCGGGGAGAAGCTAAGTTGTCTTGGAACCCGCACGAGTTTCATCAAAAGAAAGGATAGGAGTTGGAAGAAGATTGTCCACTTAAAATATACACTTGATATACGATCATAGACCATCACTTTGGCATCTACGCACTAGCGGTAACCGCAGAGGCAGCTAACCGCGCGGCTAGCCGCTGTTCCATTTTAATATGTTTTGTTTTTAATGTTTGACGACCGCTTGTCGCAGTGGTTTGAGCGTTGGCGGCTCGGCTCACTGCATCGGGTGATTGCGGGTTCGATTCCCGCCAGAGGCAAATTTCGGAAACGGCCTTTTCGTAATTTGCCCTGGTCTGGGTGGCACTGGGATTGCCCCCAGTCCATTTTATGTCATGTCCATTGAAGGAACCGGAAGCCCAACATGCCCCCTTCCCCTCCCTCTGTCCCACTTCCTTTTAAATCGGCAACGTGCGATGCCTTTGGTATTGCAAGCATCTATTAGCTACGGTAACTGCTTAGCATCACACAAAATCATAACCCTCCGCCGTAGTCGGGTAATAAAAGATTACTTACAATGGAGAAGCAAGGGTTGAGCGGCGAGACTTTGTTCAAGAAGAACTTCTCGCATTGCGTGTCATTCTTGAGCTCATGGTTCTCTATCGGCGATGCATCTGCATTGGGCAGCACGTTCCACGCGTGGCCGAGCGCGGCGAGAGAGCTCGCGTGGGTGCTGTTAGGAAGCAGCAACTCGTCGTATTGTTCGTTGTTGTATGTACCGAGCAGACCGCCCAGGGACGCGTAGCACCAACCTGGAATTATATTTGGTATTAAAGTTTGCTAATTATGACATCATTAGAATATTTTTCGGGATTTTTAACGTCGTTCGCGAACTAAACTTTGGCTAATTAGTAATTCTAGGTCGCGCGAGGCCATAAAACGTTCCCGGAGTAGGGCATATTGCGCGCTCACTTACACTACCCATAAGGGTACGTTTTAAGACCCGCGTGGCACGAGCGTTTGGACCGACTATAATTACCCCGTCATGCGCAGTCTCGGCCACGGCCGAGATTTTCCAAAACAAAACGCGCCCGTTAGCGTGGTTGGCGCGGAGGCACCTTTCACGCTGCAGGTCGTAGGTTCGATTCCTACACGGGACATGCATTTGTGTGCATGAACATGTCTGTATGTCCGGAGTCCAAATAAAAAAGTAGTATATGTAGTAATAATATCAGTTATCTGGTTTCCATAGTACAAGCCCCGCTTAGTTTGGGATCAAGTAACCGTGTGTACAAAAATGTCCCAGGATATTATTATTATTATTAAAATCGCCGAGAACGAGACCGAGATCTCGGTCGGACCCTACTATTTATCCACTAGAGTATGAGAGAGTGTGTGTGTTTTTTATATCCAAGGTTGGCACACTGGTAGTAGCCGGGACATCTGCAAATTGAGGGGAGCAGACGCGGCGCCGTTCTTTTAGGGGCCCGTATTCATGGCCTTTGGAGATCCCCAAGTTGTAGTGCAAAGGAGAGAGTAGTGTTGCCTTGTACCGGAGACTTGTAGCTTGCAGGTGTGGAAGAGCAGGTCGCAGTGCAGGTCGAGGCCGGCGCGCGTCTGCAGCGCCAGCGAGTCCGCGCGCCGCTCCACCAGCACGCCGTCCACTAGCGCGGGCAGCCGCGCGGCGCGACCACCGATCGACACCTCCTGTGGGGGGAGCGAAGGGGGGGGGGGGGCGGGTGAAAATGAATACTCCACCAACCCAACTATAGTAGGCGACAGGTCGAGATGACAATCGAGGTATGAGCTGAAGCGCGGGCGAGGTGACACCCCACATACCCGCGCCGAGCCCGCGCGCTTTTAGCCATAGCGCTGCGGGAGTACGCATTATCGCTATCGATAGTTATCGATTTCGATCTCACTCGCATCGTTTTTTGTTGTTGTGTATTAAAATGACTTTTGTCGCTTCCTCGTCACGTGTTGAAACAGAGAAAACAATAATTTATTCTCAAACACGAGAACTAGCCAGAAAAGTATTAAAAAATTGTGTCATTCGGAAAAACTATTATTATAATTACCCTGTGAAAAATATTAAACAAACAAACCAATAACCACTAACCAACCAATAATAAACCTTAATTTGTTAATTTTACTCTTATTTTGTTACTATGCAAAAAAAAAACAATATAAACTACCTGGTAGTGATGCCACAGCACTAGAAAAATGTCATCCGAACCAGTCGCCTACTATAGTAATCAGCGGGTCACGTCACATTTGACAGGCGCCTAGTTGGCTTGGTGGAGTAGTACCATCCATGGACCAACTACTAAGGGGACTGGCCCTAAGCAACTCAGCCGAGTGGTCGGCCTAGTACTAACAACGACATAAAACGAAGCGAGTAGGTCAACTATTTACCGGCAGATAGAACAATGAAAATACAATGACCACGTTATTTTTCATACATATATCTAATAAGGGCACCTCTTTCTTCAGTCTTTACTCTGTGGTACCATCTCACCTCTAATGCGACTCAGTTGCAGTTAGAAACATAATAATAATGTAATGTAACGTCACGACTTTTATCCCCGTTCGGGGGTAGTCAGAGGCTTGAGTGGCCATACACCACCACATTGTGGAGGTATTAACCAACTCAAAGCCCACGTTTCACTAGATAGTCAGAACCCAACGTGACAGGTGGTGAACCTTGTCGCCGTGTATACAGTAACTGACTATTACCAAATCCCGAGGGATAGGTAGGTTTCCTCACGATGTTTTCCCTCACCGTCAGCGAACTGTAAATTATGCACAAAGATGAAAATTCATCCATTGGTGCATGCCCCACCGGGGATCGAACCTGGGACCTTCTGATTGTTAGCCCAACCTGTTCACCCCTAGGCTACAGTCGCTCAGTTAGAAACATAGACATGTTTAAGGTTACTAAGCCGAATAGAGTTAATGCATGGCGAAAATGAGTCGTCTAGTTGCACGAGATTCCTCGACTCACTGACTCGATGAGGGATTGCGTTCCCATGCTCGTCACTCCCTCACAAGTCGCGGCATTTGGTGCGTCCAGCTGCCTCACATGCCTCGCCCAAGCACTCATGTGACTCATTAGCTATGTCTTCACCAGTGTGCTTTCACGTTCATCTTGCGCTTTCGTCTGACGCATGCATGAAGCGCCATAGCGCATGCAATAACGCGTGCGCTATTCTAGCTCAAAAATAGCGCACGCCCGTAGCGCACGCTGATCCGCCACCGGTGGGTTCGCGCGCAACATTCCGTGCGCGTTACATACAAAATGGCGGAAGATGAATTTAAAACACTGAAATGATGAATGTTTTCTTTTGTTTCGTGTCTTCAAAACATCGTTTATCCAGATACTCTTTTTCTTGAGTTTTTTTTCCTTGCAGTTAATACTAAATATTCTGCCAAATAGCTACACTTGATCATCTTGACGACCGAGGTGTAGACACTAAGCTGCATGCGTCTTAAGGCAGTCAATATTGCAAGCGCTTGACGCGAGATGAATTGAAAGTTGAAGACGCAAGATGAACATGAAAGCGCACTGGTGAAGACATAGCTATTGACACTCATATGACATTAGCGTTCCGACGTCTAAACTAAGTGCCCGGACGCGGCATGCACCTGATGTTGACGCAGTGATAAAAAAACCAGCTCTCTCACTCATCGTACGAAACGCAGAGGGTGGTACTACCCCGGTCGAGTCAGCACATATATGAGCTGCAGTCAATTGGCCACAGCTTGACTCTACCACCGATAAATAACTGTAAATGTAGAAGTTATGGCAATGTGGCAGACTGAGATGGACTGGATTATCTTGTAAGGGTTCCTAAGTCGGGACATGGTTCAAAATTTAACTTCGATTAATTCTTTCATTTGAACGACGATTGTTTCATTTGGACACTATGACGGGGCCAACCACGTTAACGTGGTTGGTAAAATTGCGCCTATCACGCTGCAGTTCGTAGGTTCGATTCCTACCGGGGACATTTGTGTGCATGAACATGTCTGTATGTCCCGAGTCTGTGTGTTATTATGTATAAGTATGTATTTACAAACAAAAAGTAGTATATGTAGTAATATCAGTTATCTGGTTTCCATAGTACAAGCTCTGCTTAGGGTCAGGTAGCCGTGTGTAAAAGAATGTCCCAGGATATTATTTCACTCACCTGTCTATACAGATCGATGTGTATCAAGTTCCTCGCAGTAAGCACGACCAGGTTGTACCGGCCCTGGTCGTTGCTCTCCATCAGCACGGTGAAGTTGCCCTGCCTGTAGTCCCTGGTGAGCAGGAACGTGCCCGCCTCCGATATAGTGAACACTTGCTTGTCGAATGTGACCAGCGTACCTTGACCCGTCATCATTGCCATTCCTGGAAACATTCCAAACAAATATAAATACAATAAAACCGGCGAAGTGCGTGCCTTTTCAATAACGAAAACTTGTTTTTGGCTAGCTAACAGCCGAATACTCAAAGGCTACGTTGCTTTGAGACGTCTGTCATTTATTGTATGACGCGTAAGAGTTAAGCAGCTCTCAAATTTAAGTTGCGTACGAGTATTCGGCGGTAAGATTTATAAGCTAAGTAGTTTAACTAAAAAAAATATTGATCCCCACTTTCCATGTAGGCGGAGGCACCTTATAAACAGTAATTTTATAACATTTTGTATTGTTTGAATTGAGATCTAATACAAAGGTGTTTCTGTACCAAATATCATAAACTTTCGTCAAAAACTGTCGAAACTATAGCACTGTGACCGACTGAGACGGACGGTTGAGTTTTCGGCACTCAGTCGTTCGAAAAGCATCTGTAATTACGCCGAAGTTCTGTGAGAGGGTGATACTACCCAGGTCCAGCCAGCCCATATGAGCTGCAGTCAATTGCTTTACCACAAATCTTCTTCTTATCGTATGGTTAGTGGCCAACCTAATGTCAGAGTTGTTCAAGCCGCCCGAAGGCCTCTGACAAGGCTTAACGACTGCAGCACAGATGACAATAACCGGGACTTTTTACGTGCCCGCTTCGTACCACCAATAAGGTTGAACAATACTTACCAACAAACGGCGGCATCACATTATCAAAGTCCATATAGGGTCGTATGTCATAGTAGAAGGACCATATGCTCTTGTTGGTGGTGAGCCACTCGTCGAGGAAGTCCTTGACCGTGCGGTACTCTGATATCTCGCTGAAGTCAGGGGTGCGGTTGAACGCGTGCCAAGACATCGGTAGTTTCTGTTCGAGACGTATCTCGCCGACGCGAGGGTCGAATATGAAGTTTGTTTTTGGGGTGCGATGTCTGAGAAAAAGATTGTATTATTATTGACAACATTATACTGGGTGAAATCGAAATCGTGGGCAATATTTTTCATCCCATCTATTCGAAAAGGACGACTTGGTTCGCCTTTAAGTGAGCCCAAAGGTGGTGTTTTAAGGCGGTGTATAAGAAACTTGTTCCAAATTCAAAAAGTGCGCCGGAATGAACTTTTCCGCACACTTATGAAATAAGTGTGCGGGAAAGTAAATTGCGGCGCACTTTTTGAATTTAGAATATCTTAGTGTTCAGCGCCAAATAAATCCAACACAAATATTGTTTGAATAAAGACTGGCTGGTACGACGCGACGGGGCCCATAGTCGAGCCGCCAGCTGAATAAAAAAATAAATCAAATTAAAACGCGCGAACTAGCCTATGGATGCTTACAATACCGAAGGCATTGCTCGAGTGTTGCCGACCCGGTTGGGCCGGTTGGGCTTGCAGCTCTCTCACTCATCGTACGAAACGCAGCTGTAATAGCTACTTTACGCCGATCTTCTGTGAGAAGATCGGCGTAAAGATCGATCTTGGGTGGTACTACCCCGGTCGAGCCAGCCCGTATATGAGCTGCAGTCAATTGGCTACAGTTTGGCTCTACCACCTTTAAATGTCTTATTAAATAATAATATTACAATAAAATATGAGGAGCCCTTTATTTTCTCATAGAGGGTGATGAAAAGTAGAGTGTATCTCTCGGGCGCAAAATATTTTTGGCTCGGGCGACGTACTTTGAATCCCTCGCTACGTTCAGGATTCTACTAAAGAATCCCTCGCTACGCTCGGGATTCTACTCTAGAATCCCTCACTTCGCTCTGGATTCAAAAAAGCGCCCACGCCGAAAAAATATTATTTTGCTCCCTTATGATACAATCTACTATTAAACTGCACATATAATTCAGTATATTTCGGGGGAAAAAAAAACTATTGATGAAAAATATTGCTCGGGTAAGCAAATAAGCAGACCATTAAACTGTTATACCTTACCCGGGCAATAATGTTTTATCAATTTATTTGTTGATTAATATTTCCTAAATATTCTGAATCGTGTGTAGAATCACCGTTTAAAATACTGCCCATGATTTCGATTTTACCCAGTATATTATAGACCCGAATTGCTGGCCGCTAAAACCCGACAGTAATGAAGTCTCATACAACTTTGCCGGCGCCTTTTTTGTAGCGCAGCAACATCGACTTTGCTAGAAGAAGGTTTGTAAAATAATGACAACATTATAAGCATTTTTATGTTCTAAAAACGGCACATTAAACTATACCTACATATTAATGAATGTATAAAATGTATGAAACAAGAAAATATTCTCATCTAGAGGATACCCGTTTTCCGTGGACTTTGCCCTCAAGGACCTAAACGGACCACGGCTATCCTCTAGATGTGAATATTTTCTTGTTTCATACATTTTAGAGCGCGATTTTCTAGTAGTCGGGTTTTAGTTTTTAATCGTCCTTTTTTATTAAAATAAACAAATGGAATATAAATTGCACTCACAATTCTTCATACTGCAATGCGGTTTTCGCCATGTCGGTGAGCTTGTTGTACAGAATCTCACCAACCGTGCTGAGTGCATCACCGATCAGGAAGTAATCGTACCACCACTTGAGGCGCTCGTACGCTTCTTGATACTGAAACAAGTTTGTTTACTTCAAAAATGTATTTAAAATTTTCTAAGTTGTAAGTTTTCTAAGGGTCTGTTCAGACAGAGCGGAACTATGCGCGAGCAATTTACTGGCTCCATTGAAAGTAGGATCGTATTACCATAGCCTATACTTGGCTTTGGTAACAAGGCATAAGTAACAAGTTTTCTAAGTAGTAGTTTTCTAAATAGTCAAAGACAAAATTACCATCTCCGTAATCCGTAACAAACATAATTTTAGTGATCTTCCATAAGCGTTAATTAAAAATCAACTTATTTTTTCACAGATACAAAGTTGAAATTACATTCTCACTAACGTTTCTATGACTTCGAATCTTGAATGCACTAGAGTTTTCCATAGTGCATTCAACATTCAACCTTACAAGTAGAACACAAATTCGTATTTACCTTCTCCCTAACGTACTCCACTTGAGGTGTCTTCAAGAAGTTTTGCCACGCGTTTCTAAACTCTGCGTACAACTGTGTGAATTCATCTTTGAACGGAATGTACTTCTCGATCTTGCTCCACACCACATTCCATAGTTTCTTGGTGTATTTCTTGATGTTAGTCACTAGATCGTTGTTCATTAGGTCTTTGTAGATACTGTTGAAAAATTGATAGAAGAATTAGAAGAGTAATTTTATAACAAAGCGGTAAAAATAATAATATTAGCCCTTTTAACGCTCCACTCCAAGGCACGGGCCTCCTCTTAATGCGAGAGGGATTCAGGCCATAACCCACTAAGCTAGTCCAGTGTGGGTTGGTGGATTTCACATATCTTTCGAATATACTTTATTTCCGCAACAATTCCGTGTAATGGCCACGAGTGGCGTAAAATGTGGAACTTTATTTCAGAAATTGTGCGAAATTGCTAAGGATTCTGCTAGAAAATCTCTAAAATGAGCTTGTGCAGAATTGTTGCATGGCTTAAAGCCTTGTCAGAGGTCTTCGGGCAGCTTGAACAACTCTGACATTCGGTCACTAACCATACGATACGAAGAAGAAGAAGCTGCCCTGTAATTTTACTAACTAATACTACTAATGATCAGAGTTGCAAAAAAACAGGAAATTTAAAATGAAAACTGTTTAAAACGTGTTTAAATCATTGTTTAAAACATTGATTTAAATCAGAAGGAATAAATCACCGTGTTTAAAACATGTTTTATATTATTAAAACATGTTTTAAACACGGTGTTTAAAACAAGGTGATTTTTTCGTAACAACCGTGCTAATGATACTTACTGGTCCATCTCATGCCCAAACGCGGAGACATAATTGAAATACGGCGAGTCTGTCAACTCCTGGGTCCTATTATAGAAGAAATCCATCACATTCTTCCACACAGTGAACACAAACGACTCCGTATAATGCAGTATCTTGAAGAACAGAGGCTCCACGGACTTTAACAACTCATGCCAGTACTTTGTGAGCCTCGTAGTCGCATTCACCCAAGTCTCCTCCCAATATTCCAACAGCTTCATATGCAGATCCCTTATAAACGTATCGTACTTATATATCATCGCTTCCAACTTCTCAGAGACCAGTTCCATGAAATCCGCTTCTAGTACTTTGTTCATAGAATCCAGGAAATTCGCGTACGCGTTTTTGATGGAGTCTACTACGTAGGTAAGACTCTGTTTGATGGATTGGCTCGTATTGCCCATCATACCCCACATATCATTAACGATTCCGGGCAAACTCTCCAAATGGTTCCGTATCGCCATTTCGTCTAACACGTAGTACGTGAACTCCACAATATCCTTGACGTAGTAATCGTTGTTGCTATACGACTGGTTCAAAAATAGTTCGAAGTCATCTAAATCGTCTTTGATGACGTGTAAATCGTTTAAATCGTCTAGGAACTCTCTTATCCTGGGTTTTGCGTCCGACCAAATGTTTTTGAGCGCTGAGTGAGCTTCCATAGGCATTTCTTTGATTATTATTAGAGTGTCGTTAATTTGGCTGTATAATACTTTGAGTGTGTAAACCGCTTGGGATTTCACTTCGCTGAATATTTGCGGGCGCCATTTCACTGAGCTGGTTAGGAGTCGGGAGTGGTTGAGGCGGATGTAGGAAGCGAGGTCGACGGTGGTGACGTCATCGTAGTTCCGCCACGCGTCCAGTTTGGCTGATCTAGTGTCTACGATCTGACCGATCATGTGGTAGGAAATGTCTGCGAAATAAAAGTACTGTGTAAGTTTGGTCATTCATCCACGGCGCTACTCAAAAGGAACGCGACCAGTTAGGAACTCCACAAGCTCCATGTTTAGTATTTGTACTAAATAGTGGTGTTTTTAGTTGTAAGTCACATCACTATTATTGATTGTCTGTGCATCACTTTTACTCTATTACAATAAACGTCACTACGTGCAAAACCAAAAAAAGTGTTTAAATTAAATCAACGATCATCCCCAGCGAAAACCTATGAACCAAACATTAATAAATAAAATACATTAAATATAAAACACTCCATAAAAAAAACAAAACACAATCACTCAAGTACGCGGTGAAGAAGAGTTTCTCGAAACCCGTTGCGCGTGATCAGCGTGTCGAAACGCGCGGTACTCATTAGTAATCTAAGTTAGTAACCAGTTTCTTTTGAGTAGCGTCGTGTACGTGCCGCCATAGAAATACTAGTGCTATTCCAGCAACATTCTAGCAACTCACTAGCAATTTAAGTTAGTTTATTGGCGGTCGACATGTTGTTGGCCATCTGTTAGTAGCTCTCTGGCCGTCAACATGCCGACCGCCAACAATTTACGAAACCAAGAAGATAATATTAGATAGACCAGTGGTTTCGCAATGGACAATAATTGTTAAGAGACTTGAGGGCCTGTTTTAGGGCATTTGAGATTAGTAATGGCCTAACGGCCGAATACTCAAAGCTCACTTAACTATTTAAGAGGCTCTTAACTATTTGAGACGCCCCTATCCATCATTTTCGTATTCTCAAAGGTAAATCAAATCCCCTACTTAAATTTAATTGAACTTAGTTTGAGAGGCCGTCAAATCTCAACTTAACGAAAAATCGGTATACTCAACGGCCACTTAATACATGACAGCCGTCAAAACTGCCTTCAAACAGCATTGAGAGTCTCTCAACTTTAAGTGGGCTTCCAACCAATCCTAAATTATTTTATGCTAACTATTTACCTCGTATTCACTCAAAATTACGCGATAATCTTCTTTTTGGCTTATGTAGCTTGTATTTCGGCATTCTCGTTACTCGAATATGGTTTTAAATGGTTTCGTTTATAATTTCATACTTTAGAATTATTATTGCGTTATCTCTGCAGTTACGTACTGTGTA
This sequence comes from Drymonia ruficornis, assembly GCA_947859195.1. Taxonomy (NCBI): domain Eukaryota; kingdom Metazoa; phylum Arthropoda; class Insecta; order Lepidoptera; family Notodontidae; genus Drymonia; species Drymonia ruficornis. Next base: position 5,017,563 of record OX401927.1, read on the forward strand.
AAAGGAAACACACACGAGATTTTAGTGAATCTTGTAAACGAGAACGAACCTATTTATTGAAGTATTGCCATACTAAAGACATTTGATGGCTACTTAGCTAATCACGGTCTTAAATCAGTTAATTGGCGTATGAGAATACCACTTAGATTTGAGAGGCCGTCAAAGTTAAGCGCCGCTTAAGCAAGTGAATATTTAAGTGAGCTACGAGTATTCGGCCCTAAGGGATACAGTACTCACCATCGCTGCTATTGAAATGCGCCACCAGGGACCTGTCTTTCATAGACAGGGTGGCAGTCCCAGTGTCTTTACCCGACGGCCGCTGCACCGTGGTCAGTACCCTGTACTCCGGATACGCGAGCTCCCAGGTCCCGTTCACTTTGTAGAAGTACGTTTCGTTGGCGCGCTAGAAAATAAATAAATAAATATCGCTAATAATGACCATTGACCATGAATGAGATGGGTGACCATTTAGTGGCATTTGAACTGAGCGTCTCCGTGCTTCGGAGGGCACGTAAAAAGTCGGTCCCGGTTGTTGTCATCTAGACAGCAGTCGTTAAGCCTTGTCAGAGGCCTTCGGGCGGCTTGAACAACTCTGACACCAGGTTGTCCACTAACCATACGATAAGAAGAAGAATATCGCTAAACTTACACACCAACTGTATGGTCCCAAACTAAGCAACGCTTGTACTATGGCTACCGTACAATCGACTGGGAGCGATTTCAATAACACTTAGATCAGGGCAAATTACGAAAAGGCCGTTCCGAAACTTACCTGTGGCGGGAATCGAACCCGCAACCACCCAATGCAGTGAGCCGAGCGGTCGTCATTACGTAAAGTAAAGTCGCTTGCTGAACGGATACCGGTACGTCTTTTGAAAGAGGTGTGAAGTTCACCACCCCGCACTAGCAGTCATTATACCCGCTAAGGTATAATGGAAATATTTAGAATAATTGGTGGCAGAGCCAAGCTGTAGCCAATTGACTGCTCATATAGGGGCTGACTCGATTGGGATAGTACAACTCTCTCACAGAAGATCGGGGTAAAGTAGCTATTAGTGCCGCGGCTCGTACGACGAATGAAATAGCCCAAAAGCCCAACCAGACCAATTGTTGTTTTTTTTTATAGGAATGCGGTGGCAAAAAAGCGTACGGCCCGCCTGATGTTAAGCAGTTACCGTAGCCTATAGATGCTTGCAATACCAAAGGCATTTCTGACCTGAAGGGGAGTGGAATGGAGGGAGGGGAAGGGGGGGTTTGGGCTTTCGTCTCTCTCAATCATCGTACGAAACGCAATGGGAAACTGCTATGACACTCAAGGACCATTTAGAGTTTTATAATAGCATACATTTAAAAGTAAACTCACCTCCCAATTGATCAAACTGTCAGCCATATCGATAAACAGCTTACTGCTGCGCATTTTCTCATAGAACAACGTTTTCTGGAACCTGTAGTAGTTATCGAAGTAGTACCACCGACTCCGTATGTTGACATCCGACCGCATATCCAAATCCAGATTCGTAGAAGGATGTTTGCAAGTCAACGCGAACTTGTAATCCCTCACTGGCCCGTTGGAATTATCCGTTAGTACGGACTTTAGTTTCAGATACTCGTTCTCGTAGTCCGAGTATTGAAGTTCGACGGATATGTTCGACATCACCGATGGGGTGCTTATGTATTGGCCTTTTAGGGTTACGTCCTGGAAATAGGGTTACGTTAGGCTGATTACAAACCCGATACGAAAGCAATTATCCGTTGTGTTCGGGCTTCGAATTTTGACACATATAAAGTTATAATAAGTTATAATAGTATATATATATATATATATATATATATATTACGTCACGACTTTTATCCCCATTCGGGGGTAGTCAGAGGCTTGAGTGCCCATACACCACCACATTGTGGAGGTATTAAGCCACATTTCCGTAGTTAATTAGTGTCATAATCACGAACGAACGAACGAAACAGATGGTCCGGGTTCGTATAAAACGCTGGCCGCTCTGAAGTTTATTTCAAGGGTGTCGAAATTCACGTTTTTAGTACTAAACGCGTATTGCGACGCCGCTCGAGCAAACTTCAGTGCGAGTGCTGTATGTATGTAACAGTGATAACCGTGATCGTCGAGGCGTGAGGCGCTCATAGCCAGCTGCATTCACTGATCGGTAAACTATCGGAGGTTAAGTAACACTTGACAAAGCCAGTCAGAGATGGATGACCAAATGGTCATCCCATCTTATCTCATTTGAACTGAGCGTCTCCGTGCTTCGGAGAGCACGTAAAAATTGGTCACAGTTGTTGCCATATAGGCAGCAGTCGTTAAGCCTTGTCAGAGGCCTTCGGACAACTCTGACACCCTACGCCACTAACCATACGATAAGAAGAATCATAACTTGCATCTTATGGACAAGCCAGAGCCAGTCTATAGAAAATAACACGTAGTCTTACCTTTCTGAACGACGGATGCGAGAGCGCCAGATCAACATTATGCAAGCTGCCTTCTTGCATTGGTGGGTTCTCCCACCGACCACTCAATTCCGCCGTCTTATTATCTGATTTGACGTCCCAGTTGAGTTGCGCCTTGCCGTCCAATAGAGTGTCTTTTAGATGGTATAATGCGACTAAATTGAATTTCCGTAGCGGGTACCATACGTTCATTACTAGTTGTTGGGATTCCAAGTCGTCCTGTCAAAAGTATAAATGTCATATTAGTAACAAACAATTATACAGGGTGTATTAGAAGTAGGAAATATTTTAGGTACTAGGATTCCTAAGATGTAGATCTACATACGTATAGTAGGCGATAGGTTCGGATGGCATTCGGGTTATGAGCTTTTTCCGGAATAAAATCAGAATCAAAATTAGCAGGACCCGATAAACAATTAAAATCGCCCACAAAATTATTAAAATAATAATAATCGACCCTTTTTAATGTCCCACTGCTGGGCACGGGCCTCCCTTCAATGCGAGGGGGATTCAGGCCATAATCCACCACACTGGCCCAGTGCGGGTTGGTGGATTTCACATGTCTAAAGACATGCAGGTTTCCTCACGATGTTTTCCTGCACCGCAAGCAAGTGATAATCATATTAATGTTATGATTCACACAGATTTCGAAAAACCCAGTGGTGTGAGCCAGGGTTTGAACCCAGGACCTTAAGCCCCGCAAGACGCGTGCTTAACCAATTGGCTATCAATGCTCCTTACATCATGTTTTTTTTATTATTGAAAATGTACTCACCGTAGTCATATTAGTGACGTGTATATCATAGTTGAACCACACATCCTCAGCCCACTTCACCTTGCTCCCTTGCCGCATTTCCTTGTCCACGGTTTCGTACTTATTATCAAAGGTCCAGGTCCTACTTCCGTGTATAGCGGTCAGTTTCAGGTCCTTGCCGATGTCGTAGGTATACACGTCTAGTTTGCCTGTCACGTTGAATTTAGTAGCGTTGTGGAGATGGAACACGGTCGCTTGTTTTACGTCCTGGAATTTCAGTTTTATTTTGTCGAAGTATTTTTTATTATTAATTATGTAAGTTAGAGGAAGCACTTATGAATCGTCAACATCATTATTTTAGAATTAGAATTACTACTGGTTCATAATGTCGCTTCCATTGAGATGAGCCAGTGAAACCCAATGATTACTCTTTTCAATAGAAAAATAAAAATTGTATATCATCACGAACCATAATTTTTTTTTAAAATCCTCTTGTGAAGGCAGTTCTCGAATAATGAGTTTTATAGCCATCCATATAAGATATTGTGGAAAGATCCACTAAAAGCATCGCTTCAATTTCATTCTATTTAAGAATGGAGTAGTCCTATTGGTAATTCATAAGCGAAACAAAAATAAACTATCTTCATTGGTTCATAACTTCTATGAATTTAATGGCAATAAATATGGACACTACAAAAGTATAATTTAAAAGTTACTTACAATATTTCCAGTGTTATCATACTCATGAATATACTTAATACCGACCGGCGTATGAGCATTTTCAACCTCAATATCCATAGTCGCGAGGTCGAAATTCCTTTCACTCTTACTCAGAATCTGTTTGAACGACCCTTTGCCGAATCTCTCGCGATCGAAGTCTATAGTCGCGTTTCCATTGCTCCATTTGTCCCCTTGCACGTAATAGTATTCAGTGTTGACCAAGTGCTGGGTGTTCAATGGAACTGATAATGAAATTTGTCCGTTTTGCGTGAAGCTTTGGTCGTTTTTGTGGTAGAAGTGGGTGGTGTTGACTGAGGCTGAGTTGTTCGGCCAAAATAGGTCCACCTTGTTATCGGAGTGTTCTTCTAAATTGTTTATCTGGGGATAAATAAATATGGCTAATACATCTATTATCAGCAGGGTTAGCACGAGCGCCAAGCCAAGAGTTTTGTCACGCATTATATCGCACCGAGTCGCTTTCTCTCTTACTTAATGGATAGGAGAGAATGAGACAAAATCGATTTATCTCCCATTTCATAGTCACGGCTGGCTGTGAAACCAGTGCAAGTTCGAAAAAAATTATCCTTAAAACTACAAAATAAACCACCACAAGTCATTTTGCGGGGTCATAGTTTGAATAGACGTGATGATTTGTAATAAAATAGATCGTATTGCTTCGTAATAAAGCCTTATTTAAATCATCCCTACAATACGAAGTCGTTTAATAAATATCGCCAGACTTACACACCAACTGTATGGTCCCAAACTAAGCAACGCTTGTACTATGGATACCGTACAATGGACTGGGGGCGATCCCAGTGACACCCAGACCAGGGCAAATTACGAAAAGATCGATGATTGAAAAATGTTAGAACCGTACTTAGATTTTTAGATCAGTTTCCGAAATTTGCCTGTGGCGGGAATCGAACCCGCAACAACCCGATGCCGTGTACTGAGCGGCCTACGCTCGAACTGCGCCAAGCGGTCGCGAATTATTATGCTATACTTACATCGAATATAGACTTCAACCAGGGCAACCTCTGGAATGGTGTAGTGAAGTTGAAGTGTCCATCAGTGTGCTTGACTCCGCCGTACCGCAGGTCGATTTCACCGATCTGGCTATCACCCGGTTGGTACATGTCACCCCTGAGTACAAAGACATGGATCATAGATTCGTACGAATTAAATAACGTGGGTTATTCTGTTTTCAACAATACAGGGTTATTGGTAAAACACTAACAACCTTGCAGGGGCGTATTACTGACATCAAAAACAACAACTTTTGTTCTATGACTTTTTACAAAACAAAAAAAAATTAACAAAAAATCACTTTCTAAACCCTGTATAAGGTTAAAATTAGTGTCCGACCGAAGATTCGGTTTCGGCCAGTTTCGGCTCAAAAATCTAGTTTCGGCACCAGTTTCGGTTTCGGCAGAAAAACCACCGAACCTTTCGGCCGCGCCGAAACTCTGCGTTCGTGAATTATCGCGCGTCGTCGTTTAGTGTTATTTCTCGCTTTATTGGCCTTTATTAAGCATTGAAGTTCTTTCCGTTGAGTTATTCACTCGGATTTATGAATGATGAGAATTAAGTATGTAAAAGAAAGAGGTTATATTATATTATATTTGATTCACACATTCATCATTTATTTATTACTTATGTTACGGTACATTTGTTTTAGGTTATTGTTGTTGGATGAGGTTTTAAATTACCCAAACAACTACCAGCTATGATTTAGCTGTGTGACCTTCAGATACATAATTTTTTATTGGTAAAATAATTTCCTGTAGTCCGTAAATTTTTGAGAATCGATCTGAACGTGACATACCTATCTACTTAAGTGGAAAATGAAAACGGGGGTTTAATATATTACAATTACGATTGCCACCCTAAACTATAAAAAAATAATGAAAATCCCAAAAAAATACCAAAATTACCAACTGCCATTAAAATTTAAAATGATCTCAATTAATGTTAAATGTAGTCTTAAACATGTTGTGATTATAAACGCAATCGAAATACTCAATTAAAGACGACCTTTTTTATAATGTAAGTGTTGATTATTGACAAATTTTTGTTCCAAGAAGTGTTAACATGATTGTTATTTTGTGTTTATTTTAATCAGAGCAGTAATATTAAAAAAAATAGTAATAATAATAATATTATTATTAATAATTATATTTTCTCATACTTCAATTATTGTTTTTTATTTCATTTAACACATTCTAACATTTCGAACTGTCAATATAAGTAAGCCAAATTTCAGTAAACAAAAGATTTTTAACTTGTCTGAAGGAGGTTCGGTTTCGGTTTCGGTTTCGGCCGAACCTAAAACAGATGCCGAAGATTCGGTTTCGGTTTCGGCAGAAAATCCTGTTTCGGTCGGACACTAGTTAAAATGGTTGAGGTTATTTTTGTGACTATCCAGAAACCCTATCCCGACGAAACAACCTAGGTAGGTGGTAGGGTTATTTTATATGACCATCCAGAAATCCTGACCTTGTCACATAAGGTCAATTGGGGGAAAATATTAACCTTATCAAAATAAAATTATTTTACAATAGAGTCTACCAGTTTACCTTAGAAGTCAAGTCGAGGTCAGTCACCAACGTGTAGGTCAAAGTCCAATGTCATCTAAGGTCACTTAAAGTCAGGGTCAGTTACGATCAAAGCCAACTCACGTGCTATCCCTTACCACCGGATCACTATGCGACCTCACTGAGAAGATCCGGCAAGAAAGTCAGCGGATTTGACGAATGCCTAGGCGCGTCTAGGGTCCTCTAGGCGCGTAAAAGTACCTATTAGCGGAAGTGGCGATACGTGGAGCTTTTTAAGGTGGTAGAGCCAAGCTGTAGCCAATTGACTGCAGCTCATATACGGGCTGGCTCGACCGGGGTAGTATCACCCTCTCACAGAAGATCGGCGTAAAGCAGCTATTACAGCCGCGTTTCGTACGATGAGTGAGAGAGCCGAAAGTCCAACCCCCCCTTCCCCTCCCTCCATCCCACTCCCCTTCAGGTCGGCAATGTGCAAGCAATGCCTTTGGTATTGCAAACATCTATAGGCTACGCCTACTACCGTAGCCGCTACGGTAACTGCTGAACATCAGGCGGCCCGTACGCTTTTTTTGCCACCGCAGTCCTAAAAAAAAAAAGGGAAGGCCGCACTCACTTGACGATATGATAGAGATGCACCATAACCTGGCACTTACTTGACGATATGATAGTGATGCACCATATCCTGGCACTTACTTGACTATATGGTAGTGATGTACCATATCCTGCTGGTAGGAGCCGCGCACGTGTAGCGTGGGCTGCCCGCGGTACAGCGGCGAGGCGAGCCAGTACCGCACGTGCTGCGACCCGTTCACGTCCCATTTGTAATCGAGCTTGTTGTCTATGCACTTGTATACAGAGTCGGAGGTCCATGTTATTGTTGAGTTCGTGCCGAAGCTTTCGTCCAGTGATAGCATCTGGGGGAAAGAATTGGAAGTTGACATTTGCTGCTGACATCTCTCTTACGTTATCTGTCACGTTTTAACGACTAAACCGTGTAAATTTTTTATTTATGAATTTTAGTATACAACATGTTAAGAAAACCCTGTCCGAGCCGAAACCGGTAATTAGGTTCCCCAATCACATGACCAAATAAAATAATAAAAAAAAAAAAAACATGATAGTAAACATATTAATGAACATTTAAAGTGCCAATTTTTTTTGCCTTTTTCCCACATAATGTAGCAAATTTTAAAAATATGACAACACCGTTACCGGAAGTAATTATGTTAGATCGTGTGGCGTCACCTCAGACCACAAAGTATGTGATGACGTCATTTTATGAATTTTTTTTTAATGTAAACGGGGTATTTGTTTTACAAAAAAATATGGGAGGCCTTTGCCCAACAGTGGGACACCTACTATGCAAAAAAATGAAAAAATAAAAAAAAAAAATAAAAAAAAAAAAATAAAAAAAAAAAATTTGCAAAAATGGAATCTAATCTCGATACCCAACAAAACGTTTTCGGGTCGGACAGGGTTTTTTTAACATATTGTAGAGACTGGTACTTGGAGAAGGACATAGGCTACTTTTGGATGAGAAAATAAAACTTGAAGGGGGAGAAAAGGGGATGAAAGTTTGAATGAAAGACCAATCATTTCTCGTAGTAAAAATTCTACGCATTCGATGTATGCCACCTATATCGAGTGTCTCAAAAGTACAAAATAATAAATTAAACTCCATATACGGTAGCTGATATGCAGATGCCTAGGGAAGACAGACTATATGTAATTACAATATTTTCGGAGTTACAGGCCTTCGAATATTTGTGACAAATTCCGTGTGATGGCTTTAGAATACATCAAACGCATCAGTGCAAACAGCATTCAGGAGCAAACACTAAAATTAAGTAAAAGTTTGTGAAAATTTTACATAATTTTTAAGATATTAGTTCTTTTCAAAATTGGCGTTAAAAAATATTAGAAAAAATTGTTCGAACTTCAATAAGATTATTTATACCAATTAGTATTATTTCGTAATTTTGCGTATTCCAATGTGGTGGTGTATGGCCACTCAAGCCTCTGGCTACCCCCGAATGGGGATAAAAGTCGTGACGTTATATTTTTATTTTTTTTTATTTTTTATTATTTCGTAATTTTGCGACACACTGTATAGCCCTGTACAAAGGTTATTTTTTACCTCTAAAAATATTTTTAAAATACTAAAAATAAAGGTTCCCAGCCCAGGTTATTTGATCAAATACTCACATTGCCTTTGATCCCAGTGATGATCTTAGTGACGTCGGTCCTGTACTCCGCTTCCAGCGTCTGCAGCGGGTTGTCCTTGCTAGCGAAGTTGCCGTCGATGACCAGCGTGTGGACATCCACGTTGGGCTTGGGCAGGATTGCGTTGATCATCAGGCTGATGCGCTCGTTCATTATCACGCCGAACGAGGCGTTTGCGCCGATTCTGGACGACAATAAAGAAAAACCTTTTTTTAGACGACTTTTCTTTTCCCCCCAATATTACAACCTTAGGGGTTGATTCCAGAAATTATTTGTTTATGGAACCAATCCGGAAATGTGACCTACGGAACAACAAAAGATTTTTTTATTTAGGCTCATTATTGCTGGAGCAATCACGAAACAAGTATTCAAAAAGAAACATACAATCGAATCGCGAACCTCTTCCTTTTTGAAGGCGGTTAAAAAATAATAATATCGCCAGACTAACACCCCACTGATTTTACTGGTGGTATAGCCAAGCTGTAGCCAATTGACTGCAGCTCATATGCGATGCCTTTGGTATTGCAAGCATCTATAGGCTACGGTAACTGCTTAACATCAGGCCAACTTACTGCCAAACGTGGTCTAAGTCCATTTTGAAGCCGGCGTCGGTCTTCTGCAGCAGATCCGGTGTGGTGCTGTTCCCGAAGTAGATGTCCAAGTCCACGCTCTTCTCTATGTCTTTCACGTGCTGGTGCCCTAATGCCTGTGGTATAGAGTTAATGTTGCGTAACTTTTTCGTCAATGTTTCAATTGGTTTCGTTCATACCGTATTTCATTTTCAGTTGACATTAATTGAAATCCGGATGAGTCTGGAGTTCACTCTTCCCGATTTCAATAAATTTCTATTGATAACAACACAGGATGAACGAAACCAATTGAAACATTGACGAAAAAGTTACGCAAAAAGCCCCGCAAATGCTGTTGGAAAAATCATCGAGTGATGAATGAGGGCTTACTTAGGCTAATTAAAAAACCGGCCAAGTCCGTGTGGGACTCGCACATAACGGCTTCCGTACCACCGTTGAATAAAAACGCCAAATTATCAAGTTTCTTGTATGGGACCCCCTTTATTTTTCAATTTTATTTTATTCGTTGTTGTAGCGGCAACAGAAATACACATTCTGTAAAAAAAAACCAACTCTCTACCTATTACGGTCCGTGCAATATAGCCTGCTGACAGACGAACGGACGGACAAACAGCGGAGGCTTAATAATGGGATTTCGTTGGCACCCTTTGGGTACCGAGCCCTAAAAACTAGTCTCAGTCGGACCTTAGAACCAATGGATAATCCTTATAAAATTGAATCTAATATGAAAACACTTACCCTTATAAACAGGTCTCCGAGTAGGAAACTCCATTTCAGATCGCCCTCGCCTTTCATGTCCGGTAATTCGTATTTGCACAACAAATATCCAGTTTTGGGACCAAATCTATAAAAAAATATGACAGTGGAGAAAACAACTCTATACTCAGGATCGATTCATGCTAGCGCAGAGTCAAAGCGTCAATTTCTTCACAATTAAAGCAATGTTGAACGAATTGAACAGCGACTGTAGCCTAGGGGTGAACAGGTTGGGCTAGCAATCAGAAGGTCCCAGGTTCGATCCCCGGTGGGGCATGCACCAATGGATGAATTTTCATCTATGTGCATAATTTACAGTTCGCTGACGGTGAGGGAAAACATCGTGAGGAAACCTACCTATCCCTCGGGATTAGGTAATAGTCAGTTCCTGTATACACGGCGACAAGGTTCACCACCTGTCACGTTGGGTTCTGAATATCAGGTGAAACGTGGGCTTTGAGTTGGTTAATACCTCCACAATGTGGTGGTGTATGGCCACTCAAGCCTCTGACTACCCCCGAATGGGGATAAAAGTCGTGACGTTTATTTACATTTTACATTGAACGAATTCGTGCGCATTCGCAAGCTTTTACTGTTGTATTGGAGCGTGCACTCAGTGCCATCTGTTAGTAGCGTCGTGTATGTATAGTATGTAATATAATGTGATGAGAGGTCACTACAGATCTAATAATACTCACTCAAAATCGGTGTCTCCTTTAATAAATCGAATCCTGTCGAGAGGAGTGGCTGCTTGCACGCTCAGGACCTTCCTAAGTCCCGGGTGGTTGTCTACGCGGGACTTGAAGTATATGTCCTTGTATTTAGAACGGGGAATATCGACCTGTCAACAAATAGTGTAACCGCTAGATTTATAGATATTTTAGCCAGTTTGCAATGGTTTTGGAAAGCATTTCTAGGTGATTCACAAAAGTGATTTGTAATACCAGCGCAAGTCAATCATAACTGTCTATAATTTTAGGGGTAATAGTGCCACAGGCTTATCTACTTCTTTGGTCAAAGAAGTAAATCAAAGCTTTCAAATAGAGATTTGTCATAATTTGACAGTCTTGTAATCGACACTAGCGACTGTATCTGTATTGTCATGTAAACATGTCTATGATAGTTTCGCAACGCTACTACGACAGCGACGCGACTCCACTATGACAGCGACGTGACTCCACTATGGCAGCGTCGGGACTCAAAATGTTACAGCGTCAGGACTCCACTATGACAGCGTCGCGACTATACTATGAAAGCGTTGCGACTCCACTATGACAGTGTCGAGATTCTACTATGACAGCGTCGCAACTTTACTAAGAAACCTACGAAACGCCACTATGACAGCGTCGCAACTTTACTAAGAAACCTACGAAACGCCAGTATGACAGCGTTGCGACGCCACTATGACAGTGTCGCGACCCTACTATGAGAGCGTCGTGACTCCACGCTGACGATGTCACTACGTTACTTTGACAGCGACGCAACCTTCCTATATCAGCGCTGCTAATCAACTATGACAACGTCGAGATTCTATTATGACAGCGTCGCAACTTTACTATGAAACCGACGAACCACCACTATGACAGCGTAACGACGCCAGTATGACAGTCCGACGTTAATCAGTAAGTTCACTTATGATTGTTGTATTTACCTTAATGTTAATATCAGTGAAATTTGTTTCCATTTCCGCTTTAGCGTGTATGGTGGCGCTGATTGGTCCCGCGACGTGCGCGGATATGCCGTACACTGTGGCCGTGTTGTCATACTTGATGCGGATGTTGATACTGTTGCCTTGTCCTTTGGGTACTAGGTCTAGAGCCATCTGTGGACAAAAGTAAAGTTTACTTTACCCCAAACTTTATTCACTTTACGAAAATTTTCGACCTAATTGACCAATGGTGGTAAGATTCGGTGGTTACATGGCTCTAAGCGAACGGGATTACCAGTAATATGATAATCTCACATTGCCAGCAATATAAAAAACCGGACAAGTGCAAATAAGACTCGCGCCTTGAGGGTTCTGTGCTAACTTATTAGGAGTGGAATTTCCGAAAACTCTGTAAATTATATTTTTTATTTATATTGAATTAATTTATGTCTCGAGCTTCAGAAAGAATGGTACTCAAAGTTTCACCCTTTATGTTACCCCCTTATGTGTGGGATTATCCAAAATCCTTCTTATCCTCTTCTTCTACCCCATAAAAGTAAGACGGTCCCGGTTGTTGTCATCCAGGCAGCAGTCGTTAAACCTTGTCAGAGGCCTTCGGGCGGCTTGAACAACTCTGACACTAGGTTGGCCACTAACCATACGATAAGAAGAAGACCCTATAAAAGGTACTACTACCTACTGTTAAAAATTTTATGTTTCTAAAACTAGTGGTTTTGGCTGTGCACGTCTCGACAGGCGGACAGACAGGCAGACATGCTTCTGTCATCACCAATACTTACCTCCAGTGGCTTTTTATTCAACACTTTTCCAGTGATGCTGTACTCTTTTGAATCGGACACGAATGAACCGCGGATGTCGTCATTATCGAGTTCACCCAATATCTTCATGGCCCTGGAACAAAAGCACACAATAATATTAGCCCTTTCATCGTCATGGCCATAGAACAAAAATAAACCTATTATCGTTACACTCATGGGCACGGGCCTACCCTCAGTGCGAGGGGAATTACGTCCTGAATCCACCACCCTGGCCAAGTGCCGATTGGTGGATTTCACATGTCTTTTGAAAACTTGTTAGATTTTCTAAGACAAAAAAATGGACCGTGAATGTAAACCGAGAAAATGGACGTCTTCTTCGGGATTAGGTAATAGTCAGTTCCACGGCGACAAGGTTCACCACCTGTCACGTTGGGTTCTGACTATCTGGTGAAACGTGGGCTTTGAGTTGACTTAACACCTCTACAATGTGGTGGTGTATATAAAAGTCGTATATAGAAGTCGTGACGTTATATTTTATTTTTTTCTTCGAGGTCGCTCATTGTTGTATATCAGGTGTAAGTTGTATTAAAATAAACTCACCCAAACCCTTCATGCGGACTAGTGACCGCGATACTAATGGATTTGGGAGCCGATCAGCGTTCAGCGAGTAAAAGTTGTCTTCGCTAGTGAAGTCGAGTGTAGAGTCCGGTGTGGGGTGTCGTTGGTGTAGAGCAGGCTCCGAGGTCACTCATCGTTGTATATCAGGTGTAAAGCTCTGGTTTCCTCCGATAGTGGTTCCGTCATAAAACGGACGCAATATTACGGGAAAAGACGGCCGTCTTTACGGTGACGACATATGAAAAGTTCCCTCACCGCCATTTTGTTTACATAGCCAACGTTCTAGTGACGTCATTCACCCCTATATCACGGTACCGCTTTCCTAGGAAACCAGGGCTTAAGTAGTATTAAAATAAACTCACCGGAACCCTTCATGCGGACTAGTGACCGTGATACTAATGGACTAATGGTCAGCGTTCACGAGTACAAGTTATCCTGGCTAGAGAAGTCGAGTGATAGAGTCCGGTGCGAGGTGTCGTCGGTGTACAGCAGGCTCCGAGGTCACTCATAGTTGTATATCAGGTGTCATAGTATTAAAATAAACTCACCCGAACCCTTCATGCGGACTAGTGACCGCGATACTAATGGACTTGGGAGTCTGGTCAGCGTTCAACGAGTACAAGTTATCCTGGCTAGAGAAGTCGAGTGATAGAGTCCAGCGCGGGGTGTCGTCGGTGTAGAGCAGGCTCCGCGGTACTCATAGTTGTATATCAGGTGTAAGTAGTATTTTAAAAACTCACCCAAACCCTTCATGCGGACTAGTGGCTAATAGACTAATGGACTTGGGAGTCTGATCAGCGTTCAGCGAGTACAAGTTGTCTTCACTAGTGAAGTCGAGTGATAGAGTCCAGTGCGGGGTGTCGTCGGTGTAGAGCATGCTCCGTGGTGACTCATAATCGTATATCAGGTGTAAGTAGTATTAAAATAAACTCACCCGAACCCTTCATGCGGACTAGTGACCGCGATGCTAATGGACTTGGGCGTCTGGTCAGCGTTCAACGAGTACAGGTTGTTTTCACTGCTGAAGTCGAGTGATAGAGTCCGGTGCGGAGTGTCGTCGGTGTCGGTGTAGAGCATGCTGAGTTCAGACGGCGGCAGCACAGGCGGCAGCGCGCCGCGCGACTTGAACCGGATGTGACGGGAGGGAGGCGGACGCCATACTACATCCGCGAATAACTGACGACAACATCGTAGGATATAAAAGAAATAAAAAGAAAGAAAGAACGAAAAATTTTATTGCGGCAAGCAAAAAAAAAAAAAAATTGAAACGTTTTTAAGTATGTTTATTTTTTTATATCAAGTCAAGTCACCCTGTACGCAGTATTTAGAAGGTGGTAGAGCTAAGCTGTAGCCAATTGACTGCAGCTCATATACGGGCTGGCTCGCCCGGGGTAGTATCACCCTCTCACAGAAGATCGGCGTAAAGCAGCTATTACAGCTGCGTTTCGTACGATGACGGAGGGAGCCGAAAGCCCACCTGAATACGTCGTTAAGTTTCTGGTTTTTATGACCAATCAAAAAGCTACCCAAAAATACGTTTTCGTTTATTACCCGACTACGGCGGAAGGTTATGATTTTGACCGGTATGTATGTATGTATGTATGTTCATCTGTGGCCGCTTAACTTCCAAACTACTTGTCGTAATTTGACAAATGAGGTATCGTTAGAAGCGGCTTAATCGTCCGCTGGTTATGGGCTGAAATAGCTACGGAACACTATAATTTGCGTAGCCGAACACCCTCTTGTTTTTTATAGGACTAAGGTTAAACTAAAGCTTTAGTAATTGCTTAACATCAGGCGGGCCGTACGCTTGTTTTCCACCTTATTCAAAAGTGAATACTTACATAGTTATTATGTTCTCCCTGCTGTATTTGTATGCCGCCGCCTACAACGCTCTCGACGTCCGAGAAGTCCTTCTTGAACTGCATCTTGATGAAGTAGTCCTCCAAGTACGCCGACGTCAGGTTCAGACTGCCCGACGTCTCTACGAACGGGTCGTCCAACTGTTGACAATGGGAACAACATTATAAAAGATATTGAAAGCTACGAGAAACTACATTATCTACAAAAGCTACGGAATATTATATAAGCATCGATATAAGGAAGAAAAGATTCACCAACTTAGTTCGAATCGTGACCAAAACTCCGCTGAATTTAAAAAATTCAAAGCTCACTTAGTGTACGTTCGACCGCGAGCGCGATAGCACCCATTCAGCATCGTATTAATGTTACAAAAATACCATTCTGTGTCGATAAAATGTGTAATAATGATACAAGGAAGCATACAAATTATTATAATTTTTTATTATTAAAAATGGGCTTGCTCTTGACCTCAATCTTGCCGCGGGAGCATAGATGAGGTCGACGATGGAGCGAGCGCATCCAGAAGAAGCCTGTTCACTGTTACTTACAAATGCGACAGGCATTAAATTTCATGAGTGAGTGTCCCTTCAAATTTATGAGAAAAAGTAAAATGTATTACAAGGAATTGAATACGCGCGCCAACATGTGTCTGTCTGCGTAATATGCAGCTGTGGCGTGGAGAGTACAGGCAAGCGAGACGGAGTTACTGCGCGCGGAAAAAGGATGGCACAATGTCGCAAGTGGCCTCTTGAAAGTGAACGGTCGTATACCGCGCGATACACACACTACCATAGTCGCGGCGTTGCGTTTGGATAATAGTTGAAGTATGATGTTATTAAGCTTTATTACTATCCAAAAATCACACTAATAAGAAATCGAATTGAATTGAATTACTTATTATAATTTAAACATCATCGGCTACAATCGACTATGAAAGTCTACAAACGCTACGGAACACTACAAAAGCTACGCCGTCCTTAATTCCCATTTTTTCTTACCCCAAGACTGGCCAAAGCAGTGATAGTGAATGACGGCATGGCGATGTCGGCGGCCAGCTTCCACAGCGCGTCTTCTAACCGCGCCGACACGCGCACTTCTAGCGCGGGTAATACTATGTACGACTGGTAAGTGTCGTCTTCACCGAACTCGTACTCTTACCCCCAAATTCAGAGATTTCAGCGAGTTTACAATGGATTTCAAAAGCAATTCTACGAACAAAAGTGATTTGTAATGCAATTGCAATTCGATCATAACTTTCTATGAATTTGGGGGGTAGTGTATAACCGACTTCCAAAAGGAGGAGGTTCTCAATTCTACTGTATGTTTTTTGTGTGTTTTTCTTACCTCAAGACTGGCCAAAGCGGTGATAGTGAATGACGGCATGGCGATGTCGGCGGCCATCTTCCACAGCGCGTCTTCCAACCGCGCCGACACGCGCGCTTCCAACGCGGGTAATACAGTGAGAGGTGTTGCGATACCCACTGACGCTATGTACGACTGGTAAGTGTCGTCTTCACCGAACTCGTACTCGTAGTACAACTTGTACGATATCTAGAACAAGGACTAATGTCAATCGTAGGTATAATAGCCTTACAGGCGAATGCTCCCGGCAAGGGAGTACCTTTAGGATTAATTATTTTCCACTGTCAGATTAATATAATTCTTTCCAACTCCAATTAGCGTCGAAAATAGTATGACAGCAAACATTTGTTCGAGTGGACGCGTGGTTTTGCTTGGGTCGACAATGGATTTTCAACGTTATTTAAATTAAATAAAGACGATATTGCAATATGGATTGATCAAAGTAAATTTTATTTAAATAAATATCGCCAGTCCACCAACTGTATAATCCCAAAATAAGCAACGCTTGTACTATAGCTACAATGGACTGGAGACGATCCCAGTGACACCCAGATCAGCGCAAAATACGAAAACGCCGCTTCCAAATTTGCCTCTAGCGGGAATCGAACCCGCAACCACCCGATGCAGTGAGTCGAGCGGTCTACGCTCAAACTACTGCGCCAAGCCGTCGTCATTTTCAAAGTAATTTATATCAAACACAAAGTAATTTATATCAAAAACTTAGTAATTTATATCAAAAACAAAGTAATTTATATAAAAAACCAAGTAATTTATATCAAAAACAAAGTTATTCATATCAAAAACAAAGTTTTTCATATCAAAAACAAAGTAATTTATATAAAAAACAAAGTAATTTATATCAAAAACAAAGTAATTTATATCAAAAACAAAGTAATTTATATCAAAAACCAAGTAATTTATATCAAAAACAAAGTAATTTTTATCAAAAACTCCAACTGATTTGCAACCCTCACCTCATGCCAATAAGTGCCATTGTACAGCAGCACCAAGCACGTCACGTTGATCATCTCGCCCACGGTGATGTCGACCGTGTACACCGACTTTAGTTCCTTCACCGCTTGGAATGGCGTCACTAGGTTCAGCGTGTTTCTCATTACTGTGTATTGCTAGAAACATAAATACAGAAATCACTGATGTAGCCCTACTCCCCCTTCCCCTTTCTCCCCCCCACTTTCCTTCCGGTCCGCAACGTGCGAGCAACATCTATAGGCTACGTTAACTGCTTAACATCGGGCGGGCCGCGCGTATTTTTTTTTTTTGGACTGAGTTGCCAAACAAGCGTGCGTCCCGCCTGATATTAAGCAATTACCGTAGCCTATAGATGCTTGTAATACCAAAGGCATTGCTCGCACGTTGCCGACCTGAAGGGGAGTGGGACAGAGGAAGGTGAATTTGGAGAGGGGGTTGAACATCCGGATCTCTCACTCATCGTACGAAACGCAGCTGTAATAGCTACTTTACGCCGAACTTCTGTTAGAGGGTGGTACTACCCCGATCGAGCCAGCCCGTATATGAGCTGCATTCAATTGGCTACAGGTAAAGGTACTCGATATTTTTTGTTGTTTTTAGTTATACATGACATTATTATTATTAGTTATTTTGCATGACTGGTTACTTTTTGATTATTATTATTTTTACCCAACTGCCCCGCAAGGAGGGTATGTTATAATTGTTAGTTCTCCGTGTAATTGGCCTGTGGCCGTTCGGCCTACATAAATCAATACTTACCTCTAAGATAAATACATCAGTCAATATAATAGGAGGCTTATCGGGTAGATGTAGTGTTGCGTTCGCTTCGATTATATCTTCCTCATCGGGTCCAATGAACTGAAACAAAAAGGCGTTCAGTATTTCAGGATTGAACATTAACGTTCAGAATATCCTGTAACAAGCAATATGGTGATCGAACACTTTTTAAATATGATTTGGTACTGCAAGCATCTATAGGCTACGGTGGATACAGCTTGGTTGACTGAAAAAAAAAAAAAAACGATATTTTTACTCAATGAGTACTTTTTCACAGGTATCGTATCGTATCGAATAAATCTTAGAAATTACCTACTTAAAACTTGGTGGTTTATGGCAACACCATCTAGTCCAATCTTGTCAAACCTTCTAAAACATTAGATTGCCTTTAAAATCGTTCGTTCACTCACTCATTCCGCTCGCTCGTCGTTGTCAACTATTCATTCTTTAGACCCTAAGAAAAATATCGATATTTTAAGTATCGATACTTTTACGAGTACGATACTTGAAATTACATATGAAATATACGTCACAACTTTTATCCCTATTCGGGGGTAGTCAGAAGCTTGAGTGGCCATACACCACCACATTGTAGAGGTATCAAGTCAAATCAAAGCCCACGTATCACCAGATAGTCAGAACCCAACGTGACAGGTGGTGAACCTTGTCGCCGTGTATACAGGAACTGACTATTACCAATCCCGAGGGATAGGTAGGTTTCCTCACGATGTTTTTCCCTCACCGTAAGCGCACTGTAAGTACGATGCTTTTATCGATATAACCCATGAGTATAGTGTTTATAGTTTCTATTCGATATCGTGTCTATAGTTTAGTATTATCACGGGCTATGTCAGCAGTGCGTACCTTCATGACGCGTGCGTCGAAGGTAACAGTGGGGTAGTAGAGCGTGTCTAGTACAACGCGTGCGGCGGTATCGAAGTTGTCGACGAGCGTGTTGCGCGGCCCGCGCTTGTGGTTCCACTTGTCCTTGATGATATCCAACAGTCCGCGCCCGCGGTCCTTTAGCAGGATCGCGATGCCGAACTGGAAGCATTATAACTAATTAATAAGTTAATTACTAAACTATTACTTAATTTATAAGTTATTTTTAATATAATATGTTAAGTCTTTAAGGTATTTATACTATGGGCCATCGTTGCCTGAAATAAATGGTTATTATTATTATACTGTTAGTAGAAGTCAATACCGCTGTTTCCTATAGTTTATGATTAGGTCATCTTTGAAAAAATAATCCTGTATATCACCAGACTTACACGACATACAGGGTTATTGGTAAAACAATGAAAATCTCGCAGAACTGTATTACTAACATCATGAAGAACAACTTTTGATCTATGACTTTTTACAAAACAATAATACTTTAACAAAAAATCACGCTCTAAAAAGTATGAAACAGGAAAATATTCTCCGCGGTCCGTGGTCCTTTTTACCCGACTACAGCGGAGGGTTATGATTTTGACCGGTATGTATGTATGTATGTATGTATGTATGTGCATCTGTTCCCACCTAACTCCCAAACTACTTGTCGTAATTTGACAAATGAGGTATCGTTAAAAGCGGCTTAGCGGCGCGCTGGTTATAGGCTATGTGACGTCACATAAAATTGCATATGGCGCCCTCTAGAGGACATAACGTCATGAACTATAAAAACAACATTTTTTAATGAAACCGTGTGGGGTATCAAATGAAAGAGCTTGATGAGCACATTTCAAAAATATATATATTGTTACCTATAACTCCAAAATAATTAAATAAAAAGTAAGTTTAAAAACTAAAACCCGACTACGGAAAAAACGCGCTCTAAAAAGTATGAAACAAGAAAATATTCTCATCTAGAGGATAGCCGAGGTCCGTGTTCATATGCCATTTGACCCTAAAAGACCTACACGGACCACGGCTATCCTCTAGATGAGAATATTTTCTTGTTTCACCGACTCCAAATACTCGATAACACACCATCACGTCTGGTTTTCCCAAAGGGGTAGGCAGAGGTGGTAATAGAAATATTATTTCAGGCTTTTTAGTGATCCAGGTTTTTTTGAAGTCGGTTTTTTTTTTTTATAAAAATAATTTTATTAGAGCGCGTTTTTTCCGTAGTCGGGTTTTATATCTACTATAAGGCAAAGTGGCATATAACCTCGGACTATGGCTATCCTCTAAATGAGAATATTATTTGTTGTTTCATCCTTTTTAGAGCGTTATTTTTTTGTTAATTTGTTGTTTTGTAAAAGATCATAGAATAAAAGTTGTTGTTTATGATGTTAATAACACAGTCCCGCAAGGTTGTTAGTGTTGTTCCAATAACCCTGTATAGATAGATTAAAACCATGGACCAATTACTAAGGGGACTGACCCTAAGCAACTCGGCCGAGTGGTCGGCCTAGTACTAACATCGACATAAAACGAAGCGAGTAGTTCAACTATTTACCGACAATGAAAATGAAAAACAATGACCACGTTTTTTTTCATACATATATCTAATAAGGGCACCTTTATCTTTAGTCTTTACTTTGTGATTAAAACCTACCTTATGTTTGGAAAGTCGTATAGACAGCTCAGTGTCCAATCCGTCGCCATAGATATTCTTGAGTACCAGACCATTCTCCTCGAAGCCCTCGAGCGGGGTGTACAGCTTGTACAAGTACACGAAGTTGGTGGGTGACCGGTAGTGCCAGATGCCCGTGCAACCGAAGTCCATTGTACCCCAACCCACTCTGAAGTCCACCTGATAATGAAACAAATCGCACTTAAAATCCAGACAAAATGTGCATAAAAATCTGGGTACCACATATGGCAAATAAGCTTAGTCCGCACGTTGCCGACCTGATGGGGAGAGAGGGGGTGGGCTTGCGGCTCTCTCACTCATCGTAAGAAACGAATAATAGCTGAAAATTAATGTTTAATATAACGAAATATAATAAAACGAATAATAGCTGAAAATTAATTCGCTGTAATAGCTACTTTATGCCGATCTGCAGTGAGAGGGTGGTACTACCTCAGTAGGACCGGCTTGCCTTTGCGGCTTGAATCTACCACAAATAAAAAAAAAGAATATTGATTAGCAACGACCCCAAAAAAATATCATACCATCAAGCCTGGACTTCTTGAACGGGTAGGCAGAGGTGGTAATAGATTTTTCCGGGCCTTTTAGTGATCGAGTATTTTTTGGAGTCAGCTTTTGTTTTACATAAATATTTTTTTTAATACCTATCCTTTATTTTCTTGAATTAATAACTGTCGAATTAATAACACGTTTACTCGATTTGTGAGGTCGACAGATCGAATGTATCGATGTTTTAACTCGTATCAACATACCTCTTCGGGGGCTCTTTTCGCAATGACCATAGCTCTGTTGAGGTACTGTATGGGCAGCGCCACGTGGCCGAACATGTGGAAGTCTTGGAACGACACTAGCTTGAGAAGCACTTCTATACCTGTAATATACATACATATTTTAGTTCACAACGGTTTTACAATACATTTCTAGGAACACACTTCTTCACGATTCTTCGATTTCTTGTATACACGGCGACACGGTTCACCACCTGTCACGTTGGGTTCTGACTATCTAGTGAAACGTGGGCTTTGAGTTGGTTAATACCTCCACAATGTGGTGGTGTATGGCCACTCAAGCCTCTGACTACCCCCGAACGGGGATAAAAGTCGTGACGTTACATTACATTTATTATTTTTTTCTAGGAACTAAAGTGATGAGTTTAGGCTTTAGCTTTAGGATTTTAGGTATAGCCGAAGGCCTTCCTCTTCTTGACGTATTCAAAAACTTTAAAATGTACATTTTACATGACATGGATATATGCGAAAAGCTATTCTATAACAAAAAAAACTATGTTCAAAAAAATTTGATACCCGTATTGTAATAGTAATAGATTTTTTTTTCACATTTAAATATGGAACCATTATGGCGTCTTATTGAATTGAAAAAAATCTAGTCAGTTTTTTCGGGATGATGTAAGGATTCTAACGATACGCCATACATCCAAATCTGATGAGGCATTTAAAAGTTATGGTGGAATAATGGATTTCACATAACGTCAGTGGAAAGGAAAAAACGCTAAAACGCCAAAATGGTAAATTACTAGTAAAGTAAATTACTTTAAACCTAATTTTCCAAAATTACCATTTTGGCGTTTTAGCGTTTTTTCCTTTCCACTGACGATAAGTAAATACACAAAATAGACCCTGAAAACTATACGCTCCCTTTATGGGCAGTCGTGTAAAAACGTCAGTATTGTGCTTACCAGTGGTAGAGCTGGGCGTGACAACCATAGCGACGAGATGCCGGTCGAGCTCTATGAAGCCGAAGCGCGCGGTCAGCTGCGGGAACTCTACCATCGGGCTGGTCACGTTCACCACCAGCATGCAGTTCGTTATTCTACGCATGTGACCTGGTTATACAACAAAAAAAACATGTAAATCGGTCCACAATGGAGGAGATATCGCGTAACATACATACAACAAAACAAAAAAAAAAACATAAATACGAATTGAGAACCTCCTCCTTTTTGAAGTCGGTTAAAATTGGTTTTGTTTACGTGATGATTTCAACCAGGCAACTTCTACCGCAACACTTATCCCTTTCGCACACGGCGTCGTAACGTAAGCGTATCGAAACACGCGCGTAGAACGAGAGCATAGATTACATGTACGAACACGTAAATGTTTAAACAAGTCCGCAGACGGAGCGGTGTTGCAGCGAATCGTATGGGATTTCGCTTCGTCTGCGGACTTATTAGAAAATGTACGCGCTCGTACATGTAATGTATGCTCTTGTTCTACGCGCGTATTACGATACGCTTACGTTACGCCGCCGTGTGCGAAGGGCCGTATTAAGAAACTTCGTTCCAAGAAATAACTTCACTGACGCACAGCCTATACCAATGAGTCTTGAAGTATGAAATTTTGCACAGGAGTTTTTTATAATATTACATAGGACAAAACTGATAAAGATTATTATTTCCATTGTTCCTCAAAGCTAACCTAAAAGCCTAAAAAAGTAAGTTTAAAAACTAAAACCCGACTACGGAAAAAACGTGCTCTAAAAAGTATGAAACAAGAAAATATTCTCATCTAGAGGATAGCCGTGGTCCGTGTAGGTCTTTTAGGGCCAAATGGCACATGAACACGGACCACGGCTATCCTCTAGATGAGAATATTTTCTTGTTTCATACTTTTTAGAGCGCGTTTTTTCCGTAGTCGGGTTTTAGTTTTTAAACTTACTTTTTATTTAATTATTTTGGAGTTATAGGTAACAATATATATATTTTTGAAATGTGCTCATCAAGCTCTTTCATTTGATACCCCACACGGTTTCATTAAAAAATGTTTTTTTTTTAGTTCATGACATTATGTCCTCTAGAGGGCGCCATATGCAATTTTATGTGACGTCACATAGCCTATAACCAGCGCGCCATTAAGCCGCTTCTGACGATACCTCATTTGTCAAATTACGACAAGTAGTTTGGAAGTTAGGTGGGAACAGATGCACATACATACATACATACATACATACATACATACCGGTCAAAATCATAACCCTCCGCCGTAGTCGGGTAAAAAATCACAAATTAAGTACATACCATTAACGTATATCTTGAGAACTTTCTCCTCCAACTCCAAATCCGTGATTCCTTTTATGTCCTTCTTATGGCCAAGAATGAACTCTGTCTTGAGAAAACCTTTCTTGTAGCCCTGTAATTTATTTTTAGTTGTTGTAGTTGTTATTTGTAGTTGTATAAATATCGCCAGACATGCACACCAACTGTATGGTCCCAAACTAAGCAACGCTTGTACCATACAATGGACTAGGGCGTTCCCAGTGTCACCCAGACTATGGCAAATTACGAAAAGGCTGGTTCCGATATTTGCCTCTAGCGGAAATTGAACCCACAACCACACGATGTAATGAGCCCAGCGGCCTACACTTGAACCACTGCACCAACCCTTAAAAGGGCTATTATTATTATATGTATAAGTGCGAATGAATAGTGAAGGTAGTTATCGTGAGGAAACCTACACGTCTTAGTTTGTCAAAATATTTCCTTCGCGTTATGGGGATTATACCTCAACGGGGAGTATAAGCATGGGGGGGGGGTTGTATACCCACTTGGAAAGGTGACAGCAGTGTAACTCGACCGGTGATGTTGTTCTCGGTCTGCCCTCTGTCTATTGCCCACGAAGAGTTGATCATCAATAAACCGTCTTCATTGTACTGTAACAATTTTAATACATTAGAGGGTGAAAATGTAGAAATTGTAAAGATTTGACGGGCCCGTTGGCGTGGTTGGTAAGATTCCGCCTATCACGCTGCAGGTCGTAGGTTCCATTCCTACCCGGGACATGCATTTGTGTGCATGAAAATGTCTGTATGTCCCGATGTATACTAGAGGTCGCCGAGTGGTCGAAATTCGACCATAATTCATTTAAATATCAAGTTTCTTTCGGCTATCTCACTTATCGTACGAAACGCAGCTGTAATGGCTGCTTTACGCCGATCTTCTGTGAGAGGGTGGTACTACCCCGCTCGAGCCAGCCCGTTTATGAGCTACAGTCAATTGAACCATACAATAAGAAGAACAAAAACATACCTGGAAGCTCAACAGTGTGTCAGCGCTCTTCTTCCATACGACCCGGTGCTTCGCGATCGCGGCCGCCTTCGGCAGCGTCGGTATCGTGGAGTTGACCACCGCGTTCACTTCCCCGTAGAACTCGTTCGTCTTGAACAGATAGTCGGCTAGCAGGCTGAAGGCTAGGTAGTCTTGTTCCCAGTTCATGCTGCCGTTCAGAGCTTGGAGATTGTCGTGGTAACGCCACCTGCAGATTTTAAAACATCGAACATCCGTTGAACATGATAATATCCTAATCCCACTAATATTATAAATGTGAAAGTTTGGATGGATGGACGGATGTTAGTTACTCAATCACGCCAGAACGGCTGAACGGATCTGGATGAAATTTGGCACAGAGATAGATTATAGTCTGGAATAGCACATAGACTTTTATCCCGGTAAAATGTATGGTTCCCGTGGGATAAATTATGCGCGGACGATCGCGGGCAGAAGCAAGTATTATAAATGCGAAAGTAAATCTGTCTATCTGTTACGTTTTCACGACAACAGCTAAATCAATTTTGATGAATTTTGGTATGGAAATAGACAGGACTTTGGAGAAGGACATAGGCAACTTTGTGTTGCGAAAATAAAACATGAAGGGGGTGAAATAGGGCATGAAAACAATAGGATACAAATTCTACGCAGACGAAACATATATTTAAACTAGATGAGATGATTCACAGAGGTTTCGGGATCGGCTCTAGGCAAAAGTTGAAGAACTAAATGTGTTATACATAACGGTTCAAAGATTTCATAAGTCTATAACATCGTTTGTTCTTGAATTTATCCCCAAAGCCGAAAATTTTAAGTTATGCTGCAAAAAATGGTATACCTTTTGTGAATCACCATGTATAACTAATATAACTAAGGAGGTAAACC
Organism: Drymonia ruficornis; assembly: GCA_947859195.1. NCBI lineage: Eukaryota > Metazoa > Arthropoda > Insecta > Lepidoptera > Notodontidae > Drymonia > Drymonia ruficornis. Next base: position 5,043,193 of record OX401927.1, read on the forward strand.
AGCGTACGCCTGATGTTAAGCAGTTACCGTAGTCTTTAAATGCTTGCAATACCAAAGACATTGCTCGCACGTTGCCGACCTAAAGGAGAGTGGGACAGAGCGAGGGCAAGGGAGGGGGTTGGGCTTCCAGCTCTCTCACTCATCGTACGAAACTCAGCTAAAGTAACTACTTTACGCAGATGTTCTGTGCGAGGATGGTACTACCCCGGTCGAGCCAGCCCGTCAATTTGCAGTCATGTCTCTATCACCTAAAATGATGGTATCTACTCACATAACATTAAAGCTAGTGTCCCTCCAGCCGCTGAAAGGGGTGGTCATACTAGACAGCAGCGCGTACACGGTCTCGTTGTGCGCCTCCGAGAACATCTTGACGCGCCACAGTATGTTTGCTTCGGCCGACCAGCCCATGCGCACGTGCCACTGCCAGAACCAGTCTAGACGACAGACATTAATAGACATATTAGCATGTCACTATTATAGACCTAGTGGCAAAGTCTGAACGTTACGTTAGTCTATTACGTTTTCACAACTTTGATGAACTTTGTGGTAGAGATAGACAGGACCTCATAGAAGGACCAGTGCGCTTTCATGTTCATCTTGCGTCTTCAACTTTCAATTCATCTCGCGTCAAGCGCTTGCAATATTGATTGCCTTAAGAGGCATGCAGCTTAGTGTCTACACCTGTGCGTCCTGGTCGGTCGTCAAGATGTACAAGTGTAGCTATTTGTGCAGAATATTTAGTATGAACTACAAGGAAAAAAACTTAAGATAAAACAGTATCTGGATAAACGATGTTTAGAAGACACGAAACAAAAATTACGAAAGAAAACATTCATAATTTCAATGTTTTAACTTTATCTGCCGCCATTTTGTATGTAGAGCGCACGGAATGCACGCGAACCCACCGGTGGCGGATTTGAGCTAGAATAGCGCACGCGTTATTGCATGCGCTATGGCGCTTCATGCATGCGTCAGACGAAAGCGCAAGATGAACGTGAAAGCGCACTGGTGAGGACATAGCTGAAGGGGGTGAAATAGGGTATCAAAGTTTGTTTGGGAGACCATTCATTTCTCGATGATTCTACTCAGACGAAGTTGTGGGCACCAGCTTGTTAACCATAAGCATAATTCCAGCGTCCTTACTTCTTCTTCTTATCGTATGGTTAGTGGCCAACCTGTAGTCAGAGTTGCTAGGTTGTCGAGATGGCAACAACCGGGACTGACTTTTTAGTGCCCTCCGAAGCACGAAGACGCTCAGTTCAAATGTCACTAAACGATCACCTATTTCTGATTGACCTTGACTTTCTGAGTGATTGTAGTCGGCTATGAGCGTCCTTATTAGGACGAGGGTACTAGGAGCACATAAATACAAAGGTACTCTCACCTCTTAGTACGACATCGATCTCTCCATTGACTACTCTCCCCGAGTAATACAGTGAGTATGTCCATATACCAGAGGCCAGGAATAATTACGAGAGTAAATTACTAGAATCGCATAAGTTACAGTGCCTATATTTAAACTCCCAGCCTGCCTATACCTATAACTATAAGCATAATTCCAACGTCCTAGTGTAACCAACCTAGTTTCAGACTCGTTAAAGCCACCCGAAGGCCTCTGACAAGGGTTAACGACTGCCGCCTAGATAGCAACAACCGGGACCGACATTTTATGTGTCCTCCGTAACACGAAGACGCTCAGTTCAAATGCCTCTTAATGGTCACCCATCTCTGACTGACCTTGGCTAGCGTTGCTTAACCTCCGATTATTTCATTACTCGCGCGAGGGTACTAGGAGCGCATGAATACAAGGATATTCTCACCTCTAAGCATGACATCGAACTCGCCATTGACCATCCTGCCGGGGTAGTAGAGCGTGACGTGTCCCGCGTGGTGCCAGGCGCCCTTGTTGTCGAGCTGCACGTCCAGGCTGACCTTCTGCGAGGGGTCGCGGTTGGCGTCCCAGTTGAACGCGGCGCTGAACCGCTTCTGGGCGGCCGTTACCCAGCGCTGGTACGATACGTGAAGGTCGCGGAGCCTAAGGGGAGGCGATTATTCTTCTTTTTATCGTATGGCCATGAGAATTGTTCAAGCCGTAAGGCGGGACTCGCGGAAAATAGGCATGATTGGAGGCCGTCACCTCTTTGATGAATTGAGTAAATTAAAAAAAAAAACTATATCCCATTATTAATTAAACCTTCATCTTTATATTTATTGTAGGAAAAAGTGCTACTTGCTATTTTACTGTGTGTAAAAAAAAAAACAAAGTCAAGCTGTTTCGACTTCAAATTTCTACCTTCTTCTAAAACAGCTTGGAATTTTTTATATTTTTTCACCATAAGATGGAGAAATACCGAAAAAAAATCAGATTGGGATTATGATCGATTGTGTCAGATTTTGTGACAATCGTTTTTCACGTCACAATTAATAATTTTCGATATTTTCGCTAAAAAAAGTGGGCGGGGCTAGTGCCTCTCCACCAATACAGACGGCCAAAACTCTCGAACGAAAGCAGCGCCTTACAACCGGGACCGACTTCCGAAGCACACGGAGACGCTCAGTTCAAATGCCACTAAATGGTCACTCATGACTGACATCACCGAGCGTTGTTTAACCTCCAATCGTTTACCGATCAGTGATTGCAGCTTCCTATAAGCGCCTCACAACAATGGTGATGATAAATGATGTCATAAAAAATTTACACGAAGTAAATACTCACTGATCAAAATGTATGTCCATATTAACATTAGTATTGTTGTTCAAGTCGGCGTTCAGGTTGAGACTGTACGCCTTCTTGCCGATATCCACTTCGACGTACGTCGTGAAGTTCTGCTGTGACAGCAGCACGTGCCGAATCAATGATCTATACTTATCGTCGTTATATTCACCCTGTAGAAAATACATACATACATGATAGCCCTCTCGCAGTATTACAATTATTCTTTTTCTTTTGAAAAGAGTAACCATTGAGTTACTTGCCGGCGCTTCTCAATGGAAGCAACATTACGAACCGGTAGTAACGATAAAATATTTTTGCTAATTTGACGATTTATAAACGCTACTTGCTTATAGCTTAATGAATAAAAAAAAATTGAGTTTTGTATTCTGAAATTTACCACCCTGTCACAGAACATTGGCATAAAGTAGCAGCTGCGTTTCGTACGATGAGTGCGAGATCTGGAAGCCTAAACCCCTTCCCCTCTCTCTGTCCCACTCCCCTTCAGGTCGGCAACGTGCGAGCAATGCCTTTGGTACCTATTACAAGCATCTATAGGCTACGGTAACATCAGGCGGGTCAAACTGATGAGTGCATTCTCATACAATAGTTATGTCAGGATTTTTTTACATTTTGGCTTCGCTTTTCGCACTTAGCCAGTGTCAAGTAGAATATAATTATTAACTTTTATTATACCGGAACGAATTGCGTGAAAGAGGAGAGGCCTACACCCAGTAATGGGTGGATACAGGCTGAGAGAAGATCATGCAAGCCTTTGGCTACCCTTCAGATCCCCCCTCTAAATCCCCCTCCCCCTCTCTCTAAGTACACTTACCTGTCCAATGAAAGTGATCTGTCTGTTGTCCTGCGTGAACCGCGCGTCCATGGCTACATTCTTGAAGTGGCTACTAGTGATCAAAGCCTTCAGCCGATGGGACGCTAGGTTGGTCTTAGACTGGTCCTGGTACAAGGCGTCGATGTTGAAGTCCACGCCCGTGAACCAAACGCCTACTGCGTTCACCTGGGAAATAGGTGTTATTAGGGATTGCTTTGTGAATAAAATATATGAGATCGGTCACATAGAATAAGGGTAAATTGCAACGAAAGGAAAACATGGAGTATGCCAAAGTAATTTGCACCATATAAGATTCACCACCTGTCACGTTGGGTTCTGACTATCTGGTGAAACGTGGGCTTTGAGTTGGTTAATACCTCCGCAATGTGGTGGTGTTTGGCCACTCAAGCCTCTGACTACCCTCGAATGGGGATAAATGTCGTGACGTTACATAATTTTTCTAATATCATATAACGTCTTGACGTTGTGCCTTAAAAATGTAAGGTTATCATATTTGTCCTGTCATGTCCTTGTTTCTTCTTTTGTTATAATCTGTCTTGTTGTTAAATATCATACCTCTAACTCCAATGAGTGGATCGAATTATTTAATGAGCGAACCTCACGATGTAATGAGTGCACCTCACGACGTATGAGCACATCTTACTACACTAAACTCACTGTGTAATAAGAGAATCTCACTAGGTAAAGAGCGAAGCTCACTATGAAATGAGTTAACATCTCTATTTAATAAATCAACCGCACTATGTAATTAACGAACCCCACTCCGTCATGAACGAACCTCACTCTATCATAAATGAACCGAACCTCACTTTATCACGAACGAATCTTCTTGCAACTCCTCGTATCCTTTCTTTTAATTAAATTCGTGCGGGTTCCAAGACAACTTAGCTTTTCCCCGGGACTCGTCGAGGGTCAAACCTTGGCGTCATCGTTGGACACCATTGTCGATTCTGGCTTACAGGAGTAACAGTGGTGGGAGTGTGTGGCGAGCTTAGTCCCATTAAAAAAAAATCACGAACGAATCGCACTCTATCACTCACTAACCTGGAACTCATTGGGCTCTTTCTCGTGCACTTTAGCCTTGATTTGGCAGGGGTGTAGGGTAGGGAGCGTCATGTTGAGCTCGGCGTCCACGTACAGCTGCGTGCCCGGCGGGAAGAACATGTACCCGGACACCAGGATCTCGCGGGACTTGGGGTTGAAGTTTAGCAACACTAGTGCTGTGTATTTTGGACCAATCTGTGAGGAAAACAGACAAAAATGTTGGGGATGAAAAGTTTTTTCTTTCATATAAGTGAAATAATAATTATCGCCAGACTTACATACCAATTGTATGGTCTAAACAACGCTTGTACTATGGATACGGTACAATGGACCGGAGGCGATCGCAGTGATACCCAGGCCAGGGCAAATTACGAAAATTGCCGTTTCCAAAATTAGCCTCTGGCGGGAATCGAACCCGTAACCACCCAATGCAGTGTGCCGAGCGGCATACGTTACTTTTAACGGCTACTTTTGATCAAAAAGACAATACTGGAATGACAATCGACATTTATCAGTGACATTTTTAGAGAGAATCGACTGGGTGGTCGCTCAATAGAAAGTTATTTGGCAATCATCAACAATTCACGTTCGCTGACGTTTCGACAATTCTCCCATAGAACATGTGTCCACACGTCAAATTTATTTTTCAGATAAAAGTTATCTGACAATTCTGTAACAGGCCCTTAGCGATATTATGTACACTTAGGGCCACCGCAAATACGCTAAATTTTGCATCGGCGATCGGCGATTTAGTCGCTTTTAGCATCGGGGCAGTCGCTGCGTCCGAACGCAGAGAGTCGCCAAATCGCGATGCAGCATCGATATAGTCGCAAAATCGCCGATCGTATGCAAAAAGTAGCATGTCTGCGGTGTCCCTTACCTGTTCAAACTGGAACTTCATGTCCACAAGCTTCGGTCTGTGTATCGTCAGCCTTGTATCGAGCTTCATTCCGTTCAGTTTGTCCACGCGTTGGAACGCGAACGATAACGACGGGTCCAACGGTAGTTCTCGAGACGCGCTCACGTTGAAATTGATGTCGAGGTGGCTCTGGGTTTTCTATTGACGAATAAATAATAATATAATATAATAATAATATCCTGGGACATTTTTTACACACGGCTACCTGATCCCAAACTAAGCAGAGCTTGTACTATGGAAACCAGATAACTGATATTATTACATATACTACTTCTTTATTTGTAAATACATACTTAATATACATATACACCCAGACTCGGGACATACAGACATGTTCATGTACATAAATGCATGTCCCGGGTAGGAATCGAACCTACGACCTGCAGCGTGAAAGGCGCCATCACGCCAACCACGTTAACGGGCCCGTCATTAGCCCTTTTAACGTCCCACTCCTAGGCACGTGCCTCCCCTCAATGCGAGGGGGATGCAGGCCATAATCCACCACTCTGGCCCAGTGCGAGCTGATGGATTTTTACATGTCTTTCGAAAATTTGTTAGATTTTCTATGTCATGCAGGTTTCCTCACGATGTTCTCCTTCACCGTAAGCAAGTAGTCATATTAAAGTTATGATTCGCACATAGGTTTCGAAAAATCTAGAGGTGCGAGCCGGGTTTAACCCTTAATCAATCAAATTGTCTAAGGCCCGTACTAATAAATCGATCTCAAGATTGAGATCGAACTTAAGATGCTGTTTTTGACAGATGTTCCATACATTAAACGTCAAAACTGCATCTTAAGATCGATCTCAACGTTGAGATTGATATATTAATACGAGCCTAACGGCCGAATACTCAAAGGCTACTTAAATATTTAAGTCACACTAAGCAATTTGAGACGTCGTTAACTGTAATTTTTTGTATGGCGCGTCAAAGTTAAGCAGCTCTCAAATTTAAGTTGCGTACGAGTATTCGGCCGTAAATGCTATAAAATAATACTCACAATATTCTTAAGAACAGCATAGAAGTTATACATAGGGTACGCAGTGAATTGCATCGATAGGTCTCCATAGAAGTCTCGTCTGAAGCCACTGGTCTTCTCACTGTATACTCCTTCCAATTTAATAGTCTGCTTAGCACTCTTATAGAACTGGTAGTCGAGTTGTAGCTTCAGTCCGTGGGTCGGTCCGTTGAGGGTGTAATAACCGAGGAGATAGCTCGCTAGCTGTTTAGTTTGGAACTCCGCTTCTATGTCGCTTTGTGTGACACCGCCTTTAGTTTTCACTTTGATGACGCCTGTAAACATGTTATGTATTTATGGATGATTTTGTATGACATGTTGTTAGCTTGCAAAAATGACATGTTGTTAGCTTGCAAAAACTTTTTTTTTAAATGTGACTAAGGTAGCATAAATGCGTACGGCCCGTATGTTAAGTAGTAGTAGTATCGTACGAAACGCAGCTGTAATCGTTACTTTACGCCGATCTTCTATGAGATTAGGTATTACCCCGGTCGAATCAGCCCATATAATATGAGCCGTATATGAGCTGAAGCCCAACCTCTCACTCTTCCCCGTTCCATTCCACTGTCCCACTCCACTTCAGGTCGATGCCTTTCGTGTTGCAAGCATCTATAGGCTACGGTAAACGCTTGTTTGCCATCTTAGTTACATAAAGAAACGCACAAAACGTCAGCATCTCCCAAAAGACCTTACCAGACATTTCAGCAATCTTCTGATTGTCGACCACCCAATAGGCGTGTGGTATCCACACATACCCGTACTTGATATCGTGCCTAGCGAGTGACATCACCGTATCGAACTGCTTCCTGCCGTCCACGTCGAGGCTGGCCGAAAGAGATTTATCGTACGGTAGATTACGGTACATAGCTTTCGCTTTCAGGGTGCTCTTCTCTGATTGTAGGGTCAGTAATGCTTCGGTAGATGTGTTCGATATTGTTAGCATCGCGTCGATCATTCGTTTTTCCTGTAAAAGATTTTCGAAACTTGAGCGTCGGGCCACAGCAGACATGCTACTTATAGCATTGGCGATCGACGATTTTGGGACTGTATCGATGCTGCGTCGCGTTTCTTCGAGCGAGGACGAGCGAGACGCAGCATCAAAATTGCCGATTGCCGTTGCTTAAAGTAGCATGTCTACTGTGGCCCTAAATAAATCGCCAGACCAGCACAATTGTATGGTCCGAATCTTATCAAGGCTTGTACTATAGATACCGTATAATGGACTGGGGCGATCCTAGTGATACCCAGAATAGGGCATAAGAAAAGGTCATTTCCGATATTTGCCCCAACGGAAAAATAACGCACAACCATCCAGTATACGCTGAAACCACTAGATCAAGTGCTTTTCAAACTCTCTCTGCAGGCGATTTGTCAAGACATAGATATGGAAATATCGATTCTGTCTCATTTCCTACTATGAATTTAGAAAGAGACACAGCTACTCGTAACATAATCTGCGTAGCTTTACCTGGTGTTATTCCGGCCGAAGTAATAGTCCTATTACCTAGTTCACCTTACCTTACTGTCCGGCGTATTGAATGAGAACCCAATGACATTGGTGCTATCATTCTTCTCCCACTTGTACTGGAAGGCGTAAGTCTTCGCTGTGGGGTCCGCTTTCTCCAGCGAGAGTATGTACTTAGCTGGACCGCTCATCAGGAAGTATGGAGCGTCGCGTAAGTTTGTCATGTTCGGGAACTAGAAGAGATAAGGTTCTTCGTTATTACAACAATACGCATATAGTCCCCGATGGGATAGGCAGAGTTGCTATGCACTCACATAACATCCATATTGGCCCCAACATAAAAGTGTCGTTTAACATAGGATATTTGCACAAATATTTGCGATATCGTACCAACCCAAGTTAACACTTAACAAGCCTGAATGAATCATTATTTTGTTTGGGCCGAATGACTCCAATATTGGTGCCAGTGGCACTTCACATAGCATATTTGCACAAACATTTGCGCTATCAAGCCAAAGCAAGATAACCCTTATCACGCATGAGGGTAGACTTATTTTGTTTTGGCCGAATAATAAAATGCCGTAATACTATGTTAGTCAAAGCCAATATTCACCTGATATGCCGCGCAGACTTTGATACCAATAGCATTGTCGAAGGTGGTCCAGCTGCACGTGTTTCTTTCAATCCTGTTCTTGTTCAGGCCCTGTTGCTGCTGCTCTTTGTCACCGTGCAGGATTATCAGTTCGGACCTATAAATAAATGAATCAATATTGCCACTCTAAAATGTCAACAGTCGGCGGCGTCTGAAGTAAAAACTAATGCAAATGCAGATAACTTTTTAATGTAACGTCACGACTTGTATCCCCGTTCGGGGGTAGTCAGAGGCTTGAGTGGCCATACACCACCACATTGTGGAGGTATTAACCAACTCAAAGTCCACGTTTCACCAGATAGTCAGAACCCAACGTGACAGGTGGTGAACCTTGTCGCCGTGTATACAGGAACTGACTATTACCTAATCCCGAGGGATAGGTAGGTTTCCTCACGATGTTTTCCCTCACCGTCAGCGAACTGTAAATTATGCAGTAAGCCATGGGTTTGTGAGTCATGGGCAAGTCCGCCAGGTCACTTACTTGGCAGCGAATATCTCTTGTTTGTCGGTGGGCAGCGCCAAGTCAAGTTTTAGCAGGCCAAGTCCGCGCACGGTGAGCTTGGCCTCGACCGCGGTGGCGGTGTAGAGGCGCCAGTTGACGCGGATGCCGCTCGCGCTGAGCCCGCCCGCCTCCACGCTCATCGTCGCCGCTATATTCACTGCCACACTACCACCACAATATTTAATTATTTATTTATAGCTAGGAAAAACAACAGCTTATAAATTCAGTGGTGGTAACAGTTATACAATTTACATAATAAACCTTCTGTTTTCGCAGAAAGTAAGCGAGTATGAATATGATTCAAAATTTCATAGGAAAAGTTCAAAAATTCACAAGAGAAAATACAGAGTATTTAAACAACATAATAACATACAAAAATAGTTAATTAGATGTCTATGTAGGCAAAGTCAATGGAATGGGTTGAGAAGAAAAGAACTGTTTATTTAATAATGTTCTCAAATGCGGTTTCGTCAACTGAAAGAGAGATATAATTAGTACTACTAGACCAAGCCAACTAGACACTCAAAGGGGGTCAGTCGCCTCAAGGGAAGCCAGTTCCATAAAGCTGATCCAAGTTATTGGACGTTCAGATGTACCCTCGTGGTAAACAAGTCAAGCAATGGTTAATTGAAACATTAACTAGAGACTCGTGTATAAATATCAAATGATAATAAGCCAATGATTCCGCGGTCCCTCCACCACGTAGAGGGAGCCACTACCACAGGAGTGCCCAGGCATTGGCCCAGGCTTACTATGTTGTGGACGGACCGCGGAATCATTAATTTATTATCATTTGATATTTATACACGAGTCTCTAGTTGGCTCGGTGGTGTAGTATTACACGGAACACAACATTATAACCTCCCACATATACAGGATATCCCACGACTATGCCACATGGAGAGAAAGTACCTTAATTACTGTAAATAGAAAATTTTACTGCATGAACACTTCGTTTTTATTTTAAAAATAATACGAACTGCATTCAAAGATTTTCGTAAACTCGCCTGCTACACTCGGGAATCGAACCGGCTAAAATCCGAAAAAAAAACAAAAAAAACAACTGTACTTTTATTCAATTTATGTCATCAATCGATAGGGTGAATCATAAGGATCAGATCATTCCAACAAACTTAGTTGCTCGAGATGAGCTCCATTTTGTTGGGTAAAAAATGTAATCTTTCAATTCTTGAATTTATAAGTTTAGATTTCAATGGTTTTACAAATCATTTCTACAATAGCGGCATTTTACGATGGCCGGTTTGACATGTGGGGGGAGGGACGAAAATGAACCTTATTATAACGGAATAAGACTGGCCGTTTAAAAAAATAAGAATGTCAAAAAATGAATTCGAAAATGAATTTTATTCCGTTATAATAAGGTTCATCCTTTCCCCTTCCCACATGTCAAACCGGCCATCATAACGTGCCGCAGGCATAGGCATAAAAATGAGTTGTAATGCTAGTGCCAGCCGATTGTAACTTCCTATAAATTTAGGGGTATAACTACTGCTCACCTAGGACTTAATTTGCCCTCGAAGTCCAAGTTGCCTGACTTGGTGTACTTGTCGACGACGGTGCCCGACATCTTGGTGTTGACGTAGCTGGTGCCCATCAGGTTCATGTTCATGGGCAGCCCGCTGCCGGTCGGGATCGAGAACGTCGTGTCCAGGAATAGGGCCGCTTTGTTATACGATATCTCCTATAATTTAAAAAAGAAATATTATTTGGTTGTGTGTGTGTGAGCTGTGTGAATGAGGGGTGGGTGAGTGAGTATGGTGGGAGGTCCGCTCTTTGTGTTACAATCGAAGAGTAAACATTAGAAGGACATTAAAATAGCTAAATGAAAACGTTAAAAAAATGTATCTAGAGTCTAGGCCTAAGACATTACCAAGAAAGATGGAGACATGCGACTGGTCAAAATGGTAATAGTTGTTCTAAGTTGATTGTCAAATTGTGAGTGTGATAACAGATGTGTGAATTTTGTTGCATGTAGTGGTGCTTTGAGGCCAAGTCTAGTGATTGCAATATTAGGAGGTATATCTGCTAAAATAATACATCAATGGTCTAGTCTAAACAGAAGGGCTAGCCAAGTGGCATGAACGCTAATCGAATAGAATAGAATAAACTTCACAATGTATGAAAATGTCAAACGTCGCTATGTAAATCAACAAGTCGCTATGAAGATCACGCTTGAGATCACGTGACTTATGTCATTTCTATAGATGAAGCGTAGCGATTTGAATGAACGCTTGTAGACGTCAGTCACTTGTCTAGCCCTTCAGATAATGTTGCGTACTTACCTTGCCAGAAAGTATCTCAAGCACCCTTAACTGTGGGTTCAATCTTGCCAACGACTTCATGATTTCATCGTCTCCCTCCGCACTCCAATACGATATCTCGTTCCCGAATACTTTTATCCCTAATTCAGCCATTGGAAACCGATGCTTCAACGCCTCGTTCTTGTACTCCAAGTTGTCAATCCTTTCCTGCATCTCTTCAGCTTCGTTGGTGGAACGGAATACTCGCAAATTGTTCAGTTTGTCAGTGAATTTGTTTTTGTTCAGTGGGGCGTTGTTGCCGAAGAATTGTTCGAAGTAGCGCTCGAAGCCTTCTGTTCGGGCTTTCATCTGATGGAGAAAAAACAGTCGTAGTTTTTGAAGTGAAAACTTCTTTAGCGGCGTTGTGCACTTTTCTTGGGATGGGTAAAAAATGGTGAAACTCGCGTCAGAGGGCCTACTCTGTTTCAAACGAAAACAAAATTTCGGACGAAATTCGCGTATTTCCTACTACGTTACTCATTGATTCCGACATTTCTTACGAACGAAAATTGTTTGCCGTTTATATTCGATGACGACGAAGACGTCAAACAATTTTCGTTCGTAAGCAATGTCGGAATCAATGAGAAAAGTAGTAGGAAATACGCGAATTACGTCCGAAATTTCGTTTTCGTTTGAAACAGAGTAGGCCCTCAGGACACGTAATCTGATCGAAAATTCGAAAGACGCACGTGACCTGATGAGTGTGCGTGTGTGTTTGTACTACATATAAATTGTCATGTTTGTGTACGATAGCGCAATTAATGAATATTGTATTTAACCACATAAATGATAGTACTTTCATACTGATAAATAAAGCAATTCGTGCGAAATTATTCCCTAACCATTACAAAATATTTAAAAATGCACAACGTTAATGTTCAAGTTTTCATTCTGCCGGCACTCCCGGAGTGCAACCCGTTGTTTTTTTATTATTTCCTACTAATATTACAAATGCGAAAATAAGTATGTGTGAAATTTTAAACGTAGATAGTGTAGGCTCTGGAATATGATATAGGCTAATCTTACACATAAATTTCCACGCGGGCGAAGCCGCGGGGCACAGCTAGTAATATTATATTTTTGAAATGGAGATCTACTATTAAGGAATTTTTGTACAAAGTTTCATTTCACGCCGACAACTGTAGCAGTTGGCACTGTGACAGTCTGGGACGGACAGACGGACTGGATAATCTTATCATGGTTCCTCGTAAGTACTATGGAACCCTAAAAAGTGAAACTTGGTTGGAACGTTACATATACATTCTATATTAATTTGACATTTAGCGCCCTATCGCACGAGGACACCAGTGGTAGCGCAACCAGTCGCTCCACCAACAAAATGTATGGAGGGTATCGCACCTAGTGTCCGCTTGGTAGCGCAACCAATTCTGTGTCGGCTATCGAATTACCCGCTTGTGGCGCAACCATGGTTGCCTCGTACGATAGGGCGCCTACTTACCTCAAATATATTGATGGACTCTCCAAACATGTCGACCGTCAGGTTGAGAGACACAGACCTCGGTATGTACGAGTCCGGCGAGAATATCACGTTAGCTTCGTAGTTACCACCTGTTACATATAAAAAAAAACAATAATATATAAGTAAGTAGTAACATGTTACAAACACTGTTACGTTTCATTTGCATATCAAAGGACATGGTAAAAAACTGCCCTAAGCATGTATAGAAATTTGTCACTAACCCGTAAACTTTAATTATTCATTAACTAATTATAAGAGTTTTATTATTCTCCTAGAAGTTTTGTAAAGAAATCAAAAATAAAAAGTTGATTTCATGTTTTTTGTTCAACAAGGAGAAGCAAAAGTTTATAGCAATATGTTTCTCTTTTACAAGTTCCTATATCTATTGACGTAGGAGTTTCTACGATTTTATTTTTAGGACTGTAACGATATGAAAAGTTCCTGAACCCTTTTTCGTACAATATACTAATATTCAACATTACATATTACTAAGTACTGCTGTTTTTTACCTATGTTGAGGTTTGTAAAGAAACGCCTAGCTAAAAGTTCTTAGCAAAATATGGTTGTCTAACAAGTTAGTATATCTGTTGACGTAGGAGTTTTTACGATTTTATTTTCAGGATTGTAACGTTATGAAAAGTTCCTGAAACCTTTTTCATGAGAAATACTAATATTCAGCTAATCAGCATTACATATTACTAGGTACAATGTTTATACATTACATACTACTTCTATTTAGCCATGTCCTTTCTGCGGTGTTATACAGTGTGTTATTTTTTTTTAATTAACGGGTTCGATTCTTAGCTAGCAATATTGATTTTTCAAAAACCCAGTGATAAAGTTTTAGTTTTCATCAAAATCGGGGCCGAGACTCCTTTGAGTTCTTTAAGCTAACCCTCATAGTTTCGGATTTACCATGCACGCCCACTTGAAAAATTCACCTGTATAGAGACATTTATTTGGCACTTTTATTTACTCCCCTTGATAAAGGATTGGGTTGGTAGCGAGCAATGGGTTTTTTTTTAACGTATTAAATGTCCCACTGCTGGGCAAAGGCCTCCCTTCTCTGTCTCCACAGATCCCTATCCTGGGCTTGTAGTGGCCACGTTTTTCCCGCAAAGGTGTTCAAATCGTCGCACCATTTTTGCCGCGGTCTGCCACGACGTCGGTGACCATCATTGGGCGTGACATTTACAAGGCAATTAAACTTACCAGCGTTATATTGGTCAAAGAACATGCTCTGCTCGTAATTCCTGGAGAACATTCTGAAGTCAGGAGTGTCTTCTAGACGCGGTATCTGGTTACCGGATAATAAGCCTTGTATCTCCACGCGGGAGGGCAGAGACGACTCGCCGAGGTTCTTGAGGTGGCTCCACACGAATGTTGTCGCTGTTGGTTAGTTTTAAAAGTTATTTTGTGTTGCAGCGATGTGGAAGATCGTTTGTAAATATCGCCAGACCTACACACCAACTGTATGGTCCCAAACTATGCAACGAGTGTACTATGGGTACTTGTATAATGGACTGGTGCGATTCCAGTGACACCCAGACCAGGGCGAATAACGAAAAGGCCTACGCTCGAACCACTACGCAAAGCGGTCGTCGATTGTGAAGTTCAGCTAACCAATTATGGCCCGAATTTCCCTCGAAATAAGGAGGAGTGTTAAGTGGGAATAGGCTTACCATCTATTAGATTGGGACCAAACACCATAGAGGCTGAAGACGTATCCACCTCTGCGTATCCATTCATGGATTAACCACAGAGTAAAGACTAAAGAAAGAGGTGCCTTTATTAGATATTTGTATGAAATAAAACGTGGTCATTGTTTTTTTATTTTCATTTTACTATTTACCGGTAAATAATTGAACTATTCGCTTCGTTTTATGTCGATGTTAGTACTAGGCCGACCACTCGGCCGACTTGCTTAGGGCCAGTCCCCTTAGTAACTCGTCCATGGGATTAACTAACGAGTGATTAGTAATGGTAATGGTAAAGCAATCAATAGCCAATAATTATTGTCACGGTTATGGTCCGGCCATAAGCGTTTAGACCGAAGGTTTCGTCGTGCTTGCCATCTCCTTCCCTTTAACCCTATGGGGAATGGAATACCTGTCGTAATACCTTGTAAATAAGGTCTAAACAAATACTGGCACTGATGACACGAAAAGAAAGAAGAGATGGGAAATGGTGTCACTTACCCTGATTGACTGGTTCGTTTCTGAGTGCGTGGAATATCTTCCTTAGCGTGCCTAGGTCGGGACACTTCATCACTTGCAAATACGACGCTAGTCGCACTTCTATGTTCACGTAATCCTCACGGAACGTCTCTAGGAAGTATTCACTGTGAAAAACTAAAATATTAGTAAGCTGAAGTGAAGTGGGAATATTTTGTGCCAGTGTGACATTCTGAGTGTTCGAATGTGACATTGTGAGTGTGCGAGTGTAAGATTGTGAGTAAGCGAGTGTGAAATTCTGAGTGTGCAAGTGTGACATTGTGAGTGTGTGAGTTTGGCATTATGAGAGTGTGCAAGTGTGACATTGTGAGTGTGACATTGTACCATCAAACAAATATCGTGTCGTTGCGATAGAGATATTTTCCGGACGTAACATTATACGCAGAAAGGAGTCAAACCCACAAAACCCGGCTCGTATCCGGGATGTTAGAATTTTATGAGCGAATCTCATTTACAACAATTCAGGGTTCAGCTAATTGTATTACAAATCAGCGTTTTATAAAATTCTACTCATAATAAGTATGTACGTAACCCTCAGGCCGCGAGTCTTACTCGCAATTGTTTTAATAGATTACGTTACCGAGTCTCAGTGCACGGTGTTCTTCTGAACGCATCGATGGCCGTCAATCTGATAGGTATCGGCATGAAACTATCGCCTATTATGTTCATCAGAATATCCGCGAAGTCCTGTTTGAACCCGCCGATGTTGCCGAGCGCTTTGATCGCTACTATTATCTGTGGACAAGAATTTCAACTCTATGGTCATTGTTTAAAGTTTTTTTTTCCACGCACCGGTACGCGTAGGTGGACCGATGACCTAGTGAAGGTCGCGGGAATCCGCTGGATGCGGGCAGCGTAAGACCGGTCATAGTGGCGAACCTCTGGGGAGGTCTATGTCCAGCAGTGGACGTCTTTCGGCTGAGATGATGATGATGCGTTTCTTGGTGAGAATATTTATTTTCAACATTATGCTAATGTAAATTACACTTTTAATTATTACTATAATCTGTGAAGTTTATCCATAATCGTAGTATTCAAAAAGATACCTTAACATGTGGTGATAAGTTTGAAATTCAGAAGTTTGATTTGTAATACTCACATTATTTCTGTCCTCTCTCACTTTGATGACACCCTTGCTGGCAATCTCTTTGACTATATTCTCAAACTCTTGCATTATGAGTCTAGGAGTCTCTTCTTCACAGCATTCACGTACTAAAAACCAATTCATTCATAGCAAAAACATATTTTTTTAAGTATTAATTATATTTAAAAGAATGGATTTAAAAGAAAAGTAAAAGTAGTAGATACATTACTGATAGACAGACAGTAGACACGACTAGTAGACAAGTATACTCACGCTCCCTCCCGTTGTGTTTGCAGTACGAATGCACCATTGAGGAGGCAGTGAAACTGATCACTTTGTCGTTCTTTTGTGCCTGCAGCAGTTGGAGCATGCTGTCCAGCATAGCTATCTTCGGCCTGAAACAACATGAGTCGTGGGTCCCTCTCTATAATTGTTTAACAATGGATTTCCGCAAAGCTACGCCTGATTCCATCAATTATTTTAACATAATATGACGTGACTTTTTGCCGGCAAGTGGATAAGTGATGTTTTGATTTTTGTTGTAATTTCCAAAACTTGCGTTTCCTTGTATTATAATGTGTAATTATAATCTTCTTAAAGAAGATTGGCTACATAAGCCACATGCGAGCACACGAGCGACATGGGACTTGAAACAGTCGCAATGGCCGAAATCGGCCGGATTCGATCAATGTGTAATATTGGTGGAATATTAACTATGTATGTTCATAAATGTGTGTGAGTTTGGGCAATTGGAATAAAAGTGGTGAAACATTATTTTCGGGTTCGCAAAGAAACCCGGTAATTTGTCAGTAAAGTATCCGTCACTTTACTGATAGGGTTTTGGGGGTATTTTAAGCCTAGCCAAAGGTCTTTCTGTGCTTGATGCTGCCAAAAATATATATATTAATAAAATCAATGATTAATCCATCAGATTACTGTGATATCTGTATAGGAAATGTTACCTACATTGTATGTACATAGTAATTTAATGTAGTAAATTAAATTAAAGTCTAACACAAGAAGTGGAGTATTTATTATTAACCAGAGGAGATATTCTAAGGGATAAAGAATTGTAAGTACATTGCTATACTTCCACAGGATATATATATTTTACTTTAAACTGGCTGAATGCGAAAAGCGAAGCAGAGCGCACGAACCTAAAGGGGAGTGGGATACAGAGAGGGAGGTAAGGGAGGGGAGTTGAGCTTCTAGCTCCTTTACTCATCGTACGTTTAACTACTACTATGTTTAGTAAAACTGTGGGGTAAGTTACCCCACAGTTTACCCCGGGTAACTCACCTGGGTATCATAGCCATGGACATGAGCCACTCGTGCCTCGTCTCCTTGTCCACAGCATCCTTCATTATCATGTTCTTGATCAGCTCCACGGAGCCGGGGCTCGCGATGTACGGCAGCGCGTCCAGAATGTGTTTACTGCAACATTACAACGTGTTATACAAACATGTTTGCAAAAGTATCGATACTTTGTGGTGTCGAGTACTTTGCCGTGTCCTAGTAGGGGTACGGAAGTATCGATACTTTGTGGTAACGAGTACTTTTCGTGTCCCTAGCGGTGACGAACTTATGCCGTGTGTCCACTGGCAAGAAAACTTGCACAAGTTTACTTGCGCAAGCGACTTCCAATGTGTAAACACTCACGCAAGTGGACTTCTGCGACTTGCCGAACTTGCTGCAAGTCCCACATGTACACGGTTGTGTAAAATTGCAGTCAGTGGAAACACGTCGGCAAGTGACTTCTGCAAGAAATTGCGGAAGTTACTTGCCAGTGGACACACGGCATTAAGCAGGATCACGAATTTTAATTAAAAACATCTGAAGATTAGGGGGTCTAATAGTGCCACATAGCAACATTGCCAATGCAATTAATTTTTCAGATTTTCTGAATGTTTGAATATTCGTTGGTTTTGATCATTCGGCTTGTCTGTTTCCGCTATTAGAAGGTAACATCAAAAGTTGGTAGGGTATCGAGGAAGATGGGAAAATTTTATTGGTCCTGTCTCGAACGGACCACCAATATGTATAAGGGTGAGTACAGACTTGGGCATTAACTTGTAACAAAACATCGAGCATTCGCTGTTTTTAATATCGAGTTTGTTTTTTATGGAATCCAGCTTTGTGCAGTTGATTTTAATTTTTTTATTGAATCTATTTTTTATGAGTGATCATGTTTTTGTTAATCTTTAGTAAATAAAAATGAATTAATTTGAACCAGAATTATAAAAACAACATTATTCATGATGAACGGATCAAATTAATTTTACGTTTGACATAAAAAGCTGTAAAAGCTGAGCAGTGGTAGCCGATTGGTTAAGCACGCGTCTTGCGGGCTTAAGGTTCAAACCCTGGCTCACACCTCTGGATTTTTCGAAATCTATGTGTGAATCATAACTTTAATATGATTATCACTTGCATACGGTGAAGGAAAACATCGTGAGGAAACCTGCATGTGTTTAGACATGTGAAATCCACCAACCCGCATTGGGCCAGCGTGGTGGATTATGGCCTGAATCCCCCTCGCATTGAGGGGAGGCCCGTGCCCAGCAGTGGGACGTTAAAAGGGCTAAATTATTATAAAAACCTGTCATTTTACTCCACTGAATTATTAATCAGACTTTATGTGATATTGTTGTGTGTATGATACTCACGTAGCAGCTTGACATATGAGCGGCGCGCGCGCCAGCAGCTGCGCCAGCGCAGGGTGGTCGAGTGGTCGCGCGCCGCGCACCAGCCGGCCCCACAGCCCCACGGTGGAGCCGCTGTCCATCTTAGCGTCCACTGACGACCCGCGCGACTGCTCGCCCGCTGTGTCTTTTACCCTACACAACAATAAATGTAACGTCACGACTTTTATTATATATATATATTTTTTTGCTATTACAAGCATCTATAGGCTACGGCAGGGGTCACCAAATGACGGACCGCGGTCCGCATCCGGACCGCCGACAAATTTTGTGCGGACCGCGAGTATACAGCATCTTGCACTACAGAGTAGGTATTTTAATAAAAATATATCCCCCGCATTATCTTTGTTGACGTCAATTCGAAAACGGCCGGGCCGAAAACTTCAGACAGATAGTCCGCAACAAAAAAATATTTTTATAAAAAAAAACAAACCGTCTTCAAAAAAATCTGGTGCACTAAAAAGCCTGAAATAATATTTCTATTACCACCTCTGCTTACCCCTTCGGGAAAACCAGACGTGATGGTGTGTTATCGAGTATTTGGGGTCGGTGCCAATCTATCTTCTTACTTTTATAGTAGGTAGATTTGGCATACCAAGATTGGCACCGACTTCAAATACTCGATAACACACCATCACGTCTGGTTTTCCCGAAGGGGTAGGCAGAGGCTTGAGTGGCCATACACCACCACATTGTGGAGGTATTAACCAACTCAAAGCCCACGTTTCACCAGATAGTCAGAACCCAACGTGACAGGTGGTGAACCTTGTCGCCGTGTATACAGGAACTGACTATTACCAACAACAACAATAAATACAATAAATATCCCGGGACATTCTTTTACACACGGCTACCTGATCCCAAACTAAGCAGAGCTAGTACTATGGAAACCTGATAACTGATATTACTGCATACAGGGTGGATTTTTAAGACGGAACAGTAAGGGCAGGTACCTTAACCGTTATAGTTGCAGGAAAACGTTCTTAGAAGACCATCCATAACTTTTTGAGATATTCTGAACTGCATTCACAGATTTTGGAAAAAAATGTACAGTCAGCGCAAAAAATGCTAAAAGACCAAAATATTTTTTTCATTCATATCGATCCTATATCATGTAGGGATCAAAATACTATATGTGGGACCATTTAAGATATGAGTACTAGAAACGACAGAAATCACCAAAAACTTTTCCCATACATCTTGTAACGATTAATCAACTCGAAATATTCTTTGTTGCCACACGATCCTATTTATTACCGTGATCAAAATACTGTTTGAGGCCAACTGAAGTTTGAGTACGGGAACTACGGTAAATGTACGGACAAATAAATAATGTATAAATGTTACTTACATGCAAAGTAGTTTGAGCACTTCTCTAGCCGTCTTCAACCCGCCGGTGCCGTCGCCCACGTACGGAACGTGATGATGGAGTAAATTCGATCTTCTTGGGATCGTCACCCAAGCTACGAAGAACAGGTTATAAACATAATGACTGACGTAATACCCCTTGTAATTTCTGAAATATGCTTTAGCACTTAATACTTAAGTACAATCTTAATCAAGGTCATTTCGAGGTCAATAAATCAACTCAAAACCAACACTATAGTGTTATAATAAGCTTTCTCATAAATATAATTTTGAACTTATCGAAATCAGTCCATCCGTTGCGATTTTATAACACATTCTATATTATGTGCAGCCGGCACGTGTGACGTCACACGGCCGGATCGGCTTGAAGGCGCGCTGTACCCGTGCCGCCATTCACTACAAAGCGCGAGTGGCCCTTGTGACGTCACAGCAACCGCGTTGGTCATAACTTCGTAAATTTTTGTCGTAGAACAATTTTTTTTGCACTGTATGTTATGGATTTCTTAGCTCTATAAATCTGCATTCTCAACTAAATTCGTTACGGATCTCCATTGTCACAAAATATACTAACAAATTATCCCTAAATCTTCAAAGATTAACATACCTTTAGGCTGCGACTCAACGACCTCAAAGTCGGTCTTATTGACCTCCTTCATCAGCACCAGATCCTGCGTGACAGTGGTCATAGCACCCGAGTTCTTGCCGGAGAACGGCTCGAACAGATGTCTCTCGCGGCAGTTCACCGCCTTGTAGATGTGGTGGTCGACAGTAATCACGCATTTGCTGTCCGATTTCAGAACCGGCCATGTTTGGAATTTCTGTGAATAGGTTTTTTTTTCTATTCCTTATCCTTCCTTTTCGCATATAGCCATTGGTCAAGTAAATATAAATATTTCAAGTTATTCGCTGCGTCAAGCACAGGAAGACCTTTGGCTGGGCCTAATATACGACCAAACCCTTCAGTAAAGTGGCGGATACTATACTGACAAACTGGACTTCTGATTATGCACACAGTAGATTACATGGTCCACTTAATTTTGAACTTTAAAATTACATAGATAAATATCGCTACACCAACTGTATGGTCCCAAACTAAGCAATGCTTGTACTATGGCTACCATACAATGGACTGGGGGCGATCCCAGTGGCACCTAGAGGGGAAAACACGAAAAGGCCGTTTCCAAAATTTGCCTCTGGCGGAAATCGAACCCCCATTTGATGTAGTGAGCCGAGTGGCCTACCAAACCACTGCACCGGTCGTGAAATGAGATGACTCCTATCTGAATTTTAATCATACTCACACTCTGAAAGTCATAGCGTACGGTCTGCAGTATAGACATGTACTTGTATCTGTTGGTGCACTGCGCTAGGTCTCTGGTTTTGACCAGGATAAGGCTGGTGTTGTCCTGGCCTCTTATTGCGTAGTCCACTGCGCACGTCCCGTGGATATCTTGCTGAAATTACATTACCAACTGTACATTTCCGCATACTCCGGTATAAATTACAGTACAGCTATTAACTGGTTAAAACCAAAGGTGTAAAACCTTTAGATGCGACATACCGTGCTTGTTTTGGCAACAATGCAAGGTAACTGCCCGACATCTACTTAGTCACACCCCAGCCTGCGTGGCGGCTGCACGCGTCCGCGCGCCTATGATTATGTAGCTAATAACGCTACAATGTATATTCATATCTGTCTAACTATAGTCTGATTTTTAATTAGACGAAGCAAACTGACAGCTATAAATGACACTGTTCTATGAATTTGAACCTTATTTGTTCTATTTGTATCGAAAAGTGACATTAGCACCTGTCAGTTTACTCCGTCTAATTAAAAATCAGACTATACAGGTCTGACTACAGAGTTTCTAACTACAGAGTATAAATAGTAACAGTTTAAAGTTGAATATCCAATGTAGCTATGCAAGCTGCCAAAATTTTGTCAGACAGTGTAGGTACACCAGTTGCTTACATTCCATAATTATTTTGCCAGTCAAAAAATAATTTTGACAAACACAGTTGAAGTTGAATCTTCAATGAATATGTAGGTATATTCACTACAGTGGCCGTTTTAACGTGTGGGAGGGTGGAGAGGATGAACCTAATTATAACGGAATAAGATTCATTTTCACATTAATTTTTTGTCATTTTTAAACATAAAACAGCTATTCTTATTCCGTTATAATAAGGTTCATCTTTTCCACTCTCTGACACGTCAAAACGGCCATCATAGCGTGCCGCCACTGTAGTTGCTTTCAATAATTATGTGGAAACTGTTCTAAGAATCTAGTATATACCTCAATGCCTTTGAAGCTGATATCGAACCTCTTCATGGAGTTCTGGTAGAGCGCCAGCACGGCTCTCTTGAAGTTGAGGACCCAGTCCTCTTCATCCACTTCCGGACAGATCTCTGATATGACGCCATCATGGAACGCGAACCTGTGTACATTTTAATTTAACATAGTAATATTGTACCTTCAAAAGGTGAGCCCTGCTTGTGGATTAGGCTTGAGAACATCGAACTTGTACCATTTAGGCTCTTATTAATAAATGCATCTCAAAGTTGAGATCGATCTTAAGATGCAGTTTTTGACACGTGTCTCTTTCAGATACCACATTAGGAACACATTGTGAATTTTTTATTAAGGCTGGCCAGTTTAGAATAGACATTTAAGACATCCCACAGCTTAAGAATTGATAATTAGAATGAAAAATTTTATGTTTTTGTAGTATTACCTAAGTTCATACAACGAGAGGGCATGTATGAACTTCTCTGCTCTCTCAACAGGGTAGCTCTCATCCTGGTCGATGAGGGTGACGTCAGTGAGGTGCAGCAGACCTTCGCATGGACTTATGAATTGGATTTTTATCTGAAAACAATTTTAAAGTGATTGAAATACTAGGTACTTGATACAAAATCCATACATCAGCCAGACACCATCCACTACTAGACATAGGCCTCCCATAATTACTCTCACACATTCTGGGCCCCTGCCACTCGCATCCACTGCAACCCCCCGTAGATGCCGTCAGTCCACCTTGTGGGGGGCCGTCCTGGACCATGTCTTCCGGCTCAAGGACACCAAGAACCTGTCTGCCTCAACGGCCATTGGTTTTTCGAGCTATGTGCCCTACCCACAGCCACTTCAACGTTGTGATTCCTAGAGCTGTGTCAATAACATTTGGCTACGGACCTCCTCATTTTGGATTCTATAGTGTATCAAAACTCTTAGCAAGTCTCTCTCCATTGCTCACTCTATTACATAATACTATTATCACAATGCGTGCCCTGTAGTACACCTCTAACCCTTGTAAAATACAGGCATAATGGTGTATTAGAAAATAGGAACAGTTTTAACTTTAAAGTCTACTTACAACAGCTCTAACATCCAATGTGGATCTGTTGTTGCTGGAGCCAGCGAAATATGTCTCAACGTTAACTTTGTATTCATAATAGTAGATTATTTCAGGTAAATACATGAACTTCTCCGATTCTGAAAGTAAAAATAATCTTTATTCAAAACTGTAAAAAAATGTAGATTCGCCTTATTATCTTAATACCATAAAATACTTACGTCCACATGCTGGTGATCCACAGATGTAAGGATCTTTAAGTGAATCTGAAATAATAATATTTTAGTGAAAATGTTTAATTTTTTTCGTTATTTGTTTATTTACAAGCAAACACGCGCGAACGGACGTCAAATTGATTGACATTGACAATGACACTTTTCAGTGACAGATTTTACGTTCCGCTATACGAAGTTTACCGTAAAAAATAATCAGTACAGTATAACAGAGATAAAATGCCAGAATTGTTAATAAAATAGCAAAACGAATTAATGATTACTTAAGTAGGATTAATTACCTACTTATCACAGTCCACACTTCATGGTCATAGGTTTAATTAAAATAGATTAGTACTTTATTATTGTTTACGATAGAAAATGACTACTTAATTAACGTTCTACTCCATCAATGAGTAATTAAATGTGATAAGATTGTAAGTAAGTACTTGTAAAGAATCGTTACATAGGCAGTATAGTGTATAGCACAGTACCTATGTAGATGTTTTAAAGTCCAACCTTCGCAGTTGTGGTTAACCAAAGATCACAATCCCGTGGTTAACTTAACCAGCATACTTTACTTAGTTTAACGAATAATTAATCATGTTATTTTATTGCTGAGACGTATTGTGTCCATGGACTCCGTTTAGTAGGACCAAATATTTTTGACGGTCACGTGTCTCCTTCTTCTTCGTAATTTCTTTGACCTACCTCAATTTTTACATAGTACCTACAGAGCAACCTAATCTACCTAGTGCAACGGAATGCATTACACCATACATCCACTAACTCACATAGCTACTTAACAAAATATTCCTGCACTAACTAAAATTATTGCCACGTGAATTTTATAAGTCTGGCTGAATTAGATGTTTGTAACCACAAAGCCAGATAAATTAAAAAAATAAAAGAAAAACGTTAATAATTCCAAATTTAAGAAAATGGTAGGTACTCACTTGCTGATCCATAAACACCATAAATGAGGCACAAACACGAAAATACCACACACAAATTCATGTCGCACAAGTCATTTGTCCATGTTATTCCGTTTCGCACTCCCAACTTGGAATAACACGATACACTTGGTTATCTTAGGGTCGAAGTGTGGGGGTCAGAGTAAACATTTTATCGAACACTTATCGGTGACGGGAACCAGAATAATCATTATCGGGTATTTGACTATTTCTTTAAAAGGGCTTTCCAAATAAAAGTAGGTAGGCACACAAAATAGTGACGTTCTGATTAACCGACTTAGAAAAAGGAGGTAGTTCTTAATTTAAACCATATATTGCTTTTTATGATACTACGAGCACGACTACGAGTTAATTAAAAAAAATGTTGCATTGATAAACTTTTTGATGCCCATAATAATTCTATCTATTCAGTCGACGTTAACTTGCAATTACAAATGAAAACACAATTTACATACGACAATGTTAGTTTTAGTTTTGGCCGCTGCACAGATAAGTTTGGAACGAACCGCGGTCACCGATCGTTGTAATGTTTAGGCCGGCCGCATATTATTATAAGGCCGAACACACATGATCAGAAACTTTCTGACATAAATTTTATGGACGACCTTATGCAGCTACATAAAGCACCCAACCGGTCCGGCAAATTGATACTGCTTTATCTGGAGTTTATGATAATGTGCGGCCGGTCTATGATTTTTTCTGTCAAAAAATGTCTGGCCTCGCCGGAAGGTATGTTCGCTCTGCGCATATCGTTTGTTCTAGACCCTGTATATTCTATCAGAATTCTGACTCGTCTGACGTCCGCTTCTGATGAGACCCTGATACCACCGATCGATCGGACGTCAGAAGTTGTTCTGATCTGAACGTCGGAGGGCGCGCTCTCTATAAATTTTATACTAGACCTCGCACACCTATCAGAAAATCCAGAAATGCTGGCAGCTAGCCGTGAAATAAACTCAGACTCACCGGAGCGAAGCTTCTGATAGGTGTGCTGATATTGCCGGCGGGCGTCAGAAATTTACACCAGAAAAAAAATTATAATATGCGACCGGCCTTAATGTGTGTGTGAAGGGCAGGGGACGGGAAGTCGCCGGAAGTCGGCGGGCCCGCTGTTCCGAGTGCCATAGACCCGGAGTGAATGCCAGGGGTCCTCACCTGCTAGAGTAGGATTTATATTGGCAATTCGATATTCAAATCATCTCATTATGCAATCCTACACGGGTAAGCATTGATACTACACTGTGCCTAGCTGGCCGACCTGTCTGTCTGAATGTTTGTTCCGGGTAATCTCCGAAACGGCTGGACCGATTTTAACGGGATTTTCACTGGCAGATAGCTGATGTTATAAGGAACACATACACAACATTAACATAAAACAATTAGGGTTCCGCGTAAACAATAAAAAAACCCATTAAATTCCACGCGGGTAATCTTTTTGTATTTACGCGTACGAAGTCGCGGGCACAGATAGTACATTACATAATTAAACAATAGCAACATTGGATTATTCCCTATTGGAACCTAAAGTTAACATCAGTAAGATGAAAAATTATAAAATCTATTTTAAGTAAGTTGGTACCTATTGATGATTCAGTGAATGAATATGGCCTTATGACGCGATCAAATTGACGTTTGAACTTTGACTGATAATAATCGAAGTTCAAGAACCGAATGTACTTACAAAAATCTTTGATAATGGTGTCTAACAATACATTCGGGAAGTGTGTTGAATCAGTAGATTACTATATGGAATCGTTCATGTCATCATGCTATTATTTTAAACTAGCTGTGCCCCGCGGCTTCGCCCGCGTGGAAATTGGATTAGCCTATGTCTTATTCCAGAGCCTACACTATCTACGTTTCAAATTTCACTGAAATCGGTTAAGTAGTTATGGATTTACGTGGTAACAAACATTCACACACACACTTTCGCATTTATAATATTAGTAGGATAGGATATCGCCAGACTTACACACTAACTGTATGGTGCCCAAACTAAGCAACGCTCGTACTATGGCTACCGTAATGGACTGGGGGCGATCCGATCCTATAGTGACACCCAGACCAGGGCAAAATACGAAAAGGCGGTTCTCGAAATATGTCTCCGACGGGAATCGAACCCGCAACCACCCGATGCAGTGAGCCGAGCGGCCTATGCTCTATCCACTGCGCCAAGCGGTCGCCGGCCATCGTCAACAACCTAATGGCCGGCACAGACTGGGGACGGCAGGCATGGCATTTTAATTTTTATCAATCGAATTCAATACTTATCCAATTGAAATAAGGTCTATATTTCAATGCTCGGTGATCGACTTCGATTCGACCGATATCGATCACCGAGCATTGAAATATAGACTTTATTTCAATTGGATAAGTATTGAATTCGATTGATAACAATTAAAATGTCATGCCCTGCCGTGCCCAGTCTGCGCCGGCCATAATACATTATTCCTATCGATTTCTAAGCACTCCACTCTGTATAAACATTGGCCACCATCATCTGTTTGGCATCATTTCTCAGAAGCCGAGTGCCATTCAAACAAGATAGTGTTACAGTTTCCTAGAGATTCGTACTCTGTTATCTGTAATGCTGCACCAGAGTGCGTCCAGATGCTTCACACGCCTCGCCCGAGAACTCATGTTATGACATTATGACTGCGTTCCGACGTTCAAAGTGAGTGCTCGGGCGCGGCATGCGCTTGTTGTATATGCAGCAATTTGTTAGCTATTCTGTGTATATCGATGCGCTGCAGTGCGACCGTTAAGCTGGGAATTCGATCAACACGGCAGACGGCAGACGTCAGTCGGTCTCATACAAATTGTGGCGATGACATGTGCCGCGACGGCAGACGGCATTACAATTTCTATGAGATCGACTGACGTCTGCCGCGTTGATCGAACTCCAACCCCACAATGGCTACAGCTTAGTTCTACCACCTTAGAGCAAATCTATCTAGGTACTATCCTGCCTATCAATTAGTCCTTCCTGGGGGCTTACCACAAGCTCTTATTGCGATTCAATTATAGGAACGTTTTGACGACGACGTTTCTTATTGTCATGACAGTAAGGTACGTCATTGCACAAAAAGTCGCTGAAACGTTAATACGTTCCTGTAATTGAATCGCAATAAGAGCTTGTGGTAAGCCCCCTGGACTAGTGGTCTGCATAAAACTACGATCAAACTACTTGCAACAACGTTTTCATATTGCAAATTGGCATCAAAATGAGAAAACCGATTCGCGACTCGACTATGCAATTGATTTCGCATAACGTGAACTTTAACTGCTATAAAATAAAGTTTATGTCTTTCGAACTAGCTGTAAAGTAAGTTTGTGTTCGGATACTTAATTGGACTGATCCGTCGGGAGCCAGATGTTGGGCTTTGTCAATATGCGATTGTGATTGCAAGTAGGGTTACCAAACAAACTACTTATTACTAAAACCTAGATTTATCCTGTTAGACATGGCAGAATTTTTCGGCTCTAGGCAGGATTTCGGCCTGACACAATCATTAGGAGTCCTAATTTAGGACCCTAATGGACCCATAATTAGTCCTTAAAATCTTATGGGTTTTTGTATTGCATTCAGAATAGTCGGATAACTTTCTTTCTCTTTATAAATCTGACGTTTTGACAGTTCTCCCTTAGTGTCGGTGGGACTTTTAAGAACCAATTGCTTTTTGAGAACTTTTCAGCTTTGCGTAGCCCTAGTCAAAAGGGGCCATCCATTAATTACGTCACACGTAAAGGGGGGAGGGGGTCGACGAAATCTGACATTGTGTGACAAGGGGGTGGGAGGGGTCCTAAGTTTTGTGACGTCACATTTAAAAATCTAATATATCTAAGTATTAAAACCAAAATTTGAATTTGTAACAAAAAAAAATGAAAATTTCTGAAAATTATAAAAAATATGTGACGTCACACAGGGAGGGGGGGTCTCGCAAATGTGACCAGCTGTGACAAGGGGGGGAGGGGTCTAAAAATCATGAAATTCGTGTGACGTAATTAATGGATGGCCCCAAAGAGTGGAGTGTATATAAAGTGTTAACGGCGCCTATTGTTTTTCAAGAGCAGGTTTGGGGAGATATTGTTTGAATAGGCACGTCTATTAGGCGCATGCCGCGGCCGAGCACTCAGTTTTGTCATCGGATCGCATAGACGTAAGGTGGGTGCTCGGGCGAGGTATGCGAGGCAGACGCACCAAACGACTTTCGTTCTTTGGCTTCAATTACGATTAAATATGTTACTTTAAGCTAAACTTTAACTAAATTATTCTATGACCTCTAGAGGCAGTCTAGGGAGTACACAGCTAAGCAATACATTAGACTGTTACATAATTACTAAGGTATTTACATGCACCCACGTTGACGACCTACGATATTATTATATATGCTGTTACTTACGCGTAAGTACATACTTAGGATTATAATGTGTGTTAGTTCGTAATTAAGGATCTATTAAATAACTAGCGAACAGTTTCGGATTTACACAGCATTTCTTATTATTTGTGAATGTAATTAGAACGAATATCCGTCTAAATTAGGAAGTGTCGTTAATAAGGCCGATTTACTAGGTCTCGGCGCTCTTCATAACTTAGGCTCGTATGAATAAATACACCTCAAAGTTGAGATCGATCTTAAGATGCAGTTTTGCCGTTTAATGTATGGAACATCTGTCAAAAACAGCATCTTAAGATCGATCTCAACTTTGAGGTGCATTTATTAATACAAGCCTAGTGTATTTTACAGCTGCCATAACAGGAGACGTTCGTTTCATAAAAACATGTTTTCTCTTTTAATATTCGCTAGCCTGCCCATCCCCAATTGAGTTTTGCTGTCTTCACGTCATCTTCTTTAGCTTTAAATTAAAAGTCAACCCTTAAAATTCCACATCCCCACATTATTCCTGTACGTTCTCCCGCCAGCGCATTCGTCTAATTAGGACTTCGACGACGCGACGATTTCATTACCAATGTATGAACCTCGAGGATGGGACGTGGTTTGCAAGCACACTATCTGTACAATGCTAACTTAGCTGAAAACGACCAGCCAACTAGGACCTGCGGTACTTCTTTTCTTGGGCGAGTTTTTAGAGTCGTTGAAAGGGACGGGGAGGGGCAAGATATACCGGACGGAGATGTCCCTACCGCTTTCCTGTATCGGACAGCAAAAAGGCGAAACGTGTGGGATTGCAGACGAACCCGTTCTGCCATACATGGTGCACCTCGGCGGTGAGCTTCCCAACGCACCGTCTCACATAATATTGTTAGCGGACGCCGATAGCTTTTTATGTCGAATGCATTATTCGATACTCATTTAAAATTCTAACATACGCTTATAAAGAAAGCTCGCCATTTTCATGCGGTCCCCTGCTGACGGCGGTCGTACTTCGTTATTGAACATTCCTTAAACATATGGCTATAGATTTTGATGTTTCATCGCTTGAATATATTGCGCAAATTCGGGGCCGGCTGAGTTCGTCGCCCACGCTTTAAAAATCGCGGGGGCGATTACTGGAGGCTTCGACGCGTGCTCAAACGCGCGCGCGCAGCGGCCGACGCACACGCCCGTACTAAAAAACCTTCGACGAAAAAAGAACGAAATAAAAAAGGAACGTGTTTACTTTTTTATTATCAGCCAGTGATAGTGTTAACAATAATCGATAAACGAAATCGAATAGTGCATGCGAATCGTAACTCGATGATCCGTGTTTATGAATGAAGTGTATTAGGAAGTGACGTCATGACTAGTGATGTGCCTGAGGTTTCGGTGGGCGCAGATTCGATGACAATGTCCGCCCATTAATAGAAAGGTGAGTTATCGATTTAACAATAATTACTAAACTTAATTTAATTATATTGTCGGAAATTACGTGTTTACAGAGTAATTTAAGACTAAGGTAATTTATGGCTTGTGGGATGTACAATGGCTTTATTGCCGACGTAATTAATAGCTTAATGTAATTATAATAAGGTCCAAATAGGTACATCTATTATAACGTAAATTTTGCGGTGGTAACATTGTTTTGTTTTGGAGACTACAAGAGGATTAAACATTGAATATAATTTGGTAAGACCTATTTCATAGCAGAAATAGCCAAGCGAGGAGTAATAATAGCAGTGATAACCGAGTTAGTTTAAATACCGGATTGGAACAAAGTGGCATAAGTATAGTAGGTTCGATTCCGGATAAACGAACTTACTTTTCGAACTTTTTTGAGATTTTCACTTGATAAAAGATTTCATATCAACATCTCTCTTTCATATTTTTGTGAATGTCACAAAAGCCGACTCAAGGAATCAACATCATGAATCATGAGGAACTGCAGGTTTGCAGCTATGGTCACCACCTGTTACAAGAGATTTTTTTACGTGATTAATTGGCAAACAATCTTACGACCTGTTCGATGTAAAGTAGTTAACGTAACCTATAGATGATTGCAATACCACAATATCGCTCGCACGTTGCCGACTTAAAGGAGAAGGGGACGTGGGGGGGGGCTTGCGGCTCTCTCATTCATCGTACGAATCGCAGCTGTAATAGCTACTTTACGCCGATATTTATTGAGAGGGTGGTACTACCCCGGTCAAGGCAGCCCATGAGCTGTAGCCAATCTTAATTGGCTACAGCTTGGCTCGACCAGATCTGTTTAACTGTCTGACAATAATGAAAGATGGTCCTGATTGGTCCATAAAAGACAGGGGTATTAAAAAAGCTAGTACCTATCAAGATGGGTCCTGCTGGCCTACTCCGAAATACGAACCTAACGTTTCGGCTGACGGATTGTCGTGATTTGACATTTCTTCTTTCGTTTTTCTCTACGATTTGACATTGTTTTGATCGTAAATCGAATCCGTACTTCGGACGATCCGTCAGCGACGTATTTCGGAGTAACCCCCCTGCACCATTAAATAGGTTCTCGAAATGTATTCGCTTAAAGAATTGCGTTTTATAAGGAAAATAGCAACGTTGTATGGTAATACTGTACTAGGGAACTGGTTTGAACGCACATATGGAGTGTTGCTATACGATCGTGGGCCCTAGAGTCGTTTAACTATTGTCCATTGAGAAACCAATGATCTCGAAACCAATGATCTCTAATATTATTGTCCCGAATTCTTCATTGTAAATCGCAAATTATTGCCGGTCGGCAAGTTGTTTGGCAAAGGACTGCTAACAGAATATGGCCGATAACATGACAACCGCCAAGAATTTACGATTTATGGTGATGAAAAGGATCCTACTGTTTATATGACTCTATGGTTTTTAGGGTTGGTGCCAACGGGACCCTATTACTAAGCCTACGCTGTCCGTCTGTCCGTCTGTCTGTCAGCGGGCTGTATCCCACGAACCGTAATAGGCAGAGACTTGAAATTTTCACAGAATGTGTATTTCTGTTGCCGCTACAACAACAAACACTAAAAAAAAATAAAAAAAATAAAGGGGTCCCCATACAAGAAACTTGATATTTTAACGTTTTTATTCTATGGTGGTACGAAACTCTTTATGTACGAGTCCGACATGCACTTGGCCGGTTTTTGTTTTAATGTGACTCTACCAACCCACACTACGCGAGCGTGGTGTATTATGGCCCGAATCCCCCTCGCTATGAGGGGAGGCCTGTGTCCAGGAGTGGGACGTCAAAATGGCTAACATTATTATTATTATTGTATGTGACTAAGGCTCACTAAGGTGACGCCTGATGTTAAATAGTTACTGCAGCATATAGATGCTTGCAAACGAAAAGCATTGCTCGCACGTTGCCGACCTGAAGGGGAGGGGGACAGAAGGAGGGGAAGGGGGGAGGTGGGTTTCTGGCTCTCTCACTCATCATAATGCTTTACCGGATAGACGGGACGAAATGCGGTGGGTGTCGAGAGGTGCAACCTGCTTAAAGATATCTCAAGAGATGTGCAAGCAAGGTTCAGATAGTCGAGAGGTTGTACATTAATGTTGATAACCCCGTGGCGCAGTGGTTCGAGCGTAGCCCGCTCAGCCTACTGCATTGGGTGGCAGCAGGTTCGATTCCTGCCACAGACAAATTCCGGAAACGGCCTTTTCGTAATTTGCTTTGGTCTAGGTGTCACGCCGCTCCAGTCTATTTTAGGATGACTATAGTACAAGAAGTGGTAGTCGATAGGTTAAGCACGCGTCTTGCGGGCTTAAGGTCATGGGTTCAAACCCTGGCTCACACTTCTGGATTTTTCGAAATCTATGTGTGAATCATAACTTTAATATGATTATCACTTGCTTGCGGTGAAGGAAAACATCGTGAGGAAACCTGCATATCTTTAGACATTGAAATCCACCAACCCGCACTGGGCCAGCGTGGTGGATTATGGCCTGAATCCCCCTCGCATTGAGGGGAGGCCCGTGCCCAGCAGAGGGACGTTAAAAGGGCTAAAGTAGTACAAGCATTGCTTAGTTTTGGACTATACAGTTGGTGAGGGAGTTTGGCGATATACTCGTAATGTTGATTGGAATTATATAATTTATGATTATGTTCTCGATTCTCACATGGTACCCTGGCAACACCACACGACCGCCCATTCGTACCGTCGCGTGGGTGAGCATAATAGATAACACCGCTTGACATTTCGAAACTGTGCGCCCAACTATGAAGCCAGCTATTCATAGTCGTACCTACTAGTTACAATGTTTGTAAAATATCATTTTTATGGGTTATTTCTTTGTCGGAGATGGAACTTCACTAAGGGAACTACTCGCTTCGTTTTATGTCGATGTTAGTTCTAGGCCGACCACTCGGCCGAGTTGCTTAGCCCCAGTCCCCTTACTAATTGGTCCATGGAAATACCAAGAGAAGTATCTGCTCTGTATGACATTATTTCTAAACATTTGCCTTGTAGGGTATGATAGGCGTTCTCAATGAATCAATTTTAATTTAATAATTAGGTACATAAGTTCTTAATTGTATCGAAACTTTTATCATTTCGCTTTTCAAAACTTGATGGTACAATAATAAAGCAGCTGCTTTGTAAGTAGATAGTGAGTTTATCATGTCAGCCAAAAGACGTCCACTGTTGGACATAGGCCTCCCCAAGAGAGGAGGTTGATGGTCAGGTTACAGAGAACGCTGCTGCCCCTTATCTGATTTTAGTTTCCTTATGGTAGGAGTTGGTTGCGGGCGGCAGACGGCCGACGGCAGGTGGCAGACGTCAATCCCATAGAATTGAGTGCCGTCGTGCCGTCGCGGCACATGTCATCGTGACAATTTTGTATGAAACTGACGGCGACAACTGACTTCGCCGCAACTGTCGCCCGCAACCAACTCCTACCTTTAGTCGCCTCTTACGACACTCATGGGGTCTGTGGGGTGGTGACTTTCTATCCCGGCACCACATGGGCAATGTTAGTGTAGTTACTTACTTACAAAATATTCTTGTATAAAATTTTATTTTAGCTCTAACACCCTACAAGGAATAGGCACGTCGTATTACCAGTAACCCTGTATATTGACCCTGTACCCTGAACACAGCATGTATATATTATTTATGTGTGTGTGTACGTAGTATGTTGTCCAAGTTTCCGTTCACACGTGAATAATCTTATATCAAAGTCCAAGTTAGGACTACGGTTAGCGCAACCGAAGTTTGGTAGTGCGGGCCAATCGAGTGTACAGTGCAGTGGCGGATTTACACATTTGCCGCCAGTAGGTTATTCAAATTTTGCCGCCCCTGCCAACCTTGCAATTTGATACCCTAGTTTACAATAATATTAATTGTAATATTTTTGTTAATAAAATACTTACTTTATGATTTGTGCACTATTACTTTGGTATTGCAAGCATCTATAGGCTACGATAACTGCTTAACATCAGGTGGGCTGTACGCTTGTTTGCCACCTCAGTCTTATAAAAAAATCGTCCTAATTACACCACCGTTTCCACGTTATTAGTATGATTGTGTACTAGGGGATCAAGGATCCAAGTAGGTATGCCTTAATACTACTAACACAATAAATTTTGTAAGTATAATGCTGGTACAATGCACAAAAATATCTATGTGGTGAATCATATTATGTACATGTTGAGTTGTTTGTGAGGACTTAATACAATTTAGGTAGGTAGTTAATAATATGAATCTTTTTAATTTCTGTTAGACATAAAAAAAGTTGGCCCCAAATTTGCCGCCCCTAAAATCTGCCGCCCTAGGTTCCAGTCTACTTAGCCTATTGGTAAATCCGCCACTGGTACAGTGTACATAGTGATCGAATAATATATCACAAATACCTATCGATATAACAGTAGGAGGATATGGGAATGTGAATATTGGCAACCTCAACTTCCTTTAAGTTGATTGTCGAATAGAAAATCAAACGAACTTACCTGTAAGTGAAGTTCGATGATTATAAAAATTTCGCTATATGTAGTGGTGCGCTGGTCTAGTGTCTGCAATGTTAGGAGATACCATATCTGCTAAATTATAAATCGATGACAGGATATTCTTAAAAACACCTGTTTCACAAAACCCAAAAAAGATTAGGGCCTCGAGTCTCTCAATATTATCTTCATGTATTCTTCTAAATCCTAAATTCTTGCAATTAGACATGTTTTCGGCCATCTGTTATCAGTTCTCTGGCCGAAAACATGCCACAGGATTTGAGACTTTATATTTTGGATCAGGCCTCACCCAATTAGCATTTTGGGTGCACCATAACACCCAAAGCATAACGGAAGCGCTAATAACTCAGCTCGCGTCGTAATAACGGAGTTTCATTACACTATAACTGCTGTAGCTAATAATTAACGACGCGATTATCCGCAAAAGCTTTTAAGCACGAACATCATTACTCGGGAGTTCGTTTATGTGCACATTATATTAGTATTATGTATGGGGGAATGTGGAACGGAGGATTTTAAAAGGTAGTACTAGTATAACACTGTGACTTTGTTTGGTAAAATTATGGTCACAGCTAACTACAACCACTCGGGACCCGACCAGCACCGCCTCGCCTCGAGCGGTTAGTATTCCTTATATGAAACTAGCTGATGCCCGCGGCTTCGCCCGCGTGGATGTCGGTTAATTCCACCATACATAATTTTGTTATATCTCAAAGGGTTTAGCAGCATTTTCATTGAAAGCTCCCAGACCCCTTTTTTTTTCCGACACCACCAACAAATAATATAATTTAATTTTAGCCAATGTATACAAAAACTTGACAAATTATAAACTAAAACCTTCCTCGAGAACCACTCTATCCATTTGTGAAAACAGCATCAAAATCGGTGCAGTAGTTTTTGATTTTATCGCTAACAGACAGACAGATAGACGCGGCGGAGGACTTTGTTTTATAATATGTAGAGATTCTATGGACATACGCTCACTACATCAACTCCGTAGCTTCACCGGATCGCCTCGCTCGCAAGCTGTCTACGTGCAGTAGCCCGATTCACGTAACCAAAATCGTAACGATGTTTCAGCGATATAGTCGTTGATAGCCTTTTTTCGTAACGAAAAGCTATCAACGACTATATCGCTGAGACATCGTTACGGTTTTGGTTACGTGAATCGGGCCACTGGTCGGGTGCTTAATGGTTGTAGTGAGCTGTGACCATTATTCTACTTGACATACTCCTTAATCTATCGAAGTGTTGTAGAGCTATTTGCTTCCCTTTTATAACTCTTTGAGATCTATAGCAAGAGTTTACGTTTGACATTATTTTAGGGAGAAAATTAGACAACAAATTCATTAATTTGATTTCTAGCTTGTACCTCTTGTGGTCCTCGTTTCCGTTTGTGCAAGTCGGCAACGTGCGAGCATGCCTTTGGTAGTGCAAGTATCTATAGGCTACGGTAACTGCTTGACATCTGGCGAGCCGTACGCTAGTTTGCTTAAAAAAATAATAATTGCCGAGCATAAATACGGCGCATTCCGCCATCAAAAAAAAAAAAAAGGTGTTTGTTGTGCCGAATAGATGTGTCCATATGGCGCGCATGTCTCACCCGAGCACTCATATTATGACATTACGTCTAAGCGTTCCGACGTCAAAAGTGAGTGCTCGCGCGAGGCATGCGCCTGATGAAGACGCCGCCAATTACTAAATCAAGAAGACTGAAATAACATAGTCATCCTCATCTTTAAAGGAACTAAGGAAGCAAAAATACAAGTCAACACTACCTACCAGTGGCTTAAATATAATTTAGCAGCCGATTGCAAAGAAATATCTCGATTGCTTTTGTATTACATCACATTACCCAATACTCCCAAACCCCCAAAGTTTTACAATAGCTTTCCAAAGTATTTTTCAGTAACAAAAATTATTTATTATGCCATCAACCGGTATAATTTACTACAAATTTAATACTTCTTGAGACCTTTTTAGAATTTCCCGCAAACCCAGCTACATGAGAGTAGACCATGTTCCGTTAACAACATAAACCACAGTTTATCATGCTTCCGCGCTGCATCCAATCAGCCTTCCCGGGAGGCGGCAAAAATATTATAATAGCGGCGAGCCGTCCATTGAGGCCGGTGGTGTAGTGATGGGAACGCTGTCCGCCGGTCCCGGAGTAACGGAATTTTATAAGTTGTATTTTCACTAATAATTATCTGGCCAAGGTATCAGCGCAACACCGTGACATTTGAAATGAGATTCACAATATTTGCGATCCTCAGAATTGAGTATGATAGAAGGTAAAGGAAGAAGATGGTGACTTACCTAGAAAAGTGTTAACAAGTGTCTTCAAATCAAATCAAATCAAAAGTTTTTTTTATTCATGTAAGCTCGATAAAGCATTTATAAATCGTCAAATATAAACAATATTTTAGCGTTACCATCGGTTCGTAATGTTGCTTCCCTTGAGAAGAGCCGGCAAGAAACTCTATAGTTACTCTTTTCAAAAGAATAATTGTATACATTTTCAAACAGCAACGCTATGTGAGCAGGCATTACAACATTGTGAATATCAGTGTCACATCACAAATTGACACTTTTCCCTTGATCTCTCGATTCTTAGGAATGCGAACAGTGCAACACCGATCGAGTCAGCCCGTATATGAGCCGCAGTCAATTGGCGACAGTTGGCTCTACCGCTAATTAAGTAAGTTCAGGTCAAACTCGCGGGAATCCCGGATTTTTTCCCATTTTTCCCATCACTATCATCTGTCGGTTAGTAGCCCATTGTTCGGTCGAATAGGGTCGCACAAAAACAAAGGTGCATGCATATAATGTCGCATACTGGCTGTATAACCTGCCGACACTGCTGCGTCCATTATTCCAACTTCACCATATTAACTCAATGAACTTCACCGCACAGATACGTTTTTATTCAGCACCCGTTATACGAGGTGTCTCAAAAGTACGAAATAATTTGGTTTGGATGAGTATCGGGAATATAATTAAATGGTATACATTTTTTATTGACATTCGAACCACGTTTTTACAAAAAAAATTGAAAATTTTTAATAACTCAAAAATTATGTAAAATTTTCACAAACTATTTCGTGAATATTAGTGGTTGCTACTTCTAAATGTTGTTCCTACGCCATTTGATGTATTCTAAGGCCGCAACACGGAAGTTTTCACAAAAATTAAAAGTACCATAACTCAGAAACTATTAAAGTTACGTATAGTTCACTTCGCTTCACCAAGTATCTGCATTATAGCTACCGTATATGTAGTTTAATTTATCATTTCGTACTTTTGAGACACCCTGTATGTATATTCAGCATTTTATGGACTTACTAATAAACTTTATGAGTAGAAGTGAATGGAGAATAATTTGAATTCTAGTGGATTCCATTCAAATTTTTATTGATTTCGTTTTAATGTCCGAGGAAAATGTTTGTCGTAAAATGTAAAATGCCATCATATTATGTCAACATCAAATAATTTCCACCCACGTGGAATGGTGGCAAGAATGCTGACTGCATTTCCTCGCTCTATCATCATGCTGTTCAAACGGTTATTTTTATAATTTGGAGGACTATAAACCATGCTGGTCAAAACTTTTGGTACACTTTTGGTGACTTAGGGCCCTGGCCGTAATGTTTATGGACGAGCTTAAGTTATTATAGTTAAAAATAAGTGAATTAAAGTCATAAAGTGAGTAAAGGTGTTTTATTAAAGAGAAAATTCTAAAAAAAAACCTCAGTTCCTAAGTTCTACCCTCTCGTTACTGTCTAAGTCGAGGCATACGCCTTTCGAGATAGGCACTCTTGAACTGATTGATTATTATTGGTGGTAGAGCCTAGCTGTAGCCAATTGAATGCAGCTCATTTACAGCCTGGCTCGACAGGGGTTACCAATTCACAGAAGATCGGCGTAAAGTAGTTATTACAGCTGCGTTTCGTACGATAAGTGAGAGAGCCGGAAGCCCACCACCGTCTTTGCCCTTCCTCTGCCCCACTTCCCATCGTTGGCAACGTGGGAGCGATGTCTTTGGTATTGCAAGCATCTATAAGCTACGGTGACTGGTTAACATCGGGCGAGCTGTACGCTTGTTTGCCACCTGAGTCACATAAAAAATAGACTGGGATGCTTAAAATTGCTCGTGCTATCAAACTTTTATGCCTCGAGCCAACAGCATTTGGAAAATGCCCCAAATATTTGTATAAACGGCGTGATAATCTCCATAATTCCATAGGAATGTGGTCTAAGACCACACAAATCGCACTGAATCTGTCAGGTGGGTTCTCCATCGCAATCACTACTATTGTTGATGGTATATCACCGTTTAACAGAACCTGTTCCCGTTATTTCATTGAACGTGTTTGTATACGCTTTCACAAGCTGCAACCGTGGCTAAAGGTGTCGGAAATGTGAGAGATACGTGTAAAAACGATAGGGTTCAGTGGATTAAAAGTTAGGGTATTGAGTCAATGATTGGAGGTTCAAACTTTGGTACCTACTTATAACTTACCTTAGGGCCTCCGCAGACTAGCTACTTTTAGCATCGGCGATCGGCGATTTTGATGCTGCGTCTCGCTCGTTCGCGCTCGAAGAAACGCGACGCATCATCGATACGTCACAAAATCGCCGGTCGCCGATGCTAAAAGTAGCTAGTCTGCGGAGGCCCTTACTTCGGTAACTTTCGTAACTGATATGTATTTTCGATCTACAATGAAAAAATAAATACAATGAACAAACCACTTTTAGTAAGTTCTTCGAGTACATGTTAGGAGTCCGAGACTGCTCTAGATAGAGAAAAATGTTTTTGAGGTGGTAAAGTCAAGCTGTAGGTAATTGATTGAAGCTAATGTACCAGCTGACTTAACCGGGGTAGAATTTACTACTCTCTCACAGAAGATCAGCATAGGTATTTAGGTAACTTAGCTAGCTATTGCTGTGTTTCGAACGATGAGTGAGGGAACCGGAAGAATTGCTATCATCATGGTAGATATAGGACTCTCCC
Organism: Drymonia ruficornis; assembly: GCA_947859195.1. Classification (NCBI taxonomy): domain Eukaryota; kingdom Metazoa; phylum Arthropoda; class Insecta; order Lepidoptera; family Notodontidae; genus Drymonia; species Drymonia ruficornis. The sequence goes on from OX401927.1 coordinate 5,083,464, forward strand.
AAGATTTTCTAAGGGCCTCCGCAGACTTGCTACTTTTAGCATCGGCGACCGGCGATTTTGTGACGTATCGATGCTGCGTCGCGTTTCTTCGAGCGCGAACGAGCGAGACGCAGCATCAAAATCGCCGATCGCCGATGCTAAAAGTAGCAAGTCTGCAGAGGCCCTAATTTGCGGTATAAAATTACAAATACGGATACTGAAGTATTCGTTTCTATAACGAAAATATAACCCGCTTCCCCTTCCCTCACTTGAGGTGCTAATTTGGGTGTTACTAGTGGCTATTAGCCACGATACTGTCCACAAAAACTTAATAACAAGTGCTAAGCAAAAGAGCAATCAAAGAACACGATATAAATCTTTAATAATCACTTAAATTTGCACTGCCATCCGCCCATGTCGGCGGGCTACACGATATGGCCAGACCATTAAACTGTGGGCGGAACCATCAGAGTCAAAGGTTGTGACGCTGATTTGGTGATGATGTAAACGGAAGCTTATTAAAATGCGTGTTTCTTAATGATCCTACATCTCTTGACATGTAGTGTTTATTCATAAGTTGTGTCTTCATTTTTATTTTGTCAAAATCATCGTGGATACCAATATTCACTCAAAACTACTAACGTTTTGCCTTCCGTCCGATACATTAACTGGACTACCAAAGACCAAAGGACTACTAACAGATGGCCGACAACATGCCGAACGCCAAGAATTTACGATTGTTAATGAAGAATTTCTATTGCTTGTGGGCTTAAGATCCAGGTTGAAACTCGGGCTCACACCTCTGGATTTTTCGGAATCTATGACCTGGTGAAGGTCGCGGGAATCCGCTGGATGCGGGCAGCGCAAGACCGGTCATTGTGGCGAACCTTGGGGGAGGCCTATGTCCAGCAGTGGACGTCTTTCGGCTGAGATCATGATGATGAGGGAATCATAACTATAATAAGAATATCACTTGCTTATAGTGAAGCAAAACATCGTGAGGAAACCTGCATGTCTTAGAAAATATAGGTACCAAACTTTCGAAAGACATGTGAAATCCACCAATCCGCACTGGGCAAGAGCAGTGGATTAGGGCCTGAGTCCCCCTCGCATTGAGGGGAGGCCCGTGCCCAGGACTGGGACGTCATAAGGGCTATTATATATATCAAAATGAAGAATTCACTAAGATAATAATAGGGACGAGTTGGTTCGCAATGTTTAATTTTTAGGAGGCCCAAAGCCCAGAGCAATTTAATCGTGTTGATTTAATTCTATTTCCTGTGACCTACGGCTTCCTCTTCGTATGTATTTCAACTGCACAATCCCATGGCGGGGTTGATGGAAAAATATTGGTCTAATAGAGTCCTGTAAGCACACGATCGGTCCCCATGGGCCGATGCTTTTCCTTGTTCCCTTATTTAGTTTTTATTGCAGTCGGTTAAATGTAAACCAAGAAGAGTGTAGGTTAACTTCAAGACTGGTATTTACTAGCGTTTACGAAGACTTCTAAGATAAAAGTAGCCTATATCTTATTCCAGGGCATAATATAAATCTGTACCAAATTTCATTAAAATTCGTTCAGCCGTTTTTGCGTAGCTCAGTCAATCTTATAAACTTGCATATTTCTTTACAGCCCTAGGTTTTGGCACTTCACTGCATATTGGAACTGATGGTAGATAAGGCTAAGACAAAACTGTGGTGTTACTTTAAAGTTGGTATTACCAGCCCCCCTAGCCAAGTGGCTTCGTCTATGAGCGTTTCTACAAATCGCTACGCTTTAATGTATGGAAATGACATGACAAGTCGATAAGTAGATCACGTGACTTATGTCAGTTCTATACATGAAGCGTAGCGTTTTGTAGAAACGCTCGTAGAAGAAGCCACTTGGCTAGAGGGACAGTCTGATTGATAATACACTATGCAAGCAAATCCTTTCCTAGCACTCATGAAAAGCCGCTAATCCAAACAAATAAAGCCGATTTAATAACATTCAAACATCACCCACTGCATCTAATTCAAGCATGATAGATTTTCCGCCAGCCCACACATTCACAACAACCAACCAACCTTTCACAACAACCATTTCAAAACCAACTTTGAATTACCTTCTTAAAGTTTACATTTGTATGTAACGTACGTAATGATTACCACGTAATAATGTGATGATGTACTATTAGTATGCGTAAATTAGTGTAGAGAGGTATTTAGGTTGTGTAGAACCGCAACGGACGGCCGGAGCTACGGACTGTGGGTCCTATGATATTAAACGGACCATTACCTATTTGTCTGACCGTTCTCCGTGTGATCTCGGTGGCATATTTTTTCTATTGGAAAAAACTATTATTTAGGCATAATTTCTGCCTTAAGGTGCTCGTAATCGTGCCTAAATGATGTTTACGTAATTGATTTGAATAATTTAAAAAATGCCACCGAGGTCAGACGAAGAATGGCCCACAATGTTAAACGATTTTTTTTAATTGTAGCCGGTTCTAATATGTTGTGCAGATATTAATAAAGAGGAACTTCAGTCTCTTACGTACTTTACGCCGATCTTCTGTTACAGGATAGTACTACCCCGGTAGAGCCAACCCATGTATGTACACCACCATATATAAAAAATAAAATAAAAATAAAAAAAATAAAAAAAAGACAAGCCCGCTGAGTTTCTTGCCGGATCTTCTCAGTCGAGGTCGCGTTTCCGATCCGGCAGTAGAATTTAAGAAAAAATTTAAAATGATAATTTGTAAGTGCCCCCGGAGGCCTAAACAAACTACTTAAACGTTTTGAATTTGGATTTTTTTGAATTTTATATACCACCAACATTTGCAAAACGAGTGAATTACGCCAGCAGTGGGGTTTTTTTCTGCTGGTCTAATCAAAATTTGAATGATACAGATAATTAGTGCTCCATCTTGTGTAAATGTGCCGAAAATTTTAAATTTGTGCCTATAGCCGTTTTGGAGTTATTCACGAATATATGATCTTGCTGGCGTAACGTTACCGCAGCAGTGTGGTTTTTTCCTGCTGGTCCAATCAAAATTTGAATGATACAGATAATTAGTGCTCCATGTCGTGTAATTGTGCCGAAAATTTTAAATTTGTGCCCCCTAAGGTTTCAGAGTTATTCCAAATCTTGCTGGCGTAACGTTTTGCGAATTCCTGTATCTCAAAAACTGTTTGGCACACAATCATGATTTTTCGTACACACATTAGTGTTAATTTGTGCCCATTTGTGACAGTTTTATATTTCAATAAATCAGAAAGGTTCGGGTGTTATAAGATTTTTCCTAAAAAAACTAAAATAGCTCCTAGCTCTTAAACTGGGAAACCTAGAAACCAAATGTTAGTGCTAGCTTGTATTTCTTATTGATCCTAAGCATTTCTATAATGATCGTAAGCCTACTCCAAGGAATTTACGATTTATAACGATTTTATTGCTATCTCGCGGTGAAATTATTTAAACCCTAAATACACGAGTTTCTTATGTTCCGATTACTTTTATTAATATACAAAAATTAGTGCTCTACTTCAAATATACGTGTACGAAATATCAGCTCTGTAAACCTTATAATTATAAAATAATTAATAAAAACCACCATGACAAACTTTCAATGGTTAACCGACCAAATTAAAATGAATTGAAAAAAGCGGCCGCCCGATACATAGCGCCTACCATCTTAAATGTATACAATAAATTGGCTGTGTGCTAACAGTTCTGTAGAAAAGTGAATGAGTAATATTTATTTTTATATTTTCTTTGTAAAGGTTAAACTCGACTACCTACCCTTGCCCCCTGTCTAGCTAGACCCCTTCGTCCGCTCACTGTATGTACTGTGCTACTACCATAAGTTTTTTTTATTATTTCTAGTATCAAGTTTTTTTTTGTTTAATGTAAGTACCTACATTATTTTTATATTTTTATATTGTGTCAATGAAGTGATGTTGTGTTTGTTTATAATTGTTGAAAATACTAATATTTATAAGTGTTCATTCGTTTTATATCTCGATGATGGTGAATGATTTCGATTTAAAGAATGGATATTATTTTTCAGTCGTATTGCTGTTTATAAGCGTCGATTTTTTATCTCTAGAAATATATAAAAGAAGATACTGTTACTGTTGTTGGGTGTTATTAGTTAGAGTTCATTTAGCTACACGAAACATAAAAGGAATATTAAGTAAGGTACCTACATATTCAAATTTAGCATACCCTGTGATTATACATTTATTTACCTTATTTAATAGTTTATAAATACACTCCAAAGTATTATGTACGCGTCTGTACTCATTACAACGCTGTCAATTGAAATAGGATAGCTTGAAGTACGGAGCGTTCGCTTGTTTCTATACATTCCAATTCCGTCAGTTAACCACCGAAAGCGCTTCGTGATGGTTATTTATTAATAACATTTTAATTATAAGGTTTACAGAGCTGATATTTCGTACACGTATATTTGAAGTAGAGCACTAATTTTTGTATATTAATAAAAGTAATCGGAACATAAGAAACTCGTGTATTTAGGGTTTAAATAATTTCACCGCGAGATAGCAATAAAATCGTAATAAATCGTAAATTCCTTGGAGTAGGCTTACGATCATTATAGAAATGCTTAGGATCAATAAGAAATACAAGCTAGCACTAACATTTGGTTTCTAGGTTTCCCAGTTTAAGAGCTAGGAGCTATTTTAGTTTTTTTAGGAAAAATCTTATAACACCCGAACCTTTCTGATTTATTGAAATATGAAACTGACACAAATGGGCACAAATTAACACTAATGTGTGTACGAAAAATCATGATTGTGTGCCAAACAGTTTTTGAGATACAGGAATTCGCAAAACGTTACGCCAGCAAGATTTGGAATAACTCTGAAACCTTAGGGGGCACAAATTTAAAATTTTCGGCACAATTACACGACATGGAGCACTAATTATTTGTATCAATCAAATTTTGATTGGACCAGCAGGAAAAAACCACACTGCTGCGGTAACGTTACGCCAGCAAGATCATATATTCGTGAATAACTCCAAAACGGCTATAGGCACAAATTTAAAATTTTCGGCACATTTACACGAGATGGAGCACTAATTATCTGTATCATTCAAATTTTGATTAGACCAGCAGAAAAAAATCCCACTGCTGGCGTAACTGACACTTGCAAAACCGGATACCTAAGAAAAAGATTAATACCAAAAAAAAAAAAATACCGGAAATGAAAATGTTCAGAGACTTGTATCGCCGACTGTACCTACTAAGAGTGGGGCCATAAAGTATTTGTCTAGCAACCGCTACTTATTATAATGTATTTATTCAAACACCTTTCTTCCAAATCTTATCTTGGGAACATTCCATTCCAGTTTCCCTTCATTATAATGTACTGGCTCTATCGAGCGGTGTCGTCATATTTATGACGTCACTCGCCTACATCGGCATCCGTATTCTGTGCATAACGGAATATGTGCTCAGCTATTTAACGCTTATGTGCTAAGTGTTATGAAGTTGTCATCGTTATTTGACTTTCAGCGATGATTCTCACCGATAATTACCCATGCGCCCGAGCACTCAGTTGATGGCGGAACGTATAGACATAATGTCATAACATGAGTGTTCGGGTCAGGAATGCGCGGCATCAGGACGCAGATAAGTTTAGTTCAACAAAAAATCTAAACCTAGAAACTTTTCAAATATATGATATCTGTTAATTAAACTAAGCAGCTGAAGCGGCTGTAGCCTAGGGGTGAACATGTTGGGCTAGCAATTAGAAGGTCCCAGGTTCGATCCCCGGCGGGGCATGTACCAATGGATGAATTTTCATCTATGTGCAAAATCACTTACATCATTATTATATACTGTGATATATGTAATATATGTGATGGAAAACATCGTGAGGAAACCTACCTATCTCGCGGGATTAGGTAATAGTCAGTTCCTGTATACACGGCGACAAAGTTCGCCACCTGTCACGTTGGGTTCTGACTATCTGTTGAAACGCGGGCTTTGAGTTGGCTTAATACCTCCACAATGTGGTAGTGTATGGCCACTCAAGCCTCTGACTACCCCCGAATGGGGATAAAAGTCATGAAGTTATTTATTTTTTAAAACTAAAACAAAATCATGTTTGACAAAATAGTGATAGTATACATAAAACTGATTAAAACTTGTCAGAATTATTCAAGAGTCAAGAAACACGATTTCGAACAACGGAAATGTGTGGGAAAATATTTCCGCTGCCCAATCAATCAATTATGTATCGATTAAACTAGAAATGGACTGTTAGGGCCCGCGCACACTAGCTACAGTAAACTAACGACCCTGCGATTGTAGACTACTCTCAATTACTATTCGAGACTACTTGAGACTAAGCCCGCCACACATTCCCACCACTGTTACTCCTGTAAGCCAGGATCGACAATGGTGTCCAGCGATGACGCCAAGGTTTGACCCTCGACGAGTCCCGGGGAAAAGGTAAGTTGTCTTGGAACCCGCACGAATTTAATCAGAAGAAAGGATAGGAGGAGTTGGAAGAAAATTATCCACTTCCCTCCATAACAAAGCGGGAGACAATAATAACAGTATAGGCTGGTAGCCACAGAAATAAGACTGTTACAACTAGTCGAAGACCAGTTGTAACGCACAACGGACAGTAATTTGACTATTAGGACCTAAACTCGTGAGCTAGTTATACTTGATTCCAATAATAGGTATGGCAAAAACGCATGAACGCACGGAAGTTCTCCCTGGTTTCCACAAGGTCCATATAATAAACTGCTCCAGACGACACTTGCAAGCTATTTAGCATAGAATTGCGTTCGTTGACTACTCGACTCGTTCGATGTCGTTCGTTTCTACTTGAGACTACTCTCGTATCGCGTGATTCTAAACTCCGCTTATTTATTTATTTATTTATTTGTTTTTAGGATAACAAACAGCTTGTACTTAATGCGAATGAGTATAACAATAAATAAAAACTAAGCCTACAGTTACCACATATAGGCTCCGTAATAGAAAACACAATTAAAACTAATAATAATAAAAAATAAAACACTGAATACAAAAATACTAAAAACTGTGTCCCGTAGAAGACGAAGACGAAAGACGTGAGAGATCCGGTAAAGTATTAAATACTAATAATTAGAACCAAAACTGTAACTAAGAAATTTCAAGATGAACCACAGATTGAGAGGCAAAGAAATCATTGGAAAGCAGAATTCTAATTTTTCCTGATGAGTCATAAAACAGATCGACGTTATAATTATTTATCAGTTGGTTGAATTTTCTGCAAGTACGGGGAAAAAAAGCATTGCAAAATACCTACAGTATTTTGATAAGCGGAGTTTAGAATCACGGTATATGGTAGTGCCGCTGTCTGTCTTTGGTGGCAGAGCCAAGCTGTAGCCAATTGACTGCAGCTCATATAGGGGCTGGCTTGACCGGGGTAGTACCACCCTCTCACAAAAGATCGGCATTAAGCAGCTATTAAAGCTGCGTGAGCTCAAGAAAGCTCAAGAAGCTCTTGTATAACTCTTGTCTTAGTATAGCTAAAGACTGAACGTGGCGTGCTTTGAAGGAGGACTAATACCCAGGGCCTCTAGTCTTTTCACAATTGTCCATTGCAAAACCAGTGGTCTCTAATATTATCTGCGTGAATTTTTCATTATAAATAGTGCGTTTACACTGACGCGGAGCTGGGCGGAGCGGAGCGGACCGTGAATTGGCCAATCGCAGTGCTCGCAATCTCCACTCCGCCCAGCTCCGCGTCAGTGGAAACGCACCCTTATTGTGCGGGTGACGTGACATTTGACAGGTTCCTAGTTGGCTTGGTGAAGTAGTACGCTTGTCTGCCGCCATAGTCACATAAAAAATAGATTGATCGAGTAAATTTCAGTGAAGTGTCCAGTCTACCTGAGCCCTACATCAAATAAAAGCGTCAATGTACATGTCAACGGACCACATACCTAATTATGAGACGATCATAAGGCCGCCCACATACGACACTCCACAATGGCGCTGCGGGCGTCGTGCCCACGCAACACGCCGGTGAATGGGCGACCGGCCCGCGATCAATGAAACTAGTGTTTTAACATCGATATGCAAATCGATTCTCGATACTCGATTAAACCTCATATGGTCGGGAATAAAATGGCTTAGCCGATTTACTTTAAATGTTACCAAATTTTGTAGAAATCGATTTCAAAATATGAAATTGTCAACCTTAATCGTAAATGTTCTCCATAGCAACTGAACAGAATTACGTGAAACCTATACCAGAAAAATTGTCAAGACTTGTCTAAGAATCCGTGCATCCAAGATTTAATATTAGTCATTTTATTTAAAAAATAATCAATAATAACCTTAAATATGCTACAAACGTCGTGGGTCATCATGACTTGGACTGCAAAATGTTATCTGGCAGTAGCGCGATGGCGCCATAGAAAGCTGGACGTGCGCGCAAATTTTTGCGTGAAATACGTAAAAATGTTACGTCTTCCTATCTTTTTATGAATTAAATCAAATTTTAAATAGTTTAAATATAATATTGAACATAATTTTTAGGATATTATATGATTACAAATATTTTTAAATTAATATTTATGTCAGTGACGCGTTTTGTTGTCATCATAGATTATAAATAATATAGAAAGATGAATAGGTATATGATTAAAAAGCATAATCGTCCTCTAAAAACCGCTTACCAACTTTCTATTCTTATTGTCTTGCCTAACAACAACAACAGGTTGGGCTAACAATCAGAAGGTCCCAGGTTCGATCCCCGGTGGGGCATGCACCAATGGATGAATTTTCATCTATGTGCATAATTTACAGTTCGCTGACGGTGAGGGAAAACATCGTGAGGAAACCTACCTATCCCTCGGGATTAGGTAATAGTCAGTTCCTGTATACACGGCGACAAGGTTCACCACCTGTCACGTTGGGTTCTGACTATCTGGTGAAACGTGGGCTTTGAGTTGGTTAATCCCTCCACAATGTGGTGGTGTATGGCCACTCACGCCTCTGACTACCCCCGAATGGGGATAAAAGTCGTGACGTTACATTTCATTTTTTCATATTTTTTGTCTTGCCTATGATATCTTTTTAAACCACTGAGTTGCTACACAAACTTGTTTTTTTTTTGGCGGGAAGTTGCGAAGTGCAACATTGAAAATCGATATTATTATAGGTAGGTACTTGACACTGGCTATATGCGATAAGAAAAGCCAAGATAAAAAAACATGCGTACGGCCCGCCTGATGTTAAGCGTGTTTCAGTTGATGTTATTCATACTACTTAATATTAGTAATACGAAATTATTTTTGTTTGCTTATTTTTAAGTTGGACTAACCACCGTTTGGTGAGGTAGTACCACCCTCTCATAGAAGATCGGCGTAAAGCAGCTATTACAGCTGCGTTTCGTACGATGAGTGAGAGAGCCGTAAGCCCAAACCCCCCCCCCCCCCTTCTCCCCTACCCCTTCCCTTCAGGTCGGCAATGTTTACTATATGTTTAGTTTTATTGAGCATCAGGATTAAGTTGGGAGACCGGAGTTCAATGCTCTACATTACTAAACCATACATCAAATAAACATCACAGCTTCTTAGGGATGGGTCCAAATTTAATAAGCCGCTAAATTTGCAGTGCTAAATTTATTTAGTATCATCACCTGTTAAATATTTTTTTAGAAATGTAACGTCACCACTTTTATCCCCATTCGGGGGTAGTCAGAGGCTTGAGTGGATATACACCACCCCATTGTAGAGGTATTAACCAACTCAAAGCCCACGTTTATACAGGATGAATTTTTCAAGTGTGCGTGGATGGCCAAATCCGAAACTATAAGGAATATCGAAAGGTACTCAAAGAAGTCTCGGGGCCGATTTTGGTGAAAACTAAAACTGCATCATTGGATTTTTGAAAAAAACTAAATTCGTAGCCAGGAATCGAACTAGTTGATTTAGAATAAAAAACCACATTCTGTATTATTACAACATTCGATAGTGTCGCTGATAAGAAACGAATTTTGAGAAGTAATTACAATTTTCATCAAAATCAGCCCCGAGATTCTTTTGAGTACTTTTCGATATCACTCATAGTTTCGGATTTGGCCATCCACGCACACTTGAAAAATTCACCCTGTATAGTCAGAACCCAACGTGACAGGTGGTGAATCTTGTCGCCGTGTATACAGGAACTGACTATTACCTAATCCCGAGGGATAGGTAGGTTTCCTCACGATGTTTTCTCTCGCCGTCAGCGAACTGTAAATTATGCATATAGATGAAAATTCATCCATTGGTGCATGCCCCAACGGGGATCGAGCCTGGGACCTTTTGATTGTTAGCCCAACCTGTTCACCACAGTCGCTTGCAGTGCAGTTGTTATCCCGAGATTCAAGTCTCCATGATTTTCCCTGTTTTCGGAACAATACACACTTAGGTGTTGTAATTATTATGTATTGTTCCGAAAACTGGCAAAGTGGAAGCTCGAAGAACCCCAGCGAGACAGTGGAGCACATCTTGCTTCATTGCCCTGTATTTGCACGCCAAAGATATGATGCACACACAAACATAATAAAATTTGTACGGAACCCTCAGAGCACGAGTCCTACTTGCACTTGTCCGGTTTTAATTTGTAATGAGTAGCCCAAATACAAATTTTCATGTCTCTAGCTTCAGAAAAATTGGGACGCCTATACAAACTTGCACCCCCTATTTTACACCGTTAGAGGTGAAATGATCAAAAACGCTGAAATTACTATTCTTAGTTAATAAGAAGCCTAAATACAAATTTTCTTGTGCCTAGCTTTAGAAAAATTTGAACCCCCATATAAACTTCCACCCCTTATTTTACCCTCTTGGGGGTAGAATTTTCAAAAGCGCTGAAATTACTATTTTGTATTTGTATTAGTAGCCTAAATAGAAATTTTCATGTTTCTAACTTAAGAAATGAGAGAATTCCATACAAACTTCAACCCCTTATTTTACCCCCTTAGGGTAAGAATTTTCCAAAATCCTTCCTTTGCTCTTCTTTTACGCTATGAAAGGTACCTACTGTCCAAATTTCATGTTTGTATCACCAGCGGTTTGGGCTGTGCACGTTTTGACGGACGGACAGATAGACAGACGGACAAAAAAGTGATTCTATAAGGGTTCCGTTTTTCCTTCTGAGGTACGGAACCCTAAAAACTCACAAAACGAGGCGTTTTGTGGAGCAAGTATTTTATTTTTAACTATACCATATATTATTATTATCATGGAGCTGCTCCAGACCCATGGCTCTAGCTTGAAAATCTTGACCTTACATGAAAATTAGTATTTCGGCTACTCAGCCTACAAATACAAATATTCATGTCTCTAGCTTCAGAAAAACTGGGACTATCCATAGATACTTTCTCCCCTTAATTGATGAATTCTCAAAAATCCTTCCTGTGGTCTTCTACGCTATAAAAAGTAAAAATTTCATGTTTCTAACCCAAGCGGTTTAGGCTGTGCACGTTTTGACAGACGGACAGATAGACTGACGGGCAAAACAGTGATCCTATGAGGGTTGCATGCATGCCCGGCATGCGTTGCATTGCCACTCCATCCGTCCGTCATCCTCCATCAATCCATCAGTCAAATAAGGGGTAACCTTTTCCAAAAATGTGCGCGTACTAGGTCGCAGGCACAGCTAGTAACTAATAAGGATTAGTACTACTTTTATTTTAGTATTACCCGATGTTGTCAACAATTTTTCTTGTTTTCAGTTATTTAGAATTTTAAGTTGTTTTAATTTTACTTATTTTGTCCTATAATATTAAACATTTAAATTATGTACTAGTCTTTTTTTAAGTAGTACTACCTATTACCCAGTGTTGGGCAAAATTAAATTACAGAACAATTAAAAATTAACAGTTAGTGAGCTTTTATTTACAATATCAACAAAATAACAATAAAAAAGATTACAAAGAAAAAATAACCTACCCACCTACCTATTAATAAAAATGTAGTACTTAAATTGTACTTAAGATTTAGTGAAAATTTTCCTTTACGAAGTTACCCTTATACGACTAAATAAAAGTAGGCAAGATACGAATTTAGTATATGAGTCACTTCTGTTTTTGATTTATCATGTCGTCTTTTTGATGTATCGTGGCGTATCGAAAATTCTAAATTCAAAAAATTCAACTCGCGGTCCTTGCACATTTTTTGAGCAAAAAGCGGTCAACCTCGAGCTGTCAGTTGCAATGGTTCCAGCCTTAACTTATACTGAAGAAAATTCTAAGAAAAATACCTACCTACTTCACAATTCCGTTTTGGGACATTTCCATAGAATATATCAATATTCTCTAGAGAATCTGTCAAAAGGTGATTATCGGTCAGGTTTTTTATTGCTTAGAAATTACTTAACAATAATTAATAGGTAAGTTGATTATAGATATGGGTATTACTTTATCAACACCAAACTATGAACACTACCAATTTAAAACAAACCCATAATTATGCACACAATAAAACAACGACCCAAAAATAAAACAAACCTATCACAAAAATATCGATTTTATTTTTGAAACGATTCAATACCGATTGCATTATCGATACCCGTCCAGTCGTTTACCAACCGCGATTACCATGGATTAACATAACATAGTTTTGTAATCCCTACTTTATATTCGGATTTGTTTGTACCGACCGATATTTTTTTTTGTGCCAACGATAATAAAAACTAATAAAGTTGTATAGAGGCTTGGCTTTTGACAATGTATAATAGAGTAATTCGGCTAAATGGTGGCTTAATGTGACATGTTTTATGCCGATATTATAATTTTTATGTTTTTATAAGTAGGCATTACACTTTGACTACTTTTACAATTATCTATTAACTTAAAACAGTTCAATGACCCATAGTACACCTAGAAAAGGTTAAAAAAAAAACTTTTTTGTTAAGGCAGCAACAAAGACATTACCAAGAAAGAGGGAGGCATGTGACTCTACAAAATAGTATGCTCTACTAGACTCAGTCGTTCGCGCAAAATAATGTTTAAAACATAATATGGGTACTGCCAATAAGGCTCATCTTCCGGTGAATAATACGCATCAGAATGCGTTTAAGTTGATCTTAGAATTGCGAGTGAAATAATAGATGTGTGAATTTCGCTGCTTGTAGTGGTGCGCTGATCACACGTCTGGTTATTACGATGTTAGGAGGTAACATATCTGCTAAAATAATGCATCAATGATACAGAATCTTACTTTATTCGTAAATAGATAGACAAAGCAATCCTAAGCACCTTTTGTTATAAAACCGGAACTGTAAAACTATTGGAAAAGCACAAACCGAAGATAATTATGTTAAAATACCAGATTTTCTCAAGGAGGCAAACAATAGGAGCACGGATGTTTTATCCGAGAACGTATAAATAAAACCAGTTCGGAATTACATGTTTATGCAAAAAAATACTTGGCTCTGTTTGGGTATCGGACTACATTCGGCTCCCAACGTGTCAGATTAATATTTCTTGGGCAATTTAAATAAATTATGGGATATTTGTTACACTAGTGGCTAGATGTATGTTTGGTTGGAGGATGGTGTTATGTTGTAAAACGACAGCGAATATGTACTAATACCAGAGTTGGGCAAAATTTAATTGCAATTAATTAATTGCAAATTGCATGTGGTGTCACAATTAACAATTAATGTTGATATGTTTGTCAATCGCGAACAAATCACAATAAATTGTTAATTGTGACATCACCTGCAATTTGCAATTAATTAATCGCATTTAAATTTGCCCAACTCTGAATAATACTAATATGTACTGTATGCATATGTACTGTTACTAAAGGGCGGAGCTGAAATTGTGTACCAATTGTGTACCGACTATCGCTTGGCGCAGTCAGTAGTTCGAGCGTAGGCCACTCGGCTCATTGCATCGGGTGAATTCGGGTAGTTGCGGGTTCCATTCCATAGCCAGCTGCAATCACTGATCGGTAAACGATCGGAGGTTAAGCAACGCTTGGCACGGTCAGTCAGAGATCGGTAACCATTTAGTGGCTTTTGAACTGAGTGATTCCGTGCTTCGGAGTGCACGTAAAACTCGGTCCCGGTTGTTGTCATCTAGGCAGCAGTCGTTAAGCCTTGTCAGAGGCCTTCAGGTGAATTGAACTACTCTGACACCATATGATAAGAAGAAGAAGATCTCTACGTATATGAGTAGGTATCTCTTATCGCTATCACTAATCACTACGTGATCACCCTAAACCCAAGCGGCAACATTAGCGTTCATAACCTCTGTCATTGTAGTGGCGGTCCCCGCCCCCGCCCCGCTGCGCCCGCGCTCGTGGGCGGCCTACCTACCTTTACTTTCCAATTTTAGATACTATATCATGTATAATGAACGAGGTCGACCCATGTTGTTTGGGAGTTCTTTTTATCTGTGATATTAAAATATGGGATGACTTAAAACACATAGGCAGTGGGTAGCTTGCCTTAGACGGGCCCCGTATCAAAATTTGTTGGGGGGCCCAAATGAAGGGTAAAGAATTTTCAAACACGTTATGGGCCCCTGTAGCCCGGGGGCCCCGTATCATTGATCCGGCTGATACGGCGGTAGCTACGCCCGTGGGATGACTTACAGCTAACCATATAGGTCTTCTTTAGTCATGGTCAAATTCGAGGTTGGCGATTTGCACGGAAGGCATCACACCGAAACAATCGTTCTAAATATTCACCTTTTGGTTTGAATGTAAAGTGGGAGTAGGCATGCACAGCTTTCTAGGCTAGTTTTTATTTATTTTTATTTAAATACCTAATTTTGATTTTTAAACCGACTTCAAAAAAGGAGGAGGTTTCTCAATTCGACCGTATATTTTTTTTTTTTTTTTTTTTTTTATGTGTGTTCGCGGATAACTTCGTCGTTTATGAACCGATTTTGATGATTCTTTTTTTGTTGGAAAGGAGATTTTCCGGGGGTGGTACCACGATAAGGAAACCAGGATCTGATGATGGCATCCCAGAGAAATCGAGGGGAACCTTCGAAAATCGTAGGGGCGACTAGTGCGTTTGTAATTTTTTTCATTAACTATTTTAAAGCACTACTATTTTATGAAGGTCTGGAGTCGATCTGATGATGGAGCCGAAAGACAGTCGAGGGAACTCCTCAACGATTTACAGCAATTACCTGGTGTTTGGGCTTGATTAATTTGTATTGATGAGAACTTTACACCTAGATGGGTTGTGACTGTCATTATGGGTCTGATGATGAAGACAAAGGACAGTCAAGGGAACTCCTCAACGTTTTACAGTAGCTACCTTGTGTTTGGACTTAATTCATTTCTATTGATGAGAGCTTTACGCCTAGATGGGTTGTGACTGTCATTAGGGATCTGATGATGAAGACGAAGGACAGTCAAGGGAACTCCTCAACGTTTTACAGTAGCTACCTTGTGTTTGGGCTTGATTAATTAGTATTGATGAGAACTTTACACCTAGATGGGTTGTGACTGTCATTAGGGGACTGATGATGAAGACGAGGGACTGTCAAGGGAACTCCTCAACGTTTTACAGTAGCTACCTTGTGTTTGGGCTTGATTAATTAGTATTGATGAGAACTTTACACCTAGATGGGTTGTTACTGTTATTAGGGGTCTGATGATGGAGTCAAAAGATAGTCGAGAGAACTCCTCAACAATTTACAGCAATTACCTGGTGTTTGGGCTTGATTAATTTGTATTGGAGAGAACTTTGCACCCATATGGGTTATAAGTGCCATTACAGGTCTAATGATGGAGACCATAGACAGTCGAGGGAATTCCTCAAAGATTTACAGCACCTTTTGTTGGGCTTACTTCATACGGTTCAATATGCCAAAATGTTAATTGGTATGGTGCCACAAAAAATCGTGAAATAAAATTATTTTTATAAAAAAAAAAAACTGACTTCAAAAAACCTGGATCACTAAAAAGCCTGAAATAATATTTCTATTACCACCTCTGCCTATCCCTTTGGGAAAACCAGACGTGATGGTGTGTTATCGAGTATTTGGAGTCGGTGCCAATCTATCTTCTTACTTTTATAGTAGCTATACTTGGCATACCAAGATTGGCACCGACTCCAAATACTCGATAACACACCATCACGTCTGGTTTTCCCGAAGGGTTAGGCAGAGGTGGTAATAGAAATATTATTTCAGGCTTTTTAGTGATCCAGGTTTTTTGAAGTCGGTTATTTTTTTTTATTCACAATGCGTTAATGCCTGCCTGCTTACATAGCGTTGCTGTTTGAAAATCTATACAATTATTATTTTGAAAAGAGTAACCATTGAGTTTCTTGCCGGCTCTTCTCAATGGAGGCAACATTACGAACCGGTGGTAGCGCTAAAATATTGTTTATTTTTAACCGACTTCTAAAAAGGAGGAGGTTCTATGTTCGGCTGAATGTATGTTTTTTTTTTTTTTTTTTATGTATGTTCACCGATTTCTCCGGCATTTA
This sequence comes from Drymonia ruficornis, assembly GCA_947859195.1. Lineage (NCBI taxonomy): Eukaryota > Metazoa > Arthropoda > Insecta > Lepidoptera > Notodontidae > Drymonia > Drymonia ruficornis. Next base: position 5,099,906 of record OX401927.1, read on the forward strand.
TGAACCGATTTGAAAAATTCTTTTGCTGTTCGGTAGATCGTAGCTCCAAGTTGGTCCCATAAAAAAAGAATCCCTAGAATCAACCCCTAAGGGGGTAATTTTGGGGGGTGAAGGTCGTCTGAAAAAAAAAAATTAGTCCGATTGACTTGAAACTTAATATTTATATTTTGCATAAGAAATAATGAAACTCATGTTTCAGGATTTTAGAAAAATCCCCCCCAAAGGGGGGTGTTGAAGTTTGTATGGAGAGTTACCGTTTATCTCTAACGTTTATGAACCAATTTTTCTTTTTAAACTGATATTTGGTAGGTGACTAATTCGTTTTGGTCCCGTAAAAAAATAATTTCGGAAATCTACCCCCAAAGGGGGAAACTAGGGGTAGAAGTACGGTAGAAAAATATATTTGTGTCCGATTGACTTGAAACTTAGTATGTATACTCCATATAATAAATTAAGAAACTTTTGTTTTGGAATCTTGGAAAAGTCACCCCCCAAAGGGGTCATTTGGGGTGATAAAGTTTGTATGGCGCCACTAAAAATCATGAAATAAAATTATTTTTATAAAAAAATAAAAACCGACTTCGAAAAAACCTGGAGCACTAAAAGCCTTAAATAATATTTCTATTACCACCACTGCTTACCCCTTCGGGAAAATCAGGCGTGATGATGTGTTATCGATTATTTGGAGTCGGTGCCAATCTTGGTATGCCGAGTCTACCTACTATAAAAGTAAGAAGATAGATTGGCACTGACCCCAAATACTCGATAACACATCATCACGCCTGATTTTCCCGAAGGGGTAAGCAGTGGTGGTAATGGAAATATTATTTAAGGCTTTTTAGTGCTCCAGGTTTTTTTGAAGTCGGTTTTGACTATTTATAAATGCTTTTTGAGCTTACATGAATAAAAAACTTTTGACTTTGACTTTGAAGTTCTGACAACTCGTCTTCACTGGGTTTCATTGTTCAAATGGTTGCACGGAACCATATATTGTGCGTGACCCTACACGCATGTGGCCGGCTTATTGTTTTAGATTGTTATTTGGGTTCCTAAGGGCCGCCGCAAACATGCTACTTTTTGCATCGGCAATCGGCGATTTAGTCGCTTTTAGCATCGGAGCAGTCCCTGCGTCCGAACGCAGAGTCGCCAAATCGCGATGTAGCATCGATACCGTCGCAAAATCGCCGACTGCCGATGCAAAAAGTAGCATGTTTGCGGTGTCCCTAAAAGTTGATTATTTAATTTTTACCCGACTACGGCGGAGGGTTATGATTTTGACAGGTATGTATGTATGTATGTATGTATGTATGTATGTATGTATGTATGTATGTATGTATGTATGTATGTATGTATGTATGTATGTATGTGCGTCTGTTCCCACCTAACTTCCAAACTACTTGTCGTAATTTGACAAATGAGGTATCGTTAGAAGCGGCTTAATGGCGCGCTGGTTATAGGCTATGTGACGTCACATAAAATTGCATATGGCGCCCTCTAGAGGACATAATGACATGATCTAAAAAAAAAACTTTTTTTATTAAAACCGTGTGGGGTATCAAATGAAAGAGCTTGATGAGCACATTTCAAAAATATATATATTGTTACCTATAACTCCAAAATAATTAAATAAAAAGTAAGTTTAAAAACTAAAACCCGACTACTGAAAAATCGCGCTCTAAAAAGTATGAAACAAGAAAATATTCTCATCTAGAGGATAGCCGTGGTCCGTGTTCATATGCCATTTGGCCCTAAAGGACCTACACGGACCACGGCTATCCTCTAGATGAGAATATTTTCTTGTTTCATACTTTTTAGAGCGCGATTTTTCAGTAGTCGGGTTTTAGTTTTTAAACTTACTTTTTGATAAATGTCAATAATCATAAAAACAACATAAACCAATAATCTTACTCATCGTTTCAAAGCATCGCAATCAAAATCCTGCGTTTTCCAAACAAAAAGCGGTTCGCGTGTCTCAGCCTTACATCAACTGGTCCCGGCTCGCTGTTGGTGGCTGATAGATGTACGCTTCACTTGTCAATCGCTCGGATTAATGGGTACATGCCTTTAATTGTGTGATAATTTCAAAAATAAAATATCACGCTAATCCTCTTAGAAAGAAAAAGAAAATTTTAAGGGCTTGTTTCATAAATTTATTATAACTTTTATCCACCAAAAAAGTTTGCAGTTTTGATAGTTTTTCCGTATAATTAGTTCCATATCTAGACTGTTTTGCAATATCTGTTATGACGTCCTATTTATTTGGTGGGGGGACCTCTTATATTAAAAAGTCTTCTACAGAACGGTCCCCCGACTGCAATGACAATTTAATAATAATATTTTATAATATTTAGTTCGTTTTTTGGCAGGGTAGTCGTGTTTTTTATTTTTTTTTACTCTTGTATAGACGACCGGAGCAAGTGGAAAAGGGAGGGGGAGGCCTTTGCCCTGCAGTGGGACTTACAGGCTAGAAATGAAAATAGGTAGACGTTATATTGTAAGCTTCAATGCAGAGAATTAGTGCTCTAGCTGATAACGACAATCAATTAATAAACAAGCATCTCTATAACTTCAAAGAAACATGATGAAACCGCAAGTTAATTTATAATCGCTACATCGTTCGTTAGTGACGCGCCACCGTCCAGGGATCGCTGGAATCGATTACAAAAAGTGTCGCGGTCCAATCGATCAGCGTCAACGACCTAGGGACGTGGGAATCCTGTCCCGGTGACATTACGGCCGCATTGTTCCTCTTTGGGACTTCTTGACGGGATATCGATATAAGTTACTGTATTAGGTACATATATGAATACCAGTACTTACAACCTTTGTATACTTTCGGGGATAAATGGTATGGTATCTTTTAATATCGCAATCACAAAACTTGTGCTCAGCGCACCACTTCGGAGGGCACGTGAAAAGTCGGTCCCGGTTGTTTTCATCTAGGCAGCAGTCGTTAAGCCTTGTCAGAGGCCTTCGGGCGGCTTGATCAACTCTGACACCTGGTTGGCCACTAACTATACGATAAGAAGAAGAATATCAGAAAATTTGCCGTATTGGCAATACCGACATCTTTCAATATTATTTTCCGCGAACCTTCAGTTGTAGGTACTATGTCCATGGCCTCCATTTAGTAGGGGCATACTATTTTGGGCAGTCTCATATCTCCCTTTTTCTTGGTATTAAGTCTTTGGTAGCAATAATAATTCTCAGAGAAAATAATATTCATCAAATCAATTTGTCTATCATACATCTTCAAGTGGGGACCCGAAGTGTGTTTCCCACCATTATTCTTCACGCAACCAATACCACTTGATCCCCAGATTTAATATTTTCTTTACCGCTTCGTACAGAACGCAGGTCACCTTACACTGGTGTGTCTACATGTGGATGGACAAATATGTACCTAATGTTTACTCTCATGACTTATGTCGTCAACCGAAATTTAATATCAGCGTGTAGGCTGTAAGCGTTTTGTGTTTTGAAGCAAATATTCTTATATACATTAGTGATGTACCTACCGATATACTCGAATTCTGCCGCACAATTTATAAACGCAGTAAGTACAACTGATTGCTTTGGAACTTACTGCGTTTATAAATTGTGCGGCAGAATTAAGGATGACCGAATACGATAAGAGATTATTGCGTTGTACGATTGATTTCGAATTTATTAGTGAAGTCCAAATTAATTGTTTATGGAACTTATTTATTACAGTTGAAAGTCTTTCTAAAGTCTAAAAGCAAAAACAAATGTCAATGTTTTGAATGTTACTCCTGTAACAGACAGCTATAGTGCAAGAAAACGCATCAAATATTAAATCTCTGCTTAATTCCCAATTCCTATCTGTTTCTTGGCCCGTAATCCATTATTATTCTAGTTGTATCTTTAAATAATCACGCGCCGTCAGTATTTTCAAAAATATCAATTGAAATAACAAAACATATGAATTAAACGATTAAACAGAAGAAAATGTTATCCAAAAATACTGCACTTCAAATATCGTGCCAAAATCTTTTATTACACAGAAATAACGAATGATCCAACAAAGTTCCACATAGTCCGATTAAACCCATTCATTTGGGCGCACTACATTTTTTATTCGATTCAATTAATTCGTATAAAGGTTCAATCGTGTCGCCTCACTAGCCGCTTATTGCTTTCGTAATTTTATGGCATTTTCCTATGGGAAAGTTGTGAAATTAGCATTTTAACGATGCTTACGCGATTCCACTATCGTTTTATATGCGTGCTTTTAATGTATTATCTTGTTTTCTATACGGGTATCATGTTACGGTATGCGATAATTTATAATACAATTATGTCAGTGGAAATGTATATTCAAAAGATTTTAGCCACTTTACAAAGGTTTTACAAAGTATTTCTAGGAACAAAAGCGAATTGTAAAACAACTTTATATAAATTTGGGGGTAAGTAAGTCTGTAAGTAAATTATTGATAAAATATTCTTAGGCTCGCCACATACCTATATACGGAATTTCCGTACGGAATTCCGTTTCGAAATATCGAGTCAGGAGTTCCGAAATTTCCGTATGTATGTGGCGGGCCTTAGTAGGTATTACCTAGTTACTAGAATTTCAGAACCAACCTTGTGTGAAAATACCTAAAGTTAAAACTTAATGAACATAATTTCCAATTAAAATAAGAGTCAGACGTGACATTCTGGAGGTGTGAATCGGGATATGAACCTGCACTCAAAGTTTAATATTGTCACTTTTAACTTTTAGAAGCTACGCCAGAAGCGTACGGTCAGTACAGTAAGTTACAATCAGTACAGTCAGTACATTTGACATAAATAAGTTCTACACCGATCTAGTATGTGCACACTCTTGTTTGAAACCCGAAATTAACAGTAGCGCCGTCATCCACCGACACAGCAATCAAATCTCGGTGGAAATATCGAAAAACCAATATTCACATATGATTCGACGTTTGTTGATCGACGGACGCGACATAGTAATAATTTGTCTGTATGAAACTAACCGAGTTCATCCTCTATTTCACTCCTATGACGCAGTGCGACTGCAGTGATCACATCCAGTCGATGCAACACTTGCTGGAGTGTTCCTTGTGCCCGAACGCCTGCACGAGGGAGGACTTGAACGCGGCCACACCAAACGCTATAAATGTGGCCAACGCCAAACAAGGTCTAATAATAGTAGAACTGTTGACACGCTAAAAAAACAAAAACCGACTTCAAAAAACCCTGGCGCACTAATACGCCTGAAATAATATTTCTCTTACCACCTCTGGCTACCCCACGGGAAAATCAGGCGTGATTATTTAGGCATATTTCGGGGTCGGTGCCAATCTATCTTCTTACTTTTAGTAGGTAGACTTGGCTAAGATTGGCACCGACTACATTAGATTACTTAAACTGTACTAATAACTATTCTCTCAGGGCAGTCGGATAAAAACTAAACTAAATGAACTAAATTAATATATTGCTTATACATTTCGATTACGGTATCATCTCTGCAATCGCGTGTAAAACTGCAGCTCATACCAATAATCCGGCTTATACCTAGTAGATTTCCTAGTTCCCATATTTGCGGATTTTATCACAGAGTTGAAACATAACTAGGGCTGTCAGTTATCATTTCAAGTACATAAATCTTTATTTAATTTGACTTGGCATAACGGCAGTTTGATAACAACTAATATTAGTCTGTTTGATGATGTAAGTATCCGATTAATATGATGACTTTGTCCATAGACTGACTGACTAGATCTGTTATAGGGTGGTTAAAATGGGTCAAAACGCTCTGTGACATCAAGAGAGGTCAAGTTTACGGGCAGTAGGAACAGTTAAATATGTGCGAAGCAAAGTCAAATATTTCTCAAGCACGGAAACGCTCAGTTCAAATGCCACTCTCTGCCGTTCTCTGAATAAGCTTGCCAAGCGTTGCTTAGCTTCCGATCGCTTACGGATCAGTGACTGCAGCTGGCTATGAGCTCCTCATTGGCCAAGGTGAACCCTACTCACATTTACCGTTTAAATGTTTCGCTGTGCAAGCCCTAAGATTAGGTAAGCAAAAAAAAAATCTGGGAATACCCGTACGCGGTAAGTAATATCCGGAGCTTTCAAATCTGCGGAGCTGCTCTGCGGACCTGCCTCCTGTACCGACGGGGCTCATACGGATTTTAATTTAATAACCCTTTTAGATATTGCATTAGGATTTTCTGATTGAAACTAGGAAGACGTGTACGTACGATTTATATGTACGTACTGCCAAGGAATAGGTAATACCTACAATATGTTAAAAAAACCCTGTCCGACCCGAAAACGTATTGTTGGGTATCGAGATTAGATTCCATTTTGTAAAAAAAACCTTTTTTTAATTTTTTTTTTTTAATTTTCCAAATTTTTTTTGTATTTTTTTTGGCATAGTATGTGTCCCACTGCTGGGCAAAGGCCTCCCATATTTTTTTGTAATACAAATACCCCGTTTACATAAAAAAAAAAAATCATAAAATGACGTCATCACATACTTTGTGGTCTGAGGTGACGCCACACGATCTAACATAATTACTTCCGGTAACGGTGTTGTCATATTTTTAAAATTAGCTACATTATGTGGGAAAAAGGCAAAAAAAATTGGCACTTTCAATGTTCATTAATATGTTTACTATCATGTTTTTTTATTTTTTATTATTTTATTTGGTCATGTGATTGGGGAACCTAATTACCGGTTTCGGCTCGGACAGGGTTTTCTTAACATGTTATAATATTTATAGAATACGTATTTGATAGTGGTAGAGCCAAGGTGTAGCCAAATGACTGGACCCATATTGAGGCCTACTATGAAAATTACATTATTTCTGTCTGTTTTGTACTGGAAATAAGTAGTGACACCGTCACCGATAAGTCAGTGGGAGTATAAATCTACACAATAGCTTTGAGGATTATCTAATAATTGCGGGAATTTATTTCTTCATTACCTAATTTCCGCCCTCAATATTACGGGCCATAGCTCTCTGATGCCCTAATGGCCCTTACCTAACGACAATTACAGAGTATAAAGTACTCTAGGTTTTCTCGAGGCCCTTTTACTAGGTAAGATTCAGTGTTAGCAGGTTGAGCTGGACTTATATTTAAGCTGTGACTTGTCGTATGTACAGCAGGGTGTAGAAAGTAGATTTAACAATAGATACTATCGTTTCTGTCTATGGTCGGTAAAATGTCTTGGTTCAATTCGAAGAATTGTGGTCAAATCTAAACACAAATAGCCGCGTCCAGATGTCTAACATGCCGCGCGAGGCAAAACGCCTCACGAAGTTTGACTTGCCTCTCGCGAGGTAAATGCGCGTCCTGCCTCACCTGAGCCTGTCATTTGCCTCGCCCAGTTTGGGATAGTCATGAGACAGAACGATGTCAAACGGATTGCTCGGGTATACCCTTCTCTGTCTAGAGTGTCAGTTGCCTCGCAAATTGCCTCGCGTGGCATGCGACTAAGGCAAACGTCGTGCTTCGCGAGACATGTTGGTGAGCAGCCTCGCGCGGCATGTGCATGTTGTAGACACGCCTAATAAAAGTTAAAATTATTTGCATTCTAGATTTGATCATTGAGTTTTGACGCTTACCTACTGTATTTTTGCTAACGTACCTATACTTAGTCCAACTATAGTACCTTTTATTACACCACTAAATTAGACTTCTATTTAAAAGAAGGCGCCTTTATCATTGTTTATAGCAATGGTGTGATAAACAATAAAAGGTGCTTAAGTTTCGTCTAGGCGTTTCATAAATTAAGTGATTGGACAGTAACATTATTAATGAAGAGATAATTTCATATTTTCAAATTATTTTATTAAGATTCCTTATAAGTAAGTTTATTTATAACAAAAGTAAAAATATGGAAATAAAACAATTTAGTTATAGTTACTTACTTACTAAACAAAGTAATTTAGTATCTACCTATCTTCTGTTACATATCAACTACCTTACATAAAAGCTGTTATTAGAGACCTATGTCGAAGATAGGGAAAGACTTTTGATTAACAAAAAATACTAGGTAGGTACTTACCCATTAATAATTATTATTATGGGCTTGCAATACACCTTTATCTTAAACCTTTATTTTAATTACTAGCTTTTGCCCGCGACTTCGTCCGCGCAGAATATAAATTTTAAAAATTCCGTTTTCGTTGGCTGGAACCTAAATCCCGTATCCTGGATATCCCGGATCCCGTATCTCATATTCCTGATTCTGTATCTCATATTCCGTATCCCGTATCCCGTATCCGTATCCGTATCCGTATCCGTATCAGTATCAGTATCAGTATCAATATCAGTATCCGTATCCGTATCCGTATCCGTATCCGTATCCGTATCCGTATCCGTATCCTTATCCGTATCCGTATCCGTATCCCGCATCCCACATCTCGTATCCCGTATTCCGTATCCCGTATCCTGTATCCCGTATCACACATCACACACCCCGTATCCCGTATCCCGCACTTGATGACGAACTTCCATACAAAATTTCACCCCCTATTTTAACCCCTTAGGGTTTAAATTTTCAAAAAAGCTGAAATTATTATTTTTAATACGTTTAAAGAAACCTAAACACAAATTTTCATTATGTTAACTTCATCCCGTATCCGTATCCCGTATCCAGTATCCCGTATCCCGTATCCCGTATCCCGTATCTGTATCCGTATCCTATCCGTAAACGTATCACGCATCCCACACCCCGTATCCCGTAGCCGTATCACGTATACCACATCCCGTATCACGTATCACGCATCCCATATCCCGTATCCCGTATCCCGTATCCGTATCCCGTATCACGCATCCCACATCCCGTATCCCATATCCCGCATGCCACATCCCGTATCCCGTATCACGTATCCCATATCCCAAATCCCGTATCCCATATCGCGTATCCCGTATCCCATACCCCGTATAATTTTCAATTTTTTTTTTTTTTTTAAAGACACCTATTGACCAATTTGCATAATGCTAACTACAAAAATGACGAACTTCCATACAAACTTTCATCCCTATTTTACCCCCTTAGGGGATGTATTTTCAAAAACCCTGAAATTAATATTGTTTATCTTTTAAAACTTACCTAATCACCAATTTTTATGATTCCAACTTCAAAAAATGACGAACTTCCATACAAACTTTCACCCCCTATTTTAACCCCTTAGGGTTTAAATTTTCAAAAAAGCTGAAATTTTTATTATTAATACGTAAAAAGAAACCTAAACACAAATTTTCATTATGCTAACCTCAGAAATGACGAACTTCCATACAAACTTTCGTCCCCTATTTTACCCCCTTAGGGGTTGAATTTTCAAAAAAGGAGCAATTCAAGTTTTTTATTTTTAAAAAGGAACCTAAACACCAATTTTCATAATTCTATCTTCAAAAATGACGAACATCTATACAAACTTCCCAACTAACTTTCATCCCCTATTTTACCACCTTAGGGGTTGAATATTCAAAAACGCCGAAAACCATATTTTTTATTCTTAAAAAGACATCTCAACACAAATTTTCATAATTCTAACTTGAAAAATGACGAACTTGCATACAAACTTTCATCCCCTATTTAACCCCCTTAGGGGTTGAATTTTCCAAAATCGCTTCTTATTGCTTGCCTACGTCACAAAATATATCTACTATCCAAATTTCATGTCTCTAACTTCAGTAGTTTCGGCTCGGCGTTGATGAGTCAGTCAGTCAGTCAGTCAGTCAGTCAGTCAGTCAGTCAGTCAGCATTTCCCTCTTTATATATTAGTATAGAATACGTAAAAAGAAACCTAAACACAAATTTTCATTATGCTAACCTCAGAAATGACGAACTTCCATACAAACTTTCGTCCCCTATTTTACCCCCTTAGGGGTTGAATTTTCAAAAAAGGAGCAATTCAAGTTTTTTATTTTTAAAAAGGAACCTAAACACCAATTTTCATAATTCTATCTTCAAAAATGACGAACATCTATACAAACTTCCCAACTAACTTTCATCCCCTATTTTACCACCTTAGGGGTTGAATATTCAAAAACGCCGAAAACCATATTTTTTATTCTTAAAAAGACATCTCAACACAAATTTTCATAATTCTAACTTGAAAAATGACGAACTTGCATACAAACTTTCATCCCCTATTTAACCCCCTTAGGGGTTGAATTTTCCAAAATCGCTTCTTATTGCTTGCCTACGTCACAAAATATATCTACTATCCAAATTTCATGTCTCTAACTTCAGTAGTTTCGGCTCGGCGTTGATGAGTCAGTCAGTCAGTCAGTCAGTCAGTCAGTCAGTCAGCATTTCCCTCTTTATATATTAGTATAGATATGTTAAAATTCACCTATACACAAAGTAAATTCGTTTTATATAAGGCATAGCCAAGGATGTGATGGAAATGTCATCGCCTTCTCAAGTTAAAACATTCGCGTGGGAGTGAATTAAATGAGTTAGGAATTATGAAGGAATCTCGTTAGAAGCGGGGCTTTTCATTAAGACAATCAGATTTTATTGTAATGGTAATGAGAATGTATAAACTTAGTAGTCGGTATAACTCAATTAAACTTAAAGTATCTTAAACACAAAATTAACTAATTACTATCTAAATTATAACGTAATGAACACATCGAAATTAAACTTTAAAAGTATCGCTAAGATGCCTACTGTGTTTATGACTGTTAGGTAGGTTTAGTAAGAGTTATCTCTTCGCTAGATTTAGCGCCTAACAGAATCGTCGGATAACCTTAATCCACCAAATAAATATGGCGTTTTCTCTTTCTATGACGTCTTTTATCTGGTGGATAAAAGTTATCTGAAGATTCGGAAAAGGCCCTTAGGTAGTTATCTGTTATTAAAATCAGGCACATTTATTGTCTCGAGTCGACATGGTTTAGTTTTTACTAATGTATGTAGGTATGTAGAAATCGTAAAAATCTATTGCGGAAATAGATAGAAATAATCGATTTACATATGGCATGTTTCGTTTTGTAATGGCATTGTAAATTAATAGGTAAATTTAATTGGCGGCGTCTTCATCAGGCGCATGCCTCGCGCGGGCACTCACTTTTGATGTCGGAACGCATAGACGTAATGTCATAATATGAGTGCTCGGGTGAGGCATGCGCGCCATATGGACACATCTATTAATGCTTTTTCATTAATTTCTAACATCTAGACAGGTCTGGAAGGGTGTTCTCTTTGCAGTACGAGTAGGAGGCCGGCCAAGCCTTGAAGCCGACTCGGTCGTAGATCCGCTTGGCACACCGCACGTCGTCCGCCAAGTCCTCGTTCAGAAGATCTAGAAATAGAGTAACGCATGTAGGTATTTAATAAATAACATATTTACATCATAGATTTAGGAGCTACAGATGGACTGCATAGAACACGAAAGTAAACCAACTAAGCAAATACAAAACAAAAAAGCGAATACAATCTCGCCATAGGCCCTACCACCACCTCTTATAGCAGTATTATTTTAAACTTACAGCGACTTTTTGTGCAATGACGTACCTTATTGTCATGACAATAAGAAACGTCATTCGCTGTAAGGTTAAAATAATACTGCTATAAGAGGTGGTGGTATAGGCCCAACTTTACACTCCCACAGATGTATGTTATAACCTAGTGCCGCTCCTAGTTGTCACGCACACATAAAATGCTACCCGGCTTCACATCGTTTGTTGCCAAGACTACATCTGCCTACTTCTATTAATCTGTGATTTACATACATAATATAAATGAACCTGCCCCTATTCAAACAAATCCCGTCCGCGTGCGATGGTGGCAAGAATACTGGCTGCATTTCCTCGCTGTATTGTCAAGTAGTTTTTTTTTAGTAAGGTAAGAGGCAGCCCAGCTGGCCTACTCCGAAATACGAACCTAACGTTTCGGCTGACGGATTGTCGTGATTTGACATTTCTTCTTTCGTTTTTCTCTACGATTTGACATTGTTTTGATCGTAAATCGAATCCGTACTTCGGACGATCCGTCAGCGACGTATTCCGGAGTAACCCCCCAGGAAGCAGTGGTAGCCGATTGGTTAAGCACGCGTCTTGCGGGCTTAAGGTCATGGATTCAAACCCCGGCTCACACCTCAGGATTTTTCGAAATCTATGTGTGAATCATAACTTTAATATGATTATCACTTGCTTACGGTGAAGGAAAATATCGTGAGGAAACCTGCATGTCTTAGACATGTGAAATCCACCAACCCGCACTGGGCCAGCGTGGTGGATTATGGCCTGAATCCCCCTCGCATTGAGGGGAGGCCCGTGCCCAGCAGTGGGACGTTAAAAGGGCTAAATTGTTATAATTATTATAAGAGCCAGCCCTCTTGTCACCTGTGGAGGTAAACCGTCTGGGGGTGATTAATTAAAGTTAATGTCATTCAATACGATAACTCTATTGGTAGAGCCAAGCTGTAGCCAATTGACTGGGCCATAGCCATATATGGGCTGGCGCGACCTGGGTAGTACTGACTCACAAAATATCGACGTAAAGTAGCTATTACAGCTGCGTTTCGAACGATGAGTGAGACAGCCGGAAGCCCAACCCCTTCCCTTCCCTTCCCTCTGTCCCAACGTGCGAGCGATGCCTTTGGTATTGCAAGCATCTATAGGCTACGGTAACTGCTTAGCAGAGTTGGGCAAAATTTAATTGCGATTAATTCATTGCAAATTGCAGATGATGTCACAATAAACAATTAATTATGTTTTGTTCGCGATTGACAAACAAATCAAAATTAATAGTTTATTGTGACACCACATGTAATTTGCAATTAATTAATTGCAATTAAATTTTGCCCAACTCTCCTAATTAGCATCAGGTGGGCCGTACACTTGTTTGCCACTTTAGTTCCATAAAAAAACAGGTAGAGTCCATAATCATTTCTTGAGGAAAAAACTCTTCTTGTCACAAAGTTGCTCTATGTATCTCTTTCTTAATTCGTGTAAGAGAATGGGACAAAATCAATTAATTTCCCAAAATTACTTCAAACGCAAACAAATCAAAGTAATCTAGTACAATATTAGTTAATAATAATAATAATTTAGCCCTTTTAACGTCCCACTGCTGGGCACAGGCCTCCCCTCTAGGCGAGGGGGATTCAGGCCATAATCCACCACGCTGGCCCATTGCGGGTTGGTGGATTTCACATGTCTAAGACATGCAGGTTTCCTCACGATGTTTTCCTTCACAAGCAAGTGATAATCATATTAAAGTTATGATTCACACATAGATTTCGAAAAATCCAGAGGTGTGAGCCAGGGTTTGAACCCAGGACTTTAAGCCCGCAAGACGCGTGCTTAACCAATCAGCTACCACTGCTTTTTACACAATATTAGTTGTTTCGTAGAAATCCACCAAGCGTCCGGTATAAACGTAAACAAGAATTACTTAACGCTGAGCGCTTAATCCAATTAGCGTACCTTCGCACTTCATGCTGCAATGGCCTCCTTTTCTGCCCTTCTTGCACCAGTCCTTGTTATGGATCTGAAAAAAAAAATAACACGAAAGTATTTAGAGCAGCTGGCCTACTCCGAAATACGAACCTAACGTTTCGGCTGACGGATTGTCGTGATTTGACATTTCTTCTTTCGTTTTTCTCTACGATTTGACATTGTTTTGATCGTAAATCGAATCCGTACTTCGGACGATCCGTCAGCGACGTATTTCGGAGTAACCAATTTGTGTCGGTGTATTTCTAAGCCCTAGCCCTAGGATTACGACGAACGTCTTTGTCATAAAGACGTACGTTTACGTTAGGTGACGTCTTTTTTTCGTCACCGACCTTATTTGCTACTGAAGGGCTAGACAAGTGGCTGACGTCTACAAGCGTTCATTCAAATCGCTAGGCTTCATCTATGGAAATGACATAAGTCACGTGATCTCAAGCGTGATCTTCATAGCGACTTGCTGTTGATTTACATAGCGACGTTTGACATTTCCATACATTGTGAAGTTTATTCTATTCTATTCGATTAGCGTTCATGCCACTTGGCTAGCCCTTCTGGGGAGATTATCAGTGATGAGTGATGCAAATGAAAACGTATGAGGATTTGTAATCCTCTGCAATCAATTTTGTTATACCTACCTAATTTAATTTGACAATTCTTATTGGAGACTAATCACAAAATGTATAGTAAGTTATGATGTAGTTACACTGGCATTACAAAACACTTATGTTCCTAGAAATGCTTTGTAAAATCATTGTAAATCTCTATACATTTGCCTGAACGTTAAAGATAGGATCTTTTAGTTTTCTTCTTCATTCTTTAATTTATTTTAATTGATCCTTAAGCCGGAATCCCACCGCGGTGCACGGAGAGGCCACGCACACGGCCACGGCTACGTTTTGCAAGAAAATGTATGGATGACGTCATTTCGTGCGTAGCCTCTCAGTACGCCGCGGTGGACACGGTGACATACATTTTCTTGCAAAGCGAAGCTTGACGCACGTGCGTAGCGTGTGCGTGGCCTCTCCGTGCGCCGCGGTGGGTTTCCGGCTTTAGGCTTGTTTTAGGGCCGCTTGCAATATTTCTAATTGATAGAGGCTGATTTTCAAAGAAAAAAAAAAACTAGAATAGCAGAGATGAGTTTGTACTTTAGACATTTCTAACGAATTGCTTTACAAACGCATTTGACCAAGACAACGGCGTATCTACCAATTATGTTCTATTAAGTAAAGTGAATAGCAAACGCGGCATCATGGATGCATGCAGCCAATCAACGCGACCGTATAAGAGTACCGGAATTGATAATATCGCCGGCGGCGCCAATATTCGCTTCTCTCTAGTGTTGTTCCTGCTAAGTATCGTAAGTATCCCACGGTTAGGTATTGCGCTGGATTCGGAATTTGAAATGGAAGTAATAATAATAATAATATCCTGGGACATTTTCTACACACGGCTACCTGATCCCAAACTAAGCAGAGCTTGTACTATGGAAACCAGATAACTGATATTACTACATACACTACTTTTTTATTTGTGAATACATACTGAATATACATATACACCCAGACTCGGGACATACAGACATGTTCATGCACACAAATGCATGTCCCGGGTAGGAATCGAACCTGCGACCTGCAGCGTGAAAGGCGCCATCACGCCAACCACGCCAACCACGCCAACGGGCCCGTCAAAGTCTTTCAGAAAAGTCCAAGACGCCTATTCCGAAATACTTGTGTGTACCGAAAGTGTCCCGTATTATTTCGGAGTAGGGTCCCCGAAAGAAGAAACGTCAACACGACTATCGAATCCGAACTTCGGATACGAAACGCTTGTGGTGTAGGAAAACGTTACGATCCGTCACCCATAGCATTTCGTTTCATATTTCGGTGGAGACACTCTTGGTTTATAACGTCAAGCCTTCCTAGCCTTTTTGCCTCGCCCGAGCACTCATATTATGACATTATGACGTCAAAACTGAGTGCTCGGACGCGGCATGCGCTTGATGTAGACGCAGTCAATATCGTGTTTTAACTACATTTTACCTACAAAAGCTTTGCTGGAAACACTACTTTGACAACGCGAACATGAAATTAACTTATTATAGCGCGATGCCTCACAAAGGCGAATATTATTATGAAAATTGAATATTTATAAGTACTTTCACGGCAAACTGCGGTTTATGAACTTATTTCTACTTTAAATTGTGTTTTTACTGTATCGTAATTGTTCGATACCGTAACGGAACGTAACGGAAAAGGGTGATACATTTTTGTCGATTTTCCATTACACTTAGGTATAATACTTTATTGTACATATTACCATTATATACCTATTGTACCATTTCAACACTTTATTGTACTGTTAACTAGGTACCTACTTGACTACTGAGTGGTACGAAAACTCTATGAATCTTTTGTTTATGTATAATTTCCTACTGGAAGCTATTTGGACTGTATTTCTTGGTGGTAGAGTCAAGCTGTAGGCAATTGACTGCAGCTCATATACGGTCTGATTCGGCCGGGGTCACCTCCTTATAAAAGATTAGCGTAGTTATTTTAGCTGCGATTCATACGACGAGTCAAGAGAGCCTGAAGCCTAAACCCCCCCCCCCCCTTTTCTTCTCCGTCTCTGTGTCACACTCTCCTTCCGGTCTGCAACGTGCGAGCGATGCCTTTGGTTTTGCAAGCATCTATACTTTACGGCTGCTGCTTATCATCAGGCGGGCCGTACGCTTGTTTACAACCTTAATAATGAAGAAAATTGGTATTTTCAATTACCTACCGTGGGAAAATCCACGCACAAAATGCGGTATTAGGAAAAAAAAACACCACCAAACCATTGTTAAAATTTGCAAAAAAACCGTGCACTTTTACAACACTAATGGCGTATCAAATAAATAAGGGAATTAATTAAAAACGTGTTTGCTGACAAAACACAAAGCGCGGCGGCCGGTGCCGGTGCAAAATTTGCATTTACATCGCCCCTTCATGGATAAATGCGTAAAGGACATTTTTTTGCAACGATACCCGGCTTGAATACTGATTTGTTAATTAAACAGCGGCTCTACTATCAGTTTACGCTCGCTATTCGTTAACGTCTACGTATTTCTTAATAGTAAATAGGGCAATTTCTTAATTGTAAGTAAAGTAAATGCGCTCCTTACGAAGTATGTGTGGTGTCACCATTGCTGACCGTATAAGGAATAGTGTGATAAGAGAGAGATGCAAGCTGAAGGATGATGTGGTGACTAAGATCGAAAAGAGTATGCTAAGATGGTTTGGTCACGTAGAGAGGATGAGTGACAGTCGATTGATGAAAGAGATATACGGAGCGAAAGTGAGTGGATGCGTCGGAAGAGGGCGCCCAAGGAGAACTTTTCACGACCAGATTAATGGTCTCTTCCAGAAAGGTCAAGTCCGTAGCATCCTCAACCGACGGCAGTGCATGAGAAGATGTATGAATGTGGATGAAGCAAGAGGTGTGTCAAAATCGTAGCATGTGACAATCAATAGTCTCTGCCTACCCCCTTGGGATACAGGCGTGAGTATATGTATGTATGTGTGTGTGTAGATAGGGCAAACAATTTAAGTTTTGAGCTTACCAGTTTGTTTAGTAATCGACGTCGCATCGCAATTGCAATCGCGGCGATTGCGATCAGAGTATGATTATGCATTAGCTATATCACCATTGATGTATTATTTTAGCAGATATGGTACCTTCTAACACCGCAATCATAAACTTGTACTACATGCAGCGAAACTCACACATCTGTTATAGCACTCGCAATTAACTTAACTTATTAAATACATGAGATGGCATTATTCACCAGAAGATGGATCGTAGGAATACCGACATGTTTTTTATTTTATTTTAGTTTTAATTAGACAAGTTTACAATTTTGACGTATATTTTATTAGCTTTTCTTTTATTTGTAAAATAAAAATAAGTGTTCTCTTATTTATTTAAATAAAAAGACTGTGAAACAATTATTCTAGAATAAGTTCAAATAAAGACTCTGAGGGTCAGACGTCAGACGTCAGAGGGAGATCGCGGGCAGGGCCTAAGAGCGCCCGGACTAAAAAAAAACCGACATGTTTTCAATATTATTTTCCGCGAGCTACTGAGACCTATGGTCTTCGTTTAGTACCTATTGCAAAATATTTTGGACAATCACTTATCTCCACCTTTTTTGGTAATGTCTTTGTATGTCACCAACATTTGTACCAACTTATGGGTATGCTAATAGAAAATTCAAACACATATCATGTTGTTCTTAATTAAGTACACATTTTTGTCATTAATCTATCTAGAAAGTTGTTCTCTCAATGAACACGTATGTAAATGAAGTTATTTGAAACAGTGTCACGAACTATGCCCACGCGACATGCTCACTATAACATTAACATATGATTGTTAATTATATTATTCGCGTTTTCGAAGAATAAAGTGATATTTTATTGTTATTTTATTAAGTTTGTTTAAATTATTTTTATCTCTTTGTTATACGACATTATTTTATTATTTGTTTGTTTGACGACCGCTTGGCGTAGTGTAAATATTATGATAGATTTTATGTGTAAAAATTGTTTTTAGACTGTAAATTTTAGGTTTGGCTTTCTAAAATTGTTAAATTAGTAAGTACTTTTATTACGTCGATAAAATTTAACGAGAAGCCAACTGTAATAAAATTAACAAAAAAGCAATTTATTGTAAGTAAAAAAAATGCAGTAGCGTACTTATTCATAACATACATAAAATGATGTTATAATTGAAATGTGGCCAAACTATTTATTTTGTTACCGCGGGTAAATAATCATGGGTTACGTGTTATAAATGACTTTTGTGAGCACGGTACGTACAGACATCACAACAAGTTTGCATACTCAAACAATGCATAAAATACTTTTTTCCACGACTGTGCTCCTAGTAACTACGACACAAAATAAATTATGTAGAGCAGTATAGCGACTTTTATTCGACGCCTGGGGGCTTACCACAAGCTCTTGTTGCGATTCAATTATAGGAACGTTTTAACGACGTTTTAATGACGTTTCTTATTGTCATGACAATAAGGTACGTCATTGCACAAAAAGTCACTGAAACGTTAATACGTTCCTGTAATTGAGTCGCAGTGGGAGCTTGTGGTAAGCCCCCTGAACCCCGTTTACGTCACCAAAGATGTCTAGTCTAGTCTTGTTGCAGACTGGCTGCACTTAACTCGATCTCCGTTGGATCGAGACAATATATCGATATAAATCGAGTGAATTTTCAATTCGATTGTTGGTTGCTGATATATTTGTAGCTTATGATTTAGTTTTAGAAGTTTGATTATTACATTCTATACAGCGTGGCGCTAGAATGGCGACATTAATTTAACACTCGGGTCGGATTAGTTGTCAGTTATCATAAAAGTAATATTTAAGTTATTTTGTAAAAAAAAAAACAACTTTAAAATCATTTCGCGTTAAAAGGCTAGCAATAATGAATTCCTTCAATCATTTTTAGTCGATGCCGACTATTTCTCATTTTTTTGACGGCTATTAATAATAGAATGTTTTTTTCTAACCTTATAATGCCTCTGGGAATCTTGTTGAAGTCAGTTATTTCTTTGTTTCTTTTTTTAAATATTACTTTTATGATAACTGACTTAGTAGTCCCTACCCGAGTGTTAAATTAATGTCACTATTATAGCACCACACTGTGTATGAACAAATCATTAATGAAAATTGCTGGCGCGTAAGCTGCGCTCTATCTATGCGCTGACCCAAATATGGTTCCTTTCCATGATAGTTTAATTAAGTCGATAATTATTGCGAACTAGTTTAATTATAAATCACTAATTGATTCTGTTCTAGAGTTTATATTATGATTCAAAGATATAAGGTAGTCGCGATGCATTGTCGCCATAGAGAGCTCGTTACGGCGCGGCGTCGTCGCGTCGTCGTCGCGTCGTCGGGGCCGCGCGGATCAATTCAGATCTATTCCTCAGCCGAGATCTGCTATTAGTGATGTGCCCGTTGTTTAACTAGGTTTATCGATATTTAATTCCATTGTATTTATATTGCAGTATTATTATTGAGACTCCGTGCATGTGAATACCGAATATAGTGGTGACAAATATGAACCAAACCACGAGAAAAACAAATATTCTTTTTTTTCCTGATTTTCAAATAAATAGATATATTGCCAGACAAACACACCACCTGTTTGGTCACAAACTAAGCAAGGTTTGTACTATGGGTACCGTAAAATAGACTGAGGTTGATCCTAGTGACACCCAGACCAGGGCAAATTACGAAAAGGCCGTTTCCGTAATTTACTTCTGGCGGGAATCGAAACCCCGACCACCCGATGCACTTAAAATAACATAATTTAGACACAGTGAAACTATCTATATTAGTCAGTAATCAAAATGGTAAGAGAATATCGATAAAACGCAATCGATATCCACTACACCACATCCCTACGAAGAAGCTTTCCACTCTGCAAATCGAAGCTCCGATTGAAATCAGGCGGGCGTTCGGTAAATACCGTCTTGCGAGCTAATACTTTCCCGTGAGATTGCTAATCTCAAGCCTGTGTCGCTCTGATGAAGCACCCTGTATTTGTGCACGGCAAATCATCCCCTATTTACGGATCAATGATCGGTTATATTTGTTTGTATAAATTGGGTTTTTGATCGATTCCAATACGAGGAATTCTAATTTATTCGGTCTTAGATGTGAGATTGGTGTAACGTATTGGCGTTTTTATAATAAGGAAGCTTCCGCACATAGCGACAGAGACAGGCGCCGAAGACAGGGAAAAACCAGGTGTCAGGGATGCCTCCAATTGCCATTATTACCAAATTGTCAGTCGCTTTAGTGTACCGATCGGAAACGCCCTACATACGGACAATAGCGATGCAATCGGTATTGAATGCATGAGATGTATCATACACGTAATAGCCGAACGGATTCTCTTGTGTTTAATTTAAATATAGAACACCACTAGTGCTGTTAGGGTTGCAATTCTCGCGGAAATTCCCGAGATTACGGAAATGGGGGGAACATTTTTGGTAAACTACTATCCCAAACTATAAAGTTTCTTATAAATAATTGTAGAATAATTGATACTTACACGTAACTAAAAAAAAAACTCTTTTTTTTATACAGGGCCTCCCAGTCGCTTAGCCATTGATCTGTCATTGCCATTGAGCTTCTATAGTGATCGACCCTCTGACTGGTCGTTTGATTCTGACTGACCAATGACTGACCAGTCAGAGTGTCGGTCATTATAGCAGCTAAATGGCAATGGCTAAGCGACTTAGAGCCCAGACCGCCTGCCCGCCCTACCTGACCGCTTGCCCTAGTGTTTTGAATGTATAGGCTGCTCCACGCACCAAGTAGTTACGAATTCAATTCCCATCAGGGAACATCCCGAAACATATCTTGTCGTAATTAATGGACTAGCAGTGGACGTGTATTGGTCTACGACGTAAGCTCTGTATGTTCCGTATTTTCTTCTCAATCCCGGAAATTTCCGGACATTCCCGTGTTATTCGTAACAACACTACAAGTAATGTCCATCCCACCGGTTACTGCACAAAGCTTGGCCACAATCGTGTGAAATTAAGGTCCTTTGAGTTACACTTAATAGGTCATTTGAGTAGATTGAGTAGTATTCAGGAAAGGACAGGGTTGTTATTAGGCACAGTACCTACTGGACTCTCCTGTTTAAGATGCCAACTCTACCAAGCTTTACCAAAATGTTGAGAGTCCAAATTATATACACCATGGTTTATTACCAATGTAGAACTACATGAACAATTAAAAGTAGACACAGTAAGGGCCTCCGCAGACTAGGTACTTTTAGCATCGGCGACCGGCGATTTTGTGACGTATCAATGCTGCGTCGCGTTTCTTCGAGCGCGAACGAGCGAGACGCAGCATCAAAATCGCCGATCGCCGATGCTAAAAGTAGCTAGTCTGCGGAGGCCCTAAAGGACATAATTGGGAGTGTAGAAAATACGTACAAGCAGAGATTAGCGACCCACCCAAACCATCTAGCCATGCAGCCTCTGCAACCAAATCCACATAAGCGCCTAAAAAGGCATAATATCCTAGAGCGCAATCAAAATTAGCTCTGCCTTCTTATGTGACAGACCCACTGGAGTCCTGCACACCACGTCAGAACAATCAACATCATATCTACTTATAGCTAGATGGCTGATTGCAGATTCTAAATAGAACACAAAAAAAGTCCAAATTATATTAGTTTGTTTGGTGAGCGATATGCGCTTGTTTTTTTCCTTTGTACAACTAATGCGGCAAACAAGCGTACGGTGCACCTGGGGGGTTACTTTGAAAAACGAAACGAAAGCTTCGGCTGACGGATCGTCCGAAGTACGGATTCGATGATCGTGATTTGACGTTTCTTCCTTCGTGGATCGTACTCTGAAAGTTATTTGACGTTTACGATTTCAGCGTTTGACATGGTTTTGATCGTAAATCGAATCCGTACTTCGGATCCGTAACACTTTCGAAGTAGGAAATCGCCCGATCCGTCAGCCGAAGCTTTCGTTTCGTTTTTCAAAGACACCACCCTGATGTTAAGCAGTTATCGTCGCCTATGGATGTCTTGCAAAGGCATTACTCGCACGTTGCCGACCTGAAGGGAGTGGTATAGAGGGAGGAGTAGGGGGGGGGGGGGGGGCATCCGGCTCTCTCTCATCGTACGAAACGCAGCTGTAATGGCTACTTGATTAGTATATGCTTTTCAGGTTGAATAATAGTAATAATAATATCCTGGGACATTTTTGTACACACGGCTACCTGATTCCAAACTAAGCAGAGCTTGTACTATGGAAACCTGATAACTGATATTACTACATATACTACTTTTTAAACCGACTTCAAAAAGGAGGAGGTTTCTCAATTCGACCGTATATATATATTTTTTAAACCGACTTCAAAAAGGAGGAGGTTTCTCAATTCGACCGTATATATATATATATTTTTTTTTATGTGTGTTCGCGGATAACTTCGTCGTTTATGAACCGATTTTGATGATTCTTTTTTTGTTGGAAAGGAGATATCCCAGCGGTGGTACCATGATAAGGAAACCAGGATCTGATGATGGCATCCCAGAGAAATCGAGGGGAACCTTCGAAAATCGTAGGAGCGACTAGTGCGTTTGTAATTTTTTTCATTAAGTATTTTAAAGCACTACTATTTTATGAAGGTCTGGAGTCGATCTGATGATGGAGCAGAAAGACAGTCGAGGGAACTCCTCAACGATTTACAACAATTACCTGGTGTTTGGGCTTGATTAATTTGTATTGATGAGAACTTTACACCTAGATAGGTTGTGACTGTCATTAGGGGTCTGATGATGAAGACGAAGGACAGTCAAGGGAACTCCTCAACGTTTTACAGTAGCTACCTTGTGTTTGGGCTTGATTCATTTGTATTGATGAGAGCTTTATACCTAGATGGGTTGTGACTGTCATTAGGGGTCTGATGATGAAGACGAAGGACAGTCAAGGGAACTCCTCAACGTTTTACAGTAGCTACCTTGTGTTTGGGCTTGATTAATTTGTATTGATGAGAACTTTACACCTAGATGGGTTGACTGTCATTAGGGGACTGATGATGAAGACGAGGGACAGTCAAGGGAACTCCTCAACGTTTTACAGAAGCTACCTTGTGTTTGGGCTTGATTAATTAGTATTGATGAGAACTTTACACCTAGATGGGTTGTGACTGTCATTAAGGGTCTGATGATGGAGTCAAAAGACAGTCGAGAGAACTCCTCAACGATTTACAGCAATTACCTGGTGTTTGGGCTTGATTCATTTGTATTGCAGAGAACTTTACACCCATATGGGTTATAAGTGCCATTACAGGTCTAATGATGGAGACCATAGACAGTCGAGGGAATTCCTCAAAGATTTACAGCAGTAACCTTTTGTTGGGCTTACTTCATACGGTTCAATATGCCAAAATGTTCATTTGTATGGCGCCACTAAAAATTGTGAAATTAAATTATTTTTATAAAAAAAACAAACCGACTTCAAAAAACCTGGATCACTAAAAAGCCTGAAATAATATTTCTATTACCACCTCTGCCTACCCCTTCGGGAAAACCAGACGTGATGGTGTGTTATCGAGTATTTGGAGTCGGTGCCAATCTTGGTATGCCAAGTCTACCTACTATAAAAGTAAGAAGATAGATTGGCACCGACTCCAAATACTCGATAACACACCATCACGTCTGGTTTTCCCGAAGGGGTAGGCAGAGGTGGTAATAGAAATATTATTTCAGGCTTTTTAGTGATCCAGGTTTTTTGAAGTCGGTTTGTTTTTTTTATAAAAAAATTTTTTTTATTTGTAAATACATACTTAATATACATATACACCCAGACTCCGGACATACAGACATGTATTATTAATAGGCCCAACGTGGGGAAAGCCGATGTTGTTTCAGACCATCGTATCATGTTGCATATATTTTGATTTAATAATTAATTTTAGCGATATTTCATGAATATAACATTTTCCACAAACAGATGGTCGCAAATCCGGGTAGCGGCAAGTAATTAAGAGCGATCGATCACAGAAACAGTGTAACTATGGCAGCCAAACATTATTATTTTATTAGGATACCTATTCTGCATAAGTCCCTATTATCCCTATTCCTTGGGATTAGGTAATAGTCAGTTCCTGTATACACGGTGACAAGGTTCACCACCTGCCACGTTGGGTTCTGACTATCCGGTGAAACGTGGGCTTTGAGTTGGTCCACCTCCACAATGTGGTGGTGTATGGCCACTCAAGCCTCTGACTACCCCCGAATGGGGATAAAAGTCGTGACGTTACATTTCCCTATTATATGAGTTTCATTCTCGAGAATATAAATTAATTAGTTTAACTGTTGTATCTACTAACATAAAAATTGTTCTAAAGGTATGGTTTCCTCTGATAGCGGTGCCGTCATATAGCGGCCGTCTCTAGAAGGTTGGCTATGTAAACTAACGCGCGGTTTCCTAGAGGGCGGTATTGGATACCGTTGTTTACATAGCCAATGTTCTAGTGACGGCCTCTATATGACGGCACCGCTATCGGAGGAAACCATAGCTTAAGGAACCATGTCGTCAATTTTGAACATAAGAAAATCTGCATTAATTTGGTGCTTCCGCATTCCGCAGATGTCTCGCATGCCTCGCCCGAGCACTTACGTTATGACATTATATCTATGCATTTCGAAGTCAAAACTGAGTGCTTCGGCGAGGCATGCGCCTGATGTAGACGCAGCTATAGATTAAAAAACAGGTCATACATGACTCGAGAATCGAACTCGGTCATTTAACATATTATTCTATCTCTTATCTATAGTCAAGCTATTACATGTAAATTCTAAAGAATATTTTTTTCTATAGTGGCTCGCAAATCAAGGGAGAAACTCAACCAAAACAGTCCGACATTAAAATTCCCAATACGAATCCCAAACTCTGAATAGGAATTTCGCATGCCCATTCATAAATCTGCATCACAATTAGGCTCATATTTGCATGATCAGTCTACTAATCATTCGGCCGACATTATGCCGCACTAATAAATGGGCCTTCACTGTTATGCGAAATGCGAGTATCAATCAATCATACCACAAAGAAATTGCAATAATAAGAGAAATTGTAATAATAAAAGAAATTGTAATAATAAAAGAAATTGCAAAAATAAAAGAAATTGTAATAATAAAATAAATTGTAATAATAAAATAAATTGTAATAATAAGAGAAATTGTAATAATAAAAGAAATTGTAATAATAAAAGAAATTTTAATAATAAAAGAAATTGTAATAATAAAACTTTACGACCGCTTGGCACAGTGGTTCGAGCGTTGGCCGCTCGGCTCACTGCATCGGGTGGTTGCGGATTCGATTCCCGCCAGAGGCAAATTTCGGAAACGGCCTTTTCGACATTTCCCTGGTCTGGGTGTCAATGGGAACGCCCCCAGGCTATTTTACGGTACCCATAGTACAGGTACCCATAGTAGCTTTGCTTAGTTTGGGACCATACAGTTGGTGATTTAGTCTGGCCATATTTAAGTATTTATTACTTATTAGCTGGAAATTGATATCTAAGATTAGCCTATGTCTTATTCCAGAGCCATCTACGTTTCACATTTCATTAAAATCGGTTTAGTATTTATGGAGATACGTGGCAACAAACATTCACACACACATTTACTTTTGCATTTATAATATTAGTAGGATTCGTGGGATTCATTTATTTACCGCCTAGCCTCGACCACAGAGCTATCTGTTGCTGTAATCTCTACCAGGTTATAAATATCCTGTAAGTACCATTAGCATCTTAGCGTAGCTTATAAATAATTTAAGATCATTATGTGAGTAAGCTCTGATGGCAAATTAATTCCCATTATCGCGATAACATCATTACTTTCGGTTAATAACGTGATTATTTCAGCTGCTTTCAGCGTCGTAGCTAAATTATCGATAAATAACCTTTAGTTAATTAATTTAGAGCTTATTTCAGTGTGCGATAATGGCGGTTATTCAAATTAGAATTAGAATTTCAGAAGATCGTTGGTAAGTAGATATTACAGCTGCGTTTCGTACAACGTACGAGCGATGCCTTTGGTATTGCAAGCATTTATAGGCTACGGTAATCGCTTGACATCAAGTGTAACATTAAAAAAAAACTCTACCATACAGGTTTTTCAAACGTGCGAAGTTAAATAATATTTAGAAAAAATTAAATTTCTCAAAAGCAATGTGAACTGTTCACAAACTTTTCTTGAATATTGCTACTCCTAAATACAGTTAACACTGGACACAACTGATAGACACACGTATACAGACTGGACAGTGTTCTAAGGCCGCAACACGAAAGTTGTCACAAATATTCAAAGCCCCATAACTCAGAAACTATATACGTATAGTCTGTCTTCACTAAGCACTAAGCAGATACCGTACATGTAATTTAATTATTATTTCGTACTCTTAAAACACTCAGTAGTATAAAAGTAGTCTGCAGAGGTTGTTTCAGTCACTACAAGGTGTAGAGACGTGCAACTTAGCCACTAAATCTTAGTTCCGCAACTTCTTATCACTGGGATAGGCAAGATGCCAACTCCCCGAAATATATCTCAGAGTAGCTTTTACCAATGATATGTGTTGCTGTTAAAATTGAATTTAAGTGTTTTAGTACTATACAATTGTATTTTCGAGTTATAAATTCTTAACTTTAGCCATAAATGGTGTTATGACGAAAAAGTTAACTTGTTTTGTAAGCGTGTTTAGTGAAAATTCCCCTGACAAGTTCGACAAGACACGAGTTCAAGATAACTTTTTTGTAATAACGGAGAATGTCTCACATGGACATGGTAGATGACCACAGGTTTGGTCTACATGGATGGTTATATAGGCTGGATCTGTTCTCCTGCTCTAGTATGGTGAAAAGTCACGGATCTACCTGTCAGACACGGTCAATGCCACCCAAATTTGACAGTCCAGTCATACTTGTGGGCTAGATCGTATGTAGGGAACGGCGGATCTCATTCGACGGGTACCCGACAGGCATGCTTGTGCGTGTTTTTCTAACTATTAGGGCCATAACACACCGGGTAGCCATGGCGACGTCGCCAGCCACCGTAGCCAACTATTCGTATTGAAATGCATGGGAAGTAACTCACTTGGCGACGGATTGGCGACGTGGCCAGTCAATACAAATTGTTTGGATACGTGGCCGGCGACGTTACCATGGCGACGTCTCCTGGCGTCCCGGTGTGTTATGGCTCTTGCATTAATGATTTGTGAGTGGCGCATACAATAGGTAAACTCATAATCACAATTATTTTACGAAAACAAACAATTCAGGATGCAATTTTCGGCGAGTCTTGAACTAAGTAGATATTGTGGGTACTTTGGTTTACTCACCTGAAACAGTCCATAGCTCGTGTACGAGTTGTTGTGATTGATCACTTTGTCCGTTATCCTGCCGCTTGCATGCTCGATCAGGCACACCCCTGCAAAGAAATAACTTTTTAACTAAAGAAACCAGATCACACGGAACAAATCGGCCCGTCGTCAACGTTACTCCAAACTAGTTACAAACTCAGATCACCGAGTAGCTAAGTACACGATACAATCTACAATGCTTACGAACGCGTTTATGATTGGTTGCGTCGTGTAATGGGCCACTTCCTTGGGGATACCTAAGGCCGTGGTCTCCTATTAAATGCAATCGGCCGCTTACAGCGTCACGCGTACGCCGCGTCACAATGTTTAGTATAGAAATGTACTGTTGTGGTCACCTTCACACGCCGACGTCACTATAGTAAAGTTGTGACGCGGCGTACGCGTGACGCTGTCAGCGGCCGATGGCATTTAATAGGAGACCACGGCCTTATTGAGTCCTACACTAGTAGCTCACCCGGACCACGACAAGACAAAACGCGATTTTGTCTCATTCTCTCCTATGCGTTAAGGTAGAGAGAGAGAGCAATTCGGTGCGACATAAGTCTTGCCTTGGTGGTTGTGCTAGCCCCACTGTTATTTTGAAAGTATTATTATCTAAACCATAACAATTTACAATACAACTGCTATTTAGGCGAGGCTCCCGCTGTTCTCGCCAAAAATACGAATTATACTGAGATACGAGGCGCTTTACAGAATCTGAACCAACGAAAGGTTAGGGACTGGTTCCAATGCGAAATGTGAAATAATATGAGGTGTTAGGAACGGTGTCTTGTGAAATGGGCTTGCTTTCGGAACAAAGATGCAATTTTTGTGAGTATTTTACTCGTTTTGTTAACTTTGGTGATTTTTTAATGCTTTTGAAAGTTGACATTTCTATTTGTTATTTCAACTGAGCAAGAAGCTAAATAATTAATTTTTTGCAATTACTAACATAAAAATATGTGAGGTTTGTAATGGATTTGCAACTAAATCTCGGATGAAATACTCAATACATATTTTTGTTCGACTTAGTACGTAATGGAACGCCCAACTAAACACTTTTTTAAAAGAGTATATTAAAAACCGTCCAGTTGTTTACTGAAATTAAATTCGTCTACTTCCAGGGTCCTTAATTCAGACGACACCATTAAGGGTGCGCACACCAAATGAATGGTCGTTGTCTTACATTTTAAGGGGATGTTTACACTTAAATCAGACGACTTTTCAAAGTTTTCCAAAGTTTTTTAGAGACTGAGAAATTTTAATACAATTGTAAAGGATGTTTCAAAAGTCTTTAATTCTGGAACAAAATTATTTACTGATGTAAAGGTGCTTCCATATTAGTTAGGTTAGTTATTGCATAACATCACTACATATT
Organism: Drymonia ruficornis; assembly: GCA_947859195.1. Classification (NCBI taxonomy): domain Eukaryota; kingdom Metazoa; phylum Arthropoda; class Insecta; order Lepidoptera; family Notodontidae; genus Drymonia; species Drymonia ruficornis. The sequence continues at coordinate 5,128,699 of OX401927.1, forward strand.
ATAAAACAAAGTCCTCCGCCGCGTCTGTCTGTCTGTCTGTTCGCGATAAACTCAAAAACTAATGCACCGATTTTCCTGCTGTTTTTACCAATGGATAGAGTGGTACTCGAGGAAGGTTTAAGTATATAATTTGTCAAGTTTTTGTATACATTGGCTAAAATATAATGATATTTGTTGGGGGTGTCGGAAAAAAATAAGCCGTCTGGGAGTTTTAACGAAAACGCTGCCTAAACCCTTTGAGATATAACAAAATGATGTATGGTGGAATTGTGTATCTTATATAGGTCTACAGAAAAGTCAGCGATGGCATATGTCTATCTCTTAAGCATAACATACTATATCCATTTTAATACTTTAAAAAATGGGCAATTATAAAGCGGTAATTGGAAAGCTATTTACACAAATACGGTATTAATCCTTATCATTTAAAATAAATTAGGGGCTTTAAGCATTTCATGCACATTATTTTACTCTTTTACACCATATAATTTAAATGAATATCTTAGGAGTAATCGCAAAAAAATGGGTTGCGGGAACGGGATCAAAATTTCATGATTACTTTTGGTCGCGATAACCGACATCCACGCGGGCGAAGCCGCGGGCAACAGCTAGTTATAAATAATATGGAAAATTTTAAGATTGTCGTGAAGAAGAATTTAAAATGTATGTGTTGTTATGTAATATGTTTATTTTGATGTACCGGTTTAAATAAACACGGTGTTACAAAAAATAAAATAAAGACGTATTGATCGCGTATCTAGTAAAATTTCTCCTATTTTTGTGTTTAACTTTTTAGTAGTAACATCGACAGGCTTAAACCTTATAGGCACGTATATAGAAACTAGCTGTGCCCGCGACTCCGTCCGCGTCCAGTCGGTGAAGCCCTTAAATATAATTTTGTCTATGGTCTAATCTGTATTACGTCAGTCTGCATCAGTCTGAGTTCGTCTGTCCGTGGCTGTCTATCTGTACCAGTCTATACCAGTAAGGTGGTAGAGTCTGACCAGTAAGGTGGAGATCGGCATTCAAGTAGCTAATTTACCTTCGTTTCGTATGATGAGGGAGAGAGCCGGAAGCGCAACCCAGCCACCTCCCCGTCCCCTCCCACTAACCCCACTCCCCTTCAGGTTGGAAACGTGCTACCGATGCCTTTGGTTGCAAGCATCTATAGGGTACGGTAACTGCTTAACAACAGGTGGGCCGTACGCTTGCCTGGCGCCTTAGTTGTATAACAAAAGTTTGACTTTATTTGTCTGTGTGTATCAGTTTAGCTGTAAGTATCTGTCTGTCTGAATCGGTCTGTCTGTAATTTATCGGTAGGTGAGTATCTCTGTCTGTACCAGTCTATCTGTATCCGTCTATCTATATCTGTAGTAACTCACAGTATCACGACTGAGTGGTTGGACTCCAGAGCTCAATGTTTAAGTTTGTACTTGATACCCATGTTCCTTATTTAATATGAGTGAGTGCTCCAGACTCACGGCTTAGGTAAGAGTCACTTCGCAACATCGTGCTTAAAAAGTTAGAGTCCGGAGTTTATCGTCTAAGTCAATAGTCAAAGCGTTTATTATGTTTAGGCCTAGGAGGGCACTTACAAGTAGTCATTTTACATGTTTTCCTTAAATTCTAGCGCCGGATCGGAAACGCGACCTCGCCTGAGAAGTTTCTACTTGATACCCACATTGCTAATTCAAAGTTAGCAGGTCCTCCAGATTTATGGTTTAAGCAGGCAGTTACCCAGCAGCATCATTCCTGAGGGGTTGGAGTTCAGAGTTCAATGTCTATGTTTCTATTACTACTTAATTCAAAATCAGCAGTTCCTCTAGACTTACTTCTTAGGTAGGTAGCTTCCCTACGGCATTAGTACTGTGGAGATGAATTCCAGAGTTAACGTCTAAGATTCCGCGTGATACAAAGACCCACTTAATGTTTTTTATACGTAATTATAACTAAATTTCTTGAAGCAAGGAAGATATTAAATTTTGAAATGTGGTGCAAGGCAGGTATTGTCTGATTTTAAGTATAGCGACATCTAGTTAAGAAAAACGAAACTTAAGATGGTAGAACGCAGCAATAAAATATTTATCATTATTATTCAAATTAAGATTATGTATTCCAAATAGTGTCGGATCACACAACGTAGGGCTCCGTAGGGCTTCGCTCTAAATAGACGTATTTCAATAACTAAAACTTATTTTTGGCTAGAATTTCGATGTGGTCATAAAAATTTACAATCTAATATTTTAGAAAAAATATCCTAGATGTTAAGTTGGACTATTAGTCATATCCATGCCAAATTTCATTGAAATCAATCCATTGGATTCGAAGTTATACGTGTTCGAATATTTAGGTAGATTTTGAATGTTTTGTGGCAACCCTAAACTTTACCGAAAAAAAAAAAATGCTAGATGTTAAGTTAGACTATTAGTCATATCCATGCCAAATTTCATTGAAATTAATCCGGTGGATTCAAAGTTGTGCTCTTTCAAACATTTAGAATATTTAAGTAGTTTTTTGAATTTTCTGTGGCAACCCTAAACATTTTCGAAAAAAAAAGTATCCTAGATGTTAAGTTAGACTATTAGTCATATCCATGCCAAATTTCATTGAAATCCATCCGGTGGATTCGAAGTTGTGCTCTTTCGAAAATCTGAGCAAACATACAAACATACAAACATACACACAGACAAAAATTCTAAAAATGATAAAAATGAATTCTGCTGGTCAATCTAAGTCCCCCCCACTATTTTTTTCCCAAATATTTTGAATGTACAGACGCGACCAATTTTACATTCTTATTATATGTATAGATCAATATCCTGATTTCCAAAATTTTTGTCTTTACAATCACTGATAACCTCATCGGGTTTGATCAAGCTTGGCAACAAAATCTTACATAATTTATTTCGGCCAGTGAAAAGCTTGTGGTCAGGACAATTAGTCGTAAAGCTATTTACTCCAAGGTCACTTCTGTCTCTCATCCCCTAAACAGCTATGTAAACTTTTCCTCCCAGAATCTCGTATTTGCATAAAAAGGTAGCTCCGAGATGGCACGAAGTCCTTTTCATTTAAGTTTTGGAATTGTTAGCCCTTTTAATTGTGGGACTCGAGCCGTTTAATCAGAATTAATTTGAATATTGTTTCGTTTTGATGAGCATTTTAGATTCTGAGGTTCTGCCAGTTTTGTTGATCCGATTAGGAAGATTTAGGGATTAGAAAAGAAGATTCTTGACCCTTTATTAACCGACTTCAAAAAAGGAGGAGGTTCTATGTTCGGCTGTATGTATGTTTTTCAGTCAGACTTGATGATGTCTTATCGAGTATTTGGAGTCGGTGCCAATCTTGGTATGCCGAGTATACCTATTATAAAAGTAAGAAGATAGATTGGCACCGACCCCAAATACTCGATAACACACCATCACGTCTGGTTTTCCCAAAGGGGTAGGCAGAGGTGGTAATAGAAATATTATTTCAGGCTTTTTAGTGATCCAGGTTTTTCTGAAGTCGGTTTTTTTTTTTTATAAATATAATTTTGTTGATCCGATTAGGAAGATTTAGGGATTAGAAAAGAAGATTCTTGACCCTTTATCAGGTGCAATGTTATCAATACTGTCTCGTCTGTTGGCAATATAGGACCTCACTGGGTCTTATTCGCATTACCAGTTCAGCTCCAGCTTAAGGGTGCGTTTCCTTTGATGCGGAGCTGGGCGGAGCGGAGCGGAGCGGAGCGGAGCGGAGCGGAGCGGAGCGGAGCGGAGCGGCGGACTGTGATGGGCCAAGAGCGGAGTGGAGATTTCGAGCACTGTGATTGGCCAATTCACGGTCCGCTCCGCGTGAGTGGAAAAGCACCCTAAGGCTTCAAAACATAGATTGATTCACAATATATTTTCAATCGTCGTCTGTGTCACCAAAATGATGCTTTGATATGACTATCACCCATTTGGAATTCCATTTCAAAAAGTCATAGGTAAGTCAAAAGTTTCTATGAAGGAGAGCATACCATCACGCCTGTTAGGGGTACGCTCTAAGGGCCTCCGCAGACTTGCTACTTTTAGCATCGGCGACCGGCGATTTTGTGACGTATCGATGCTGCGTCGCGTTTCTTCGAGTGCGAATGAGCGACACGCAGCATCAAAATCGCATATCGCCGATGGTAAAAGTAGTAAGTCTGCGGAGGCCCTAAAGGGTAGGCAAAGTGTGTAAAAAACCCATGTTATTTTGGAAAGCATGTCTGAAAATCTCCACGGTGCCTTGAAGGATATCTGCTATAAATAACACACAATTCCAATTCCTAATTACATTACAAACCATACCTGGGGCCCTACCACCACCTCTTATAGCAGTATTGTTTTAACGTTTCAGCGACTTTTTGTGCAATGACGTTTCTTATTATCATGACAATAAGGTACGTCATTGCACAAAAAGTAGCTGAAACGTTAAAACAAAACTGCTATAAGAGGTGGTGGTAGGGCCCCTGATTAGCTAACTCAAACGCATCCCCAGTATACACTCGAGTGCTCATCAAAGCGTCTCTCCTATAAAGCCCGGTACATACTGCCTCTACAACTAATCCTCGGCCCTAGAGGCTTAGCACTTGTTCTTTTGAAGTCTGCGAAGATGAAGCTTACAAAAGGCTGAAATCGTGTGAGATTACGGAAAACTAGTAAAAGGGTATGACGATGATTATACAAAGGGAGTAGTGATACACGTGGTTTAGGTTTTTTTATGTGATAAGGTGGCAAATAAATAAATATCGTCAGACTAACACATTAAACCTGTATGGTCCCAAATTAAGCATCGCTTGTACTATGGGTATCATACAATGGTCTCGGGGCAATTGATGGGGAACCACGACCAGCACTCAAGGTAAATAATAATATCAGGGGGCTTACCACGCCCTCTTATCGCGATTCAATTATAGGAACGTTTTAACGTTTCAGCGACTTTTTGTGCAATGACGTACCTTATTGTCATGACAATAAGAAACGTCATTGCACAAAAAGTCGCTGAAACGTTAAAACGATACTGCTATAAGAGGTGTTGGTAGGGCCCCTGTCCTTTTAACGTCCCAGTCATGGGCGATGCGAGGGGGATTCAGGCCATCACGCTGGCTGGCTGGTTGGTGGATTTCAGAAACGATAGGTTTCGAAAGATAGTTTCGAAAATTTGTTAAGTAAGAACTTATTTCTAAGACATGCAGGTTTCCGCACGATGTTTCCTTCACCGTAAGCAAGGGATAATCATATTAAAGTTAGGGGGTGTCCATAAATTACGTGAGGTGATTTTTGAGATTTTTCGACCCCCCCTCCCCCCTTGGTGAGATTTCGTGAGATTTTGCTCGACCCTTGGTGAGATTTCGTGAGATTTTGCTCGACCCCCTCCCTCCCCCTCTAATCTCACGTGAGATTTTTCAAAAGCTATATTCTAGAGGAGAAACATGTTTTACTTAATTTAACAAACAAATACTTCAAGTAAAAGTTAAAGTTAAGTTTAGTTTAAAAAAAATACTTAATTCAACCCAGTTTTCTTGCAATTTTACACTGTTTCTTGCGGTAAAAAAAATACGTGAGATTTGCCGAGACCCCCCCTCTCCCCCACGTGAGATTTGGTGAGATTTTGCTCGACCCCTCCCCCCCATAAATGTCTCACGTAATTTATGGACGCTCCCTTAATATTCGCACATCGATTTCGAAAAATCCAGTGGTGCGAGCCGGGGTTTGAACCCTAGACCTTAAGCCCGCAAGACTCGTGCTTAACCAATCGGATACCACAGCTTCACAGCTAGCACTCGTGGTATGACGTCATAAATCTTAATTTCAAACTCCACCCAATGTTTCAATTGAAACTTCAGTGTACCTTTACCTGTAATGCATCGTAGAGTTAGTTCCTCTAGGGCTTTAGCTTGCTGCAGCGCATAACTGTTGCATTACTTGCTTTACACGAGCTAATATGTAGCGTGGGGTCTCAGAGGGATTGGGGAGGTGACGTGGAGCGAATGAAGTGCCAAATTAGGAAGGAATTTGCTTCAGAGCGTTCAGAGTTTTGAGAAGGATGTCACTCATATTACGTGGGTTTAGTGGCATTTGAACTGAGCGTCTCCGTGCATTGGAGGGCACGTAAAAAGTTGGTCCTGGTTGGTGTTAGGCAGCAGTCGTTAAGCCTTGTCAGAGGCCTTCGGGCGGCTTGAACAACTCTGACACCAGGTTGGCCACAAACCATACGATAAGAAGAAGGTGATTACTGGGGTCTTTCAGCAAGGCTTATACAGCTTACTTACCAAGTGAATGATAGTGGACCAGTTAGGTTCAACGCCTTTTGAAAATTGATTACATTTTCTCAAGCATGTAATTTTGGAACATGTTTCTTTCGCTCTTTTAAGATTTATTTCATTACAAAAAGTCGGCCAAGTGCGTGTCGGATCCGCACATAAAGGGTTCCGTACCACCGTAGACTAAAAACGACAAAAATATCAAGTTTCTTGTATGTGGATTATTTTAAAATTTAAAATTTAATTTTATTTTAGTATTCGCTGTTGTAGCGGCAACAGCGAATAACACATTCTGTGAAAAATTTTACTCCCTACCTATTATGGTTCGTGAGATACAGCCCGCTGACAGACGGACGGACGGACGAATGGACACTAAGGGGACCCTAAAACGTCTGACATTTAAAAATCCAAAGTGAGTACTCACAATGCGGTATCAAGCTCCTAGGGAAGTTGTATCTGAGGAGCTCCCGGGAGAGCTGGCAGCGCGTGAAGGAGCGCGCGTGCGCATGTGAGCTCCGCGCTAGGCTGAGGCTCAGGAATATCAGCACCAGCTGTGATGTACGCCGCATTCTGGAAAGAAACCTCTATATAAAACTTACTGACTGACAGACAATGCACAGCCTAAAAGCCTCGGTTGGCTTCCGGCTCTGACCCTCAGTTGTAATAGCTACTTTACGCCGATCTTCTGTGAGAGTGTGATACTACCCTGGTAGAGGCAGCCCGTCTATGGGCTATTCAATTGGCTTGGTTCTACCACCAAAACTGTATTATGGTGCATTACACATTCGAAATCATAGCATTTAATTAACGAAACTACCCCGATTGTAGTCGAAATAATAATCCTACCAAAAATATTTTCATGTAAAATTAGTTTTATCTATACATATAATAAGAATACATATAATAAGAATGTAAAATTGGTCGCGTCTGTACATTTGAAATATTTGGAAAAAAAATGGTGGGGGGGACTTAGATGGACCAGCAGAATTCATTTTTATCATTTTTAGAATTTTTGTCTGTGTGTATGTTTGTATGTTTGTATGTTTGCTCAGATTTTCGAAAGAGCACAACTTCGAATCCACCGGATGCATTTCAATGAAATTTGGCATGGATATGACTAATAGTCTAACTTAACATCTAGGATACTTTTTTTTCGTAAATGTTTAGGGTTGCCACAGAAAATTCAAAAAACTACTTAAAAATTCTAAATGTTTGAAAGAGCACAACTTTGAATCCACCGGATTAATTTCAATGAAATTTGGCATGGATATGACTAATAGTCCAACTTAACATCTAGGATATTTTTTTCTAAAATATTAGGTCGTAAATTTTTATGACCACACAGAAATTCTAGCAAAAAATAAGTTTTAGTTATTGAAATACGTCTATTTAGAGCGGAGCCCTACGGAGCCCTACGTTGTGTGTGATCCGACACTATTTGGAATAGATAATCTTAATTTTAATAATAATAATATATATTTTATTGCTGCGTTCTACAATCTTAAGTTTCGTTTTTCTTAACTAGATGTCGCTATACTTAAAATCAGACAATACCTGCCTTGCACCACATGTCAAAATTTAATATCTTCCTTGCTTCAAGAAATTTAGTTTTTTTATTCCTAATTACGTATAAAAAACATTAAGCGGGTCTTTGTATCACGCGGAATCTTAGACGTTAACTCTGGAATTCATCTCCACAGTACTAATGCCGTAGGGAAGCTACCTACCTAAGAAGTAAGTCTAGAGGACCTGCTGATTTTGTATAAAGTAGTAATAGAAACATAGACATTGAACTCTGAACTCCAACCCCTCAGGAGTGATGCTGCTGGGTAACTGCCTGCTTAAAACATAAATCTGGAGGACCTGCTAACTTTGAATTAGCAATGTGGGTATCAAGTAGAAACTTCTCAGGCGAGGTCGCGTTTCCGATCCGGCGCTAGAATTTAAGGAAAACATGTAAAATGACTACTTATAAGTGCCCTCCTAGGCCTAAACAAAATAAACGCTTTGACTATTGACTTAGATGATAAACTCCGGACTCTAACTTTTTAAGCACGATGTTGCGAAATGACTCTTACCTAAGCCGTGAGTCTGGAGCACTCACTCATTTTAAATAAGGAACATGGGTATCAAGTACAAACTTAAACATTGAGCTCTGGAGTCCAACCGCTCCGTCGTGATACTGTGAGTAACTACAGATATAGATAGACGGATACAGATAGACTGGCACAGACAGAGATACTCACCTACCGATAGATTACAGACAGACCGATTCAGACAGACAGATACTTACAGCTAAACTGATACACACAGACAAATAAAGTCAAACTTTTGTTATACAACTAAGGCGCCAGGCAAGCGTACGGCCCACCTGTTGTTAAGCAGTTACCGTACCCTATAGATGCTTGCAACCAAAGGCATCGGTAGCACGTTTCCAACCTGAAGGGGAGTGGGGTTAGTGGGAGGGGACGGGGAGGTGGCTGGGTTGCGCTTCCGGCTCTCTCCCTCATCATACGAAACGAAGGTAAATTAGCTACTTGAATGCCGATCTCCACCTTACTGGTCAGACTCTACCACCTTACTGGTATAGACTGGTACAGATAGACAGCCACGGACAGACGAAACGAACTCAGACTGACGTAATACAGATTAGACGATAGACAAAATTATATTTAAGGGCTTCACCGACTGGACGCGGACGGAGTCGCGGGCACAGCTAGTAAAAAAATATAAACCGACTTCAAAAAAACCTGGAGCACTAAAAAGCCTGAAATAATATTTCTATTACCACCACTGCCTACCCCTTCGGGAAAATCAGGCGTGATGATGTGTTATCGAATATTTGGGGTCGCTGCCAATCTATCGTCTTACTTTGATAGTAGGTAGACTCAGCATACCAAGATTGGCACCGACTCCAAATACTCGATTTCCGAACATAGAACCTCCTCCTTTTTTGAAGTCGGTTAAAAATGTTGCCGACACGAGACCCTGTCAAAAAGTTATAAGATCTCATGTAGAGCTAACTAAATCTACACGCCCTAACTCTACAAGCCCTAACTTCACAAACTCTACACCTTAGTCAAAATATGTGGCTTGGCCGTTTCGTTACTACAAGAACTATTGTATCAGTAAGTGTTGTGTTGTGTGTTGTGTAAGTGTGTATTGTAAAAGTAATGAACAGTAATAAATTGATAGCGAAATGGCCAAGCCACACATTGTGACATTACACATTCGAAATCATAGCATTTAATTAACAAAACTACCCCGATTGTACTCGAAATAATAATTTGGCAGTTGTTGGGAAGTTGCTAGAAGTTTAGGAACATCGTCTCGCAGCGCAGCATCCTCATTTACTGATTTGCATGTTTCATTGCATTTAGTTTGCTTTAGAACTACAGGTCTGACTGACTTAGGAATACCATTTAGTGAGACGTACGTAGTTGCATAGTATTAGTTTTTCGTCTAAGCGTTTTCAGTACCATAAGATCGGCTACACGTTTACGGCTTTTTAAAAGGTACTTAAGTGCTACGTTAAAGGGTAGTTTGATGAATCTCTTAGCGAACGTCTTAACGTCTGTACATTGATCGTCAAGACGTGTCTACAATATGCACATGCCGCGCGAGGCTGCTCACTCACATGCCTCGCGAAGCACGACGTTTGCCTCAGTCGCATGCCGCGCGAGGCAAATGGCGAGGCAACTGACACTCTAGACAGGGAAAGGTATACCCGATCAATCAGTTTGACACGTTTGTCACGCGCGCATTTGCCTCACGTGAGGCAAGTCAAACTTGGCGAGGAAAATTTTCCTCGCGCGGCATGTGACACTTCTGGACGTAGCAATACTGATTTAAATTAATCCTCAAAAGAAAATAATGCTCGTCCACCGTCTGTGTTTCTAGAAAGGTTTTTTACTCGACTAAGGTGGCAAACAAGCGTATGGCCCACCTGATGATAAGCAGTTACCGTATGGAAAGTAGCGATGGTCCGAAGATTTGGCTCAATGACTCAAAAACAGTCTCTTTGCTCTAGATTTGAAGAAACCCAAGTTATACCTATTGGCGGTAGAGCCAAGCTGTAGTCAGTTGACTGGCGCTTGTATATGGGCGGGCTCGACTGGGGTAGTACCATCCTATCACAGAAGATCGGCGTAGCTATTACAGCGAGCTACGAACACCGTCAATAGTGAAATACGGTTATTTTATGTTTCAGAAAACGACAGTTGTGATAAGACAAAATGTATGATCAATAAATTTTGTCTCAGTTTTGTCCATCGATTCAAAAATGTATTAAGAAAGAGAGAAAGCGACTTGTCCGACATAATCTGTGACAAAAGTCTTGTCTGGACGCACGAGTGCTGTAGAACAAGGAATAAATCCTTCAATTCATAGTTTTCAAAGTACACGTAAACGGCGTTCGCATTCGTAATATCAGGGGAAAGCAAACAAGGCATTTCTGGATGAATATGAGAATAATAACAGTGGCTAGACGGAGAAGGGCTCTCTTCGAGCGTAATGAAATTTCTTAAGCTGGGTCTAGGAAGAGGAATAACGGGACTGCGTACTATTAAAATATGATTAGAGCAATATGGCGCATGCATTTCTGGGAAACAAATGGCCCTAACTTAACCTGTATCAAGAATTTGTGGTCTAAATTCCACTTATGGCATAAAATTATAGTTTTAGGAGCTGAACCAATGTAAGCACGCTGTCGTATCACAAAAGTTATGCATATGTACATGCATTATTAGGTCATGTGTTACCACAAAGTATACCGTGATTGCGAAGAGATAAAATCACGCTTTGTGTTTAGACAGTGTATACTAACCACGTGGATAATTTTGGTGGTATGACTATTGGTGTATTGTGCAACCGATAAAATACCTTATTAGTTTGAAATAGCACGTAATTCTTAATAATTTTAACGGTTACCTGTGGCTGTGTCCTTCTGTAAGTTAGATTCTAAGGGAAATAATGTCGAGTGTGCGTCTAATGGAATACTTCGTCCACGAATGCGAGTCAGCATGCACAAACAATGTAATACGACAAACGCGGGTAGTTTTGTTTCTAATGTCAACAAGTTCTGCTGCAAAGTGACGCATGCGATTTTGTTATCGTAAGCGTATGCAAGGATTTTCTTGGAAAATATAAAGAATGGTGGAATTTATTTGCATACAAGTCCATGCATTGTTTTTATTTGCTCAGACAAGTCCGAAATACCTATTCTTTTCGATAGATATTTAGGGTGCCAGACTTAGAAAGTACAATTCCCGACCTTTCAGTGCTTATCCTGATAAAGTGAGATCTGGGGATCATCAATGGACTCACTAAAGCGGTTGTCTTTATCAAATGTTGGTAAAATATGGATGTTCTGAAGTTGTTTTGCTGTTTGGAATTCCTTCAAGCAATCCTTTTGAGTCAAACGTTCTATGCGTTAGTGCCATTCTTTGGTTCTACGATAGGCATAGCAAGGGGATGGTTGGGTCAAACCCATCCCAAAATTCTATAAACCAAGAAAAAAAAAAAGTAAATTCATTACTACGCCCGGAGTCAACATACTCGTATATCATCATATCATAGCCCTAAAGGCTAGTTAACTGGTAAACTTGCCACATTAAAACAAGATAATAAAATCACATCGCAACAAAAGCAACATCCAGACATTGATGTATTATTGTAACAGATATGTTACCTTCTAACATCGTAATCACTAAACTAGTGCTCAACGCACCACTACATGCAGCGAAATTCACACATCCTGTTATCGCATTCGAAATTCGAAAATCAACTTATTAAATACATGAGAAGGCTTGATGCGCCAGAAGATGATCCGTATTATACCGACATGTTATAAAAAAAAACTGCGAAAGACTGAATCGTACTGTGTCCATGGTGTCCGTTTAACTCCTCCCTTTGCAAAATGGCTTCGTCTACAAGCGTTTCTATAAATCGCTACGCTTAAATGTATGGAAATCACGTTACGTGATGTTACAAGTCGTTAAGTAGATCACGTGATTTATGTCATTACATACAATATGAAGGGAGGCAATTTGTAGAAACACTAGTAGACGAAGCCATTCGGCTAGAGGGCAGGACAAACTATTTCGAATATCCGCGCGTCTCCTTTTTGGTAATGTTTTTGCATCCAGGAGTTCTCGGTAGCATCAAAAACTTGTAACTCAATTAAAGCGATGAGCCACCGTGGCCCGGCTCTGTGTACACTACTCGAAGTTGTACCAGTTATGAGACGAAGTGCCCGAGGCTTTGTTTTCGAATGTTTTGGGGGTTGAGGGAATGAGGTGGCTTTAGTTTCGAGTGACCGCCGCGAGTTTCAAAATAGTTATGAGCAAACTTCAAAATAGATGCAGTGACAGCCCTATTATTTTCCAGGATAAAATATGAAAATAAATCGCGTTTAAAATGGGCCCTTTGTATTCAAATGGCGGCATTGCGTATCCTAATCCTCGAAATAAAAGCTGTATTACAAGGTCCAATAACAAAAAAATGCATTAGTGAATGACATTAGTTAGGGAAACACATTTTTATAGTGTTGTTTAGTTATTAACAATTACGTTCAAGTTATTAGATGACTTTTTGTCATGTGTGTACTTACGTATAAAATTAGTTCGAAATGCTATCCACATATGCGAATCCATTTTGTCAATTAATTGAGAAATTAATTGGAAATCGACAACTGTCGACAGATTGAATTAATGTTTTTGTAATTAACAATTTCTGTTTAACAATTTTGGCTAGGGTTGTCGTTTTAAATTCTGAATTCATTGCATTATTTACCAGAATGAGTGCTTACTTGTCTAGTTAAAAATGCCAAATAAATAAAGACAGTTAGTACAGCATAACAAATCACCTTTGTTCCTAGAATTGCTTTGTAAACCATTATTATAAACTGACTAATAATCTCTATAAATTTGTCCGTTATTTTTTTTTCCGATTTTGCTGTCTACTTAACTTTTAAATTTATTTGGTGCTTTTGATTTCAAAATATAGAAAGTATTCAATTTTGAAAATATGTATACAGTCGCTACATGTTTTTATCGAAATTATAGCCGTCTTTTTAGTAATAATCTCCTAATATTAGTAAGTGTAATTTATTATTAATATAATTCACCTGACTGCCTTGAGCGTCGGCCTGGTTACCAGATGCACCGGTTGTCGCTAGGCCCTCTGTGCACGCAGTGACTATGATCGCCCAATTATCCACTTAGGTCAGTTGCACGCATTCTCACGCAATGGAATTAAGGAGAGGATCTATGAAATTTAGAAAATAATTAACTTTTTTTCTGTTTAAAAATGGAACGTCTTTAGTTTTGAAATAAAATAATGTTTACGCTGAGCGTCCACCTCAACCTAGAATCGCTTATGTCACTGAGCACATTAAAATTAAGTAATCCCGTTGGTCAAAAAGAGTGAGCCAGCTCGCCCGGTTAACGTTGACGTTCCAGCGTTTGCTGAATTGACAAGATAAACATAATATTAAAAAAAAAAAAGATTAAAAAACAGGGATTAGAAAGGTATCGGGTTTTATGTTTCTTTTTAACCGACTTCAAAAAAGGAGGAGGTTCTATGTTCGGCTGTATGTATGTTTTTTTTTTTTTTTTTTTTTTTTTTTTTATGTATGTTCACCGATTTCTCCGGCATTTATGAACCGATTTGAAAAATTCTTTTGCAGTTCGGTAGATCATAGCTCCAAGTTGGTCCCATATAAAAATAATTCTTAGAATCAACCCCTAAGGGGGTAATATTGGGGGGTGAAGGTCGTCTGAAAAAAATGTTTTTGTCCGATTGACTTGAAACTTAATATGTATATTTTGCATAACAAATAATGAAACTCATGTTTCAGGATTTTAGAAAAATCCCCCCCCAAAGGGGTAAAACGAGGTGTTGAAGTTTGTATAGAGAGTTACCGTTTATCTCTAACGTTTATGAACCAATTTTTCTTTTTAAACTGTTATTTGGTAGGTGACTAAGTCGTTTTGGTCCCGTAAAAAAATCATTTCGGAAATCTAACCCCAAAGGGGGAAACTAGGGGTAGAAGTACGGTAGAAAAATATATTTGTGTCCGATTGACTTGAAACTTAGTATGTATACTCCATATACTAAATTAAGAAACTTTTGTTTTGGAATCTTGGAAAAGTCACCCCCCAAAGGGGTCATTTGGGGTGATAAAGTTTGTATGGCGCCACTAAAAATCATGAAATAAAATTATTTTTATAAAAAAATAAAAACCGACTTCATAAAAACCTGGAGCACTAAAAAGCCTGAAATAATATTTCTATTACCACCACTGCCTACCCCTTCGGGAAAATCAGGCGTGATGATGTGTTATCGAGTATTTGGAGTCGGTGCCAATCTTGGTATGCCGAGTCTACTTACTATAAAAGTAAGAAGATAGATTGGCACCGACCCCAAATACTTGATAATACGTCATCACGCCTGATTTTCCCGAAGGGGTAGGCAGTGGTGGTAATAGAAATATTATTTCAGGCTTTTTAGTGCTCCAGGTTTTTATGAAGTCGGTTTTTATTATGATTATAGATAATTTATTAGTATAGGTAATCTCAACAACTAAAATAAGTATGTCTTCAAACTTAAAAGGTTTTCTCTACATAGTACTCGTTATTTTTTTCAGCCCCCTCTAAATATATTGTTATTCATTTACAATTGCTTTACAATACATTTTTTTAAACAAAGTACTTTTGCAATTAGACATTAATAACTTTTTATGATCTCTTTCATCTTAGTTGCTCGTTTTTGTAATAAAATAGCCTTTGATAATTTTATTTTATTTCTGATTGAATCAGATAGAAGGTATTGACCTTAATAGTAACAAGTCGAACCATTTGGAAGATATAAGAAGGATATAAGTGTTAACGACACTTTAGTGTAGGTACATACCATTATTATGTCTTACAACACGTAGAATAAATATGTATGGTGGCCTGCAGGTCTCTGGTAGCATTTCCAACATAAGTCGACCTCTCTTTATTATTGACACCGGTAATTAATACAGCTCAGCTTATGTTGGAGATATTACCATAGACGGGAGGTGACCGTAGGATATCACTCTATACAATATGCCAACATTTGGTTCTGATTTTCTTCGTACATAAATCCGAAAGCTAGAAACTCATACAAGAAACAACATTCAAAGCAAACTATCATAATTATCACTAAACACCTTCGTGTCGTGTCGTGGCCCTTTGCCTCTATCGGGAATCGAACCCCCAACCACCCGATGCAGTAAGCTTACGCTCGAATCACTGCGCTAAGCGGTTTTAACGGTTCAGTTTAAGTTTACATTTGTTAAGTTTCCAAAATAAATGCAAGAAAGCAACAAACGTATGTGAAAACGAAAACTAGACTGAATGCAACGACATTACCAAGAAAGAGGGAAACGTGTGACCGTCCAACATAATATTTCATAATAAAAACAATACGATTCAGTCGTCCGCGGAAAATAATGTTGAAAACATGGTGGTACTGCCAATACGGCTCATCTTGCAAAAGCCTCGAATTGCGAGTGCGATAACAAATGTGTGAATTTCGCTGCATGTAGTGGTGCGCTGAGCACAAGTCTGATGATTGCAATGTAAGAAGGTACTATAAATCTAACTAATCTGCTAAAATTATACATTAATGGACCTTCCTATGGCACTAAAGCGTAAGCTCATTAACCTGTGTCTTGCCGATTCTCAGAATTTGTCGTTGATTGAGGCACAATAGTCCTACTCAAGGTTTGCCAAAGCAATGGAGCGTAGTATTTTAGGTGTTAAGAGAACATTTATAGAGTGAGAGACCCCACACTGTGTTCCATAACCAAAATAAAATAATGGCAGTGCGCTTGTGATTGCAATGTTAGGATGTACCGTATCTACTGTAATAATACATCAATGACTGAATGTCTCGCGATAGCAATCGCAATTCCATCTTGCTTCTGCTCGCTATTTGCGGAATAGCCTCAGATTGGTACGTTTCGCGACTGATTCCGTCACTTTTATAGTTATAGCAGTAGGGGAGGGAATGAGACAGCGATATTGTGGTGGATGATGGAACGGATGTACTATACACGAGTATAGAAGAGGATAGTGAAGCAGAGATATCCAAGTAGCTGGACGCACTCTTTGGAGATATATAAATTCAAACGTTATCGTAAAATGCGATTAAAATAATTAAAAAAAAATAAAAACACGACTGCTCTGCCAAAAAATAAATAAAAAGTATAAGACAAGTGCAGTGTCATTGCAGTCGGGGGACCGTTCTGTGGAACACTTTTTAATTTAAGAGGTCCCCCCACCTGCAGTCATGTTTTTAATTTTATTAAATAATTTATTTTTATTTTATGCATTTTAGTGACAGCAGCCAACAATTTAATGTTTGTTTTACATGTACACCCTACCTATGTTAAATTATGCCAATAAATTATATATTTTTGAAATGTGCTCATCAATGCCTTCAATTTGATACCCATATTGTAATAATGGAAGGAATTTGTTTTTTTTCACATTTGAATAATGAGCCATAATGCCAACATATTGTTTTTTTTTACAAATAATATACCCAGTGTTACCCGGAATGATGTAAGGATTCTAACGATACCCCATACATACAATTCGGTTCGAATAAAGAATCTCACATACATACATACATACATGAACCCTAAACACATATACACTCCTTTTTTTGGGCAGTCGTGTAATAAGAATAGGACGTGCTCTCGGCTAACTTCACTCATAGAAGTACGGTACCAAGTACTGTACTTATGAGTGAAGTTAGCCGAAAGCTGTACCAAGTTCCAGTTGTGACGTCACAACATAGCGCTAGGCCGGTCCTATTCTTATTTTATACGCTTAGTATTTATGTTGGGACTAGCTGTGCCCGCGGCTTCGTCCACGTGGAAATTAATTTGTTTGTTTTTATTTTTCGCGGAAAACTATTAATTTTTCTAAAATAAATGTAGATTAAGGTACTCCTTATAACATCAGCTATCTGCCAGTGAAAGTCCCGTCCAAATTGGTCACATCTGGACCAATCCAGTGAATGGCAGAAGTTCCGCCGCCGTATTGTGATCTCGACGATCGGATATCGTTGCAATCTCGCGTTATTGTTGCTTTTTATCGACGTTCCATTTATTTGTATGGCCGTATAAAATAGAACTATCTCATTACATAGTTTTAAGTATATTCTTCATCCGTACTTAACTAGGCGAGTCACAGAACACTGGGCTAAATGTACATCTATATTGCAAATAAATAACATTGAGGTGTATGTTTGTAATGCGAAAATAACTGTTTTTTACATAACAAACAATTTTTGTCTGTTTGTTCGGGCTAATCTCCGAAACGGCTGGACCGATTTTGACGTGACTCTCACCGGCAGACAGCTGATATTATAATGAGTAACTTAGAATTCTTTAATTTTAGCAAACATTAACAAAAGCAAAATTAAATTCCACGCGTACGAAGTCGGGCACAGCTAGTTTATTCTATAATTCAATCAGATTTTTTTCTTTGCTTATACACTACTTAATTACTTTACATAAAATAAAAAACGTTGTCTTGTGAAAGTACCTAAATTACGTTGTGTTAATAAATTCCTTGTAATAATTAAAAAATATTAAGTTTAACGCGGACAAAAAACCTGAAAAAAGTCTTTTAGATGAGTCTGAAAGATTATTAGTTCGCTAATAATTTAAAAGATTCTCCATTAAAGAATAATTCAATGAAAAATACGCTTCGTCTATAAAGTCAAACCTCCGTTATAATTTAATTAGCTCACATTAATTAATCTTAAAAGAAATTCTTAATTTACATCAGCGTTTGTTACTGTGATAATTGGCAAAGAATAATTCAGCGAACATGTGTTTCTTTCAAAGTTTGGGTGAGCATCACTTAAAAACGACTGAACAGATTTGCATGAAATTTTGTGTATAGATAGATTTTACTCTAAAATAACACAGGCTACTATCTAGGTGGTTACGGGTTCGATTCTTATGAGATTGAAATGGTCTTTTCGTAATGTCTCCTCTTAATCTGACCGATATCGTTTTCTAGTAATTTGTATGTTACTTGTAGTAATACGCTTCACGCAGTGGTTCGAGCGTAGGCCGCTCGGCTTACCGCATCGGGTAGATTCGGGTTCGATTGCCACCAGACGTAAATTTTGAAAACGGCCTTTTTGTTATTTGCCCTGGTCTGGGTGTCACTGGGATCGCCCCCAGTCCATTTTACGGCAGCCATAGTACAAGCGTTGCTTAGTTTGGGACCATACAGTTGGTACAGAATAGATAACCGAAACCCTGTCGATGTCGATGCCGATCTACGAGAAACACAATTTTATCTCGAGTCTGGAATCACAGCATGTCGCAGTTAATTTAAAACCATAATCGGTCTGTTTGTCTTAAAATGCGTGTAAATAAAACCCTAAAACAGCCCACAAAATCCGACAGATTCACACTTTTGAAACCCTTCGCACCCTAAATCAGGATGCAAATGAAAACCGACCCTCAGTAAAACACTGTTTGCACCCAAAACTGTTCGGAGCCCGTGTCAAAAGCACTAACACTGGGTGATATATCGCAAGGACAGGCTCCCAGTATACCTTGACCTCACATAAATCTTCCGGGAGGATGATTTGAGGGAGGCGCACGGGTCACAATTAATTGGACGGGTGCACCCTTGGGAGATACTCAGACAGCCGTGTGTCAGAATTTTTGGGTGTTGTGGTAAATGTATTACTTAAAATTATTTCGCTTCGTATGGTGTAGTCTGGTTTAAAAACAAGTTTACTCTGTTCACATGAGTGATATAATTTTGAGGTGAACAATGCAGAACAAATTTCCACTTTGTACACCCAGGTTATTTGATTCTGAGTAAACAAAAGACTATCGCGGCTATTTAAAACAGTAAGATCTAAGGCGAAGGCTAGACGTAAAGTATACACTGTGGTCAGTATGGTACATAATGATGGATGTCATTTCATCGACGCAGGCTACACGTTCAGTATTTATTCCGTCAGTATTCTGACGTAGTTCGTACAGTCCAGACGTCAAATGAAACACGAAAGCTTGGTATGGATATTACCTTAGCGCTTGGTTTTTCCGCAATCTCAGAAGACATGTCCACTCTATTGCTTTCGCGACGTGGAATGCCAAACTGTCATTTTGGAATTGAAATTCCAGGCAAATACTGTCATCCATCAGTACACTAGCCTACACGATCAGTTTGGACCAAGGTATTTGAAAATTAATGACGGACCACAGTAAATACTTTACGTCTAGCCTTCGCCTAAGAAATGCTTAGATCCATGATAGGTACTTTGTATTTTCATAAAATCTTGTAGAAAAACTTTGATCTATTTTGTAACCGGCCCTGAGTTGGCGCGTTCAAACGCAAAGCCATTGAGAAATGTAAAGTTTTATATACCTAGTGTTGTTTTTCACTTATTGTTTGTAAATTATTACAT
Organism: Drymonia ruficornis; assembly: GCA_947859195.1. NCBI lineage: Eukaryota > Metazoa > Arthropoda > Insecta > Lepidoptera > Notodontidae > Drymonia > Drymonia ruficornis. The sequence continues at coordinate 5,148,446 of OX401927.1, forward strand.
TTTATTCACCTAGGTGATAGAACAACTTTGAATAAACCCAAGGGCCAAAAACCTTAGGAAAATACACCCTTCAATCGGCTGCGATTACATCAAGCGCATGCCGCACCCAAAGCCCTTAGATTTGACCTGGTGTTTTGATCTGGTAGCACCAGCACCAATTTGTTTACACCCAGCTACCGATCATTAGACCAACTTAAGAAGCTCTAGATAATGTGTATATTGATGGAGTACTAAACCAGACGCACACAGATACCCAAGCAATCTCTAACAAAAACGCTTCCCATATAAAATTTACACATGGTTGCCGCGATAACGCTAAGAAAGCGCCGGGATACGATAAGTGCCTCTTGAGGAGGCAATTCCGGTCATAATCTGAAGCACTTGTGCAAGAATCGACGCGATGCGTGCTCCAGACGTAATGGGACGTTTCCACTGACTGACGACCGGACGACGGCGGGGACGCGGACGGGACAAGTCACAAACGTTACGGATGAATATAACGGAGTACGAATTAATTATCTAGCTTCCCTTATTACAGTATTGGACTAAAAAGAATGGGGCTATTTAGTGTGACTACGAGAAGTATAATCAATGGTTGCGTCGATATCAGGCGAATGCCGCGCGCGAGCATTGCAAGCATACTTGAGCGGTTTGAGCACTTCGCGTATTGTGCAAGTTTAGACTTGCACAATTATACTTGAAGGTGTGTGGCGTAGGGTGGCCACTTCCGAAATTGCGCGTAATGTACAAGTCTAGACTTGCACAAGTATACTTGAAGGTCTGTGGCCACCATTATTACGTTGTGACGTCGGAACACATAGACATAATGTCATAACATGAGTGCTCGGGCGAGGCATGCGAGGCATCTGTACTCACTTATTAATATGACAGGACTACACGATATACAGATTCAGTTAAGTGCAGAAAGGCTAACAGCACCACATAGCAATTCTGGATTTTTTTATGATTTTCTAGTAAAATCCTTAGCAATTCTGCTAAATTTCCGTAAAACGGTCACGAATAGCGTAAAATGTGTGACTAATTTACTGAAATTTCGCGGAATTGCTAAGGATTCCGCTAGAAAATCATAAAAATTAATTGCGTTTCAGTATTGCTATGGCGCTGTTAGCCAGCCAGGCCTCAAAAAAGCTAGTGTAAAATCCAGAAAATCGCCCTCAGCTAACTCTTTACACCTCGTCAGACACGCTGTGAGAATGAGTGAATTACATGACTATTGATAGCAGTAGGTGATGGACGATCGTTGACCCGCGGTGTGGACACCTTTGATTTGCTATTTGCTTGTGTTGAGGACATCTTGAGAGTATGGAGAAAGTGTAGGGACGTTCTGCGTTTCAGAGTTGGCTAAAATTTTGATAAAAGACGACTTCAAAAACAAACGAGCGCTGAAAGGCTAGAAAAAAATACTGAAAAACACAAGAGCACTACTATAGGTACCTTTTCTCGAAGCGTTTCGTCGATATTTTGAACCCTTCTAACTTGGATTTGGATTATACTTTTTAAGAGGTCTCCTTTTGGCAACATTTTTACATGAAAATGTTTTTGGTGGGATCTACTTTTACCTTGTCTGGAAGAAGGAGTATTAACGACTGAATTTTACATATTTTTTCAGAAATTCCTGAACAAAATCTGGAGAACAAAATCAGAACCTTCTTTATTAAGTCGGTTAAAAATGGATGTACCAACTTTGTTCCGCTTTCAGCAATTTCCACAGGACATAGACGAATGGACCAATCAGAATTCACCGTCTTCCCCATACACCCCCAACTTAGTATACGTTGTCTGTGGGAAGTTCTATCATTTGTAGATCTATAGAACTTCGTCGAACACGAGGGTCGTGGTTCTGTATGTGACCTTTAAATTTCCGTACAAATATCTTCCGATATCGTAAGGTGAACGGTCGAAGCCGTCTCCCCATATCCCCATGAGGATCTCTTTAATGTTATCTTAGGACTTAAAATATTAAAGGACAAGGAGATAGCGGCCCCGTTGGAACTATAAAAACTCGATAGAACCTATCACGTCAGGAATACCTAAGTGCTTGGTTTTATTTTTAGGAAAAATGATCTAAAATGTCATGTTAAGCAGATAATTCAACTAAAATACTTGACTTAACTAAATGTTTTGCCGTCCTTCATATGATCAGGGCCCTAAGTCGCTTAGCCATTGCCATTGAGCTGCTATAGTGACCGACCCTCTGATTGGTCAGTCATTGGTCGGTCAGAATCAACCAACCAATCAGAGGATCGATCACTATAGTAGCTCAATGGCAATGGCAGTTGAATGGCTAAGCGCATAGGGCCCAGAATGTGGGAGAAAAATTACAATATATTTAGGTATCAAATTTTGTTTAGTCGTAATTTTTTGATATTTTTTTTGAATAAGCGATATTCTGCGATATCTGGCGATAATAAGGATATATACATTGTCGACTCAATATTGGTGAAAAGTAAGAATTAAAATGGCGGTTTTATTCTTTACAGAATGCGTCTGGTGCTCGCGGTGGCGATAACAATCGCGGTCTGGCACGCGACTGACGCGCAGTGGCGCTGTCCAGGGCTGAGCGCACGACCAGCGGCCGAATGTTCATGCGACCTGCCCCACACGCTGCGATGCGCTGGCGATCATACTGCGCTACAGGTATGTGATGTGCAACAATTATGCTGAGGTTGCGACCAGCTGCCGAATGTTCTTGCGACCTGCTCCACACACTGCGATGCGCTGGCGACCATACTGCGCTACACGTATGTGATGTGCAACAATTATGCTGAGCTTGCGACCAGCGGCCGAATGTTCCTGCGATCTGCCACACACGCTGCGATGTGCTGGCGATCATACTGCGCTACAGGTATGTGATGCGCCACAAATATGTATTGACGCTGTGCTGGGCTGAGCTTGCGACCAGTGACCGATGTTCCTGCGACCGTTTAGGTATCGACCAAGGTTGTTATCTTGACCATTTGGTTGATACTTACTTGTACAAATCTTAGTTATCCCTATAGCAATAAGCAACATAAATTATATTCAAAGGCAGCATCCAAAAGCACTGAGCGGCGCTCCCGTGCAGTCAGTTTTGACGTCTCAACTCATAACTGATTGCTCGGGTGCTAATTTTCAAATATTCTTCTAAGTTTTCTTCGTGATTCCATTCAGGTCTTTCGCCGCTTAAAACGACATATTGAGGTGTGTGTCATAATTTTGGGAAAATGTGCAAAATAGTTTCCGATCTCCAACCACACTTAAGGGTTTATATACCCTCTTTTACTCTTATAGTCTTTCAGAAACACTTATCCGTTTCGATATAAGATGTTTATTGGTGAGACATTGATGCGTGCGATCATTGGACCCTACTCTCACCTGCCAATCGGCGGCTCTGTTTGCTGAACGTATATTACGGCTCAATTGTGGACCGTGTCAAGCCCTACTACGAGTTTCTCGACTCGAAAACGATCTTTTAAGGTCGGCGCTCACCTAACGCCTCCGCACCCGACCAGCACCGCCTCGCCGCTCGGCGTCCACTCGTTGTTAACGGGTGGTCCGCGGGCAGAAGCTGCTTTTACACCATAAACGTCACGTGATCGCCCAGTGGACCGCGCGTGGTCAACGAGTGAACGCCGTGCGGTCAGCGCGTGGTCCACTTCTTTCCGGTTCAGTTAGTGGACGCCGAGCGGCGAGGCGGTGCTGGTCGGGTGCCGGGTTGATAGATGAGCGCCGACCTTTATAGATACAGTTTAGTTTGCAGCTCCGTATTGTATTGTAATTAGTAGATATACTATGTTTACTGATGCCACAGCGACGCAGCAGCGAACAAACTCCTATAAACATATACCGAAGGGTGCACCACATAAGCGTACAATTTTTCAGAAACTGCCGTGGCATCGGATCGACTTACCTGTACTGGTTTAATCTATACGGCTATTCTAATATTATTCTGTTTGTCTGTCTGTTACGTTTTCACGACTAAACCGCTTAACCAATTTTGATGAATTTTTGTACAAGATCTTGGAGAAGGACATAGGCTACTTTTAATCCCTGAAGAACGTTAGGTTCCTGTGGGATTATCAAAAAACTAACTACAGGACGTTCTAAAGTCAACGCGGACGAAGTCGCGGGCAAAAGCTAGTAAATTATAAGTCAACCACTCCTTTCTTGAGATATCATTTCGTACTCAAATTACGTTAGAATAACATTTACAAGTTTGATTTCACTATCAGATTTGAGATCGACATTAATGTCGGTATTAGCTGATATATCATGAAAGTAATGAATCGAAATTTCCCGCAGGTCAATAGTAGGGGCTGAATAAAAGGTACTGTATAGGAATCAACGTCCATCTCTCTACAAATACGATCCCCATAATGCCTCAGCTTTGGCACATCGGATATTTAGGGACAAGCTTGTGAGGCAGATCTATTTATTCGTAGGGACCTAAGAGGCACAGTATTACTACAATATGAAAGAGCCCTATTATACTCTTTATAAGTTCGCCCAGCTATGCGCCATTATTTTAGGAGTTTATTATTTCCAGTGGATAAACCAAGCCTAATTGAGAACCTTCCATTTTTAAGTTTGTTATAAGAGCCGACTTCACCAACATAATTAACGGACCGCTAAAGCAGTATATGACTGATACCAATATATGAAACAGTCCGTAACTGATCTAACGATCCATTCGTGTGTTGATAAACTCGACACTAAGTAGATGACGTCACGTTTAATAACTAGGCCATCAGTCTAATAATATCCCAAAACGTTACGCATTTCGAATATCTAAGTCCAATTAAAACATTAATGGCAGTTACATAACTATTATTAGATTTTTCGCGTAATTAATTCCACCATTAATTAATAATGAATCCCGGGGCTCTCCACTAGTGTTTAATTAAAACGTCCCGGGATCCCGGAATATCATTACTTAGAGACGGAATCCAATTCGTGTAATACCTGTAGAAGAAAATTGCTGAACACAAATCACATCGCTTAGGTAGTTATAACTAAGCGACGCTTTTAGGGATAACAAATCTTGTTAATCCCGGGAAAAAACTTATATTTTTTACAGAAATTTACTCTATTACGTATTATTAACAAAAATATTGGATTCAATTGAAATTGTCAAAAAGAAAAACATCAACCGCATGTATCTGTCGCCTAACAGGGGGCTTACCACAAGCTCTTATTGCGATTCAATTATAGGAACGTTTTAACGACGTTTTAATGACGTTTCTTATTGTCATGACAATAAGGTACGTCATTGCACAAAAAGTCGCTGAAACGTTAATACGTTCCTGTAATTGAATCGCAATAAGAGCTTGTGGTAAGCCCCCAGAAAAGATATCTGAATCACATAGTTAGAGGTAGCTATTATAAAACTCCCATACCGCGATTGAGAAACACGTGTACCGCCATCTATTGACTCGAATTGTAAACTCCACTATTATTTGTACCACTATAGTAGCGGCATTCTACGATGGCCGGTTTGATATGTGGGGGGGGGGGGGGAGAAAATTAACCTTATTATTTATAACGGAATAAACCTGGCCGTTTAAAAAAATAAGAATGTCAAAAAATCGAAAAAAATGCGAAAATGAATTTTATTCCGTCATATTACGGTTCATCCTTTCCCCCTCCCACATGTCAAACCGGCCATCATAGCGTGCCGCTACTATAGGTCCATGACATGTCGCCACTCGCCACCCTGCAACATTTTTAGTCCTCATCAACTCCATAGACTTTCTTCTTCCAGATAATCGGCCGCCACCTTCGAGAACAGAAAGCGAGAAACAAGAACACAGCAGTCTCGTTACTGGACTGTGCGCTGAGAGGAGTCTCCGTCCTGTCGTCAGCTTCGGTGCAAGAGTTAGCGGGAGTGGGATTGCACGGACTAGTCATATCGTCGGGGGATATAAGGAGGGTGCAGCAGGGTGCATTTAGCAGTGTGTCAGCTACTTTATTTGCTTTAGGTAAGTTTAATTAGGGCGTGTATACAGGAACTGACAACAAGGTGACAAGGCGACAAGGTTCACCACCTGTCACGTTGGGTTCTGATTATCAGGTGAAGCGTGGGCTTTGAGTTGGTTAATACCTCCACAATGTGGTGGTGTATGGCTACTCAAGTCTCTGACTACCCCCGAATGGGGATAAAAGTCGTGACGTTGTAAAACTAACGACGAAGCAAGAAATTACAAACTGAGAGGCAGAATTTTCGGTGATATATTTCAGTGAGCGATTCCCTTATTTTAAAGTCAACTGCGCCATATTTTATGTGTACCGGAGCTATTTTGTTTTTGATTTTTAATGTTTTCATTTTTGTAAATATTATACTTAGCTTAACTTAAAATTTAAAAGTTCAAGTTATTTTTCTCAACGAATAAAGAAGCTTAGCCTTCAAGCGAATGTAATAATAACTTCATATCGCGTGGTTAAAAATAACACTTCTTGGTTACTGTCTTTGCTATACCTATTCTTAATAGTATAATAATATCCTGGGACATTTTTGTACACACGGTTACCTGATCCCAAACTAAGCAGAGCTTGTACTATGGAAACCAGATAACTGATATTACTACATATACTACTTTTTTATTTGTAAATACATACTTAATATACATATACACCCAGACTCCGGACATACAGACATGTTCGTGCACACAAATGCATGTCCCGGGTAGGAATCGAACCTACGACCTGCAGCGTAAAAGGCGCCTCCGCGCCAACCACGCTAACGGGCCCGTCAAAATAAAATAAAAGAGACCGCAATAAAAATCCAAGATTATGTGCAAAGACTGACAGACTGACAAGACTGCTTTTCTTATAAATTACACTAGGATGGTACATTACAAAGTGAGGACTTACACAATTTTGTGGCCTCTGGTGATTTCTCGAGGGAACTGCTGCGAACACGCTACGGCAGCTCCGATTTACTCATTTTCAATGTTTTCCTAATGTAACGGCGATGTTTTAGTTAATTAACGGGTGTACATATTTACATAAGCAAGAGCAGTATTTAGTCAGTTATTCTCCACAAACCCTAAGTACCTAGAGCGGGGCTGCCGCAGGAATGATCAGTCAGATGCTCGAGAAAAAAGAAAATTCTGAGTCAACTTGCATCTTTAGACAGAGAAGGGTAAGGCGAGGCGAGGCAAATGACAGCGCTCGGGTGAGCCATGTTGTACTAAGCGAGGCAAAGCTGCTGGCCTACTCCGAAATACGAACCTAACGTTTCGGCTGACGGATTGTCGTGATTTGACATTTCTTCTTTCGTTTTTCTCTACGATTTGACATTGTTTTGATCGTAAATCGAATCCGTACTTCGGACGATCCGTCAGCGACGTATTTCGGAGTAACCCCCCTGATTCGCGTGGTTGCTCAGCGGCAGCGACGCTATGCGACATTGCCAATGCAATTATTTTTTCTGATTTTCTAGCAGAATCCTTAGCAACTCCGCTAAGTTTCTATGAAATGGTCACATATTTTACGCCATTCGTGACCTTTTCACGGAAATTTAGCGGATTCTACTAGGAAATCAGAAAAATGAATTGCTTTTGCAGAATTGGTGCAATGTTGCATAGCGTCGCTATTAGCCTCCCTGAACTTGTCGACGCGTCCACTGCATTACTAGATTATCCCCATTCATACATGACCTTACATATTTATTATTAAAGGGTTAATGTTTCAGGTTTACCAAATAATCAATTGCCATCAGTGCCGACGGAGGCTTTGACGAGATTATCGAATTTGGACCGCCTGGATCTATCCAACAATAAGATCTACACTTTAGACTCTAATTCTTTTAAGGTGAGAGTGTAATTAATAACCAGTTAATTATATTTTTATAATTGATGGAATCAGGCGTAACTTTGCGGAAATCCATTGTTAAACAATTATAGAGAGGGACCCACCACTCACCCTCGGAATTTTCAACCTCCAATATTATAAACCAAATGAATTGATCGATAATAGAAGAAGCCAACAAGACCTAACTCCCTGTCAGTCGAGAGTATGTCTGTCATGAGTCATGGACCCTAACAATTAGCAATTCACCGCAGACAAAGCGAATCCTAAATAAATTCGACACGTGTTTCGACTCTAAACGAGGCATCCTCAGGAAAGCTGGACTGGGACTGAGCCAAAATAAAATAATAAATGAGCTAAAATATTTTTATATTTTAGCGGTAAAGATCTTCCAGCCAGGCGGGTGGTATGCCTTCGAGACCGGCCGCTATGCCCCAATGGTTGATGTTGGGGTCTTCTATATAGTGATGTGCTCTGTGAATCTTAATATCGTGATTCAGGATTTCCATGGAGAATCGCATATTGTACTGCAGCTTGCACTCAGCGCCATCTGTTGCTGGTGTCGTGATTGTGTAGTGTTTAGCAAGATGTGTGGTTGCTACAGTATATTTATAGACGAAGATAAATGATAAATTTATTTTATTGCAGGGTATAAGAAATTTGACATACCTGGATATAAGCGACAATCAGTTGACTGATATATCGTCCGATTCGTTCAATCCTCTAGTCAAGCTGAGCGTCCTGAGGTTAAGAGGAAATCTTCTCAAAGTGCCAGCACTGGCTTCTTTAAAGGTAAACATTTCTAATTACGACCCCATGTCGCAGTGGTTTAAGCTCACTACATCGGGTGGTTGCGGGTTCGATTCCCGATAGAGGCAAATTTCGGAAACGGTCTTTTCGTAATTTTCCTCTGTCTGGGTATCACTGGGATACATTGTACGGTACCCATAGTACAAGCTTGGCTTTGTTTGGAAGTATACCGTTGGTGTATAATTCTAGCGTTATTTATATTATAGGTACTAGTCTTTCTTCTATAATGTAATTTCTATTATAGTACTCTAATATAATGTGATTAATACAGATCCTTTATCAATGAAATATCGTAGGACCATTTTATTAACTTGCTCGATCACGCATAAGATAATTCCGCTGATATCGGCCGGTATTGATGAGGGATATTGGCGCCCAACGGGGGCCTAATAAAATAAGATTTTTCTTATTAACTCGGTTACCGAATATCTTTTGTGCTAAATAAGGCTATCGTAGGGTTCCATATATCGAAATAAAATCACTTTATTTTTCGACTGTTTGATCGTCCACCGATTCGTCTGTTAGTTCACGTAAAAATGCGTTAGTCAGTCCACTTTTCCACTTGCTATACCTGCGGCACGTTATGATTGCCGGATTGACATGTGGGAGGGGGAAAGGATGAACCTTATTATAACGGAATAAAATTCATTTTCGCACTAAGTTTTTCACATTCTTATTTTTCTAAACGGTCACTGTTATTCCGTTATAATAAGGTTCATTTTCGCCCGCCCCCACATGTCAAACCGGCCTTCGTAAAATGCCGCTACTGTAGTCAGTCAGGCAGCCTTACGTTACATTTGACAGTGTGCGATTTGTATGAAATTATAGTAGGTTCCATAATTGCTAAAAAATACATCAATTATACTAGCCCAAACCTCTTTTGTTTCAGGCAGCAAGTATGTTAAAGGATTTGGACCTGTCAGGTAACGCACTGGAGGGACCCCTTGGTCCATACACCGTTCCGACATTAAGTTATTTAACTACGTTACAACTTTCTGATAATACGTTTGCGAGTATACGAAGAGGAGCTTTATCAGGTAATGTTTTGACAAAAATCATGACTTATGCAGGTGAAGTCATGGGGATTCTTTTAAACTATGACTCTACACCAGAGTTGAAAAAAAAACAGGAAATTTAAAATGAAAACTGATTAAAACATTGATTTAAAACAGAAGGAATAAATCACCGTGTTTAAAACAAGTTTTAAATGGTTAAAACATGTTTTAAAACACGGTGATTTTTTCGTAACAACCCTGCTCCACACACGATTCAGAATATTTTGGGTTTTTTTTTAAAGAATAAATAAAAAAAAATATTGTTCGAGTAAGCAAATAAGCAAACCAGTAAATAGTTACAACTTACCTGGCCAATAACTTTTTATTAATTAATTTGTTGATTAATATTTCTTAAATATTCTGAATCATGTGTACATTCACCGTTTAAAAGGATGCCCATGATTTCAAATTTACCCTGTAAACACGTATTGTTTTGAAGTATTTGGCTTCAAGACATGCTTGTACCGCGCGCCTAATAGTTTGCTCATTGATGGACTCTGGTGGAGTTCCAAAATCCATTAATGGAGCCATTCAATGGATTTAAGAGGACTGAGGGGATAACATTGTTTTGTGTGAATTATTTAGAAATAATGTTTATTTATGAGCTTAATATGGCAACGTAGCCTACAGATGCTTGCAATACCAAAGGCATCACTCTCACGTTGCCGACTTGAAGGGGAGTGGGATAGAGGGAGGGGAAGCGCGGGGGGGGCTTTCAGTTCTCTCACTCATCGTACGAAACGTAGCTGCAATCCACATGTCTCAAGCACGCCTGAACAATAAGTTTTGACGTCTAACCACGTTGGTGTAAAGTCAAGTCGTTGCATTTGACGAGTTTTGGTTCAAAGCAAGGATCTTTTAATAGAGGATAGACAAGTTGAGTTTTTGGTTATGAAGAAATTCAACTTTATTCTGCTGTCTTAAGGTCTATTATACCTAGACAATTCTTAGACAGAAAAACGAGCCGAGCGAGAGGCCCCAGTTGGGACCGTGTCCCTCTCATTTCGAGTTGCCTTGCCAAAATAATATTATCGCTGGGTAGTGATTGTTAGTTTTAAATCAAGCAAATAAATAAATTTATTATTTATCGTGACTATTGTTTTATCATATTAACAATAGTCACGAAAAATACTAAATAAATTTATTTGCTTGATTTAAAACTAACAATCACTACCCAGCGATAATATTATTTTGGCAAGGCAACTCGAAATGAGAGGGACACGGTCCCAACTGGGGCCTCTCGCTCGGCTCGTTTTTTGTGCAGTAGTGAACAGTTCAGTTTGTATTTACGTTCGTGGTTCAAAGTCAAACTCCACCCCAAAACAACTTCAATAAATTAAATACAAACAAGTTGTGTAAATTAATAATGTCTCGTGTTTGCAGGACTAACAAACTTAACTCATTTGAACTTGCACAACAATCAGATCGATGTGCTGGAGGACTATGCGTTCAAGCACCTCGTCAACTTGACGCATCTCGACCTGTCGCATAATGAGATTGTTGCCGTTTCAGGTATGTAAATAGTACCTATATAATTGACCAAAGACATTTGGGCCTGCTCTCTCACTCATGGTACGAAACGCAGCTGTAAAAGCTACTTTATGCTGATCTTTTGTGAGTGGGTGGTACTATCCCGGTCGAGGCAGCCCATATTATATGAACTGCAGTCAAATAGTTGCACTGTATTATTGTTGAGAGCCTCGTTAATCTTGCATTTTCAGAGAATCTATATATGCAATTTTAATAAATTAAAGTCACAGTTAAACCTGATTCTCTTTTTATGTGACTAAAGTGGCAAACACGCGTACGGCCCGCATGATGTTAAGCAGTTACTGTAGCCTGTAGATACTTGCAATAACGAAGGCATCGCTTGCCCGTGGCCGACTTGCCGGGGGTTTGGGCTTCGGGCTCTCTCACTCATCGTACGAAATGCAGCTGTAATAGCTACTTTAAGCCGATGTTCTGTGAGAGGGTGGTACTACCACGGTCGAGCCCATATGTGAGCTGCAGTCAATTGGCAATATAAAAGTTATACCTACAATACAATTTGCAATCAATATAAAAGTTATACAATACTTAAAAGAAATATCGATATTCGCCATTTGCAACTTGATTAGCCAGTACCGAGGATAATGTCCATTATACGCTTTTAGCCGAATGATTCCGTGACGTTTTAATTTCCGGTAAACTCACAGCCGTCCGGACCCGGCGGAAATAAAGAAAAAAGTATATTTTTTTGCATTTACATAAGATTCGGGGTACTGATTGGATGACAGTACAAAAAAATTTTTTTTCAAGAAATGTACCTATATCATAATAATTAGTAAGTAATGAAAAAATACATCGCAAGAGACATCTAAAATCTTCGTTTCTGATTGTATTGAAAGAAAATTTAAGGTGAATTGGTCAGAAAAATCCCAAATTGTGAAACACTAATTTTCTAGGATAGCCATGATACTATGATTTTAGATTGTAATAAGTACCTACTTATAATAAAATTGAAGGCGCAAATAGTAATATTAAGACTTTCTCGTCATGCAAACATTTCTACCGCGATTCAGCACAACGCCATCTATCGCTAACAACCCTCAACTTCCACAGGTGCATCGCTAGCATCTCTCACGCAATTACTACACCTGGATCTTTCGCACAATTTCCTCCGGTCTCTCTCGGCTGAGCCTTTCAAATCTCTCAATCGGCTGACCGATCTACTTCTCCATGATAACGATATATCGATGATAGATGACGGGGCTCTGGCGCTGCACAAGGACCTCGGCCGATTCACCATTGAAGGTAATGGCACTGCGATGATACGCACTTTGAGGGGACACACGGTTGTGGCGGATGACTTACCAACTCACTAACAAAGGCGATGAAATTTGATTAAATATTGTTCAAAAGTAGAACTTAAAATGGTTTAAGATAAATGGTTTTTAATGTTCGGGACTTTGTTAATATCTTCGCGAAGTGTATTATATATATTTCGAAGACACAAAAATGTCTAGGTAGATGTGTCCTGAAGCCCTACTATGTTTAACTCAATAATTTTAAGAAAAACTCAGGATAAATGCAACCTTCCCCAGAAATTAACTTTGACTATTTTCATACCTTTACTAATAGGTTTTTGCTTTCTTCTTTCTTGGCTTCTAGTCTTACTATCCAGCCTTATAATTTTAAGAGTAAATCCTAACCTATTAAAGACACTGAGCCCTGTCGGAGGCCTTTGTGCGTCTTGGTAGCTCCAACACTAGAGTTGGCGCCATATCTGTGGTTGTCTCCCTAGCTTATTTGAGCGAAGGAACGGCATGTTGCCGTACAAATTCTGAATGTTCGCCAAACATTTGAACCGTCTGTCCAACACAGATATTTGTCGAGGCTCAGCGTTCCTTCCGTGACGGCGAAGCCTCATTGTCGACCCGTCGATGCTGACGCCATGTTATATTGTTGCGTGACTTTTAACTATTCCCTCGCCATTGTAACCCACGCTTTATGAGAATATTTCAAGAATAATCCCTAAGGCTGACACTTGCTTCTCTTCATTTTTCTTGCTTTGAAAGTGTGAAAAATTTATTGTTTGGTTACGTTGCTTATGCCTTGTTGGTGCAATGTGTTACTTGAATGTAAGGTGCTTTATGTAAAGCTCTACATTTATCTCTAAAATTATATGATCTTTGTCCTCTTCAAAATTGCTCTTTGCTAGAATGTTTCTCATAATATGATTAGCCCTTGCTTAGGGTGAAGGAAAAAGTCGCGAAGAAACCTGCATATCTTAGAAAATCTAACAAATTTTCGATAGACAAGTAATAATCTACCAACCCGCATTGGAGCAGCGTGATGGCCTGAATCCCCCTCGCATTGAGGAGAGGCTCCTGCCCAGGAGACGTTAAAAGGGCTAATATAATAAACTTCTGAAGTTTTTTTATTAATTCGAGAAATCTTAACTACTTAATTGCTCATTTAAAACAAACTTTAAACTTACCAAAATCCACAAACATTATTCGTGTCCTAAGATAAAGTTTCGGTCTTGCAGATAATCCTCTTAGTTGCGACTGCCTAATGGCCGGATTCGCGAGGTGGTTGAGAGAGGCAAAAAACCTACCGCAAACTGATAAATCTGTGGCAGTGTGTGCTACCCCCCCTCATTTGGAAGGAGCCCTGCTGTCTAGACTATCGAAGAATAAACTTTGCGATGATATAGACCACACAGATTTGAAAAACCGAGACACTAACTATGATTTCAATAAAGTGTTAGCGAATTCGATAATGAGTGATGATAAAATTATCAGTATCGATGAGAATAATGATAATGATGATGTTTATATTGATAAACAAGATGGTTTGGAGGATGATTTGTATGATGAAGAGTTGGAGGTGCCGTCTGAAGAGGATCTGCCTACATCTGAATCGAAGGTAAGATAAATAAACTATATAGGTAACAACCTTTTGTAACTGTGAGAAATGCTAAATTTCTATACCTGCCAGCCCTCCTAGCCAAGTGTAGAGCCTAGAGCTGTAGAAACGCTTGAAGGCGAAGCAACTTGGCTGGCCAGATATGAAGGATATTTAACAAACAGATTTTTTTATATGACTAAGGCAAACAAGCGTACTGCCTCCCTGATGTCAAGCAGTTACCGTAGGCTACCGATGCTTGCAATTCCAAAGGCTTTGCTCGCACGTTCCTGATCTGAAGGGGAGTGGAACAGATGTAGAATAAGTGGGTTTGTCTTACGGCCCTCTCACTCATAGTACGAAACGCAGCTAAAATTGCTATTTTAAGCTAATCTTCTGTGAGAGGGTAACTACCCCAGTCGAGTCAGCCCGCTTAAGAGCTGCAGAATGACCGCAATTATTTGAGCATAAGCCTCTCGGCTCATTGCATGAGTTGTTTGTGGCCAGAGGCAAATTTTGGAAACGGCCTTTTCATAATATTCTCTGGTCTGGGTGTCACTGGGATCGCCCCCAGTCCATTGTGTGGTACCCATAGTACAAGCTTTGCTTAGTTTTGGACCATACCGTTGGTGTTTAAGTCTGGCGATATTGGTTCTAATACCATTAATCACAGTTTCCTACACGATGTCAATGAGATGACTAAGAAGGCAATGAACAAAAAATCACTACAGCCGTCTAACTCATTCCCCCACCTACTTATAGTATTTCCAAATACACTAGTCGCCAGTCGCTGAATCCTAAAAATAATCATATGACTAAGATCGCGGTTGATTGGTTCGGTCCCACGCAAATTGGGTTTATTGAATCGATATTCTAAGGCCTTTGTCTCAAATTCATTCAAATATTCCAAGTCACTTACCTATCTAACTTTTATGTTTGAAAAAGATTTTTAAGGCTGAACTGATTGTTGATAACTTTTTATGGCTACTTTTATTAATTTACAATGAATGCAAATTTTAGATATTCATACAACCTATTCAATTATATTATAGAAATGGAGCATATGTAATCGCCAGACTTAAACACCAACTGTATGGTTCCAAAAAAAGCACCGCTTGTATTATGGCTACAATACAATGGACTGGGGGTGATCCCAGTGACACCCAGACCAGGGCAAATAACACTAAGGCCGTTTCCGAAATTTGCCTCTGGCGGGTTTCGAAACCGCAACCAACAATGGTCCGGGTTCGTAGTAGCCCTCTGTTGGCTCAATCAGTCTAGTTTAATTTAAAGCAAAGAGTTTTACTCAGTAAAAAATCTTACTATCTATGGTTTGAATAGTTATTTTTATTAGTTATTTTTATTTTTATTTGTATTTTTCAAGAATGTAGAACAAGTAGGTATAAAACGTTGCCCATTTTGTCCAGCTACGTCTCCTAGACGCGTGGTACGACGACGAAGAGGTCCACTTATCCTGGTCAGTGGACCCCCCTTCCTCCCACCGATTGAGATGCACTGGAGTTACTGCGTCACGCGCTGGCGGTCTGCCGAAGCACGTGGCGTGTCACAGAGCCGCCCCAGCGAATGTCATATTGAGGGGACTGAAGATTGACCCTGTTGACCTTTATACGTGAGTACTTAACCTTGACCTTCGAAGAAGTTTTAGGTCTGCTTGGAAGGTGAAGGGTGGGGTGATCGGCAAATACTAGAACTCATCTTAAGCTTAGGAGATGTGTTTGTATGAGCCGAGCGGCACGTCTGAGTTTTGACGTCTGACCACGTAAGGTTTTTGTGATAAAGTCACACGTAGGTATAATGTCAAATTGCTTGGGAGCGGCGCGTGCAGCTTGCGGGGCATTGAACGCAGCCTTTTGACGCGTCGTACAAAATTTAAGAATAACGATAGGACTTATACTTTAATCATTAATTATTATTATTATTATTATTATTCTGCAGACTTATCTCCTGAGAATAATTATGCTTTAGCTTTTAGCGCCTAGCATTAAAAGTACCGCAAACAATGAATTAAAGAATGTTGCGTTTAAAGAACATGCAGGTAACAAAATAGAAAGGTGCATTTTCGACTATAGTCTGATTTTTAATTAGACGAAGCCAACTGACAGCTGAAAATGTCACTGCTCTATGAATTTGAACCTTATTTGTTCTATTTGTATTGAAAAGTGACATAAGCACCTGTCGGCCCACTTCGTCTAATTAAAAATCAGACTATAGGTTACCTACTTATTATTTAGTGTGAATGTTACGTTAGATACTCTGTATGTATTGCTCATAAAAATAACACAAAGGAAAATGTCAAAGTTTTTCTTTCATTTTCAATACGGAAAACGAATCTCGAAACAATTTTTCCATTTATAATCTCGACATGAAATTGGAATAATATTTGATTTCGCTCCAAAGCTGTTTTGAGTGGATTACCTACTAGGTAGCTCCGAAATTAATTTCTATTATTCCAAGAGTTTTCCGAGCTCCTATCAAACTTGGCAACAGGAAAATGTTTACTTTAACTCTTTAATTTATCTTGGTGGTTAGAATTTATAGAATATTGTTGGAATATACAGTTCTAATATTCAGATAATTGGAATTTTATAAGGTCTATCCACAAAGATGAAATTTCCTACTAGCGGTACCTCGCTGTTTCGCCCGCGTGGAAATTGGATTAGCCTATGTCTTATTCCAGAGCCTACACTATCTACGTTACAAATTCCATTAAAATATGTTAGTAGAAACTAATTAGTAATTTAGGTTAGAAACCAGTTTCTTTTGAGTAGCGCATTGCATAAATGGCCTTAGAATTACAAGAGATTTCTTACATACATACATTGCTATGCAAAATGTGAAAGGCGTTTCTTCATTTCTTACCCTCTTTTGTCTTCTAGGTTCTGCATCGCTCTGGAAGAGATGGACAACGCGGATGTCCCTCTCTCTCTAGTGCTAGGGTGTAGCACCCCACAGATGGTCAGACGACGCGCCAATTTCATTAGTGCCGTACCTGTAGTTGTAACGAGACCTCCAGAGATTAACCTAATGAGGTAAGAAAATGTCCCAAAACTTATGAACGGGTCGTATTTTTTATTTTGATTAAATTCGCGCGGGTTTAAAGACCATTCAAATTTTCTCCGGGACTCTTTGGGGTCAAACTTTGGCATCGTCATTGGACACCACTGTCGATCTAGACTAGATACACAGTGTTTTTAGGAGTATATAGGTGGTAATATCTAGCTGACATAGTCCGAACTTTTTAGTTTTTTAGGCTCACGGACAGACTGTCCATCTGATGGTAAATGGCAACCGTCGTTCAGGACATCAGCAACTTAAGGAAAGCAGACGCGGTGCGTCCATTTAGGGACCTATAAACATGACCTTCAAAGAACCCAATGTTGTAGTGCAAAGGAATGACTTTGGGAGATCATTACGATGTTTTCACCATATATTTTATGTTCCAGGGTCTCCGAAGTTCGTTCAAACGTGACCAGTGACGGTGTTCTTACTGTCCTCATATCAGTCTTAGGCTACCCTCAACGGCCTCAATACGCTCTACCCAGATCCCAACGACTGTCCGGTGACGTAAAATACCCCTTCAACTGCTATGTAGTCCTCGCAGTACTGTCTAGAGGATCCTTAGTAGCGCAGAAGGACACGCCGTGCCAATCAACGCTTGAAGTATCCATGGAAGGCCTTGTACGAGGTCCATACGAAGTCTGCGCGGCGATCGCGAAGTATAAGGTCGATGAAGCGCGTACAATTTGCGTGGTTCCACAAATGATCGAGGTAGGGTCTTTAGAGATGAAGGCGGGTTTTAAGGGGTTGAACTCAGCGCTGATTGGTGTGGCTCTCGGTTTGATGGTTGTTGTGATAGGGCTGGTATGGTTTGTTAGGAAGACGCTGAAGAAGCCAGCGGAGTTTGAGCCCCATCGGTGCTTCAGACAGGAACCGGTGCAGGAGGAAAATCCGAGGGCTAGCTATGTTATGTTGACGGCAACTTCTAAAGTGTAAATTTATATAATTTTGTTTTTCGAACTAGTCGTGTTTTTGGTTATTTAAAAATGTTTATTGTAAGTACGTGGAAATGTTTTTATGAACTGTGTATTCTGTTAACTAACTAAGTGCTATATCGCACGAGGACAGTGGTAGCGCAACCAGTCGCATTACCAACAAAATGTATAGAGCTGTATGGAGGGTATCGCACCTGGTGTCCGCTTGGTAGCGCAACCCATTCGGTGTCGGCTATCGAATCACCCGCTGGTGGCGCAACCATGGTTGTCTCGTGCGATATCGCACTAATACATATTTGGTTTATTATAAATATTGTTTTCTTGTTAAAAATGCCCATCTAAGGGACTTAAATCATTATGAATATTTATTGGCTCCTAACAAAAGGCGTAACTATTCGATAATTCGTTTGGTTTTCAAATTACATTACGTTAATAAAATTGTAAACAAATTGTGCGTTATTTGCAAAAAGTATTTTTATGTAATTTTATTGCCTTTTGTGGTTTTGTTTGTGAAATTATTACATCGTAAAAAATGTTTTTCAAGCGACAAGTGCAATGTTTTTTGGTATTTTGTTTTCAGTCACAAAATCGTTATCATTTTATGAGATATCTTGTGTATATTTTATAGCTTTTGAAGTACAACGTGAATAAGGGCGCATTCATATTATACTTTTTATTAATTCGTGCATTTAATATAAGTTACATGTATCATTATTTTCTCAATGCATGTTTCTGAGATAATGAAATACGCGATTGAAACTTACGTAATATCTAGATGTGCCCGAATATTATTTAAGTCATTTATTAATAGTACTGTGAAACAGTTATAATTTTATTCTAGGAACCTCTTGTTTGTGATAACTGATAAGAGACTACAGCTCCGTTTAGACCGGGGCGAGATCCGCGCTGTCAGAAAAAGAGATTGTGTAGAATATGCGGTTAATACCTTCGAGTAGCAAAATGTTTATGTAGCAAGTATTCAGCAAACACAATTGATAGTGCTTACGTAAAGAACCAGGAACGTAACCATCGATGATCAATACCGCTCAGCCTACGTATAAAAGTGACCAATCAGTGCCTAAAAGGACCTAGGTATTGCAATCCAGCAAAGCGGGATCCCGCAATCCAGCTGGATCCAGCATAATTTTAGGACCTGCGGGATCCCGCAACAGCCTGCGGATCCCGCATGCGGATCCACAAGTATGAAATCGCGCACATTCATTCAAATTTTACTCCTTAAATTCACTTCGCAGTGCATTGTGAGACGTGAATTGACGCGACGTTGCCGATGGCTGCGTCTACAATTCTACATTTGGCGCATGCCGCGCCCGAGCACTCAGTTTTGACATCGGAACACACAGACATACTGTTATTACATGAGTGTTCGGGCGAGGCATGCGAGGCATCTGGACGTACCAAATCAGTTGTTTGTTTTTCATTTTGAAATAGAAGTATTTGACATCGTTGCACGTATTTTACTTAACTATCAAACCAACAAGTGTGGACGCCGTAAGAGCCTTTTCGTCAGCTGGCTATATAGGTAGTTATATAAGTAGTAGATTGGGAGA
Organism: Drymonia ruficornis; assembly: GCA_947859195.1. NCBI lineage: Eukaryota > Metazoa > Arthropoda > Insecta > Lepidoptera > Notodontidae > Drymonia > Drymonia ruficornis. Next base: position 5,168,090 of record OX401927.1, read on the forward strand.
TAACACTATTGATGTTATTTGCAATTATTTTAAATCTTTTTATTAATTAATAAGTAGTCAAAAACTGCTGTGTTGATATTTGTATTTTTTAATTTGGTAGCCAGCCAATCCAGCAAAAATCCAGCTGGATTGAAAACAGTGCTGGATTGCAATCCCTAAGGACCAACTAACTAATTATAATTTAGTTGGCTTTGCCTGTAGTGACAAAAATATTGAGACAGATGATTCACCTTAGGTCTGAACGGAGTTGTAAAGACATAATTAAGAGATAATACGTTTAATTACACTGTTATAATTATTAAGAATTATGTAAAGATAATATATTATTTCCTAATATGTTTGTTAGTCTAAATATTGACTGATTTTCGAACTATGGCTTCGTGAGATACTTAATTACATAAAAAACGAATTTTGTCTTCGACGGATACATTGTTTTAAAACCTGGGCGCCTATTCCGAAATACGAAACGAAGTGCTTCAGCTGACGGATCGTATCGATTTCCTACTCCTCAAGTGTTTTGGATCCGAAGTTCGAATTCGATAGTTGTGATTTGACGTTTCTTCCTACGTGGACCTTTTTTCACACACTGAGCGCGTTAGGTCGGCTCAACCACAGAGTAAAGACTAAAGAAAGAGGTGCCCTTATTAGATATATGTATGAAAAAAAAACGTGGTCATTGTTTTTTCATTTTCATTGTTCTATCTACCGGTAAATAGTTGAACTACTCGCTTCGTTTTATGTCGATGTTAGTACTAGGCCGACCACTCGGCCGAGTTGCTTAGGGCCAGTCCCATTAGTAATTGGTCCATGGGCTCAACCAAGCGTCGTCGGCAAGCTCTTCTCAATTCAAAAAGAAGTGAAATGAAAAAATCAACCTTATTTCAATGACCCAAAACTCTTTCTTAAACGCGATAAAAATTATGCTCTCCTTTCCAAGCCGGTCTGTGTGAACGGGCGCTTATTCCGGCACATCATATGGCGTATTTGCACGAATATTTGCGATATTCGGCCAAAACAATACAGACCTATTTTCATGCATATTAAGGGTTATCTTGGATTGCTATGTTAACGCAAATGTTTGTGCAAATACACCATATCTATAACCAGCATTGCGTCCTATTACGAAGCCATATTATTTAGTGACTAAATTATAACGAGCTTTTAATAAATAACTAAAAATAACGTATGCCTTCTGTGAAGGCGTATTCTTTCGGTTGATAGGTTTTAATACTAATCATATTAACACGAGGCTCTGATTATTGTAAGATATAATCTTAAACTAATACCTTTATAGGGTCATACTTTTATAATAATAAAAGTAACCACAAATCTGCAAAGGATAAAAATGGCAGAAAGGAAACTTGGTGCATTGACTAATAAGTAATAAAATTAATTTAATTTAATTATTTCAGTACTTGTTTTTGCAAAACAGGTGTGTCGGTCGAATTACTAAAATAAATAAATAATTATTTTACTGATGAAAGTAAGTAGGAATTTATTAAAAGGGCCCGTTATTTTGTCGAAATTAAGTACAAATTCCTGAATTGGTTGCTGAAAAGGCCACATAGCAGTCCCCAAAATTTCCGTAAAATGGCCCCATGCGTGACCATTTTACGGAAATTTTGAAGAATTTCTAATGATGCTTGCTAGGAAATTAGAAATTACTTTTAGCCCCCCAGATTTTAGGTTACTTTTTGTGCAAATACTAGTGACCTAATAAGTAAGACCCTATAATTAAGTAAATTATATAACAATGCGTTGTATGGTACTTGAGCTTTATAATTCAATTGTAATTTTAACATGCGTACAGACACCGCTACTATGTTAATATTCTAAGAACTTTGGTTCTGCTTTAATTAGATTAAAATTTTAAATGTAAATAAAATTAATTTATGAGATGCCATTTCCATTCTTGAATAAAATATTAACAAATGGCTTGTGTTTTATTGAGGGTGTTTTATTCAGAATCCAGGGATTATTCCATAGAATATCTGCCAAAACATCATATTTATTTGGTGGATAACATAGAGGGGGAGCCCATGATGCTAACTGTGGATTTACTCCAGCGTCGCGGAAACCTATTAGATTTGGTAGATTGGATAATAGGAAGAATAAATGGTCCTAGATGTTTCCACTTTCAGCGGTGGGAGAAGCGTCTATATATAAATTTCAAAATTGTAAAAAAACACAATGACATGGAAATACTCAAGCGTGTCGGATATTGATATTTTTCATGCTGCAACATGAGAAATAAAAAAAATAAAAATACTCGAGCGCGTCAGATTTCCTGAGAAAGATTTTGAAACGTACCTACAGATGCTCCCATTTCTTAGACTGACGATTAAATTAGCAAAATTGACACTTTTGTCACTTCTTAGCTAGTAATGAATCCTCCCTATCTTAATCTGACGCGCTCGAGTATTTTAAGATGGTCTTATTTTTTTTTGGTTCCCCTGAGCGTACCCCCTTATATAAAGGGCTCATACTGGTTGGAGGTTCTTATCAATATGTAAGGTATCTCCCTTATCTTAATCTGACGCGTTGGAGTAAATCCAGATAACCCATCTACGGCTCCCCATCTAACAGTTATTTGACAATTTTGAAACAGACTAATACGTCCGGAGATATCTTTAATTCAAAATAGCAGTGATAGCCGAGTGGTTAAGTACGCGTGTTTTATGCCCAAGGTCCTGGGTTCAAATCTCGGCTCGCATCTCTGGTTTTTTGAAATCTATGTGCGAATAATTATGATTATTGGATGATTATCACTTGCTTACAGTGAAGGAAACATCTTGAGGAAATGTATGTCTTAGAAAATTCAATCAATTTTCTAAAGAAGTGAAATCCACCCGCTCTGGGCTAGCCTGGTGGATTATGGCCTCAATTTCCTTCGCAATGAAGAGATCCGTGGCCAGGAGTGGCAGGTAAGTCATCATTATCATTTCAGCCTAAAGCGATCCTCGGTAGGGCATGCACCAATGGATGAATTTTCATCTATGTGCATAATTTACAGTTCGCTGACGGTGAGGGGAAAACATCGTGAGGAAACCTACCTATCCCTCGGGATTAGGTAATAGTCAGTTCCTGTATACACGGCGACAAGGTTCACCACCTATCACGTTGGGTTCTGACTATCTGGTGAAACGTGGGCTTTGAGTTGGTTAATACCTCCACAATGCGGTGATGTATGGCCACTCAAGCCTCTGACTACCCCCGAATGAGGATAAAAAGTCGTGACGTTACATTTCATTTTACGTCCACTGTTGGACATAAGCTTCCCCAAGGTTTTCCACAACGACCGGCCCTGTGCCACTTGCATCCAGCGGTTTCCCGCAACCTACACTAGGGCGTCGGTCCACCTTGTGGGGGGCCCCACGATGCGTCTTCCGGTACGTGATCCCCACTCAAGAACCTTTCTGCCTTTCTTTCTGGTAGGTACGGTCAGCAACGAAAGTCGCTGAACATTCTCAGTTTTTCAAATAGCTTGCACACTTTTGTTTTGCATCAAATCCATAATTTTTCTTTATCGAAACAAAATGTAGACATGTTGCTAATGTTTGGTTTTATAAAGGTTTACCAACGTTTGTAGAATAAAGAGTATAACCGATTTGTAAAAATCAGAATGTTCAACGACTTTCGTTGCTGACTGTACGTAAAAAGGGTTAATTATTATTAAGTACATTTTGTATTATTTACAACTTGGGGGGCGTTATTGGAAAACCCGTCATAACACCTGATAGATAGCTCTTATCAATCCAATAAATTTTGTACTGATGTATTCTGGAATTCCAGGAGGTGATAAGCGTATAGCCACAATAAATGACGGTTAGGTATATTGTCGTTCGCTTTGCATGTGATGAGAAGAGATGAAAAGCGTGACTAAACGAGTGATGAATATGAATGTGGAAGGATACAAGCCGAAAGGAAGACCCAGGAAACGATGGATGAAGTGTATAAAGAGTGATTTTTTTATGTTGGTAAGCGTACGGCCCGCCTGATGTTAAGCAGTAACCGAAGCGTTGCCGACCTGAAGGGGAGTGGGACAGAGGGAGAGGGAGGGGGGGCTTCCCATACGGGTCATCTTCTGGTTAATAACACGCATCAAATGTCTTGAAGTTGATTGTCGAATTGCGAGTGCGATAACATTATTATGTGTGAATTTCGCTGAAGCTTCCATGTAGTGGTGAGCTAAGCACAAGTCTAGAGATTGCCATGTTAGGGAGTACCATATCCACCATAGGTACCATAGGTGTCATAGGTACCATATAGGTATCAATGGATATAGGTATTAAATAATTGAGAAGCAACTTCTAACTTGAGATATACTTGACGGGCCCGTTGGCGTGGTTGGCTAAGATTCGGCCTTTCACGCTGCAGGTCGTAGGTTCGATTCCTACCCGGGACATGCATTTGTGTACATGAACATGTCTGCATGTCTCGAGTCTGGGTGTAATTATGTATATTAAGTATGTATTTACAAACAAAAAGTAGTATATGTAGTAATATCAGTTATCTGGTTTCCTTAGTACAAGCTTTGCTTAGTTTGGGATCAGGTAGCCGTGTGTAAAAGAATGTCCCAGGATATTATTATTATTATTATTACTTATGTCTATCTGTAACTACTATTTTTAGGGTTCCATACCCCAAAAGGAAAAAGAACGGAACCCCTACAGGCTCACTTTGTTGTCCATCTGTCTGTCTGTCTGTGTATCTGTCAAGACGTGCACAGATCAAACCGATGGTTTTTACTAGTTCTTCGGGGAGTCTCAAGGAAAGACCCAATGTAACCATATCAAAAAACCGTTTAAATATATGAGCCAAACTGAGATTTGCTAACCACGGTTCAAGGTTGAACTAATATTTTGTTTCCGCAGTTCTGTACAAATTGCGGTAAAAAATTTAACAGTTACGATACAATAGACTTGAATGAATGTGAAGTAAAAAAACTCTACACTGGTAACTTACCTAGTTAAGTTAATAAAAAGGTTAACTATAGAAAGAAGGTTTACGGATACGGATTTAAAAAGTGTCATAATGTTCCATAAACTCACGCCCATATTTCTCAAAGGCAAGATAGAGGTTTTTTTATGTTGTGACTAAGGTGGAAAACAAGCGTACGACCCGCCTGATGCTGAGCAGTTGCTGTAGCCCAGGTTTTATCAAAGTGGGGTACGCGAACCCCTACCTAAGGGGGGGGGGGGTTCGCCATCCGACGGCAAGGGGTTCGCGACAAGATTTACGTAATGGTGGCTTGATGATTGGCAGGCAACAGGAGTCATTATTAGAAATGTCCGAATGTTCCAAAATTACTCCTAAAATTGACTCGATTGACAAGAAACAAGCACACCCTTCACATTAATATTAAAAAGATATTTCTTTTGGCACTTTATTTGTTACCTTTTATTAAAATAAAAACCTTATTTTCTTCAACAGTCTATTTTATTATTTTCTTTTTTGGGAATTTAATTAGTTAGTTAATGGGTTCGCTGTCACCTGGAAACTTTAACAGGGGTTCGTGGAGCCGAAAGTTTGAGAAACCCTGCTGTAGCCTATAGATGCTTGCCCACGTGCATCACTTGCACGTCGCTAACCTGAAGGAGAGTGGAACAGAGGGAGAGGAAGGGGGGCTATTGGGCTTCCAAGTAATCACGTCAAGTCATTCAGGTGCTTCATTATTTTTTCGCATTTTATCGGTTGGATTTCGACTCTGAAAATTAAATTAATAAAAAGTAACATTTGTGTAAAAATCCTAAGTAAAAGTATTAAGGAATACTTCAAAAAATGTGTATTAATAAATCAAAACAATGCACCAAATCAAAACCTGACATTTCCTCAAAAACGTTATCATAATGTCAAAGGTGCGCGCGCGCAGACATAATGATAATAATACACAATTAAAACGGCGCGAAATGACGCCCACATATCAGTGTGTACACAACCGCGATGGAGGTCGGACGCGTGCTGCTAATTACTTTTATTATTTCTCTGTCGTGTTCAACACTGCAGGCGAAAGTATTCACGAGATGCCAACTGACGAGGGAATTATTGAAAAATAATTTTCCAAGGACCTTCCTCAGTAATTGTAAGTGAAAATTAGAGCATATATTTTTCTTCTATTTATAAATTAAAATATACATAATAAACCTTCCGAAAAAAATGTTGATGACAGTGAAAACTGCATCACAATTCGTTGCGTAGTTTAGAAGAACTAAGCGCACCAACAGACCGACGCGACGTAGAAAGCGATTTTGTTTTATACTGTTTAGAGATAAATACTTAGCATTGTCATACGCTTTGGAATAAAAGATGCAGGATCAATTCACGGCTTAGATTTCTGAGATTTTCGAATTCATGTGCGAATCTTATAACCAATGTTACACACATGCCGAAGTCTAAAGTTATCGCCGTTCTTTACGATTACAATGGTATAGCACCTGATTCTTATAGGGCTTATAATTAAGGGCCTCCACAGACTTGCTACTTTTAGAATCGGCGATCAACGATTTTGCGACTGCATCGATTCTGCATCGCGTTTTGGCGACTCTCTGTGTTAGATCGCAATATCAAAGTCGCGCGATTTTGTGACTGCATCGATGCAGCATTGCGATTTTGCGCCTTCCTGCGATCGGACGCAGCTACTGTTCCGATGCTGATCCGGTAGCCTGTAGTCAACATAAAAAATCGCTGCGACCGGCATCCGCAAGTGTGCGGGGTGTAGCGTTCAGTCGCTGCATCGAGCTTCTGAAAAGCGATTAAGTCGCCGATCGCCGATGCTAAAAGTAGCAAGTCTACGGTGGCACTAATAAATAAAAATCACAATCCATTATTATTTTCGATAGATCAATCATGTGTTGCCTCCGCTCCCTTCCCGCAAATTTTTTCGGAATGATTTTGATGTGAGTTAGTCCTAGTGCGGATCTCAAAACGTGGTTGGTCCGTGGAAAAAGTCTATTGTTCGTTATCTATTGTATTCTGTCATTACCTACGCAAGTACCTACTAGTCATCGGCAATGGGTTTTCCTCAATGTAACTGCTTATCGTAGTTTTATTTTTAAGTGACTTCATATTCGATACCGGAGTTACCGGTTACGGAAAGATGATTCAGTGTTTTGTTTATTTATAGATAGTCTGTCTTTATGATATTTTTCATTTAAACAAGTATTTATATAGGTAAGTAAATTATTATCGTCTGACTAATACACCGACTGTTTGGCCCAAACTAAGCAACGCCTGTACTATGGACTACCATACAATGGACTGGGGGCGATCCTAGTGACAGACCAGCCCCCTAGACAACTGGCGCTGTATAGAATAGAATAGACTTCACAATGTATGGAAATGTCAAACGTCGCTTTGAAAATCAACAATAAGTCGCTATGTAGATCACGTGACTTCCATACATGAAGCGTAGCGATTTGAAGGAACGCTTGTTGACGTCAGCCATTTGTCTAGCTCTTCAGGGCAAATTACGAAAAGGCCGTTTCCCAAATTTGTCTCTTGCGAGAATCGAACCCGCAACTAACTAATGCAGTGAGCCTATCGGCCAACGGCCAAGCGGTCGTCAAACTTTCCTTTTCTTTCTTCCTACGTTATACCTACAAGAAACTCATCATCAAACATGCTTTTAAACCCAACGGTAGGCTATGCATTGTCCGTCAATAGGTGCGTCTACATGAGGTGCATGCCGCGCCCGAGCACTCACCTTTGACGTCGGAACGCATAGATATTATGTCATAACATGAGTGCTCAGGCGAGTCATGCAAGGCATCTGGACGCATCAATTCAGTATGTGAGTTGTTTATTACCTATTTTGATTTGCTGGCCAAGGTAGCGTTATACGCATAGTAAATTGATGAAACTTATTAGCATTATGCATTGTATTTAAGTCAATGAATGAAGTGAACCTGAATACCTTATAAACAAGTAGCACTGTAGTTACATATTTGCATAACTGATAATACAATCAACCGCTATAAATATTGTACTGCAATTATACCTCAAACCTATTACCCACAGAGTAAAGACTAAAGAAAGAGGTGCCCTTATTAGATGTTTGTATGAAACAAAACGTGGTCATTGTTTTTTCATTTTCATTTTACTATTTACCGGTAAATAGTTGAACTACTCGCTTCGTTTTATGTCGATGTTAGTACTAGGCCGACCACTCGGCCGACTTGCTTAGGGCCAGTCCCCTTAGTAACTGGTCCATGCTATTACCTATTATTATTTGAAGGTGGTAGAGCCAAGCTGTAGTCAATTGACTGCAGCTCATATACGGGCTAGCTCGACCGGGGTAGTACCACCCTCTCACAGAAGATCGGCGTAAAGCAGCTATTACAGCTGCGTTTCGTACGATGAATGAGAGAGCCGGAAGCCCTACCCCCCCTTCCCCTTCCTCCTTCTCACTCCCCTTTAGGTCGGCAAAGTGCGAGCAATGTCTTTAGTATTGCAAGCATTTATAGGCTACGGTAACTGATTTACATCAGGTGGGCCGTACGCTTGTTTGCCACCTCAGTATAAAAAAAATCTATTTAATTTTTTTATTGAATTAATCATTGTCGCTTAGCCATTATGGCGACACTGTGGCGTTTTGCTATAGTGATCGATCCTCTGATTGGTCAGTTGACTCTGACCGACCAATCAGAGGCCGATCAGCCGGTCGGCCGACAAATCAGAGGATTTATAGCAGCTGAATGGCAATGGTTAAGTGACTTAGGGCCCTGTTGGACCAGTTATTGTGTGGCACTTGACAATTTAGATTTTATCGTTGACCTAAAGTAATTACAGTCGGGGAAATCCACCAAAATGTTATTCTTTGTATTATCAACACACACTCACACACACTCCGGTATGTTTTTCAGTCGTTACCTATTGCCACAGAATGTAAATTGTATGTGCCTGTACAATTAATTAAAATATTATTACTATTTAAAACACCTTATAACTTTCTTTCTTGACGGAACGAAGATTGTCAAATTATATGATTACTAGCTTTTGCCCGCGACTTCGTCCGCGCATAATAAAAAAAAAGTCTTTGTTCTATTTCAGACGATAATCTATCTCTGTGCCAAATTTCATCCAGATACGTTCAGCCCTTCTGGCGTGATTGAGTAACAAATATCCATACATCCATCCATCTAAACTTTCACGTTTATTATATTAGTGGGATTTTCGTAGTCTTATAGAAACTGCAATATTATCAATAGATAAAACCCGACTACTGAAAAAAAACGCTCTAAAAAGTATGAAACAAGAAAATATTCTCATCTAGAGGATAGCCGTGGTCCGTGTAGGTCCTTTAGGGCCAAATGGCATATGAACACGGACCACGGCTATCCTCTAGATGAGAATATTTTCTTGTTTCATACTTTTTAGAGCGCGATTTTTCAGTAGTCGGGTTTTAGTTTTTAAACTTACTTTTTATTTAATTATTTTGGAGTTATAGGTAACAATATATATATTTTTGAAACGTACTCATCAAGCTCTTTCATTTGATACCCTACACGGTTTTATTAAAAAATGTTTTTTTTTAGTTCATGACATTATGTCTTCTAGAGGGCGCCATATGCAGTTTTTTGTGACGTTACATAGCCTATAACCAGCGCGCCATTAAGCCACTTCTAACGATACCTCATTTGTCAAATTACGACAAGTAGTTTGGAAGTTAGGTGGGAACAGACGCACATACATACATACATACATACATACCGGTCAAAATCATAACCCTCCGCCGTAGTCGGGTAAAAAAGAGAGAAATAGCCAGTATTGTGGTTTGATGATGACGGTAAAGACAGATACTAGAGCCATTAATTTTGTGACACTAAATAATTTAATCACTTTACCAATCTTTCTATCCTCAAGCTGTGTATGATGATGACTGTAGAGTCAGTAGGTACAAACTTATCACTCTATCAAGCCTCATCCTTGTTAATGACCGTAAAGTATTAAGCTAAGAGTTATTTCATTTATTTTCAGGGGTATGCTTGATAGAGCAGGAGAGCGATAGAAATACCTCTGCATACATCATGAAGTCTCCAAGAAAAAAATACTATGGGCTGTTTCAAGTAAGTTGCAATCACTTTTCAACAAAATTTCTCCAAAGTTTCAACAAATGTGCTCCAAAGTTTCAACAAAATGTCTCCAAAATTTCAACAAAATTTCTCCAAAATTCTAACATAACATTTAGTTCAAAGTTTCAACAAAATTTCTTCAGATTTCAACAAATAGCCTCCAAAATGTCAACTTTTTTAAAAAAATTAATCCCACCACCTTCCTCATAATAAAGAGCTCCTAAAATGGTTTCAGATAGGAAGCGAATGGTGCAAGGATGGTCGGAAAGGCGGCAAGTGCGACATATCTTGCGAAGGTGAGCCAACCTGTTCAACTTGTTGGGTAGCTCCAAAATATAGTTTTAGAACTCTTACAGTCAGTCAGCACAAGATGTAGGCGCTAATATTTGAATTGACATTGATTTCAATGAAATATTAGGATTAAAGTCGTCTTCAAATATCGTCTGTACAACTGAGAGTTATAAACATATTTTATTATTTACGAGCCAAAAATTCAGGCTATAGACACTAACTAGCCTAGAAGATAGAAAACAATTCTTTATTTAAAAAAATATATAATTGGAATTTTATAGTTTAGATTTCCTTGTTGGAAATGTGTTTCTACGATATTATTCGCCTTATTATTGGGACCATTGCTGTACCGCCTTAAATGTGTATCGACACACCTCATCCGAATATTACCAAGATACATGTGCTACATTGACGGGTTTGATCGTTTCCAGCGCTTCTCGACGAAGACATAAAAGACGATGGAGTGTGCGCAATAAAAGTGTTCGAGGCGGAGGGATTCAAGTACTGGACGAGGTGGGAGGCGAGGTGCAAGGGACACTCACTGCCTGATATTGAGAAGTAAGGTTCATTTTCAAATGTTTCGTTTCGTGGTAGAGGCAAGCTGTAGCCAAATGAATGCGGCTCATATATGGGCTAGCTCAAACCGGGGTAGTACCACTCTCTCAAAGAATATCGGTGTAAAGTAGCTATTACAGCGTTCCGTACGATGAGTAAGAGAGCCGGATTTTTTGTCTGCATGTTAGGATGTTTGTTCCGGCTAATCTCCAAAACGGCTGGACCGATTATAACTCGACTTTTATTGGCACATAGCTGGTGTTATAAGGAGTAACTTGGCTACATTTGTTTTAGAAAAATAATTAGGGTTCCGCGCAAAAAAAATCCACGCGGACGTAACTACGGGTAATCTTTTTCTTAAATATACGCGTACGACAAACAGTGTAGCTAACGTCCAAATATAGTTTATGTTGTTGCCAAAGTATCATCATTATCATTATATCATTGTCGAGATGTATGACCAATATTTTTAAATGAGTCAAATTTTGTATACTTAAGTCTTAATTTGCAGGCTCACAATAAGCACTATTGTACGCTCGAGATTGACACCCTTTGTCTATAAGTACCTAAGATCAAAACTGATGAACAAATTTCAATGCGGTTTTCCCGTTGATAGTTGGTATATCAGAATAGAGATAATAGAAATGATTCCGAGTTTCCTTCCTCTATTTACAATGTGATAAATGTAAATGTAAATGTAACGTCACGACTTTTATCCCCATTCGGGGGTAGTCAGAGGCTTGAGTGGCCATACACCACCACATTGTGGAGGTACATATTAATCAACTCAAAGCCCACGTTTCACCAGACAGTCAGAACCCAACGTGACAGGTGGTGAACCTTGTCGCCGTGTATACAGGAACTGACTATTACCTAATCCCGAGGGATAGGTAGGTTTCCTCACGTTGTTTTCCCTCACCGTCAGCGAACTGTAAATTATGCACATAGATGAAAATTCATCCATTGGTGCATGCCCCACCGGGGATCGAACCTGGGACCTTCTGATTGCTAGCCCAACCTGTTCACCCCTAGGCTACAGTCGCTCAGTCGCTTACAATATGAATTGTTCCTATTCTCTTTAGAGGTAAATTTTTAATGGAATCATAAATCTGTGCCTACTTATTATAGGTATAGGATACTTTTGAATAATGTTCAATGTCCTTAAATTGATAAGAACCTATCTACTGTACATAAACTGATAAATTATAAATACACTTACATAAATATTTACTGTAGACATATAATTAGAACAAAACATTCTCTTAAAAATATTATAACTCGTTTGACTTATTGGTGGTTGAGCCAAGTTGTAGCCAATTGACTGCAGCTCATATATGGGCTGGCTTGACCTGGGTAGTACCACCCTCTCATAGAATATCGGCGTAAAGTAACTATTACAGCTGAGTTTCGTATGAGTGCGAGAGCCGGAAGCATAACCCCTCTCTATATCCCTCCCTCTCTCCCACTCCGCTTCAGGTCGGCAATGCATTTTGTGTTGCAAACATCTATAGGTTACGGATACTGCTTAGCAACAGGCGGGCCGTACGTTTGTTTGCCACCTTAGTTAAAATGCTTTCTTACTTATTAGATGTGTCCATATGGCGCGCATGCCTCACCCGAGCACTCATATTATGACATTACGTCTATGCGTTCCGACGTCAAAAGTGAGTGCTCGCGCGAGGCATGCGCCTGATGAAGACGCCGCCATTTAATAGGTTTTTTAAAACAAAGAAATTATGTGTGAATTTCGCTGCATTTGCGTTGAGCACAAGTTCAGAGATTGCAATGTTATTAGGTACCATATCTAGCCAATCTGTAGTATTGTGTCTTAATACATACATACATACATATACTCACGCCTGTATACCACGGGCGTAGGCAGAGACTATTGATTGCCACATGCTACGATTTTGACACACCTCTTTTGCGTCATCCACATTCATATATCTTCTCATGCACTGCCGTCATTTGAGGGTGCTACGGACTTGACCTTTCTGGAAAATACCATTAATCTAGCCGTGTGTTATATGAACGTTTAATTACTTAATTTCAGATGCCCAGATTGGCAGCACCCCCCGAACAGAGCGTCACCGCCTCGAGATAAGCGCACTGCAAGAGGCAAGCGTCACGCCAGAAGACTTAGAATGGGTGTCTTGAAAATATAAATTAGTCATTTGCTGTGGCCAGATGGCTCGTATGCCGCGCGAGGCAGCTCTGCCTCACTTAGTTTGAGATGGCGCGCACGAACCAAATTCTCGCTATGCCTCATCCAAGCGCTGTCATTAGCCTCGCCTAGTTATGGGTGTAGTCGCTATTTAGAGTGTGGGTTGGTTCGCCCTTTGGCTTGCCCGAGCATGCGAATGAGTCATATGGCACTGAGGCATGGGACCGAGCAGCCTCGCGCGGCATGCGAGACTTCTGGACCCCGACTCCGTTGAAGGAACTTTGTAGGTATTAAAGTATAAAATTGTTGCAATTTGAAGTAGGTGTATGGTAAAATGATTCGTGAAAATTGTTCCATTACTCGTGGTTACCAAAAGTTTTATATTATTAAGTTTGTGTAAAATAATAAAAAAAGAAAAAAAAGTGCATTTATTAAAGTAATTAAATTTGTTTTTAAAATGAAAACGTTTTCTTGTATCATTAAAAACAAACAACTGATAAAATATATAAAATATCTTAAAGAAAATCACACAAGTATTAAAGAGGAACGAAAATCATATTCGACTTGAAATCTTACATTCACCGCCACTGAGGGCCTACTCTGTTTCAAACGAAAACGAACTTTCGGACGAAATTCGCGTATTTCCTACTACGTTTCTCATTGATTCTGACATTTCTTACGAACGAAAATTGTTTGACGTCTTCATCGTCGTCGAATCTAAACTTCAAACAATTTTCGTTCGTAAGAAATGTCGGAATCAATGAGAAACGTAGTAGGAAATATGCGAATTTCGTCCGAAATTTCGTTTTCGTTTCCAAAAGAGTAGGGCCTCAGATCTGGCTATCGAACGATCAAAACTAAAGACAAAGAAATTACCAAGAAAAGGGAGACACGTGACCGTCAGAAATAGTTTGTCCTAATAAATGGAGTCCATGGACACAGTAAGACTCAGTCGCTCGCGGAAAATAACGTTGAAAACAAGTCAGTATTGCCAATATGTTGTTATGTGTTTTAATAAGAGAATTGTCGAATTGCGAGTGCCATAACAGATGTTTATTTCGATGTCTGTAGTGGTGCGCTGAGCATAAGTTTTTTGATTACGATGTTAGAAGGTACCATATCTGCTGAAATAATACATCTATGACTGAAATAATGGTATTCGATAACAGCCTAAGGGCTATATCGTACGAGGACACCAGTGGTGGCGCAACCAGTCGCTCTACCAACAAAATGTATAAAGCTGTGTGGAGGATATCGCACTACGTTTCTCATTCATTCCGACATTTCTTACGAACGAAAATAGTTTGACGTTTAGATTCGACGACGACGAAGACGTCAAACAATTTTCGTTCGTAAGAAGTGTCGGAATGAATGAGAAACGTAGTAGGAAATACGCGAAATTTCGTTTTCGTTTGTAAAAGAGTAGGCCCTCTGGTGTCCGCTTGGTAGCGCAACCAATTCGGTGTCGGCTACCAAATCACCCACTGGTGGCGCCACCATGGTTGCCTCGTGCGATATCGCGCTAAAGGACTCAGTTTTCAATCAACAAAACGTATCTTTCTAACAAAACCTTGAATACAATTACAGTCTGTGTGAAAAAGTGCCGTATATTTTATCGTGCGAGCAATTTAAACCTGTAAGTCACGTAGTACGCCTAATAATGACACATTGTTCTGCGGTTTCCTGCCTCGACTGTACACGTAGGTAGAAAACCAGCCAAGTGCGTGTCGGACTCGCACATAAAGGTTTCCGTACCACCGTAGAATAAAAACGTCAAAATTATCCAGTTTATTGTATGGGAGCCCCTATATTTTTTTATATATTTTTTTTAGTATTTGTTGTTGTAGCGGCAATGGAAATACACATTCTGTGTAAAATTTCAACTCTCTATCTATTACGGTTCGTGAGATACTGCCCGCTGACAGACAGACGGACGGTCATTACCCAAATTTACCCATTACCCTAATATTGACGACCACTTGGCGTAGTCGAGCGTGGGCCGCTCGGCTCACTGCATCGGCTGGTCGCGGGTTCGATTCCCGCTAGAGGCAAATTTCGGAAACGGTCTTTTCGTAATTTGCCATGGTCTGGGTATCGATGAGTTCGCCCCCAGTCCATTTTATGGTAGCCATAGTTAGTGATGGGATGTTCTCGAGAACATTCTCACCCTCGGAAACTTACTCGTGAGTTTTTTTTATTTTGGGTGACGTTATCCTAACTTTCAATCTTAAAAACAATTAAAACCACCATACTTGCATGTTTAATGAGATTTATGCCAAGTTTAACATGCTTCAGAAGATAAATTCTCGAAAATTCTCACGAGTAAGTTTCCGTAAGTTTCCGAGGGTGAGAATGTTCTCGAGAACATCCCATCACTAGCCATAGTACAAGCGTTGCTTAGTTTGGGGCCATACAGTTGGTGTGTAAGTCTGGCGATATTTAAATTAATTTGAACTTAAACACAATTACGTCCCCTTTCTAACTAATTACAGAACGACAGTTTCAATTCGGTTGATTTATTAAATTAAATCGATTTAGCGACGAGTAAATTGATCGGTTAACCTATGGTTAACCGCATTTTATTACCTAATGTTATTTAGCACCTATTAATTTTAAGTGGTAGAGCCAAGCTGTAGCCAATACACTGCCGTTCCTATACGGGTTGGCTTGACCAGGGTAGCACCTCAAGCACCAAATGTATAACTATTTAACACATAAAATGCCAATTTAGGGGGTCCTATAACTAACGGCCCGGCCACGACTTCGCGCTTCAGCGACGGGCTGTCGCGCGGGGGTGCTAAAATGTTGCATCGCGCGCGTTGCCGCCGAGAGCGGCAGCTCGTGGCGTGATGCAACATTTTGGTGCCCCCACGCTGTCGCCCGTCGCTGAAGCGCCAACAAGCGTGCGGCCGCTTTATGTTTATCAGTTACCGTAGCCTATAGACAACACGCAAAGCATCGTTTGCACGTTACCGACCGGAAGGGGAGTGGGATAGAGGGAGAGGGGGGAGGTTAGGCTTCCGGCTCTCTCCCTTATCGTACGAAACGTAACTAAAATACTACTAGGTACTTAACGCTGATCTCCTGTGACAGGGTGGTACTACACCGGTCGAGCCAGCACGTAAATGATCAATCGGATACAGCTTGGCTCTATCATCATTATCACTTCTTATGCTAACTATTGGTAGGTACTATTATAGTAACTATGGTAAGGTACCGTACAGATTGGTATGAAACAAACGCAGGTTAGTCAGCAGATGGCTGGTAGCCGAGAGCGCTAGGATATTGTGCGCACCAGTTATGTCTTTGAGCTTTGTGCCGCACTTGCCACAGAGTAGCGCAAGTTACAGATAAATTGGGTATTAGTTTTACCCTGACCAGTTGATGCGTTCTTTTGACCCTTCGTTTACCCTGACGCAATACGTTTGATGTACTTGACTCTATTGTGAGCTGTCAAAAATAGATACACATTTTGCGCCAGAGTATAGGAGGGGTAAGACCAGGTGGCTTACCACGAACTCTTATTGAGATTCAATTACAGGAACGTTTTAACGTTTCAGCGACTTTTTGTGCAATGACGTACCTTATTGTCATGACAATAAGAAACGTCATTGCATAAAAAGTCGCTGAAACGTTAAAACAAAACTGCTATAAGAGGTAGTGCAAAGCCCCCAGATCGGTGGATTGTATAGGTGCATATGGGCTAGCTGAGCCTGCCGGAGTGAATACTTGAACACGCCTGACAGTTCTATTCGTAGGTTCGTAGATTATTTTTAAATTTTAATTCTCATCCATAAAATTACTATTTAGTACTTATTTAAACTCTGTCTGCATTACTCAACTACCCACCGAAGAAATAGAAGAGTTACGTGCTGTCGAAAAGGATAACAATTTTAACAAAATGTACTCTCTACATTTCTTATTATTTTTTTGTTATTTTTTTTTATAGGACTGCGGTGGCAAAATAGCGTACGGCCCGCCTGATGTTAAGCAGTTACCGTAGCCTATAGATGCTTACACTACCAAAGGCATTGCTCGCACATTGCCGACCTGAAGGAGAGTGGGATGGAAGGAGAGGCAGGGGGGGGGATAGATGATTTCTCTGTGTCCGGCTATTCTGTGACATCTTGTTACCGGTTAGCTAGTGGTACCAACCACACTATATTCCCTGCGACGTGCAACAGGATACGTTGTAATATAGTTCTCTACCGTGTGATTTTGAAAGCTGCAATGAAAAAAAGCTTAATAAAGTTGACCGATTTATAGACTTTATCCCTATGTATTATTATCATTATTTACGTCTTTGGAATGACCTTTCAAAGATTATACTTAATAATGATATATTGAATCTGTAGGTACTATAACACGAAAAAATTAGGAAAAAACGTATATACAAGGTGAATAAACTGGGTGCCCACCTACTAATAATTTTTGTATGAGTGCTATTGAGCGACCTCAAAAACTGTAGATTTTTTCATCATAGGTACCTATGTACTACCTACCTATGTATTTCCCAGAATTGTTAATATCAAGAAATATTAAGTTTTATTAATCTTAACTTTCTTACCAATTTTTTCCTTATTTATTTCGGGCTGTAAAAAGTTTCTGAATCTTTGCAAGGCGATTCCCGGTTAATGAGTTTAATATTAACGGTTTTTGTTTATGAATTATCTATGAACCCCGACGAAAAGCGAAGGCTATGTAAAACATTATCGATATTGAAATTCATCGTAGATATCGTATGAACAGCGTATCATTGTCTAAATAACTAAAACAATCTTGGGTTCAAGTTCGGCCGGCCCGCGCCAAAGAAGTGTTATTAGAAAACTTGCCGACCTAGTTTTTGCCTCGTTTAAACTTAGTGTCCGACTAGATTGAAAATCGATGCGGTGAATATTGTGAACCTAATATACCATCACGCCTTATTACATGAAGCGGTAAGCAGAGGTGCTTGCAATTAAGGGGTGTATATAAAAGCCATAGATTAATAATAATAATAATCCTGGGACATTTTTGTACACACGGTTACCTGATCCCAAGCTTGTACTATGGAAACCAGATGACTGATATTACTACATATACAATTTTTTATTTGTAAATACATACTTAATATACATATACACCCAGACTCCGGACACACAGACATGTTCATGCACACAAATGCATGTCCCGGGTAGGAATCGAACCTACGACCTGCAGCGTGAAAGGCGCCTCCGCGCCAACCACGCTAACGGGCCCGTCATTACACATCTAGGATTTTCGTATTTCGCGTCCGGCCCTCTCACTCTCGAAACGCATCTTTAAAAGTTACTTTACGCCGATCTTCTGTGAGAGGGTGGTACTACCCTGGTCGTACCGGCATAATGAGCTGCAGTGAGTTGGCTACAGTTTGCAATCAAATCGGTCGCAATCCTCGGAAGACAGTATATTGGTGTTACAGCATGATATACCGAAAACATTGGTAACAAGATTCAATTTTCATATTTCAGGAGCCCGGTTGCACCGCGGCAAATGTAAGTGCGGCGCCGACTGCCAAAGTCGTGATAAAACTACGAGCGTTCGGCTTACGAAAGGCGTAGAGTCGATAAAGATTTCGCAATAGCCGGCAAACGCGTGCTTTACCTATCAATTATCACTGCTTTAGTTACACGAATATTAGTGCTCTAAAAACAGCATTAACTATACCTTATTGGTGCTAGAGCTAAGCTGTAGTCAATCGACTGCAGCTCATATACGGGCTGGCTCCACCGGGGTAGTACCACCCTCTCACAAAAGATCGCTTAAAGTAGCTATTACAGCTGCGCTTCGTACGATGAGTGAGAGAGCCGGAAGCCCAGCTCCCCCCCTCCTCTTCTTCCCCTCCCTTCGTTACACTCTCCAACGTCGGCAACGTGCGAGCAATGCATTTGAAATTGCAAGCATCTATAGGCTACGGTAACTGCTTAACATCAGGCGGGCCGTGCGTTTGTTTGCCACCTCAGTCCCATAAAAAAGCAGACCTGTTGTTAGCACGAGATGAATACGCAATGTAGCGTTATTAGCTACATAATCATTTGCCAGTGCGCGTATGCAGCGGCGACGCTGGGTGGTCGGGTAGTTAAACGGGTTGTTGCAGAGTAGTGGCGTTGTAGCAAGAAAGCAAAATTTTACATTTTTTATGATTAAAAAAAAAATTGCACCCAACATTTTTATTCTACTCCATTGATTTCGCAAACCTTTTCGTCACCCAATATTCTTATAAGGTCACAAATTTAGCCGTACCATTCTAGACCTTATCATTTAATAACAAAGTCGATTTCGAATTCAAACGTTTCTTCGGCTTTTGTTCTAAGACTGGAAATGCCTCGCCTTGAGAATAGAAAATCTAAATTAAGGTGACCTCCGTTGCTGCCGTGACCGTTTAAGAATAAGGAATTTTTGTAAGGATCTCGGAGGGTCTTGTTAGACTGGTTAACACATTTCTATACGTTCCCGGTACTTAAGCAAATAGCAGTTAACTTTTATGACACTATTACATACATTCGGACTAATAAAGTTATGTTTACAGTGGTCTTAGGTCCTGAAGTTTGAAATGTTGAAATCTGTTTGACTCCCTTAGCAGTTTGCGTTGGAAGCTATGCTTTACTTAGTGAAATGAGAATTTTCTTATGCTTGCTTTCCAATAAATGCTACTGTGTATTTGATGGAAAGATGCTTTTAGTTTGAATGGATCTAATGAAGCAGATTCTTACTATTTTATTTGTGAAATGATGCCAATAGCGTCTATATCAGGTTCGTGCCGCGCCCGAGCACTCAGTTTTGACGTCGGAACGCATAGACATAATGTCATAACATGAGTTCTCGGGCGAGGCATGCGAGGCATAAAAGGACGCACGAAATCAAATCATAATTACAAATTTAAATACAATGATCATAATTATTAAGTATTTTTTGGTATTTTTTGCTAATGTTTATCGCCCATGGAAAACATACTATCTTAGGAAACGCTACGAATATTCTTATACAGTAACTAATATTCGGGGAATATTCGGGGATTGGGCTTCCGGCTCTCTCACCCATCGTATGAAACGCATATAATAGCTACTTTACGCCGATCTTCTGTGAGAGGTACTACCCCGCCCGAGCCAATTGGCTACAGCTTGGCTCTACCACCAGTGAAATCATAACTCCCGAAGTAAAAATTCCCCAGAATTAATATGAAACCCGTTAAGTATTCACACCAATCAGAACTTGTCAAACTGATTTTGTAAAGTTCATTGAAAATTTATTCAAAAGACATTTCAGGGGAGGACCTCCTGAAAAGTTGCGCATAACTTATCTTTCAGGAGTCTGTCAAACAGGATTAGACTCGTTATGACGATCACCCGATGGCCGCGGACCGTTTATTAGCATAAAGAGTGGTATTAACGCTATTTTGGGATCGTTATTGAAATAATTGGGCTTTAAAACGGATGAATCTAAAACACTACCTTTTCCAGCGACTACAAACTTCCATTCCTTATGTTTCGATTATCCTATCCTACTAATAATTTCAAATGCGAATGTACGTATGTGTGTGTGAATGTTTGTTACCACGTATCCCCAAAACTACTAAACCGATTTTAATGAAATTTGAAACGTAGATAGTGTAGGCTATGGAATAAAACATAGGCTAATCTTACACATCAATTTGCACGCGGGCGAAGCCGCGGGGCAGAGCTAGTATTATAAATGCGAAAGTAAGTGTGTGTGTGTGTGAGAATGTTTGTTACCGCGTATCTCCATAACTACTAAACCGATTTTAATGAAATTTGAAACGTAGATAGCGTAGGCTCTGGAATAAGACATAGGAGTAAGACGTGGTGATTGATGTGTAAGATTCTTACGCATCAATTACCACGCGGGCGAAGCCGCGGGGCACAGCTAGTGTAAAATAAAAATAAATATAACGACACGTCTTTTTATCTCCAATTGGGGGTAGTCAGAGGCTGGAGTGGCCATACACCACCACATTGTGGAGGTATTAACCAACTCAAAGCCCACGTTCAGCCAGCCACGTAGTCAGCCACGTAGCCACGAGCCACGTAGTCAGAACCCAACGTGACAGGTGGTGAACCTTGTCGCTGTGTATACAGGAACTGACTATTACCTAATCCCGACGGATAGGTAGGTTTCCTCACGATGTTTTCCCTCACCGTAAGCGAACTGTAAATTATGCACATAGATGAAAATTCATCCATTGGTGCATGCCCCACCGGGGATTGAACCTGGGACCTTCTGATAAAATACAAATATATAGTGTAAAATACTTTTATCTAAACTAGAAATACCGACACATGTCGTACGCCACATATTTCTTTCAAGTCGATATATTTTTTCAACTATCGCCCGTTGGGATAGCAATTTATTTTATCTTGGCCAAAGCCATTACCAAGAAAGACGGAGGTATCTGACTGTCCAAAAAGTATGCCCTAAACAGAGTCCGTGGACACAGTACGACTCAATCGATCGCGGAAAATAATGTTGAAAACATGTAGGTATTGCCAATACCACTCATCTTCTAGTGAAAAAAGCATTCATGTATTTAATAAGTTAATTGTTCAATTGCGAGTGCGATAACTGATGTGTAAATTCGCTACATGTAGTGGTGTTTGCACAAGTTTAGTGATTGCCATGTAAGAAGGAAGCATATCCGCTAAAATAATGCATCAATGTCTATCGCTGAGTCAATCAGGCAGAGATGAGACGCCGAGAAATATGTAACCAGCTTGTAGAGGGTTGTAACAATGTAATAACTGGAGGTTTTAGTTCTTTATAGTGTTTATAGTCTTGGTCCCAATCTATATAAATGACGCCGAGAAATATAATATGTAACCATCTTGTGGAGGGATGTTACATAATGTAATAACTAGAGGTTTTAGTGCTTTATAGTCTTGGTCCCAATATATAAATAAATAATAATGAAGTGTCTGTTTGTAACGTCAAAATAACAGCTTGTTACAGAATGCATATCAAAGTATATACGGTACTAATAACAAAAATAAAACATTTTTGAAATTTTTTGTCGTCTGTTTGTTCTAGCTAATCTCCGAAACGACTGGTCCGATTTTGACTGGACTTTCACTGGCAGATAGCCGATGTTATAAGGAGTAACTTAGGCTACTTTTATTTTAGCAAACATTTACAGCTACAGCACGGCTACACAGCTAGTTTAGCTATGCAACCTATACCGTTGGTGCAAGGAAAATCCAAGATTCCACGCAGAGAAAAGAACGCTATTATTAGTCAAGAAATCACAATTACGGCATTAAATCTAGATTTAAAGCGCACATTCTCTAAAATGTCTGTCTCTATTGCCAGTGGAATCGTTTTAACACAATACAGTTAATAAACAGTAGGTCAGCTTCACGCAATAATATAAATATGTTTTTTTGGCGCGTTATAATAATAGTAATGACGTTGACTATCTTCCATTTACTTTGACTTCATTAGGAATATTTCGGCAAGTTTGATACAAGACAGCAGAGACCTAAGTAACATCACCATCAAAAAGGCCATGTGGCCCGTTTGAGCCCGTAAAGGTGGGCAAACATCATCACCAATTGATAGTACCAATTGAGAGAAGATAGACGCTCTGGAGATGTGGTGCTGGAGAAGAATGCTGGGAGTATTATGAACCGAGTTCCGTACCAATGCTTCCATACTCCAGGAACTCGGAATTAAGCAGCGTCTGTCGGCTACAGTGCAAACTCGCCTTCTCAAGTTCTTTGGGCACGTCTCAAGGCGGGAATATGACTCCATAGAGCGTCTTGTTGTGCAGGGGAAAGTAGAGGGCATCAGGCCACGAGGAAGGTCACCCTTGCGATGGATTGACCAGATTAAATCTTGTGTGGGTGGACCCTTGCATGAATGCACCAGAGCCAGCACCAACAGGAACAAATGGCGAGAGCTCGTGAGGCGAGCAACATCTGCCCATGGTAGCTCCACATGTTGACCACGACCGCTCTGCCAAGAGCTTAACGACTAAGAAGAAGAAGAAAGGGGAGGCCTTTGCCCAGGAGTGGGACGATTAAAGGCTTTAAAAAAATATACCAGCACTTTCAGTCTTGTTATGCCCTTAAATTGATTAGTTGATATAATCCTATCCTATCCTAATCTTAATAAGGGGGCGTCCATAAATTACGTGAGGTGATTTTTGAGATTTTTCGACCCCCCCATTGGTGAGATTTTGTGAGATTTTGCTCGACCCCCTCCCTCCCCCTCTAATCACACGTGAGATTTTTCAAAAGCTATATTCTAGAGGAGAAACATGTTTTACTTAAATTAACAAAAAAAAGTTAAAGTTAAGTTTACAAAAAAAAACTTAATTTAATCCAGTTTTCTTGCAATTTTACACTGTTTTATTTAATTAATTTATGGACGCCCCCTAATATTACAAATGCGAAGGAAAGTGTATGTGTGTGAATGTTTGTTACCACGTATCTCCATAAGTACTAAACCGATTGTAATGAAATTTGAAATGTAGATAGTGTAGGTTCTGGAATAAGACAAAGGTGGTTTTAAAGGTGGTAGAGCCAAGCTGTAGCCAATTGACTGCAGCTCATAAACGGGCTGGCTCGACCGGGGTAGTACCACCCTCTCCCAGAAGATCGGCGTAAAGCAGCTATTACAGCTGCGTTTTGTACGATGAGTGAGAGCGCCGTATGCCCACCCCCTCCCCCTCCCTCCATCTCACTCCCCTCAGGTCCACAATGTGCGATCAATACCTTTGGTATTGTAAGCATCTATAGGCTACGGTAACTGCTTAACATCAGGCGGGCCGTATGCTTTTTTCCATCGCAGTACTATAAAAAAACATAGGCTAATCTTACACATTAATTTCCACGCGGGCAAAGTCGCAGGGCACGGCTAGTTTGTCTCCAATGGAAAACTCCGTTTATATTTCTCCAATACTTGTACATTGGTGAAAGTCACCACTCAAGTGCATTGTTCCACTACGGATAGTCGGGACCAATACTCTGAGCCAATATTTGCCAAAGCGGGCAAACAGCAGACGGGCAAATTAAAACGATTCGCATCTATAGCCGGTAGGTGGCGCTCGGGACCGTAATGTATTGTTTTTGTTGAGTGCTTACCTTGATTGTTAGAGCCTCCGCTTGAGATAAATTGTTTGGGAATTACGTAAATTGACGAGAGGCTCCTCTTTTAGACATTACTAAAGTAGATTTGAATCTTATCGAATATACCTACTACTAATGCTAAGCCACGACACAAGACACTAAAACACTCACCCCCTTATTCATAGAAAGTTATGATCGACTTGCAGTGGAATTACAAATCACATTTGTTCCTAAAAATGCTTATCAAAACCATTGTAAACTGGCTAAAATCTCTATGAATAAAGGGGTTAGTATACAGGGTGAAATTGAAATCATGAGCATCATAACTATGACTCTACACATGATTCTGAATATTTTGGGAAAATAAATAAAAAAATCTATTAATAAAAAAATATTGGTCGAGTAAGCAAATAAGCAAACCAGTTAACTGATACCTTACCCAGGGAATATTTTTTTGTCAATTGATTTGTTTATTAATATTCCCTAAATATTCTGAATCATGTGTAGAATCACCGTTTAAAAGGATGCCCATGATTTCAAATTCACCCTGTATGTGTACGTGTCCACCACGGGACACTTTGTTATAGTTGTAGTTGCGGTGTCGGTACACTGAGATATACCGAGTATCTAAAGGGGCGTCCATAAATTACGTGAGGTGATTTTTTAGGCTTTCAGCCGTTCTGGCGTTATTGAGTAACAAACATCCATCCATACAACCATCCAAACTTTCACATTTATAATATTAGTGGGATTCCTGAAACGATCTAAAAACAAAAAAACAAAACCAATCAGAGTCGCAGGTCCTAAAATGAGGAACCATCCTTAACTAACGATCAAACAGAGGATTTGACTAAGCAAATCCTATCTAACTAGTTGAAAAAAAAACACGCTCCTAGGTGCTCTTATTTCACGAAAGCGTTTTAATTTTCCGGCATCGAGTGTTTGTCTCCGAGCGATAATAGGGAGTGTTCCAATGTCGGAAGTTTAGAGACGGGTTTGTTATGATTTGTTCAAGCAGCTTAAGGAAGTCTGTCTCTCTGTCAGTCTGTGGCTAATCTCCGAAACGGCTGGACACTGAAAGATAGTTGATGTTATAAGGAGTAACTTAGGCTACTTTCATTTTAGAAAAACAATTAGGGGTCTGCGCAAAAATAACTCATTCATTCATTAAAAACCAAAATATTCACGCGTCACGGGCACAGCAAGTAACAGCAATCTATGATTTATTCACTCAGGGTTCAGTACGCACTTAAGTTACATACGGATCTCTAAAAGACATAGCGTCTGGCAAATACGTGGTCTCATTTCCCCAAGCCTTTTAATTTTCTGGCATCGAGTTTGTTCGAGCTGAGTTTGGGAAACAACGGTTTAATTAACTTTAGGTTAACGGACAGTTTATTATGTATTTAACTTCATCGTTTTAACGACCTTAAGAGTGAATCGACCGTTCTGTTTTATGGTGTTTAGATAGATAATGATAGTTTATATTAAAACATCCTTAGCTCGTCAAGTTTCGTTTGTCAAAAACATCATCACTACCTATAACATTTGAGTTGTAAAGGCAGATATCAATTAAATTAATATATACTTTTATAGGTATCAGACAAAATAAATATAACTTTATTTATTGAAAAAAAATTATAATACCTACTTCAATGACCACACTTCGTCACAATAAAAATATACAACCAGCTATTTACACATCTGATGACATAGCTCCAGACAATAAAACACACAAAAATTTCCATGTTTATTTATCACTATTTATAATACCTATGTGGATATCCCGATGCATAATTTGATTGATACCCGGAACTGACTGGATAACTTGGATATTGACCTACGCCATTCACTGGATAACTTTGATATTGACCCACGCCGCTCGCTGGATAACTTGGGTATTGACCCATTCCGCTTAAACCAACTCCACCCACACCAACACCGCTTAAGCCAACTCCACCCATACCGACACCGCTCAGCGGTGGGTTATTATAATAGCTAGCCATATAACCAGTATGATGGTAATATGGATGAAAACTCTGTGCATACACTTCGATCGCGAATTTGTAACCTCTCAGAGCTGATGGACTCTTCAAAGCGATTGTGACAGTCTTGCTTCCGATACCACCGGCTTCTATATATGCTTCTCCTTCTTTATCAGGTCTTAAGTCAGTAATGTAGACTGCATTGATAAAATCATGGTACGGAGCGTTGATCATAAAGTCGTCAGTTCTCCTCCATAACGCAGGATCAGCAATTTTCACTGCACTGTAAATTTTCCTTGAGTACGGTGACGCGTGGCCTATCAGTACATCGTTGGTGTCCACAAATGAAGTTAAATATAACAATGATAGGATTAAACCATATTTTAAACACATTTTTGGTTCACTAGTTCAGACGAGGAACATAATAATTCAAAATCTGTTGGAGAACTGAAAAAGTTACTAGAATCTGCAGCTTATATAGGACTTGTAAATGAGATCATATCACTTCTACAGTTCACGGCAGTAATGCTATTGACATTGCTACATAAGGCACAACATATATAATTTATTTCAAAGAAGTTACATCACTAAATTGTTGGACAAACCATTTTCAATGTTTGCGATCGGTCATCATTCATAGAAGTGATGTTTTCACACATCAACGTTAATATACTCTAATTTATTATTCTGCGTTCTATTCGAATCATTTCTGTCTATAACATCGTCACTACCAGTCGTGTCATTAAAATGTTCTTTAGAGTATTATTTATCTCTCTTATTTGGATCACTTGCATACATTGCAATGATTTGTATCTAGGCTATCCAGATGCTACTTCGAAGTTGATCTACAGCAAAGTGCACGAAGAGTATCCTACTATTTGGGTGAGGTCTGACACCTTTACCGTCAATTGTTCGAGCAATGAAGTGATCAGTGCCATACAAGTCTTGGACATGAGACCAGATAAATGGGGCGAAGTTTATATCAAAGGTGGCGGTATTAGCGAGAGATATGTGACGATTGAACTGGATAGTCCAGGAGTGTTCCGAGGCTTCAACTTCTGGGTGAATGTTTACGCCATCCAGACCAGTTATTTCGTTACGAATCACGGCAAATGACTATATGGCGACATCGTTATGACGCTCATTTGTTTTTATATATTAAAGTTGTTATAGTAATGTTCGGTAATGTGTTGTTTTCTTTGCGTTTGTTTTCTTGTTATAATTTGCTATAAATGTTCTTATGTGTAGTGTAATAAGCGGCCAAATTGTGTGTTAAAATGAATGGAATAATCACCCAATTCTGTTTAACATTTATTCATTAATTATAAATGATGAGGTAGTTATTTCTATGACTTAGTTCTAATTATTTATGTTAAATATAATCTAGATTGGTTTGCTCTTTCTGTTGATACATAAGCTGAACTTAATCGATACTTAATAAACAATCATGTATTTAATCAACCTCTGTTAGGAAATTTAAATTACTTAAGATAAGATAAGAAGATTTAAGAAGTTTATTGACAGTAAAGAAGTTAAAGAAGTGAGTGAGCTTCTAGTGAGCTCCAAACAAGACCGATGGCCTGTATCTTGGTACTCGAAATAAGACTTGACTAGAACTTAATAAAAAGAGTGGAATTAAAGGATGTGGTTAATATAACAGTAAATTCTTCCAAATTGTAAGTATGTTATTCTTTTTATCATCGTATAACATAATGAGTAGCTCAGCAATATTTTAGCCGTCTCAAATTTAGATCAGTTTAATCCCTATCGCATTCCCTAGACGAAGTTTAAAGACAGTTGCATTGTGATTATGGAGCACACTGTGCTTATCTAGTGATCACCGAAGAGCGAGATGAAATCTCTAGATGTAATGAATACGGGAATGGGATAACACAACTCTCTGTCAAACCAAGTACACCCCAAGTCAACTAGGACAAATTAATATAATTTATCGACGACTCCCAAAAATAACACCCACAATACAAGATGATTTATAGTGTTTGCCACTCTGTCTCCCGTGGATATCGAGATATCCTCAACGAAATAGAGACGTGTTATTCGGATACTGTGACTACATAACTCGAAAGCCTTTGTGTACAAGTCGGTAACAATAAAATAAATGTATGCGGTGATATAAGGAATCTTCGTAATGATTTTTTATATGTGCCTATTGGAAGGGTTTGTGTTTGAAGTGCTGTGTTTATTTGTTTTTCGTTGAAAAAGCGTTGGGACTTCGTTTACGTGTATTTTAGTTTTCTTATGTGTCTAGTGGCAAATAAGCGTACGGTCCGCCTGATGTTAAGCAGTTACCGTAGTCTAAAGGTTGCAACACCAAAGGCACCAAGGGACGGAGGGAGGGGAAGGGGGTGGAGGTTCGGCTTCCGCCTCTCTCACTAATCGTAGGAAATGCAGCTGTAATGGCTACTTTACGCTGATATTCTGTGAGAGGGACGTACTCACCCGATCGAACCGGCCCGTATATGAGCTGCAGTCAGTTGGCTACAGCTTGGCTCTACCACCAATACCAATTTCTGTCTGTCTTACAGTACCTCTAACATTTTTCGACATAAAATATAGGTACCTTATATTTTGAATAATTTTATCACCATGTTAAGTTTTTTAGCGTAAAATGCAAAGACTGGTACGTTTTCCAGGAAAACTTATTTCTTTACATGTAAGAATGAAGGTTACATTTATTTTGAAGCAGAACGTTAGTCAGACACTGTTATGGTAATAGCTTCTATAAAAGCAGTGTGATTTTGACGTAGCATCTAATTTGCGCTCAGCGTTCGGTGATAATTGCTAAATCAAATGTGTAAGCAAACAATCTAGTAAGTACGCAAATTCAACTACTACAAACAGTTTAAGTATTCGTAACTTGTGAGTGTTTAATCTTATTATTCTTATTGATTTTATCACCAGTAAAATACAATAGTCTAGATAGACTTTCTATCCAGGAAATTTGAAACCTGTAATCGTACTCAGAAGTTATGAGGGATCAAAAATACCCGAAATGCTTCGAGAAAAGGACACTGTAGCGCCTATTTTTGAATGATCCCCACTACTCCCCTTCAGGTCAGAAATGTGTGAGAGCAATTCCTTTGGTATTGTGAGCATCTATAGGCTACGGTAACTGCTTAACATCAGGCGGGCCGTACGCTTTTTTGCCACCGCAGTCCTAAAAAAACAAAAAAAAAACTATCGCTTGGCGCAGTGGTTCGATAATGGTCCGTTTCGTAAACGGCCTTTTCGTAATTTGACCTGGTCTGGGTGTTATTTAGATCGCCACCAGTCCATTGCACGGTAGGCATAGTACCAGCGTTGCTTAGTTTGGGATCATACAGTTGGCGTATAAGAAAGTTTGGTGATATCCAAATGATGAAATGATGATGGTCGAACGTCTCCTGTTATGGCAGATATAAAATACTCTAAGTTATGAAGAGCGCCGAGACCTCGTAAACCGGCCTTATTGACGTCACTTCTTAATTTAGGTGGATTATATCAACCGCCATGTTGTTAGTGGTCCGTTTCATACATTTTACGAATTATGGAATTGATAGATTAGTATGGGAGATATTACTTTTCTAACATGCTGCTGTTCTAACAATATTCCTTCTTTGTCTACTAGTTTCTATATACACGTATGATCCTTAGCCCTTTATATAAATGTGAAGTGATAAATAAATATTATTTAGGCTATTGGCTGGTCCACTACAGCATTTATTATCGTTGTAAGGCAAATACGATGCGATACGGGCGAGGCAGTCAATACATTTGCGATATTAAGGCAGTAAATCAAGAATGCTCTTGAGTACCGCGTCATCTGAGATAGACAAATATTATGTGCCTAGAGCTGTGATACGAATTTGTATGTTTTATAGTTTTTGATATCAAGTTGAATTTATACAAAGTAAGACGCCCGTTAGCGTGGTTGGCGCGGAGGCGCCTTTCACGCTGCAGGTCGTAGGTTCGATTCCTACCCGGGACATGCATTTGTGTGCATGAACATGTCTGTATGTCCCGAGTCTGGGTGTATATGTATATTAAGTATGTATTTACAAATAAAAAAATAGTATATGTAGTAATATCAGTTATCTGGTTTCCATAGTACAAGCTCTGCTTAGTTTGGGATCAGGTAACCGTGTGTACAAAAATGTCCCAGGATATTATTATTGTTATAATCATTCGTTATTAAACAATTATAGAGAGGGACCCACCACTCACCCTCGGAATTGTCAACCTCCAATATTATAAATCAAATGAATTGATCGATAATAGAAGAAGCCAACAAGACCTAACTCCCTGTCAGTCGAGAGTATGTCTGTCATGAGTCACGGACCCTAACAATTAGCAATTCTCCGCATTCTTCGTTGTCTAGGTTCGGGAGTTAGGTCTTGTTGGCTTCTTCTATTATAGATCAATTCATTTGGTTTATAACATTGGAGGTTGACAATTCCGAGGGTGAGTGGTGGGTCCCTCTCTATAATTGTTTAACAATGGATTTCCGCAAAGTTACGCCTGATTCCATCAATTATCATTCGTTATTAGACACAGACAGTTCATTCAAATGTTGGTGATAATTTTTGCACAACATTTGAATGGTGATAAGGTCTGGTTTTTAATTGGACGAATTAAACTGATAGAAATGTCACTGTTCTGTGAATTTGAAGCTTATTTGTATATCTATCAAAAAGTGACATTAGCACCTGTCTGTTAACTTTGTCTAATGTACAATTTGACTTTAAGATGTTGCCTATTAATGTAAAATATCTACCTACCGCCCAGTATTCTTATTGCTGAATCTATACGCATAATAACTCTTATGTGGTCTAAGGCAATGTAAATGTGATGTCGATTCTGATATTATAACATAAATTGTTATATTTATATCAATATTTTTTACGCAATATAACTTTTCGTAATCTCAGCTCTATAGAGTTCTCTAACCATCCCGAATAGTAAGGGTAATATTTTTATTTTCACTGTGTTCAAAGGATTGCCAAGCTCCCTTGTTATTGCAGCCCATCGGGGGGTGGATCGCAATGTTGAAATATAAAAATATTTTTATTATCCCCCACTGTTTTGGATGTTAATTCGTTTTTCGAATCTATCTTCTTCTTATTTGGCCCGTTTGGGTGGCGGCCAAATGTATGTGTGTGAATTATTAGGGTACATCGCAGTTCTATATAAATATTTGGTGAATATGACTCGTCAGATATTAAAGCCTTAATCAGGAATCTAGAAATATGAGGATATGATGGCTTATGACGTCAAAGGTCAGAGATCAGCATTACTAGCTACGTCTACATCACACGCATGCCACGTCCAAGCACACGGTTTAGATGTAGAAACACATAGACATTACATGATGTCATTGTCGCGGCGGCATTGCTGCACGCGCGCGCGCTATCATTAACTCTTAAGGGGTTATTACACTTAACTAAATGTAGGCTACTTAATTTAGTCGTTAGTGAATTTAGGCAATCGTAATCGCATTCAGCAAGCTATTCAGAAGCTAGAATGGTTTAAACATTAAGAAACTTCTGAATTTAGGCTTCTAAATTTAGCCAAGTGTAATAAGCTCTATAATGTATACTCATCTCTAATAGGTCGGGCCTATATGGCTTGTATATGTATTCATATATATGTAGGTATAGTTTAAAGTGCTGATTGAAAAGCACTAATGCATGTTCGTGTATGTCGTGTCTATTCAAGTACTCCGTCACCGGGAGCATTCACCTGTAATGTAACATTCCAGATTCGATTTTGAGCATTACGATACAATACTGCCTCCCTGACTGACGAGAATTCGCTTGTAATGTAACGCATTCATGTTACAAGTTGTACTTATCATTATTGCGCACTGTAATGCTCGGTTCTCCTCCCTGACTGATGTAATGCTCGAATTGTATCATTAAAAGTTGCGAACTGTTATATTTGGTTCACCTCCCTCAATGATTCAATGTTCGACTCTATAACGTTACATTACAGGCGAATGCTCCCGGTTAGGGAGCACCTTTATACAGGGTTATTGATAAAACACTAACAACCTTGCAGGGGTGTATTACTGCCATCAAAAACAACAACTTTTGTTCTATGACTTTTAACAAAACAAAAAAAATAATAACAAAAAATCAGACTCTAAAATGTATGAAATAAGAAAATATGCTCATCTAGAGGATAACCGAGTTACGTTTCGGTACTTTAGGGCAAAGTACCATGGCTTTCCTCTAGATGAGAAAAAAAAAATTTTTCATACATTTTAGGAAGTGATTTTTTGTTATTTTTTTTTTTGTTTTGTAAAAAGTCATAGAACAAAAGTTGTTGTTTTTGATGGCAGTAACATGCCCCTGCAAGGTTGTTAGTGTTTTACCTATAACCCTGTATAATACGTCATTGGTAATAGGTAAGTACTATCGTGTATCACAGTCATACAGAACAACACCATTTCCGCCTACTCCTCAATGAAAAGGTGTCACTAGCTAATAAGCCGAAGCCAGCTATCGCTATAAATCATTCCTTCACGTACTGAATAATAAAGTCGTGAGGATGAAAAATAACAGTAACACAAAGAGGAGAGATTTATGATGTTTGTATACGAGTGACGAATGGTAGCGCTGCGTGGTGTCTATGGTGTGTAGAGGTGTGCTTTGATTTTGTAGAGCTTTAGGGTGCGTTTCCATTGAAGCGGAGCTGAGCGGAGTGGAGCGGAGCGGACCGTGAATTGGCCAATCACAGTGCCCAAATCTCCACGCCGCTCTTGGCCCATAACAGTTGGCCAATCACAGTCCGCCGCTCCGCTCCACTCCGCCCAGCTCCGCTCCACTCCGCCCAGCTCCGCTCCACTCCGCCCAGCTCCGCTTCAATGGAAACGCACCCTTATACTAATATTTATTTATTTATTTATTTATTTATTAGTAAGAAAACCAACAGCTGTTTATACAATTAAAGTTGTGCATGAGTATTAATCTTAACGTAAGCCAATTACAGGTTTTCCTAGCATAGTTAAACATATTCTTATAATTTGTGTTGTCGGAAGGACATGAAGTTGAGACTAAACATTATTAAATATAAAAGTTAAAAGTTAAAAAAGTATAATATTAATATTAGTGTGTGTGTGTGTGTGTCTGTGAGTGTGTGTGTGTGTGACTTAGTGTGTAGAAGGTGTACGTGTGGCAATAGTCACATGCTGTGCTTGAGATTTTGGAATAGTTTCCGAAATATATGCTTTTTGAAAATATATTTACTATTGCTAAATAAATCCAAGTCCGAATTTACATCTGAAAAGAAGCGGTTATATGTGGAGCATATGCGATTAATGGGGGAATTGCTTGCATATCTAGTACGAGTAAAAGTCATAGCGAACAATTTTGTGTGTCTGGTGCGGTAGGAGGGAGTAGTATAATATAATAATAATAATTTAGCCCTTTTAACGTCCCACTGCTGGGCACGGGTCTCCCCCCAATGCGAGGGGGATTCAGGCCATAATCCACCACGCTGGCCCAGTGCGGGTTGGTGGATTTCACATGTCTAAAGACATGCAGGTTTCCTCACGATGTTTTCCTTCACCGTAAGCAAGTGATAATCATATTAAAGTTATGATTCACACATAGATTTCGAAAAATCCAGAGGTGTGAGCCAGGGTTTGAACCCATGACCTTAAGCCCGTAAGACGCGTGCTTAAGATGAGGGTTCGAAATTTGGTTGATTTTCTATTCTACTTTTTCTTTAAGTAAGTATGTGGACTAGGAATCTTATATTTAGATGTATGATTTTTGACTATATTATCTTGAGTATCTTTAAATCCAAATCACGATTTGACGAAATTTTCTCGATAAAAAAAAATTATGAAATGAGCTCTAATTATTTACAATTTTCCTTGCTACCACGATGTTTTTACGATTTAAATCACGAAATTATTTCTAAAACATAGCAAATAATGATATCTAAACTACCCTTCAACCATATTTTAATTCATGAAGTAGTTTTTTTTTAATTCAAGAAAATGTGGTTTGGCGCTTACGTTGTTTATTTCCGAGCGCGCGCACAATATCGCCATCTCACATTTTAAGTACTTGAACTAACCATGTCTCTCTCTAACTTTGTATTGTCAGTGTCCGCTCGGACTTGTTCGACGTCGGACCTGTGAAGGATTTTTTAAAAAATATTACGAAAAAATATTACGGTCGTGCCACATTACAGGTACAGTACAGTATTTACAGTCCGCCGACGCCTATGATAAATAAATAAATATCCTTGGAAATTCTTTTACACATGACTACCTGATCCCAAACTAAGCAGAGCTTGTACTATGGAAACCAGATAACTGATATTACTACATATACTACTTTTTGTTTGTAAATACAAACGAAATATACACTTAATTACACCTAGACTCGGGACATGCGGACATGTTCATGCACACAACTGCATGTCCTGGGCAGGAATCGAACCTATGACCTGCACTGCAGCGTGATTTTCGTTTGCTTTTCCTTGTCTTGTGTAATTTCTTTTCATCTCTTGTCATTTTGTGTCATCTCTTGTCATTTTGTGTCATCTCTTGTCATTTCATAGTTATTCGTGTCATTTCTGTAAAAACTCCCTATTTCGCTTACTGTTATATACTTGCAGCATGGTCTTGGGCCGACAGTGGGAATACATTGCTTGTCAAAACAATGGAGTCGCTTTATTGCGTTTGTTGTAGGTATGGATGGGCAAGTAATAAATATATCATACATCAATAAATTATCGTAAAAAATAACATTACAGATATGGATAGGAAAATGTTTGTCCGTCCTATTCAATCTATTATATTATAAACGAAAGTAACTCTGTCTGTTACCTTTTCACGGCTTAACCGCTGAACCAATGTTGATGAATTTTGGTATGGAGATAGACTGGGTCTTGGCGGAGAACATAGGCTACTTTTTAGGGTTCCAAAGGGTGCTAACGGGACCCTATTACTAGGCCTACGCTGTCCGTCTGTCTGTCTGTCCGTCTGTCAGCGCGGGCTGTATCTCACGAACCGTAACAGGTAGAGAGTTGAAATTTTCACTGAATGTGTATTTCTGTTGCCGGTGCAGAACAAATACTAAAAATATAATAACATTTAAAAATAAATATCAAGTCTCAAACTTGATATTTTTGATGTGTTTATTCTACGGTGGTACGGAACCCTTTATGTGCGAGTCCGACGCCTTCAGATCTTATGAATGTTTTCTTGAAATAAATATAGTGTATTTTAAGTAATTAACTGGCCAACCCTCAGGTCCTACCTACCATGTTAGGATCTTTTTCGTTCTAGCGGGTGTAAACCGTGATTTAACGAGTTAATGTGATAATTTTTGTATTTAAATTATTCAATTCAATGTATTTGTTTCAGACATAGTCCAATATTGATTATTAAAATTATTATAATTTCACAATAAATATAAAACAATAAATAAAAGTAAAATTAAATTTAAAAAAATATATATATTTATTTTTATTTTTCATGTTTTATCATTAAAATACAATATACTATAACATAAATTAAAATAAAATACAATAAAATAAAAACCTACCCCTAATTAAACAAATACCGTCCGCGAGGGATACTGGCTGCATGTCCTCCCTGTATTCAAGCTGTTCCTGTTGTCAAGCGAATTTTTTGAGCAAGGAAAGTGCCAGCCCTCTTGTCACCTGTGGCGGTAACCAGTCTAAGGGTGATTTTGATAAATAAAAAAATAAAGATAAAAAGATAAACAAAAAATAAATGCATGGTTAAATCAATAAAATTAATAAAAACTGAAAATTAAATTAAAAAATAAATTATATATGGTAAAAAAAAATATTATGACACCGCTGATGACTTCATGATCGGCATCGAAGTTAAGTACCAAAGTATTCCTTTGCCTACGAAACATGAAAAAGATACTCATATCCGGCAGTCAGTCACTGACACAGAGTATGTACATTTTTACCCGACTACGGTGGGCGGAGGGTTATGATTTTGACCGATATGTATGTATGTTCATCTGCTCCCGTATAACGTCCAAACTATTTTTATATCATAATAATTTGACTAATGAGATATCGTTGGACGCGTCTGGATCGTCCGCTGGTTATAGGCTATTATACGATCGAAATATTGTTATACGTATCTATCAGCATATTGTAGGTATCGTTTGTCTTCTTTTGACTTACTTTGTCTTCAGCAATAAAAACAACATAGAAATTAAATTATTTTTTTTCAAATACACTCGACATAAAAATCCCATATAAAACGAAAAAAATATATTTGAATATTTTCATCCATTTCATCAATTTTAAAAGGTGCACTGGGACATATTATTTTAATTGTACGAATTAAACAATATTGTTCCTTCAAAAAATAACTATACTATAGTCTACTCCATAGCTGTTCTGTCCTAGCTAAGCGAGAGGGATATATCCTTCGGCAGCTCACGCGACGCTAGCCACACCCCGAAACTAAAATTCATTTTTTTCTTGTATCGTCTTAACCAATCGGCTACCACTGCTTATAACACCCAAATACTATCACGCTTATATATCCAAATGGGTACCCAAATGGGTACCCAAGTGTTGGGTAGGACCAGCAATTTTGGTGAGTTTGTATGAGTAACTCATTCTGGATGATGAGGTGGAATGAGACAATGTCCCATCCAATGACCCAGGTGGGACATAGTCTTATCGTTCACGTCCGTGACAGTCGTAAGGTCACATTCGCGCTCACTTCATTCATTTGTCTGTGACAAATGAAGCGGTACAAAATATTAGTATGATAGGACATTTTGTCATTTTGTATGGGACATTTGAACTGACTCTTGTTAGAGTTACACAACACTAAATGGATAGGCAGAAAAGGGGACTGTTTTGGACGTCCACTGGTTATGTCTCTAAAGAAATCACCATTGCTGAAGTAACGCTCGGGAATCGAACGTGCAACCATCAGTCACAACTTGAAATAAGTTTAAAAACTAAAACCCGACTACTGAAGAATCGCGCTCTAAAAAGTATGAAACAAGAAAATATTCTCATCTAGAGGATAGCCGTGGTCCGTGTAGGTCCTTTAGGGCCAAATGGCATATGAACACGGACCACGGCTATCCTCTAGATGAGAATATTTTCTTGTTTCATACTTTTTAGAGCGCGATTTTTCAGTAGACGGGTTTAAGTTTTTAAACTTACTTTTTATTTAATTATTTTGGAGTTATAGGTAACAATATATATATTTTTGAAATGTGCTCATCAAGCTCTTTCATTTGATACCCCACACGGTTCTATTAAAAAATGTTTTTTTTTTTAGTTCATGACATTATGTCCTCTAGGGGGCGCCATATGCAATTTTATGTGACGTCACATAGCCTATAACCAGCGCGCCATTAAGCCGCTTCTAACGATACCTCATTTGTCAAATTACGACAAGTAGTTTGGAAGTTAGGTGGGAACAGATGCACATACATACATACATACATACATACATACATACATACCGGTCAAAATCATAACCCTCCGCCGTAGTAGGGTAAAAACTCGGCTGTATTCACGAACAATATAAGGGAACAACTCTATACTACTCTATAGAAAGTCGGCCCTTCAGGCCCTTCAGGTCGGCAAAGTGCGAGCAATGCCTTTGGTATTGCAAGCATCTATAGGCTACGGTAACTGCTTAACATCTGGCGGGCCGTGCGCTTGTTAGCCACCTCAGTCCTATAAAAAAAAGTTTGATATTGGATGCGCTTAAAAGAAGGCTGCAATTGGCGGTCCCTTCTATGAGTGTACCAGGAGAGCAGCCCCCCTAGAAAAGTGGCATGAACGCTAATCGAATAGAATAGAATAAATAGACTTCACAATGTATGGAAATAGATAGATAGATAGATAACTCTTTATTAATCCACCACTAGAAAAATAAACATTTATAAATAATTAAACAATTTACACAGAAAGTGGAAAATGGGCGGCCTTATCACTAATAGTGATCTCTACCAGGCAACCTTTGGATGGAGAGGATCTAAAGAAAAAATAATACGGGGGTGTACTTACATAAATTACCACTTATACATACACATAAATGACATTACATAAACAAGAAAATATTACATAGACTGATATACTTATACCTACTACATAATGGCTAAATTAATATAACAGCACGTAATAGCATGGGAATAGGCAAAATAAATACATAAATAAAATGTCAAACGTCGCTATGTAGATCAACAACTAGTTGCTATGTAGATCACGTGACTTATGTCATTTCCATACATGAAGCGTAGCGATTTGAAGGAACGCTTGTAGACGTCAGCCACTTGTCTAGCCCTTCAGCAGTGCGTGAGGAGTGGCGACGGGGTTGTTAAGCGTGCTACTAACGCCTAATACTCCACCAAGCCAACTAGGCACTCGGATGGAATGCGGCTTACCCGCCCGCATACCACCCACACACCCGCCATCACCTGCGGCTTCCCGCCCGCCACACCTCCCGCACACCGCCACCGCCTTGTTGTGCGGATGACGTCACATTTGACAGGCGCCTAGTTGGCTTGGTGGAGTGGTAAGTAATGACCACGACAACTCTGCCAAGAGTGTTACGACCATGGACCAATTACTAAGGGGACTGGCCCTAAGCAACTCGGCCTAGTGGTCGGCCTAGTACTAACATCGACATAAAACGAAGCGAGTAGTTCAACTATTTACTGGTAGATAGAACAATGAAAATGAAAAAACAATGACCACGTTTTTTTTCATACATATATCTAATAAGGGCACCTCTTTCTTTAGTCTTTACTCTGTGGTTACGACGGTGAAAAAGAAAAGAGGCGAGCGGCGCGATAGAGTAAGCATTGTATGTTACAAGCTACTGGGGGCTTACCACGAACTCTTATTGCGATTCAATTACAGGATCGTTTTAACGTTTCAGCGACTTTTTGTTCAATGTCGTACCTTATTGTCATGACAATAAGAAACGTCATTGTCACGTCATTAAAACGTTCCTATAATTGAATCGCGATAAGAGGTCGTGGTAAGCCCCCTGTTATTGTGTGTGCATAGTACAAGCGTTGCTTAGTTTGGGACCATACAGTTCTGTGTAAGTCTAGCAACGTTTATTTACTTTATTATAAAATAAAACATGTTAAAAATTTCAGGCTCAAATACCATTCCTATAAAAATATCTGCGATTTTTTAATAAAGAAATGCGATCCATAAGAATCTCAATTAACCTAATTAGGATTTTATTATGTGGACAAAGGAAAAAATGCGTTATTGGAATTTCCTACCCAATTAAAACTGCGTGGATATCGCCCTTAGGTCATAATTTATTTTCTTTTCAAATTATTATTAATTAGTGAGTGAGTTTAGCTTCATATAAAATTTCTTAACGAAAAATAATAATAATAATTTAGCCCTTTTAACGTCCCACTGCTGGGCACGGGCCTCCCCTCAATGCGAGGGGGATTCAGGCCATAATCCACCACGCTGGCCCAGTGCGGGTTGGTGGATTTCACATGTCTTAAGACATGCAGGTTTCCTCACGATGTTTTCCTTCACCGTAAGCAAGTGATAATCATATTAAAGTTATGATTCACACATAGATTTCGAAAAATCCAGAGGTGTGAGCCAGGGTTTGAACCCATGACCTTAAGCCCGCAAGACGCGTGCTTAACCAATCGGCTACCGCTACTACTTAACGAATGAAATTAAATTGTTATTTTACTGAAAACATACACAGTATTTACCGCCTTTATATAAATACTTTACAACCACTTTACAATAGTTTTACAAAGCATTTCTAGGAACAAATGATTTGTAATGTCAGTTTAAGTCTATCATAACTATCTATACATTTGCGAGCTAGTGAATAAGCATGAATTAGCTTATCAATTAATTTAGTTGGTAAGATTAAAGTATTTTCTGGATTCGAAAGTAGTTTCTTCTATGTTTCTTGCATCTTCTTTACTTAACTAAGGGGTAGCTTGCACTTATGCTAGTGTGATAAGGACCATGATGTTTTTCTCAATTTAACTTCTATTTTATTTTAGCTGTTGATTATATCACCATCCTCTTCAAGTCCTGTGTGTGTGACAAGGATGTCAGTAATATTTAATTCTCTACATTGTCCCGGATACAAATAATCATATGTACCTACGTAGGAACGTACAAAAATGCGAAAGAAAAAATGCTAATAATATTTAACGACATCAGTTTCAGACAAACTAATAAAGTGCAAATTATAATAGAAACCTTATTGTCTAATAACAGACACCCTTTTACAATGTCACTCAAAAAACGTGTCAAAGAGAATCTTTCCAGTACAAATCAGAATATCAAAGTGTCTCTCAAGAATTTATGAAAAGCACTTGACGGATTCCTGAAGTGTATCATTTTGTCATTTTTTTAACTACAACCCTTGAGGTGTGATTGGTGTGACATGTACATTGTACAGTCGTGTACTTAAGTGTCAGATGTCTTAATATAAATTATATTTGCAGCAATAAACGTCAGAGATAGTTTCATATTATGTTGTATATGAACTCATGCCTTGACTAAGTAATTTTTGGTGATTTTCAGTTATGATTTAGGTAGAAGTGAAAAAGAGTTAATAAATTGCCAAAACATTGTAAGATTGCCTTGAATAAAATATGGTACATAGAATGTGATACTCAAAAAAAAAGCTACCTAGCCTAGTACAAGCTCGCAGAGTGACAGCACGTTTATTTAGGCATGCTTTTCTATTATGTGAGGAATTTAATTTAATAATATTTTTTTATCGCTGTGCATAACTGTACCAATTTAAAACTGCCTACAAAAGCCACTTGGCACTTTAATCTTCAAATTACTTTCTGATCCACCATGGAGGAAACATTCAATAATTTCCATCGAGTTCTCTCCTTTGCTGGTATCCCAATATTCGCTAAACAGAACTGGGACTCCAAACTTTGGATCTTCCTCCAAACCTTCAACTTCATCATTGGTTTACTCTGTTTCACCTTCACAACTGGTTTTGTTGTCACCAACTATTCCAACCTTCTGATCTTCATCCAAGGAGCCTGCATTTGGACCACTGGAGTCATTATGACTATATCTTTAGGGGTATGTCTAGTTTTCCGGAAGGATTTCAGGAATTTTCTCCATGAGATGGTGTTCAAAGATGCTATGTTAGAGATGCCGTTAGTAGAATATGCTGTATTGAACAGGTATGGTGGGAAACTGGGGGAGTTGAGGAATATCGTGTTGGAATCTCAGGAGAAATTGCTGAAGTATTCTAGGGTTCTGTTGAAGATGTACGTAGCAAGTGTTTGGTTGTGCGCGACTCTGTATCTATGCAATCCTATTTATCGGATGATAGTCAGA
Source organism: Drymonia ruficornis (assembly GCA_947859195.1). Taxonomy (NCBI): domain Eukaryota; kingdom Metazoa; phylum Arthropoda; class Insecta; order Lepidoptera; family Notodontidae; genus Drymonia; species Drymonia ruficornis. Next base: position 5,209,605 of record OX401927.1, read on the forward strand.
GAAGATCACGCCTTGAGGCTTTTGGGTAAGTTATTTCTCCTATTCTTTCTATTGTATCTGAAAAAAATCAATTGGGAGCGTTTTGCGGATTTAGCCTTACATTAATTGAATAATTGATTTCTGTATTTTTTTCAGCTTTCGATATGTGGTTCCCTTGGAGTTTGCAAAATTTAAAAGTTTATATTGCATCATTTATATTTCATTCTTATGCTGGGTATTTATGTTGCATTGGTAAGCAACTTACATTATCTTGTGAGCTAATATACATATTTATCACACATGAGCTTTGGTCCAATTTTTAGATATTTCTCTCTTCTATTATATTGTACCTATACAAAACTTTTGACCTTTTAGGTAAAGGGGCAATGCAGTTTCTTGAACTGCATTTATTTCTTTGTAAATGCTTACTTTAAAATTGTTTTATTACTCTTCTTTAGCAGTATCATTTAGAATTATTTGTAATTCCTAAGCGTATCCCGGTCTTCAGTCAACAATCATTCTTCTCATTGGTCAGCTAGTACGACAGCTAAGAATACTGACCTTTATTCTTCAAAATCTGAACGAATTGGTCTTGGAGATGACTGGCACACAGAACGAGAAGTGGCAGATGTACTGCACTCTAGTGCAATCACAGTGCATGGACCATTATGTTAAAATAAAGAGGTACCTAGATTTTTAATCATTATGTAACGAATATTTATTGTTGTCTAATTAAGAATAGGGTTCCAAAGGCAAACAATTTCAAATTCATCCGTAGCATCATTACCAATTGTGTCAAATTCAAATGCTTTAGTAGATAATGCATCATGAATTCGAGAATCTTTAAACAGTATTTTGTTAACATCTTTCATGCATAGTTACTCCATACCAAGTAATAGTTTAAAGTTTGTATGGGTAATCTCTAGAACTACACATCCGATTCTGAAAATGTTTCCACTGTTTTTAGTATAAAATTTAAATATTCGATTTTATTCATGTTTTCAGATTCAGCAATAGACTGAACGTGATTTGTCGTCCATTTTATTTGGCTCTCATTCTCATCGCGATTATGCTGGTGTGTATGTGTTCTGTTAAAATTGCTATATCGGTAAGTACCAACTACGTTTTAACTTGAATCTTCTTCCTCTGGTAACGTCTTCTACTTAGTTATTTGCAATTTGATTATAGAACTTTCTACGGCTCCCTTTCTACTTTATTCTGAATGATAATTTGAATTGCTTTCAGAATAAATTGTCGTTAGACACTATGAAGTACTATGTTCACGAATTCTGTTTCATATTAGTTGTGCTCATGTTTTGTTTGCTGGGTCAACAAGTGGAAAATGAGGTAAGCTATTAACATTGTATACAATCACCTTACCTATGTACTTTTGATTTCCTATGTTTTATATGGGCACAAAGTTATTTTTACTAGAGGGATTCTTAATCAAAATGTTCGAGTGCTTTGCCAACTTTACATACTTTTTGAGGTCTGGTTCACTGAGCCTCGCCATAGACGGACTGCTTGTAACTGTAACAGTCGGTTCGTCTATGGCGAGGCTTAAACATGCGGGATTCCTCACAACATTTATGTTGTTTAAATGAAATACTACCGTATGTTGATGACAAAGGTATTATTTGAAAATTACAGCGTGAAGCATTATGCAAAGCCGTGACCGAAAAATGGTACATCTTCAACAAGATCCACAAGAAGAACATCATAATTTTCAACATGGCTCTCAACCAGAGAATGCCTATTTACATATTTGGAACTATCACTTTATCGTTACCTACTTTTACTTGGGTGAGTGTTCGTATTATAATGATACCTACCATGGGCTTGGGAGCTGATGTCAGGAAAATACTTGCCTGACATTGGAACATACCTTTCTCCTACAGAAATAAGATGCGACTGATTGCCGATTGAAATATTACTCTATAAAGTCGGTATTATAGTAGAAACCAGTAGCGTGTGACTGACATCAAACGCGTTGTCAACGCGTCGTGTCGTCAGTATACGACGTTATACAAATTCGACTATATTCTCGACTTCATATCAATTTAGTTGCGTCAGTCATGTGTTAAGGTACGAGTTCGTAGCAAGCGGCAGACAGCAGACGTCAGTCGGTCTCATAAGGTAGGAGTTGGATCAACGCGGCAGACGGCAGACGTCAGTCCCATAGAAATTGTAATGCCGTCTGCCGTTGCGGCACATGTCATCGCCACAATTTGTATGAGACCGACTGACGTCTGCTGTCTGCCGCTTGCTACGAACTCGTACCTTTAGCTAAAGAATATCTTTGTGAGAGAAAGGCCACACTCCATAGCTACACACCTTGATCAGATTACCATATGACAGAGACGGAGCTAAGCAAAGACATAAGATAATACTATCTCCATCTCTTACAAAATCGATCATATCGAGTTATGATTGCAGTAAACTAAGTAATAACTTATCATTATTCTGTTTCTGTTTTCAGTTCATCAAAACAGGGATGTCTTTCTTCACATTGGTGATGTCAGTATTAGATGAACAAGAATCTTAAATGTTACAAAAATAAGTATTAAATTGTTAATAAGTACCTTTTAAAAATTACAATGGATTTGCAATGAATTTGATTTCTCCAGAACATTGTTTGCATCTATATTCACGTAAATAAAAATCTTTAACTTTTATTTAAATGTAAACATTAATAAATATTTATGCTAATAGATCGCCTTCAGTAAAATTGAAGGATATTAATAATTCATTAAAAATTAACATACCGTTATGATCCTTTATGAAATTAACAAGACCACATTTAAATCAAGTCAACATGTTCGCAATTAAACGGTAGAATTGACAAGTTCATAATTACTGAATTAAAACGTATTGCGCTTCGATAATTTAAATTATTAACTTTTTATGTGATTAAGGTGGCAAGCAAGCGTACAGCCCGCCTGATTTTAAGCAGTTAAGCTAAGTTTACATTACGCCAGCAGCTCGGCCGAGAAAACTGGGCCTAGTTACTCGGGTATTACTCGACTCGCCTCCCACCATTTACATTGGTAAAGTAACTGGGTACCCCAGTAGTTTCTGGTAAAAGTACTGTAGCCCGATTCACGTAACCAAAATCGTAACGATGTCTCAGCGATATAGTCGTTGATAGCCTTTTTGTATTACGAAAAGGCTATCAACCACTATATCGCTGAGACATCGTTACGGTTTTGGTTACGTGAATCGGACCACTGGGCCCAGTTGGTCTATGTAACATTGATCTCGCTTTCGTACTGAGTCGACGGTTTACACTGAGCGAGTAGGCAGGCCGAGTCGAGTAAAATAGGTGGTGGGGGAACAACTGGGCCGAGCAACTACGCTCCGCGCGAGACCACTCGACTCGCCCAGTACTCGGCACAGTTTACTCGCCCTTGCGTTTACATTGGTCGAGTTCGCCTGCTTTTTATCGCTCGCTACTCGACTCGGTCGCCTACTTGACCAATGTAAACTAGGCTTTACTGCAGCTCATTGACGCTTGCAATGACACGCATACGTAAACATTAGCCGCTAAATTTTTTGAGTTTTTTACCCAGTTCACAATGGTTTTGTAGAGCATTTCTAGGGACAAAAGTGATTTGTAATAAGAATAAGAATAAGAATAAATTTATTTTAAAACATCAGTTACACGTGCGTAAATTACAATAGTAGTATAATGGTTTTATTATTTATAAGACCAGGGGTTATCCATGGCTTTATGTTATATTTGGTTCTGCTGACTGTAGTTTTGCGGGAGTTTTTGAGTATAGTTCTTGATAATATATCAGTAAAACGACTAACAGCGGAGTGAATACATCGATCATTTAAGACCTCTTCCCACGTTAAATTATTAATTTCAATGACTACCACTTCCTCGTCTGTGATGATGCCAGTGCACGTCTGCATGTGCCGAGCAGCGCGCTCGATCAATCAGTTTCGACGTCATATCTGATTCCACTCGTGCTGCTTGGGACTTGTGAACAAGTCTAGAGGCCCGTGCAGCGGCGCAAAAGCGACACTGGAGTGGAGTCTGGCTAAGTGAACATTAGGCATTCATGTGACCAAACATCTTAGGGAGTAACAGGCTACTATTTATTCTCGAAGTCCGAAGTCGCGTATACAGCTGGTATTAAAATATTCAGTTCCCATTCCCGTCTCACGGTCCATCGCTCTCGGCAATCCAATCGGAAAATGTAAATAGCATTGGCCCACAGGTCTCATCTCCGACGTATTAGCCGTTTCAATACCTAGACGTGTTGATCACGGCTCGTGTGGGATGAGAACTGTTTAAATATCAACGGTATCAGCTCCCCCCTAGCCAAGTGGCCTAGTCTACGAGCGTTTCTACAAATCGCTACGTCACGTGATCTACTTATCGACTCGTAATGTCATTTCTATACATTTTAGCGCAGCGATTTGTAGAAACGCTTGTAGACGAAGCCACAACGCGCCACGGAGCAGGGCGCACATACTTCGAAATACGAAACGAAATGCTCGGCTGACCGTAACGTTGTCCTACTCAGAAAGTGTTTCGGATCCGAAGTTCGGATTCGATAATCGTGATTTGACGTTTCTTCTTTCGTGGAGCCTACTCCGAAAGAAACTAGTACACTTCTGAAACACTAGAAGTAGGAACACGTACGATCCGTCAGCCAAAGCATTTCGTTTCATATTTCGGAGTACGCCTGTTACGCTCCCGATATTAAATAAATACTCCTGACATAGCTGATGTGACCCTATTCGTAGGCTAACGAATATTAGGTAACTAACTAAAAAGTAACATCGAGTAAATTTTCCTTCTTTGAATGTTATGTACCTTTTTTTTATAGCCAAGGATGGCACACAGACAGACGGTCCACCTGATGGTAAGTGGAAGCCGCCGCCCAGGACATCTGCAACTTAAGGGGAGCAGACGCGGCGCCGACCTTTTAGGGACCTGTAAACATGCCTTTCTGCCAACAATTTTCTTCTTCTCGTATAGCTTACAAATTGCAGTCTTAGCGGGCAGTTCTTCACGTGGGCAGGGCTGCTATTACGAGCCCGGTAAGAAAGCAATAATCCGTTAGCTGGGCTTCGAATTTTAAATTTTGACACATTTTCACGAACGAACGAAACAGATGGTCCGGGTTTGTAATAGCCGGTTGCCAATTATTTCATTACAATTACCTTATTGCGACGCGAATACTGTTACGTTACCAGTTACTATATATCTGTTACTTCGGTTATTCAATAAAGAGATGAAGTGGCCTCCAGTTATATGTGAACATGCCTCCATCAAAATTGGATGGTATTCAACTTTATTAGACAGCTTTGGTAGTGGATTGTATTGTAGGTGTTTAATTGAAGACGAGCAGCTTTGCGCACTATTGGATGATAGCATCCAGTAATGAACCAAATAGATTGCCTTCAATCTCCGCTGGAATTGGAAAGGATATCTATCAATTTAGTCTTCGGTTACATTTGTTAGCTCTTGAATGCCTTTTTTGAGCCCAAATATAAGTCCATTTATAAACTGATATAAAAAAAGGATTGCTGAATTTAGGTCAGCGCGAAGAATTTTCTGTCATCTCTCTCACTCATTGCTTGTCACTCCGTTTGTCCTTTCGCTCATAAAATGAAATTACTAAATTGCCTGTCAGAACATAATAGGTTATAGGTAAACTAAATTTAACAGAATGAAAATAAATAAGCGAGACGCAATTGATTTTCTATTCTGTTATCACATAGGTACATTGCTTAACAATATTTCAGTTAAAATATAAACAAAAATAAAGAAAAGTTTCAAGAAAATGCTGTTCTTCAGTATACAAGTGATCATCTCAAGAAAACAAGTGCTTTATACAAGAAAACGCATTTCTAGATAAATATTTTACAAGCCAGCGGAGTCTGCGAAGCTTAGTTGGAGCCAATTTTATTTTAAGCTCCAATGCATTTGATAACGATACTCTTACTGATTGCTGGGATGTTGCGAGGATGGAAATACGAAAGGGTAATCTGCGGAGATGGAAGTATAAAAAATGGAATGAACAACAAGTCAAGCTAATTTTCTAAATAGGTATACAGGCTGACTGGTTAAACACTTCATATTGAAGGACATGAGAATTTATGGTAACATGAAATATTAAAAAAAAAAAAAAAGTACCAATGAACTACAGAGAAAACCTTAATTAAATTAATGTGCTAAAACTCGTAAATTGTGGACACCGCTATCGCTAGTACGCGTGTTCTGCGCGAACGTAGTTTATGACACTTGATAGATACGTCAAATCAAGGAGGTACGATCCTGACCACGCTTATTGTTTTGAGTGGATAATTAAAGATAAATTAGGCAAATATTAGGCACCTATTTTTTACATAATTAGAACGAGAACCGAGTACTGAGCACTCTATATCAATATGTAAAGTGTTCAACCAGTCAGCCTGTAGATAAAAAAATTGCTTATGATATTTTCATGTGTTTTGAAAATGAAAAAATCATAATAAAATGACGACTGTAGCCTAGGGGTGAACAGGTTGGGCTAGCAATCAGAAGGTCCCAGGTTCGATCCCCGGTGGGGCATGCACCAATGGATGAATTTTCATCTATATGCATAATTTACAGTTCGCTGGCGGTGAGGGAAAACATCGTGAGGAAACCTACCTATCCCTCGGGATTAGGTAATAGTCAGTTCCTGTATACACGGCGACAAGGTTCACCACCTGTCACGTTGGGTTCTAACTATCTGGTGAAACGTGGGCTTTGAGTTGGCTTAATACCTCCACAATGTGGTGGTGGATGGCCACTCAAACCTCTGACTACCCCCGAATGGGGATAAAAGTCGTGACGTTGTATTGTATTATATTTTTATTGTTTTGAAAATGATAAGAGAAGGATAGCGTTATGGGAAAACAGACAAATCGCAGTGCATTATATTTTTAGAGAGCTTTCTCTTTGTTTTCTTTCAGAAATAGGTACGACTATTTCTGAAATGTCCAGGCAGTCGCGTGGAAATCTAAGGTAATCCAATATAAACTATGCTCATTTAATTACAGGTATCAATAAATAATAAAAAGAGCTAAGATTATGTTGGAAATATTACCTTAGACTTGCAGGCGATCTGACTTACCAAGTCACTTGACCGACTCTATAACGACATACAGATAGACAAACGGACCGATGGACGGACGGACAGATGGTTTAACGGACGGATGGATGGATAAAGGGACACACAAGTATAAGGGTTCCTTAGTTTAGCAACGGAACCCTAAAAACTACAGCCGTCCTATTTCTGTGAACCGCTGTATACAAGTGTACTAACCCAGAAATAGGACGAGCTAAAATATTACATCGATTTTCGCCCACAATATACAAGTACACAATGAAGGAAGGTTTTTCCCATACCGCAATACGAGAAATTTCATCCGCCACTGGATTATTTTCTTAGTTGATGGCGCCATTTGTGTTAATGGAATGAACTCGTAAATATTTCCTTCCTTATAAATCCTGATTGACTAATGTTTATTTATTAGATATATGAATGTAATATTTTTGGTGGGATATCATTTGTGGGATTCAGCAATAATGGTAGGATATAATAGAAAATTATGGATTGAGCACATACATAAAATTAATACGTTTATATTAGGCACATGCCGCGCTCGAGCACTGAATTTCGACGTCGGAACGCATATCATCATGTCATTATCATGTGTGCTCGGGTGAGGCATACGAGGCACCGATTGGTGCGCCCAGACGCCTCGAGGCATACGAGGCGTCTGGGCGCACCAATCGGTGCCTCGCATGCCTCGCCCGAGCACTAGGCTTTGTCGTTATGGCTCTTGTACACCATGTACATGTATGAGACCGTAGACCATTACCAGGAAAGAGACATGGGACTGTACAAAATTGTATGTCCTACTAAACAGAGTCCATGGACACAGTACGACTCATTCGCGTAAAATAATGTTGGCAACATGTCGGTATTACTAATACGGCTCATCTTTTGGTTAATAAGGGCATCCGAAGACTTGCTACTTTTAGCATCGGCGATCGGCGATTTTGCGACTGCATCGATGCTGCATCGCGTTTTGGCGACACTCTGCGTTTTATCGCAGTATCAAAGTCGCGCGATTTTGCGACTGCATCGATGCAGCATCGCGATTTTGTGACTTCATGCGATCGGACGCAGCGACTGCTCCGATGCTGAACCGGTAGCCTGTAGTCAACATGAAAAATCGCTGCGACCGGCATTCGCAAGTGTGCGGGGTGTAGCGTTCAGTCGCTGCATCGAGCTTCCGAAAAGCGACTCAGTAGCTGCGTTCGGCGTTTTTAAGTGTGCGGGGAGCGTTCAGTCGTTGCATCGAGCTTCTGAAAAGCGACTTAGTCGCCAATCGCCGATGCTAAAAGTAGCAAGTCTGCGGTGGCCCTAAGACGCAACAAAATGCCTTTGAATTGATTGTCAAATAGCGAGTGCGATAATAGGTTGAAACAAACGCTGCATGTAGTCTTGTCATTACAATGTCAGGATGTATATTTGCTAGACTTATTTACGCAGCATTGCAATGAAATGTGGTACGGCGAATAATATACCCGAGCCTTTATATCTTTGTTTTGTAACTCCCAAAGCAGCTTGATATGGCGTCTAGACGCGGATTATAGTACACGACACATTATGAAGGGAATTTGTCTGAAATCCTCGCGACAGTGCCGACGCGGCGGAATGTAATGCCGGGAGTCTGCAACGTGCTTCCGTAAGAAGCAGCTTGTGTTAAGCTGTATATTGCCGCGGGAGATGCTACTATAGCGCTTTCGGCTATTGTGATTGTTTGAATTAGCACAGACAATGATAAACTCGAGTTAAAAAGACGGTAATACAAGTTCTGAATTTTTTATCGTCCTTATCCCACTAATATTATAAATGTGAAAGTTTGGATGGATGTATGGATGGATGGATGTTTGTTACTCAATCACGCCAGAACGGCTGAACGGATCTGGATGAAATTTGGCACAGAGATAGTTTATAACCTGGATTAACACATAGGATACTTTTTATCCCGATAGTATGTTTCCGTGGGATAAATCATGCGCGGACGAAGTCGCGGGCGGAAGCTAGTAGGTAATAATAGTGTATGAGCAACATTGAAGTTTTATTTAATAGACCAGCCTTACACGAACATTAGTGGTTTAAAAACAGCACATTAAACTATATCTATATATATCAATTAATAGAAGTCATATAGGTACGCGAGCGCTGTTGTTAGAAAGAGATAAAAAAAATCATTGTGGTGTTATTTTAAGTGTAAGAGCTAACATACACGGACTGCAATTTTGCAGTTTTGTTGAAGTCGACGGCACGCAACTGCAAACGGACTGCACTTTTGCAATCGGAAGTGACAGCTCTATTGCAGTTGGTTGCAGTCGACGGCACGCGACTGCACACGGACTGCATTTTTGCAGTCGCGTGTATGGCGGCGCTAAATGTTCAGCGACTTATGTCACTGACTGTACCTGCACGCCGCAAAAAAGTCTTTGCAAAGGGTTTCCTCAAAATACTTCTTACCTACATAGATATAAGTGTTCGCGCTGTAAAAAGATGCAATAAAATATTTTGCGCAACAATATTTCACAAAATAAGCATTACAAAAGCGTGAATCCCCTTTTAAATCATTAGTCAATAAATAAAAAGGTCTTGTTTCCGCTAGAAATACCGTAACACGGCGTTATGGTGTCACATAAAGGAGCATAATAAATTATCGCCTCCAAAATGTATTCTTTTGTGTATCTGTAAAAAGGGAAATGTTAAGCTTGAGCGCAGAACAGTGCATTTTGTGAAAATTTTGGAGATACTTGGAGTTGTTAATACCACATTTTTTATTATTTCAAAAATTTTCCATTGTAAAGTTCTTGTTCTTTGTTTGCTCGTATTTACAATGTTGAGATGTCGTGAATAATGTGGCAAAGTACCTTATAAATACGGTCTATATTTAAAAAAAAATGTAGAACTGTTGACACGAAAAGAAAGAAAAAGTGCATAAATTTCTAATTCGGACACCCTTTTGTATGCATTAACGTAGAGATGAAGGTTCATATTTTGCAAACTTCATGAGCATAATTTTTATTTGGCACGGCCCTTATAAATTGTCAAATAACCAGGGCACAATTATAGAACCGTGCTTGTCTCTTCAAACTTTGATGTTCTGAACTCTTACTTAACTTTGGAGACAGTTTTTGTTTTAAGTTTTTGTATGAAACAATATTGCAATTTGAAATTTACACGTCTTCGGTAACAAACTCGCAATTTGACAATTATTAACTTAAGGCCTAGTATCGACGAGAATAAATTCAATACCAACAGGTTTTCAGCATTAATTTTCGCGAGCGACTGAATCGGACCATTCTTCCTCTTTCGCGGTAATACCGTTACAAGACGCTCAATAAATCACACTTAATTGATTGATTGTCACACTCCACAAGCTCTATGTAATAGCAATATCGAGTGCCGACGCACATCAGCGGCGTAGATCTTATCCGTAATAACGTTAGCCGGCGCTGTATGCGTAGCATCGCCTCACATGATATACCGACACGGTTCGTAAGGAAATTCTGCTCAGACGCTTTTCATGTGAAATCTCGATACTAAGCAATGACGTTTTATATTTTATACTAGCCGACTTTGTACGCGTAAATTTAAGAAAAAGATTACACGCGACTACGTCCACGTGGTATTTAATGAGTTTTCTATGGGGCACCGTAATTCTTTTTCTAAAATAAAAGTAGCCTGAGTTACTCCTTATAACATCAGCTATCTGCCAGTGAAAGTCCCATCAATATCGGTCCCGCCGTTTTGGAGATTAGCTGGCACACACATCCAGAAAGACAGACAAAAAAAAAATTGTTATTGGTAATATGCATTTAGTAATAAGCTGTAATGTTGATATTACAATTTTTATTTATTTTTATAGATGACTAGCTTTTGCCCGCGTCTTCGTCCACGCATAATTAAAAAAATAAAAATAAAAATTTGTCTATGTGCTATTCCAGACTATAATCTATCTCTGTGCCAAATTTCATCCAGATCCGTTCAGCCGTTCTGGCGTGATTGAGTAACAAACATCCATCCATCCATCTATCCATCTAAACTTTCACATTTATAATATTAGTGGGATTCGCATACAGATTTCGAAAAATCCAATCGGCTATCACTATTATTCATAAGAATATATTAAGTAAGCATTAAAAGGTATCCCCAACTGTAAAGGATTAAATTTTCAAACAAAACTTCAGATTAAGTGCGATGTAAAAATTAAATTTAATTTAAAATATGTTAAAAGTAGTTTTTCTTAGTCCCCAGTCAGAAGTTCGAAGCTTTAATAAATCCGAAGGTCAACACAGGACTAATTCGCTTAAGGTGGGGTTATGAGCTGGAATTTTTTGCTGAATGGGCGGAGTTAACGCATCGCCGGGGTGTGCCCCCCGCGACCCCGCGCCAGCGGCTGGCTCCCGGCAAGAGCTTCTGACAGCCCGCGTTTATTGCGTCGCTTGTTTTTTTATATTTCAACGCAAGCCGAGCCGCAAATTATCACAACGTACCTAGTAGGACTACAAATAAGTTGATAATTTCGTCCTATAGAGCAAAGCGTAAATAGCTCAGTGGAAGAGTCTAGGATATAATATTCTGAATGACGATGACATAGGTTCGAACCCGTAGTGTTTTTTTCTGAATATTTTCTTATTATTGTAGGCATGATCGTTTTTTTTTTATTTTTTTTTATTAAATCAAATCGTTTATTCATAAACTAAAGTCTAAAATCGATCACATAGGTCGAATAACGCAGGAAAGAAAACTGACGGAGCTATCTACGATAAGATACGAGTGCGTGCGAATCCCACAGCATATGCAGAGTGGTGACGACATTACGACAATAAATTTAAATACGGTCCCTACTTTAATCATAATTTGTGTTGCAAAAGACTCGAGTCTTTTAGGCTTATTATTAGGGCTTGAGTCTCGGATAAAGCCTTTATTTTTCTTTCTAAAGAGCCTTGGAGCCCTTTTTGATTTTAACCCTTTGTGACCATTCTTGACTATACTTCAATATGCACGACTATTGGCAAAAATTGTTGACCAGTATTGACCATTCTAGACTATTTTGACTATTGTTGACTGTTTTTGGCCATTGTTGACTATTCTCTACTATTATTGACTACTATTGATCATTTTTGACTATTTTGACCATTTTTGACTATTTTTGACCATAGCTGAGTGTTTTTGACCATGGTTGACTTTTTTATTTGCCATTGTTGACTATTTTTGACTAATTTTGACCATTTTTTACCATTCTAGACTATTTTGACTATTGTTGACTGTTTTTGGCCATTGTTGACTACTATTCTATTACTACTATTGTTCTCTACTATTATTGACTACTATTGATCATTTTTGACTATTTTGACCATTATTGACTATTTTTGACCATTGTTGACTATTTTTTGGCATTGTTGACTAGTTTTGACTAATTTTGACCATTTTTTACCTTTCTAGACTATTTTGACTATTGTTGACAATTGTTGACCGCTATTCACCATCCTTGACTATTTTGACCATTATTTATTATTTTGACCATTATTGACTATTTTGACCATTATTGACTATTTATGACCATTCTTGACTATTGTTGACTGTATTGACCATTGTTGACTGTTTTTAACCATTGTTGACTATTTTAACCATTGTTGACCATTGTTGACCATTTTTGACTATTTTTACCATTGATGACCATTGTTAACCATATTGACTTTTTTTGACAATTGTCGACTATTTTTAGCCATTGTTGAATATTTTGATCATTGTTGACTATTTTTGACTATTTTGACCATTGTTGACTTTTTTGACCATTGTGGACCAATTTTGACCACTGTTGACTTTTTTGACAATTGTTGACTATTTCTGACCATTGTAGACTTTTTTTGACCATTGTGGACCAATTTTGACCATTGTTGACTTTTTTGACAATTGTTGTTTATTTCTGAGCATTGTTGACTTTTTTGGCCATTGTTGACTATTTGGACAATTTTTTGGTATTGTTGACCATAATTGACGATTTTTGTCCATTGTTGACTTTTTTGGCCATTGTAGACTATTTTTGGCCATCGTTGACTATTTTCGACTAATTGTTGACCATTTTTGACACATCTTGACTATTTTGACCATGATTGACTATCTTTAGTCATTGTTGACCATTGTTGACCAATTTTAAATATGAACAAATAAAGTACAGTGACGCGTTAGCTCAAAGTTGCTAGTGTATCAAATAAAGAATAATAATTTTCAAAAATTGTCATCAATGGTCAAAAAGGGTCAACAATGACCAAAGATGGTCAACAATAGTCAAAATTGTCAACAATATTCAAAAAGAGTCGAGAATGGTCAAAAATAGGTAACAATGGCCAAAAATCGTCAATTATGGTCAACAATGTCAAAAATGGCAAAAAATCGTCCAAATAGGCAACAATGGGCAAAAAAGTCAACAATGGTCAGAAATAGTCAACATTTGTCAAAAATGGTCAACAATGGTCGAAATAGTCAACAATGGCTAAAACTAGTCGAAAATGGTAAAACATAGACAACAATGGCTAAAAATAGTCGACAATGGTCAAAAAAAGTCAACAATGGTTAAAAACAGTCAATATTGGTAAAAAAAGACAACAATGGTTAAAAAACGGTCAATATTGGTCAAAATAGTCTAAAATGGTAAAGAAGGGTCAAAATTAGTAAAAAATAGTCAACAATCGCAAAAAATTGTCAACAATGGTCAAAAACACTCAGCAATGGTCACAAATAGTCAAAAATGATCAATAGTGGTCAATAATTGTAGAGAATAGTCAACAATGGCCAAAAACAGTCAAATATAGTCAAAATAATCAAGAATGGTAAAAAATGGTCAAAATTAGTAAAAAATAGTCAACAATGGCAAAAAATAGTCAACAATGGACAAAAATCGTCAATTATGGTCAACAATGTCTAAAATGGCCAAAAATCGTCCAAATAGTCAACAATGGCCAAAAAAGTCAACAATGGTCAGCAATAGTCAACATTTGTCAAAAATGGTCAACAATGGTCGAAATAGTCAACAATGGCTAAAACTAGTCGAAAATGGTAAAACATAGACAACAATGGCAAAAATAGTCGACAATGGTCAAAAAAAGTCAACAATGGTTAAAAACAGTCAATTTTGGTAAAAAAAAGACAACAATGGTTAAAAAACGGTAAATATTGGTCAACAATGGTCAAAATAGTCTAAAATGGTAAAGAAGGGTCAAAATTAGTAAAAAATAGTCAACAATCGCAAAAAATAGTCAACAATGGTCAAAAACACTCAGCAATGGTCACAAATAGTCTAGAAAGGTAAAAAATGGTCAAAATTAGTCAAAACCAGTCAACAATGGCAAAAAATAGTCAACAATGGCAAACAAATAGTCAACAATGGTCAAAAACACTCAACAATGGTCAAAAATAGTCAATAATGGTCAACATGATCAATAGTGGTCAATAATAGTAGAGAATAGTCAACAATCGCCAAAAACAGTCAACAATAGTCAAAATAGTCTAGAAAGGTAAAAAATGGTCAAAATTAGTAAAAAATAGTCAACAATGGCAAAAAATAGTCAACAATGGTCAAAAACACTCAACAATGGTCAAAAATAGTCAATAATGGTCAAAATAGTCAAAAATGATCAATAGTAGTCAATAATAGTAGAGAATAGTCAACAATGGCCAAAAACAGTCAACAATAGTCAAAATAGTCTAGAATGGTCAATACTGGTCAACAATTTTTTACAATAGTCGTGCATATTCAAGTACAGTCAAGAATGGTCACAAAGGGCTAAAATAAAAATAGGGCTCCAAGCCTCTTTAGAAAGAGCTTCAAAATAAAGGCTTTATTTCCGAGAGCCTCCTCATCGCCGCGAAGGCTCGAGCCCTAATAATAAGCCTAAAAGACTCGAGTCTTTTGCAACACAACCTCTGACCACCTGGGTGATCAAAGTGGAATGGAATGGAATGCCATTTTTTTATGTTTTCGAATATGATATTTTTAACCGACTTCAAAAAAGGAGGACGTTTCAATTTGACTGTATTTTTATATTTGTTACCTCAGAACTTGCGACTGGGTGAACCGATTTCAAAGATACTTTTTTTATTTTGAAGTTAGACATCTTGATAAAACAGAAAGAATTACATACGACGTGGGTTCAAATCCAACCATATTTAGTTATTGAAATATATTGGTATTTATTTTAATTGTATTTTTGAATGGTACAGATTTTTTATCAGAATATTTACACACAACAATTATTTTTTAAAAGCATATAATTTATGTATTTATTCCACATAGAACTATAGCGCAAAATGTATATCATAGGGGTACTGAATAATTTCATTCCATTTCCCAACGTCTCATTAGCGTAGTGGTGAAGCATTAGCGAATATTCCGTGAGTTCGTACCTCACCTTCGGCATTTCTGTGTAAAGTTTTTTTGTAATAATATTGTTTTTATTTGTATTTTTTTTCTATTTATTACATGTTTTATTACATTTTAATCATTTTATAAATTATTTGGATTGACAAACCAATACGTCAACTGAATGGTCCCAAACTAAGCAATGCTTGTACTATGGGTACCGTAATGGCCTGGAGACGATCCCCGTAATAGGATCAGGAAAAATTACGCATAAATCAGTTTCAAAAATTTCCATTTGGCGGGAATCGAACCCGCAACCACGCAAGTAGTGAGCCGAACAGCCTACGTCAAACCACTTTATGAAGCAGGCGTCAATAATTTGTCAATGGATGACGAAGTATATAGTTCATAATTTCGCCATTCCAATTAACATGTAAATAGCTCAGTGAGTCAATGAGTACGCGCGACAGTATGTAGGATCGAGTCCTAGTTTTATATATTCGAGTTAATTTTTTTTTCATGTTATTCTATTTTTTTATTATTTTAGGCAATTGTGTTTGTAGCCAATTGTATTTTTTTTATATAATAACAAAGAATTGTAATTTATGTTCTAAATTACAACTCTTTATCACAACTACTTAGGTACAAAGACGTATAAATGCGCACAAATATAAAATCTAACAAATGCTAGCTATCTACAAAATATTCTAAACCATTACAATATTTTTACGTATTTATTTATAAAAAAGAGATACACGATAATTGAAGCGACTGGAGCGTAGAAAAGTGACACAACCTCCCCGTCCAACAGTCATCGCGGTACTGCCGCCCGTCGCCCCTCGCACCGGATCCGCCCACTTTGTTGGCGAATATTTGGAAAATCATGAATTGTGACGTGAAAAACGATTGCATCGCAAAATCAAGCTAACATTTTTTAGGTATTATCTTTCTCCATCTTTTGGTGAAAAAACTATTTAAAAATTCCCAGCCGTTTGGAAGAAGATAGAAATTTAAATTTGAAAATTTCTACATTTTGGTAATTTTTTTCACATAGTAAAAGAGCAATTTTTACATTTTTCAAACTTGTTTTTTAAAGAAGAGGGTATAATAAATACGGTGATATTTTTTTCAAAATTTTTACTCCACTCGTCTAAGAAGAGATAGCCTCCAAAAATGCCTCGTTCGCTACCTGCCCAGTCTTAAGTTTTGTTTAGACAAAGATTAATTATTCTTGAAACAATACCTATTAAGACATCTATTATCTATATTAATCGTTAAATGTCATGAATTTATTAATGCCTGCCTAGGTACTCCGTGTTTTGCAAAATAAAATGTGAAAAAAAAAATTGTGCATTTGGTGTTAGCCATCGATACACTTTAAAAATGTCTTAATAAAAATGTAAAAACGATAGTCATTGCAATTGTCGTGGTGTAAACATTTTTTGGCTAACCAATAAATTAATAAAATAAAAGGTCTTTATATCATACAGAAAAAAACTAAATTCTTTATTGATCTATTGCATTATTATCCAGCGAGGCTAAAAAGTTAAAATGTCCGTGAAAGATTCACACATTTTACGCCATTCGTAATCATTTTACGGAAATTGAGTAGAATTGCTAAGGATTCTGCTAGAAAATCTGGAAAATTTATTGCTGTTGCAGAATCGCTATGTGGCTTTTTAGTCCACCAGTTCATGATAAGTAGGTACAGATTATACTCATGGTACGTGATACGCATGATACTACATGATATTGCTGATGATGTAATCGGTGCCTTTTACTTTCCATATAAATACTGAGATGTAACCTAACCCCCAAAATATAAATTAAAATCTTGTTACAATGGTATTACAAACCATTATTCTTAAATGACCTTTGTAGCGTGATTTCATATCGATTGTAACTTTCTGTTAATTTACAAGGACGTAGTAAGCTTATCTCATACAATTATCTGCAAAAATCACTCGATCAGAAGCAAAAACAATTCAAAATAATCCTAAACTCTCGTATTTCAAACCTAATACGCCATCCCATAAAATTATCTCACCATCATGACGTAAAACTGGAACATTTAAACTTATACCGTGGAAATTATATTTGAATAGCTACTCTATAGAAATAAGTGGTAAGGTTTTCATTTTTTTGTTGCTCGCGAGAGCGCAATATGCTGGTGAAGAGTCCTCCACCGCCCTGGCTTTTTATGGCTCGCCTCGAGTCTGCTCGGTACGCGGATCAACCACATTTTAAACTCCGCACTCTAGGGACACTTTTTCCTAAACACTTACGCTTAAGAGTATAAAATTACGAGGGACCAATCACAATCCATGATTATTTCGGAAGATTTTATTGGTGGTAGAACCAACACCAAATACGCATAAAGACAAACACGTAGAGCTTCAAACACGAAAACATCAAATACGCAAAACGTCAAATACGCATGAAGGCAAACTTGCAAAACGACAAATAGGTACGCATAAAGTCAAACTCAATCTGTTGCCAATTGACTGCAGTTCATATACAGGCCGGATCGACCGGGGTAGTACTACCGCACAGAATATTGGCGAAAAGTAATTATTGTAGCTGCGTGACCTACAGTGAGTAAGACAGCCGGAAGCCCGACCCTCCTTCCTTCCCTCCTCTCTTGTCTTTGGTATGTCTTTGGTATTGCAAGCATCTATAGGCTACGATAACTGCTTAACATAAAGTGGGCCGTAGGTTTGTATACCACCTTAAGAAATACCAATCACAATGGTGTTCCCACTGCTCTCGCTCCGCAACTTATTCCGAAATTATTTTGACGCAGGCTTTTCCTAGTCCGGAGTCCAAAGGGTGGTAAGTCCGTGGCTCGGGCCATGACGAGCTCTAAACAACTAAGGCCACTCGAGCAACTTACAAGCACGTCGCTTGAACGTTATATTTTTGCCTGTCATTTGTAATATTACAAGCCGGACAAGTTTCGTTGTAAAGTTTGGTGCCGCGGATTATTTGAAGCTTGGTTTTATTAGTTTCGTTCTCATTTGGTGCATTGTTTTGCTATTTAATGTTGGAAAACTTTTTGGGGAACTGTGCAGCTTTTTTATTTCAAAATACCATGTGCCAGTAGAGCCCACCACTTTTGTCATTATTGCTGTCATATCCCGAAGCACCCAAAACACATAACCACTTCTTATCATATGGTCAGTGGCCAACCTGATACCAGAGTTGTTCAAGCCGCCCGAAGGCCTGCGACAAGGCTTAACGACTACTGCCTAGATGACAATAACCGGGACCAACTTTTTACGTTCCCTCCGAAGCACGAGACGCTCAGTTCAAATGCCAATATATAGTCACCCTTCTTTGACTGACCTTGCCAAGCGTTGCTTAACCTCCGATCGTTTACCGATTAATGATTAGATGTGTCTACAACATACACATGCCGCGCGAGGCAGCTCACCCACATGCCTCGCGAAGTACGACGTTTGCCTCAGTCGCATGCCGCGCGAGGCAAATGGCGAGGCAACTGACACTCTACACAGAGAAAGGTATAGCCGAGCAATCAGTTTGACACGTTTGACATCGTTCTGTCTGATGACTATGCCAAACTAGGCGAGGCAAATGACAGCGCTCAGGTGAGGCAGGACGCGCATTTGCCTCGCGCGAGGCAAGTCAAACTTCGTGAGGCAATTTGCCTCGCGCGGCATGTGACACATCTGGACGTAGCTATTGCAGCTGGCTGTGAGCGAAATTATTAAATAATATTATTATTATATGAGAAAATTATAGAGAACTGCGTCTCAAAAAGCTAACATTGGATAAAAATTTCAGATTTCAGTCAATAGACTCCCATTTACCCAAACCGCCACTTCGCAAGTCGTTACCCCCACAATACGCAATTATAACAAACGTATTGAAGTCGAAAAGCTCGAACAAAACGGGACACTCATTCATTTACAACTCACTCGCCATTGTCTCGGTCCCATTCACTCGAGTTGTCATACCGTAATGTAATTTATCAAGGCAGCGTTGGACCCCTGTTGAAATTGAGGACGGTACTAGGGGAACTCGTTTAAATTTCGACCTCTTTAGGATGATCATATACTAAGTGTAAAAGATAGTCTAGTAATCATGTACTTAATTTTCTTTGCCCAAAATTTTAACATAGATTTCGGATTAATAACAATAACTGAGATGATAGAAGCGAAGCTTGTAAATCACAAAATGAATGAGTACTTACTGTGCAAGTTATTTAATGATTAATTTGGGGGTATCGATATTTAAATTTTATAGCAACGTCTCAAGCAGAAACTTGCAGCTTTAGTGGTGAATGTATAGATACGTTCAATTACTCGATCAGTGAATACTTTCCGCCATAGATTCCATGTGTCAAAAATAGATTTGAAATGAGAAAAAAAAAGTAAGTAAGTAAAATCTAAAACCCGACTATTGAAAAATCGATTTTAAACTTACTTTTTATTTAAATATTTTGTAGTTATAACAAACAATATATATATATATATATATATATATATTTGAAATCTTTCATTTGATACCTCACACGGCTTCGTTAAAAATATTAGTGTTTTAGTTCATTACATTATATCCTCTAGAGGGCGCCATATGCAATTTTATGTAACGACACATAGCCTATAACTAGCGGACGATTAAGCCGCTTCTAACGATACCTCAATTGTCAAATTACGACAAGTAGTTTGGAAGTTAGGCGGGAACAGATGAACATACATACATACCGGTCAAAATCATAACGCTCCGCCGTAGTCGGGTAAAAAATAACTGCTCCGTATACTAGGAAACTTTCTGTCGAACGTAACTACCTTCCCCCCGCTTCTCCAGAACACTCGATTATGTGAGGATAATTTATATGTTCTGGAGAAGTAGGTACTAGGATAGCATAACATTATAGGAAGTAAGAATGTAGTTGGTAGTTTAGTCTTTGAGGATCCATCTAGAATGCACCAGGCGCTGTTTTCTTTTGCTAACAAGACCACAACTAGAGTTCATTTCGAAAGAATGGAGTACAGTGGAGTAGAATGAAAAGAAAAAGAAAAATAAGTAATGAGAAAGAAAACTAGTATTCCGTATTATTTACACATGGTACGTAAGCATTAGACTGTTACTTGTAGCAGTATGTTGGTCCACGCAAATAAAGAGAAATGAATTACTCGAAACATGTAGTTTCCGCTTCTTAAATGACTCCATTGATGCATTATTTTAGCAGATATGGTACCTACTCACATTGTTATCACTGACTTGTGTTCAGCTCACCACTACATGCAGCGAAATTCACACAACTGTCATCGCACTCGCAATTCAACGAGATATTTGGATGAGTATTATGTCGAATATATTTTGTAGGTCATTTGGTCCATAGAATTGAATTTTCTAAAGTAACAACTTACAAAGAAAATGTATCACATTACTTAGAAAGCCGACTTTAATGATGCTCCATCGTGTTCAATAGTTAAAAGTTGTCGGTGCAAACTTTAAGCGTGCGAACATCATTTTCTCGATGTAAAAGCAATGTTCTCAAAACTCAAAAAGTTAAGCGAAATGAAGTAAAGTGAAAGTGAGGTGAGAGAACATTACAAACAATTTTCTTTGTTAGTGTAAAAGTTACAGAAAATGTCTTTTAAATCAAAATATTTTAAGCATTCAATTGGTAGATTATACTAAGAAAAGTTTCACAAAAGTTTAATAGAAAAGGTTTAAGAAACTCTAACACGACTACGTAAAAAAATAAATAATATGTTGAAAACCTGGAAAATAATTAATAATTATTTTTTCCGTAGTCAGGTTATCAGAAAACAAACTGTAATCCCATAGTCAAAAAGTAAACAGTCGTAAAAATTAAATGAAGTCTGCTCCAATTAACTTAATTGGGCTTCCACCGAACGTTTTGATTGGCTAACGTACATTTATGGGACTATGAATCGTAATTACGAATTAGCTGGACGGGGTATTGACCCTTACTGCAGAAACATTTTGCGGCGCTGAAAACATTTTTCTTTGGATTTCAGATTTTACTAAATCTATGAATATGGATCTTTGCATCGTCGATCGGAGATTTAGTCGCTTTTAGCATCGGAGCAGTCGCTGCGTCCGACTCCGACCGCAGTGAGTCGCCAAAACGCGATGCAGTCGCAAAATCGCCGATCGCTGATGTAAAAAAAAAAAAAACCGACTTCAAAAAAACCTGGAGTCGGTGCCAATCTTGGTATGCCGAGTCTACCTACTATAAAAGTAAGGAGATAGATTGGCACCGACTCCAAATACTCGATAACACATCATCACGCCTGATTTTCCCGAAGGGGTAGGCAGTGGTGGTAATAGAAATATTATTTCAGGCTTTTTAGTGCTCCAGGTTTTTTGAAGTCGGTTTTTATTTTTTTATAAAAATAATTTTATTTCATGATTTTTAGTGGCGCCATACAAACTTTATCACCCCAAATGACCCCTTTGGGGGGGTGACTTTTCCAAGATTCCAAAACAAAAGTTTCTTAGTTTATTATATGGAGTATACATACTAAGTTTCAAGTCAATCGGACACAAATATATTTTTCTACCGTACTTCTACCCCTAGTTTCCCCCTTTGGGGGTAGATTTCCGAAATAATTTTTTTATGGGACCAAAACGACCTAGTCACCTCCCAAATAACAGTTTAAAAAGAAAAATTGGTTCTTAAACGTTAGAGATAAACGGTAACTCTCCATACAAACTTCAACACCTCGTTTTACCCCTTTGGGGGGGGATTTTTCTAAAATCCTGAAACATGAGTTTCATTATTTATTATGCAAAATATACATATTAAGTTTCAAGTCAATAGGACAAAAAAATTTTTTTCAGACGACCTTCACCCTCCAAAATTACCCCCTTAGGGGTTGATTCTAGGAATTATTTTTTTATGGGACCAACTTGGAGCGACGATCTACCGAACAGCAAAATAATTTTTCAAATCGGTTCATAAATGCCGGAGAAATCGGTGAACATACTGTTACGTTGCGCTGAGTGCGCCTCGTAATTTATCCGAACGCGGGTTTGGATTCGGGTTCCCTCGTTGGTCTTCGGCCGAACACGGCCGATTCAGGTGTCGCTGCGCTGTCTGCGCATACGAGCCGGCCATTCGTGCCGTGGCCAGCGCCTGCGTTGGTCGCGGCCGATGACGTCCTTGCGCTCGGCCGTGTGGTGCTTGTGGACGGCTGACGCCATTTTCTCGCGCGACGAGTTCATTTCAATTAATCTGTGTTCTTCCTGGACGACCATGCCGTCTCCAGGCTTACTTCGACCCCGTAATCGGGTAAGTGGTTGCATCTATAGCTGCTGTAGGTTCTATACTAACGACAAATTGTAACCGATCGGAATGCAGTGACCGTTATTTTTCTCCGCCCTGCTATAACGGTAACGGCACTTGAGCCGCTCGCTTACGCTTGCAATTACTATAGAATACGCGATGTAAATCGCTTGTACATCGTCGCTTCATTCCGATCTACTAGTAACTGTTCTATTAGTGAGCCGCCGCCTAATTTTAATTATATGGGCTGTGAGGCATCGAATGGGATCGCTAACAAATAAAAAGGCGAGTGAGTAGGACGCATAGCGGTCCCATCCTGATGCCGACGCAGCCCACTGGACAAAATCCTGATTGCCCACCCTTGTGGGATTCCAGGGAGTTAAGTTGGGACTGCAAAACTTGATTTACTCTTCACCCTACGCGGCTGTGGCCGTGCCTGCTCGCTGCTTGGCTGCCTGCGCTTGGCTGCCTGCTGCTTGGCTGCTGTTGTAAAGCACCGACGCCTTCGCCCACTACCGCTGCAGCTTGAAACCGCCTCCGGCGCTGTCCGTAACGGTCGTTGGACACCTACACCTATCCACGACGCTAAGATACGTACTACTCTTTTCTCTCGCTATCGGTGCAACAAATACATTAGATTTAGAACTCACCTACGACCCTGTAACATTATTTCATAATCATAATTTCGCATTTTTCATTGTTTAGTCGGTAATAATATTCCGTTGTACTATTTTGTAAAATTAACCGTCACCCCGTTTGAATTCCAACCTAATGTAACGGCGTTTTGTTATTTCCAAATAAATGTGTAAGATTACTCTGTATTTTAATTAACAACCTCAATCTATAGTTTTGTTACGTCTACAACGTAACAATACATAAAAATAAAAAAAAAATAAAAAACAAAAAAACATACATACAGCCGAACATAGAACCTCCTCCTCTTTTGAAGTCGGTTAAAAAGTAGCATGTCTGCGGTGGACCTAACTAAAAGAAAATTTAAATGACTAATTTTCTTATGTTTTTTAATTGTGAAGTCTAACAGCTAAACCGACGTTACCAAACGGGTTAGAATACAGTATTTAGTATTATCAAACTAATTAGCGGCCGAATACTCAAAGGCTACAAAGGTCAAAGTCCCACTTAGCAGTTTGAGACGTCGTTATCTGTCATTTTTTGTAGCGCGCGTCAAATTTAAGTTGCGTACGAGTATTCGGCCGTAAGTCTCACTCTTTGAGCATTTAAACAGAAAGCTAGCTTATCAAGCTGTAAAAAATAAAAGCTGGATATTGAAAACAAATGCTTTAGTGTGCCTTCCATGAAAATTTTACTGGGCAGAAAGTTAAGGAACAATGTTGTCAAGAGCAAAAATGCCCGGACCAATCCCCGCAAGCAGCGCAGCTTTAAAACTCAGATCACATAGTTGAGATAAAACCAAGACTATCTCTGGCGCAAATAGTGATGTCTATTACGTGTAGTCAGTCGCTAGCACTAATTAAAACTTTTTATCGCCCGCCTTTTGCCTTCCACCTTCAACGGACATTTGCATTTTAAGATGTCTAGATCGAGACGACGATCCAGTTAAAAGCACGTTTAGATTTCTTAGCGCGTCCGGAGATTTTAAGGGTTCCGTAGCCCCTACGAAAAACCCTATTAAGATAATTTATTGGTGATAGAGCCAAGCTGTAGTCAATCGTCTACAGCTCATATACAGACTGGCTCGAACGAGGCAGTACCACCCTCTCTTAGAAGATCGGCGTAAAGTAGCTATTACAGCTGCGTTTCGTACCTAGTGAGAGAGCCGGAAGCCTAATATCCCGCCTCCCCTCCCTCTGTCCAATCCCCTTTAAGTCGGCAATGTGCGAGCAATGCTTTCGGTATTGCAAGCATCTAAAGTCGGCTCAGTCGCATTAAAAAATAAAAATTTCATCTTCCAACTAAAAAAAATAATCGCTAAGGGCCACCGCAGACTTGCTAGTTTTAGCATCGGCGATCGGCGATACGTCATCTCGTTCGTTCGCGCTCGAAAAAACGCGACGCAGCATCGATACAGTCGCAAAATCGCCGGTCGCCGATGCTAAAGGTAGCAAGTCTGCGGTGGCCCTAAGGTACTTTAAGTATGTCGGGTTTGTTCCAGCATGTCGTTACTACAGCATTCAATCATTGAATCTTACGATCTTTTAAGTCCCGTGATAAAGCGCAAATGGCGTTGGATCCGAGATTTATACCGGATACAGCCTCCGAGGTCGGGAATGTTTGACTTATTGCAGATTTTACGGTTATTGTGTGAGAATTTTGTAAGAACGTATTTTTTTTATGTGACTATGTGGTAAACAAGCGTACCGCCTGATGTTAAGCAGTTACCGTGACCTATAGATGCTTGAAATACCAAAGGAATCGCTCGCACGTTGCCGACTTGAAGGGGAGTGGGACAGAGGGACGGGAAAGGGGTCCGGCTCTCTCACTCATCGTACGAAACGCAGCTGTAATAGCTACTTTACGCCGATCTTCTGTGAGAGGGTAGTTAAGCCAGCCCATATATGAGCTGCAGTCAATTGGCTACAGCTTGGCTCTACCACCATAATAATAATAATAATAATAATATCCTGGGACATTTTTTACACACGGTTACCTGATCCCAAACTAAGCAGAGCTTGTACTATGGAAACCAGATAACTGATATTACTACATATACTACTTTTTTATTTGTAAATACATACTTAATATACATACACACCCAGACTCCGGACATACAGACATGTTCATGCACACAAATGCATGTCCCGGGTAGGAATCGAACCTACGACCTGCAGCGTGAAAGGCGCCTCCGCGCCAACCACGCTAACGGGCCCGTCATAAAATGAATCTGTACCTTTTTAGGCAGTAGCACAGTAGTATTGAGCTGTACAATGACGGCTATTGAAAATTGAGAAATTGAGAAGATGAAACTTGGAGGAGGGAACAATTCAGATGAGATGTCAGGAGGACCTTGTGTTGCAAAAGACTCGAGTTCTTTAGCCTCATTTATAGGGCTCGAGCCTTTTTAAGAAACCTCGAAGGCTAAAGAACTAAATCAGCCCCGAGTCTTCGAGGCGAAGAGGAGGCTCTCGGAAATAAAGCCTTTATTTTGAAGCTCTTTCTAAAAAGGCTTGGAGCCCTTTTTTATTTTAGCCCTTTGTAACCATTCTTGACTTTAGTTGACTATGCACGACTATTCTCAACTATTGTTGACCACTATTGACCATTCTTGACTATTTTTTTTCTATTTTTGACCGTTGTTGACAATTTCGACTATTTTTGACTATTTTTTACTTTTTTTGACTATTTTCGAATATATTTGTCTATTTTTGATTATTTTTGACTTTCTTTTGAATATTTTTGACTATTTTGACTATTTTTGATTATTTTTGACTATTTTTGACAATTTTTGACAATTTTTGACAATTTTTGACTATTTTTGACTATTTTTGACTATTTTTGACTATTTTTGACTATTTTTGACTATTTTTGACTTTTTTTTACATTTTTGACTTTTTTTTTACTTTTTTGACTTTTTTTTGACTTTTTTTTTACTATTTTTGACTATTTGTGACTATTTTTGACTATTTGTGACTATATTTGAATATATTTGTCTGTTTTTGACTATTTTTGACGTTGTTTGACGTTTTTTTTACTTTTTTTGACTTTTTTTGACTTTTTTTGACTTTTTTTGACTATTTGTGACTATTTTTGACTATTTGTGACTATATTTGAATATATTTGTCTGTTTTTGACTATTTTTGACGTTGTTTGACGTTTTTTTTACTTTTTTTGACTTTTTTTGACTTTTTTTGACTATTTTTGACTATTTCTGACTATTTCTGACTATTTCTGACTATATCTGACTATTTCTGACTATATTTGAATTTATTTGACTGTTTTTGACTATTTTTGACTATTTTTGACTATTTTTGACTATTTTTGACCATTTTTGGTTGGAGTGTAGCCTTAGGGGCGCAGTTAGGTTTAGGTTTAGGTTTAGGTCTAGGTTTAGGTTTGAGTATAAGGGTGGGGAAAAGAACACGGGTCGACTTTGACCTTGAATGACCTTTGACCTTTAACTCCGAAAATCCTTCGACCTCAAGTAACCTTTGCTATCGAATGTCATTTGACCTCGAATGAACTTGATATTTGACTTTGACTTTGACTTTGACTTTGACTTTGACCTTGACCTTGACCTTCTTACCTTGCTAAATGCTTGGACACGTTCGGTTAGGTTAGGTTAGAACAGTGACCACAACGCGCGAGCCGAGCGAGCGAAGCGAGCGTGCCGCGGCAGCGGCCGGCGAAGCGCCAGAGCCAAATAGTACCCATTACAATTATTTTTAAAAACCTCATGGTCTTGGTCCATGACCTTGGGATCAAAGGTCATTCAAGGTCAAGGTCAAATGTCAAGTTCATTCGAGGTCAATTGGCATTCGATGTCAGAGTTTACTTGAGGTCAAAGGTCATTCGTGGTTAAAGGTCAAAGGTCATTCGAGGTCAAAGTAGACTCGTTTCCTTTTCCCCACCCGCATACTCAAACCTAAACCTAGACCTAAACCTAAACCTAATAGCGCCCCTAAGGATACACATTGACCCCATTTTTGACTATTTTTGACTATTTTTGACAATTTTTGACTTTTTTTGACTTTTTTGACTTTTTTTGACTATTTTTTACTATTTGTGACTATATTTGAATATATTTGTCTGTTTCTGATTATTTTTGACTATTTTTGACTATTTCTGACTATATTTGAATTTGTATTTTTTTTTTGATAATTTTTGTCCAATATTGTCAATTTTTGACTGTTTTGGACTATTTTGACTATATTTGACTATTTTTGATTATTTTTTACCATTGTTGACTATTTGGACTATTTGGACTATATTTGTCTGTTTTTGACTATTTTTGACTATTTCTGACTATATTTGAATGTGTTTTTTTTTTATAATTTTTGACCATTATTGTAAATTTTTCACTGTTTTGGACTATTTTGACTATATTTGACTTTTTTGACTATTTTTGACTATTTGTGACTATATTTGAATAAATTTGTCTGTTTTTGACTATTTTTGACGTTTTTTGACTTTTTTTGACTTTTTTGACTTTTTTTGACTATTTTTGACTATTTGTGACTATATTTGAATATATTTGTCTGTTTCTGATTATTTTTGACTATTTTTGACTATATTTGTCTGTTTTTGACTATTTGTGACTATTTCTGACAATATTTGAATTTGTTTTTTTTTTGATAATTTTTGTCCAATATTGTCAATTTTTGACTGTTTTGGACTATTTTGACTATATTTCACTATTTTTGATTATTTTGTACCATTGTTGACTATTTGGATTATTTGGACTATTTTTGACTATATTTGTCTGTTTTTGACTATTTTTGACTATTTCTGACTATATTTGAATTTGTTTTTTTTTTTATAACTTTTGACCATTATTGTAAATTTTTGACTGTTTTGAACTATTTTGACTATATTTGACTTTTTTTGACTATTTTTGACTATTTCTGACTATTTGTAACTATATTTGAATATTTTTGTCTGTTTTTGACTATTTTTGACTATTTATGACTATTTTTGACTATTCTTGACTATTTGTGACTATTTTTGAACATTATTGACTATTTTTAGTATTGTTGACTGTTTTTGGCCAATGTTGACTATTTTTGACGAATTTTGACTATATTTGACCATTGTTGACTATTTTTACTATTGTTGACTGTTATTGGCCAATGTTGACTATTTTTGACGTATTTTGACGAATTTTGACTATTTTTGACCATCGTTGACTATTGTTAATTGTTTTTGAATATTTTTAACCATCTTTTGACTATTTTTGACTATCACTATGTTTGACTATTTTTCACTAGTTTTGACTATTTTTGAACATTGTTGACTATTTTTACTATTGTTGACTCTTTTTGGCCAATCAAAATACGTCAAAAATAGGCAACTATTTTTGACGTATTTTGACTATTTCGACTATTCTTGACCATCGTTGACTATTGGTAATTGTTTTTAATATTTTTGACCTTCTTTTGACTATTTTTGACCATTGTTGACTGTTTTTAGCTATTGTTGACTATTTTTGACTATTTTTGACTATTCTTGACTAGTTGTGACTATTTTTGAACATTATTGACTATTTTTACTATTGTTGACTGTTTTTGGCCAATGTTGACTATTTTTGACGAATTTAGACTATATTTGACCATTGTTGACTATTTTTACTATTGTTGACTGTTTTTGGCCAATGTTGACTATTTTTGACGTATTTTAACTATTTTTGACCATGGTTGCCTATTTAGACTATTGGTGACTGTTTTTAAATATTTTTGGCGAATTTTGACGATTTTGGAAGATTTTTGACTACTTTTGACTATTCGACTATTTTTGACTATTTTTGACCATTGTTGACTGTTTATGGCCAATGTTGACTATTTTTGACGTATTTTGACTATTTTTGACGAATTTTGACTATTTTTGACCAAAATTCGTCAAAATTCGGCAAAAATATTCAAAAACAGTCAACAATAGTCGAAATAGTCGAAATAGTCAACAATGGTAAAAAATAGACAACAATGGTCAAAAATAGTCAAAAAAGAGTCAAAAATTGTCAAAAACAGTCAACAATAGGCAAAAATAGTCAATAATCTTAAAAAATCGACAAAATTCGCCAAAAATATTTAAAAACAGTTACCAACAGTCAACAATAGTCTAAATAGTCAACCATGGTCAAAAATAGTCAAAAATCGCCAAAAATAGTCAAAAATCGTCAAAAATAGTCAAAATACGTCAAAAATAGTCAACATTGGCCAAAAACAGACAACAATAGTAAAAATAGTCAACAATGGTCAAAAATAGTCAAAAACAATTAACAATAGTCAACGATGGTCAAAAATAGTCAAAATTCGTCAAAATACGTCAAAAATAGTCAACATTGGCCAATAACAGTCAACAATAGTAAAAATAGTCAACAATGGTCAAATATAGTCTAAATTCGTCAAAAATAGTCAACATTGGCCAAAAACAGTCAACAATAGTAAAAATAGTCAATAATGTTCAAAAATAGTCACAACTAGTCAAGAATAGTCAAAAATAGTCATAAATAGTCAAAAATAGTCAAAAACAGACAAAAATATTCAAATATAGTCAAAAATAGTCCAAATAGTCAACAATGGTAAAAAATAATCAAAAATAGTCAAATATAGTCAAAATAATCCAAAACAGTCAAAAATTGACAATATTGGACAAAAATTATCAAAAAAAAAAAACAAATTCAAATATAGTCAGAAATAGTCACAAATAGTCAAAAACAGACAAATATAGTCAAAAATAGTCAAAAATAATCAGAAACAGACAAATATATTCAAATATAGTCACAAATAGTCAAAAAAAGTCAAAAAAGTCAAAAAAAGTCAAAAAAAGTCAAAAATAGTCAAAAATAGTCAAAAATAGTCAAAAATAGTCAAAAATAGTCAAAAATAGTCAAAAATAGTCAAAAATAGTCAAAAATAGTCAAAAATAGTCAAAAATAGTCAAAAATAGTCAAAAATAGTCAAAAACAGTCAAATATAGTCAGAAATAGTCAGAAATAGTCAGAAATAGTCAGAAATAGTCAGAAATAGTCAAAAATAGTCAAAAAAAGTCAAAAAACGTCAAAAATAGTCAAAAACAGACAAATTTATTCAAATATAGTCACAAATAGTCAGAAATAGTCAAAAATAGTCAAAAAAAGTCAAATATAGTCAAAATAGTCCAAAACAGTCAAAAATTTACAATAATGGTCAAAAATTATAAAAAATAAAACAAATTCAAATATACTTAGTCAGAAATAGTCAAAAATAGTCAAAAACAGACAAATATAGTCAAAAATAGTCAAAAATAATCAGAAACAGACAAATATATTCAAATATAGTCACAAATAGTCAAAAAAAGTCAAAAAAGTCAAAAAAAGTCAAAAAAAGTCAAAAATAGTCAAAAATAGTCAAAAATAGTCAAAAATAGTCAAAAATAGTCAAAAATAGTCAAAAATAGTCAAAAATAGTCAAAAATAGTCAAAAATAGTCAAAAATAGTCAAAAACAGTCAAATATAGTCAGAAATAGTCAGAAATAGTCAGAAATAGTCCGAAATAGTCAGAAATAGTCAAAAATAGTCAAAAAAAGTCAAAAAACGTCAAAAATAGTCAAAAACAGACAAATTTATTCAAATATAGTCACAAATAGTCAGAAATAGTCAAAAATAGTCAAAAACAGACAAATATAGTCAAAAATAGTCCAAATAGTCAACAATGGTAAAAAATAATCAAAAATAGTCAAATATAGTCAAAATAGTCCAAAACAGTCAATAATTGACAATATTGGACAAAAATTATCAAAAAAAAAAACAAATTCAAATATAGTCAGAAATAGTCACAAATAGTCAAAAACAGACAAATATAGTCAAAAATAGTCAAAAATAATCAGAAACAGACAAATATATTCAAATATAGTCACAAATAGTCAAAAATAGTCAAAAATAGTCAAAAAAAGTCAAAAAAGTCAAAAATAGTCAACAATAGCTAAAAACGGTCAACAATGGTCAAAAATAGTCAAAAGCAGGTCAAAAATATTAAAAACAATTACCAATAGTCAACGATGGTCAAGAATAGTCGAAATAGTCAAAATACGTCAAAAATAGGCAACATTGGCCAAAAAGAGTCAACAATAGTAAAAATAGTCAACAATGTTCAAAAATAGTCTAAACTAGTGAAAAATAGTCAAACATAGTGATAGTCAAAAATAGTCAAAAGATGGTTAAAAATATTCAAAAACAATTAACAATAGTCAACGATGGTCAAAAATAGTCAAAAATAGTCAAAATACGTCAAAAATAGTCAACATTGGCCAAAAACAGTCAAAAATAGTAAAAATAGTCAACAATGGTCAAATATAGTCAAAATTCGTCAAAAATAGTCAACATTGGCCAAAAACAGTCAACAATAGTAAAAATAGTCAACAATGTTCAAAAATAGTCAAAAACTGTCAAAAATTGTCAAAAATTGTCAAAAATTGCCAAAAATTGTCAAAAATTGTCAAAAATTGTCAAAACTAGTCAAAAATAGTCAAAAATAGTCAAAAATTGTCAAAAATAGTCAAAAGAAGGTTAAAAATATTCAAAAACAATTAACAATAGTCAACGATGGTCAAGAATAGTCGAAATAGTCAACAATGGTCAAAAATAGTCAAAAATGGTCAAAAATAGTCAAAAATAGTTTAAAATAGTCAAAAATAGTCAAAAATATTCAAACATAGTCAAAAATAGTCAAAAATAGTCAAAAATAGTCAAAAATAGGCAAACTTAGTCAAAATACGTCAAAAATTTTCAAAACACGTCAAGAATAGTCAACTATGGTCCAAAATAGTCAACAATGGTCAAAAATAGTCAACGATTGCTAAAAATTTTCAACAATGGTCAAAAATTTTCAAAAATAGGCAAACTTAGTCAAAAATAGTCAAAAACTTCAAAAATCTTCAAAATTCGCCAAAAATATTTAAAAATCGTCATCAATAGTCAGGAATAGTCGAAATAGTCAACTATTATCAAAAATAGTCAAAACTAGAGAAAAATAGTCAAACATAGTGATAGTCAAAAATAGTCAAAAGATGGTTAAAAATATTCAAAAACAATTAACAATAGTCAACGATGGTCAAAAATAGTCAAAAATAGTCAAAATACGTCAAAAATAGTCAACATTGGCCAAAAACAGTCAAAAATAGTAAAAATAGTCAACAATGGCCAAAAATAATCAACAATGGTCAAAAATAGTCAACAATAGCTAAAAATAGTCAACAATGGTCAAAAATGGTCAAAAATCGTCAAAAAATTGTCAAAACAGGCATGAATATTCAAAACAGTCAACAATAGTCAACAATGGTCAAGAATAGTCAAGAATAGTCAAAAATAGTCAACAATGGTCAAGAATAGTCAAGAATAGTCAAGAATAGTCAAGAATAGTCAAGAATAGTCACGAATAGTCACGAATAGTCGAGAATAGTCGAGAATAGTCACGAATAGTCACGAATAGTCGAGAATAGTCGAGAATAGTCGAGAATAGTCGAGAATAGTCGAGAATAGTCGAGAATAGTCGAGAATAGTCAAGAATAGTCAAGAATAGTCAAGAATAGTCAAAAATAGTCGAGAATAGTCAAGAATAGTCGAGAATAGTCGAGAATAGTCGAGAATAGTCGAGAATAGTCGAGAATAGTCGAGAATAGTCGAGAATAGTCGAGAATAGTCGAGAGTAGTCGAGAGTAATCAAGAATAGTCAGGATAGTCAAAAAGTCAAGAATAGTCAGGAATACAATAGACTAGCCAGGAATAGTCAGCTATAAGGCGACTCCTTCTTATACTTGCGAAGACTTAGAAAGCTCACAACAACGGAGCTCTAAAAGAACTCCGAGCCCAAAAAGGGCTCGAGGTTTATTTAAAACTCGAGTCCTTTTTTAGCCTTGAAATATTCGGAGTCGTTTTTCTTCGACGAGCCCCATAGAAAAGCTCGAGCCTCTTTGAGAGGGCTAAAAGAACTCGAGTCTTTTGCAACACTAGGCCGAGGACCACTTGGCGCAGTGAATCGAGCATTGGCCACTCGGCTCACTGCATCGGGTGGCCGCGGGTTCGATTCCCGCCAGGGGCAAATGTCGGGAATAGCCTTTTCGTAATTTACCCTGGTCTGGGTGTTACTGGGATCACCCCCAGTTCATTATACGGTATCCATAGTACAAGCGTTGCTTAGTTTGCGACCATACAGTTGGTGTTTAAGTCTGGAAATATTTATTTCTTTTATTTAAGACGCGTAAAAAACGATTATGCAATAATACAATTCAGCATTTTCCAGACATAAATAATAATCCAAATAAGATTTTCAATTGAAACATTTACATGCATGTAAACACTATAACTTAGTTACAGCATTATTAGATGGGGAGCCGTAGAAGGGGTTTCTGGATTTGCACGAGCGCGTCAGATTAAGATAAGGGAGATAGCTTACATATTGATAAGAACCTCAAAAAATTATGAGCCTTTAATATTGGTGGGTTTGCTCAGGGGAACCAAAAAAAATAGACCATCTTAAAATACTTGAACTCGTCAGATTAAGATAAGGGGGATTCATTACTAGCTAAGTAGTGTCAAAAGTGTCAATTTTGCTAATTTGATCGTGAGTCTAAGAAATGGGAGCATCTGGAAGTTTCACTTTTTCACCCATTCAGTTTTTTTTTTTTTTAATTTAGGACTGCGGTGGCAAAAAAAACGTACGGCCCGCCTGATTTTAAGCAGTTACCGTAGCCTATAGCTGCTTACAAATTCTGACGCGCTCGAGTAATTTTTTTTTTCAATTTATCATGTTGGAGCATGAAAAGTATCAATATCTGACACGCTTGAGTATTTTTATGTCATTGCTTTTTATACAAAATTTTTTTTTTTTTCATGTATACGCTTCCCCCACCGCTGAAAGTGGAAACATCTAGAACAATGTATTCTTCCTATCATCTCATCTACCGAATCTACTAGGTTTGGACGACGCTCGTGCAAATCCACGAATTGCACGCTTGCCTCCCCATCTATATAGTCTGAACAAATCAAATTGTAAAATAAACATTGAAACCTAGATTGGATCCCAAAAGCAACGAAATTGAATAGTGTAAACAAGTTATCGTCCTAAACCCTTTGTAACAGACGTCCCAGACTCGTCTAACCTCTACTAGAGCCCTTTAGAGTCTAAAGGCTTGTCCATATAATGAATCGTTGTGGCGTATCGTATCTATGTATCATATGGAGCCTGAATACATACATATCGTTATTTTCATCCACATAATACGCTATTATCAACATGTGTGTATTGCCAGTCCTCACTTACGGCGCTCAGACACTGACGGAATCTCAAAAGACCAAGCTCATTTGCCAGAGAGCAATGGAGCGCAGTATCTTAGGTTTCAAACGAACCGACCGTCTGATAAACACCTTACTGCGTTCCATAGGCGTGATGGTGTATCACTTCCAATAAATTCAAAAGCATTTCATTCAACATCAATCCATTTTTTTTTACCCGACTACGGCGGAGGGTTATGATTTTGACCGGTATGTATGTATGTATGTATGTATGTGCATCTGTTCCCACCTAACTTCCAAACGACTTGTCGTAATTTGACAAATGAGGTATCGTTAGAAGCGGCTTAATGGCGCGCTGGTTATAGGCTATGTGACACCACATAAAATTGCATATGGCGCCCTCTAGAGGACATAATGTCATGAACTAAAAAAAAAACATGTTTTAATGAAACCGTGTGGGGTATCAAATGAAAGAACTTAATGAGCACATTTCAAAAATATATATATTGTTACCTATAACTCCAAAATAATTAAATAAAAAGTAAGTTTAAAAACTAAAACCCGACTACTGAAAAATCGCGCTCTAAAAAGTATGAAACAAGAAAATATTCTCCGTGTTCATATGCCATTTGGCCCTAAAGGACCTACACGGTCCACGGCTATCCTCTAGATGAGAATATTTTCTTGTTTCATACTTTTTAGAGCGCGATTTTTCAGTAGTCGGGTTTTTTTATAGCCAGGGATGGCACATTGGCAGACGGTCCACCTGATGGTAAGTGGAAGCCGCCGCCCAGGACATCTGCAACTTAAGGGGAGCAGATGCGGCGCCGACCTTTTAGGGACCTGTAAATATGCCTTTTGAAGAACCCCATGTAGTAGTGCATAGGAAAGACTTCGGGAGGGAGATCGTTCCACAACTTGCACGTGCGCGGAAGAAATGCTCGCGATGCACGTACATTTGTAGGATACTAGGCATCCAAGTGGTGTGGGTGAAATCTCTCCCAACGTCGAATTGTGCGATGACGGAAAAGTGACGGTGGCACCAACTTAAACAGTTCAACAGAACACTCCCCGTGGTACAGACGGCAGAGCACGCACAGAGAGCCAATGAACCCATCTGACCTTCAACCTCGCAGAAATCCCTAAAACGAGGGATATTTTTCAAGTTTCATGCAAATTCTTAGATCAACGCCGTTGCCATCAAGTCTTCAATCTCATTGAATATGTAAATTGCAGGTAAAATTGAAAATGCCTTCGTATCAGCCATTAGTTGTGTAAGCGGTCCCGTTTCGGCTGAAGTACTCTACGATTCGGGTTTGTGATCTTTATTAAAGGATTTCCGAGCTCCAGTATTGATTAAGTTAACAATACCTATTTGAATTTTCATCGTTATACCGAGATGAGCAATCAGAACCATGATTGGAGCGGTTTGAGCCGAAATTTTGTAATCAATGATTTTAGGAAGGTTTTGTTGAAAGAGATTTTGGAGTGGGAAATATTGTTCACCGACTCCAAAAAACCGGCCAAGTGCGAGTCGGACTCGCGCACGAAGGGTTCCGTACCATTCTATAAAAACGGCAATCATGTCTGTTGTATGGGAACCCCACTTAAATATTTTTTTATTCTGTTTTAGTATTTGTTGTTACAGCGGCAACAGAAATACAAATTTTATTCTGACTTTTCGGATAGTTTTGATAAAATCTATTGCTCAATTCGAAATTGTATCCATAAAGGGCTATGGTAACTAAAGAGTGCACAGTATGTGCCAGCATTCAAGTCAATATTGATAAACACATTATCTATTTGAGTATAACCCGTTGTGGTAACAACACGAGGAAGTTTTGAATTTAAACCAATATGGTCAAAATATTTTTTAAAGGTGCATTCTCATTAGATTCCAGTAAGTCTACATTAAAATCCCCGCACACTATAGTCGGAGGCAACGGGAGTATTCTGCCATCAAATATGACACTATGAAAGCAATACAACAATTTCCAATCGATCGAAACCTAGAGATAACGCAAAACTTGTCAATAGCAGGCGAATTTTGGTCGTGACTATATTGCGATCTGAAAAACGAAACCATAGCGCGATCTAGGAGCTCATCTAGCGTCATCTAGTGGTGCGTAGCGGTACTATTATTTTATATATTATGAGGTTCTTATTTTATATTATCTTTGTTATAGCAACAATTATTTACTCTTTGCCACCTCACTCCCATAAAAAAAAACTGCTCAACATCAGGCGGGCTGTACGCTTTTTTGCCACCTCAGTCCCATAATTGTTAGTACACACCTGCAATAATAGGTACATAAAGTACACAAATAAATAAATACACATTCTGTGAAAAACTATTACAACGCCATCTATAGTTCTAATACTCTGTGCTTGAAACTCCGAATGCATTTGAAACTTGATTTACAAATATGTTTACGTACGTAAACAATGTATTTGCACAAATCAGTTTAGTGTTAACATTATTTTAATTTAAGCTGTGGGCGACAAAAAAAATGCGAATTACTCAAAAAAAAAAACAACTCATACTAAGATTCGAACCTAATACCCACATACACGTGGACTAACGCCTTAACCATACGGCTAAGATGATCTCTAGTATTGCACTCGAATTATTATACTACTTATGACACTGTAATGCCAATGATATCATAACAATGTTAGATGGCGCTACTTTGACTGGTACTATTAATTTAAAACTTATTTATGGGTCAAAAATGTAGTTTTACATTTCTTTTTTTGTCAACAATTTATCTAAAATATGTCATAATGATCACTCATGGTTAAAATGTTAGTTTTCTCTTTATATATTGTTTAATTTATGAGTTATCAATAAAAACGCCAAAAATATCGAGTTTATTGTATGGGGACCCCCTTTATTTTTAAGTTTTATTTTATTTTTAGTATTTGTTGTTGTAGCGGCAACAGAAATACACATTCTGTGAAAATTTCATGTCTCTAGCTATTACCGTTTGTTAGATACAGCCCGCTGACAGACAGACGGACAGACAGACAGACAGACAGACAGACGGACAGCGTAGGCTTAGTAATAGGGTCCCGTTGGCACCCTTTGGGTACGGAACCCTAAAAAGGAGGAGGTTCTTAATTCGACCGACATTCTTAATTCGAGATACATGAGCAGTGACTCCAAATAAAAAGTAAGTTTAAAAACTAAAACCCGACTACTGAAAAATCGCGCTCTAAAAAGTATGAAACAAGAAAATATTCTCATCTAGAGGATAGCCGTGGTCCGTGTAGGTCCTTTAGGGCCAAATGGCATATGAACACGGACCACGGCTATCCTCTAGATGAGAATATTTTCTTGTTTCATACTTTTTAGAGCGCGATTTTTCAGTAGTCGGGTTTTAGTTTTTAAACTTACTTTTTATTTAATTATTTTGGAGTTATAGGTAACAATATATATATTTTTGAAATGTGCTCATCAAGCTCTTTCATTTGATACTCCACACGGTTTTATTAAAAAATTTTATTTTTTTTGTTCATGACATTATGTCCTCTAGAGGGCGCCATATGCAGTTTTATGTGACGTCACATAGCCTATAACCAGCGCGCCATTAAGCCGCTTCTAACGATACCTCATTTGTCAAATTACGACAAGTAGTTTGGAAGTTAGGTGGGAACAGACGCACATACATACATACATACATACATACATACATACATACAAACATACATACATACTTACATACATACATACATACATACATACCGGTCAAAATCATAACCCTCCGCCGTAGTCGGGTAAAAAAAAATGGAATCAATGAATTATTTCTGGCCTTTTTAAACCGACTTCAAAAAATAAAAACCGACTTCAAAAAAACCTGGAGCACTAAAAAGCCTGAAATAATATTTCTATTACCACCACTGCCTACCCCTTCGGGAAAATCAGGCGTGATGATGTGTTATCGATAACTCGATAACACATCATCACGCCTGATTTTCCCGAAGGGGTAGGCAGTGGTGGTAATAGAAATATTATTTCAGGCTTTTTAGTGCTCCAGGTTTTTTTGAAGTCGGTTTTTATTTTTTTATAAAAATAATTTTATTTCATGATTTTTAGTGGCGCCATACAAACTTTATCACCCCAAATTACCCCTTTGGGGGGTGACTTTTCCAAGATTCCAAAACAAAAGTTTCTTAGTTTATTATATGGAGTATACATACTAAGTTTCAAGTCAATCGGACACAAATATATTTTTCTACGTACTTCTACCCCTGGTTTCCCCCTTTCGGGGTAGATTTCCGAAATGATTTTTTTATGGGACCAAAACAACTTAGTCACCTACCAAATAACAGTTTAAAAAGAAAAATTGGTTCATAAACGTTAGAGATAAACGGTAACTCTCCATACAAACTTCAACACCTCGTTTTACCCCTTTGGGGGGGGATTTTTCTAAAATCCTGAAACATGAGTTTCATTATTTCTTATGCAAAATATACATATTAAGTTTCAAGTCAATCGGACAAAAATTTTTTTTTCAGACGACCTTCACCCCCCCAAATTACCCCCTTACGGGTTGATTCTAGGAATTATTTTTTTATGGGACCAACTTGGAGCCACGATCTACCGAACAGCAAAAGAATTTTTCAAATCGGTTCATAAATGCCGGAGAAATCGGTGAACATACATAAAAAAAAAAAAAAAAAAAAAAAA
Source organism: Drymonia ruficornis (assembly GCA_947859195.1). Taxonomy (NCBI): domain Eukaryota; kingdom Metazoa; phylum Arthropoda; class Insecta; order Lepidoptera; family Notodontidae; genus Drymonia; species Drymonia ruficornis. The sequence continues at coordinate 5,248,912 of OX401927.1, forward strand.
AAAAAACATACATACAGCCGAACATAGAACCTCCTCCTTTTTTGAAGTCGGTTAAAAAGGAGGAGGTTTCTCAATTCGACCGTATATTTTTTTTTTTTTTTTTTTTTTTATGTGTGTTCGCGGATAACTTCGTCGTTTATGAACCGATTTTGATGATTCTTTTTTTGTTGGAAAGGAGATTTTCCGGGGGTGGTACCATGATAAGGAAACCAGGATCTGATGATGGCATCCCAGATAAATCGAGGGGAACCTTCGAAAATCGTAGGGGCGACTAGTGCGTTTGTAATTTTATTCATTAAGTATTTTAAAGCACTACTATTTTATGAAGATCTGGAGTCGATCTGATGATGGAGCCGAAAGACAGTCGAGGGAACTCCTCAACGATTTACAGCAATTACCTGGTGTTTGGGCTTGATTAATTTGTATTGATGAGAACTTTACACCTAGATGGGTTGTGACTGTCATTATGGGTCTGATGATGAAGACAAAGGACAGTCAAGGGAACTCCTCAACGTTTTACAGTAGCTACCTTGTGTTTGGACTTAATTCATTTCTATTGATGAGAACTTTACACCTAGATGGGTTGTGACTGTCATTAGGGGACTGATGATGAAGACGAGGGACAGTCAAGGGAACTCCTCAACGTTTTACAGTAGCTACCTTGTGTTTGGGCTTGATTAATTAGTATTGATGAGAACTTTACACCTAGATGGGTTGTGACTGTCATTAGGGGACTGATGATGAAGACGAGGGACAGTCAAGGGAACTCCTTAACGTTTTACAGTAGCTACCTTGTGTTTGGGCTTGATTAATTAGTATTGATGAGAACTTTACACCTAGATGGGTTGTGACTGTCATTAGGGGTCTGATGATGGAGTCAAAAGACAGTCGAGAGAACTTCTCAACGATTTACAGCAATTACCTGGTGTTTGGGCTTGATTAATTTGTATTGGAGAGAACTTTGCACCCATATGGGTTATAAGTGCCATTACAGGTCTAATGATGGAGACCATAGACAGTCGAGGGAATTCCTCAAAGATTTACAGCAGTTACCTTATGTTGGGCTTACTTCATACGGTTCAATATGCCAAAATGTTCATTGGTATGGCGCCACTAAAAATCGTGAAATAAAATTATTTTTATAAAAAAAAAAACCGACTTCAAAAAAACCTGGATCACTAAAAAGCCTGAAATAATATTTCTATTACCACCTCTGCCTACCCCTTTGGGAAAACCAGACGTGATGGTGTGTTATCGAGTATTTGGAGTCGGTGCCAATCTATCTTCTTACTTTTATAGTAGCTATACTTGGCATACCAAGATTGGCACCGACTCCAAATACTCGATAACACACCATCACGTCTGGTTTTCCCAAAGGGGTAGGCAGAGGTGGTAATAGAAATATTATTTCAGGCTTTTTAGTGATCCAGGTTTTTTTGAAGTCGGTTTTTTTTTTATAAAAATAATTTTTAGTGCTCTATAGTTCTTTGGAGTAGTTTTTTTGTTTTTGTAAAACTAGCTTTGTGCAGAATAAAATCCGAATTAAAATTAACAGGTCCCGCAACGCAACCAAATAAGTTAATTTTATAATTTTGTGGGCGATTTTAATTGTTTATCGGGTCGTGCTAATTTTGATTCGGATTTTATTCTGGAAAAAGCTCATACCCCGATTGGCATCTCGACCTGTCGCGGACTATACCTTGTATGCATCTGTGTAGCTTCTATAAAACAATCCTACCACCGTTACTCCAATAAGCTAGGCTCTAAAAGTATCCTTTAACCAAGGTTTGACCCAACTGTTTGCAATACATCTGACAAATTTGGAGTTGAGGTTATAGTCATAGTACATGTAAGTTCTATTAAAGTTAAGAAGCGTAATTTTAATTAATTAAAATCCATTGGTATAATTAAGGAAGTAAAATAAAATATAATACGGGTTGACACGTCTGCATTTTTATAGCTTACAGTGGATGCGTCCCCCACAATACAAAAGAGACGCAGATATAAAGAAAACTTGACTGGACTTATAAAATAAAGATTTTCACCAGCAAAGTGGTGCAGGAAAACATCCTTAAAAACGTACCCCTCTGCGAACTGTTTTAGGGTCATCATCATCATCGTCCTTTCAGCCAAAAGACGTCCATTGTTGGACATAGGCCTCCCCCAAGGTTTTCCACAACGACCGGTCCTGTGCCACTTGCATCCAGCGGTTTCCCGCGACCTTCACTAGGTCGTCGGTCCACCTTGTAAAGGGCTTACCCACGCTGCGTCTTCCGGTACGTAGTCGCCACCCAAGAACCTTTCTGCCCCATCGGCCATCAGTTCTTCGGGCTATGTTAGGTTATATTTATATTTTTTATTTGACTTATTGGTGGTAGAGCCAAGCTGTAGTCAATCGACTGCAGCTCATATACGGGCTGGCTCGGGGTAGTACCACCCTCTCACAGAAGATCGGCGTAAAGTGGCTATTACAGCTGCATTTCGTACGATGAGTGAGAGCGCCGGATGCCTAATTCCCCTCCTTCCCCTCCCTCTGTCCCACTCCCCTTCAGGTCGGCAACGTGTCAGCGATACATTTGGTATTGCAAGCATCTATAGGCTACGGTAACAGCTTAACATCAGGTGGGCCGTACGCTTGTTTGCCACCTCAGTCCTATAAAAAATTGATATGACTTGAATAATTTCAGCTAACCACTTTCAGTAACTCTCGATCTAAGTGAAGTCGTAAAGTGTAAAATAATTAGGGCGACCACAAAAACAATTTGTGGGCCGTGACGGTATTGTGCGACCAGTCTACAACGTCGCTCCTCCGTACCGAAGTTCCTCCTGGGTATTCTGCTTTTATAACCAACATTACAGAGGTGCTTATTTTACTAGTTGCATCCTGCGATGGGTGTTTGTGCCTTTGTTTTTCCTTTGGGATCTTGTTGGCTACAGTTTTTATCTAATACTTGGAGTATTACACATCTATTTTGTAAAACCGTAAATAATTCAGCACCTTCTCCGTTCGTGTCTAATTAGATGTGTCCATATGGCGCGCATGCCTCACCCGAGCACTCATATTATGACATTACGTCTATTACGCATAGACTTAATGTCATAATATGATTGCTCGGGTGAGGCATGCGCGCCATATGGACACATCTAATGTAATGGCGGCTTGTCCAAGCAAAGTTGTCAATCGCCAAGAAGCTGCCTGCATTAGAACCGTGCAGGTTGCATGCAATCGACTAATGTCGACTGCGCGTGTACAGTTTTAAAAGCAAAAAAACTTGTCTAGCAAAAAAAAATATATATGAAAAATAACATGAATTTAAATAAAATTCCAATTACAAAATTTCATAAGAATTGGCTGCGTCTACATGATGCGAGCTGCGCGAGTGGTCAGTATTAACATCTTCTTCTTCCTCTTTTCGTGACAGTATTTCTATTGTTAGACCTGATTTACAAGGTACTTATGTGGCTACATTAATAGCGTTGGGTGTGGCCGCGTTCAAGTCCTCCCTCGTGCAGGCGTTCGGGCACAAGGGACACTCCAGCAAGTGTTGCATCGACTGGATGGGATCACCGCAGTCACACTGCGTCATAGAAGGATCCCTCCCTGAAACCCCACTTGCACGAATTGAGTCTGCAGCGGCCGACCTGAGTGCGAAACACATAGACAGAACTGGTAACTGCTTAACATCAGGCGGGCCGTACGCATTTTTCCTACCGCAGTCCAATAAAAAAAAAGACATAATATCATAACCTGGTTGGGCTTCTGACTCTCTTACTCATCGTACGAAATGCAGCTGTAACAGTTACTTTACGCCGATCTTCTGTGAAAGGGTGGTACTACCCCGGTCTAGCCAGCCCATGTATGAACTGCAGTCAATTGCCTACAGTTTGACTCTACCACCAATAAACAAATTGCCATCAAACAAAGCCTTACCAGTTCTAGTAGTGCTAGTAAAGAAAGGAATTTGTTGAAATCAGTTCACCAGTTTAGTAACTACGATGCTAAGAACCTACAGACAAAAGGTTACTACTTGAGCGGCATTGACTTTTTGCTAAAAAGAATACAAATTAAGAGGATGGCAATAAGACTAGGTATCCAAGCAAAAAGCTCTTTGCCACGCAAATATTTCAGCTATTTACCTACCTACTATACGTAAACTTTCTTACCCAAGTTTGGCGAGGCTACTCTGAAGAGGGTCCACTCAATTTCCGTTCAGTTTCACCTTTTGAACACCACCTGTCTCTCTCTAACCAACAATGACCATGATGTGTTAGAACGAGCAGTATAATTCGAACGAGTTCTGTTAGAAACATTCCCCATTAAAATAGTTGTGTGGTAGTTTCTTGATGAAATGTGCAAGTTACCGGCCAAATTATTTCACTTTAGGACACCACCTTGTGTTTTGGTATCATAGTTCCTATATCGCACGGGGACACCAGTGGTAGCGCAACCAGTCGCTCCACCAACAAAATGTATAGATGGAGGGTATCGCACCTGGTGTCCGCTTGGTAGCGAAACCAATTCGGTGTCGGGTATCGAATCACCCGATGGTGGCGCAACCATGGTTGCCTCGTGCGATATCGCACTAAAACGGTGACTTTATTTAAAATCGTTGATGAATCGGTTAGCCCATGCGCTTTATTAAACTTCGAGCCGTCAGGAATGAAATGTATTTGGTAATTTATGTTTAAATGTTACCAAATTTTCTAAAATTTTCAAATACACTGAACCGCTAAGAAAAAGGGTCGGTTAAAAATCTTCAATAACATTTTTTTTATTTACATTTATTAAAAATAAAAAGCTTCAATTCAATTTTTTTGGGTTTCTTACCCAAAGGGTGCCAACGGGACCCCATTACTAAGCCTAAGCTGTCCGTCTGTCCGTTCGTCCGTCCATCTGTCAGCGGACTGTATCCACGACCCGTAATAGGTAGAGAGTTAAAATTTTCACAGAATGTGTATTTCAGTTGCCGCTACAACAACAAATAGTAAAAATAAAATAACATTTAAAAATAAAGATTTTATATTTTGACTTTTATATTCTACGGTGGTACGGAACCATTTATGTGCGAGTCTGACACGCACTTGGCTGTAGTTTTTATTTTCATTTAAGCACATTAAACATATTCCTTAATTTAGTGTTTATTTCATAAAGCTGGGTCAGGTACTTTTGAAGATTTTCTAACCGACCCGTTTTCTTTGCGGTCCAGTGTATTATGTTATTTTCAACCGAAATTGGTAATTCTCTCCAATACGACTTACAGATACTATATCTACGGCCTCCGCAGACTAGCTAGTTTTAGCATCGTCGACCGGCGATTTTGTGACGTATCGATGCTGCGTCGCGTTTCTTCGAGCGCGAACGAGCGAGACGCAGCATCAAAATCGTCGATCGCCGATGCTAAAAGTAGCTAGTCTGCGGAGGCCCTAAGTTATGCTTAAAACGACTTGCACAAGACCCTTAAATCAGAGGCAATTTAGGGAGCAAGGATTGTGTCTAAAAGGATTGTGCACTATGCATAAAAAACGTGCCGACAAAGATCATAGGTCATATCCACAGAGTAAAGACTACAGCAAGAGCTGCCCTTAATAGATATATGTATGAAAAAAACGTGTAACGTCACGACTTTTATCCCCGTTCGGGGGTAGTCAGAGGCTTGAGTGGCCATACACCACCACATTGGGGAGGTATTAACCAACTCAAAGCCCACGTTTCACTAGATAGTCAGAACCCAACGTGACAGGTGGTGAACCGTGTCGCCGTGTATACAGGAACTGACTATTACCTAATCCCGAGGGATAGGTAGGTTTCCTCACGATGTTTTCCCTCACCGTCAGCGAACTGTAAATTATGCACATAGATGAAAATTCATCCATTGGTGCATGCCCCACCGGGGATCGAACCTGGGACCTTCTGATTGTTAGCCCAACCTGTTCACCCCTAGGCTACAGTACGACAGAAAAAAACGTGGTCATTGTTTTTTCATTTTTATTGTTCTATCTACCGGTAAATAGTTGTACTACTCGCTTCGTTTTATGACGATGTTAGTACTAGGCCGACCACTCGGCCGAGTTGCTTAGGGCCAGTCCCGTTAGTAATTGGTCCATGGTCATATCAATCTTATGTTTTAGCTCTAAAAAACAAACTCTTCTAATAATAGATGCTAACATTAAGCGCATAGATCTACATAAAGTAGGCTACCATATTATGCTTTTGTATTCAAATTATGTTTTAAGCTTCAAAAGATTTTTCAACAGAAATTAATATCATTAAAATTGGTCTGGGCTTCCATTAAAAGCAATAAATACTTTGATGTATTATTTCAGCAGATATGGTACCTCCTAACATTGCAATCACCAGATCAGCGCACCACTACATGCAGCGAAATTCATACATGTAACGTCACGACTTTTATCCCCATTCGGGGGTAGTCAGAGGCTTGAGTGGCCATACACCACCACATTGCGGAGGTATTAACCAACTCAAAGCCCACGTTTCACCAGATAGTCAGAACCCAATGAGACAGGTGGTGAACCTTGTCACCGTGTATACAGGAACTGACTATTACCTAATCCCGAGGGATAGGTAGGTTTCCTCACGATGTTTTCCCTCACCGTCAGCGAACTGTAAATTATGCACATAGATGAAAATACATCCATTGGTGCATGCCCCACTGGGGATCGAACCTGGGACCTTCTGATTACAAGCCCAACCTGTTCACCCCTAGGCTACAGTCGCATTCATACATCTGGGTAGCTATTCTATAACGACAAACTCATATCTACTCACAATTTGACAAACAACTTAAAGGCATTGTGATGCGTGTTATTCACCAGAAGATGAGTGTATTAGCAATACCGACATGTTTTCTACATTATTTTCCTCGAACGATTGAGTCGTACGTCTATTTTGGACAGTCGCATGTGTCCCTCTTTCTTGGTAATGTCTTTGACTGAATGGGTCAATTTAATTTGAACACTTTGAATGACATTTTTATGTTTTCATAGCGATCCTTTGAAGTCTTTCACTAATTTAATTAGTCCTTGAAAAAATATACAGACATCGCCATATTTTCTTTAGCAAAATTTTCAATGAGAATACTTACATAAATAATTCGTAACTAATTTCCTAATTGATACTTATGGTAGATGACATCGGAGTTAATCATTGATGTATTATTTTAGCAGATATGGTATGTTCTCACATTGCAACCACTAAATGCAGCGAATTTCACACATTTGTCATCGCACTCGCAATTAGACAATTAACTTTGAATTTGCAAAAATTACATAAGAAGAAATTGCTCACCGCAATATGAGCCATATTAACACGCTATGTTTTCAACATTATTTTCCACGTGCCATTGAGTTGTACTATGTCCATGGACTCTGTTTAGTGGGACAAACTATTTTGGACAGTCACGTGACTTTGGTGTTATTACTAAAAATTTTAACTCGTTTGGAACTTATACAGTCAAATTTCTCTTGTAAATGTTGATTTACCACGGTATATGTTTGTCAAACTTTTCAGCGTGATTATAGATTTACAAATTATTGGTTCCTTCTTATATTGAAATTATTCCTCCGTATAAAATAAATTACTTATATACGAACTTTTATAAGAACGTACCTGATCAAAACTTTCCCATTCCGTTTATTCGTTCGTGAATGCTTCGATGACAATCTGATACATATCAAATGATATCTGAACCGAGAACTCGAGTTTAACCAGTTAGGCACGTCTGAAATTCTCGAGTGCTTTTATTGAAAAACTTGGCGTACTTTTTCTAGAAATTGTTATAATGTAGAAGTTATAATTCAGACGATGTGAATCGGACATGAGCATTTTATCGATGTGAATATTCGCATCGAGAATTTGTTCGTTGTGACCAAATAAATAAATAAATAAATATCCTGGGACATTCTTTTACACACGGCTACCTGATCCCAAAATAAGCAGAGCTTGTACTATGGAAACCAGATAACTGATATTAATAGATATATACTACTTTTTGTTTGTAAATACATACTTAATATACATAATTACACCCAGACTGACATGTTCATGCACACAAATGCATGTCCCAGGTAGGAATCGAACCTACGACCTGCAGCGTGAAAGGAAGAATCTTACCGTGCTAAAGTCAGTAGAGAAGTATTACGACGCGGGTGCCGGTATATTTATCAAACTGGTTTATTTAGCTCCACATCTTATTTGTTTGTTTCTTTGCTTCAAATCTCGTGATAGATTTTTTTACCACTTCTATAGAACCGATTCTCATTAGCACGCATTTAGAAAAAAATAATACAGCTTGTAAATCCTAAACACTTCCCACAGTGACCCATAATAACATTATTTTTAGCTTTTAGTACAACTGTTAGGGCCTGTTTCAGAATTGACAGATAACATTTATCCACCAAATAAATATGGTGTTTTGACAGATTTCCATGCAATATTTGTCAAACCGCCATATTTTGGTGGATAAGAGTCATCCACTTAATTTTTTTTTTTTTATTGAGATTACGGAATTCCAAAATTCAGTTTCGTCGGAGTATTTGACAGATAATACTTTTTGAAAAGAAACTCTTGGCCACTTATAAGAAACTGTTCTTCTGCATGTTCGCTGAAAATGCTTCAGGATTTTCTAGTAGAATCCCATGAAAACTCAACATTAGTTTTAAAAACACCGCATCTTTACCGCTATTACCAAGATTTGCAGAATTTGTTTGAGCGCTGTGGAACGTGCAAAGTTTTCGTTTCGATTTTCTGGATGCAGTAACATTGCTCTCTGCCTGATTGGGTTTCATACATTTATGGCAAACGTTTTTCAGTATTTTTCGGTGAAATTGCTATGTATATTTTAGTTTACTAATCCGCAAAAATGCTGTTAAGATATTTAAGTTCTTATTTAAACAGGAAAAACTAAAACCCGACTACTGAAAAATCACGCTATAAAAACTATGAAACAAGAAAATATTCTCATCTGAAATTAGCCGTGGTCCGTGGTCATATTCCAACTTTACCGAATGAGATTTAGATATTTTTTATGTAAACCATTACTATAGGTACCTAGGTACTTCTGAAACGTCAAAAATTTTACAAAATGGTGTTAAAAAATAAGACTACCCCCATTGTAACACAGTTTCCATGGAGAAGAATGGGCAAAAGTCTCCGTAACAACTAGATAGATACATAACTCTTTATTAATCCACCACTAGAAAATTAAACATTCATAAATAATTACACAATTTACACAGAAAGTGGAAAATGGGCGGCCTTATCACTAATAGTGATCTCTACCAGGCAACCTTTGGATGGAGAGGATCTAAAGAAAAAATAATACGGGGGTGTACTTATATAAATTACCACTTATACATACACATAAATTACATTACATAAACAAGAAAACATTATATAGATTGATATACTTATACCTACCACGGCTAAATTAATATAACAGCACGTAATAGCATGGGAATAGGCAAAATAAATACATAAATAAATTTAAGGAGCAGTACTTATGGAGAAAGAAAGAATTTCTTTACCCGGTCTTTGAAAATGTGTAAGGAGGGAGCAATTCTGACAACTCTTACGAATACAAATCTATACATCTTACTGTCCCCATAATTACTAAACCGATATTCATGAAATTTTAAACGTAGATAGTATAGACACTGGATTAAGACATAGGCTAATCTTACACATCAATTTTCACGCGGGCGAAGCCGCGGGGCACAGCTAATAATCTATACTCTATACTAATATTATAAAGAGGAAAGATTTGATTGTTCGTTTGTTTGCATTGAATAGGCTCCGAAACTACTGAACCGATTTGAAAAATTCTTTCACCATTAGAATGCTACATTATCCCTGAGTAACATGGGCTATATTTTTTGGGATCCGCGATCCGGTAAAAACGGGAAACGGGATCCGAGATACGGAATCAGAGATCCGATTTTTTTTAAATTTAAATTCTACGCGGACGAAGCCGCGGGGCACAGCTAATAATTTATAATATGTGTGGGAGCCGTAATATCTAACATCCAGCAAACTCCCTCGGATTATAACTCAGCGCACAGATGATGGATTAGTATAAAGTTTCAGTGCATTCGGCCAATAAATCTGAGCGGGCCGAGTTTATGCACTAACTGCTCTCCCGGATAGTACGATACTCGCTTTAAAGTAATGTCTTTCGCTTCCAAACTGCATGAGCTCACTGTGAAGCCTGGAGAACTAGGGAAGCAGATAAAATTGTGAACGTTATGGCAGTGATAATAATATCCTGGGACATTTTTACACACGGCTATCTGCTGGCCTACTCCGAAATACGAACCTAACGTTTCGGCTGACGGATTGTCGTGGATTTGACATTTCTTCTTTCGTTTTTCTCTACGATTTGACATTGTTTTGATTGTAAATCCAATCCGTACTTCGGACGATCCGTCAGCGACGTATTTCGGAGTAACCCCCCTGATCCCAAACTAAGCAGAGCGTGTACTATGGAAACCAGATGACTGATATTACTACATATACTACTTTTTTATTTGTAAATACATACTTAATATACATATACACCCAGACTCGGGACGTACAGAGATGTTCATGCGCACAAATGCATGTCCCGGGTAGGAATCGAACCTACGACCTGCAGCATGAAAGGCGCATCACGCTAACCACGCCAACGGGCTCGTCAATAAATAAATGAGGAAGGACGGACGGACGGACGGACGGACAGACGCACGGACATAAGGATAGACGGACAGACGGACGCACGGACGGACAGACGGACGGATGGACGGACTGACGGATTTACTGGATGATCTCATAGCAGTTTCTTGTAGGGACAGTTGGGTTTCCGGCTCTATCACTCATCGTACGAAACGCAGCTGTAATAGTTACTTTTCGCCGATATTTTGTGAAAGGGTGGTACTACCCCGCTCAAGCTAGACCACTTATGAGCTGCAGTCAATTGGCTAGAGCTTGGTACTACCATCACGTTTCCGCAAGAAATTAAAATTAAATCGATACCATAGGTACAGTGCAAAATACGTCGGAATACACCTATAATCAGTTAGCATTGACATTTGAACTTTATTACTCATACCTATCAAGCAAATAGCATTTAAGAATCATCCTTATTCTGAATATCTTAAGATCGTTCCAGTTATAGTTATATATGTTATATACATAAACAGTTGTTACATAACCAGTGCAATTTAAATTCAACTTAGACCCTCATAAAATAAGTTTGAAATCAGCTCGCACGTATGCGCTGCTCTACCATCGCACGCGCACGTAATTCATAAACAAATTAACTACGATGAGAAACGCACGTGTTTTTGTTGTCATTTTGTTTGTGATAAACATTGTTTTTGCGAAAAGATTCGAAACGAGGTGTAAATTAGTGCGAGAATTGATTAAAGTTGGATTACCCAATGACATATTTCTTGGACAATGTAAGTTTGTTTTTATCCATTTGGCGTAGTATTCGATACTTTTATATAAGTCGGAACGTCGGAAAACAAATTAACGCGATAAGGTCGTTATGACTTATACAATTATTAATAGTTTATAACAATTGTATGTTTTGAGGTGTTATTTTCCTGTTATTATCTTTAACTTAAATGTTATTTTTGGTTTACCGTACCTACTGCTAGTTGTAACTATACTACTAGAGATTATTTTGTCAGCTTAAGAGATATTTTAAGAAATTAAACTAGGGCCATAACACAACGGGACGCCAGGTGACGTCGCCAGCCACTGTAGCCAACTAAGGCGACGTCGCCGGCCACGTATCCAAACAATTTGTATTGACTGGCGACGTCGCCAGTCCATCACCAGACCGTTACCTCCATGGACCAGTTACTAAGGGGACTGGCCCTAAGCAAGTCGGCCGAGTCGTCGGGCTAGTACTAACATCGACATAAAACGAAGCGAGTAGTTCAACTATTTACCGGTAAATAGTATAATGAAAATGAAAAAACAATGACCACGTTTTGTTTCATACAAATATGTAATAAGGGCACCTCTTTCTTTAGTCTTTACTCTGTGGTTACCTCCTATAAGTTTCGATACGATTAGTTGGCTACGGTGGCTGGCGACGTCGCTATGGCTACCCGGTGTGTTATGGCCCTTACAAAAACTAGATATTTTAAGGACCAAAATAGCATAAATATTTCTATAATAAAAAGTAGCAGGCAAATATTTAAAAAATAACTTTCTATACATTTGGTATTACTTTTATTTTGAGTTAATTTGTGTTTAATGTGACGTTTAAATAAATAAGACAAAAATCCATCTCATTAAAAAATATATTTATTCAAAAACATGACTTCGCAATGTAGAAACAACCTGTGGACAAATCTAAAGAAAATTTGATTCAAGAAAATCCACCCACGGTCCATACTGAACTTATTTATTTTCGCTGACCTTCCACTACAAGAGGAGGCAAGGACCTTGAATACCTAACTTTAAATCACTACCCCTGAGGGTATAGACAGACTTTATTCGAAAATACTAAGCGTTAGGGGCAAAGCTCATCACTGCTAGACGCGTCGTTAATCTTTAACGTCTCGTTAAAATGTTTAGTGTACGTTGCATTTAAAAAGATGTTGAATGTTGTCTCACGGTTCTAGTTGTAAAATTTTCGGTTTTTAGAGTTTTGTAGTCCCCATGAGAAATCTTTATGAGATCATTCAGTCCGTCCGTCCGTCCGTCCCATTCTGTCACAGTCCCATAACTTCTACAGTTTTTGACGGAAGTTTATGAAATATTTTAAAAGACTACATTAATAGTAGATACATTCCAAAAACATAAGGTGTAAGAAAATGATTTTTTTTGGGGTAAAATAGGGATTTTTTATTTTCCCCGTCATGTGAGTATCGTTGAAATGGTAATTTTAAAACAAATAGCTAGTATTTTCATACAACATTTTATTAACTATGCTATTTGCGAGATTTAAAGGTTTAAGCAATGTCTAGGTAAATCTTAGCTAACCGAAAATTAAGTAAGTACGTTATTCAAATAACTACGGAACCCTACAATACGAGTGGCTGGACACGCACTTGATCGGTTTTTACTATTAACTCTAGAGTAGATATTTATATCTGGTCAAATAAAGGCGTGATGGTAGAATTTAATTCTTTTTTATTCAAATAAAATATAATCCAACAAAAATAAATTCGCGGGCAATTTCGACGCTGATAACCCACGTTTTCATAAAAAGACGGCGCCTAATGCGCGCTGCCACAGATCTGAGATAGTATAAACCTACCTTAATAATATCAGTTACAGAATAAAATATTTTGTGAAGTACTTGAATCTTGCAGCGATGTGTATTCGCCTTAATAACGTTTCGAGAGATGGTTTTCCAGACGATATGTGTTTCTCAAATTGGATGGGTCTTCTTTGGGAGCATTATCTGCGGCTAATTGATCCGCACCCCACCTTCCTTTGTTCGGCGCCCTTGAACCTCGTAACGACCCCGTTAAGTTTGAGAAACGCTTTGTTTTTGCAGCACAAAATAAATATAGTACATTTTTTAAATTCAGTTATGTTTTGTGCTGATTTCTTTTCTGCAAAGGTCTTTTATTTGCGTTTGTTAAATAGTTTAGTTTTCTTTTGTTTAAACGATAAATATTTTGGATTGCGATTCGATTTTGTTTGCGATTATTGTTCGAAATACAATTTCTACGATAAAGCCACCTTATAACCCGCGCCTCACACTGGTAACACCAGTGTTCGACTATTTCAAACCGGCAGCCAATAAGAACGCCTCGCGCGCTGCCGCGAGCCATGCGAGCGCTCTCATTGGCTGCCGGTTTGAAATAGTCGAACACTGGTGTTACCAGTGTGAGGCGCGGGTTATACACTCCTCCTACAATTCACGACATCGACCCGATAGTGAATTGGCGAAAAAAAAAAAGAGAAAAAATAATAATAATAAAAGAAAACATAGCCTAACCTATGACTTGCGCGGGTTATACCGGTTTCTTACGCGGCCGACGCCGCCGTCGATGGGGTTGTACGGGCTGAGGGCATTCTGACTGTCTACAAACTACTGCAGTTAAGTCGGAAATATGAAACCGCCCTAACACCTGGTCAACGCGCTTCCGGATGTCCTGTAACGAGGCAATAAACTTGGACAGATAGGGAGATACTTGAGATACATAGGTATCCTTGTCCAGAATAGACCATAGGTCAAGATGATCGTCGAGCTGTGTAGAACGAAGTGCAGCTTTCATGGCCGCTTCCTTCGCAGACGTTAGACGGTAAGTAGGTACAGCAACAGGCGCATGGTCTCCCGTATCAATACAGTGTATAACCCGCGCCTCACACTGGTAACACCAGTGTTCGACTATTTCAAACCGGCAGCCAATAAGAACGCCTCGCGCGCTGCCGCGAGCCATGCGAGCGCTCTCATTGGCCACCGGTCCATTTTCCCGGCTTTTCGCTCGGGTTTGTCTATGACAGATGTCGCTGTCCTTGAGACTTTTTCCACCGGCTTGAACGATAACTTGTTTACTTGTTTGTTGTGTAGATTAATTATTATAAACTTGTACCGTTACCCAATAAATAAATACCCTGAGTGTTAAAACCTTTATTTATAGTCCAAGATCCCAGAGCGATAAGACATAACTTATTTTCTGAAAGATGACCCCCTTTATTTTTAAATGTTATTTTATTTTTAGTATTTGTTGTTGTAGCGGCAACAGAAATACATATTCTGTGAAAATTTCAACTCTCTACCTATTACGGTTCGTCTGTCCGTCTGTCAGCGGGTTATATCACAGTACTGAGAGCCTAAGGTTTCATCTTTATGAAATTAAGTTAGGTCTTATCGCTCTGGGATCTTGATCTATTAGGTATATTTTGTTTGCAGGGGTGTGTTTGATAGAAAAAGTAAGCAATAGAGAAACGAGCGCCATCTCGGTCACGCCCAGCGGACGGAAATATTATGGACTCTATCAGGTAGGGGCTCTTTCTGTTATGGGGTTATGAACCTATGAGCGACTATAGGTAGACACCTGACTATGGGTGTGTTTACCTATAGACACACTCATAGGCAGGTATACCCCCGGGTGTATAAAACATGTGACACGGGAAAAAACATCACCAAGAAAGAGAGAAACACGTGACTGTTTTAAATAGTTTGTCCCACTGAATGGAGTCCATGGACACAGTACGACTCAGTCACCCGCGGAAATACGGCTCATCGTCTGGTGAATAATGCCTTCTTATGTACCTATGTAATAAGTTAATTGTCGAATTGTAGTGTGATAACAGATGTGTGAATTTTGCTGCATGTAGTGGTGCCCTGAGCACAAGTTTAGTGATTACGATGTAAGATGGTACCATATCTGCTAAAATAATACAACAATGGGCACGGCGGTCCAGCCCCCCTAGCCAACTGGCTTCGTCTACGAGCGTTTCCACAAATCGCTACGCTTAAATGTATGGAAATGACATTACAAGTCGATAAGTAGATCACGTGAGTTATGTAATTTTTATACATGAAGCGTAGCGTTTTGTAGAAACGCTCGTAGACGAAGCCACTTGGCTACGGGGCTGGAACTATACCTATCTATTCTTCATTTTTCAGATACCGAGTCGATGGTGCAAGGAAGGTAGACGTGGAGGGGATTGTAACATTACATGTGAATGTAAGTCGAAACTTATTCAAAGTCATAGTCAAATGTTTTTATTCATGTAAGCTAGACGTAGCATTTATGAATCTTTCAAAAAATACAATCAATATTTACTGTTACTAGGTTAGAATTTTTTCTTTGCATAGAATTATTAAGATCACGTGACTTATGACACTCCCATACATTAAGCACTTGCAGACACTAAACATGGCAATGTCTAAATAAGTCAATACTTCTTCTCAAGTATTTTCTGTATAATATCTTACCTACGTCGTAATTTCAGTTGAGGATTCTTATACACAAATCTTATTATAGGTAAGTAATGCAACTGTCAACTGCGGGAATCCGCTGGATGCGGGCAGCGCAACGGGTCATTGTGGCGAACCTTGCGGGAGGCCTATGTCCAGCAGTGGACGTCTTTCGGCTGATGATGATGATGAATGCAACTGTAAAAAAAAACTGTAGAGTTCAAAAGTATTGCTTGTGACAGTTCCCCTTTTGACAATTTCCAAAGTAGTACTTATTTGGCCAAGTTATAGCCGATTGACTACAGCTCATAGGCTCCACTGGGGTAGTACCACCCTCTTATAGAAGATCGACGAAAAGCAGCTATTACGGCTGCGTTTAGTACAATGAGTGAGAGAACCGGAAGCCCAACCCATTTTCCCCTCCCTCTATACCACTCCCCTTCTGGTCAGCAACCTACGAGCGATGCCTTTGGTATTGCAAGCATCTATAAGCTACAGTAACTGCTTAACGGCGGGCAATACGCTTGCTTGCCACATAAGGAACATAAAAAAAAAACTATCTATATGATAAAATTTGAGTAATTACTTGCCTATAGATACGGATGTTAAATAGACAGTCACTTGAAGCATAATCTTTATTTGCAATCGTCTAATTTATTCGTGCTCTATAAAGGTCGCACTAAAACTATTATGTACTTAACAAAGTACATAATATAGCAATAGCAAGATAGTAGCAACCGTGAACAACATAGCAAACAGTCTGAAATGTCTCTCAGATTTTATGATCCGGGTTTTATGGGCTACGGTCAAGTAGTTTATCTTTTGTATCACATTTTAGATAAGTGTGGACTTCGTGTTACTATCGGTTAATGACTGCTCAGAAAATATGCGTAGGAAGTAAAATTTGCCCAGACCTCTAGTACAGTGGTAGTGTGGTCTTGCATGGCCCCTCAGTAAATGCTAAAGATGATGGTCTAATACAAAAAGTCAACTATTAGGAAGAAAATAATCATATTATAAAAATAGTTACTATCAAGAAGTGCGGAGAAAAATACAGCCGTTTCTTTCCAGCTGGTGTTACTTTCAATAACGTAATGTTTAATGTACCTACTAACTGAATATCTACATATTCAGTTATTTCACTTCACGAAAGCAAAAATGTAATGTGTTTGTAGTAGGTAGAAATCTTTAGGCGCAATGCAAAATATATCACAATTTTCGCATCGTGCGTCACCCTTACACTAGGAAGCAACTATTTACCATCTTAATAAAGGGAATTTACTCGTGTAAATTACCTTAATCCGTTTTCCCTTCATACTTATTTTTTGTTGAATAATTAGGTCAAACTTAAGGTATTTTTTTAAATATTTGAAATGAGAATTGAATA
This sequence comes from Drymonia ruficornis, assembly GCA_947859195.1. Classification (NCBI taxonomy): domain Eukaryota; kingdom Metazoa; phylum Arthropoda; class Insecta; order Lepidoptera; family Notodontidae; genus Drymonia; species Drymonia ruficornis. Next base: position 5,266,192 of record OX401927.1, read on the forward strand.
CTGAATACCCCTACACTAAGTCTCTTGTGTTATGTGCTGTAAATATACGAGCGTTGATCAGCGGGGCTAATAGCCACACAACATTGCAGTTCTGCAAAAGCAATTCATTATTCCGACCCCACAGCAGAATTCGCTAAAACTGTCACGAATGGCGTAAAATGTGTGACTATGAATTGCTAAGAATTCCTCAGAAAACCTGAAAAAACCGGCCAAGTGCGTGTCGAACTCGCTCATAAATGGTTCTGTACCACCGTAGAATAAAAACGTCAAAAATATCAAGTTTATTGTATGGGGACCCCCATAATTTTTAAATGTTGTTTTATTTTTAACCGACTTCAAAAAAGGAGGAGGTTCTATGTTCGGCTGTATGTATGTTTTTTTTTTTTTTTTTTTTTATGTATGTTCACCGATTTCTCCGGCATTTATGAACCGATTTGAAAAATTCTTTTGATGTTCGGTAGATCGTAGCTCCAAGTTGGTCCCATAAAAAAATATTTCCTAGAATCAACCCCTAAGGGGGTAATTTTCGGGGGCGAAGGTCGTCTGAAAAACAATTTTTTATCCGATTGACTTGAAACTTAATATGTATATTTTGCATAAGAAATAATGAAACTCATGTTTCAGGATTTTGGAAAAATCACCCCCCAAAGGGGTAAAAAGAGGTGTTGAAGTTTGTATGGAGAGTTACCGTTTATCTCTAACGTTTATGAACCAATTTTTCTTTTTAAACTGTTATTTAGTAGGTGACGAAGTCGTTTTGGTCCCGTAAAAAAATCATTTCGGAAATCTACCCCCAAAGGGGAAAACTAGGGGTAGAAGTAGGGTAGTAAAATATATTTGTGTCCGATTGACTTGAAACTTAGTATGTATACTCCATATAATAAATTAAGAAACTTTTGTTTTGGAATCTTGGAAAATTCACCCCCAAAGGGGTAATTTGGGGTGATAAAGTTTGTATGGCGCCACTAAAAATCATGAAATAAAATTATTTTTATAAAAAAATAAAAACCGACTTCAAAAAAACCTGGAGCACTAAAAAGCCTGAAATAATATTTCTATTACCACCACTGCCTACCCCTTCGGGAAAATCAGGCGTGATTATGTGTTATCGAGTATTTGGAGTCGGTGCCAATCTTGGTATGCCAAGTCTACCTACTATAAAAGTAAGAAGATAGATTGGCACCGACCCCAAATACTCGATAACACATAATCACGCCTGATTTTCCCGAAGGGGTAGGCAGTGGTGGTAATAGAAATATTATTTCAGGCTTTTTAGTGCTCCAGGTTTTTTTGAAGTCGGTTTTTAGTATTTGTTGTTGTAGCGGCAACGGAAATACCCATTCTGTGAATATTTCAAGTCTCTACCTATTACGGTTTGTGAGATACAGCCCGCTGACAGACGGACAGCGTAGGCTTAGTAATAGGGTCCCGTTGGCACCCTTTGGGTACGGAACCCTAAAAATGAATTGCATTGGCAATATTGCATCGCTTTTGACGACACTGTTAATCGTACTGAGTTAAAATGTAGTACGGACATCGTTTCAACACTCGCGAGGAAATATAAAAGTGGGAAAGTATAAATCAGGGTAACTTGAGCAACATTTTTACGAGCATTACGTTGTTTCATTTGACTTTGTCAGTTCGGGTCCCTTAGTCTGCTGCGGTTTGTTGGGTATTAAGAAGTTTTGGCGACTGTTGGTTATTTTAGTTCAGGAAAATATTTCTTCTTTCGGATGACATTTTAACATGAAGAGGTGATAACGAATTTTTTTTTGTATGGTACTGATGTGGTAGACAGGCGTACGGCCCGCCTGATGTTAAGCAGTAACCGTAGCCTAAAGATACTTACAATAGCGAAGGCATTGCTCGCACGTTGCCGACCAGAAAGGGAGGATAGGGAGCGGGGGGGATTGGGCTTTCGGCTATCTCGCTCATCGTACGAAATACAGCTGTAATAGCTACTTAACGCCGATTTTCTGTGAGAGGGTGGTACTACCTCGGGCGAGCCCACCCGTATATGAGCTGCAGTCAATTGACTACAGCTTGGCTCTACCACCAATAAATCTTCTTTTGTTATTGTCTTGATAGGCGGACAGACAGTCCAGCTGATGGTAAGTGGCAACCATCGCCCAGGACATCTGCAACTAAGGGAAGAAAACACGGTGCTTACCTTTTAGTAACCAGTGAACATGTCTTTAAGGCCCCATGTTGTAAAAAAAAAAGTAACGTCACGACTTTTATTCCCATTCGGGGGTAGTCAGAGGCTTGAGTGGCCATACATCACCACATTGTGGAGGTATTAACCAACTCAAAGCCCACGTCTCACCAGATAGTCAGAACCCAACGTGACACGTAGTGAACCTTGTCGCCGTGTATACAGGAACTGACTATTACCAAATCCCGAGGGATAGGTGGGTTTCCTCACGATGTTTTCCCATGTTGTAGTGCAAAGGAAAGGCTTCAGAAGGATCATCCCTAAACATGCAACGTCTTTAACATCAAATTTTAGTAAACTTCCTTAAGCGAGGCACCTTTTCACCAAAGGCAACATATAGAAAGATCTATTTAATAGTGAAATGAATTTTAAAATTGTTTCCAACAATTTTCAGCCCTAGTGGATGAAGACATAAGAGATGACACGATGTGTGCTGTCAAAATCTTCCAATTGGAGGGTCTGCAGTACTGGTCGAAATGGACCGCTAGATGCAAGAATGACAATTTCATCACCAATGAGATTTATAAGTAAGTTCATGTGACATACATTGATATCAGATTGGTTGAGCGCGACATGGTGACACAATTTGATAGTTAATAATTACTCCGATATGAAATCATAATTTCTGGATGTCTTAGAACGATTCCTGACAAAAAATATCTAAGCAAATTTGGAAAAAATGCAGATATATTGCCAAAGATAGGCCCTCTGGCACGTATACTATCCTGGTAATTTTTGCGAAAGCGTCCAGATGCTTCGCCGGAGTACTCAAGTCTATGCGTTCCGAAGTCAAAAACGGAGTGTTCGCTGTACACGCACCAATAGATGTTTTAAATCTGTTCATTTGATCATCTATCATGAGAACAACAGCCTATATTTTCTAATTATTATCAATATTAAAACCACCAATGCTGCTACCACTGATTATTACTCAAAAGTACCAGAGTAGCATACAATCGAAGGAGGCCAGTCGGTAATAACTGGCTCATTCTTCGTCTGACCATTTTCTTTTGGACTTCGGTGTCAAAGAAAAATGTTGACACCGAAGTCCTACGGAAAACGGTCAGATGAAGGATGGACCAACTAATCAGTAGCAGAAGCTAGAGTTGGGACTACTTATGTCTGCCAGATCAAGTGAGGATTATAGCCGTTATTTACAAGTAACATACGAGAAAAGATCCCAAACCTTTTGCCCCCTTATCTCTTCATAAACCACGTCCAGATGTCTAAAAGGCCGCGCGAGGCAAATTGCCTCACGAAGTTTGACTTGCCTCGCGCGAGTCAAATGCGCGTCCTGCCACACCTGAGCGCTGTCATTTGCCTCGCCTAGTTTGGCATAGTCATAAGACAGAACGATGTCAAACGTGTCAAACTGATTGCTCGGGTATACCCTTCTCTGTCTAGCTAGAGTGTCAGTTGCCTCGCCATTTGCCTCGCGCGGCATGCGACTGAGGCAAACGTCGTGCTTCGCGAGGCATGTGGGTGAGCAGCCTCGCGCGGCATGTGCATGTTGTAGACACGCCTATACACTTTGTTCCCACATTGTTGCTATTCTCTGCTCTTAGTTCCCGTAAGTGACGGCTCAGTCCCTTCCTTATTTGTTTAGGCCACGATTCAGGATCGACTTTATTTCCATAAAAGGTTAAGCTGTTGGGCTTGTGGGAATGTAATCTTAAAATCGGTTTTGGGGGTTCCACTTGTTATGGGACGTTTGAGTATACATTATTTTTGGTTACTCTTTGATAAGTATGCTGCATTTGTAACACTGTAAATTTAACCTGTAAGTTTAGTACCAGTTAAAACCTGTAAATTTAGTACCATGTGGTATTCACTTACGTGTAACGTAACGTCACGACTTTTATCCCCATTCGAGGGTAGTCAGAGGCTTGAGTGGCCATACACCACCACATTGTGGAGGTATTAACCAACTCAAAGCCCACGTTTCACCAGATAGTCAGAACCCAACGTGACAGGTGGTGAACCTTGTCGCCGTGTATACAGGAACTGGCTATTACCTAATCCCGAGGGATAGGTAGGTTTCCTCACGATGTTTTCCCTCACAGTCAGCGAACTGTAAATAATGCACATAGATGAAAATTCATCCATTGGTGCATGCCCCACCGGGGATCGAACCTGGGACCTTCTGATTGCTAGCCCAACCTGTACACCCCTAGGCTATTATTCACTTACATTTTATTTAAAGTCTACGTGAGATACGTATCACGTCACTGGCATCTACGCAAGTATATAAAAACAAAATACGATCTATTACTGTTAATTATCGACATGGCACGGGCTAGTAGTCCCGCAAGCCCGTCTAGCTAAATGTTAGTGCTAAAAGCTATTGGGATGATAGGACAGGGTTTTTTCCAAATAAAACCATGAATTGTGCTAATCAACAATAAAAGGCAATCTCATATAAGTCACGCAGTTAAATAAGTCGTTAATATGTCTATTTCAGATGCCCAGATTTGAACAGGAGCAGTCCAGAACGAAGCTTACCTTCAAACAGTTTTCACCCATACAGGAGACCTGCATCAAGAAATAAAAGGCATTTGAAAACTTTACAACTCAAGAGTGTTAAATAAACTTTAAAAATGTCTTGAGTATACTTGTATATTGTTGAAGTATGAATATGTGGTTTATTATACGTACTACCTAATATTTTATCTACTTAGATATTAAATGGTGCATCACTGTCTTAGTTATTATTTTATACGCTGCGATACTCTATTTTACTAGCCTCCATTTAAATGTGTCTAACCTCAGATATGAAACGAAATGAAATGAAAAATATTTAATCAGCACAGCAGTACACGAATTATAAGTAAAGAACAGCACATATAAAAGTAGGAAAATAGATAGATAGACATTAGTTAAGAAAGCAACATTATCGCTTCACTATCCTACATTATGAAAGGTTTAAGTCTTCGGAGGAGGGACGATTTGTGATTGATGTAACAATAATAATATCCTGGGACATTATTTTATTATTATGGAAGAGGTTTAAGGTTAGTCTTTGACAATAGAACCTTACTAACGTTTCAACCTTCAATTTAAATGAATAATGGTCGAATTTCGACCACTCGGCGGCCACTAGTTTGTATAATTTTTCAATCTTAAACTTCATTCTATAAAATACCATGTAAATTCTTAGCCTACGATAAGAAGACAAGACACAAGTTAGACAAATATAATACAAACTTCATCAAGATAATGTTTAACATTACTCCAATAGACAGCAGCGCATCTGATTCTCGGAGGATTTTAGTTGAAAAGAAAAAGTAAACTGCCTGAACAAACTGTTCGATATTTTCTTTGTGAAATAAGACGGATAGTTTAGGAAGCAAGCCGAGTTATACCGGACTCGTACTGAGTTTGTTCGAAGTGCATCTTTTTTCTTCATTTAAGCTTCAGCTTCTTCTTTTTCAATAAGCCTCGCCATACACGGACTGCTTGTAGCTGTCGGAAAGGACAGCTCTAGAGCAGTTGTTTGCAGTCGACCGCATCGACAGCCCATCGACTGCTTTCGACAGCCCGCCGACTGCTTGACGCCAAGCAGTTGGTTGCAGTCGACCGCATCGAAAGCCCATCGACTGCTTTCGACAGCCCGCCAACTGCTTGGCGTCCAGCAGTCGGCGGGCTGTCGCGAGCTGGCGGCGGGCTGTCGATGCGGTCGACTGCAACCGTATTGACAATGGTCAATCATGGCTTAAAGGGGTAAAAGTGGTGGGAGTGTGTGGCTAGTCCCATACAAAAAGACTCAATTATTAAAACTTATTTTTTATGTTTTTATTCTTAAATTCTGTCCTAATTTCGTCTTCGTAAAAGTGCCCATGCGCGTCCCTTGTAGAGGCTTACATTCCTTTGATATATTTAGATACTGCTGCGATACAACTCAGGATACTATACATATTTTTTTTTTGACGATCCATTTTTTGTAATGTATAATATTTTCTAAAAGTGTGTTCTGTTTATTAGGTTATTTCTAAATTAAACCATGTCTTCGTACCTACTTGCTAAGCAAGAAGTGTTTCCAAACTCGTAGGTACATTATAAGCTTGCTTCAAAATTTTAGACAAAACTAGTGTAGTGACGAAATCCTAATGTAATCAAACCCGTAACTTCATACATAACATACATATTCGCTTAACATGAAAACAAAACAACATATCTTCTATTAGCTAAGCGATTTCACCCATTATTGCGTCGACATAAAGAGGACAGCAAAACTTTATCGGAAACTTTAATTTGTTTCTGTACCTACAGGATTCTTTTGTCCCCCGAGAGGCGAGTAAACGGATTAACTTCCCTTATTTTAGGTCTTTATCTTTAATAGGTCGTTAGAAAGAGAAAGGAACAGACGTAATAACGACGTTCCTTATAATCTGTGTAATTATCGCTATAAAAGTTGGGTGCAGAAGGTACGGAATACGCAGATGTGGAAGTTAGCCGCTCGAGCGCTTTCTTGTGCAATCCAAAGGAAATTTCAGCGCTATTCCTGGATAAGGCAGCTTTTGAAAGGGGTTATTTAAATAAAGCTTACACGTTTATACGCGCAATTGTACGGCTGTTTGCAAGCGTTGATCAGTTTTTGCACCTGGCGCTTTTAGCGTTCTAATTTACAATTTGTGTTGTAGGGTTTGGAATAATACTTACGATTATTTTTAATGTGCCTACAATGTACAAAGTAAGGATTGAAAGTATAGTAGAAATGGTAAAAAATTGTATAATTTTGTAAAGGTAAGGTGTCAATAAAACAATTTGTATAAAGTACAGGCCCCAATACGGAGCCTAGTGGGAGCCCAACGCATTTAACAAGCGACATGTGTTTAGCTAATGTGGCATGAAATTGGCAAGGTATTGGAATTGAAACACGAAAAATACTCGCAATGAAAACGTTAAGAGACCTTGTTGCCATATGCAAAGAAAAATATATAAAGAAATGGGATGTTCAAGTTGTTAAAACCTTGTCGAAAAGTCAACAGAAACAAATTGCTTTTGTGATAATTTGAGAAATGGATGCAAATGTGTTGTTTTGTTTAAATATAGGAGCTTCCTTAGACATTTATTTTAAACTAGCTACTGCCCTTAGAACGTCCTGTAGTTTACGCAAGAGGCATCTAAATGTATCTAGCAAAGGTTAAGATTCACATTTCAATACTGCAGCAGCTATACATCAGGAATTAGTAAATATACTACGGATGGAACAGGTGTGGACGCACAGGCATTCAGATCTCTGAATACTACAGTCTATAGGTTGTTGTTTTACAGTAGATATTCATTTCTGTTTTAGTAATGACAACCCAAAGTGCTGCAGCATATTTTTCAATTCTACTATTTTTATTCTCTACTTGTAAATATACGTAGGTATCTATTGTATGACTGGTGAGAAATAAAATACTGATAATAAGTAAATATGTTACCGAAACGTAGAGGGAGACATATGATTGCACAAAATAGTATGTCCTACTAAATTGAATCCATGGACACAGTACGACTCAGTCCTTCGCGGAAAATATTTTTAATAACATTTCGGTATAGGTCATACATCATCTTCAGTTCTTTAGTGCGGTGCGTTAAAAAGCAGCTCCAATAATTTGTGTTGAAGAGTATTCGACCAGCTACGGTTACCCATCTAGAAGTAACGATAGTACGAAGACAAAGGATGGAAACTATTACACCATCTTAGCATTGGGGTTGAAAAGGATTCTAAAACTTCCTTAGTTCTCAAGTAGCATCTGCGAACACCGTTCACACAGCACTATGTCTTTGGAAATGGCGAGAGGATTATTTTAAAGCTTATTTTAATGGCCGCAATTCGGAGAACTTATGTCCGGAAATGCGACAGTACCCCGAGGTGCTGGGTGCTGGCCCGTAGATAATATTCTAGCGTTAACTTTATGTTTATTTGTTAGGATAAGTCTAATTTTAGACTGTTACAGTTGTTTATGACCTAACGTTTTAGTAGGATATCCAATCATATATGTATCATTCACATCTGTATCAGCCGGTGGTACGTAGAGACTTCTAATTGCCAGGTGCATTGATACAGTGACATCTTCTTATGCATTTCCGTCGCATGGGTGCTACGGACTTGACCTTAGGTCAAAGACATTAGCAAGAAAGTATTATATACTAACTGTGCCACGCGGCTTCGCCCGCGTGGATATTGGTGTTAGCCTATGTCTTATTCCAGAGCCTACGCTATATATGTTTCAAATTTCATTAAAATCGGTTTAGTAGCTATGGAGATACGTGGTAATAAACATTCACACATTCATTCAGACACAATCCCATTGATCCACTCGTCTCTGATTCCAGGGTAAAATGAATTTCAAATGTTATCTGCTATTTTAAAGAAGAATAGGTATAACATCCACTGGACTAATTTGCAAACTAGTTTCCAAAGTAGAATAAAATTCTCGAAAATAATCCAACGAACTGGCATTAAAACTAAAGCACCTCTTTGGGGAAATAAATTATGAATCGTTCCACTATTTCTGTATTTTGATAAAAAACGCATAAATCCAGTGCGGGCTGCATAAGCGACGTCGGATACCGCCGAATATTCCTCGTGTTTATTTTCCTGTTTACGGTTTTTTGAAGGGGTTCAGACGGAACTAGTGGCTTACTTTTTATTACCCGACTACAGCGGAGGGTTATGATTTTGACAGGTATGTGTGTATGTTCATCTATTCCCGCATAACTTCCAAATTACTTATCATATTTTAACGACTGAGGTATCGTTGGAATCGTCTTGATCGTCTGGTAGTTATGGGTTATGTGACGTCACATTAAATTCAATATGGCGCCCTCTAGACGACATAATGTCATGCATTTTTTAATGGAGTCATCTCGGGTATCAAATGAAAGAAATTAATTAGCACATTTCAAAAATATGTATATTGTTAGCTTTAGCCCCAAAATAATTTAAATAAGAAGTTAGTTCAAAAACTAAAACCCGATTACTAAAAAATCATGCTCTATTGAATGATTTCGTAAAGCATCTAAAGGTAACTACGTCGACAACAATTTGGACTGTGAAAACAGCGATATTATTTATCAGGTTTGTGTCAAATTTTTAAACACCAATCGCAATAAATTTTATAGAAGTTTCAAAGTTGCAAAAAATCTTTTACAAAATATTAATAAAAGTTCAATACGATATCATTACTAAAAAATCTCGAGGCAGTGTGCTATTCGTTAAAAATGATAAATGGATCTGTTATTAGAAATATAATACCGTATTCAAGTCATTCTTGTGAAACGCAACTTTTCTGAAGAAATATTGGTACAATGGAAAAGTAATAATGGCGCCCACCTATTATTTTATTACAATTCAATGTCGTTACAAGACGAATAATGGTTTGGATTAGAAAATGTTACGCTTTGATATGTTAGTTCAGTAATATTTTTAGGGTTCTATACTGCAAAAGAAAAAGGCAAAACCATGCTAGTTTAATTCGTGCCTGTCCGTGTTAATAGTTTATTAACACGTTGACTATCCAGTCTATTTTGGGTGCACACTCTCATACGTCCAACGAGTTATTTTTTTTAAATAATCTGATTTATTCATACTTCCGTTGAAAATCAAAGATCTAGCTTACAAGTCCAGTCCAAAACGCTTTTCAGTTTTTTTTTTTCTTCCCTAGTGGCCTCTTTCCATTGAGTCGGGCCCAGTGCACTGAGAAAAAAATTACGACAACAAAATGGTTTCTGTTGTTCCTAGTAGTCTTTTTAGTATGCTTTACTAAAAGTTTTGTATTTACAGCAAATGTTTTATAAATGCGAGATATTACATAAAACATTTTCTGTAAACACAAAACGTTTAGTAAAAAATATTACAAACAATACTAGGAATTACAAAAACCATTTTGTTGTCGTAAAATGTTTCTCAGTGTGTGATGTTCAGTTTACTTAGGCTTGTGTATTACATATAATGCACGGTCGTCACAGCTAGATTGAAAATGCATTACATGTAATGCACGGACAGTCAACGTGTTAAAAATAAAAGACGAACACATAATACGGAACTCAATACTTAGTCACACCATTGTCGATCCTAGTTTACAGGAGTAACAGTGGTGGGAGTGTGCGGCGGGCCTAGTCCCGAATGGGTCACTTGTGGAGTTGTGTCGTCAAGTGTTGAGTTAATACTGAGTTAAGTTAATACTCAACACTTGATCCGTCTGAACCTGCCATTATTATTATTTTTTGATCGCTCCTTATCCGATGTGAATTTCCACAGTGCGATAGCTTTGCAATTATAAGATAGCCCACATTTAGTGGTGTATCGCACTAAACGTCTTCGTGCTTCGAAGGGCACGTATAAAGTCGGTAAGAAAACACTTTTTGAAATTTTAAGGCGAATGAAAACATTGAATTTTCATTAGCTACGTCCAGAAGTGTCACATGCCGCGCGAGGCTGCTCACCCACATGCCTCGCGAAGCACGACGTTTGCCTCAGTCGCATGCCGCGCGAGGCAAATGGCGAGGCAACTGACACTCTAGACAGGGAAAGGTATACCCGATCAATCAGTTTGACACGTTTGACATCGTTCTGTCTCACGACTGCCAAACTAGGCGACGCAAATGTGAGTGCTCAGGTGAGGCAGGGCGCGCATTTGCCTCACGTGAGGCAAGTCAAACACCGCGAGGAAAACTTTTCCTCGCGCGGCATGTGACACTTCTGGACGTAGCTATTGAAGAACATTTCAAAATTAAGAATCGTGGTGTGCTCATATCTGATACCGCCATTAGACTATAGTAGCGGAATTCTACGATGGTCGGTTTGACATGTGGGAGGGGAAAAAATGAACCTTATTATAACGGAATAAGACTGGCCGTTTAAAAAGAAAAAGAATGCGAAAATGAATTTTAATCCGTTATAATAAGGTTCATCCTTTCCCCCTCCCACATGTCAAACCGGCCATCATAGCGTGCCGCTACTGTATTATTAAGTTAAAAGTAAAGGTGTTTTTAAATACCACCAAACAACTAAGCGAGATACGACGACGTATTACTAAGTTCTTTGTTCCCAGCATTAACACCTTTCAATTATCAAAACGCTTCACATGGTTCTCTGTACCTACATAGAGCGATGATGTAGCATTTTTTGCGAGGCCTAAAACATGTGAACACAGTCTAGAGGTCAGAGGACCAACCAGACAGCCATCTGGCAAATTACACGTAGCCATTGTTATGGACTGTTTAACCTTATGGGACTGAGCAGACGGGCTATAAAGCTTGGTAAAAGCGCCATTATATAGTTGCCCGAAAATCACGTCAGCTCGCCAGTTTCTTCTGAGTTCCAACTTTCTGACTGACAAATTTTGTACTCAGGTCGCGTATGTAGTCCCATAAACTGAGTATCAGAGAATGGATTTCTAATCAAGGTAGACTAGAAGCTGACCCTAAATTAATTTAATAAAAAGGCTTTGAAGAAAAGACGTTTAGAAAATGGTGCACAATGATTGTCACTTATACTCTTTCGAGCACGCGCCTTGCGTGATTAAGTTCCAGGGTTCAAACTCCGGCTCGCACCTCTAGATTTGACGAAATCTATGTGCAAATAATAACTTCAATAATAATGATTACCACTTGCTTACGGTGAAGGAAAACGTTGTGAGGAAACATGCATAACTTGACTTCGAAAATCTAACAAATTTTCGAATGACATGTGAATTCCACCAACCTGCACTCGGCCAGGGTGGTGGATAGCCTGAATCCCCCTCGCATTGAGGGAAGCCCGTGCCCAGAAGTGGGTCGTTAAAAGGGCTAATATTATTATTATGTTGATGACGTAATTTGCTCAGCAATTAAAGTTGATAGTATGTAGCTCGTCTGCACAGTCCTTGATTATTATAACAGTACGAGCGTAGATACGCCGCAGTCATGATTAGATTCTGCTCCGATAAGGCCCCAGCGATTAGGGCCGCAGTTACACTGGCCGAAATTTAAATGCAGCTAAACTTAAAGTTGTATTAGCAATAAATTTAAACTTAATATGCTTAATTTTATATGGAATCGCGTTATGTTTGAACGTGGTTTGTACTGTTTTAGTTATCTAGGAGTTAATAATTTTAGAGTTGGAACTTTAGTATTTAGATTACTGTTTATTTAATACAGATGTGTCTAAACTTGCTACTCTAAGGGCCTTGTTTAACAATACACTAACGGACCGTTAGAGCTGTTACCGATTGTTTGATGTACGGTTGATAGTCCGTTTACTGCTGTAACGGTCCATCGGTGTGATGGTGAATTCTGGCATAAATGCATATGGCAAAAAAAATGCATATTATTCCTATTTCTCACTAATGTACTGCTCCAAAAAAGATTAATTAGAAAGATTAATAAGATGGATGAATTTTCATCTATGTGCATTATTTACAGTTCGCTGACGGTGAGGGAAAACATCGTGAGGTAACCTACCTATCCCTCGGGATTGGGTAATAGTCAGTTCCTGTATACACGGCGACAAGGTTCACCACCTGTCACGTTGGGTTCTGACTATCTGGTGAAACGTGGGCTTTGAGTTGGTTAATACCTCCACAATGTGGTGGTGTATGGCCACTCAAGCCTCTGACTACCCCCGAATGGGGATAAAAGTCGTGACCGTTACATTAATAAGATTAAAATTAGATTGTCTAAGACGTGTAGAAAATCCATTTTTTTCGAAAGACATGTGAAATCCACCAACCCGCACTGCGCCAGCGTGGTGGATTATGGCCTGAATCCCCCTCGCATTGGGGGAAGGCCCATGCCCAGGAGTAGGACGTTACAAGGGATAGTATTATTAGGTATTTCTCATTTCAATCTTCCCTGCACTACATCAACGATTCGTCAAACCCAACCCTGTCACTGCCACTCTGCGTTTTAATCCCTCTAAATTATTTGTTCCTCGCAATGTGTTAATGACTGCCCGCTCACATAGCGTTGCTGTTTGAAAATGTGCACAATTATTATTTTACTTTTGAAAAGAGTAACCATTGAGTTTCTTGCCGGCTCTTCTCAATGGAAGCAACATTACGAACCGGTGGTGAGGCTAAAATATTGTATTTTGTTGACGATTTATAAATGCTTATATGGCTTACATGAAAAAAAAAAAATTGAATTTGTATGAGTAGTCGGGTTTTAGTTTTTTTAACCTTACTTTTTATTTAATTATTTTGGAGTTATAGGTAACAATATATATATTTTTGAAATGTGCTCATCAAGCTCTTTCATTTGATACCCCACACGGTTTGTGTTGTCAAAATGTTTTTTTTTTAGTTCATGACATTATGTCCTCTAGAGGGCGCCATATGCAATTTTATGTGACGTCACATAGCCCATAACCAGCGCGCCATTAAGCCGCTTCTAACGATACCTCATTTGTCAAATTACGACAAGTAGTTTGGAAGTTAGGTGGGAACAGACGCACATACATACATACATACATACATACATACAAACATACATACATACATACCGGTCAAAATCATAACCCTCCGCCGTAGTCGGGTAAAAAAAATGAATTTGTATGATTTGAATATGAATAAACAATTTGTAAACTCTATTTAGTTACGTTAACTAAATACCCAGTCTGCACTCCGGCTTCGACATTTCGATAAATAACCCTCAATGTCGATGGGCCATATTTCATAAAACAAGAGAATCCGCTGAACCAACTTCGTCTATAATACGGTATCATTCGAGTTTGTACATCCATCAATGTCGATGTTTTAACAAAGTTAAGTACTTTAAAGTCAACGTAATGAAGTTATCGACAAAAACTGGGATAGCCCCGCTCTCGTAATTTCATTATTCTATCGGGGTTCTAGTGGGGGTCGTCCATAAAATATGTCGTCTTTAAACAACCGCAACCATTGGGCGTTTCTGCACTGGCCGACTCGGCCCGGCAACGACACCGGCCCTACACTGATACCGACATCAGTGAACGCCTAATTCTATGAAATTGTCGTCACCGACATGTCGTTGCCGGGCAAGCCCCACTAGACAAGTGGCTGACGTCTACAAGCGTTCCTTCAAATCGCTACGCTTCATGTATGGAAATGACATAAGTCACATGATCTACATAGCGACTTGTAATGTCATTTCCATACATTCTGAAGTCTATTCTATTCTATTCGCGTTCATTAGCGTTCATGCCACTTTCCTAGAAAGGCAGGCCAGTGGGATAGCGTGCAGTACAAGTTCATAGAATTAAGCGTCTACTGAATTACAGATGTCGGTAACGGTATCAGGCCGGTGTCGTTGCCGGGCCGTGTCGGCTAGTGAAGTATCATTTCAGCAGATAAGGTACTTTCTAACATCGCAATCACTAAACTTGTGTTCAGCGCACCACATGCAGCGAAATTCACACATCTGTTATAGCACTCGCAATTCTACAAGTCTGTATAGATTTTGTGTTGATTTTCATTGACAAAAATTTACCCAATCGAGTAATTCTATTGATCCAGTGACCCATTCTGGCTTTATACGCGTAAATTACCTCCAAATAAATGCTACATACACTAATCAGTCAAATCAGGGCAGACTGAATGCTACGTTAATGGAATTGAGAAAGTATGTGAGGAAAAAATATTTAATCAAGAATCCAGATATCCAGAATAGAAAAAGTTTTTAAATCTCTTAACGATTTCGACACAAACCACAATATCGAAATATCAATCCTAAGTTACAGTTGTTTTCTAAAACGTACAAAAAAATCATTCGATATAATTAAATAAATAAATATCGCCAGACAAACACACCAATTGTATGGCGCTAAACTAAGCAACGCTTGTACTATGGCTACCATACAATGGACTGGGGGTGAAGCCAATGACACCCAGACCAGAGCAAATAACGAAAAGACTGTTTCTGAAATTTGGCTCTGGCGGGAATCGAACCCGCAACATTGCGCCAAGCGTTCGCCAAAACATGTAATTACTTATGCTCAGAATGTTGTCTCTACTTTACGCTTTTTGCGACAAAAAGTTACATACTATTATAGCGTACTTATTTAATGGATGGCCCCTTAACTCGGCCTGAGGTGACAAGAAATTATCGATTATAGATTACCGCTTTTATAGTTGGATGTCTGGGTGCGGTATTGTTTAGCACAGTTCAGACACTGGCCGCGTTTGTCCATGCGCTAGCCAGCAATGTTATTCTATAATGACACACGCGTCCCTATTCGACGCAGGTTCCATCCATCCCTCCAGGCCAAGCCTGCCAAGCAATTGGCTTCGTCTACAAGCGTTTCTACAAATCGCTACGCTTAAATATATGGAGATGACATTACAAGTCGATAAGTAGATCACGTGACTTATGTAATTTTCCATACATGAAGCGTAGCTACATCCGTTGTCTGGTGCCCATCCTGTGCACCAATACAAATGTGCAGTAAGCAATACAATCCTAGTGGCGCTCATAGCCAGCTGCAATCACTGATCGGTAAACTATCGGAGGTTAAGCAATACAATACATACAATGCCCTGCGTGTCCAATATAATAAGTTTAAAAACTAAAACCCGACTACTGAAAAATCGCGCTCTAAAAAGTATGAAACAAGAAAATATTCTCATCTAGAGGATAGCCGTGGTCCGTGTTCATATGCCATTTGGCCCTAAAGGACCTACACGGACCACGGCTATCCTCTAGATGAGAATATTTTCTTGTTTCATAATTTTTAGAGCGCGATTTTTCAGTAGTCGGGTTTTAGTTTTTTAAACTTACTTTTTATTTAATTATTTTGGAGTTATAGGTAACAATATATATATTTTTGAAATGTGCTCATCAAGCTCTTTCATTTGATACCCCACACGGTTTTATTAAAAAATGTATTTTTTTTAGATCATGACATTATGTCCTCTAGAGGGCGCCATATGCAATTTTATGTGTCGTCACATAGCCTATAACCAGCGCGCCATTAAGCCGCTTCTAACGATACCTCATTTGTCAAATTACGACAAGTAGTTTGGAAGTTAGGTGGGAACAGACGCACATACATACATACATACATACATACATACATACATACTTACATACATACATACATACATACATACATACATACCGGTCAAAATCATAACCCTCCGCCGTAGTCGGGTAAAAACTAAAACCCGACTACTGAAAAATCGCGCTCTAAAAAGTATGAAACAAGAAAATATTCTAATCTAGAGGATACCCGTGGTCCGTGTTCGTATGCCATTTGGTACCTAAAGTACCTACACGGACCACGGCTATCCTCTAGATGAGAATATTTTCTTGTTTCATACTTTTTAGAGCGCGATTTTTCAGTAGTCGGGTTTTAGTTTTTAAACTTACTTTTTATTTAATTATTTTGGAGTTATAGGTAACAATATATATATTTTTGAAATGTGCTCATCAAGTTCTTTCATTTGATACCTCACACGGTTTTATCAAAAAATGTTTTTTTTTAGTTCATGACATTATGTCCTCTAGAGGGCGCCATATGCAATTTTATGTGACGTCACATAGCCTATAACCAGCGCGCCATTAAGCCGCTTCTAATGATACCTCATTTGTCAAATTACGACCAGTCGTTTGGAAGTTAGGTGGGAACAGATGCACATACATACATACATACATACATACCGGTCAAAATCATAACCCTCCGCCGTAGTCGGGTAAAAATGCGTTCAGGATGCTGTTGGGGCTGCCCCGTTACTGTAGCGCGTCCGGCATGTTTGCTGAGGCGCGTACAGACGACTTCCACGCGATCATGCGAAAACGCATCTCGTCCATAATTTACAGGATACGGGAAAGTAGCAACAGCGTCCTGAACACAATTTTGTGTATAATGGACGCGGACAGTGCTCTCATGAAGCACTGGACGAGAGCGCACGTCCCTTATAACCGTCCGTAGACTTGTTTTATATATTTAGTTTGTTTTGTGCTACCTTGATATGGATCTTTGTGAAATAAACGATTTATTATTATTATTATTAATACATAGCAAGGTCAGGCACGGGTGACCATTTAGTGGCATTTGAACTGAGCGTCTCCGTGCTACCGAGGGCACGTAACAAGTCGGTCCCGGTTGTTGTCGTCTTTGCAGTCGTTAAGCCTTGTCAGAGAACTTCGGGCGGCTTGAACAGCTCTGACATCAGGTAGGCTACTGACTATACGATAAAAACAGCATACAAATTATATTTTGTCGTGCCACGCCACGCCGCGTCGCTATAGTGAGTTGAAATAACACCAATTCCAATACGAATGCTTAGATATCATTTCGTATGAGAAACAGTAGAGTCATGTACTAGTCGGAACAATTACTCCGTTCCATGAGTCGGCAGAGAGCTCGGTTCATACGAGGAGCTGTCACCCGTATCTGTCAGTCGGACGGACAGGCTAGGACCGAGCGAATCTAGATGTGGGGCATTAAGGTCAGCATTCACGATTAGGAGGTCCCAATTGCTCCCATTTCTATATTATTTGACTCTCATCCGAGTCATTCATACATAGATATTACTTTTTTATGAGACTGAGGTGGAATTTTTTATTTTATGCATTTTAGTGACAGCAGTCAAAAAATGAAATGCTTGTTTTGCATGTACACCCTACCTATGTTAAATGATGCATATAAATTCTACAGTTTTGGAATGTGCTCATCAAAGCCTTCAATTTAATACCTATATTGTAATAATGGAGGAAAAATTTTTTTTTTTCACATTTGATATTTGAGCCATAATGCCGCCATATTGTTTTTTTTCAAAAATAATATACCCAGTGTTACCCGGAATGATGTAAGGATTCTAATGATACCTCACACATCCAAATCCGTTCAGGCATTTATAAGTTATGGTGGAATAAAGAATCTCACATACATACATACGAACAAACAAGCAAACATACATGAACCCTAAACACATATACACTCATTTTTTTGGGCAGTCGTGTAAAAAGCGTACGGTCCACCTGATTTAAGCAGTTACCGTATTTTATAAATGCTTGCAATGTCAAAGGATTTCTCGCGCGTTGCCGACCTCCAGGGGAGTGGAACGAAGAGATGGGAAAAAGGAGAAGGAGGAAGTTGGGCTTCCGGCTCTCTCTCTCATCGTATGAAACGCAGCTGTGATAGCTGCTTTACGACGATCTTCTGTGAGTGAATCTCATTCAAGTCATATACTTATACCTACAGTACGTTTTTTTATACTTGTCCTATTTGGTAAGCAAAGATGGCGTCCAGCGGGGCGATTGCGTAATTTTTGTCAATGTTTCAATTGGTTTCGTATATAATTGACACAGGATGAACGAAACCAAGTAAAACATTGACAAAAAAGTTACGCAATCGCCCCGCTGGACGCCATCTTTGCTTACCAAATAGGACAAGTATAAAAACGTACTATAGATAATATTTATTATTGGCGCTCAAACTCATAGCCAGCTGCAATCAATGATCAGTAAACGATCGGACGGTAAGCAACACTTGGTAACATCAGTCAGAGATGGGTGACCATTTAGTTGTATTTAAACCGACTTCAAAAAGGAGGAGGTTTCTCAATTCGACCGTATATATATATTTTTTTTTTATGTGTGTTCGCGGATAACTTCGTCGTTTATGAACCGATTTTGATGATTATTTTTTTGTTGGAAAGGAGATATCCCAGCGGTGGTACCATGATAAGGAAACCAGGATCTGATGATGGCATCCCAGAGAAATCGAGGGGAACCTTCGAAAATCGTAGGGGCGACTAGTGCGTTTGTAATTTTTTTCATTAAGTATTTTAAAGCACTACTATTTTATGAAGGTCTGGAGTCGATCTGATCATGGAGCCGAAAGACAGTCGAGGGAACTCCTCAACGATTTACAGCAATTACCTGGTGTTTGGGCTTGATTAATTTGTATTGGTGAGAACTTTACACCTAGATGGGTTGTGACTGTAATTAGGGGTCTGATGATGAAGACGAAGGACAGTTAAGGGAACTCCTCAACGTTTTACAGTAGCTACCTTGTGTTTGGGCTTGATTAATTTGTATTGATGAGAACTTTACACCTAGATGGGTTGTGACTGTAATTAGGGGTCTGATGATGAAGACGAAGGACAGTGAAGGGAACTCCTCAACGTTTTACAGTAGCTACCTTGTGTTTGGACTTGATTAATTTGTATTGATGAGAACTTTACATCTAGATGGGTTGTGACTATCATTAGGGGACTGATGATGAAGACGAGGGACAGTCAAGGGAACTCCTCAACGTTTTACAGTAGCTACCTTGTGTTTGGGCTTGATTAATTTGTATTGATGAGAACTTTACACCTAGATGGGTTGTGACTGTCATTAGGGGTCTGATGATGAAGACGAAGGACAGTCAAGGGAACTCCTCAACGTTTTACAGTAGCTACCTTGTGTTTGGGCTTGATTAATTAGTATTGATGAGAACTTTACACCTAGATGGGTTGTGACTGTCATTAGGGATCTGATGATGGAGCCAAAATACAGTCGAGAGAACTCCTCAACGATTTACAGCAATTACCTGGTGTTTGGGCTTGATTATTTTGTATTGGAGAGAACTTTGCACCCATATGGGTTATAAGTGCCATTACAGGTCTGATGATGGAGACCATAGACAGTCGAGGGAATTCTTCAAAGATTTACAGCAGTTACCTTTTGTTGGGCTTACTTCATACGGTTCAATATGCCAAAATGTTCATTGGTATGGCGCCACTAAAAATCGTGAAATAAAATTATTTTTATAAAAAAAAACCAGACGTGATGGTGTGTTATCGAGTATTTGGAGTCGGTGCTAATCTTGGTATGCCAAGTCTACCTACTATAGATTGGCACCGACCCCAAGTACTCGATAACACACCATCACGTCTGGTTTTCCCGAAGGGTTAGGCAGAGGTGGTAATAGAAATATTATTTCAGGCTTTTTAGTGATCCAGGTTTTTTTGAAGTCGGTTTGTTTTTTTGAAGTGAGCATCTGACGCCACGTAAAAACTTGCATAGTAGGAAAACACGATCCGTCAGCTGAAACATTTCGTTTCGTATTTCGAAGTAGGCGCTCAGAAGGGCTAGACAAGTGGCTGACGTCTACAAGCGTTCCTTCAAATCGCTACGCTTCATGTATGGAAATGACATAAGTCACGTGATCTACATAGCAACTTGTTGTTGATCTACATAGCGACGTTTGATATATCCATACATTGTGAAGTCTATTCTATTCGATTAGCGTTCATGCCACTTGTCTAGGGGAGCAGGATCGTCAGAATAACGCTCAGTAAACAGGGAACCGGATTTTGTGCAATTCCATTGCCACAAAGCCGAGCCATTAGGCGATTTTGTCCCATTTAGTATGTTAATACAGGTGCGGATGGGATTGTACGGTGCCTGCAATTACATCACTAATGATGGCAAAAACTACGGCCTGGTTTTGATGAGTGATTATTAACGTCACACTACATATTCACGACTAATGATATAACCAAGAAATAGGGAGACTCGCCCGAATACTCGTACGCAACTTAAATTTGAGAGCTGCTTAACTTTAACGCGCCATACAATAATGACAGTTAACGACGTCTCAAACTGCTAAGTGGGACTTAAATATTTAAGTAGCCTTCAAGTATTCGGCTGTGACTGTCCAAAATAGTTTGTTCTACTAAACTGAGTCCATGGGCATAGTACCTAGAGAACATTTTTATTTTTATCCCCAGACTTACAGACTAACCCCCAAATTCATAGAAAGTTATGATCGACTTGCAGTGGAATTACAAATTCCTAAAAATGCTTTTTAAAACCATTGTATACTGGCTAAAATCTCTATGAATTTGGGGATAACTGTATGGTCCCAAACTAAGCAACGCTTGTAGGTACTATGGCTACAGTACAATAGACTGGGGGCGATCCCAGTGACACCCAGACCAAGGCAAATTAAGAAAAGGCCGTTTCCGAAATTTGCCTCTGGCGGGAATCGAAACCGCAACCACACGATGCAGTGAGCCGAGCGAGTTGGGCTTCCAGCTCTCTCATTCATCGTACGAAACGCAGCTGTAATAGCTACTATACGCCGATCTTCTGTGAGAGGGTGCTACTAGCCCGGTCGAGTCCGCCCGAATATGAGCTGTAGACATTTGGCTTCAGCTTGGCTCTACCATCTATTCTATAGAAAATATCCAATTTGTTTGTGAAATAAAAGTTATCCGACAATTCTGAGACACGTCCTTATTGTTTTAAAACACTCGATATATGTTTCTCGTCAAAAACAAAAATATGAAGCACTGAAAGAGCGTGCGACTCGGAAAACGCTAAACGTTGGACGCTCTCGTTTAGAAACCTTCAGTCTCGCGGCGCGTCTCACGCGGGGAACACGTATTTCAAACATCGAGACAACTCGAACCAATTTCGATAATTGACGAATACGTGAGTTTGTTATTAATTGGGTTTTCGGTGCGCCCTTAAATCAGAGGGGACGATTTGCATAGTAATCGTTATTCGGTGAAACCGCGATTCGGTTAATCTGGCGTTGTTTCAATAATTAAATTAAAATTTTGGTTTCGAAGTGTTGTGGTGTGATTTGTGAGGTTTTGTGATGAAATGTGACAATGGTAAGTTACTTCTTTTTGTCATAAAAAAGTTATCTTTAGAAAGATTGGTAGCTACTTAATTGTAGCATTCAAACTGGAGTTTTTTTCGATTTTTGTACGATAACCATGTTTTTCATTCGATAATTCGGGATAGTACCTTTAAGTGATACAAGGTAATTAAATCATTTTAAAATTTTACATGGCACCTTCATACATAAAAAAAATAGATTTAATTGCCAACAAACCATTTTAGTTACAAAAATTGTTACAGAAATTAACGCCGAGAAATATTAACGCCAACAAATATTACGTTTATTAATTATTAATTGCAGCTTTAAATGAGGTGCTTAATTAAACACTGGTTAGAATGTGGCACTTTACTAACCTGTCAAGTCGATGTGACTGGCCTGTTAGGGTACTACTAATTCAAAAGTAATTACAGTTAGTTTGTGTATACAGGGTTATTGGAAAAACACTAACAACCTTGCAGGACTGTATTACTGACATAATAAATAACAAATTTTGTTCTATGACTTTTTTACAAAACATAATACATTTTACAAAAAATCACTTTCTAAAATGTATGAAACAAAAAAATATTCTCATCTAGAGGATAGCTGTGGTACGTGGTTATGTTCCACTTTGCCCTTAAGTACCTAAACGGACCACGGCTATCCTCTAGATGAGCATATTTTCATGTTTTATACATTTAAGAGTGTGATTTTTTGTTAAATTTAATATTGTTTTGTAAAAAGTCATAGAACAAAAGTTGTTGTTTATGATGTTAGTAATACAGTCCTGCATGGTTGTTAGTGTTTTTCCAATAACCCTGTATAAAATGTAATCTCCTTTTAATATTGTGCGTATTAAAATAAATAAAAATGTCGGTAAAGTTAAATTAATAACGGGGATTATCTTGGTTTCAAAACGGATTTTTTAATGTGACTAGGTGGCAAACAAGTATTCGGCCCCCTGATGTTAAGCAGTTGCCGTATAGATACTTGTAGGTAATACCAAAGGTATCGCTCGCACGTTGCCGACCTGAAGGGGAGTGGGAGAGAAGGAGAGAAAGTGAGGGGGGAGTACGAAACTTAGCTGTAATAGCTACTTTATGCCGATCTTCTGTGAGCGGGTGGTACTACCCCGGTCGAGCCAGTATATCTCTTGCAGTCAATTGGCTACAGCTTGGCTCTACCACCAATATGATAAATGAGATGAAATATCTAAGCGTACCTGCCCCTCTAGACAAGTGGCTGACGTCTACAAGCGATCCTTCAAATCGCTACGCTTCATGTATGGAAATGACATAAGTCACGTGATCTACATAGCGACTTGTAATTTCCATACATAGTGAAGTCTATTTTATTCTATTCGATTAGCGTTCATACCACTTGTCTAGGGGGGCTGGGTATATTTTTAAGATTGCCACGACTATCGGCGACTATCTTAGACGGGCCCGTTAGCGTGGTTGGCGCGGAGGCGACATTCACGCTGCAGGTCGTAGGTTCGATTCCTACACGTGACATGCATTTGTGTGCATGAACATATCTGTATGTCCGGAGTCTGGGTGTATATGTATATTAAGTATGTATTTACAAATAAAAAGTAGTATATGTAGTAATATCAGTTATCTGGTTTCCATAGTACAAGCTCTGCTTAGTTTGGGATCAGGTAGCCGTGTGTAAAAAATGTCCCAGGATATTATTATTATTATTATTATTACTATTCTTTCAGTACAGCTTTGGCATAGATTCATACTAAACAATAAGTGAGTTTTATTAATGTATTTTCGGTGGAAATGAGTAAACTTATTCAGTATCGTCAGTTCAAGCAATACCTGATTTGTCTCGCCCTATATTCACAGAGATCACAGTAGAATACTATAGTTAAGAAACTCGCAATTTATTTTTATTTGACGTAAGGTGTCTTGTGAGCGATAATGGTGGTGTCAGTCTTGAACAAAATAACGAACAGTCCCTGAAAAATATCTGAAAATTTGGATAAAAAATATTCGTTGCTTTGCTTGTTCTTTGGCTCAGGCCAACGCTATAAGGTGGTAGAGCCAAGCTGTAGCCAATTGACTGCAGCTCATACACGGGCTGGCTCGACCGGGGTAGCACCACCCTCTCACAGTAGATCGGCGTAACGCAGCTATTACAGCTGCGTTGCGTACGATGAGTGAGAGAGCCGAAAGCCCAAACCCCCCCTTCCCCTCCCTCCATTCCACTCCCCTTCAGGTCGGCAATGTGCAAGCCATGCCTTTAGTATTGCAAGCATCTATAGGCTACGGTAACTGGATAACATCAGGCGGGCCGAACGCTTTTTTGCCACCGCATCCTATAAAAAAAAAATATAGTCTTATTCGACTGTGAATGTACAAGAGATTCCTTAAATAACTCGCGTAGTAGCGCTTGTAACGTCGTGTAGCGCTACGGATCTTTGCGTAGTTTTACTCAGGTGCTCGTAGCGCTACGGATGTGTGCGTCACTTTACTCAGGTGTTTGTAGCGCTATGAATGTGTGTGTAGCTTTACTCAGGTGTTCATAGCGCTTCGGATGTATGCGTAGCTTTTCTCAGATGATCGTAGCGCTACGGATGTGTGCGTAGGTTTACTCAGGTGTTTGTAGCGCTACGGATGTGTTCGTAGCTTTACTCAAGTGCTTGTAGCGCTACGAATGTGTGTGTGTAGCTTTGCTCAGGTGCTCGTAGTGCTACAGATGTGTGCGTAGCTTTACTCAGATTCGTATCGATACGATGGTGACCAGGGTGACCTTTTAAAAGGATTGCACAGTGCATCAATATCAAAATAAATAAAAAGAAATGCTAACAAAATTATTTACGAATACTGAGAATCTACCATCGGTTTGGTATGCTGATTGACTAAGTAGAGCCCGCACGAAGGCAATCCTTGATAAAAGTTCCGAAAAACCTTCAATATATCTACGAAATATTTAGTTCATATCCATTTACTTTCATTTGCTTAGCTCTAGTCAATAAATAATAAGATAAACGTACCCAGATAAACGGTATATGGACATATAACTTTTACTAATGGCTCAGAAAACTCGTAGCGGTCGTTTCTAAACATCGCTCTGGAATATTTTAGGTTTTAAAGCTACCTATTTTGCTACGCATCGTAAAGGTTTATAAACGTTTACATTATTTCAAACGATATGTGAGGTAATGCTCTGAGCATTTGCTTTTGGAATTGAGCACATTTTTTGATATAGGTATTTTAGTTTTCAGTTTGTTACTCGTGACTTCATTATAACAATATCGTGCTTCAGAGGGCTCGATACGTGGTCACGTTTTTTATTATGCTTTTAGAGTTGCGAGCAGTCGAAAAGTTGAGCAAAAACAAGAATTTTCTTATGCTTATAGAACAATTCGACATAAATAGTCTTACTCTTATGTAACAATCCGACATAAATAGTCTTATTCTTATGTAACAATCCCACATAAATAGTCTTACTCTTATGGAATAAAACGACGTAAATTGTATACTCTTATGGAACAATCCAATAAAAATTGTCTCACCCTTGTAGAATTTCTTTTTTTTTTTTTTTTTGTAATTTTCGGCAACCGTTCTAGTGGTTTGAATGAAAGCCGCTTGACTCATCGCAAAGGGGGGCTGAAGGTTTGATTCCCATCCGGGAAAATTTCGGAAATTACTTTTTATAATTTGCCCTGGTCTGGGTATTCCTGGGATACCCATAGCTCAGTTTGGCACCATACGGCTGCTATGTTAGTCAGGCGAATAAATGCGATAAATAGGTAACTGTTTCGCAACAACACAGTAGGTCTAGACAAGTGGCTGACGTCTACAAGCGTTCATTCAAATCGCTACGCTTCATCTATGGAAATGACATAAGTCACGTGATCTCAAGCGTGATCTTCATAGCGACTTGTGGTTGATTTAGGGCCTCCACAGACTAGCTACTTTTAGCATCGGCGCCCGGCGATTTTGTGACGTATACATGCTGCGTCGCGTTTCTTCGAGCGCGAACGAGCGAGACGCAGCATCAAAATCGCCGATCGCCGATGCTAAAAGTAGCTAGTCTGCGGAGGCCCTTACATAGCTACGTTTGACATTTCCTTACATTGTGAAGTTTATTCTATTCTATTCGATTAGCGTTCATGCCACTTGGCTAGCCCTTCTGATATGTTAGTACATGCAATAACAAGATGAATGATAATTCGCTAAGTTTCGTACTTGTCTGGTGAGTAGAATAGCCTTGTTTAGACCGATATCATAAAGTAAGTTTGGCACGAACTATTGACGCGGCGTGGATACCACACGCGGGACAATCGATATTGATACGATTACAACACTTGGTTTCAAAGTTCACATGTTGGATCTCGTGTTGTTTTTACATAAAGGAGAAACTGACTGACTAAGTGCCTCCATACACCGACTACTTGTAGCAGTCTATATCACAGAGTAAAGACTAAAGAAAGAGGTGCCCTTATTAGATTATATGTATGAAAAAAAAAACGTGGTCATTGTTTTTCATTTTCATTGTTCTATCTACCGGTAAATAGTTGAACTACTCGCTTCGTTTTATGTCGATGTTAGTAGTAGGCCGACCACTCGGCCGAGTTGCTTAGGGCCAGTCCCCTTAGTAATTGGTCCATGGTCTATATCGACCGCTAGAAGCGGTCGCTGTTGGGCAATCTGCAGTTTCAATTCAAAATGCAGCTACAGCTGCGTTTCGTGCGATGAGTGAGAGAGCCGAAAGCCCAGCCCCCCATTCCCCTCCCTCCATCTTACTCCTCTTCAGGTCGGCAATGTGCGAGCAATGCCTTTGGTATTGCAAGCATCTATGGGCTACGGTCGGGCCGTACGCTTTTTTGCCACCTGTCCCATAAAAAAAAATACGTGGACCGCTCAAGCAGTTGTCGTGCGGTCGATGCTCGCCTCAGATAAAATAAAAAAGTTAAGATGGAACTTTGGGAACAACGAAGTGAGATCGGTTTTATTAACATGTGCCGATCTTCAAATGCGGTTGCAAACATGAAGTTTTACTTTAATTTAACTTAATTAATATTTTAACAGTATATATCTAATAAGGAAGGATATTGGAAAATATTAACCCTAACTTATGCGGCAAATTAGAGGATGCAAGTATGTATGTAAATTCCGTTCCGAGATCCGCGCGAACGAAGCCACGAACAAATGCTAGTGTTTTATACATGGACCAATTACTAAGGGGATTGGCCCTAAGCAACTCGGCCGAGTGGTCGGCCTAGTACTAACATCGACATAAAACGAAGCGAGTAGTTCAACTATTTACCGGTAGATAGAACAAAGAAAATGAAAAAACAATGACCACGTGTTTTTTTCATACATATATCTAATACCTCTGTCTTTAGTCTTTACACTGTGGTTTTATATAAATTTCACTCTTGCCCAAATATATAAATAAATAAAAAATTAAATACTTAATACTCTTATATCATTACTCAAACATAAATATATTTTTAATGTCGTAAAAATAACGCCATAAAAATGTATAAATAAAGCCGAAATTATTTTTGTAAATAAAGCAATCGTTCAACAAGAAACGCTTTGTAAAAAAATATTGCGACTATTCCCACAGTCCTCGTTGAATTGGACGTATGGGAACGAAACGTAATATCTTCAGTAGGGTGGCCAGGAATTCTTAAAAATATAAAACTATTCTATAATAAATTTGTGAAGTATTCTATGGTATACAGCATGAAATCAAGATTTTAACTGTTTTTTATAGAAATTATAAAGTTAAACCTCCAAATACATAGAGATTTTAGCCAGTTTACAATGGTTTTGAAAAGCATTTTTAGGAACAATTGTGATTTGTAATTCCACTGCAAGTCGATCATAACTTCCAATGAATTTAGGGGTCAGTCTTTACTTATCCCTATAAAAAAATTGAGTTAAATCATGTATTTATAATTTGCAAGAAAAAGAAGAAGGTTAATATCTGATTAGTCATCTAATCATCGACCCCGTACAGTAACCATTATAGTACAAAGTCTTGCTTAGTTTGGCATCATATCGAAGGGTATCATAATTTACTTACAGTTAGTTAATCTGGTTAGTGTATTTTTTATTATTTTTTATATTATTATCCCTGCATTGAAGGCAGATACGTGCCCAGAAGTGGGATTATTGAAAGGGGTTATACATTTTTATTTTTTCATTTATTACAGTTACAATGGCATTAAAAAAACTTTCACCAAATTGCTCAAGTAAGTCAAGTATATTTTGGTAAAAATATTTAAAAGTAAATTACTTATTTGCTTACGGTGAAGGAAAACATCGTGAGGAAACCTGCATGTCTTTAGACATGTGAAATCCACCAACCCGCACTGGGCCAGCGTGATGGATTATGGCCTGAATCCCCCTCGCATTGAGGGGAGGCCCGTGCCCAGCAGTGGGACGTTAAAAGGGCTAAATTATTATTTTTTTATTTATTTATTTCCACGCATTATTATAACATCTTTACTTGCGTTTATGAAGTCGTGTGTACCGGCAGAACAATTATTTTTTTAAATTAAAAATGCTTTTGATTTCATTCTTGCCGCAAGGGCAAAGATGAGGTCGACGGCGGAGCGAACGCACCCAGAAGATGCCTGTTCATCCTACTTTTAAAAATAAAAATATTTGGATTGTACGCACTCGGAAAAACATTCTAGACTGTCCAATGACAACAAAAATGTTGGGGAACCTACACATACGACCACTCGACGTGTAGTCGCCTTTATTTATAGCGTACTCTCTTTATACAAAGGGTGGGCTTCGCACCAGCCCCTCTATCCCTCTCCCCCCCTGAGTTACTGCTGAGCCGTAAAAAATATGGAAGTGAAAATAAATAATACACACTCGAGATTTTGGGGCCTTTGAGCACTGATTGAGTAAACGAACTTATAATGTTAAGCGACTTTGGTCCTAAATGTGTGAAAACTAGGTATCTCTACATTAGGGCCAAATACTTAAACACGACTTGTGGAATACTGGCGTATTACACATTTATTTAGTAAAATCGTAAATAATTTAGCACCTTCTCTGTTCGTGTCTCAATGGGTAATGGCGGCTGGCCCACGGTTGACAGCCGCCAAAAAGCTGCCTGCACTAATGATGTGCAGGTTGCATATAATCGACTGAGGTCGATTGCGCGTGAACATTCTCCGCCCCTTGGAACAGCTGGCTGCTTCCAATAGAATCCACAGGTAGCTTCACAACTCTGTGAACGGCTCTTCTTATTGTGCCTCTGGCGGTGTACAAGTCCACTACACGGCATATTAAATCTGATCCCAAATGTAAATGTGTAATACGCCAGTATTCCACATGTGCGGAATGACGCAAGAAGTTGTTGTGGACCTGCATGAAATAGACGATAATGTTCATGACGCATTAATAGCATTGTTAAATGATGTTTACTATCTAAAATAATCGGATGCTTTTTGTTGAAACTAAAGTTTGAATTTTGAATACGTCCCCCTACTCGCATTATACCATCAGTATCAATAAACGGGTTTAATGACACGATCTTAGATTTTTTGCAAAGCTGGTCACCTTCTTTTAATGTGTATATCTCACTAGCAAAGGATTCTTGTTGACTTAGCTTAATTAAATGCGAAAGGGATTTTTTAAGTTCCACAGCTCCTAGACTATCTAGTAGTTTATCATCTCTATTTCTGCAGTTATTTATAAAACGCAATACATGTGCAAATACTCGCTTTAAATTCGATAACTTAGAATATCTCATAAAATTTATAATATTTGGACATTCCACACTAACGTGTATTTTTAACTCTGGCAGATCTACTGACATATTCATTTCTTGTGGCCAATCAGCTGATTCTTTCCTTAGGAAGGGAGGTCCTCCCCACCACAAAGATTCGGATAACAGGGCTGTAGGATCGACTCCCCTAGACGCCAGGTCGGCTGGGTTCATGTCGGTAGGAACATGCCTCCATGTAAAACCTTGAGTCAATTCACTGATCTCAGCTACTCGATTGCCAACAAAAGTTTTTAATAATTTAGGTTGTGTCTTAATCCAACCTAATACTACAGTTGAGTCGGTCCATATAGTTTTATTTGTGATATTTAAACGAATTGACTGAAGTACTTTTGATGATAGTCGGGCACCAAGCAAGGCACCACACAACTCTAATCGAGGGATAGTAAGCGCCTTAAGAGGGGCGACTCTTGCCTTGGCACACAATAATTTAACCGAAATGCTACCATCTTCGTCAACAGATCTTAAATAAACGCAGGCGCCATATGCCTCCTGCGATGCATCTACAAAACAATGCAATCCTATTAATATTGGTGAGTTACACAATACATATCTAGGTAGATTTATATTAGATAAATTATTTATATTTTTAGTAATATTTGACCACTTTTTGACAATAGGGGATGGTACTGGATCATCCCAGTCTAACTTAATACTCCATAACTGCTGTAATAACATTTTAGCCTTGATTATGGAAGCACACAAAAGGCCCAGTGGGTCGAAAATTTTACAGGTCATTGAAATTATAGATCTTTTAGTGATCTTAGTATTAGTCTCAAATTCTACGACAAAGTATAACATGTCTGGTGTAGGAGTCCAGTTTAGCCCTAACACACAAGCTTGTTTAGATATGCCATGTGTGTCAGAGGTGGTACCACCTGTCAGCACCTTAGGACAGTTAGTGCGTATTTTATGCAGTGGAAAACCTGCTGAAGACAAAATCTTTTTAATTTCATAATAAATATCTCTGATACCTTCTTCAGTGCTGTGCCCAGTATTTATATCATCCATATAGATATCATGTTCTAGAATATTAGCAATATCAGAACTTGGGCAATCCCTAGCTAGGTGAAGTAGGCATCTAGTACTTAAATAAGGCGCAGATGCTGTCCCATAGGTGACAGTATTAAGCTGCAAGACCTTGAGAGGGTGAGATTCTTCTTCCCTCCATAAAATCAATTGAAGATGGCGCTGAGACTCATCTATCAATATTTGTCTATACATTTTTTGTATATCACCAGTAATTATATATTTATGAGTGCGAAATCTAATTAAAATAGACAAAAGGTCATCCTGGAGAATAGGCCCCACATATTGGATGTCATTTAAAGACTTTCCACTTGAAGTTTTAGCCGAGGCATCAAATACTACTCTTAACTTGGTAGTTTCACTCTTTTCTCTAATCACTGCTTGATGCGGCATGAAGTAACCAAATGTGGGTCTTTCTATCTCAGTTAAATGCCCTAAATCTTTATATTCGTTTATAAATTCAGAATACCTTCGCTTGATATCTGGATTTTTAATAAACCTTTTCTCTAAACTTAAAAACCGACGTTTGGCTACAAAATAAGAATTACCAAGAGATTGTTCAGGTTCCTCCTTTAGAGGCATTTTGACAACAAATCTACCATCA
Source organism: Drymonia ruficornis (assembly GCA_947859195.1). NCBI lineage: Eukaryota > Metazoa > Arthropoda > Insecta > Lepidoptera > Notodontidae > Drymonia > Drymonia ruficornis. Next base: position 5,297,365 of record OX401927.1, read on the forward strand.
GCCAAACGACGTGTATTTTCTTCAAAATGAATTTCACATAACTTTTCCTCCGGTGTCAGACATTTATTATTTTCAGAGCTTATTTCTTCTATTTGCCAGAACCTTTGTAGATCATTATGAATTTCTTTAGTGAAGTTACAAACTATGCGGTCAGGTTTACTGAATCCAATAGGACCGCTCACTAACCAACCTAGTCTAGACTCCTGTAACACCGGCTTATCTACACCCAACTTAACCCGCTTTGTACCTATAACATCCCAGTACATGTCAGCTCCTATCAGGATATCAATTTCACCCGGCTGATGAAAGCTAGGATCCGCTAACTCAAACTCTGCAGGTAAGTGTAAACTTTGCATATTCACCGATGTGCTAGGTAACTTGCCTGTGATTAGTGGAACAACTAGGCATTTTATTTTAGCAGTGAAAGATGATATACGTGAATGTAACTGTAATCTACAACTTTCCGTAATGTTCAAAGAATAATTATTAATTCCAGAAACCTTTAATGGCTCAATACAGTCTGTCTGTAAACCTAACTTATTTTTCAGCTTCGCCGTCATAAATGAAGATTGACTGCCGTTGTCTAACAGTACCCTAGTTAAGCAGGTCTTACTGTTTTTCTCATTATAAATTTTCACAACTGCAGTACATAACAAAACTTGACTGACAGATACAACGGACAGTGTTACTGGCGTAGAAGCTGAACACTCTGAACTAACCACCATATTAGTGCTTTTATTATTAGTATCAGAAGTATTTTTGTTTTTATTTGGAATATGTAGCAATGAATTATGCTTGTATTTACAGAGCCGACATGAACCTTTCAGCCGACACCGGAAAGTATTGTGGCCCTCACGGAGGCAATTAGCACAAATTTTTAATGTACTTACTTCTTTAATTCTATCTTTTACATCAAGGTCAGTGAACTTTTTACAGTTATAAACTCTGTGACCCTGTTCCTTACAGAATACACATACATAATCACATGTGTTATTAAAACAAGAGTTTGACTCCATATTTCTTGAGTCAGTTTTATTTTTATTGTTATTTATGTTTGTATTATCCTTCTTATTATTATAGACAACCACTTTTTCCTGACTAACTGTGGTTTCCAACACATTGGCACGACTGCGGATAAAATCATAGAATTGTTGTAAAGTGGGGATTTTGGCAAGAGTATTCCTATGTTCTTCCCACTTCCTTTTAGTGACCAAATCTAACTTCGCTGACACCATGTATATAATGATAGTATCCCACTGGTTAGTCGGTTGGCCCAACGAGTTGAGGGCACGTAGATTTTTAGAAACTGTGTCTATAAGACTGCGCAAACCTTGAAAGGAGTCAATATTAATTTGTGAAATATCAAACAATGCTTTAAGATGATTATTTACCAATATCTGTGTATTGTTATATCTGTCACATAGTAACTTCCATGCAACATTATAATTAGCAGAGGTAACCTCCAATGATTGTATCACCTCAATGGCACTTCCCTCCAAAGAGGATCTCAAATAATGAAATTTGTTTATGTCAATTATAGACTTATTTAAATTAATTAAAGAATGGAAGGTGTCTCTGAACTCTAACCATTTCAAATGTTCACCACTAAAGCTAGGTAACTTTATTGTAGGTAACTTGATTCCTTTGAAACCTTCAGTGCAAGGTTGACTATCTGCATTGCTGAAGTTATCAGAGTTCGCATGATTATCAAGTAAATCTTGCATAATCGACAAAATGGAAATAAACTGCTCATCCAAGCTATCACGTATATCAATCTCATCCTGTAACTCTGCTTCCTCACAACAGAATTCAATATCATTTTGTAATTTTTCAAACTCTGTGTACATATCTCGACATTTTACCATACGCAAGTTTAATTCTTTTACTTCAACATTAGTAGGTGAATCTAGCGCTTTAAATGTAGTTACCTGGTTTAGAAACTTAGTCAGTCTCCCTTTGACACTACTCCGTTGCCTAATAAGTCTTGCAAACGTTCTTTCACCATCCATTTTTTAGTCGATGATGTTCACAATTAAAGAGCAAATAGAATTGAATAGAATAATAATTATGTGCATCGAACCCAACAGGATACACGCTCCAGCCACCACCAGGTACCGTTGAATGTCACAGCACAGCACAGGAGTCAGGTCCACTGCGGCCTCTCACTGCGGTTGGACTTGTCCGTAGGAAAGCGGGGAGCACTCAACACTTGATTATGTTGGTTTATAAACCTGAAAGCGTTATGCAAATAGGTAGCATGAGGATAGTGCAGTATCAAGGCTTTTGTTAGAGCGACGTGTGCATTGAGAAATAATGATGTTCGTTAGGTAAACTAGGTAGCAACCTATATTTTAGGTACTCAACCTTATAGTAACGTGCAAATAGCTTGAACACAATGCAAGATAATAAAGTTATAATGAAATATGTGAGTGAAAAATAATGTGCATAGCTATTTACCTACGTAATTATATTTGAAGCATATTATAGGTATTTCACCTTAAAATAAACGTGGACATAGCTTGCAAACCATACAAATTATGCAGGATAAGATTATAATGAATAAAATATTGCGTAGATGCAGAGAAAATCAAACTTTGATTACCCAAAACGTATAGCACACAAGATGACAGAAAGGTCAATGGAACTTTGACAATGACAACACACCCATGCACAAACAAAACACAATTCCTGAAGAAATAAATGATTAGGAATTAGGATTGGATCAGAAACGCTACTTCCCTCGGATATTTGCAGCAGCCGACGAGACGCCTTTAATAATCCATCTTCAGCAAGGTAGCAGCAGCGCCCATCACTCCTGTCTTTTGTTTTTTCACGTCAAGTGGGTATATTTTTTCACGTCAAGTAATTTCGATTTACGATTGATCTTTTTTCCGAAGATTACATGTTAAATTATGTTCGCGGTCGCCACATGTGGAATACTGGCGTATTACACATTTATTTAGTAAAATCGTAAATAATTTAGCACCTTCTCTGTTCGTGTCTCAATGGGTAATGGCGGCTGGCCCACGGTTGACAGCCGCCAAAAAGCTGCCTGCACTAATGATGTGCAGGTTGCATATAATCGACTGAGGTCGATTGCGCGTGAACACGACTCAAATTGTTTGAGGTCTTTTAAACACTTTATACCATCAAGATAACGTCACAAACACCGACACACTAACGGGCCTTTAAAACAGTACAAAAAGGTTCCAATGTAAAAATAAATCCTTTACCGTACTAACCACCAACTAATGTGTTCGTGAACCCTTAATTATGTATACCTTAAGTGTAAAAATTTAACCATCAAATAATGTGACAGTCCCGATCGACCCAAGACAAACTAGAGAAACGCAAACAAAATGGAGGACGCAGGGTGAAACTCTGGGGTCGAATGGGTCCAAGACGATTGTGATTATGCTGGGTTGAAAAACAACTCGCGCATTTTAAAACAATAAAATCCACCTCATAAATATTTAGCACACATATTCACTCAATCTTCAGATAGAGGTATCGATAATGTAATCACTTTTTCATATTCATGAAGCAACCTGCAACTTACAAAATATCTTAAAACTATTGGGGTATTATTTTGTCGGATATGGCACCTCTTAGGGCCTCCGCAGACTTGCTACTTTTAGCATCGGCGACCGGCGATTTTGCAATTGTTTTAATGCTGCGTCGCGTTTCTTCGGGCGCGAACGAGCGAGACGCAGCATCAAAATCGCCGATCGCCCCTACTACATGCAGCAAAATTTACATATCCTTTATCGCTATCGCAATTTAACAATTAATGAAGTACTGAAGGAATTTATTCACCGGAACATAAACTGTCTTGGCTATACCGCCATGTTTTCAACATAATTCTCTGCGAGCGACTGAGTCGTACTGTGTCCATGGACTCCATTTTGGCTGGTCACACATCTCCCTCTTTCTTGGTAATATCTTTGCTTACAAGGGGCTGTCTTGGAATGAAAAATGGGATTCCTATTCTACTATTTAACTGATTCTATGTGCATTACCATATTTCTGAGTCAGAGTTTTCTGGACTATTGTGGTTTCCCGATTTATGCTGAGTCGGCATTATGTCAAGGTGGATTTATGATCTTAGTTTTTATCTACAATTCAGTGGAATATTGTTAGTCTTATCTATTGAGTTGATACTAAAGTCAATAAATATAAATACTTATATACCGCCGGATTTATACACTAACTGTATGGTCCCAAACTAAACAATGCTTGGACTATGGCAACGGTAACTGGCAACTCGCAACTAGCTGTTTTCATATAAAACAATCGCGGCAACTGGCAATTGTTGGCTGCAACTGCCAAAAAACCATTAAAAAGTTGATAGTTTCGGCAACTAAAGTTGCTCCGTGTGCATAGCCTCTTAGTGTGATAGTCTAGCGACAGTTATTTATTATAGTCATCGAGATAAAAAATTGGCAATTGCCAACATTTAATCAAGCACTTACTCAAAATCTTGCGTCGAACAGACGTCTATAACTTTGTTAGGTGCCAGCCTAAATATTCCACGACTTTAATATTGCCTCGCAAACAATTTTCAGAGAATACAGGTCCCTGAAAATTCTCTCTATTCGCTTGAATAATACATTCAGTAACCTTTTAGTTTTCATTATGGGACTAAATTATTCATTAACTGTGTATCGTGGTTTCATTAACCCATTTTCGTTGTCTACGATTAAGTAGCTAGTCATTAATTTTGTAACGATTCGTTTGGTTAAGTTCCTTAATTACATTGCATGAATTAGTTTTCTGATATAACAGAAGGCTAGATTTGATACGAGTTTTATTATCAGCAACTTTTAATTATGTGTATTCAGGCTTGCTACACTGAAAAAAAAATTACGACAACAAAATGGTTTTTGTAATTCCTAGTAGTGTTTTTAATATTTTTTACTAAACGTTTTGTATTTACAGCAAATATTTTATGTAATGTCTCGCATTTATAAAACATTTGCTGTAAATACAAAATGTTTAGTAAAACATACGAAAAAGACTACTAGGAACTACAAAAACCATTTTGTTGTCGTAATTTTTTTTCTCAGTGTATCCTCTGATGCATTATTTCTGCTGTATTATACGAGCAGATATGGTATCTTCTAAAATCGCAATCACAAAACTAGTGCTCAGCGCACCACTATCACATTTGCAACATTATTCACCAGGATATGACCCAAATTGACAATACCGCCATGTTTTCAACTTTATTTCTGCAAGCGACCGAGTCGTACAGAGTCCGTGGACTCTGTACACTGGGTGAAATCGAAATCGTGGGCAATATTTTAAACGGTATGTGTAGTATCATGATTCAGAATATTTAGGGAATAATAATCAACAAATCAATTGATAAAAAATTATTACCCAGGTAAGGTATAACAGTTAAATGGTTTGCTTATTTGCTTACCCGAGTAATATTTTTTTTCAATAGATTTTGTTATTTGTTTTCCTAAAATGATCTGAATCATGTGTTGAGTCATATTTTAAAATATTGCCCACGATTTCGATTTCACCCTGTATAAACTATTTTGGATAGTCGCGTATCTCCCTCATCTTGGTAATATCTTTGTTGCTATTTTTATTCTTTAACCAAAGGCAACGTGCGAGCGATGCCTTTGGTATTGGAAGCATCTATAGGCTACGGTAACGGTTTAACATCAGGCGGGCGATAAGCTTGTTTACCAAGAGGTGACTAAGAAGTCATATTAAAAACTTCCGGTATGTTGATTATAATGTACGAATACATTCTTTCTAATTAAAATTGTAAATAGTAGAAAAAATACGTGTTATTCCGAGGCGGGTAGCTAGTAAATTATAAGCTTCAAAATAAGGGCCACCGCAGACATGCTACTTTTAGCATCGGCGATCGGCGATTTGCCGACTGTATCGATGCTGCGTTCTTCGAGCAAGAACTAGCGAGACGCAGCATCAAAAGCGCCGATCGCCGATGCTAAAAGTAGCATGTCTGCGGTGGACCTAAACTGTAACAAAATGTAAGACACGAATCAAATCCCTTATAACATATTCGGCACGTGCACGTAACGCATTGGAATGGAAATCCAAACAGAGGTATTTTCGGTTCGTTACGTACACGCGTAGGAAAAAAATATTTCGTCAGCTTCATCAAACTTCGGTGTCGACTTACACGCGTTTCATCGGATTTCGATTCAGGGGAATAAGAATATTATTCACAGAGTGGTGGTAGATACTTTATTGTTCTTAGAATGTTAGGGGAAAATGTGCTGGGTGAAATGTTGGGTGATATGCTCGTGTATGAAATGTTTCACCTACAATTTTGAGTATAGTTTGAGTGATAGCAAAAGTCATCCCCAGTTTGGTGCGTCTAAATGCCCCGCATGCCTCGCCCCAGCACTCATGTATGACATTATGTATATGCGTGTCGAGTCAAAACTGAGTACTCGGGTTAGGCATGTGGACGCACCAAATAGAAGAGTCCAAAAGACGCAAGCGGCGGCGCGCCCATGCAATCTTTTTATGATGCTATGTCCACGTGATCAGCGGGGCTAATAGCGACACTGTTACATAACATTGCAGCATTCTGCAAAAGCAATTCACTTTTCCGAACCTCCAGCAGAGTCCGCAAAATTTCCTTGAAATGGTCACGAATGGGTGACTATTTTACAGAAATGTTGCGGAATTGCTAAGCATTCTTCAGAAAATCATAAAAATAAATTGCATTGACAATGTTGCATAGCGTCGCTAATAGCCGTCCAGAAGGGCTAGACAAGTGGCTGACGTCTACAAGCGTTCATTCAAATCGCTACGTTTCATCTATGGACATGACATAAGTCAGGTGATCTCAAGCGTGATCTTCATAGCGACTTGTTGTTGACTTATGTCATTTCCATACATGAAACGTAGCGATTTGAAGGAACGCTTGTATACGTCAGCCACTTTACTAGAGGGGCAGATGTCAGAACAGGGGCCCTACCACCACCTCTTATAGCAGTATTGTTTTAACGTTTCAGCGACTTTTTGTGCAATGACGTTTCTTATTGTCATGACAATAAGGTACGTCATTGCACAAAAAGTCGCTGAAACGTTAAAACGTTCCTATAATTGAATCGTGATAAGAGTTCGTGGTGAGCCCCCAGGGGCCCTACCACCACCCCTTATAGCAGTATTGTTTTAACGTTTCAGCGACTTTTTGTGCAATGACGTTTCTTATTGTCATGACAATAAGGTACGTCATTGCACAAAAAGTCGCTGAAACGTTAAAAGTTCCTATAATTGAATCGTGATAAGAGGTCGTGGTAAGCCCCCTGATTGCTCGGGCTATTATTTGGATGAAACCACACAGATCGTGTATTTATTGTACTTATGTTGACCTCAAAGTCTTTCAACACGTATTACTTCCTGTCTCACCTCAAGGTATTTCCGTTTGATCCATCGAATACGTCAGTAAACCCAAACAGAGCATTAATACAGCTCCGATAAAATATTACAATCACGTGCCTATTGGCTGTAATGTCGGTATTCTATCTCGCGAGCACAGTACGGACTTTAGTGATGTGATAAGTAGTAGGGATTTTGTTGTGAAGTACAGTATTATTATCTTGCTCGGTTGCCAAAGGAGGACTACAATCTTAAATTTTAAACTTACTATACTTTACTCTTTAAGGAGTATGGCTTTTTTGTGTGACTGAGGTGGTAAAAATTACAAGCGTACAGCCCGACTGATTTAAGCAGTTAGGCAATGTCGTTACCGTAATAGCAACTTTACGCTGATCTTCAATGCAAGGGTGGTACTACCCCGGTCGAGACAGCCCGTATATGAGCTGCATTGAATTGGCTACAGCTTGGCTCTACCACCAATAAATCCATCGTAGTAGTCGATTGTAGTTGAGTTTGATGAGACCCTTGATTGACTTTGGATGAGACGTTTGGTCGGTAGGTGAGACATAACATACCAAGCTTAAAATTTCGAAATGAGGATTAAGGAATTCCAGAATTATGTTTTTTTTTAATTTTTCAGAATTCAGATTCAGATTTTTTCGAATTTTCAGAACCGTAACTCAGATTTTTGAAAAGTCAGAATTTTGATTTAGATTTTCAAGAATTCTTGAACTTCAATTGCTCTAAAGTCAGCAGATTCAGGGCCCAGGCCATGTGAAGCAGTTATAACTTCAAATCATCTTTCATAATGCGCACAGCCAAAGAGTGGAACTCCCTGCCTGCGTCTGTATTTCCGAGTGCATACAACCCAGATCTTTTCAAATGTAGGGTGAACAGGCATCTTCTGGGTGCGCTCGCTCCACCGTCGACCTCATCTTTGCCCCTGCGGCATGATTGAGGTCAAGAGCAATCCCAATTTTAATTAAAAAAAAAAAAAAACTAAACTGAGTAAGCCTGCAATTGCTTAAAAGTCAGCAGATTCAAGGCCTAGGCCATTTGGGGGCAGTTATAACTAAACTGACTGAGCAAGACGACCAATGTATCTACGTGTCTACGCGTGAGCTACTAGCCTTTGTTCGCCTCGACTCAACCATGCTAACGCCATATTAATGTAAGTAGTGACAGGTTGCAAGCCATCTTCATACCCCTGGGCGTCCATTCTCGTCACGTATCATCCCTAAAGTCGGACCGAAGGGTAAGGGTTGGGAAGGGTCCTGTAAGCGGCGGAGTGGTAATCTGTCGATACTTATTTGCAGTTTTCGGAATCCTCAATGGATTCTTTTGTAAGATTCTAAGGGTTGTATAGAAAAAAATATATATTAAGGGACAGTTCACAGGCCTTTAGAAGTGTGCCAGGTAAAAGGCAATACGTTTGCCTTAAAGAATTTTAAGACCTTTGTACTATCGACAAAATTCGGGTTGTACAACAACAGTGCAACTTTGGGTGTGTGAATTTTAATATGTTATCTTCTTTCGTTCTATAAGTTTATCCCACAGTATAGAGTCCTCTTATGCATAATTTAAAAGATACAATTATCCATTTAATTTAGGAACTTTTTCTTCATATTTTGAACTAGTTTACGTCCCTTCATTTATCTGTTTGCTAACAATGATATATCACGTTATTTTTAAAACCGAGAGTAGAGGTTTTTTTTTTGTTAGTCCATACAAACACAGTGAAATGAAATGTTATTAGAGCTTAAGAGTACTCATGTTCAGAATTAATATTAATTTAACTCTACTAAGCTTAATTTTTCTATTCGGAGCGTTTATGAATTCAGTTTATGTGTGAACATAACACGTTTTTAGCGTTTTTAACAACTGTGTCGTTATTTTATTATCCACTTCACGTTGAATAAAAACTCTAATTTCGTTGAGCACTCGCGTACTGAATAATTATTATAGTAGAATGGCAAGATCGTATTACCTTCGGTGAAGTGGTCAAAGAAATATGTAGTTTAAAACTAACTTAATAATAATTAAATACTAATAACAACAATCGTTGACGCTATAAAGCAAAGCGCTACTTTAACTTTTTTATTTTCTAGTTAACTCGTCTATTTTGTTTTTAGATTAATTAGTAACTGCGGATTTAGATCCCAGAATTGCAAAGAAAAACTATTAAGTGGTCATGCGATTTTTTTGCCGACTGTACTTAACCTAACCATAACTATATTTTATCATAATATTAATTTGAAATGTTCTGTGATATAGCAACCATCGCACACATAACTTAGCATAGCTCAGTAAAAAATAGGTCATTGAAAATACTAGGTATTCGTTCTTTTGAATATTTTATAAAGATGCCTGAATTTCGGGTTTCTTGTTAACCAAGTACTGTTTGAATATATGTTTACATTTATAATGAGTTTGATAAGAGTACATCATTAAAACTAACATCTAAAGGTATGGAAGATTATTAAGAGTCATATTTCTTAAAGTTCAAATTAATATAATCACGCCGTTGCCACAATCAATTTATTATTTATCTTTAGAAAGTACTCAAGATCAAACATTTTTAGCGTATTTAATTTGATCTTGTGGCGAATTTACATATGGTACACTCAACAAAATTGACGGTTGACCACTAATAAGAGTAAATTGTTTGCACCTGATCAGCCGAACTAGTTTGGTGCAAGCTACATGACTACTGACTATGTACGAACTGTCTTAATCTTCGAAGTCAACGTGGAGAGCACACAAATTAAGGCCAGCTAGTCCCATAATACATTTACAGGCAAGGACTAAACATCTCACACCATCCCTAAACAGTTGTCATAATCCCTCTCAATTAATCATGATGACGTCACCACTCGACGTTCATACGTCACAGTAATTAGAGGCTTACTACCATCTCAGTTGGTACTGAAACATCGCGTAAACGTTGTAATTATCTCGGATTTAAACTTTGATTCTGACGAAACTGTAGCATTTTCATTAATGAAGAAAGTTTTGGGAGGAAATAGAGCCATAGAGCAGAAAATGTGTTAGAATTGTATGTATAAAAAAATAAACCAATGATTGTTGTTGTCCAATAAAATTAACAAAATTTCAATTTTAATAGCTGCGTCTACATCAAACGCATGCCGCACCCGAGCACTCAGTTTGGACTTCGGAACACATATACATAATGTCATAACATGAGTGCTCGCGCGAGGCATCTGGACGCACCAATTAACCAAGCTTACCATACATAACATTATGTACTTACCGTCATTTTATCACAAACAAATGCCTACTTGAAATTTACCTAAATGCTGAAATCTGTAGAAAAAAAAAAATAGAAAATTTACTCACACACAAATGTAGGCATAATAATTTAATAAAGTCCGTTATTTTCCTAAAAAAATCATTTTCGCAAATTTCGCTATTATAGATTCGCTACCACACCAAACTAACTGGGCCCTAAGTCACTTAGCCATTGTGGCGTCACTGTAGCGTTTTGCTATAGTAATCGACCCTCTGATCCGTCGGTTGATTCTGACCGACCAATCAGAGGGTCGATCACTATAGCAGCTCAATGGCAATGGCTAAGCGACACAGGGGCCTGATTGGAATACAAACTAACAACATAAGAACATCGTAAAATTCTGTCTACGCCATTTTTACACCTGTGAAATTGCTCCAACACCTGGGATATTACTGCTTGGTATCAATTTACCAGTTAAATGAAGCCGTACCGAACTTTGTTGGGAAGCAACTGACGAAATAAAAAGTTCAAGACTGTTCTTAGTTAGATAGAGCCTTTAACTTGTTCGGATGTACATAAGTTGATTCGATAATGCTGAACGTAAATGTTATAAAATCGACCACTAAATATTTTCGCTTTTTCTCATAATCAAATCAAAATCAAATCAAAAGTTTTTTATTCATGTAAGCTCAATAAAGCGTTTATAAATAGTCAAGATAAACAATATTTTAGCGTTACCACCGGTTCGTAATGTTGCTTCCATTGAGAAGAGCCGGCAAGGAACTCAATGGTTACTCTTTTCAAAAGAATAATTGTACTTATACATTTTCAAACAGCAACGCTGTGTGAGCAGGCAGGCATTAACACATTGTGAAATAATATGACTAAGATGGCAAACATGCGTAAAGCTTAACAATAGTTAAGCAGTTACTATAGCCTATAGAAGCTTGCGATACGTAAGGCACGATTCACACGATGCCGACCCGAAGGGGACACTTCCCTTCGGCCTTATGTCCAATGGGACATAGGGAGAGGAATGGGAGTTTGGTCTTCGGGCTCACTCACTCATCCTAGGAAACGCATCTGTATTGCTCCATTACACCTTTACAATTGGAGTATCAACAAATTACTCATCAAACTTGAAACATCTTGAAAATAGCAGAAAACATGTAACTTGTGATCATACAAAATAATTGATGGAATCAGGCGTAACTTTGCGGAAATCCATTGTTAAACAATTATAGTGAGGGACCCACCACTCACCCTCGGAATTGTCAACCTCCAAAATTATAAGCCAAATGAATTGATCGATAATAGAAGAGGCCAACAAGACCGAACTCCCTGTCAGTCGAGAGTATGTCTGTCATGACAATTCCGAGGGTGAGTGGTGGGTCCCTCACTATAATTGTTTATCATACAAAATGTCACCCAAGATCAAAAGCTGTTACTACAATCTCTTAACACCGTCCGGTTTTTACAGATTATAATTTCCGATACCTCGTTTTTATGCATTTTAATAAAAAAGTATCGATATTCGTTATTAAACCCGCTTATCGATAATTGGGAACGTGGTACCATCCTTATTCCTATACTTAGCGCGTTGTTTACAAAAGCTTTGGATTTTATTGAAAGCTTTTTAGATGTTTTATGCATCTATTCTTTCGATAATCCTTATGTACTGGATAAAAATCTTAATGGTATGAGATTTTCAATAATATTATGATTAATATTTAGACTAAAAACTGAATATATTTTAATTGGATATCAACGCTGAAAAAAAAGTTTAAAAAACTATAACCCGACTACGGAATTACTGCTTAAAAATCCAAAACCCGATTTTGAGCAATTTTCTCTGCTTTGACTTTTTGCCGCAGTCAGGGGACCATTTTGTCCAGGGAACATGTTTTTATGTGGCCTATGTTTAGGCGCTACGGTGGAACATACGTGACTACAAACATACATACATATACTGCTAAAACATAACCTTTCCTTTTGGCTTTGCTATAGTCGGGTGGAAATAGTTACCTAGATTTTAATTTCGAAATTAAATATAGGTAGATTCAAAACATAAGAGGAAAATTATTAATTTAATATTCAAATGGAATAGCATTGAGTGAATTGATTTATTAGCTAAATGGAGCAGTTAAAACTGAGTGACTGCTCACTCAATTAACTTAACACAACTTTGCTTTTTAACTAACTGGGCCACTTCAAATATTCACCTAAAAGCATCAGTCGTCGAAATTGCTAAAATTATCACGTATTAGAACGAAATATACTGAACGTGAGACTCGTCAGTTCTGGACCGTTTCGAGATTTGATAATATTGGCGACATGGACGAATCTAGACTCTAGATAATGGAGGAAATGACATAGTGAACTGATATATTGGTGTTCAAGCGCAGCTGTAGCCAATTGACTGCAGCTCATACAGAGGCTATGCACACTTAGGAACTTTAGTTGCCGAAACTAGCAACTTAGTTGCCGAAACTATCAACTTTCTGCTCGTCGTTGGCAGTTGCAGCAAACAATTGCCAGTTGCAGCAACAGTTGCCGCGATTGCCGCAATTGTTTATATGATAGTTGCGAGCTGCCAGTTGCCGCAAAAGTTGCCCGTGTACATAGCCCCATATGGGCTGGCTGGACCGAGGTAGTACCACACTTTCACAAAAGATCGGCCAATCTAAATGTGAGGTGCCAATCTATACACAGTGGTAATACAGCAGTATACGCATAAGCTACGTGAGCGGTGGTTCTTGGTTATACGGCGTCTTAGAGCCATAACACACCGGGACGCCAGGCGACGCAACGCAACGCGCTAATGGAGCCCGGCCCTAATTCGTATTGAAATTTGTAACAGTTAAGCTAGATTTACATTACGAAATTAGTGACATAAAATTAGTTTCACGACACCAGTTTCTTCAACAGTTTCACGTGTAAACATCAAGTTTTACAATGCATGCATTAATTTCATGGCACTAAAATAGTTTCGTGCCACGCGCAATTTTTTGATAAAACTAATGTCATGCAACTAATTTTACCGTGTAAATGCGACGCGAAACTAGTGTCGCTATTATCATCTGTACGAAAATGTTTTGCACCACGCAATACAGCTTCGATGCCGACGGAGCCATGATCACTGCGATACTGTTGATTTCACGACACTATTATTCTAACGAAATAAGTTTTCTAAGTACTGCAACAACTTTCATGAAATTAATTTTATCATACATGCCATTAATTTCGTTATGTAAATTCGGCTTTAACACACCTGGCGACGGACTGGCGACGTCACCAGTCAATACGAATTAAATGGCTACGGTGGTCGACGACGTCGCCGGCCACGTATCCAAACAATTTGTATTAACTGGCGACGTCGCCAGGCGCCAGGTGTGTTACCTCCCATACATTTCAATACGAATAGTTGTCTACGGTGGCTGGCGACGTCGCCTTGACTACCCGGTGTGTTATGGCCCTTATAGCTCAACCAACGAACCATCCAATGGAAAACTATTCACATCTTCAGTGGCACAAGCTCCGTTACAATAGTACAGTAGCTATCCATGCGTTATTTAAGCTTCGTCCACACTGAGCGGCGAAACGTGCTTAGGAACCTAATACGAGAACGTCAGTTTGCTTCAGCACGCCTTGTACAGAGTAAGCTATTTATTGGTAGTAGAGCCAAAATGTAGCTTCATATGGGCTGGCTCGTCTAGTAGTACCACCCTCCCACAGAATATCGGCGTCAAGTAGCTATTACAGCTGCGTTTCGTACGATGGGTGAGAGAGAGCTGGAAGCCCAAACCTTCCCATTCCCCTCTCTGTCCTATTCTTCACCTCGCCTTTGATATTCCAAGCATCTATAGGCTACGGTAACTGCTCATTAGTAACATAATAAAATAGCTAGTTGAACAATTCCACTGGAATAATTCTTCGTTTTGCTTCTTCCTTTTATGTCTTTTATTATACTTCAATAAGAACACTCTCGATTAACCCATCTTCCAAACAAAAATAAATCCAAATCGGTCCATCCGTTCAGGAGCTATGATGCCACAGACAGACACACAGATACACACTTCAAACTTATAACACCCCTCGTTTTTCGACGGGGTTTAAAAAGTAGAGTTCTTTGTTATATCGTTCTCGTATGATTGGTCTGTACAAAACACAATATGAGGGGTCGCCGTCACCCGAACAACCTTTTTTCACGAATATTCCAAAAGGTAAAGGATTTCTTCAAGGTTCGAAGGATATTTTATTACGCGTTTTTTTATTAGTGTCGTTTTTTTCGTCGGGTCAATTCGTTCAAATCTATTTTTCATACGCACAGTGTGTCATCAGCGTAGGATCGCTCGGTAGTGTTAGTAAATCTTTTTAATATTTTTGCGATTATGTTCAAGGGTGTAGTTTTAGAAAATGTATTACTTTTTTGGCTAAAGAACGTTAGAAAGTCGATATAACAATATGTGTGAGTCTAACTGTGTATGAATAACGAACAGATTTTAGACTAGACTGGGCTCTATTACAAACTCGGACCTTCTGTTATGTTCGTTCCTGATTTTGACACTTGAAATGTGTCAAAATTAAATTAATTTCGCATAGATAGTATAGTTTAGTTAGTAGGTACATTGCTCGTAGAACAGATGGCCGATGGGGCCGAAGAGTACTCGAGTGGCGGCCGCGCACCGGAAAGCGTAGCGTGGGTAGGCCTCCCACAAGGTGCACCGACGACCTGGTGAAGGTCCAAGGTCGCGGGAATCCGCTGGATGCGGGCAGCGCAAGACCGGTCATTGTGGCGAACCTTGGAGGAGGCCTATGTCCAGCAGTGGACGTCTTTCGGCTGAAATGATGATGATGATGATGAGTTAGTAGGTTAGTGGAATACTATGGTTTAGTTGAGATATTATCATTGTATTATATCAATTAGTATACCTAATAATTATTTAACCAAAGCATGTATTGAGAACCCCCTTTTAGGGTAAAGGCCTATTCCTTGTATGTCCATATTTTTCTATATTTTGCTACAGTGTGCCGGTCTCCGGCTATGTCTTTGATGTTGTCGGCCCATCTTCCACGTTTTCTTTTTTCTTTTGGTCCATCCTATAGGGTTACCAGCTTTATCCACCGATGATCTTCCAGTCTGGCTATATGTCCTGCCCATTTCCATTTAAGTTTAGAATGTTTTATGAAGCCTATTAATTTTGTTTTACCGCACAAAAAATAATATACCACAAAATAATTAATAATATAATTATGCCTCAAAAAATAATACATATGTAAAACGACGCAACGCAACGCGCTAATGGGGCCTCACACTAACGAGAGCTTGCGCGAGCTTACGACCAATCCCACAGATGATTCCACGCAATAGAGCGTCTCTACATTTATCGTATCGTTATTAATTTTGTTTTACCTCGTATAGCACTGTTGCTTATTTTATGCAGTATTTTTTTTTGTATCGACATTACCAGCACCAAAAAGTCATAGGCTCTCATAGCCAGCTGCAATCACTGATTGGTAGACGATCGGAGGTTAAGCATCGCTTGACAAGGTCAGGGAGAGATGGGTGACCATTTAGTGGTTTTTGAACTGAGCGTCTCCGTGCTTCGGAGGGCA
Organism: Drymonia ruficornis; assembly: GCA_947859195.1. Taxonomy (NCBI): domain Eukaryota; kingdom Metazoa; phylum Arthropoda; class Insecta; order Lepidoptera; family Notodontidae; genus Drymonia; species Drymonia ruficornis. The sequence continues at coordinate 5,313,605 of OX401927.1, forward strand.
CGTAAAAAGTCGGTCCCGGTTGTTGTCAGCTAGGCAGAAATCGTTAAGCTTTGTCAGAGACCTTCGGGCGGCTTGAACAACTCTGACATTAGGTTGGTCACTAACCATACGATAAAAAAATAAATAATTTAAAAAAATAATTTATTTTTTTATCATATGGTTAGTGACCAACCTGATGTCAGAGTTGTTCAAGCCGCCCGAAGGCCACTGACCAATTTTTTTTCGCTTTTCGAAATTGAGCCATAATGCCGCCATACTATTTTTTTTCAAAAATAATATGCCCATTGTTACACGGAACGATGTAAGGATTCTAACGATACCCCATGCATCCAAATCCATTCAGGCATTTATAAGTTATGGTGGAATAAAGATTCTCACATACATACATACATACATACATGAACCCTAAACACATATACACTCCTTTTTTTTGCCAGTCGTGTAAAAAGAAGAAGAAATACCAAAAAGCAATATTTTTTGTACAGCCGTAGCCGTCAAAAAGCCAGCCTACACGGTACAGCAGTCTGAACAAAAGTAATTACAAATGTTAGTTCGTACGGTTCCCGTTCATTAATATGCAAATATCGTACCGTAGCGCCATCGAATTCCGAACTGGCGCAAGAACTTCGCAGCGGAAAAAATTCCGAGCAGAATTCGGAATTTTAAAAGGGCCTTAGGTATTTTGATGCTGTTACGGGAGTCGGTAATTAATTTGCCGTTTTTATTTGCCCACGTTGATTGCTACGGGTCTGTGCGGGATCATTTTGACCTTAATTTGGGGGTGACGCGTGATTGGTTGAATTTAGAAGATTTTGGTGTCCATCCATTGGTGCAGACGTATGAGATATTAGCATTAAGATCAGCGGGGCTAAAAGGCCACATAGCAATTTTGCAGAAGCAATATAATTTTAATCGGATTTAATTTACAGTTCGCTGACGGTGAGGGAAAACATCATGAGGAAACCCACCTATCCCTCGGGATTAGGTAATAGTCAGTTCCTGCATACACGGCGACAAGTTTCACCACCTGTCACGTTGGGTTCTGAATATCTGGTGAAACGTGGGCTTTGAGTTGGCTAATACCTCCACAATGTGGTGGTGTAAGGCCACTCAAGCCTCCAACTACCCCCGAATGGGGATAAAAGTCGTGACGTTACACTACATATACATTACATTACAAAAAATAAATCTGATTTTCCACCAGAATCCGTAGTAATTTCGCTAAATTTGTGACACGTACCGGAAGGCGCAGCGTGGGTAGGCCCCCCACAAGGTGGACCGACGAACTAGTGAAGGTCGCGGGAAACCGCTGGATGCAAGTGGCACTGAAACTCTAGACAAGTGGCTGACGTCTACAAGCGTTCCTTCAAATCGCTACGCTTCATGTATGGAAATGACATAAGGAAATTGCATCTAAAATAAATTGCTGTCACAGGTAACGATGTTCATTCGATTAAGGTTTTTTTTATTTAGCTCTTAAAAAAATTAACTAACTTAGTTATTCTGTTGGCTTCATAAATATAACCTACAATGACAGCAAGTGCACTACACGAACAACCTTCTGTTCAACACTACAAAACTGAATTGCAACAGAGCAGCAATTTAAACCGCTTCTCTTCGCAAACGACACTTCAAAGACAATCGCGAAGCGTTGCGGCTAAACCGTTGCATAAAAAGAGTAAATTGTAAATAAATACAAATTTTAAATTGCAGTTCGTTATCCGTTAAAATGAACCCTATTTTCAGAGCTCTACGTTTCATTAAGGATGCAACTGCCGTAGTAATTTTGTTTAGTTAATTTTAATTCAGCCTTTTTTAAAACGTATGAAGGCACACAGAAAGATTTGCTGATGGTATGTGGTATATGTGGTAACCGTTGCCCAGGACATCTGCAACTTAAGGGGACAGACGCGGTGAAGCTCATAATGGATCGACCAGGGCAGTACCACCCTATCATAGAAGATCGGCGTAATCGCGGCTGCGTTTCGTACGATGAGTAAGAGAGCCGGAAGGCCAACCCCTCCTTCCCCTTCCTCCGCCCCACTCCCCTTCAGGTTAGCAACGTGCGAGTAAGGCCTTCGGTGCAAGCATCTATACGCTACGGTAACTGCTTAACATCAGGCGGGCCGTACACTTGTTTTCCACTTAAGTCCTATAAAAAAAAGAGTGCTCGGGCGAGGCATGCGAGGAATCTGGGCACACCAATTCCATTAAATAAACAGCTTGATACTTCAGTGAAGTGGGTAGTAATATACAGGGTGAATTTGAAATCATGGGCATCCTTTTAAAAGGTGATTCTACACATGATTCAGAATATTTAGGGAATATTAATCAACAAATCAAATGATAAAAAAATTGCCCGAGTAAGGTATAACAGTTGACTGGTTTGCTTATTTGCTTACTCAACCAATATTTTTTTATCAATAGATTTTTTTAATTTTGCCAAAAGATTCTAAATCGTGTGTAGAGTCACCGTTTAGAAGGATGCCCATGAATTCAAATTCACCCTGTATAGTTATCTCACTATCAATAGCCACTGCGTCACCATTCGCCTCCGCGTCTGCGTGTGACATCAGCCGGATAGCTCAATATTGCTCAATTTAACATACCCGACGTCTCCAGTGATAGATTGACCACATGTGTCGCGGAGACATTGTCGCTAAAGTGTAACAACCCTTCCTTTTAGACCAAAATTACATAGTTTCGTATCATTAGAAAATATTATGAAGTTATTATAATACAATAACTATTATAAAAAACAAAAACCGATTGGAACTGAATTTTATTTATACGGCCCGCCTGATGTTAAGCAGTTTTTTTTTGTCAAAGGGGTTAATTTATTAAATTTGTAGTTGCGATGTACCTACTTAATTTCGTCGCGTTTTAAGTGATATTTACGTTGCGTAGGTATGGATGTTAAGCAGTTACCGTAACCTATAGATGCTTGCAATACCAAAAGCATCGCTTGCACGTTGCTGACATAAAGGGGAGTGAGACAGAGGGAGGAGAAGGTGAGTTTTGAACTTCCGGCTATCACACATCGTACGAAACGCAGCTGCAATAGCCACTTGACACCGATCTTCTGTGAGAGGGTGGTACTACTCCGGTCGAGCCAGCCCGTATATGAGCTGCAGTCAATTGGCTACAGCTTGGCTCTATCACCACGACAAGTGTCTTGTGTCGTATGCATTGTCTTGCCAAGCCTTGTCAGAGGCTTTCGGCGGCTTGATCACTCTGACACCGTTGGCCACTAACCATACGATAAGAAGAAGATCTTCTTAAATTTATGCATTTATATGAAGGCACTCTAAGCTTACCACAAAAACACATTTCACAACAAATAGACAAAAACACCCAATAAAATCAATACGGCACTACCATAGAATATTCAGCGCACATTACGTTGTTCCAAAATACCTGTGGTCGTATAAAACATGGTAAACAAGTCGTTATTCACACACGCCGTAAGTGATGGGAAATGTTGCGTGGTGGGCTTGGACTGCCACCCATCTCCCTACCAAACTGTTGGAGTATGGCTATTAAAACAGCGGGTAAGGAAAAAAAGCGGAGAGCAGTCGAGACCAACTGCTCGAGAGCAGTCGTGTTGCGGTCGGAGTCGACTTCAACCCGACTGCTCTAAGCAGTCCTTGTGCAGTTGTTGTGCAGTTGTGTTTGTACTTATACACGAACCGCTTCAAGCGGGCCGAGGAGCTGTTTGCTGCCGGCAGCACGGCAAAACTCAACCACACGCCGACTGCATTTTTAGCTTCGACTGCAAACGGACTGCTTGAGAGGTCCGTGCATTGCAAATGTCAATTTTGTATTGAAACTGCAGATCATACCCCTTGAAGCTGTCGGCACTGACTGCTCCAAGCAGTCCGTCTATGGCGACCCTCACACCGATTGTGTAGTCCCAAACTAAGCAAAGCTTGTACTATGGGTACAATGGATTAGGGGTGACCCCAGTTACACCCAGACCAAGGCAAATTACGAAAAGTTCGTTCCGAAATTGGGTCAAGCGGCCTACGCTCGAACCACTGGGTCATGTGGTCGTTAGATGTCAAATGTGAGGTTTTTTGGCAATATGTCTATGACCAGCCCTGGGTGTTTCATCATCATCATCATCATCATCATCATTTCAGCCAAAAGACGTCCACTGTTGGACATAGGCCTCCCCCAAGGTTTTCCACAACGACCGGTCCTGTGCCACTTGCATCCAGCGGTTACCCGCGACCTTCACTAGGTCGTCGATCCAACTTGTGGGGGGCCTACCCATGCTGCGTCTTCCAGTACGTGGACGCCACTCAAGAGCCTTTCTTCTCCATCGGCCATTCGTCTTCGGGCTATATGCCCCGCCCACTGCCACTTCCACCTACTAATTCGCAGGTGTTTAGTCGATCTATATTTTTGTGGTCCGCTATTGTGTCCTATTTATCGCCTATTTAGTGTCCCAACATCAAGAGAAGTTCGATCACTCGTGTCGAATTCGCGATTTGTCTAAAACAACTCCATTTTCTCAGTGAGAAAGGTCGAGTAATAAATTGTTTGGATACAGTGTCGCTTAACTCTCACCTTTGAATGTAATATTTGTGCTAAGCTTGATAGATAGACTTCAGGCTCTGTTTTATGAAGTGCTATAAACATAGTAGACAGTTCAAAAAGAAGAAATTTGTCAGAATTTGTTCGCTATGATTTATGTACTTATAGCTGTGCCCCACGGCTTCGCCCGCGTGTAAATTGATGTGTCCAGAGCCTACACTATAGATAGTGTAGATCTACGTTTCAAATTTCATTAAAACCGGTTTAGTAGTTATGGAGATACGTGTCAAACATTCACAAACACACACACAAACAGACTTTCGCGTATTATAGTAGGAAGTAGGATAGAATAGGACTATCATTTGGTATTTTTTACTTATATTTGGTTTTCTGGATAAATATTCGTGGAATCATACAGTTGGTGCGTTAGTTTGGCGATATTTATTTTTAACAAACTAAATGAACGATGGTTGAAAAACTCATCCAAAACAAAACCATTATTCACGTTAAGAGCCGCGCCAAATAAATTCACTTCGTACCAAATGTACCAGATAATCCACATAAATTTTATTGAACAATACTTTTAGCATCTGATAAATATACTGGGGTGTCGGGAAAACTGCAGCATATGTGGAAGTATGAGGAAAACGTCACAGTAAAGACACGAGCAGTAAATTATCTTTGCGCTCCCCTCATCCTATTTCGTGAATTACAAAATGTAATATTTTAGGAAAAAAAAATCTCAAGGAAATCTTTATGTTTGATAGCGCCTATGATCAACAGATTTTGTTATGGTGTTGTTTTAATATTGATTGATATTTTATCATGTATTTTTTTGCCTGGAAGATCCTAACAAACATTGAACTCAAAAACAAAATCTTCGATCCATTGAACTAATAGTTAACATTGCCCTAATTCTATTGCTTCACGAAGTAAGTTCTAATAAAAAAACCTGTTTGGCAATCCCGTTTTGACGAATTCTCTATAGAATATTGGCATATTATATGGACGATCTGTCAAAACGAGATTATGAGACAGATATTTTGCTAAGAACTATAGATGCGGGGTTAGAATTAAGTTCTTAGTTCATTCACTGTTCTGTCTTCACTATTACTACAGCCGTGCGAGCGAGACAACACTTTGTTTTTCGCGAACGTAGCTATCTAATCTATCCGGACTGATCGACCATTAGGACGGGGTATTTGCGAGGATCGCAACTTACGGGCCTTATTTGGGTTTGAAGTATAATTTATTGTCTTCAATTCTATTCGTAGAGGAGGAAAGGTTAAGCAATAAATTGGACGCAGCTATGCTACGGACATAAGCTCGGAATTAGGTAACAAAAGAGGCGATTTGCGAACGCCCCGCGACGATTTGTTATCGCGAATTGTATTGTGAGGTGTCGTTATAGTGTACTTGGTTACGCTTGAGGCTTAATGGCTACAGAAGTGACTCTGATACAGAAGATTTTCAGAAATGTATGCCTATGTAAGAGGACATCCATAAATTACGTCACACGAATTTCATGATTTTTAGACCCTTCCCCCCCTTGTCACAGCTGGTCACATTTGCGAGCCTCCCCCACACCCTGAGTGACGTCACATATTTAAAAAAAAAAACAGAAATTTTCAAATTTTTTCGTTAACAGTTCAAATTTCGGTTTTAATACTTAGATATATCAGATTTTTAAATGTGACGTCACGAAACTTAGGACCCCTCCCACCCCCTTGTCACACAATGTCACATTTCGTCGACCCCCTCCCCCCCTTTATGTGTGACTTAATTTATGGCCCCTATGGCTGTGTGATATTTTATCAAAAGAAAAGATTTATTCGGTGCGTCCAGATGCCTTGTATGCCTAACCCGAGCACTCATGTTATGGCATTAAGTCTATGCGTTCCGGCGTCAAACAAAACTGAGTGCTCGGGCGTGGTATGTGGCTTTTTATGTGACTGAATGTGGCAAACAAGCGTACGGCCCTCCTGATGTTAAGCAGTTACCGTAGCCTATAGATGCTTGCTATAACCAAAGGCATCGCTGGCACATTGCGGTCCTGAATTGGCGTGGGACAGAGAGAGGAGAATGTAGAGCTTCCGACTCTCTCACTCATCGTACAAAACGCAGCTGTAATAGCTACTTTACGCCAATCTTCTGTGAGAGGGTGGTACTAGCCCGGTCGAGCCGGCCACTGCAGAGATGCAGCTGCAGTCAATTGGTTACAGCTTAGTTCTACCACCAATGTAGTTGTGTTTTATACTACTGGACTATCAGATGATTTATCGAATATTAGATGAATTCTCACAGACGTGTACTCGAAATGTATATAATCAGTGAAGACAAACGATACATCAGTTGTAGGTATTAATTATAACGAGAATTTCAGCGCTCGTGTTAGCAGGCCGCTTAATAAATGCGCTTCCCTGATTTGATTTGTCGACGTCAGGCTTAGCGCGTCAATATTCAACGTGGGTTGCAGTAATTAATTGTATGTTTAGTTAAATTTATTGGGCTGTCTTAAACAGACTGTCTGTTAAATCATTAGTTATTTTCAACTATCATCTATCTTTCAGCTGGAAGACGTTGACTGCTAGATAGAGACCTTCTCATTGGGTTCTTTTGAAGCATGTAAAGAGATCCATATTACTGCGTAAATAAAAATAAATAATTTAAAAAATTAAAAACACGACTGCCCTGCCAAAAAACGAACTAAAAAGTATAAAACAAGTGCAGTGTCATTGCAGTCGGGGGACCGTTCTGTGGAACATATTTAATCTAACAGGGCCCCCGACTGCAATTACACTGCACTTGTTTTATACTTTTTAGTTCGTTTTTTGGCAGGGCAGTCGTGTTTTTAATTTTTTTAATTATTTATTTTTATTTTATGCATTTTAGTGACAGCAGCCATAAATGATATATTTGTTTTGCATGTACACCCTACCTATGTTAAATTATGCCTATAAATTCTACAGTTTTGGACTGTGCTCATCAAGGCCTTCAATTTGATACCCATATTGTAATAATGGAAGAAATTTTTTTTTTTTTCACATATTAAAGTTGAGCCATAATGCCGCCATATTGTTTTTTTTTCAAAAATAATATACCCAGTGTTACCCGGAATGATGTAAGGATTCTAACGATACCCCATACATCGAAATCCGTTCAGGCATTTATAAGTTATGGTGGAATAAAGAATCTCACATACAAACATACAAACATACAAACATACAAACATACATACATACATGAACCCTAAACACATATACACTCTTTATTTTTGGGCAGTCGTGTAAAAAACAATAGGTAGTACTATTCCACGGAAACATTTATGGTGTTAATTTTAAACTTTTACATCCCAAAAGACAGTGACAATACATTTTCAGATTTTGAGGTGCTCATAGCTAGCGTTACTAACTGGTAAGAGCGCTTTCAAACGGGCCGTTTATACTAGCGTAGGTCGTTTTTCTAACGTGTAGGTGCGTATAGGCGCGCGTTTAGCCACACGCGCAACTTGTACGAGCGTTGACCCGCTTATACGCGTCCAACGGTTCGAGCGTACACGCCGGAATATGCCGTAAACGACCGTATACGCGCAAAAAAACGCTAGTTTGAAAGCGCTCTAAACGTTTGGCATAGTCAGTCGGAGATGAGTGACCATTCAGTGATATATTTTTAACTGGGCCATGTCAGTTACTGAAGATATCAAATATGAATGCTCTTAACAAAAAACGTTTTAAGAGGAGGGTTCGAAATTTGGTTGATTTTCTATTAAGTAAGTATGTGGACTAGGAATCTTATATTTAGATGTATGATTTTTGACTATATTATCTTGAGTATCTTTAAATCCAAATCACGATTTGATGAAATTTTCTCGATAAAAAAAATTTATGAAATGAGCTCTAATTATTTACAATTTTCCTTGCTACCACGATGTTTTTACGATTTAGATCACGAAATTATTTCTAAAACATAGCAAATAATGATATCTAAACAACCCTTCAACCATATTTTAATTCATGAAGTAGTTTTTTTTTAATTCAAGTAAATGTGGTTTGGCGCTTACGTTGTTTATTTCCGAGCGCGCGCACAATATCGCCATCTCACATTTTAAGTACTTGAACTAACCATGTCTCTCTCTAACTTTGTATTGTCAGTGTCCGCTCGGACTTGTTCGACGTCGGACCTGTGAAGGATTTTTTAAAAAATATTACGAAAAAATATTACGGTCGTGCCACATTACAGGTACAGTACAGTATTTACAGTCCGCCGACGCCTATGATAAATAAATAAATATCCTTGGAAATTCTTTTACACATGACTACCTGATCCCAAACTAAGCAGAGCTTGTACTATGGAAACCAGATAACTGATATTACTACATATACTACTTTTTGTTTGTAAATACAAACTAAATATACACTTAATTACACCTAGACTCGGGACATGCGGACATGTTCATGCACACAAATGCATGTCCTGGGCAGGAATCGAACCTACGACCTGCACTGCAGCGTGATTTTCGTTTGCTTTTCCTTGTCTTGTGTAATTTCTTTTCATCTCTTGTCATTTTGTGTCATCTCTTGTCATTTTGTGTCATCTCTTGTCATTTCATAGTTATTCGTGTCATTTCTGTAAAAACTCCCTATTTCGCTTACTGTTATATACTTGCAGCATGGTCTTGGGCCGACAGTGGGAATACATTGCTTGTCAAAACAATGGAGTCGCTTTATTGCGTTTGTTGTAGGTATGGATGGGCAAGTAATAAATATATCATACATCAATAAATTATCGTAAAAAATAACATTACAGATATGGATAGGAAAATGTTTGTCCGTCCTATTCAATCTATTATATTATAAACGAAAGTAACTCTGTCTGTTACCTTTTCACGGCTAAACCGCTGAACCAATGTTGATGAATTTTGGTATGGAGATAGACTGGGTCTTGGCGGAGAATATAGGCTACTTTTTAGGGTTCCAAAGGGTGCTAACGGGACCCTATTACTAGGCCTACGCTGTCCGTCTGTCTGTCTGTCCGTCTGTCAGCGCGGGCTGTATCTCACGAACCGTAACAGGTAGAGAGTTGAAATTTTCACTGAATGTGTATTTCTGTTGCCGGTGCAGAACAAATACTAAAAATATAATAACATTTAAAAATAAATATCAAGTCTCAAACTTGATATTTTTGATGTGTTTATTCTACGGTGGTACGGAACCCTTTATGTGCGAGTCCGACGCCTTCAGATCTTATGAATGTTTTCTTGAAATAAATATAGTGTATTTTAAGTAATTAACTGGCCAACCCTCAGGTCCTACCTACCATGTTAGGATCTTTTTCGTTCTAGCGGGTGTAAACCGTGATTTAACGAGTTAATGTGATAATTTTTGTATTTAAATTATTCAATTCAATGTATTTGTTTCAGACATAGTCCAATATTGATTATTAAAATTATTATAATTTCACAATAAATATAAAACAATAAATAAAAGTAAAATTAAATTAAAAAAAATAAAAAAATATTTTTTATTTTTCATGTTTTATCATTAAAATACAATATAATATAACATAAATTAAAATAAAATACAATAAAATAAAAACCTACCCCTAATTAAACAAATACCGTCCGCGTGGGATACTGGCTGCATGTCCTCCCTGTATTCAAGCTGTTCCTGTTGTCAAGCGAATTTTTTGAGCAAGGAAAGAGCCAGCCCTCTTGTCACCTGTGGCGGTAACCAGTCTAAGGGTGATTTTGATAGATAAAAAAATAAAGATAAAAAGATAAACAAAAAATAAATGCATGGTTAAATCAATAAAATTAATAAAAACTGAAAATTAAATTAAAAAATAAATTAAATATGGTAAAAAAAAATATTACGACACCGCTGATGACTTCATGATCGGCATCGAAGTTAAGTACCAAAGTATTCCTTTGCCTACGAAACATGAAAAAGATACTCATATCCGGCAGTCAGTCACTGACACAGAGTATGTACATTTTTACCCGACTACGGTGGGCGGAGGGTTATGATTTTGACCGATATGTATGTATGTTCATCTGCTCCCGTATAACGTCCAAACTATTTTTATCATAATAATTTGACTAATGAGATATCGTTGGACGCGTCTGGATCGTCCGCTGGTTATAGGCTATTATACGATCGAAATATTGTTATACGTATCTATCAGCATATTGTAGGTATCGTTTGTCTTCTTTTGACTTACTTTGTCTTCAGCAATAAAAACAACATAGAAATTAAATTATTTTTTTCAAATACACTCGACATAAAAATCCCATATAAAACGAAAAAAATATATTTGAATATTTTCATCCATTTCATCTATTTTAAAAGGTGCACTGGGACATATTATTTTAATTGTACGAATTAAACAATATTGTTCCTTCAAAAAATAACTATACTATAGTCTACTCCATAGCTGTTCTGTCCTAGCTAAGCGAGAGGGATATATCCTTCGGCAGCTCACGCGACGCTAGCCACACCCCGAAACTAAAATTCATTTTTTTCTTGTATCGTCTTAACATAATTTCCGCTCGGATCTTCTTTCCTTCCGAGATCTAAAGTAATAACACGGACGACTATCCCGGTAAGGGCTCTCGCTCATTTAACTCACGTTGGGTAATTGCCCCACGTAACGACCACTTATGGCGCGTTTGAATTCGTAGCCCTGTCGGTGATTTAGGTGTACTGACTTAATATAGGATACCGTTGGATGGTTTTGTTGGGAATTTATTTGGGTTTATTTTATTTAGGATGTTACGTACGTGGGACATATTGAAGGAGGGTATTCAGTATTCCATTGTCATTCCAAATGTAAGAAAAAACTTTTTTTTTACCTAATCATCCAATAAAATACGAATTCATGAAAAAAATTGTATGCGGGGAAAATGGATTAAGATGACGCCGATTTTCAGCCAAAGCCTCCTCACTCGTTCTTCATTCTATCCTGGCTATCCAAAGAGTGTCGGAGTCGCAAAAACATGTATGAATCTCATAAGAACATCTCTTTCTTCGTAATTTCTCTGTGATGTTACATTATTGTTAGTTAGTTAATAGTGACGAATTTCTTTTGCATAATTGATACGTGGCCTTTTTAGCCCCGCTAGTCTTTGTTTCTTTTAATAGAAAATTCATTTCTAAATGTCAACAGTGATAGCGGCTTAACATTTCATTTCATCCAATGTAGGAATCACTTTGCCATATTTAGATCCGGATAAGCAGGTGAGGTGAGGAAATGTTGTTTCACAGGCAGGTAACTGTAGAGCGAGGACTTATTATTATTTCCTGAATTATTTTTATTTACACTACCTGTGCCAGCGACGTTGTACGCGTAAGTTTTAGAAAAATAATACCCGCGTTAATCCCGCGGGAAATTTGCCGCGGTTTTTATGTTTCCCGTGGAGCCCTAATTATATTATAATTTCTGAAAATAAAAGTAGCCTTAGTTACTCCTTGTAATATCAGCTATCTGCCAATGAAAGTCCCGTCAAAATCCATCCAGCCGTTTCAAAGATCACCCGGAACAAACATACAGACAGACAGACGTAAAAAATGCGTTTTTTTGTTATAACTACCGTATGTACTTTTATATGCATGTAGTGAAAAGTGTTATTTTGACATTACAAATAGACATTTTTTATTTATTTGTATATATTTTTTTCTTTCCATGTTTGAACAAAGAACAAAATATCATAGTTCCCACAAAGATATAACATGAATTTTACAAGCGTCACCGCATAGCTCTGATAAAAAAATTATGCCCACTATATGCATCGACTGTTCAGTGAGGCTGCCATCCAAAATGGAAGCGGCGCGTGGCGTCGCATACAACAGCTCTGTGCTTCTAATGTACTAACGACACTAGTTTGTTTGGATTTCAATACACGAACTGCAGACCGCTTTGGGATTCCGATTCGAATATGAATCGACTTTGAGCAATAAGATTTGTGGACTCCGTTATTATTGAAACGAGATTTTAGGATTAGGATAACGCCTTATGTTACGCAGTTACCAGCAGCATAAGATGATTCCGATATCTAAGGCATCACTTGCACGTTGCTGATCTAAGGGGGAGTGGGATACCTACCAGCGGGGCGATTACGTAACTTTTTCGTCAATGTTTCAATTGGTTTCGTTTATTGAAATCGGGAAGAGTGAACTTCAGACTCATCTGGATTTCAATTAATTTCAACTGAAAATGCAATACGGGATAAACGAAACCAATTGAAACATTGACGAAAAAGTTACGCAATCGCCCCGCTGGTGTCAGAGTTGTTCGAGTCGCCCGACGGCTTAACGACTGCTGCCCAGATGACAACAACCGGGCCGACATTTTACGTGCCCTCCGAAGTGCGGAGAAGCTCTATTCAAATGCCACTAAATGGTCACCCATCTGTGACTGATCTTGCCAAACGTTGCTTAGCCTACAAACGTTCTCCGATCATTGGTTGCTGGTTATGAACGCCTCAAGCCATTAAAGCCCAAAAAGTATCACTTATAAAAACCTCCACACCGTCTCTTTTAATTAGTTTTAAACACAATTAAGAATTATAAGTAAACTAGCTTTTGCCCGCGACTTCGTCCGCGTAGACTTCAAAATAAAAAAAAACCGGGCAAGTGACTTAAGACTTTTTAGTACTTTTTAGTGCGCCAGGGTTTTTTAAGTCAGTATTTGCTTTTTTATAAAAATAATTTTATTTCACGATTTTTATTGGAGCCATACAAACTTTATCACGGTACCTAATTCGGTGAATGCGTGTTTTGGTAGGTAGGTATATAGAGCCAAAATCCCAAATCCCCCTCCCCTTCTCCACCCCTTTTCCTCCCCTCTCTTCCTTCTGCTCCCTCCCCCTCCATTTCCCTTTCCCTTTCCCCTCCCCCTTCCACTTCCCCCTACCTTACGTCTTCCCCTTCCTCCCTCACCTACCCTATGCATACTAAGTTTCAAGTCAATCGGGTACAAACATATTTTTCTGCCGTACTTTTCTACCTTTAGTTTCCCCCTTTTGGGTGTTGATTTACGAAATGATTTTTATGGGATCAAACTGAAGTAGTACCTACCATATTCAGCTCAGCTTATACCCCAATTATTTAAAATGAATAATCATAACCAATCTCGAGATATGGATGACTAAACATTCGCTGACCCCGCTCTCCCCTTTTCCTTCAAAATATTAAAAACGCTGAAACCCCAGTCTGATTATTTAAAATGAACAATCATAACCAATTTCGAGATATGGATGACTAAACATTCGCTGACCCCGCTCTCCCCTTTTCCTTCAAAATATTGAAAACGCCGAAACCCCAGTTTGATTATTTAAAATGAACAATCATAACCAATTTTGAGATATGGATGACTAAACATTCGCTGACCCCGCTCTCCCCTTTTCCTTCAAAATATTAAAAACGCTGAAACCCCAGTCTGATTATTTAAAATGAACAATCATAACCAATTTCGAGATATGGATGACTAAAAATTCGCTGACCCCGCTCTCCCCTTTTCCTTCAAAATATTAAAAACGCCGAAACCCCAGTTTGATTATTTAAAATGAACAATCATAACCAATTTCAAGATATGGATGACTAAACATTCGCTGACCCCGCTCTCCCCTTTTCCTTCAAAATATTAAAAACGCCGAAACCCCAGTTTGATTATTTAAAATGAACAATCATAACCAATTTCGAGATATGGATGACTAAACATGCGCACACCCCGCTCTCCCCTTTTCCTTCAAAATATTAAAAACGCTGAAACCCCAGTCTGATTATTTAAAATGAACAATCATAACCAATTTCGAGATATGGATGACTAAACATTCGCTGACCCCGCTCTCCCCTTTTCCTTCAAAATATTAAAAACGCTGAAACCCCAGTCTGATTATTTAAAATGAACAATCATAACCAATTTCGAGATATGGATGACTAAAAATTCGCTGACCCCGCTCTCCCCTTTTCCTTCAAAATATTAAAAACGCTGAAACCCCAGTCTGATTATTTAAAATGAACAATCATAACCAATTTTGAGATATGGATGACTAAACATGCGCTGACCCCGCTCTCCCCTTTCTCGTCAAAATGATTAAAAATACGGAAACCCCAGTCTGATCAATTCAAATAAGCAATCATAACCAATATCGAGATATGGATGACTTATTAAAACATCCCTTGACCCCGTTTTCCCCTTTCCCGTCAAAATACCAAAACTCGACCACCCCTATACAAACTTTCACTCCACATTTCACCCCTTAGGGGTTGAATTTCCAAAAACACGAAAGAAATCTAAACACAAACTTTCATTCCCCTATTTTACCCCCTTAGGGGTTGAATTTTCAAAAACCCTGAAATTACTCTTTTTTATTTTTGAAAAGACACCTAATCACCAATTTAAGTAAGTCTAACTTCAAAAATGACGTAACATCCATACAAACTTTTATCCCCTATTTTACCCCCTTAGGGGTCGAATGTTCAAAAATCCTGAAACCCATATTTTTTTATTTTTCAAAAGACACCTAATCAGCAATTTTCATAATTCTAACTTCAAAAATGACGAACTTCCATACAAACTTTCATCCCTTATTTTACCCCCTTAGGGGTTGAATTTCAAAAAACCCTTTATTAGTACACCTCTACACATCAAGACAAACCCACCCTCCAAATTTCAAGTCTCTACGATCAGCGGTTTAGGCTGTGCGTTGTCTGTCAGTCAGTCAGTCAGTCAATCAGGACTTTGATTCTTATATATTTAGATAGTTCATAGTTTATTACTAGTTAATTTCTGTTTTCATTAGCTTATGTCAACGTAACTTACTATTTATTCAGTGAGACAGTGGAAGAATACTAATTATCTTTCAAAAGTAGGTCGGGTAGACAAAGTATTGAGGCACTACTATTCCATCTGAATGTGTAGCTCTTACGGCTTCAGATGTTAGTGACAATGCGAGGTTATGAAAGGATTCATTAATTAAAAGTTGAGGCATGAACAAGCATGTGTAGTGTGTAGTTGAAAGTAGGTTACTGTTTTGGAGTTTGAAATAGCGAATTCTATTTTTATAACCCCTGACGATTTCAAGGATTTTGTTCGAAATTAAGATCGTATTGTGTGATTGTCTCAATTACCTATTTTCTCGTTGGCCGCTTTCCTTTTTTTTATTGCTAAGTGGAAGCTGCCACCCAGGACACCTGCAACTTAAGTGGAGCAGACGCGGCGCCGGCCTTTTAAATACCTGTAAACATGCCTTTTGAAGAACCCCATGTTGTAGTGCAAAGAAAAGATTATTTATACTGTGCTTCGGGACTTCGGACTTCGACTTTCCCTACTCAAACAGGTGCGTCTAGATGAGCCGAGTGGTGGGCCCGAGAAATCTGTTTTAACGTCTGACCACGTCGACGTAACGTCATATCAGGTACCCAAGTCGCTTAGTCATTGCCATTTAGCTGCTATAGTGATCGACCCTCTGATAGGTTGGCCGAACGGCTGATCGGTCTCTGATTAGTCAGTCAGAATCAACTGACAAATCAGTGGGTTGATTACTATAACAAAACCAATGGCGCCACAAAGGCTGAGCGACTTAGGAACCTAATTGCTTGACTGCTGCTGCTCTCGGCTTGTGGCCACGGCCAATTTCATCCACCTACAAATAACAATTCCAAAAGCGAACCACCCAGCTTAAACCCAGTTTATTAAAAAATCCCCCTTACGTATCTTAAATGTGTTTTTAAAATGTGAGTCTCGTCTGCGTTGGCGGTGCGAGACCGTTCCGATAGCGGCCGTGACCCGAGTATAGAGATGGCCGGTCGTTGTAGCTGCTCTACTGGAAGAGATTAGTTTCAGATACTGGATGCTGGGTAAACACTGGCATTTTAGGATTCCGTAGCTAACGAGAATTAAGAAGTTTGTTTTAGACAGGCTGACTATCTATCTTGACCGGGTGAGCTGGCTGGGCAAGCTGGCCCGGTCGTTTTGACCAATAGCATCGCTTTATTTTTCTCAGCTCATTAAAATTAAGTGATCCTATTAGTTGAAACGAGCGAGCCAGCTCGCCTAGCTAGCTCGCCCAGTCGAGGTTAATGTATGGCCTTTCAATATATTTTTTATTTTTTATTATGGCGAAGCAACCCATGTGTCTTTTTTTCAGTGTATAACGCATTTGTCTTCGCGATCCATATCGCACGCAGTATGATGGTATTGAAATCTGGATTGATAGTCTGGCTTGGCCCTAAATAACTTTACCTCCCAATAACTTCTAAAATAAAACATCTGCCAAATTTAAAGAGATTTTTAGACAGTTTAAAATGGTTTTACAAAGCGTTTCTGGGAGCAAAAGTGATTTGTAATACCTGTGTAAGTTCATTATAACTTTCTATAAACGGGTAAACTTATAGAAATCGCTAGCTATTGGCCTAGCTACTGGCACAAGTAACTATATATATACACACTCAAGTCTAAACGATCCTCCTAAAGATTACGAAATGGGCACTGAGATCTAGCGTGAAATAAGTATTTTCAAATAGATACTCTTTGTCGTCGACTGTATGAGCTCTATTCCACGTTGTAGCATTTACTGAGCTCTCGTTTCCATATACAACAAAGACGTTCTTTAAATCAATATTGTTTCTTCTTCATTGGTCATAATAGCCGGTCCTCAGAACACAAGATTAAGTTATTTTTTTTGTAATTGAGAAAATAATAATGTTCTTAATGTAGATTGTCGTACCTACAGATTATTCCCGTCTGTCCCCCTGCTCTGTCCTCCTAGGGGGACAAACAGGAATATAAACAACTTTGTTGTAGCAAACTGTGAGACATTGTGGTTGTGATGATCTTATATGTCAATGTGATATTGGTTCAATAAAAATGAATAGCAAAGTGTGAATTACATTTAGGAGAACATTTGAACGTCTTGTTGCTGCTAGGAAAATATAGAGGTAATGCTCTTTTGTTGTCAGTCTACTTGAAGGTCTCTAATATACAGGTAATGTGGCATCATCCGATTATAACCGACTAAAGATAGATCTACTTAGCTATAACCAATAATTAATTACCAGATATTGCACCTATTAACTTTAGATTATATCGAATTATTCCAGTCTGTCCCCCTGATCTGTCCCCTTATGGGGACAAGCAGTAATAAAAAAAAAAAACTGGCCTCCTTATTACCTGTGAGGGGGACAAATCGATCTATACACAGGCCATAATAATTAATTATTATCTAATTTGTTTGCGAAAGAACTTGTTATACCTATCGCGATAAGTTCAGATCAAAGTCATAAAAAATTAATGAATGAAGCTTCGTAAACTTCACAGGAAACTTCCGAAGTTCTCGATTGCAACAAAATAAGAAACAAGACTCAATTTGGAGCGAACACTCTTTTATTAAGACGACATTTTTATCGCAGTCACGTTTTGAATTTTAATGCTTAGGCTTCTGCTCACACCGTCGTTGGTGACGGCAAACTTCGACTTTGTAAACATGTTTGGAAGGAGCAAAACATGTTTACTTGTTTTGATTTAGAAATTTTAATCAGTTGACGTGGTTTAGTGGAATTTGGCTGAAGTCTTGCCTTCTAAGTATGCAGCCCGTGTATTTAATGTCATAGACCAACCACATATTGGAGCCCGCACTAGGAGTAACTTGCATCAAAATAATTGAGAAAAAAGTTGCGGGGTGAGAGCGGCACGCCATTGTGATTGGTCGGGAGCGATATCGAAAGAAATTTACAGTGATTGTTCGATCTTATTGTCATTTGCCTTCATTTGCCTTCATCTTGTTGTCATTTACCTCGCCTAGTTTGGCCTAGTCATGAGACAGAACGATAGTGTAACTGATTGCTTGACTATACAATTCTCTGTCTAGAGTGTAGGTTGGCTCGCCCTTTGGCTCACCCGAGCATGTGAGCGCTTAGCTGCGTGGCATGAGCCTGATATAGACGCAACTAGTGAATGTAATTCAGTAACATTTGTCCTAGAGTGCGAAGTCCAAAGAGTGCTTAGTTCGTGGTTTCTCCAAAATTGTTACCTTGCTTTAATTTATTATACGTTTCAGAATATCAAAGCTCCTCAGCTCCAATTTAAAACCTAAATTCAAACTTTAATCACATCACAAAGAGCCTCGTATATCCGCAGAACTAAAAAGACTCTACAATTTCGCGAGTCTCATAAAAGTATGAATAGTATTAAATGCGCCGCGGGGAAGGCTTTCATGAAACGAATTTCACCTCATTTCCTCGCCGAATGAATGGGAAATGGGGGCTGCGCTTTAAATACACAGCTAGCCACGCTTTTCAGCGTTAGTTTCGACACTGAGAAGATGGTTTTAACTTGCAAGGGGTTTTTATAGCCAAGCATGGCACACATGCAGACGGACCACCTGATGGTAAGTGAAAGCCGCCCAGGGGCCAGATTCACGTAACCAAAACCGTAACGACATTTCAGCGATATAGCCGTTGATAGCCTTTTCTTGTTACGAAAAGTCCAACAACGACTATATCGCTGAGATGTCGTTATGGTTTTGGTTACGTGAATCGGGCTACTGGACATCTGCAAGGGGAGTAGATGCGGCGCCGACCTTTAAGATACCTGTAAACATGTTCTTTGAAGAACCCGATGTTGAAGTGCAAAGGAAAGATTACGGGAGGGGATTCAATTTTTTCTTGGTTACCGAAAAAATGTGGTAAATAAATAAACTTCATCTTTTTAAACGACTTCAAAAAAGGAGGAGGTTCCCAATTCGACTGTATGTTTTTTTTTTTTTTTTTTTTATCATTTTTATTTTTTATGTTTGTTACCATATAACTTTCGACTGGGTGAACCGATTTTGATGATTCTTTTTTTACTTGAAAGCTGGTGCTTCTCGTGTGGTCCCATTTCAATTTGATCCAGTTCTGACAATGGCATCCATGAGAAAACCACATATATCTTAAATTTGCATTAAGTATGTGCGCGACAAATGGACGTATAACTCAATATCACGCCAACCGATTTTGATGATTTTTTTTTTATTGGAAAGAAAATATCCCAAGGGTGGTACCATGATAAGATAACCAGGATCTGATGATGGCATTCCAGAGAAATCGAGGGGAACCATCGAAAATCGTAGTGGCGACTAGTGCGTTTGTTATTTTTTTTCATTAAGTATTTTAAAGCACTACCTACTATTTAATGAAGGTCTGGAGTCGATCTGATGATGGAGCCGAAAGACAGTCGAGGGAACTCCTCAACGATTTACACCAATTACCTGGTGTTTGGGCTTGATTAACTTGTATTGATGAGAACTTTACACCTAGATGGGTTGTGACTGTCATTAGGGGGCTGATGATGAAAACGAAGGACAGTCAAGGGAACTCCTCAACGTTTTACAGTAGCTACCTTGTGTTTGGACTTAATTCATTTCTATTGATGAGAGCTTTGCACTTGCTTGGAGTGACAAAGTATGGCGCCACTAAAAATCGTGAAATAAAATTATTTTTGTAAAAAAAAAACAAAAAACGACTTCAGAAAAACCTGGAGCACTAAAAAGCCTGAAATAATATTTCTATTACCATCTCTGCCTAACCCTTCGGGATAATCAGGCGTGATGGTGTGTTAGCGAGTATTTGGAGTCGGTGCCAATCTATATTCTTACTTTTATAGTAGGTAGATTTGGCATACTAAGATTGGCACCGACTCCAAATACTCGCTAACACACCATCACGCCTGATTATCCCGAAGGGTTAGGCAGAGATGGTAATAGAAATATTATTTCAGGCTTTTTAGTGCTCCAGGTTTTTCTGAAGTCGTTTTTTGTTTTTTTTTTACAAAAATAATTTTTATTAACATGACTGCCCAAAAAAGTAAATAAAGAAATAAATATCGCCAGACAAAGACACAAACTGCATAGTCCCTAACTGGGCAAAGCTTGGACTTTAGGTAGCGTACAATGGACCGAGGGCGAACCCAGTGACAATCAAATATAACAATAATAATAATATAACGTCACGACTTTTATCCCCATTCGGGGGTAGTCAGAGGCTTGAGTGGCCATACACCACCACATTGTGGAGGTATTAAGCCAACTCAAAGCCCACGTTTCACCAGATAGTCAGAACCCAACGTGACAGGTGGTGAACCTTGTCGCCGTGTATACAGGAACTGACTATTACCTAATCCCGGGGGATAGTAGGTTTCCTCACGATGTTTTCCCTCACCGTAAGCGAACTGTAAATTATGCACATTGATGAAAATTCATCCATTGGTGCATGCCCCACCGGGGATCGAACCTGGGACCTTCTGATTGGTAGCCCAACGTGTTCGCCCCAAGGCTACAGACCAATCACAATCACAATCAATGGCGGCGTCTTCATCAGGCGCATGCCTCGCGCGAGCACTCACTTTTGACGTCGGAACGCATAGACGTAATGTCATAATATGAGTGCTCGGGTGAGGCATGCGCGCCATATGGACACATCTAATCAACCAATCACAACAACCAGACAACATCACCAATGACAATCAGACCAGAGAAAATTCCGAAAAGGCTGTTTCCGAAATTTGTCTCCAGCAGGAATCGAACTCGCAACCACCCATAGTGAGCCGAGTGGCCTACGCTCAACCACTGCGCTAAGCGGTCGTATAGAAAAAGCGTTGTCGTCTTCGTAATGTGAACGCAGCATCATATTTTTTTTTGTTGGCTTATAGGGCTGTCTCATAATATTACTTAACTTTAATAAATATAGCTATAAAATAAAATGAACTCCCATTTGAAATTTCAAACAACATCAAGCGGCCTGAACTAAATAAATGAAAGCAATCTATCATAGCAAGTTCTGGACACTTAAATACTTGGAAAAGTTTTAAATGTTGGGCAAATGTCAAACTTTAAAGATGGATTGGGGGCAAATAAATTGAGTGATGTTTAAATATTGAAGAGAATCTTTGAAGTGATGGCTCTAAAATAACCTTTCGGTATGTGCTGCGCTGCAGTGATGCATGGTATAGGTCTTTTGTGACCCGTCTTCAGAGAAATACAGTCTCCTTCTTAGCAGAAAACTGCACGATTTGCTAAGGAAACTTCAGGACCAGCAAACTGATATAGGGAGTAGGTTTTTGAGGAGAATTGGTGAATGGCAGCACAAAACATTATTATATAGTACGTTTTTTTATACTTGTCCTATTTGGTAAGCAAAGATGGCGTCCAGCGGGGCGATTGCGTAACTTTTTGTCAATGTTTCAATTGGTTTCGTATATAATTGACCAATTGAAACATTGACAAAAAAGTTACGCAATCGCCCCGCTGGACGCCATCTTTGTTTACCAAATAGGACAAGTATAAAAAAAACGTACTGTAGATGCGTCAGCTTTGATGTCTGACCACGTAGATATAATGTCGTTGCTCGGGCGCCCTGTTCGCCTCTTGTTGACGCAGCCATTAGATCGCTCTTCAATCTCATGAGATGTTAGATCTTCGGTTGACTGAGATATATTATTGAGCAGCATTTGGTCAAACTCACCACCAATCGGTGCACTGAGAGGAGAGGCCTGCGCTAAAACCACCTAAAACCACTATGAATGAGTTCGGGTCTGTTTTAGAAACGCCGGATAACTTTTATCCACCAATTAAGTGAGGAGGTTTGACAGGTGTTATATGGAAAACGCCTGCTGCGTATTTATTTGGCGGATTAAAGTTATTCGTCAATCTTGAAACGAGCCCCTTAGGCCCGTATTAATAAATTGTTCTCAAGATTGAGATCGAACTTAAAATGCTGTTTTTGACAGATGTTCCATACATAAAACGTCAAAACTGCATATTAAGATACGGGCCCTAAACTAAGAAAAATAGAAAATATACCTACCAAAAACTGTAACGTTTCGGCGCAAACCCATTCCTGAAGACAAAAGCGTCGTAAACGCCACCTGGCGACTGTTTCTCACAATAAACGCGACAGCCGAGCTTAGAACCATTGTCGCTAGTATTTCAGCGTTTTATTGTACGATCTAAGCTTCTTTAATCCTAACATCTTGCCATAGAACTCTCAATTAGTGATCAAAAATAGAGCTGGAATAAGATTGTTAGATGGTTGGAGTTACAAAGGTATTTAAGTACCTATTAACTGCGTGAAATGCATAAGAAGATGTATGAAGCAATAAAGGTATGCCAGAATCGTAGCCTGTGGCAATCAGTAGTCTCTGACTACACAATATGACCATAAATAAATAAGGGCCACCGCAGACATGCTATTTTTTGCATCAGCGATCGGCGATTTTGCGACTGCATCGCGTTTTGGCGACTCTCTGCGGTTGGACGCAGCGACTGCTCCGATGCTTAAAGCGACTAAATCGCCGATCGCCGATGCAAAAAGTAGCATGTCTGCGGTGGCCCTAAATAAATATCGCCAGACTTACACGCCAACCTAATGGTTCCAAACTAAGCAACGGTTTTACTATGGGTACCGTAAACTGGACTGGGGGCGATCCCAGTGACACCCAGACCAGAGCAAATTACGGCCGTTTCCGAAATTTACCTCTGATGGGAATCGAACCCGCAACCACCCGATGCAGTGAGCCGAGCGGCCAACGCTCGAACCACTGCGCCAAGTGATCAATGAATACTAGCGTAATTGTATGAAGAACATTAGTACAGAAGGGCTAGAAAAGTGGCTGACGTCTACAAGCGTTCCTTCAAATCGCTACGCTTCATGTATGGAAATGACATAAGTCACGTGATCTACATAGCAAGTTGTTGTTGATCTACATAGCGACGTTTGACATTTCCATACATTGTGAAGTCTATTCTATTCTATTATACGATTAGCTACGTCCCGATATGTCACATGCCGCGCGAGGCAAATTGCCTCGCGAAGTTTGACTTGCCTCGCGCGAGGCAAATGCGCATCCTGCCTCACCTGAGCGCTGTCATTTGCCCCGCCTAGTTTGGCATAGTCATCAGACAGAACGATGTCAAACGTGTCAAACTGATTGCTCGGCTATACCTTTCTCTGTCTAAGGTGTCAGTTGCCTCGCTATATGCCTCGCGCGGCATGCGACTGAGGCAAACGTCGTGCTTGGCGAGGCATGTGTATGTTGTAGACACGTCTATTAGCGTTCATGCCACTTGTCTAAGGGGGCAGGCACCATATGATATCGTGTAATAAACGTTAACTCCGCTGGTAATTACACCGTAGCTACACCAAATCCAAATGTATCATCGCTATTAAAAGGGAATTTGCTGAATTCTGCTCACCGAGTGTAGACGTGTGATATGAAATTATATTATTACTAGATCAGTGCAGTCTGGCGATTTGAACGCGGGCAACGATATAATTTTGGCTTAGCGCTCCTCGGAACGAGCGAACCCGAATGAATTCTAGTTCTTGTTGTTCTCATTCTTGCTCGTTTGGATTATTTTGGTGTAAATTCTAAGAACAATAAGTATAAGTATAAGTTTATTCAACAAAACAAAAACTTACAATAAACAGTTCTGTAGGTACTAATATTAGGAGTAGGCGGTAGTTAATAACAGGTAAAACAGAAATTTGGAAGACAAACATAAATCGATTGTAGGTAAGTATACAATTCAAGAACTTTACCTCCCGTGCTAGTTAAAAAACAATGCTTTTGTACACTAAAAGATAAAGAAACAACGTTCTAGCTCTAGCTTTTTGCTCATTTGGTCTAAACCAGGGGCGTAGCTACCGCCGTATCAGTCGTAGGTATCAATGATCCGGTGCCTTCAGGGCTGCAGGGGTCCCGAACGTGTGTTAAAATTCTTTACCGTTCATTTGGCCCCCCAACATATTTTGATACAGGGCCCGTCTAAGGCAAGCTACGCCACTGGTCTAAACCCACGATAAGGTACACGCAAGGATGTACTACCTCCATGAGCCCACGTCTCCTAAGAACTGTCAAACCTCACATTTAATATCTACTGGCAATTCCACCAGACATTTACCATTAGGGCCATAACACACTGGGTAGCCATGGCGACGTCGCCAGCCACCGTAGCCAACTAGTCGTATTGAAATGTATGGGAGCTAACACACCTGGCGACGGACTGGCGACATTGCCAGCCACCGTAGCTAATTAATTCGTATTGAAATTATGACAGGTAACATACCTGGCGACCGACTGGTGACGTGACCAGTCCATCGCCTAGGTGTGAGACCTCCCATACATTTCAATACGAATTAGTTGGCTACGGTGGCTGGCGACGTCGCCTGGCGTCCCGGTGTGTTATGGCTCTTATCGCACACGGCACCCGTTACGACCGTTTACGAATGGCTGCGTCTATATCAGGCGCATGCCGCGCGAGGCTGCGTGCTCACATGCCGCGCGACACACGCGGCAGCCTCAGCCACATGCTTCGGTGAGCCAAAGGGCGAGCCAACCTACACTAGACAGAGCCGGGTACCTATATCCGAACAATCATTTAGGTCCGTATTAATAAATCGATCTCAAGATTGAGATCGTACTTGAAAAGCTGTTTTGACAGATGTTCCATACATTAAACGTCAAAACTGCATCTTAAGATCGGTCTAAACTTTGAGATCCATTTATTAATACGGGCCTTACATTATCATTCTGTCTCATGACTAGGCCAAACTACTAAACAAATGACAGCGCTCGGGTGAGGCAGGGCGAGCATTTGGCTCGGGCGCCTGTCACACTAAGCGAGGCAAAGCTGCCTCGCGCGGTATGTGAGACATTTGTACGAGGCTATTATTGACGGGCTATTATTGACGGGCCCGTTAGCGTGGTTGGCGCGGAGGCGCCTTTCACACTGCAGGTCGTAGGTTCGATTCCTACCCGAGACATGCATTTGTGTGCATGAACATGTCTGTATGTCCGGAGTCTGGGTGTATATGTATATTAAGTATGAATTTACAAATAAAAAAGTAGTATATGTAGTAATATCAGATATCTGGTTTCCATAGTACAAGCTCTGCTTAGTTTGGGATCAGGTAACCGTGTGTACAAAAATGTCCCAGGATATTATTATTATTATTACACACGGCACCCGTTACGACCATTTACGAATCACAGGCGCCGAGCCATTACAGAGCGGTTGCATGTTTGATATCACTCACGCCCGTGTGTCACCCCTGCTACGAACATTAGGAGCAATTCATTCCATTACCATTCGATACTCGTTACGGGAACGCTTTTAAACGGTTTACCCGACAAAATTGAAACGGCTCCAGTTTATAAACGGTTTCTACGAGTGTTCCACGTGTTTGGGTGAGGGATTGGGTGTTTCGAATTAATTATGTTAGCGTCATAATGAATTTTGGTTTTGAGGTTTATACCGGCTCTTAGTGGAAGCAGGCACTATTGGCAATACAAGAAGATTCCAATTTCAATAAAATATTCTCTCAAGTTTTCAAGAAATCTTGGACATAGATATTTGACGAGTGAAATGGACATTCGTCAAAAAAAATATTGATCAAATATTGGGCATGGAAATTGGACATAGAAATGTGACGAGTGGAATATCACCCTTAGTTTATAATATTATTTTCGTGTAAACAAACACAAAGTACTGTGCCACATAAATAATACTATAATCATTACCGAAGTAATAATTAACTCATCAGAATCGTTGTGTTAATCATTTAAAACTGACACGAGAATAATTTACAATGCAATTGTTATTCAATTTATCAGCTGACGATGTGCGATCGTCCGCAAGTATCAGTTACCAATAATTCAATTATTTATTGCATCGATGTAAATTAATTTTATTGATGATGGCTTATTACATTGATGTATTATTTTAGCAGATATAGTACCTCCTAACATTGCAATCACTAGACTTGTGCTAAGCGCACCACGACATGCAGCTAAATTTACCAATGCTTCTCCACCAAGCCAACTAGGCGCCTGTCAAATGTGACGTCACCCGCACATAAAGGCGGTGGCGGGTGTGCGGTCGGCGTGCGGGCGGGAAGCCGCAGGCGGTAGCGGGTGTGCGGGCGGTGTGAGGGCGGGGAAGCCGCATTCCATCCGAACGCCTATTTGGCTTGGTGGAGTAGTATGTTACCGCACTCGCAATTCGACAATCAACTTGATAGTATTTTGATGCGTATTCACCAAAAGATGAACCATATTGGCAATTCTATATGTCATTAATTCAAGACACTACTCGCTATACTTTTATTTAGACACGGCTAACAATATTTCAACCTTGCTCATATATGTAAAAGATCGTAATACGAAAGTAAAAGCTCTCTTATTACCTAAGGAGGGAAATGTGTATATTTTGTATGATGAAGCGAAGAAGATCTAGAGGTCCAATTAGGTTATTCTTTACATAAACCTACTTCAAACAATGCTTCTATTACAAATCAGAATACCTGTACAAGAAATTCTCCATCACTGTTGTTAAATTTAAATTGCATTATGTCCCCTAAAATCTTGGGCGCAGGAAATTATGCAGCTCGTTGAAATATTCATAAACGACTTCTCGAAACAGTACTGAAGCGTCGCCAAGACTATATCACAAATTAGACGGACTTAAAGTTTTAAGTTTGTAAATTAGTTGAGGGGTGTGAAATTAGAAGGTTTGCATGAAGAGGAATTATTTATGTTAATATACAAAAGACAGTGCGAAGACCTCCGGATTGTCCACAAGTGCTTCTAAAAGAAGTATTTCTGATTCGATATCTATAGGTACTAAAAGTTATTTCGTTTTGTTACAGGCAGTTTGAAACTCAGCGAGAGAAAACTGCAACTCGTCGACTATAGCTTGTGAAAAAAAAAACCAATGAGAAATCGAATTGTGCTAGCTCAGAAAATAATAAAAAATACTCGTTTTGAATCGATTGTGTCTATGTCAAATGTATAATCGATAAATGATTTGTAACTGTAAAATCGATTCAAAGTGTTAATGATTGTGTGGTGATAATTATGAACTTTGATAAAATAAGTGCTGTAAGTAACATTTAGTAAGATGTACGATGCATTAACAAAGTGGTTGTTCTCAAAGAAGAAATAATAGATGTTCAAAATGAATCTATATACTACGATCTTCTGTACTGTGCTCCAGCTAATTGGTAAGTGAATCTTTTATTACATTTTCAAAGCCGTTTGTGAAATCATATGTTACTAATCCACCAAGCCATCTAGACACTCGGGTATCAATATCAAATGATAATAAGTCAACGATTCCGCGGTCCGTCCACCACGCTTGGGCCAGAGTTGGGCAAAATTTAATTGCAATTAATTAATTGTAAATTGCAGATGATGTCACAATTAACAATTAATTTTGATTTGTTCGTCCAGCGCAAACAAATCACAATTAATTGTTAATTGTGACACCACATGCAAATTGCAATTAAATGTTGCCCAACTCTGGCCTGGGCTAATGTCTGGGCATTCTTGTGCCAGTAACTCCCACTACGTAGTGGAAGGACCGCGTAATCATTGACTTAATATTATTTGATTTTTATACCCGAGTGTCTAGTTGGCTTGGTGGAGGAGTACCAACTACCAACCGAACGAAGCCAAATCGTGGAAACGATCCGAATAAATGAAAATATTATTTTTTATTGAATAATAAACTCGAAATTGGAATTAAGTATTTTTAACTTGTCAACTTCAACGATTAACAAACAAATTCAGGAATTTCTCATTTGATTTTAGCTCGAATTTTGTGTGTCAAATCCAGGCACTCACTCTCAATCCGTGTCACGTTGAAAAGCCTGAAATAAAAACATATTTTTCGAGCATTTTATGTGTTACTTAAGTAAATGTTTATAATACCAATAATATCAGAATGAGAGCCATTGAAAGCACTGGTAAGGATTATATTTTTTGAAGCTTTAACATTTTGTAAATACGTATGCCTTAGAAAATCCAACAATTTTTCGAAAGACATGTGAAATCCATCAATTTACACTGAGCCAGCGTAGCGGATTATGGCCTAAATTCTCCTCGCATTCAGGGAAGGGCCGTGCTCTGGAGTGGGTCGTTATAAGAGCTACTATTTTATTATTACTTATATTGTTTTAAGTTTTAGCAGTGGTCAAAACTAAATTTACCACCGATTACAATGTACACTCCTTTAGTTGAAGAACAGCAAAACCCGCAAAATGTACATTCAATAACATTTAAACACCGCATAAGGAAACGTGTTCAAGTGTTCGTCGACATATTCCATTACCTGAATATGTTTTTAAGATTGCCCCACATTCTCAACGTACACACAATCTTTCTACATTGTTAACGTTTCCCACAAGATTTTGGCGTCTCATTATCGTTTAAGGGTATTCGTTTGTGTTCCCTTGTTTACGTATTTCCCCTTCAACATTCTTTCATGAGCAACTCCCTCGGGCTTGTCTTAAATTAAGAGGAGGGTTCGAAATTTGGTTGATTTTCTATTCTACTTTTTCTTTAAGTAAGTATGTGGACTAGGAATCTTATATTTAGATGTATGATTTTTGACTATATTATCTTGAGTATCTTTAAATCCAAATCACGATTTGATGAAATTTTCTCGATAAAAAAAATTTATGAAATGAGCTCTAATTATTTACAATTTTCCTTGCTACCACGATGTTTTTACGATTTAGATCACGAAATTATTTCTAAAACATAGCAAATAATGATATCTAAACTACCCTTCAACCATATTTTAATTCATGAAGTAGTTTTTTTTTAATTCAAGTAAATGTGGTTTGGCGCTTACGTTGTTTATTTCCGAGCGCGCGCACAATATCGCCATCTCACATTTTAAGTACTTGAACTAACCATGTCTCTCTCTAACTTTGTATTGTCAGTGTCCGCTCGGACTTGTTCGACGTCGGACCTGTGAAGGATTTTTTAAAAAATATTACGAAAAAATATTACGGTCGTGCCACATTACAGGTACAGTACAGTATTTACAGTCCGCCGACGCCTATGATAAATAAATAAATATCCTTGGAAATTCTTTTACACATGACTACCTGATCCCAAACTAAGCAGAGCTTGTACTATGGAAACCAGATAACTGATATTACTACATATACTACTTTTTGTTTGTAAATACAAACTAAATATACACTTAATTACACCTAGACTCGGGACATGCGGACATGTTCATGCACACAAATGCATGTCCTGGGCAGGAATCGAACCTACGACCTGCACTGCAGCGTGATTTTCGTTTGCTTTTCCTTGTCTTGTGTAATTTCTTTTCATCTCTTGTCATTTTGTGTCATCTCTTGTCATTTCATAGTTATTCGTGTCATTTCTGTAAAAACTCCCTATTTCGCTTACTGTTATATACTTGCAGCATGGTCTTGGGCCGACAGTGGGAATACATTGCTTGTCAAAACAATGGAGTCGCTTTATTGCGTTTGTTGTAGGTATGGATGGGCAAGTAATAAATATATCATACATCAATAAATTATCGTAAAAAATAACATTACAGATATGGATAGGAAAATGTTTGTCCGTCCTATTCAATCTATTATATTATAAACGAAAGTAACTCTGTCTGTTACCTTTTCACGGCTAAACCGCTGAACCAATGTTGATGAATTTTGGTATGGAGATAGACTGGGTCTTGGCGGAGAACATAGGCTACTTTTTAGGGTTCCAAAGGGTGCTAACGGGACCCTATTACTAGGCCTACGCTGTCCGTCTGTCTGTCTGTCCGTCTGTCAGCGCGGGCTGTATCTCACGAACCGTAACAGGTAGAGAGTTGAAATTTTCACTGAATGTGTATTTCTGTTGCCGGTGCAGAACAAATACTAAAAATATAATAACATTTAAAAATAAATATCAAGTCTCAAACTTGATATTTTTGATGTGTTTATTCTACGGTGGTACGGAACCCTTTATGTGCGAGTCCGACGCCTTCAGATCTTATGAATGTTTTCTTGAAATAAATATAGTGTATTTTAAGTAATTAACTGGCCAACCCTCAGGTCCTACCTACCATGTTAGGATCTTTTTCGTTCTAGCGGGTGTAAACCGTGATTTAACGAGTTAATGTGATAATTTTTGTATTTAAATTATTCAATTCAATGTATTTGTTTCAGAGATAGTCCAATATTGATTATTAAAATTATTATAATTTCACAATAAATATAAAACAATAAATAAAAGTAAAATTAAATTAAAAAAAATAAAAAAATATTTTTTATTTTTCATGTTTTATCATTAAAATACAATATAATATAACATAAATTAAAATAAAATACAATAAAATAAAAACCTACCCCTAATTAAACAAATACCGTCCGCGTGGGATACTGGCTGCATGTCCTCCCTGTATTCAAGCTGTTCCTGTTGTCAAGCGAATTTTTTGAGCAAGGAAAGAGCCAGCCCTCTTGTCACCTGTGGCGGTAACCAGTCTAAGGGTGATTTTGATAGAAAAAAAAATAAAGATAAAAAGATAAACAAAAAATAAATGCATGGTTAAATCAATAAAATTAATAAAAACTGAAAATTAAATTAAAAAATAAATTAAATATGGTAAAAAAAAATATTATGACACCGCTGATGACTTCATGATCGGCATCGACGTTAAGTACCAAAGTATTCCTTTGCCTACGAAACATGAAAAAGATACTCATATCCGGCAGTCAGTCACTGACACAGAGTATGTACATTTTTACCCGACTACGGTGGGCGGAGGGTTATGATTTTGACCGATATGTATGTGTGTTCATCTGCTCCCGTATAACGTCCAAACTATTTTTATCATAATAATTTGACTAATGAGATATCGTTGGACGCGGCTGGATCGTCCGCTGGTTATAGGCTATTATACGATCGAAATATTGTTATACGTATCTATCAGCATATTGTAGGTATCGTTTGTCTTCTTTTGACTTACTTTGTCTTCAGCAATAAAAACAACATAGAAATTAAATTATTTTTTTCAAATACACTCGACATAAAAATCCCATATAAAACGAAAAAAAAAAATTTGAATATTTTCATCCATTTCATCTATTTTAAAAGGTGCACTGGGACATATTATTTTAATTGTACGAATTAAACAATATTGTTCCTTCAAAAAATAACTATACTATAGTCTACTCCATAGCTGTTCTGTCCTAGCTAAGCGAGAGGGATATATCCTTCGGCAGCTCACACGACGCTAGCCACACCCCGAAACTAAAATTCATTTTTTTCTTGTATCGTCTTAAGATCGTATCTCCAAAAGTATTTATATTTCTTTATTCTACTAACTTTTTTGTTCGGAATTCGGGGGTCCATTTAGATTATAATTCAGAGTGATTAGTTTCATTTCCTTTATTTTTGTTAATTTTATTGACGCTTTTTGTGTCAAATCTATAGCTGCTGAGAATCATCATAGATTCATTTAAGAGTGTTTACAGACTAAACTGAAACGACCTTACCAAAAAGCATACGACCCGCCTGATGTCAAGCTGTAACCGTAGCCTATAGATGCTTGCAATACCAAAGGCATCGCACGTTGGCAACCTGAGGGGAGTGGGACAGAGGTAGGGGAACGGGAGCTTCCTGCTCTCTCACTCATCGTATAAAAGCAGCTGTAATAACTATTTTACGCCGATCTTCTGTTTAGAGAGTGGTACTACCCTGGTCAAGCTAGCCCGTATTTGAGCTGCAGGCTACAGCTTGGCTCTACCGTCAATTATAATGTAATGATACTTGTAATTTTTGGACCTTATTTTGAAGCAGAAATAATCATTTTCATTTCTAATAATTACACTAAAGTTCTATCATCATTTAATACAAATCATATATGTGTAGGCTTCATAAACAATCAGTAAATTATCTAGAAAATAATCCACAAAGCGAAAGCCAGACCAATTTCCATTCCATCGTTTATGAGTCCCATAATGTCCAATATCATCAATAGACTCGGAACAAACAAGCAATACACTTTTCCTTCCATTTCCAAATCATCAAATACTTTCCTTGCATCATACAATATCCTAAGGTTGTCCTATTTCTCTATATTCCAGGACGAAATCAATTCTTCAATTACATATATCTCTCGTTCTGGAATCGGATTGGGATCCGTATATCGCCCTAAAGCCACGTATTCACTAGGGGACAAAGTCGAGAGACATGTCGCGAGCAGTCGTGAGACATTAGCCGTGTCCGTAACACGCATGCCGCGCGAAGCAGCTTTGCCTCGTGAAGTTTGTCATGCAGCGCGTGCGGCAAATGCTCGCCCTGCCTCACCCGAGCGCTGCCATTTGCCTCGCCTAGTTTGGCCTAGTCATGAGACAGAACAATGCCAAACTGATTACTCGGGTATACCCTTGTCTGTCTAGAATGTAGGTTGCCTCGCCATTTTGCTCGCGCGGCATGCGACTCAGGCAACCGAGCGTGCTACGCGAGGCATGTGGGTGAGCAGCCTCGCGCTGCATGTGAGCGTTGTAGTTGTAGACGTAGCTATTTGTGCGAATATCAGGCGACAATAGATAGATAGATAGATAGATAGATAACTCTTTATTAATCCACCACTAGAAAAATAAACATTTATAAATAATTACACAATTTACACAGAAAGTGGAAAATGGGCGGCCTTATCACTAATAGTGATCTCTACCAGGCATCCTGGCAACAATGTCGAGGATAGTCGAGGAACACAGAGCAACACACGTCCTCACTACTCAAACGCCGTCGGGCGATCAAGGGAGTCGAGGGACACGATTTTATACGAAGTCGCGCAAGGTCACGCGACATGTCCCGCGACAAGTAGATGTCCCCTGTGATGTCGGGCGATGTACCCCGCGACGTCGCCCGACACGCAGAATTCGTGTCAGGAGACAGACTCGCGGGACAAATGTCCCCTAGTGGATACGCGTCTTTAAAGTCCACGGTTGCGCTTATACCAAGCTTTCTTCTTAATAAGTCTGACGAAGAAATAGGAATTGTTTATGTGACATCGTAAACGCTATATATTTTGTTATTTTATTATTTATAAACATGGTTCAAGCTTATGCTGGGCGTATTGTTGATATAAAAATGCTGAGCAATTCTATTTCTAGATTTTGGTTTAGTCCAAATAAAACTATAGGTTTCAATTTAATTATTATAAGCAGATTTGCACGCCAACTAAACTAAAATAAGCAACGCTTGTACTATCTACCTACCATACAATGGATTGGGGGCGATCCTATTGACACCCAGATCAGGGTAAATTAGAAAAAGACCGGTTCTGAAATTTGCCTCTAGCGGGAATCAAACCCGCAACCACACGATGCAGTGAGCCGAGCGGCGTACGCTCGAACCACTGCGCCAAGCGGTCGTCAAATTGTTTACAATTTTTACCCGACTACGGCGGAGGGTTATGATTTTGACCGGTATGTATGTATGTTCATCTGTTCGCGCCTAACTTCCAAACTACTTGTCGTAATTTGACAAATGATATATCGTTAGAAGCGGCTTAATGGCGCGCTGGTTATAGGCTATGTGACGTCACATAAAATTGCATATGGCGCCCTCTAGAGGACAATGTCAAGAACTAAAAAAAACATATTTTACTGAAACCGTGTGGGGTATCAAATGAAAGAGCTTGATGAGCACATTTCAAAACTATATATATTGTTACCTGTAACTCAAAAATAATTAAATAAAAAGCAAGTTTAAAAACTAAACCCCTGAAAAATCGTGCTCTAAAAAGTAAGAAACAAGAAAATATTCTCATCTAGAGGATAGCCGTGGTCCGTTTAGGCCCATTAGGTCAAAGTGGCATATGACCACGGACCACGGCTAACCTCTAGATGAGAATATTTTCTTGTTTTATACTTTTTAAAATTTTCAAACCTTTAAAATTTATCTATACCTCCTATAATATTTTAGGTAGCTTTACATAAGTACCTATTTTAAAAATACTATGCTATATGACTCCTGCATTGAATATAGCAAGATTATCATAACTTATCAGCAATTTCAAAATTGGATAAAGAAAAAAAAGTTTGTCCAACTTTCTAACGAGCCGCGCAAAATAAATTGGCCAAAACAGAAATGAACCCAACAATAAATGAAGCCACAATACTTTCCGGACTTTTTATTTTTGCATTACTAAGATAATAAAGTGCTTAATCTTGGGGGTCGCGCTCCCAGCAATAAATTTACGACGTTGCTCAGCAAAGGTATTGTTATAATCTACCTGCTTAATGTTATTACGTGCGGTGCGCTTTGTTTCCCCGACTTCCGGAGGAGTGACTCGACATTTCGCGTTATATTAGGTGGCAGAGCTAAGCTGTAGCCAATGGACTGCAGTTGATAAACGGACTGGCTCGGGGTAGTACCACCATCTCACAGAAGTTCGGTGTAAAGTAGCTATATTGAGGGTCACGCTCCAAGCAATAAATTTACGAAGTTGCTCAGCAAAGGTATTGTTATAATCTACCTTGCGGTGCGGTTTGTTTCCCCGACTTCCGGAGGAGTGACTCGACATTTCGCGTTATATTAGGTGGCAGAGCTAAGCTGTAGCCAATGGACTGCAGTTGATATAAGGACTGGCTCGGGGTAGTACCACCCTCTCACAGAAGTTCGGTGTAAAGTAGCTATATTGAGGGTCACGCTCTAAGCAATAAATTTACGACGTTGCTCAGCAAAGGTATTGTTATAATCTACCTTGCGGTGCGGTTTGTTTCCCCGACTGCCGGAAGAGTGACTCGACATTTTGCGTTATATTATTGGTGGCAGAGCTAAGCTGTAGCCAACTGACTGCAGCTACAGACTGGCTCAGGGTAGTACCACCCTCTCACAGAAGTTCGGCGTAAAGTAGCTATTACAGCTGCGTTACGTACGATTCTTGGTCTTTCTCTTCCTCGCTTTCCTTCTATCTTGCCTTCTAAGATGTTTTTGTATAAAGGTGTCTTCGTATGAGTAGGTACTACTCATCATTCCTCTTCTATTACGCATAGCTGTGCCCCGCGGCTTCGCCCGCGTGGAAATTGATGTGGAATATTAGCCTATGTCTTATTCCAGAGCTACACTATCTTCGTTTCATATTTCATTAAAATCGGTTAAGTAGTTATGGAGATACGTGGTAACAAACATTCACACACTACACTGACTTTCGCATTGATAATATTAGTAGGAAGTAGGATTGTTTCTATTACCATTCTTCTTTATTTTACTCTTTCTATTCATATTACCAAAATTAATTCCATTAAAATTTTATTGGTCATTCAAATTTGATCCCTAATTTCGTGAGGTTCGGATAAATATTGTTTTGGTAATTGTTTTCGGAATCGCTTCATTTGATGCCGGGAATTTCCCGCCTTGTCTTAATTAGGTCAAGGGCGGGAATAAACGTTTTGTTAAAAGCTGAACTCATTTAAAAATGTATTTTGATTCTACGGTTCGGCCGTTTTAATGTTCGTTTTTAGGCGCTTATAGTCATTAAATGTGTCCATATGGCGCGCATGCCTCACCCGAGCACTCATATTATGACATTACGTCTATGCGTTCCAACGTCAAAAGTGAGTGCTCGCGCGAGGCATGCGCCTGATGAAGACGCCGCCATTAGATGTGTCCATATGGCGCGCATGCCTCACCCGAGCACTCATATTATGACATTACGTCTATGCGTTCCAACGTCAAAAGTGAGTGCTCGCGCGAGGCATGCGCCTGATGAAGACACCGCCATTGACCTGTCGGCAATCACTGATCGGTAAACGATCGGAGGTAAAGCAATGCTTGGCAAGATCAGGCAGATATAGGTGACCATTTAGTGGCCCGGAAGTTTTTTTTTATAGGACTGCGGTGGCACAAAAGCGTACGGCTCGCCTGATGTTAAGCAGTTACCGGTGGTTAATTAAGATCGGCGTAAAGTAGCTACTAAAGATGCGTTTCGTACGATGAGTGAGAGCTGGAAGCCCAACCCCCTCCCCTTTACCCCTCATTCTGCCCCACTCCCTTTCATGTCGGCAACGTGCGAGCGATGCCTTTGGTATTGCCAACATCTACATAGACAACATCCGCTTGTTTGGGAACATAGTCACAAATTAAAAAAATTAAATACACGACTGGTCTGCCAAAAAACGACTTAAAAAGTATAGAACAAGTGCAGTGTCATTGCAGTCGGGGGACCGTTCTGTGGAAGTAACTAAGAGGGCCCTCGACTGCAATGACACTGCAGTTTTAAGTTGCGTTTTTAAGTCTTGCGTTTTTAAGTCGTTTTTTGGCAGAGCACTCGTGTTTTACTTTTTTTTAATTATTTATTTTTATTTTATGCATTTTAGTGACAGCAGCCAAAAATGATATGTTTGTTTTGCATGTACACCCTACCTGTGTTAAATTATGCCTATAAATTCTACAGTTTTGGAATGTGCTCATCAAGGCCTTCAATTTGATACCCATATTTTAATAATGGACGAAAAAATTTTTTTTTCTCATATTAAAGTTGAGCCATAATGCCGCCATATTGATTTTTTTCAAAAATAATATACCCTTTGTTACCCGGAATGATGTAAGGATTCTAACGATACCCCATACATCGAAATCCGTTCAGGCATTTATAAGTTATGGTGGAATAAAGAATCTCACATACAAACATACAAACATACATACATACATGAACCCTAAACACATATACACTCTTT
Source organism: Drymonia ruficornis (assembly GCA_947859195.1). Lineage (NCBI taxonomy): Eukaryota > Metazoa > Arthropoda > Insecta > Lepidoptera > Notodontidae > Drymonia > Drymonia ruficornis. Next base: position 5,350,678 of record OX401927.1, read on the forward strand.
TTTTTTTGGGCAGTCGTGTAAAAAAAACTAATCCACTCCAAGCTAATTCATATCACTCTTAAAAGAATCCATCGATCTTTTATTCGGTCTTTCCCTTTGTGTCCAATATCTACTCTGTCTCCATTCAGTAGGTACCTAATATGTATGAAATTGATATTAAGTCAGTTATGATTTCTACGTGGATAATTTTAGCTGAGATTAGGTACAATACCTGCAAGACTAATACATAATTTAGCAAGCCGTGACCATCTCTTTGTTATAACATCTTCATGGCTAAACCGCTGAACTCAATTTAATTGATTTCGAAATTTCTTAAATAGTGATATAATAATATTGTGTTGAAGTTTATCCGAATTACAACAATGAATGTACCAGTAAACAAGGTCAATGCAAGATAATTTGCTAGTGGTTCTGTGAAATTTCTTTTGAGAAATAAAATCTGTTGATTTATATTTCTTGAGAAGTACCTCCTTGGTTGGTAAAAGTGGCCATTACAAGCCCAGGATAGGGACCTGTGGAGACAGAAAGGGGAGGCCTTTGCCAAGCAGTGGGACATATTTAACAGGCTATAAAAAAACCTTTGTGGTCGCTTCAATATAAACAACATATTATAATAAACAATTTTAACGTTCCTAGTCGTGTTTTAGGTGAATTATGTTTTTGAATCATTTCTTATTGGCCTTACTTTAAATCGTGTTAATATAAGATTTCATATTTATCTAGTATAGGTAGCATATTTATCTGGTGTATAAAGCTCTAGATATTTGTCACCACCTTTGCAACAAACAACATCGAAAAAACGAAACCTCGCAACCTTTGAAAATTCACATTCATTAAATTCCTCGAAAGTATCAAAACAACTCGGCACAAAGAAAAACACACGAAATAACCACAGAAACTTCTCGAATATAAAATCGTTTCGTGTTTAAATTTCCCAGAAATAAATCCATATGAAAGGAACGAATTTCCAAACACAAAACATACATGAAGTAAAATCATTATCAAAAACACCGGTTGTGTTCTCGTATTGTTCGAACGTACGGTGGGTTTCGGAACATAATTAACTGTATTAAACCCATATTTCTTTGAATTAATATAATTAGATATTAACGTCCCCATCCGAAACATTCCCCGGTGGTACAGATATCGTTGTTTCTCGTCCTAATTATCTCCCCAAGGTCCTAAAGGATTTCTGGGAGGCGAATTCCGCGCCCGTAAAGGAAAAAGTATTGAATAAATAAATAGCTTAGATTTTTATTACGTAAAATTTTTTCAACGCAATTATTTTTGTGAGATTTCGAAATTTGGAACGAATTACTGCACCATTTTAAATTCTGTAGCAGCGCTTTATACTCTAGCTGCTAAACACTAGCTGTGCCCCGCGGCTTCGCCAGTGTGGAAACTGATGTGTAAGATTAGCCTATGTCTCCTGAGCCTACACTAGCTACGTTTCAAATTTAATTAAAATCGGGTTAGTAGTTATGGAGATATGTGGTAACAAACATTCACACACACTTTCGCATTTATAATATTAGTAGGAAGTAGGATAGGATGTATTGTGGAATAGGTACATCTATCCAATTTACTTGGGTTTAAAAACAAGTTAGATTCTTCAACCCGCAAGGCAGAATGAATGAGACAAAGAATAAACGATATACCTGTAGTGTTCATAGAATAAAACGAGCCGCTTATCATTCTGTACAGGTTTGCAAGGGTCAAACTGAGGAATTTTATGAGGTAGGTAATGGCCCACATTTACTTCCTAAAATTCCTGGGACCTTTGACTTAAGTTTTAGTGGTTTCTAAAATATGTGTGTACGTGACACACACTGAAACAAGTATTATAGCTGCGTCTATATCGCATGCCACGCACACGATTGGTGCGTTCAGATGTCTCGCATGCCTCGCTCGAGCACACATGTTATGACAATATGTGATGGGTTATGGGCATAAATAAAACTAGATAATTTAGTTAATAAGCAGAGTAAAGTTATATTGTGTGTAGTTACAATGGCAGTTATAGAAAAACTAAGGAAACAGAAATATACATTCAAAAACATTGATATCTGTTCTTATTTTAAGTTATTGGTTTACTAACTAAAGAGTTTAAACTCAACACTATGTCTATGCATTCTGAAGTCAAAAGTAAATGAAAATTTTAACGTGCCGTTTTATGTAAGTAGTAGCCCAGCCCTTTAACTAACTAGGCAATGTTAGGCTACGCTTATCACATGTGTAGCCTAACTTTGCCTATAATTGGGCTATACCATCCTAAATCCAGGCTTTATATTGGGTAGTTCTCTGAATTTAAATGAGATTCATCATCCTTTTAGCCTCCGAGGCATAGTTCTGTAATTTGTAATCCTACTTAGGAAATAAGGTAGGAAGGCTTAATTCGACATTTGCACATTTCAAAACTGATGAACACCTAAGCAGAGCTCCATCCAACTTTGCCTTTTAGCTTTTATAGTTTCAGCTTCCTGTTTACACGAAAACACAATACTATTCTTTCTATTCTATTCTTGGTAACGCCGAGAATTCTTTATTCGTGAAATCACAAAAGTCAAGCCATTGATATTTTTAGTTTCGCGTGCTCCTTTCTTGATGCCTATCCCATTTCTAAAGGCCTTGCGCACCCATGTATCAATCAATCAAATTCTGACGCCGTGGTTATACACAGTCGTGGTGAATGGGCAACAACATGAGTCGAATTGTTGGAGTGACGTCTACTCTGTTTATGACGTCAGTCATCATTCTTAGGGTAGTTATGATATCAGGAAATGTATATTATGTGTATTATTTATGCTCCAAGGTTTATCTTGGGTAAGAGTGCCAAAAGATGAAGAAAGTGTCAATAGAACTGAACACTTAAACGTTGACTTACAGTTTGGCAAAAAAACATTTTGACACAAAGTTTAAGAACCTAATGTCATTGATGCTTTTATTAAATAAACTTATTTCAGTTTCCGTGTCGAGAAATAATAAAATGTTTTTCACATTGCTACAATAATATTTTTCTCCCAGCCTAAGGCAATAAAATCAAATTACCCCACAGCCACAAATATCTCAGGTCTAATATATTATTTAAGTTTGCCGCTGCTCGCAGTTTCACGTGACCGTGTGTATCGCGTGCTACGGATCTACGTGCTTCTTTACGTGAAAATCGTTTTATTGCTACATTTTCGCCGATAAATCTTTTTCTTGCTCCCCTGTCATTTGTCAATCTTTATTTACTGTTAAAAAGCTTTCAGTGTTTATTTTGCTTAGACTTACTTACGAGTCGTATACTGGAGGTAGAGAATGTTATAATTTGGAAGTAAATATTTGGTAGTAAAGTCATAAGTATTCTGTGAGCTATTTTATTTTTCAAGAATTTAATTTAAAGGAAAGAATATTAACATCTTCATTTGATCTTAAGTACCATTTAAGTCTTCCATAAATTGACCTATTCCTCTGTGTGGACAAAAACAAATTTCATGCCCATACATTTCCCCATATATACTAGCATAATAAAAAACAAACTGCCAACAAAAGCAACGGAGTATTTGTAATAAAAATATAGAAGGGTCAATCGCTAATGGAAATGCCTCCTGATCGCAAACCAAGCCATTATCATAAACCCCGTATAACCGTATCACTAGGTATAATCCAAATAGCTCATTTTACTATGGACAGGCCAGTATACGCTGAGCTAGCCCGACTATAAATTGCCCCTTCTTTTCATAAATCAGTTGGGGTAGAAAATGTAAGTGACACTGAGGTAGACGGATGCGTGGAGGAAAGTAGTTTTTTTTTTTAAACTCGAGAATAATTTTCTGAAACAGGTAATTTTATAAGATTGAAAAATAAGCTTTAAAAATAAGCTACATATTTAGTGAAAATGCAAAATAAGATGGCCTACCTTATGTAAATTATGATAATAATGTATTGTAGATCATAACAATGATCAAAATTGCTAAATTCCTACATCAGAATTAAAAAAAATTGAAAAAAAAAAAACTTCATTGAAAAACCCGTCGAAGAATTTAAAAGTAACACTAATTCGAAGAATAACGACCCAGTTTATCGTATCAGCCTATTCGCAGTCGCCGTTAGTCCCGAGTTCAACTAGAAAGTCGTCAATATAATACACTTTTTATTCCCGTTTTTTATTGTTATTGGATTGAACTGAGCAACTCGAGGGTTTTTGATGTCGCATCGGCCATTCGGCAAAGCGATAAAAAGGTGGTAATAGAAAACTCGGATTTAAAACCGCGAGATTGAAAAGTTGAGTCGTTACTCTCATTTGATAGTAGGGTAGGGGTAAATCAATATGAGAGGAACTATTTTTAATCGATTAATTTAAAATAAACCAGAGAATTACCGAGTTAATAAACCAGAGAATTACCGAGTTAATTATTTTTGTGCTTAATCCGCTAACCATAATGCTATAATTTCACATTTAATTCAAAATACACCTCATGTCTCTATTCGCCGAAGGGGTTTCAAAGGAGTAATTAGCAGTGCACCCAAACTTTGCCGATTTTAGTTCCATCGTAATATTGCTATTATTTCAATTTAATTTGATGGCTGCGTCTACATCAAGCACATGCCGCGCCCGAGCACTCAATTTTGACATCAGAACGCATACACATAATGTCATAACGTGAGTACTTGGGCGAGGCATGTGAGGCATTTGAACGCAACAAATCTATCGATTAGTTGAATTAAATGTTCCTAAATAATGTTTAATTAATTAATTTCTGTACTGATTACAATATTATATTCTCTACAACCAAATCTCTGGGTTCAACCTATACTAACATGTGTAAGTATTACTTACCGCCACTAATAGACTTAATAACAATTATGAAGGTACGTTATACCTCCCAGTATTGGACATTCTCACTAATAATATTGAGTGCTTATAGCCGCCTACAGTGGGTTTACGAGTCGCCCGTAATCGTAAAGTCCAATCGCGATATTAATGCATACAGAAACCTTAATACATCGTATAGTTTATTGTAACCATTTATATCCTGAATATGTTTGATCTTGTTATTTGTAACAAATATTTTTATGTACTTTGCTCCATTAGCATCAATCGATCGAAGGTTGCTGTGCGAAGAAACTATCGATCGACGTCTATTCATCTCATAACTTTGCCGATCTATGGATCGATCAATCGGTGTGGTAACACCGTTAGATCTCTGAGCTATTTAATGCTAGTCGTTTACTACAAAAGTGACCTACGTTTATGGGTTAAAAACGAAACGCACGACAGTTTTATTGGAGCGGCAATATTATGTAGAGGCGAGATTCGTTCATAAATATGTAAGCATTAAATAAATAGATAGTTTATTTTATTTACAGTGGATGATACAATTTTTGAATTCCTTGCAAAGTGTAACGTCACGACTTTTATCCCCATTCGGGGGTAGTCAGAGGCTTGAGTGGCCATACACCACCTCATTGTGGAGGTATTAACCAACTCAAAGCCCACGTTTCACCACATTTCCTTGCAAAGTGATTCCTCGAAAAGCAATTAAAATCACACAGAAAAAGCTATGCTCTCAATAACAAAAATAAAAACAACAACCCTGCCAATGTTTTCCGAAACCGAAATGAAACAGCTGCCCCTGAAACAATGGAATCCAATCAACTCAATACAGTCCACCGAAGGAGCCAGAGAGTTCACTTCAAAGCGACCGCCCATCACTTTGCATTATAGCGTATAAAAAGCAAATAAACATTCCACAAGCCCATTAACTGGAGCCCCAACATTCTATCGATAAATTGAATTCCATTCAATTTGAAGGCTATGAGTCTTCCTTATTCTCGGGGAAGACAAATCGCCTCATTAATTCGGAGGCACGAGGCCGCACAGTTTTGTCCTTCCTAAAGGACCCCCGTAAAAAAATTACACTGTTACTCGAGGATATTGCGTCTTCCGGCTCCACCTTGCAGGTGATTCTCTTTTTATTACATTTTGAATGAAACAAAACAATCAAAGTGAAACTGCTGAAATTGTTGCAATAAGCGTATCTTAAAAAAATACCCCCAAATTCATAGAAAGTTATGAAAACGTACACTGGCATTACAAATCACTTTTGTTTCTAGAAACGCTTTGTAACACCATTGTAAACTGGCTAAAAACTATCCCCCTTATTCATAGAAAATTGCAGTGGAATTACAGAACACATTTATTCCTAAAAATGCTTTACAAACCCATTGTAAACTGGCTAAAATCTCTATGAATAAGGGGGTATAAATATGGCGGACCACTTAACGCAGTGGTTCGAGTGTGCCAAATTTCGGAAACGGCCTTCTCTTAATTTGAGTTGGTCTGGGTGTCACTGGGATCGCCCCTAGTCCATTGTACGGTAGCCATAATACAAGCGCTGCTTAGTTTAGGACTATGCAGCCGGTGAGTAAGTCGATATTATTTATTATTTTTGGCAAGAAAACATCAGGCAAAGGTTTAATAAAAACGAAATATTAATACCACAAAGTGTGAAATAGACAGATCTCGGTTACTCAAAGCTTTGTCCCTCAGCCTCCTTTATCCGTGACACTTGTACCCTGGAGCGATCCTTTTAAATAAAAATTGCAATTCTCATAAAATCTCTTCTACCCAACAATTATTTTTATTCCCTTTTTGAACGGTGGCCGAGCTAGTCTGATTGAAATTCTCAGTTCTAAGTAAAATAAACTTCATGGTACCTGGAAATGCTTTATTAAAAATTATATTACTGGTTTGCTCCGTAGAGGTACTGAAATATACCATACTAGCTTTTGCCCGCGACTTCGTCCGCGTAGACTTCAAAATAAAAAAAAACCGGGCAAGTGACTTAAGACTTTTTAGTGCGCCAGGGTTTTTTTAAGTCAGTATTTGCTTTTTTATAAAAATAATTTTATTTCACGATTTTTATTGGAGCCATACAAACTTTATCACGGTACCTAATTCGGTGAATGCGTGTTTTGGTAGGTAGGTATATAGAGCCAAAATCCCAAATCCCCCTCCCCTTCTCCACCCCTTTTCCTCCCCTCTCTTCCTTCTGCTCCCTCCCCCTCCATTTCCCTTTCCCTTTCCCCTCCCCCTTCCACTTCCCCCTACCTTACGTCTTCCCCTTCCTCCCTCACCTACCCTATGCATACTAAGTTTTAAGTCAATCGGGTACAAACATATTTTTCTGCCGTACTTTTCTACCTTTAGTTTCCCCCTTTTGAGTGTTTATTTACGAAATGATTTTTATGGTCTCAAACTGAAGTAGTACCTACCATATTCAGCTCAGCTTATACCCCAATTATTTAAAATGAATAATCATAACCAATCTCGAGATATGGATGACTAAACATTCGCTGACCCCGCTCTCCCCTTTTCCTTCAAAATATTAAAAACGCTAAAACCCCAGTCTGATTATTTAAAATGAACAATCATAACCAATCTCGAGATATGGATGACTAAACATTCGCTGACCCCGCTCTCCCCTTTGCCTTCAAAATATTAAAAACGCTGAAACCCCAGTCATTTAAAATGAACAATCATAACCAATTTCGAGATATGGATGACTAAACATTCGCTGACCCCGCTCTCCCCTTTTCCTTCAAAATATTAAAAACGCTGAAACCCCAGTCTGATTATTTAAAATGAACAATCATAACCAATTTCGAGATATGGATGACTAAACATTCGCTGACCCCGCTCTCCCCTTTTCCTTCAAAATATTAAAAACGCTGAAACCCCAGTCTGATTATTTAAAATGAACAATCATAACCAATTTTGAGATATGGATGACTAAACATTCGCTGACCCCGCTCTCCCCTTTTCCTTCAAAATATTAAAAACACTGAAACCCCAGTCTGATTATTTAAAATGAACAATCATAACCAATTTCGAGATATGGATGACTAAACATTCGCTGACCCCGCTCTCCCCTTTTCCTTCAAAATATTAAAAACGCTGAAACCCCAGTCTGATTATTTAAAATGAACAATCATAACCAATCTCGAGATATGGATGACTAAACATTCACTGACCCCGCTCTCCCCTTTTCCTTCAAAATATTAAAAACGCTGAAACCCCAGTCTGATTATTTAAAATGAACAATCATAACCAATCTCGAGATATGGATGACTAAACATTCGCTGACCCCGCTCTCCCCTTTTCCTTAAAAATATTAAAAACGCTGAAACCCCAGTCTGATTATTTAAAATGAACAATCATAACCAATCTCGAGATATGGATGACTAAACATTCGCTGACCCCGCTCTCCCCTTTGCCTTCAAAATATTAAAAACGCTGAAACCCCAGTCATTTAAAATGAACAATCATAACCAATTTCGAGATATGGATGACTAAACATTCGCTGACCCCGCTCTCCCCTTTTCCTTCAAAATATTAAAAACGCTGAAACCCCAGTCTGATTATTTAAAATGAACAATCATAATCAATTTCGAGATATAGATGACTAAACATTCGCTGACCCCACTCTCCCCTTTTCCTTCAAAATATTAAAAACGCTGAAACCCCAGTCTGATTATTTAAAATGAACAATCATAACCAATTTCGGGATATGGATGACTAAAAATTCGCTGACCCCGCTCTCCCCTTTTCCTTCAAAATATTAAAAACGCCGAAACCCCATTTTAATTATTTAAAATGAACAATCATAACCAATTTCGAGATATGGATGACTAAACATTCGCTGACCCCGCTCTCCCCTTTTCCTTCAAAATATTAAAAACGCTGAAACCCCAGTCTGATTATTTAAAATGAACAATCATAACCAATTTCGAGATATGGATGACTATACATTCGCTGACCCCGCTCTCCCCTTTTCCTTCAAAATATTAAAAACGCTGAAACCCCAGTCTGATTATTTAAAATGAACAATCATAACCAATCTCGAGATATGGATGACTAAACATTCGCTGACCCCGCTCTCCCCTTTTCCTTCAAAATATTAAAAACGCTGAAACCCCAGTCTGATTATTTAAAATGAACAATCATAACCAATTTTGAGATATGGATGACTAAGCAGGCGCTGACCCCGCTCTCCCCTTTCTCGTCAAAATGATTAAAAATACGGAAACCCCAGTCTGATCAATTCAAATAAGCAATCATAACCAATATCGAGATATGGATGACTTATTGAAACATCCCTTGACCCCGTTTTCCCCTTTCCCGTCAAAATAACAAAACTCGACCACCCCTATACAAACTTTCACTCCACATTTCACCCCTTAGGGGTTGAATTTCCAAAAACACGAAAGAAATCTAAACACAAACTTTCATTCCCCTATTTCACCCCCTTAGGGGTTGAATTTTCAAAAACCCTGAAATTACTCTTTTTTATTTTTGAAAATACACCTAATCACCAATTTAAGTAATTCTAACTTCAAAAATGACGGAACTTCCATACAAACTTTTATCCCCTATTTTACCCCCTTAGGGGTCGAATTTTCAAAAACCCTGAAACCCATATTTATTTATTTTTCAAAAGACACCTAATCAGCAATTTTCATAATTCTAACTTCAAAAATGACGAACTTCCATACAAACTTTCATCCCTTATTTTAACCCCTTAGGGGTTGAATTTCAAAAAACCCTTTCTTAGTACACCTCTACACATCAAGACAAACCCACCCTCCAAATTTCAAGTCTCTACGATCAGCGGTTTAGGCTGTGCGTTGTCTGTCAGTCAGTCAGTCAGTCAGTCAGTCAGTCAGTCAGTCAGTCAGTCAATCAGGACTTTGATTCTTATATATTTAGATTGTCGTGTGTTCTATACCTTTAATAAAATACATTATTAGTTAAGATAATACCTATTTGGTACGCGCGTGCGTGGAGACGTGCAGCCATGACGCTAGGTGGTGCGAGACTAAATGGATATCAGGCATTTACCTTGCATGCATGGTGCCAAAATAAAGGCGGTATGTCGCATGTTACTAATTATACTCATATTTCGAAAATAAATTACGTTTTCTAATATGTTATGACTTTGAAAAGTCGATTATTTTTGACATTGTATTTCGATTTTCGTCATCGATCCACCATGTGGAAGCCCAATAGATTATTTCTACCCCAATGTCCTTCGGTGTTGGGAGACCGTTAATTATTGGGGGTAGAAACAAGATAAGTAGTAATGACACTTAGCTATGATACATTGTGGTTATCTATCAGGTACTCTGGCGCTTCAAAATATTTTGAGTTGCGATCAAGTATTTTTAGTTGCGGATAAAGAATAATAATTCCTCTATCGCAACTGGTTTGAGAGCGGCCGGCGGCAGATTAATTCACCAAGAAAAGCACCTCAGACGCAATTTAAAATGATAATTGCGTTTCAATAAAACTCAGCCCGGGATAATTGATTAGTACACATTAAACTCTGATCCAACTGCTATCCAGAGAGAGCTCCAACTTTAGAATTCAATTATCAATTCTGTCTCTATTTCTTTGATTGAATTTAATTCATCACTTTGAAGTTAGCAGCTTCGTTTCAACTATAAAGAACTTACTTAATTGAAACGATTTATTCGAAATAATTTTCGCCAAGTGCTTATTTGTCTTCATTTTAATTTGTCGTCTGTTAAATGAGATGTAAAAAAATGGATTCACTTTTTTATGTGACTAAGGTGGCAAATAAGCGTCCGGCCCGCCTGATATTAAACAGTTACCGTAGCCAATAGATGCTTGCAATAGCAAAAGCATCGCTGGCTCGTTGATTACCTGAAAGAGCGGGGGGGTTGGGCTTCCGAATCCCTCACTCATAGTACGAAACGCAGCGGTAATAGCTACTTAACGCCGATCTTCTGTGAGAAGTTGGTACTACCCAGGTCGAGCCAACCCATATTTGAGCTGCAGTCAATTGGCTACAGCATGGCTCTACCACCAATAAGAACTGAACTGAGCTCCCAATGTTATACATATTTCAGTGGGTACTGAAATAGAGCAGTTGTTGACTTAGGTTATCGCACATTTGTAATATATTTACACAAGTTATCCGCTTACTTAATATATTTCAGCGATTTCTGTCGAAATGTTGTGACTGTGAAGTGTAGAGACTGAATAATTTTTTTTTAGATTTCGTAAGATCTGTCGTTCTTTCTCTACAAGATAATTTTAGTGTAACTATTACATTCAGATGACGTCATAAGTCACAATTTGAGTACTGAGATTCCCAAGTAGTCTTCGCTAGTAATTTGGTCATAACTTCGAAATTTTTTGTCGTAGACCAAAATTATTTGCACTTTATTTTATGGATTTCTCAGCTCTATAAATCTGCATTCTCAACTAAATTCGTAACGGATCTCCATTAACGAAAACAAAACAAATTCCACATATAATTCCGTAATCACGACTCGAAAATTAAAACGATTACCATAACCCTTTACATCAAAGGTACCGGCCCATAATACACCCAACTCTGACCAGTGTGTGGGGCAAAAAATACCCTCAGTACGCCCTCTCTAACAATGAAACCGCTGTGTCGCAAATGAGTCCTCAAAAAATAATGAACGCTGGACCCCACTTCAGAAAACTGCGGCTGACGTTGTAGGCCGTACGTGCGTTGGACATTTTAAAAGGATCATATCTTTAAGGGGTACTTCTCATGGACTCATGGGGGGCTTTAAAAGGCCCTCTAAAGGGCTAAGGCCTCTTGACTCGCTGTGAAATGAGTCATAAAACAGTTTCGAGAAATCTTGGAGTTTTTTCTCACATAAGAATTTATCACAGTAGGTACCTTTTGTTTATCTTGGTCCGTAGCCTGTAGTCATCTATTTTTTAACCAAATTTAGAAATAATGTTTGTCAAATTCAACTCATATACTTTTTTCTTTACTTATGTTACCGCTAATCTCCGGTATTAAAGATGAGATGGAAATGGGCGCGTCCACATGTATCGAGCGGCGCGACCGAGAAATCAGCTTGGACGTCACCAATTAGACATAACGTCGTAACTGATTGCTCGGGCGCGGCTGGTCGGTTCATGTGGACGAAGCTATTATATCCAGTGTGGTCCAATAAAAATATCTTTGGTCCCTTTTGACATCACATGTGTACTTTTAAAAGGACCTCAGGTTCAGTAACAAAATGTTATTTTATAATAAAAATGAAACGTAACCGCATATAACACAAACATGACATGACGTTGGCACAAGTTAAGATTTATTAACAAAACGTTAACTGCACGTGGATTTTGGACGTAAAGTAGATATTTTATTACAATAGGTTAGCTATTTATGAGCATTTTAATATAGAATTATACTTTTTTCTTCAACTTTAAATTTAGCCCCATACGATGTTATTACAAAAACAAGTTAAAATCCTTTTGAACGTATACCAAAATAATGCTTAAAACATTCTAAAAAATATTATATTTGACAGATTTGGATATTAGTTATTCAATAAAATTATTTTTATAAAAAAATAAAAACCGACTTCAAAAAACCTGGAGCACTAAAAAGCCTGAAATAATATTTTTATAACCACCACTGCCTACCCCTTCGGGAAAATCAGGCGTGATGATGTGTTATCGAGTATTTGGAGTCGGTGCCAATCTTGGTATGCCGAGTCTACCTACTATAAAAGTAAGAAGATAGATTGGCACCGACCCCAAATACTCGATAACACATCATCACGCCTGATTTTCCCGAAGGGGTAGGCAGTGGTGGTTATAAAAATATTATTTCAGGCTTTTTAGTGCTCCAGGTTTTTTGAAGTCGGTTTTTATTTTTTTATAATCTTAATAACCTACTGTATCCCACTGCTGGGCAAAAGTCTCTCCCATCTTCTTCCATCCATCGCGGTCATAGGCTCTTTCATACCACCCGTCTAGATGAGCGTCGAGGTCATCGTGCCACCGTTTATGGGTCTACGTCGGTGATGACGGTCGTGCTCTGGGACCGCACTCGGTGATCGCTTTGGCCTACCTTTCTGAGCACATTCGGCTCAGGTGACCCGCCCAGGTCCACTTAAGTGTAGCTGTTTTCACTCCTACATCCGCCATAAGGGTTATGGAACGCAGCAAGGTGTTCCGCACCCTATCAGTGTGTTTAACACCCAAAATGCTGCGCTCTAATGCTCTATGGTAAACCTTCAGTTTGGACTTCAGAGCCTCGATTACTGACCATTTCTGGGCGACGTAGGTGAGAACGGGCAGGATACACATGTCGATGGGTCAGTGGAAGGTTGCCCTTCATGATGGACTCTATTACTAAGCCTACGCTGTCCATCCGTCATCCATGTCTGTTAGCGGGCTGTATCTCACGAACCGTAATAGCTATAGTTGAAATTTTCACCGAACGTATATTTCTGTTGGCGCTACAACAACAAATACTAAGAATAAAAAATAAATATAAAATTAAGGGGGAGGGGGGACTCTATTACTAAGCCTACACTGTCCGTCCGTCTATCATCGGGCTGTGTGGCGAACCGTAATAGGTAGAGAGTTAAAATGTTCACAGAAAGTGTATTTTTGTTGCCGCTACAACAACAAATCTATATATATATAAAAATGAATCCATATTTCATGTCATTACTTGACGTGAGAACGGCTGGACCAATTTAGATGTTTTTTTTTTAAGATTATTCCGTGAAGTTCTAGGAAGGATCATACATTTAAAAAAATTGGAAAAATTGCCCGGAAAGCGTTAAAAACCCATAATTTACGTATGATTCAAAATATCTTCAATAGATGGCGTAAGTAACGCCGGTGTCAGATGGCGGATGGCGACTATAAATTCCTGCAAATTTATTTCATGGGCAATTCATCACAAGAAATAGATCTGCGTTGTGCACATAACAGTGCTGGGCAAAGGTCTCTCCCCATCTTCTTCCATCCATCGCGGTCTTAGGCTCTCTCATACCACCCGTCTAGATGAGCGTCGAGGTGACCGCGCCACTGTTTTTTGGGTCTACGTCGGCGACGAGGGTCGTGCTCTGGGACCGCACTCGGTGATTGCTTTGGCCTACCTTTCTAAACTCATTCGGCTCAGGTGACCCGCCCAGGTCCACTCAAGTGTAGCTGTTTTCGCTCCTACATCCACGATAAGGGTCATGGAACGCAGCTGGGTGTTCCGCACCCTATCAGTGTGTTTAACACCCAAAATGCTGCTCCATTGCTGTTTGGCAAACCTTCAGTTTGGACTTCTGAGCCTCGGTTAGTGACCATGTCTGGGCGCCGCACTGTGAGCTGAAAATCGAGCTTCATAGTACTTTAAACTTTTTTTTTTTGCTTTTCATAAGCTTCTAATGCCTTCAGCAGTCATGAATATATATAAAGAATATAATTTCATAGGTATATAAATAAAATAAAAAATGAAAATGTTGTATGGCTCCAAAGTAATAAATCCAAATATGTATCTTCAAACCCGCTGTGTTAACCGTTATATCCTTACATATGGCTGTTTTACAAATTATTTGTAATTTTTTGTGTATCCTACTAATATTATAAATGCGAAAGTAACTGTGTGTGTGTGTGTGTGTGTGTGAATGTTTGTTACCACGTATCTCCATAACTACTGCACCGATTTTAATGAAATTTGAAACGTAGATAGTGTAAACTCTGGAAGGAGACATAGGCTAATCATACCTATAAATTTCAACCCCTAAGATGGTTAAATAGGGGATGAAAGTTTGTATGTAGGTTCGTCATTTTTGAATTTAGAATTATGAAAATTTGTGATTAGGTGTCTTTAAAAAAATAAAAATTAGTAATTTCAGCGTTTTTGAAAATTCAACCCCTAAGGGGGTAAAATGGGGGATGAAAGTTTTGAATGTTATTTTGCATGGATGTTTGTCAGTTTTGAAGTTAGAACTGTGAAAATTGGTGTTCAGGTTTCTTTTTATATATGTAAAAAAATAATTTCAGGGTTTTTTAAAATTCATCCCCTAAGGGGGTTAAATAAGGGACGAAAGTTTGTATGCAAGTTCGTCATTTTTCAAGTTAGAATTATGAAAATTAGTAATTAGGTGTCTTTAAAAAAATTAAAAATAGTAATTTCAGCGTTTTTGAAAATTCAACCTCTATGGGGGTAAAATAGGGGATGAAAGTTTGTATGTTATTTTGCATAGATGTTTGTCAGTTTTGAGGTTAGAATTGTGAAAATTGGTGTTTAGGTATATTTTTATATATGTAAAAAAATAATTTCAGCGTTTTTGAAAATTCAACCCCTAAGGGGGTCAAATAGGGGATGAAAGTAAGTCATTTTTGATAGTTAATAGTTGTTTTGGTTTCTTTAAATAAAAATAATAATAATTACAGGGTGTATGAAAATTCAACCCCTAAGGTGGTAGAATAGGGGATGAAAGTTTGTATGGGAGTTCGTCATTTTTGAAGTTAGAATTAAGTATGAAAATTGGTGTTTAGATGTCTTCTTAAAAATACAAGTCGGTTTTGGGATACGTGATATTTACGGTAAACGAGATCCGGTATCAGGGATACGTGATATCCGGGATATTGGGTCTGGTATCCGGAATCAAGGATTGTGGGATACGGGATCCGGCGAACGCGATCCGGGATCCGGGAAACGAGATCCGAGATACGATGTCCGGGATCCGGGATCAGAGATACGGGATCTGGGATATGGGATCCGGGAAACGGGATCGAGTCCATTTTTTTACAATTTAAATTTTGCGCCGACGAAGTCGCGGGCAAAAGCTAAATAAGTGTATGTGTCTGTATGTGTGAATGTTTGTTGCCACGTCGGTATCTCCATAACTACTAAACTAATTTTAATGTGAAACGCAGATAGTGTAGGCTCTGGAATAAGACAGACTAATCATAAACATCAATTTCCACGCGGGCGAAGCCGCGGGCACAGCTAGTGTTATATATAACGGTAACAACTGCGGTTTTTTTTATTAAATATTTTATACTAAAATTTGTACTTACATGCGGACCAATGGGTTTATAAACTTGAAATTTTGCAGGGAAGTGTCTGTATTTTAGAGAAACACTAATATAGCATATATAAGTACAAATTTTATTTCAAACTTTTTTTATATTACCTATTTATTTAAAAAGAACCGCAGTTGTTACCGTTATATAAAATACGCCAAAAAATTACAAATAATCGGTAGAACAGTCATCTGTAAGGATATAACGGTTAACACAGCGGTTTTGAAGTTATTTGGATTTATTACTTTTGGGCCATACAATTTTTTTTTTTTTAAATATAATTTAGTAGACCTACGAAATTATATTCCTTATATATGACTACTGAAGGCATTAGAAGCTTATCAAAAGCAAAGAAAAAATAAAAAAGAGAAAAAAATTAAAGTACTACTATGAAGCTCGATTTTCAGCCCACAGTGGCGCCGTAGGTAAGAACGGGCGGGATACACATGTCAATGTGTCAGTGGAAGGTTGCCCTTCATGATGTCTCCCATGGACCAGTAGCTCTTCGACCAATTTAGCTATTTTTAGGGTTTCGTACCCAAAGGGTACCAACGGGACTCTATTACTAAGCCGGTATCCGTAGCGTGTTAGCGCTACAACAACAAATACTAAAAATAAAATAAAATTTAAGAATAAAGGGGGTGGGACTCTATTACTAAGCCTACTCTGTCCGTCCGTCTGTCAGCGGGCTGTATGTCACGAACCGTAATAGGTAGTGAGTTGAAATTTACACAGAAAGTGTATTTCTGTTGCCGCTACAACAGCAAATAATACTAAAAATAAAATAAAAATTCAAAACAAAGGGGGTCCCCATACAAGAAACTTGATATTTTTGACGTTTTTATTCTACGGTGGTACGGAACCCTTTATTTGCGACACGGGAAAGGAGTAGATCAGACGACGAACGGGGGAACGGGGGGGGGAGGTTTAGTTCTTTTTTGGCTAATAAGTAAATACAACATTAATTCTGAAGCGGCACGAAGTTCGCCGGGACAGCTAGTACTTACTAAAAATAAAATAAAAATTGAAAACAAAGGGGGTCCCCATACAAGAAACTGGATAATTTTGACGTTTTTATTCTACGGTGGTACGGAACCCTTTATTTGCGGGAAAGGAGAAGAACAGACGACGAACGGGAAAACGGGGGGGGGGGGGGGGTTAGTTCTTTTTCGGACAACATTAATTCTGAGGCGGTACGAAGTTCGCCGGGACAGCTAGTTAGATATATGTATGAAAAAAAACGTGGTCATTGTTTTTTCATTTTCATTGTTCTATCTACCGGTAAATAGTTGAACTACTCGCTTCGTTTTATGTCGATGTTAGTACTAGGCCGACTACTCGGCCGAGTTGCTTAGGGCCAGTCCCCTAAGTAATTGGTCCATGGGTATAATACATATACCAAATTTCATTAAAATTCGTTCAGCCGTTTTTGCAGGTAGCTCAGTCAAACTTATAAACAATTAAATTTGCATATTTCTTTACAGCCCTAGGTTTTGGCACTTTACTGCATATTGGAACTGATGGTAGATAAGGCTAAAACAAAACTGTGGTGTTACTTTAAAGTTGGTATTACCAGCCCCCCTAGCCAAGTTGGGTTGTCAGCCAAGTTGGGTAGTCCATATTTGGGGTCGGTGCCAATCTATCTTCTTACTTTTATAGTAGGTAGACTCGGCATACCAAGATTGGCACCGACTCCAAATACTCGATAACACATCATCACGCCTGATTTTCCCGAAGGGGTAGGCAGTGGTGGTTATAAAAATATTATTTCAGGCTTTTTAGTGCTCCAGGTTTTTTGAAGTCGGTTTTTATTTTTTTATAAAAATAATTATCATAATAATTTGACTAATGAGATATCGTTGGACGCGTCTGGATCGTCCGCTGGTTATAGGCTATTATACGATCGAAATATTGTTATACGTATCTATCAGCATATTGTAGGTATCGTTTGTCTTCTTTTGACTTACTTTGTCTTCAGCAATAAAAAAAACATAGAAATTAAATTATTTTTTTCAAATACACTCGACATAAAAATCCCATATTAAACGAAAAAAATATATTTGAATATTTTCATCCATTTCATCTATTTTAAAAGGTGCACTATATATTATTTCAGGCTTTTTAGTGATCCAGGTTTTTTTGAAGTCGGTTTGTTTTTTTTTATAAAAATAATTTTATTTCACAATTTTTAGTGGCGCCATACCAATGAACATTTTGGCATATTGAACCGTATGAAATAAGCCCAACAAAAGGTAACTGCTGTAAATCGTTAAGGAATTCCCTCGACTGTCTATGGTCTCCATCATTAGACCTGTAATGGCACTTATAACCCATATGGGTGTAAAGTTCTCTCCAATACAAATTAATCAAGCCCAAACACCAGGTAATTGTTGTAAATCGTTGAGGAGTTCCCTCGACTGTCTTTCGGCTCCATCATCAGATCGACTCCAGACCTTCATAAAATAGTAGTGCTTTAAAATACTTAATGTAAAAAATTACAAACGCACTAGTCGCTCCTACGATTTTCGAAGGTTCCCCTCGATTTCTCTGGGATGCCATCATCAGATCTTAGTTTCCTTGTCATGGTACCACCGCTGGGATATCTCCTTTCCAACAAAAAAAGAATCATCAAAATCGGTTCATAAACGACGAAGTTATCCCCGAACACACATAAAAAAAATAAAAAAATACGGTCGAATTGAGAAACCTCCTCCTTTTTGAAGTCGGTTTAAAAATAGTTTGGACGTTATACGGGAGCAGATGAACATACATACATATCGGTCAAAATCATAACCCTCCGCCCACCGTAGTCGGGTAAAAATGGACATACTCTGTGTCAGTGACTGACTGCCGGATATGAGTATCTTTTTCATGTTTCGTAGGCAAAGGAATACTTTGGTACTTAACTTCGATGCCGATCATGAAGTCATCAGCGGTGTCATAATATTTATTTTTACCATATTTAATTTATTTTTTAATTTAATTTTCAGTTTTTATTAATTTTATTGATTTAACCATGCATTTATTTATTGTTTATCTTTTTATCTTTATTTTTTTATCTATCAAAATCACCCTTAGACTGGTTACCGCCACAGGTGACAAGAGGGCTGGCTCTTTCCTTGCTCAAAAAATTCGCTTGACAACAGGAACAGCTTGAATACAGGGAGGACATGCAGCCAGTATCCCACGCGGACGGTATTTGTTTAATTAGGGGTAGGTTTTTATTTTATTGTATTTTATTTTAATTTATGTTATATTATATTGTATTTTAATGATAAAACATGAAAAATAAAAGTATTTTTTTATTTTTTTAAATTTTATTTTACTTTTATTTATTGTTTTATATTTATTATGAAATTATAATAATTTTAATAATCAATATTGGACTATGTCTGAAACAAATACATTGAATTGAATAATTTAAATACAAAAATTATCACATTAACTCGTTAAATCACGGTTTACACCCGCTAGAACGAAAAAGATCCTAACATGGTAGGTAGGACCTGAGGGTTGGCCAGTTAATTACTTAAAATACACTATATTTATTTCAAGAAAACATTCATAAGATCTGAAGGCGTCGGACTCGCACATAAAGGGTTCCGTACCACCGTAGAATAAACACATCAAAAATATCAAGTTTGAGACTTGATATTTATTTTTAAATGTTATTATATTTTTAGTATTTGTTCTGCACCGGCAACAGAAATACACATTCAGTGAAAATTTCAACTCTCTACCTGTTACGGTTCGTGAGATACAGCCCGCGCTGACAGACGGACAGACAGACAGACGGACAGCGTAGGCCTAGTAATAGGGTCCCGTTAGAACCCTTTGGAACCCTAAAAAGTAGCCTATGTTCTCCGCCAAGACCCAGTCTATCTCCATACCAAAATTCATCAACATTGGTTCAGCGGTTTAGCCGTGAAAAGGTAACAGACAGAGTTACTTTCGTTTATAATATAATAGATTGAATAGGACGGACAAACATTTTCCTATCCATATCTGCAATGTTATTTTTTACGATAATTTATTGATGTATGATATATTTATTACTTGCCCATCCATACCTACAACAAACGCAATAAAGCGACTCCATTGTTTTGACAAGCAATGTATTCCCACTGTCGGCCCAAGACCATGCTGCAAGTATATAACAGTAAGCGAAATAGGGAGTTTTTACAGAAATGACACGAATAACTATGAAATGACAAGAGATGACACAAAATGACAAGAGATGACACAAAATGACAAGAGATGAAAAGAAATTACACAAGACAAGGAAAAGCAAACGAAAATCACGCTGCAGTGCAGGTCGTAGGTTCGATTCCTGCCCAGGACATGCATTTGTGTGCATGAACATGTCCGCATGTCCCGAGTCTAGGTGTAATTAAGTGTATATTTAGTTTGTATTTACAAACAAAAAGTAGTATATGTAGTAATATCAGTTATCTGGTTTCCATAGTACAAGCTCTGCTTAGTTTGGGATCAGGTAGTCATGTGTAAAAGAATTTCCAAGGATATTTATTTATTTATCATAGGCGTCGGCGGACTGTAAATACTGTACTGTACCTGTAATGTGGCACGACCGTAATATTTTTTCGTAATATTTTTTAAAAAATCCTTCACAGGTCCGACGTCGAACAAGTCCGAGCGGACACTGACAATACAAAGTTAGAGAGAGACATGGTTAGTTCAAGTACTTAAAATGTGAGATGGCGATATTGTGCGCGCGCTCGGAAATAAACAACGTAAGCGCCAAACCACATTTACTTGAATTAAAAAAAAACTACTTCATGAATTAAAATATGGTTGAAGGGTAGTTTAGATATCATTATTTGCTATGTTTTAGAAATAATTTCGTGATCTAAATCGTAAAAACATCGTGGTAGCAAGGAAAATTGTAAATAATTAGAGCTCATTTCATAAAATTTTTTTATCGATAAAATTTCATCAAATCGTGATTTGGATTTAAAGATACTCAAGATAATATAGTCAAAAATCATACATCTAAATATAAGATTCCTAGTCCACATACTTACTTAAAGAAAAAGTAGAATAGAAAATCAACCAAATTTCGAACCCTCCTCTTAAATTACGACCTATACTGGACCGCAAAGAAAAAGGGTCGGTTAGACAATCTTCAATATCTTCAAAAGTACCTGACCTAGCTTCATGAAATAAAGACTAAATTAAATAATATTTTAATGTGCTTAAATAATAAAAAAAAGAATTAAAGCTTTTTATTTTTAATAAATGTATAATGAATAAAAATGCGAAGTTAAGATATTGAAGCTTTCCTAACCGACCCTTTTTCTTTGCGGTCCAGTGTATTATCTTATACATAGTACCTATCTTACCACACAGGAAACTGGGCGATTCACACTCTCATTTGAACATTTTTTTCGCACGTAACAGAGCTTACATCCTCCTTTGTCATTTCTGGACCATTTAATATAATACAATCTACGTTGTTTACTTTCCCGAAACAAAGGTACATTTAAAGCTCGGATTAGTTGTTATTTATTACGACGGTATAAAGAAGGCGATGAAACGAAATGAATAAATTGAGCTTAACTTGTTTTCCTTATGAAATTAAATACGTAGAGATTAAAAATAAGTACTTGACGACCGTTAAACGTAGTAGGCTGCTCTCGCACTGCATCGGGTGGTTGCGGGTTTGATTGAGGGGAGAGGGGAGAGAGGGGGGGAGGGGGAGAGAGTGGGGGTCTCTTCAGTATAAAAAGGTACGCACGCTGTAACACAAACACACACGAACATTCGCGCAAGCGCCCTGCGCAATCTGACGAATTTTGCGATCAGGACACGTGATGTGACCCTGACGCGAGTTTAACATATTTTACCCATCCCAAGAAAAGTGCACAACGCCGCTTAGGAAGTTTTCACTTCAAAAATAATAATAATATAATTATAAACTTTAACTGTGTGCCAATTTTCATATTTTTCCGTCAACGTAATTTTCCTAAAAAGTCCAAAGTTTTTATTTCACGTATTAATATTATGATGATGATGATTATTTAACTCTTTCCCACAATATTATATCGGACAGTTCTGTTGATAATTCCAACACATCCATTTGAAGTAATATGTACCCTCAATGATTAAGGATCACTTGACCCGCATCCCTTAGTTATGAGTTCATTTATATGCGGAAAATATGGTGGAGACACGTGACATCCATATTAGCGGACTTGAAATGGTTGACTATTTATTTTGATGACATACGGCTTTTAACCCAATTTTGGGTATAATGATCATCATATTTTGGACCGTATGGGGTTTGAGAGTTCCATTGGACTGTGATAAATGGTGGGTTATTAAAAATTCCATAGGCTTGAAAGGGGAAGTCCCATTATCATATTTTCATGTGATCCCAAAAATGCATGGTTTTATGTTATTAACATGGGTCCATTTGTCCCGATTGGGCTTATACTTTATTTTTTGTGTCCGAGAAAAAAATGTTTTGTGCGTAATTAATAGGAACTCAGGCAGAAAGGTTTTCGAGTGGCAACCACGTACCGGAAGACGCAGCTTGGGTAGGCCCCCACAAGGTGAACCGACGACCTAGTGAAGGTAGCGGGAAACCGGTGGATGCAAGCAGCACAGGACCGGGTGTTGTGGAATACCTTGGAGGACGCCTATGTCCAACAGGGGACGTCTTTTGCTGAAATAATGATGATAAATAGGAACTCCTAGGGTTCTACTCTACTATAAAACCTACTTCTGCAACGATGGCATTGAGATGGACGCACCAAATGAAATACACTTCTGTGGCTTGCCTGTAAAAGGCGACTAACATGATTGAAATATCCAATATGAACACATCTTAATTTTTCAGATAATATATCAGATCAGATAAGTATATTAGAATTGCATTAGCTGAACTATTGTGCTTCAGAACAGTATTTTAAAAATAACCAAGTCGCAAGTCAAGCGTGACCAGGGAGACTCGCGAGGCTGCCTCGCCTAATTTATTTATGCCTCGCTCGAAAAATCCCTCAAAATAGTACGACTAGTTTCCGACATACATTTAAATTTATCGGTACAAATTAATCTTTAAACCTTCTAATAAATGTAAGCTAATTACAGTTGCATGTAACATTATTCACATATTCTCATTCACAATCACTAATTAACATTTTGTAACACAGTATGCGTGCATATTCCTTAGTGTCGTGACTCAGGCATAAAAATCATAACTAACAATTATTTTAGGTGATTGAACCGAAATAAATTCATTATACTATGTGAGGTAAGTAAATAATGAAATTTCTAAAATTTTAAGGTATACTGGTAATGTAAAGTTCTCGTATAAATCTCAGTTTTGACCTAAGCAATTATTTGATTCAACATTAGCAAGTGAACTGACAGCGAGGCAAATAACAAATGATCGGACGAGGCAGCGCGAGCGTTCGGCTGCATGCCTCGAGTGAAGAACAGTAAACGAGACCACTCGTTCGATCATAAATTACGTCTCAAACTATATGTAAGTATACCAACTTTGACACACTATTAATCAGTTGGACAAATCTCGAGAACCTTAGTGAATCAGTACATATATTTTAGTTTTATAGATCGCTGATTGGTGCAAAAACAAGTTGTTTACGAAGCGAAAATAGATTTGTAAGTGCCTATCTATTAAATGTAATGGATGTATTTGATATCAGAAAAGGTAAAAATTCCCGTTATATTACAGAGGTTTTAGTTGATTGATAGGATCGTAATAAATATCATTTTGTGATGGAATAATAATACACTTAAGTGGTCTATTATTCTTGAGTGTCAGTGGATTCAAGTATTCCTTAGTAATAGAAATAGTACGTAATATATATTTTTTTATTTTTTTTATAGCCTATTTCTTTTCCCACTGCTGGGCAAAGGCCTCCCCTTTTTTCCTCCACGCATCCCTATCTTGGGCTCGTTGTGGCCACGTTTTACCCGCAAAGGTGTTTAGATCGTCGCACCATCTGCGCCTCGGTCTGCCACGACGTCGGCGACCATCTTCTGGCGTCCAGGTGTTAATGCGATTTACCCACCTTTGCGGGTCCATTCGTGCCACATGGCCGGCCCAATCCCACTTCAGCTTTGCTGTTTTCTCGCCCACGTCAGTAATTCGGGTAATGGAGCGCAGGGTGGTTGGTGTTTCTGACGCGGTCCGTCCGTTTAACACCTAATATAATATTATAGTACGTAATATTATTTATTTATATTTTCTTTGTGAGTAATTTCTGCACTTTTGCTGCAGAGCACGCATTGCACGAGACTTTTAACTATTACCACAAAAACCTGGATTAATTTATCTCTGAAATAAATGTTACCCACATTATGTTATCCATTATATCTATTTTAGATCTAAACAGGCGTCTACAGGAGTCGAGTGGCATGACCGAGCAATCGATTTTGATCGTCATATCTGAGGCGAGGCTAATTTGCTTGGGTGAGGCTCCTCGGGATTTGTGGACGCGGCCAATTGTACAATATTACAGCTTAATAAAATAATAATAATGTTAGCCCTTTTAACGCCCCATTCCTGGGTATGGGCTTCCCCTCAATGCGAGGGGGATTCAGGCCATGATCCACCACGCTGGCCCAGTGCGGGTTGGTAGATATTTCAGCTAATAGAAATAAATTCTAATGCCAATATATCGTCCAACTTGTTCCAAAACTTCACTGCAGTCCAAAATTAGCACAAATTAATTCAACTAGTGCAACTAGTATCTTGCTAACAATCTTAACTTGTTCAAGTTTAGCACATTGTTCAGTCCAAACGAGTCTCAGCTTATGTTGGAATATAGTTGGGTTACCGCAAGTTAGGATAATAACTAGGCAAATTCTAGATAGGTAACTAAATACGGTCACTTGCACGTATAGTGTAACATTCCCAACATAAGTTGAGCTCTATTTATTATTGATACTGGAGTGGATTTCCATTGGTAATAAATAAGCATACTTAAAGGCCCAGGTTGGTGCGTCCAGATGCCTCGCATGCCTCGCCCAAACAATCATGTTATGACATTATGTCTAGCCGTTACGATTTCAAAACTGAGTGATCAGGTGCGGCATGTCAGTCAGTCCGTAGGTACGTGGCTCACCCGAGGCAGCCCAATTGTATATGACAACTCTACGTGAACTGATTGCTCACATTAAAAATCGCGAGGCTACGCATGCTTAACGCCTAACAATTTCTTAAAAGGTTATTATTTTTAACTAAGAGAATCCTACAAGAGGACTTTGTAGGATTTCATAATATACTAATTTCAGCGGACACAAGGAACTGGCGTTTTCAGTATACCCATACTTGCTTCAGGATATAGGATATAGGTACCGTATATGAGAAGCAATATTTTTCATAACAGTTCATAGCTGCATCTGCTTCATAAAACTGCCGGTACCTGTGAATATCTATATATATAAAAATGAATCCCTATTTCATGTCATTACTTGACGCGAGAACGGCTGGACCAATTTAGATGGTTTTTTTTTAGATTATTCCGTGAAGTTCAAGGAAGGTTCATACATTAAAAAAAATGGAAAAATTGCCCGGAAAGCGCTAAAAACCCATATTTTACGTATGATTCAAATTACTTTCAATAGATGGCGTAATGAACGCCGGTGTCAGATGGCGGATGGCGACTATAAATTCTTGCAAATTTATTTCATGGGCAATTCATCACAAGAAATAGATCCGCGTTGTGCACATAAAGCCGAAAACCCACCGCGGCGCACGGAGAGGCCTCGCACACGCTACGCACGTGGGTCAAGCTTCGCTTTGCACGAAAATGTATGTCACCGTGTCCACCGCGGCGCACGGAGAATGACGTCATCCATACATTTTCTTGCAGAACGTAGCCGTGGCCGTGTGCGTGGCCTCTCCGTGCACCGAGGTGGGCTTCCGGCTTAACAGTTCAGTGTCGAAAAATAAAGGGATGAATCGCTAAATTTGTTGCTAAGCGCAAAACTCGAGAACGGCTGGACCATATTTTTCTTAATAACCTACTGTATCCCACTGCTGGGCAAAGGTCTCTCCCATCTTCTTCCATCCATCGCGGTCATGGGCTCTTTCATACCACCCGTCTAGATGAGCGTCGAGGTCATCGTGCCACCGTTTTTGGGTCTACGTCGGCGATGACGGTCGTGCTTTGGGACCCCACTCGGTGATCGCTTTGGCCCACCTTTCTGAGCACATTCGGCTCAGGTGACCCGCCCAGGTCCACTTAAGTGTAGCTGTTTTCGTTCCTGCATCCGCGATAAGGGTTATGGAACGCAGCAAGGTGTTCCGCACCCTATCAGTGTGTTTTACACCCAAAATGCTGCGCTCCAATGCTCTATGGTAAACCTTCAGTTTGGACTTCTGAGCTTCGATTACTGACCATGTCTGGGCGCCGTAGGTAAGAACGGGCAGGATACACATGTCGATGGGTCAGTGGAAGGTTGCCCTTCATGATGGACTCTAGTACTAAGCCTACGCTGTCCATCCGTCATCCATGTCTGTTAGCGGGCTGTATCTCACGAACCGTAATAGCTATAGTTGAAATTTTCACCTAACGTATATTTCTGTTGGCGCTACAACAACAAATACTAAAAATAAAAAATAAATATAAAATTAAGGGGGAGGGGGGACTCTATTACTAAGCCTACACTGTCCGTCCGTCTGTCATCGGGCTGTGTGGCGAACCGTAATAGGTAGAGAGTTAAAATTTTCACAGAAAGTGTATTTTTGTTGCCGCTACAACAACAAATACTTACTAAAGATAAAATAAAAATTGAAAACAAAGGGGGTCCCCATACAAGAAACTTGATAATTTTAATTTTTATTCTACGGTGGTACTGGTACGGAACCCTTTATTTGCGGGAAAGGAGAAGAACAGACGAAGAACGGGGAAACGGGGGGGGGGGGGGGGTTGAGGCGGTACGAAGTTCGCCGGGACAGCTAGTATAGAAATAAATTTTAATTTCATGGGGATATCTAAAGTGATACTCTAGCTCTATATTTTATTTTTTCTCTGTAGTCTTTCGCCAATTTTTTTTTTTATTCATGTAAGTTAGGGGTAGCACTTATGAATCGTTAACATAAACATTTTAGTATTACACCGGTTTGTAATGTTGCTACCATTGAGAAGAGCCGGCAAGAAACTCAATGGTTACTCTTTTCAATAGAAAAAGAAAATTTGTATGCAGTTAGTTAGTTACTTAGTTAAATAGATTAGTAGATATTTTCACAATTTTAGCATACACTATTAAGTGATCTTCATCAGCGGGGTGACTCCGAAATACGTCGCTGACGGATCGTCCGAAGTACGGATTCGATTTACGATCAAAACAATGTCAAATCGTAGAGAAAAACGAAAGAAGAAATGTCAAATCACGACAATCCGTCAGCCGAAACGTTAGGTTCGTATTTCGGAGTAGGCCAGCAGGATCTTCCGCGCCCGAGCATTCAGTTTTGACGTCGGCACGCATAGACATAATTTCATCACATGAGTGCTCGGGCGAGGCATGCGAGGCATCTAGACGCACCAAATTAAATAGGACCAGAAGAATGAAAAAATATAGGGTGGTTTGTAAAAATAAAATATCTGTACTGGAATTTAGGGAATAAGAAAAAAAATCTTTCGTTATTTGTCCAAACAAATTTATTTTTCTGGTCTAGTTCTTAGTTGTGATTTAGCGTTTTGGGAACTATGCCTAGAAGTTTTTGCCACGAGCAAATATGACAGACGACGGATTGGACGAATGAGTCTGCCTTTTTAGGACCCGCGCTATATTTCTTTCATAATATCAGTGAAAGGGTACACTGTTATGAAACCAAGATTTTCAGAATAGTCTAGTATTCTGAAAAGTTATCATTCTAAAGTACCACCTACCTGATACATCACAAATATCTTCATAACATTAAAGCCTTTTGTCCATGACGCTACTCAAAATAAACTGGTTAGTAACTAAAATTGCTAATGAGTTGCTAGAATCTAATAGCACTAGTATTCCTATGGGGGCTCGTACATGACGCTACTCATAAGAAACTGTATAGTAATTAATTAGTCATTAGTAGCACGCGACTCGACAAGCTTGTTGCGCGCGACAGGTTTCGAGCAACTTGTCTGGGTTTTTTTTTTTGCAAAACTCCGCGTACTTGACTGATTGTGTTTTGTTTTTTTCTTGTATACTAACCGGTTGCATACCTCTTGAGTAGCGTCGTGGACGCTTCACGCGCGACTACCGTTACCAAATAGTTTATAACTTGGATTACATACCTAACACTAACATTATTTGGCCAACAGTGATCAAGCGAATCTCGAACTCCCAAATTAAATATGGGAAAAGTTTTCTCTGCCGGGTGGTGCAAGAGAAATGGTACACTTGGCTGAACAAGCGCAATTAAGTACGATAGTACACGAACGCTTTTGTGGCATATTAATTGTTATGTGTCAATTGTAGTGTAGTGTAATGTATATGAGAAATAGTAAGTGTAAATAGAAAGCTATTAGTTGTGTCCATAATACGCGCATGCTTCGCGAAGCAGCTTTGCCTCGCGAAGTTTGCCACGCGCGAGCCAAATGCTCGCCCACCCTCACCCGAACGCTGTCATTTGCCTCGCCTAGGTTGGCCTTGTCATGAGACAGAACGATGTCAAACTGATTGCTCGGGTATACCCTTCTTTGTCTAGAGTGTAGGTTGCCTCGCCATTTGCCTCGCGCGGCATGCGACTGAGGCAACCGCGCGTGTTTCACGAGGCATATAAGGGCCTCCGCAGACTTGCTACTTTTAGCATCGGCGACCGGCGATTTTGTGACGTATCGATGCTGCGTCGCGTTTCTTCGAGCGCGAACGAGCGAGACGCAGCATCAAAATCGCCGATCGCCGATGCTAAAAGTAGCAAGTCTGCGGTAGCAAGTGAGCAGCCTCGCGCGGCATGGGCGTGTTGTAGAGACGCCGAATAATATATCGTCAAAAAAAGGCGGCAACTTAATTATTGTTACGGTATTTTAGTTATCCCACTTGAGCATACTAAACTGTAGCCCGATTCACGTAACCAAAACCGTAACGATGTCTCAGCGATATAGTCGTTGATAGCCTTTTTGTATTACGAAAAGGCTATCAACGACTATATCGCTGAGACATCGTTACGGTTTTGGTTACGTGAATCGGGCCACTGAACTCTAAAACATGGTTGTCATAGACCTCGAATTCATAACTCCAAAGCACACTCCACACTCTCATGAACACTTCCAACAGTGTCTGTTGATCACAAACAGTGCCCTAAGTTACGGAGGAACACCTGCCAAAATCTATAAACATGGCAGTCTGAAGTAGGTACATAGAACATAGCAATATCCACGAATAAGGAATTACTAGAAATGGCGTGCAGGTACTATTAGAAAAATTTACTCATGCCCATTTAATACAATTTTAATTTGAACGGTACAGGATAGTGCGTTGCGTTCGTTCGTGATTTTGCATTTGTCAGATTTAAAATTCGAAGCTCGAACGAATCGGTTTATTAACCCCCGACGAAAAACGAGGGGTGTTATAAGTTTGACGTGTGTATCTGTGTATCTGTGTGTCTGTCTGTGGCATCATAGCGTCTGAACGGATGGACCGATTTGGATTTAGTTTTTTTTTGTTTGAAAGGTGGGTTAATCGAGAGTGTTCTTAGCTATGTTTCAAGAAAATCTGCTCAGCCGTTTGAAGACCATCAGCTCTTTTCTAGTTGATGAAAAGATATAAACAACTTCCACGGGTCTGATCGATACGAAATTTGAAATCCTGTCACTTGTCAATGATATTACAAAGTATGACAACCTTGACCTGATGCGCAGGCATCATCTGAAGAACTCCTCAACGGTGTACGGCATCTACCTTGTGTTTGGGCTCATATGATGCGTTTTGACAAGCACATGCTAATACGAGCTGGGCAGTTAGTACACCGGTCATATAAGTTTAAAAAGCATGAAATAAAAATTAAATTAAAATTTTAAAAAACCCCCGACAAAAAAAATCCTCTAAAAAGAAAAACATAATATCTGAATATTTTCACCCAAGCGTCGTTGCGTCGGGGGACCGCTAAGTACGCCGGTCATGGTGGTAATCTTCAGGTTACTCTAAATGTACTTAGCGGTCCGCCGACGCAACGACGCTTGGGTGAAAATATTCAGATATTATTTTTTTCTTTTTAGAGGATTTTTTTTGTCGGGGGTTTTTTTTGCTTTCTGGTTTGTAATAGCAATCAAGGCTCTATATTCTCTTTGAGGCAGTGTCAAGTTTGAGTGGCGCTAAAATTATCGTATTAAGCACGTAAAAAATATATCAAATGTGTTTTTGATAGTAAGTACATAGCTCGTTGCCCGGTGTATTAGCAGTATCACTGTACACAATCTAAATATATAAGAATCAAAGTCCTGATTGACTGACTGACTGACTGACTGACTGACAGACAACGCACAGCCTAAACCGCTGATCGTAGAGACTTGAAATTTGGAGGGTGGGTTTGTCTTGATGTGTAGAGGTGTACTAAGAAAGGGTTTTTTGAAATTCAACCCCTAAGGGGGTAAAATAAGGGATGAAAGTTTGTATGGAAGTTCGTCATTTTTGAAGTTAGAATTATGAAAATTGCTGATTAGGTGTCTTTTGAAAAATAAAAAAATATGGGTTTCAGGGTTTTTGAAAATTCGACCCCTAAGGGGGTAAAATAGGGGATAAAAGTTTGTATGGAAGTTCCGTCATTTTTGAAGTTAGAATTACTTAAATTGGTGATTAGGTGTCTTTTCAAAAATAAAAAAGAGTAATTTCAGGGTTTTTGAAAATTCAACCCCTAAGGGGGTAAAATAGGGGAATGAAAGTTTGTGTTTAGATTTCTTTCGTGTTTTAGGAAATTCAACCACTAAGGGGTGAAATGTGGAGTGAAAGTTTGTATAGGGGTGGTCGAGTTTTGTTATTTTGACGGGAAAGGGGAAAACGGGGTCAAGGGATGTTTTAATAAGTCATCCATATCTCGATATTGGTTATGATTGTTCATTTTAAATAATCAAACTGGGGTTTCGTCGTTTTTAATATTTTGAAGGAAAAGGGGAGAGCGGGGTCAGCGAATTTTTAGTCATCCATATCTCGAAATTGGTTATGATTGTTCATTTTAAATAATCAGACTGGGGTTTCAGCGTTTTTAATATTTTGAAGGAAAAGGGGAGAGCGGGGTCAGCGAATTTTTAGTCATCCATATCTCGAAATTGGTTATGATTGTTCATTTTAAATAATCAGACTGGGGTTTCAACGTTTTTAATATTTTGATGGAAAAGGGGAGAGCGGGGTCAGCGAATGTTTAGTCATCCATATCTCAAAATTGGTTATGATTGTTCATTTTAAATAATCAGACTGGGGTTTCAGCGTTTTTAATATTTTGAAGGAAAAGGGGAGAGCGGGGTCAGCGAATGTTTAGTCATCCATATCTCGAGATTGGTTATGATTGTTCATTTTAAATAATCAGACTGGGGTTTCAGCGTTTTTAATATTTTGAAGGAAAAGGGGAGAGCGGGGTCAGCGAATGTTTAGTCATCCATATCTCGAAATTGGTTATGATTGTCCATTTTAAATAATCAGACTGGGGTTTCAGCGTTTTTAATATTTTGAAGGAAAAGGGGAGAGCGGGGTCAGCGAATTTTTAGTCATCCATATCTCAAAATTGGTTATGATTGTTCATTTTAAATAATCAGACTGGGGTTTCAGCGTTTTTAATATTTTGAAGGAAAAGGGGAGAGCGGGGTCAGCGAATGTTTAGTCATCCATATCTCGAAATTGGTTATGATTGTTCATTTTAAATAATCAAACTGGGGTTTCGGCGTTTTCAATATTTTGAAGGAAAAGGGGAGAGCGGGGTCTGCGAATGTTTAGTCATCCATATCTCGAGATTGGTTATGATTATTCATTTTAAATAATTGGGGTATAAGCCGAGCTGAATATGGTAGGTACTACTTCAGTTTGATCCCATAAAAAATCATTTCGGAAATCAACACCCAAAAGGGGGAAACTAAAGGTAGAAAAGTACGGCAGAAAAATATGTTTGTACCCGATTGACTTGAAACTTAGTATGCATAGGGTAGGTGAGGGAGGAAGGGGAAGACGTAAGGTAGGGGGAAGTGGAAGGGGGAGGGGAAAGGGAAAGGGAAATGGAGGGGGAGGGAGCAGAAGGAAGAGAGGGGAGGAAAAGGGGTGGAGAAGGGGAGGGGGATTTGGGATTTTGGCTCTATATACCTACCTACCAAAACACGCATTCACCGAATTAGGTACCGAGATAAAGTTTGTATGGCTCCAATAAAAATCGTGAAATAAAATTATTTTTATAAAAAAGCAAATACTGACTTAAAACCCTGGCGCACTAAAAAGTCTTAAGTCACTTGCCCGGTTTTTTTTTATTTTGAAGTCTACGCGGACGAAGTCGCGGGCAAAAGCTAGTATTTATATATTTTTTGAATTGGTATTGGCATGGTTTTCAATAATTTTCTTATAGCAACGTGTGTTTAAACAATAGCCCTTCTGGATTAGGGAAATGTAAGGATTCTCACGATATCTCACTCATCTAATTTGAGTAAGGTGGTCAAGAGTTCGATTGGAATAAAGGAACTTACAAACAAACATACATATACACATCAACCGTGAATGCATTACACTCCTTTTTGGGCAGTCGTGTAAACAGCCGCCCTTATTAATTATAATCTGTATCTCCCTTCTACCCTGATTAGGCCGATTACCGATATGGAATCCTTATAACAAATAGAAATAAAGAAAAACATGTTTACCGCAATGTACCTGCAAAATTTATAGTCAGTCCCTTCTATATGCTCTGTTTTCTGTGACAATACCCGCGTATAATCGGGTAACAAGCCTCCTCTATGACTCCTAACGAGTACTGACGTTAATTAAGCAAATTCCGTTGGATTTGGCGTAGTGCCTGGACAAGTGCCTGGTACAAGTTGCGTTGTTTCTTTTGGAACTTTAACGAGGGTTTGTTCTGAGTTTCACGTGTAAGCATAAGGTCGGGAATACATTAGATGTGGGTGGTGTACCGAAAGCTTTTCTTTTTGGTACGTCGGTGAAAAGTTTTGGTATGCTCGCAAATCAATGTCTTAATTAAAGGAATAACAGTTTGTATCAACCGCTCAACAGACAGGGATGGATGGAGCCTTTTCATGGCTTTGGATGTAGCTGTAAAAACGCTTCAAAACACCAACAATAAATACAATAAATTCTGCTCGGGTAGGATACTTTCATTTCTAGCCTGTACTGTCCCACTGCAGGGCAAAGGCCTCCCCTGCCTTTTTCCACTTGCTCCGGTCTATGGCTACCCGGGACCAATCCGTCAAGTAGGAGTCCAGCTCATCCTTTAGTGTTCATAAAAAATAACCCTAACCTAAACCACATATCTGAGAACTTCT
This sequence comes from Drymonia ruficornis, assembly GCA_947859195.1. Lineage (NCBI taxonomy): Eukaryota > Metazoa > Arthropoda > Insecta > Lepidoptera > Notodontidae > Drymonia > Drymonia ruficornis. The sequence continues at coordinate 5,384,005 of OX401927.1, forward strand.
TTCGGGAGTTAAGTGTTTCTTTAGGAAGTTTAGCATTTCTTTCGGGAGCTTATTATTTCCTTCACAAGTTGAATATTTTATTCAGAGAATTTGTGATTTAGAGTTGGACACAGTGGGCTAGTATTTCAATAGTTTTTCGTGACATTTATTTAACACAGAAATAATGAGATGCATGGCAACTGAATAGCCGCGTCTACATCAGGCGCATGCCTTGCGCGATCACTGAGTTTGTCAGTCAGTCATAATGTCATTACCCGACTACGGCGGAGGGTTATGATTTTGACCGGTATGTATGTATGTATGTATGTATGTATGTATGTATGTATGTATGTATGTATGTATGTATGTATGTGCGTCTGTTCCCACCTAACTTCCAAACTACTTGTCGTAATTTGACAAATGAGGTATCGTTAGAAGCGGCTTAATGGCGCGCTGGTTATAGGCTATGTGACGTCACATAAAATTGTATATGGCGCCCTCTAGAGGACATAATGTCATGAACTAAAAAAAAAACATTTTTTAATAAAACCGTGTGGGGTATCAAATGAAAGAGCTTGATGAGCACATTTCAAAAATATATATATTGTTACCTATAACTCCAAAATAATTAAATAAAAAGTAAGTTTAAAAACTAAAACCCGACTACTGAAAAATCGCGCTCTAAAAAGTATGAAACAAGAAAATATTCTCATCTAGAGGATAGCCGTGGTCCGTGTTCATATGCCATTTGGCTCTAAAGGACCTACACGGACCACGGCTATCCTCTAGATGAGAATATTTTCTTGTTTCATACTTTTTAGAGCGCGATTTTTCAGTAGTCGGGTTTTAGTTTTTAAACTTATAACATGAGTGGTCGAGCGAGGCATGCGAAGCATCTGGATGCACCAATTTTTTCTTGAATAATGATTTATCTCGTTTTTATGAGTGGTTGATCCAACCATATACGGGGTGAATTTCAAATCATGGGCATCCTTTTAAATTATGACCCTACATATGATTCAGAATACTTTGGAAAAATAAATAAAAAAATCTATTGATAAAAAAATATTGCAAGAGCAAGCAAATAAGCAAACCAGTTAACTGTTATACCTTACCCGGGTAATAATTTTTTATCAATTGATTTGTTGATTAATATTCCCTAAATATTCTGAGTCATGTGTAGAATCACCGTTTAAAAGGATGCCCATGATTTCAAATTCACCCTGTATAAGACCTTAAAAAATCGCGCTCTAAAAAGTATGAAACAAGAAAATATTCTCATCTAAAGGATAGCCGTGGTCCGTGTAGGTCCTTTAGGGCCAAATGGCATATGAACACGGACCACGGCTATCCTTTAGATGAGAATATTTTCTTGTTTCATACTTTTTAGAGCGCGATTTTTCAGTAGTCGGGTTTTAGTTTTTAAACTTACTTTTTATATAATTATTTTGGAGTTATAGGTAACAATATATATATTTTTGAAATGTGCTCATCAAGCTCTTTCATTTGATACCCCACACGGTTTTATTAAAAAATGTTTTTTTTTAGATCATCACATTATGTCCTCTAGAGGGCGCCATATGCAATTTTATGTGACGTCACATAGCCTATAACCACCGCGCCATTAACCCGCTTCTAACGATACCTCATTTGTCAAATTACGACAAGTAGTTTGGAAGTTAGGTGGGAACAGACGCACATACATACATACATACATACATACATACATACATACATACATACATACATACATACATACATACATACATACATACATACATACATACATACATACATACATACAAACATACATACATACATACCGGTCAAAATCATAACCCTCCGCCGTAGTCGGGTAAAAAGAAGTATTAGTCTATGTTATAATATGTCAAAATACGTAATCGAGGTTTACCACACATGAAACCAACAGATTGAAATCCAGCGCAATTTTATCGAATTTTCCCAATTCCAGTTTTTCCAGTACACATCCAATATTGGAATAAAATTCAAGGCCTGTTCCCAGAAATGATAGCTTCTGTAAGGGTTTTGTGTTACAAAAAGACTTCATAAGCGTACGTTCACACTGACCGGCCCGGAGAGGAGAGAACATTTTTATCGCGTTTAAGAAAGAGTTTTGGGTCATTGAAATAAGGTTGTTTTTTTATTTCACTTGATTCTTAAATGAGAATGCTTAAGAGCTAACACGCTCAGTGTATGATATAATCAACCTTGTTTCAATGACCCAAAAATCTTTTTTAAATGCAATAAAAATGTGCGCGCCTCTCCGGGCCGGTTCTGTGTGAACGTACCCTTATATATTTCGTAAGCCCGGTATTTATTGAATGGTGGACCTGAATAAATGTCATTCAAATGATTTTTTTTCTTTTTGTAACTCTGTCCTTTCTCAATTTGTATTGAAAGTCGTTTTCAAAGTTACCTGGATTTTGCATACCACTGATTTTTACACGGGTAACTGTCAAATGTAACTGTTCTCTATGGACCAGTTGGGTCTTAATAGTTATTAGGTCTAATTAAGGGCTAGTCCAGTTATCATAATTGTTCTGGCTTCGGGCTGCCTGAGCTGTAATGACTGTTGCAAAAGTTAGTCAAGATTCGACCCATTGCTTGACTAACTTCCTTTTATAATTTTACGAAAGAAGTCAATTGTTGGTAATCCTGAATCACGATATTAAGATTCGCAAGGCACATCGCTATATAGAAGACCTCGACAACAACCATCGGGGCATAGCGGCTGGCCTTGCCAGTCATTCTACCCACCTGGCTCGAAGAACTTCCCTTTTCCGTTAAAGGACTTTTTATAGGTTACCTACTAAACTGATCTCCTGCAAACCAAATAAATACTTTATACTTTTACCGATTTTTATATGATAGTCTTTAACTTCGCAGACAATCCTATTCACAAAAACTTATAGTCGATCATCCCCAGAGAGATCGGTGTCTGTTCGCCGAAACTTCCCCTTTTTCCTGCTCTTATGATACCTAATGATATCGGTCGCAGTCGGAATACACGTAATGGTACTTATTTCACCAATTTACAAGAAGGAATCGCGTGAAAGCCGTGCCCGGGTGGTCTCTAGCGGACAATCTCTACATACATTTGCGAACTAGAGGAGATTGGTGCAATTTGTGAGATAGAGCGTTTTGTAAAAAATATGTCATTTGGGCCTCTGCAGACTTGCTACTTTTAGCATCGGCGATCGGCGATTTTGATGCTGCGTCTCGCTCGTTCGCGCTCGAAGAAACGCGACGCAGCATCGATACGTCACAAAATCGCCGGTCGCCGATGCTAAAAGGAGCAAGTCTGCGGACGCCCTAAATAGCGCTCATAGGCTGTTGCCGAATCATGAGCGGAACAATGATTAATCAATTTTTTCCTGAATTTCAAATGTTTTTCAGTGAACATTTTTTGATTTGCAGTAAAAACCTACACGCTGAACTGTATCTTGCTTACACGTGCAGTCAGGTGTAAGCTTAACGAAAAAAGACTGTCTGAGATCTAGTCTTTCATAGTGAGGGGAAACATAGCTTGAGAGGAATCCTAAGCTACGTTTGCCATAAACTTATCTGATTCGAAGATGTTCAATGTCGTATTTTGACTGTCTTGGATCAAGCCAAGCGACGCTCTTAGCTTTTACTAAGTAAATTTTGTAGGTATCTACTGAACTTCTAATTTCTCATACGTAAATTAGCTTATAGCCACAATCGGGAAATCACTTCGGCCTTTACACGCGCCCCGTTTATAACTTGTACCACACCCCCACTCACATATCTCGACACGGTCCGAGCTCGCATCAACATTTACAAATTGCTTCGTTTATCACCAATCCGGAGGCACGCCTAACTTTCAACTCTATCTTTTTGGAATGTCAGTAAATTTATCTAGATTTAGAGCTATTTTAGAAATTTATGCTAAGGAATTGAGGTGAATATTTGGTTGGATGTTTTAAATGTTGAAGCTATCACAAACTTGTTACGGTAGTGATAATTTTATTTTTAGGGGGGAGGGGGGGGGGAGAGAGGGGGGGTCTCTTCAGTATAAAAAGGTACGTAAAGTGGGGGTAACTTTTTCCCACGATCTGGCCACTACATAGACGGTCGAGCCATCAGCAGTCACCATCCATAGATGCGCGTGGCACGCTGTAACACAAACGCACACGAACATTCGCGCAAGCGCCCGTTAACCGTTTTTACCCATCCCAAGAAAAGTGCACAACGCCGCTAAAGAAACATTCGCGCAAGCGCCCTGCGCAATCTGACGAATTTTCGAACAGGACACGTGACCCTGCGCGAGTTTAACCGTTTTTACCCATCCCAAAAATAGTGCACAACGCCGCTAAAGAAGTTTACACTGCAAAAAAAAACATACGTAAGCACGCTGCGTACAGACCGACCGAGAAGCCTCGTGAGATTGCTTACTGAACAATGTAAGACGTGAAGAAATTCGTTGAAAGTTTAAAAATATTGCAAATACAACCATCTCAGTCAACCCTACTAAGCATACTACCCTCTCACAAGCATTGAACGTGTTTATAATACGTGGGGCGTTCCCGAGCACATTACAGTCTGTATCGCAGTATCAAGCCACCTTAATGCAACTTGCTTTTAACCTACATCGGATGAAAGCGGCGCGCGGAGTAATGCTCGGCTTTAAGGGTGTAATCGGGACTGACTGTTACACCGTATAGTCTTGTTTATGTTGTGGGTGGAGTTGTTCGGCACGTACTAAGGGCCACCGCAGACTTGCTACTTATAGCATCGGCGATCGGCGACTTAGTCGCTTTTCTGAAGCTCGATGCAGCGACTGAACGCTACACCCCGCACACTTAAAAACGCCGAACGCAGCGACTGATTCGCTTTTCGGAAGCTCGATGCAGCGACTGAACGCTACACCCCGCACATTTGCGGATGCCGGTCGCAGCGATTTTTCATGTTGACTACAGGCTATCGGATCAGCATCGGAGCAGTCGCTGCGTCCGATCGCAGGAAGTCGCAGAATCGCGATGCTTCATCGATGCAGTCGTAAAATCGCGTTACTGTGATACTGCGACCGAACGCAGAGAGTCGCCAAAACGCGATACAGCATCGAGGCAGTCGCAAAATCGCCGATCGCCGATGCTAAAAGTAGCAAGTCTGCGGAGGCCCTAACTAAACGAGCAGTCTCACGAAGTTGCTTTCCTCGCTTAGTAATGACGAGGTTTGACCGAGGCAAACATTCGCGCTGCCTCGTCCGTCCGAGCGCTGCCATTATTTTTCGCCCTAATATGCATTTCGGGTGAACTGATCGAACTTATGAAACCCAACCTACATTATAATTAATTAAATACCATATTTGTACGACAAAAGGCAAAACATAGTACAACATGTAATCTTTGTAACACCAATTTTTTTACGATGAGCTTCCTATTCATTGGCCGCGTCTTCATCAGGCGCATGCCTCGCGCGAGCACTCACTTTTGACGTCGGAACGCATAGACGTAATGTCATAATATGAGTGCTCGGGTGAGGCATGCGCGCCATATGGACACATCTATTAATAACATTTAGTTACATTAACTATCACTTAATTTTATCTACAACTAAGTGCTTCGTTAACTAATTTATTATTGCTATAAAGTCAGCAAAAAGCTCGTATAATTTACTAAGTACTTAGTCCGTCGTCGACAGAGAACATAATTCGTTACCCAGTAGCGCTTTACAATTATCTCGATGAGATAAACGGCGGTATACTTGTTTTCTGTAGTTTCTAAACTAGAGACGGGAGTGTAACTCACTCATAGATAAGTTAATAAATAAAGATCGCCAGACTTAGGCCGCGCTCACTTTGGATGCGTTTTCGTCCGAATTTTACTCGTGCATACACGTACGAACAACACGAATGATCCCGACCTTCCAAGTACTACGGGAGTGCGCACACTATCGGGATCATTCGTGTTGTTCGTACGTGTATGCACGAGTAAAATTCGGACGAAAATGCATCCAAAGTGAGCGCGGCCTTACACACCAACTGAATGGTCCCAAAATAAGTAAGTGCCGCCATACATAGACCGCATCGACCGCCCGCCGACTGCTTGAGCGGTTCTTGTATGGTGAATGTCAATTTTGTATTGAAACTGCGGTCGACTGCAACCAACTGCTCTAGAGCTGTCGACAAGCAGTCAGGTGTATGGTGGCACTAAGGCTTGTGCTATGGCTACAGTATGATTATGATTACAGTATGATTAAGTGCCGCCATACACCTGACGGCTTGTCGACAGCTCTAGAGCAGTTGGTTGCAGTCGACCGCAGTTTCAAAACAAAATTGACATTCACCATACACGCACCGCTCAAGCAGTCGGCGGGCGGTCGATACGGTCGACTGCAACTAACTGCAACTAACTGCTCTAGAGCAGTCCGTGTATGGCGGCGCTTACTGAGAGCGATCCCAGTGACACTCAGACCAGGGAAAATTATGAAAAGGCCGCTCCCGATATTTGCCTCTGGCGGGGATTGTGCATGATGTTAAGCAGTTACCGTAGCCTATAGACGTTTGCAATACCACAGGCATCACTCGCACGTTGCCGACCTGAAGTGGAGTGGGCTTCTGGCTCTCTCACTCATCGTACGAAACGCAGCTGTAACAGCTACTTTTCGCCGATCTTCTGTGAGAGGGTGGTACTACCCAGTCGAGCCAGCCCGTATCTGAGCTGCAGTCATTTGGCTATAGCTCTACCCGGCTCTATCATAGCTCTACCATCAATAAAATGCATTGTATGTACAATTACGCGTTTGTGTGATAGTCGGCCAGGTTAAACGTGTAATGCGGTTTGTAGGTACCAGTACGTCATACGAGGCGCAGTTACTTTGCATATTCATTAAGCCGCCCGTTTGAGCATGCACGATGACTACACTACTCCACCAAGCCAACTAGGCGCTCGGGTTGAATGCGGCTTCCCCGCCCGCACACCGCCCGCACACCCGCCACCGCCTGCGGCTTCCCGCCCGCACACCGCCCGCACGCCGGCACCGCCTTGTTGTGCGGGTGACGTCATATTCAACAGGTGCCTAGTTAGCTTGGTGGTGTAGTATTTACCTACATCTTTCAATGGTATGATAAAGTTTAACAATGAAATAAAAGAGACAATTTGAGAGTAAGATTGGATGAGTGAGAGAGCCGAAAGCCCACCCCCCTCCACCTCCCTCCATCCCACTCCCCTTCAGGTCGGCAATGTGCGAGCAATGTCTTTGGTATTGTAAGCATCTATAGGCTACGGTAACTGCTTAACATCAGGCGGGCCGTACGCTGTTTTGACACCGCAGTCCTATAAAAAAAATAATTGCATTGATGAACTATTTTAGCAGATATGGTACCTTCTTACATGTTAATCACTAAACTTGTGCTCAGCGCACCACTTCACATATCCGTTATTGGCTACGGCTACGGATACGGCTCATCTTCCGGTGGATAATGCCTTCTTATGTAATAAATAAGTTAATTGCGAGTGCGATAGCAATTATATGAATTTAGCTGCATACTGACCACAAGTTTAGTTATTGCGATGTAAGACGGTACCATATCTCTTAAAATAATATCAATGCTTCCACTCAAAACTTCCCACGACCAAAAAGAATTCAAGTGAGTTAAACCCAACAAGTAAGTGTTGGAACTTGTCGAAATATCGGCGGGCAATAAATCCAAGTAAATACTGGGCTTAAGCCAGTTTCCGAGGCAGGTATTGGGAATACAGTGGCCGTGCGAATAAAACTACCCACGAATTTGTTTGCGAAAGGTTTGTACTGGCAACTCGTAGTGATTGATGGAGGAAAATAATTTAGTCATCTATACTAATATTATAAAGAAGTTTATTTGTTCTTTTTATGTATTTTTATGTCTTATGTTGCCGCCACGTATCAAGTTTAACAATGCAACAATTAAGAGAAAAGAATCGGTTTGCTACCTTAGACTAGTGTTAAAGAATTTGTTGTTAATTTGGTGTCATACTGCAGTGGGTTCTGTTGAACATGCTAAACAACTAATGCGTAACCCTCGACAACCTATGTTCGGGTACCCAAAAGTGACTCAAAGGTTGAAAAACCAACGGAGTTTCTTCAAGGCAGTGAGCCCTATTTTGGAAGAGCTATTAAAAGAGGGTATCTTTTTAGGTAAAGGAAACTACCATAAACACCATTTTACTGCCAGAATGTCTCCCCTCTGGTCTTGCAATGGCCGACCGGAACACGGCCATCCAGGTAGCAGAATTTGATCAAAGGTATAAAAGCCATCGACCATATAACAAGAAAATACCGCTGGATATTATTTCGTCAACTAATTTCCTCAAGGATACACAGAGGCCATGTTTGTGTGAAATTAAACACCGTAGATCCTTTTATCTCTCGCAGCACATAAAGAGTCACGCATAGAGATTTATGCCTTAGTTGTCACGTTAAACAAGCAAGTTGGCAGACCAAAATATAATAAAAACTTGGCAAACACCCCATGGTGGAGTTTTATTATTTAAACTGATTTAAATACCCGCATGTCACTTCTTGTATTGCGCGATTGCAATTTAAAATTTAAAGAAAATATACTCAAAGGCATCTAGATCAAAAAGAAACCATCTGCTCTAGATATCTTCATTCACACACTGAGAAGCTGAGTAGTGACCTTTATATACTGAGTAAGCATACTTTTTTACTTTTTTTTAGATAGATTCAGAGGTAGCACATTATTAATTAATATTAATAATTATCATTAAACATTTGCTAATAAAGTCAAATGTTTATTTAGACGAAGTAAATAGACAGCTGATAACCTCAGATTTCTGAGAAATAAAACCTTATTTGATTCAACTCAGTCAAAAAGTGACATTAGCACCTAACAGTTTCAGACGTCTAGACAAGTTTCTGAACTCTTGCTTCAGTCATAAAATATTACAATCTGGAATAGAACTCTCATTTCCTTAGATTTGATAGCTCCGTTACAACTGGACCATTTTCCCAGCGTATTCTGAACAAACCGGTCCCTAAGTATAGACGTGCCGTCAGCGATTCACAGCTTATTCCGACCTCGCTTTGTACTTCTTTTCTCATTTTTTAAACTCCAAGAATGGGAGTGAAAAGTTGAAGGTTCTCTCGGACTCGTGAGACTGTTCACAGCGCCCGTTCACTGTGTGAATTAAAATTTAACGTGCACTTACTTTTACGTGTTTTAGGCGTTACTGTTACTTTATAGACGTGAGCTTCGTTGAGGGTGCTTAAAATAACAAAGAATAATAAAAAGTCTTGAGTATTTTAGTTTTCAATCGGATTACTTACGAAAATAATCAAAAGAGAAATAGTAAAAAAAGTATTCAGACGCTATAATTAGTAATTAATTAAGTATAAATCATACCGACCCTGCCAAGGTCTAATTGTAAGCATTTCCACCGATAAATACTAGGTAGTTCTTCTTAAATACTCAACGTTACATCTTCGGAAAAGTTTTGTGAGGAAAAGAATTTCAAAATATACAAATTTAGCTATTAAAACCATTTGGTAGCGATGCATTTTTGCGTGGACGTTATAAAACTTCTATCTCGCGCTATCATTATTCATGAAAGACCGTGACGTCTTGATTAATGTTTAAAACAAAGTTGAAATTTTATTTCAGATGCAGAAATGGAAAGCCCGCACTGTAACTACCATTTTTCAATTCGCAAGAGACACTTTTATGAAAACCGTTAAAGTTTGTTTTTCAACAAATTTATAATTACACAACTCTTTAATTTTATGGCCGTTGCTAACCTACCTTTGTTGGTTTGAATATAAATTTTAAATACTCTACTCACTCACTTTAAATTTAATTTATCTGTTTAAGACATTATATTAACCAATCATATAACTTTAAATTACTTCGTAACATTATGAAATAAGATGAGAAGTAGAAATTCAGTATTTTATAACCCATTCAAATCAGTACAACATTTTCAAACAATGCAACCAAATGAAAACGTCCCTCAAAACACTTCCTTCATATTATGATAGATAACATCGTCAAAATAAACCAAAGCAACAAACAAATGCCGTCAAGTCTCAACATTACAGGGACAATAAGGTTCTTACAATTGCAATTATGAGAACAAAGGGGGTGCGGTAGAACCCCTAATGTTCGTCCGTTTGAAATGTGTCTGGTGATTCGGGTGGAAATATCGTACATTCGTACATGGTAGTAGGTGAATACGAGGTCTTCTTGAGAGTTTGCTGTGTGCAACTGGTTATTTATAGTTGAGTGCCTCTTGTTTCAAACGTGGTATTTGTAAGACTTTCCTGCGATATGAGTATTTTGATATCTACTTATATTTAAACAACAGGGTTCAATGTTCAAATTTTTTTACAAATTATTACAAAGAAAAAGGAACGCGTTTCTAGTAAAATTACAGTAAGTATAATTTTATCAGACATACGTTCGTCACGAGTTTATCTTTTTTGTAATAATAACTATAATATTTAATGTTCCAGCATACATACAAATATTTTTACTGTACTTTTAACCACCCAGTTAGCAAAAATAAACTGTTTATTAAAATGTTGTAAACTTATTGGACTTCACTTGGATATTTAAATGTATTTTTGAAACAATTTTATTTTGCATTTGCAAATGGGTTTTACTCAAATTCAATTTATTCAACCATTGCTACTTCGTTTGTTTTCTAAAGATCTTATAACTAGGCATCGTATTTCATATTTGAATTAAAATTTAAATTTACTCAAAAGATTTACATCTCCATAAAAATCATAAGGTCCTTTGAAATATGACAAAAAATCTCATTAAAACCGTCATCTCTGAGGGTACAACAAACAGAATTATATTATTCACAGTTGAATCGTAAATTTTATAACTTCCATTCGTTTTAGCGAGAAATAAAATTTGAACTTCTTTACAACATTCATCAAGCCGTCACGAGCAAAGCTTTTGAATAATAAAAATCTTCGTCAGTGGCCACGCAACGAAGTTCCATAGCCGAGACACACTTCCCCTCACGATCTTTTATAACTTTATTATAAAAAGACGAGAAGTAATTTCTTACATTTATTGTTATTGCCGAAGTCTCATTTATCACATCAGGTATCCGTGATAAATATCAATAGCGACGCTTGTAGAATTTGTTCTCGCGGTTTTTTGTTGAGCAAAGTGAAATATGTTGTCATATATTTTAAGGCGGACTCAATTTATATCTTAAAAATATGAAGAAAACATTTCATATATGTTACTGTGATCGCCGCCAGTTCATTGCATGGTACCCATAGAACAAGCGTTGCTTAGTTTGTGACTACAGTTGTTATGTTAATAGAAACATAGATATTTCATATTTTGATTCAAAATTGATTTTAGATTACGGAACTTATGGCACATACAATATTTGGCCGCAAAGTTCCTCGATCTGTAGAAATGCTAATACACAATCATTTCGTCTATAAGGTGACATAAGACACACCAAAAACATCGGTAGCGGGAACGCAACACCTCAACTTCCGTCGGATGTACAAGACATTATCGGAAACTTAAGTGATTAACTGTTTTCGTGAGTTGGCGCGGTTCCCCTGCGAGAGCACAATAGACGGAAAGTTTGACGATCCGCATATTTTAGAATGCTAATGTCATTTTGCTCTTAGCCATCGTGACTCGGAGGATGTTGGAGCAAGGAAAGGGTTGTATTTATTTATAATGTGCCTTAAGATGTTATCATTATGGAGAAATGATGTAAAAGTGTTGTGAACATTGGAATTACTAGAATGTAAAGGACGATAAATAAAGGTGATTTGAAGATAAGTAGTAAAGTAATTATGGGAGTTGATGAGCAAATATTGCAAGCATCTATAGGCTACGGTAACTGCATAACATAAGGCCAATAAGGCGTACGCTAGTTTCCCACCTTAATCAAATTTTAAAAAGTCCTCATGACCACAGGAGATTTTGAAATTTAGAGAATTTATAATAAACACACAGAGGGTCTTCCAAGTATAATAATATCCTATAACATCTAGTTTAATCCAGGTATAAAAGTACGTAACGGGTATTCCTTTCACGGGCAAATTCATTCTTCCTTGTCCGTAGATTGCATTTTTCGAGCCAGCGAGTTTAGTTTTCAACGTAGCGCTAGCTTCCACAGATTTTATTGGAATATCAGTTTTCAGTAGAATTTCCTTAAGCGCCTTTGTATTATTCCTTTAGTAGACATTATTTGATGCTACTTCTATTACAGAATTTAAGTTTAACTTCATGTCACTAGCGTTATCGTCTGTATGAATGATTGTTCACATCTTCTAATCTTTATTTAAGCCGGGAGACGTCCACTGTTGATGTCGACTCCCGATCCACCAGTTTCCTGCACCGAGTATTGAAGCAAGCGTTTAAAGGTCTTGCCTGAGTACCTAATTCAGTTTTAGCTTTCATTAGGTCTTTAAGAATGTTATCATCTGAGTCACTGATTAGGCCGGTGTAAAATCGATTTTAAGATCTGTGACGGTGTGTACTAAAATGATATTGTTAATGGTTATAGCGCCAAACTGTGGCTGTGTCTGTGGTGTGACTGCAGCTCATATATGAGTTAGCTCAACCGGGGTACTACCACCGAACATAAAAAAAGATATCCGAATGATATTCGAAGTTCACTCTCAGAATTCAGACTAAATTATGAATATCGATCTTACCTAACATTTCATAATGCTTCCTAAAAGCCACGGTAGCAAATAAGCCAGGCTTTAAATTTCACTCACCTTTGACTCAGCCAATTCTTCGAAGAATTTTTTGTTACTCATAAAAATATTCCTCACAATATCCGCGTCTTAAAATAAAGTAACTCATAGCAATCAAATGTAAGACAAAAAGTTAATGGGCCGAATCATTTTGGTGCCTTTAAGTAATCGAAGTGGAACACTGATAAATTAGGAGCCTCTGAGAAGAGGGGATCTCGCGAACAATCTATGGATTTGAGTGACTTCACGTGAAATACCCGGATAGATGACTCTCTCTGAAGTAATATTATACGACAAATCTATGTAGTATATTTTATGGAAGTTGCGATATAGAAATTACTTTCTTTAGGAAAGTATTTTGTAAAGCTATTCATGGATTGATATTTGTATACTTTTGGACGATTTTTATTTTACCACCGTTTTGTAATACTGCTTCTATTGAGAAGACGAAGAAACTCAATTTTTACTCTTATCAATAGAAAAGAAAAATTGTGAACATTCTCAAAACAGCAACGCAATGTAAGTAGGCAGCACCATTGTCGCAAGAAAATACAGTCAAACTAATTAAGTCTTGCCTACTCTCTGCAGAGTGCCTCAAACACCGCAAATATAGTTTACTGAGCGCAGATTACATATTTGAGGCGACCCGGGTGGAAACTAAAATCTAACAGGCAGAAAGTCAAAGACCAATGTTGTAAAGAGTAAAAATAGGCAGACTAGTTCCCGCAAGCAAGACTATGTAGACAAAATTCAAATTGTATCTCACAATAAAACACAATTTTACTTTACTTCTTGTCCAATTCCACATTTAAATTCATTCCGTCCTTTGTCATAATTACTCGCACGTTAAAAATTGACGCTCACGTAGAAACGAAATACCGCGCGCAAAAAAGCCGCAAAATTTACATAAAAAGGAGACATGATAAAACCTACGCTTAGTTAAGAACCCGTATAACAACGACGCGAAATTCATCTACATACATGAGAATTGCCGACACAAAAAACGCTACGCGTGGAAAAAGTGACGGTCGTGCAAATAAAAGTTGGGTTCAGACTCAAGCGGGATTGGATGCTGATGGCAGCACTTAGGCCGTAGCCACACCGGCAGAGTTGGGCAAAAAATTATTAATTGTAATTGCCAATAGACGTCCACTGTTGGACATAGGCCTCCTCTAAGGTTTTCCACAACGATTGGTCCTGTGCTGCTTGCACCCAGCAGCGGTTTCCCGCGACCTGCAACAGGTAATGATGAATTGTAATTGAATTTAACTGTCACAATAGTTAACAATGAATTCTGAATCTGTTTGTCAATCGCAAACAAATCACAATTAATTGTTAATTGTGACAATTAAATTCAATTGCAATTAATTAATTGCCCAACCCTGAAAAATGCGACGCGGCGCGACGGCGATTTCTATAATATTTTAGCCTATACTAATCTAGTTTTAAAAGATCATGTATTAAATCCCACCCTGGTCTGAAAGGTGCTGCAGCCAGCATAAAAACAGCGTAACAGAAAATTCTTTTCTGTGCTAATCAGTAGCGGAAGTTCCTGCGTCGGGCAGTTTATCACAAGTTCCGAGCGAAATACCTCTTCTGTGACACCGCGGTGTAGGGTTGCCAATAAAAATATGGTATAATATTCAGGATGTTCTGGATTTTTTTTGTGGCACTTTTCTGATGATATATTAAATTATCATGATTTATTTTCCGTTTGTTTGTTTGCACAATAAAGCCAGTGGATTTTGCTTAATATTATTACTTCACCCTGTATAAAAAGGCACAATAATTATTATAAATAATACAAAAACAAAAACACACTATCCTGTCTCTGTCCCTTGTAGAAATAGGGTAGGTATAAAGTGATAGCAAAAATAAAAAAATAACACAAATATACCGCATGAATTAATGATGTTCGCATAAATTAAACTAATCTCATCAGATCCTGCAAAAAATACACACGATAAACACCCGTAATTACTCAAGACAAAGAATAAACTCGGCTAACGAGCTAAAATAATTCTCGCTTGACTCATAATTGCTGTATTGTCGGGATTATACCGCTAAGCCCCGCGTTATGGCAGCCCTAGCAGAGTAGGTAGAAATAAGTACCTACGACATTGTTGTATAATTTTGGCAGATATGGTACATTGTAACATCGCAATCACAAACTTTTTTATAGGACGGAGGTGGCAAACAAGCGTACGGCCCGCCTGATGTTAAGCAGTTACCGTAGCCTATAGATAGTTGCAAAGGCATTGCTCACACGTTGCTGACCTGAAAGGGAGTGTGACGGAGGGAGGGGAGGGGGGAGGGGCGTGGTGGGCTTTGTTATCGCACTTGCAATTCGGCAATTAACTTATTAAATTCATTATTAAGAATGCATTTTCACCAGAAGGTGAGCCATATTGGAAATACAGACATGTTTTCAACATTATTTTCCGCGAGCGACTGAGTTGTACTGAGTCCATGGACTTCGTTCAGTAGGACATACTATTTTGGACGGTCACGTGTCTCTCTTTCTTGGTAATGTATTTGAGTTTGAGAATTTATTCGTAAATTGTGCAAAAACGCTACGCTTCGTACGAGCCCATAATTAACGTGACGTGAAAATATTGTTCTCAAGTTACGTTCGCAAGATGTTAGTGTCTAGGGATTGTGTGTATGGCCTGAAACTTATGATAAGGGGTGGATATAATGAAATTTCAGTGTGGGTGAAGTGTGAGAGTTATTCAGTTAAATGAACAGTCTTAAGAAATTATAATAATAGTGCCAATTCTGGTGGCACAAACGAGACTTGATTAAACTAAAATATTGATTGAGCTAGAATTCCAAACCCCCCTTCCCCTCCCGTCGTTACACCCCTCCCCCCATTCAAGTAGGCAACGTGTGAGCATTGCTTCTGGTATTGCAAGCACAATATTTGTACAATTTGGTATTGTAAGGCTACGGTAACTGCTTAACATCAGGCGGGCGGTACGCTTGCTTGCCACCTCAGTCCCATAAAAAATGATTTCCTCCTCATGTCTATGCGTGAGCAAGACTGCAGTATTTCATAGTTTGTAATTTGTAGTCAACATAATTTTATTATAGGTTTACCGCAAGCGCTGTTCCACGCCTTAGGTACGCGAGCGGCGAGACGGGGGGGCTCATCGCTCTCGCCGTCCCACTCCCCTACCCGTCGTAGCTCTCGCCGTCCCACCTCCCCACGCATACCTAACGCGCGGCACAGCGCTTGCGGTATACCTATAGCAACACTATTTTCTGAAAAAAAAAAAAAAAACATAGTTATTGATATTTATATTAGCAGATATGATACCTCTTAACGTTACAATCAACATGTCGATATTGACAATGCGCCTCATTTTCTGGTCAATATTTCGCATTAAAATACTTTTAAGTTAATAGTCGAATTGAGCAAACCGATATGATGACGTATTGTCTACATCATCAGACGTCAAAACTGAATGCTCGCGCGCTACTCTCGGCTCATTTAGACGCACCTAATAACATAATCAAGTAGTTAATTAATTCACAGAACATATTTTACGTTTGAACGAGTTTGTTTGTTCTCAAACCTTCATTAGCTTCAAACAAGCACGATCGAAGTTTTACCACAGTTTAAAACATTAAAGGTTGTAAAATAAGAGTGCTTCACACTGGAACTTACGGGTAAAGGTAAAAAAAATGCTGGAATAAAGAATAGCTGAGAACAACAGCTGTGGTTCTCACTCGCCAGTTTTTTACTTCGCAAAGCATTTCCACTGTTTTAGGAGTCCGTATTTTTAAACGAGAAAACGGAACGTACATTTTGACTGGAAAATTTCCAGTGCAATCTTTTGCCAAATTCCTACTGGCAAAAAAGTACTTTATGGAATTGCCTACGGAACAAAAATATACCGTTTGGTAATTAAGGACGATGGCAAGTTTCTCTGGCAATGTTAAACAAAATTCAGGCACAAATCATTTCACAGTGTACGCTAAAACTAGTTGTAACTGGTTTAAAATAAGAGTTTTGTTCAAAATACGCCATCTTCAGGTACCTAATAGTCGGTTATCATTACCTATTGATGATAATATTAGAAGTTTATAATACGCAGTGGCCAGTTACTGACAGTGGTCAGTGTTAGACATAGTTTTACCTACCTAGCAAGTCTCTACACGCAAAATTATTTCCTCATTTCTTGCTACGGAACTCTCACGCAACTCGCGCTTGCCCACTTCATTGTTGTTATTAAAAACAAAACTGCGGCGGATGTGGAAAACATCGATATATTTTCAAAGGCTACCGATCTACGTTATTCACGGTACGTAGAATGAAATAATAAACAAAATTATGGTTTCCATCGAAGTTTTGGCAAAACATTATTTCGTTATCGAGAAATGTAAACCTTATTACATTAGCACCCCTAGCGGTGAGTTAATGAATCACTTTATGATCGGCTTACAAGAGTAACATTTGGTGGGAGTGTTTAGTGGGCCTAGTCTTAAAAACAAAAATAATCACTTAAGTTGACATCATTTAAGTTGACTACTTACTCGATAAACATTATAGTCATGTAAACGTTAAAGTCACGCTAGAGCTACTACGAAACCTAGCCAAATACTCACTCGGATCGAATGCGGCTTCCCCGCCCGCATACCGCCCCTCACCCGCCACCGCCTGCGGCTTCCCGCCCGCCACACCTCCCGCACACCGCCACCGCCTTGTTGTGCGGGTGACGTCACATTTGACAGGTTCCTAGTTGGCTTGGTGGAGTAGTAGAGGTTTCTTTACCATCACCGTAATAATAGCAGTTGATTAACAATTGCCGATATCCAGCAGTGGACGTCTTTCGGCTGAGATGATGATGATGATTAACAATTCAAATGATTGGTTGCTTATTGCTACGGCGTAGCACTACCGTAACAAAGGTGGCGCTACGGCGTAGTAATCTCGTTATGACGTCATTGTTCTTTTGTTATTTGACTTTTTTAGTAGGCAAGCTCATTAAATAATCAAAATAAACTACTAAAGCGAGACACCCTACAACAAAGCCCAGATAAACCCACTTTCAGCGCTATATTTAGAAAATCTCATTTCACTAACGACCGAGACGTGACATTATTTCAATTTTCGTTTAAGCCTATTTAAATCTTTAATTTAAAAAATCTGATCGTAACGTTGACAAGTTCATTTCACGAGATACATCAAACAAAGTGATGAAATAGGTGGCTAATAAGTCAAGTTTCTCTCGTGATGATACAGAAATTAAATGTTATGAGGTCTTATGGACCCAAGTCCAACTTCTGCTACGCATAACTACTTCCCGCTTCTAATATTGAGCTTGATACTGTGGCTTACTAGAGCGCAATCCAAATTTGAAAGCTGCTTAATTTTGACACGCCATACAAATGACAAATAATGACGCAAAATAGCCAGTACCACAAACTTATTTAAACCGGTGGCCAAAAGAGGAACTTAAATTTTAAAAAGATAAATGCTATTATTTTGACATTAGCGATGCTCTCAGCGGGCCAAATAAGTTTATAGTTCTTGAACATGTTGTTGAAATGTCGTTTTGTTTTGGAATGAATTTTCCGAAATCGCTCTCAGACTTGAGATACCCAACATTTGAGTAACGTTTCAGTACTTGGCCGTCAACGTCTGTAATTAAAAAAACCGATTGCGGCGTTGACAAATTAATTCCACAGGACGTACACTGGACAATACGCTGACACACTCAACGTCAGTTTCAACGAATTGAAACAAAACAAAGCGTTGGTAAACGCTGGCTCAAAAGTGGAAAACCAATTTCGCTTCGCCATCCGCGGACCGAAACTCGCCGCGACAGAAGTTTTAAAATAAAAACTGTAGGCGCGACGTCCGAATGCGTTTTCAATCAGGACTTTTTTGGCGTTCCGCTGGTTGAAAATGAGGGACGCTGTCAATCAGAGGGTACAATGAAATTGGTGACAAGTAAAACTGGACGAAACATTTTTTGTATTTTCCGTCCAATGACTGAACTTTTCTCTACAATTGCTATCAAATAATATCCATTTTGCCGAAGACATTTTGGTCCTAATTGGGACCAACTCTCATTGCAATGTAGATTCGGGCTAATTTTCAAGTTTCCTCACGATGTTTTCTTTCACCGTAAGCAAGTAAGCAAGTAATAATCATATAAAACTCGTGATTCCCATAGATTTCAAAAAATCCAGAGGTGCGAGCCGGGGTTTGAACCGTGGACCTTAAGCCCGCAAGACGCGTATTTAACCAACCGGCTATCACTGCATTGAAAAAAATATAAATATTGAAAATCACCCCTCCATTCCGTATCATTAAGCCGATTGCTAAGCTTTCTGGGGGCGGTTGATTTTGAATCGATGTTTTCGTTTGATTGCCCGCCGGGGCGTAAAATGATCTGCATTAATTTATTTTGATTCAATTAATCGTGAAATCGTATTAAAAAAAAAACTTTTTGTATTCCATTTCGTTTTACGCTTTTAAATTTAAAAGGACTTAGGGTGCATAATATCTTCCAGGTTCCATTATTTCCGGGCCTTGAGTCTGCTAAAAAAAATCCATAGCGAAACCACTGGGCACTAAGTCACTGAGCCATTGAACTGCCATCGCCATTAAGCTGCTATAGTGATCGACTCTCTGATCGATCGGTTGACTCTGACCGACCAGAGGGTAGATCTCTATAGCTACTAAATGAGACTACTACTACTATTCTTGCCAGTTGGCAAATTGTGGCATATTGAGGACTGCTAAGAGATGGCCGATAACATGTCGACCGCCAAGATTGTACGATTTATGATGAAGAATTAGACACTAGATTTCACGAATCAGAGGGCCTACTCTGTTTCAAACGAAAACAAAATTTCGGACGAAATTCGCGTATTTTCTACTACGTTTCTCATTGATTCCGACATTTCTTACGAACGAAAATTGTTTGACGTCTTCGTCGTCGTCGAACCTAAACGTCAAACAATTTTCGTCGTCGGAAATACGCGAATTTCGTCCGAAACTTCGTTTTCGTTTGAATAAGAGGCCCTCAGGGATTTGTCACGATATTTTCCTTAGCCCCGTTAAGAAATTACCAATCTTATTATTATAATGCTTGTTGTATAGTAAATTGGCTAATGAAATTCGATAATCTCAAAGGTGCGAGAATCTATTTCCAAGACGAGAGTTTTACCAACTTTGATATCACTGGGATTTCCGATATCCTTTACCGTTATTCCAAATAACCTTATCTTTAATACGTAAAGTATACAATCAAGTGATTGGGTTTCGATGCGTAATGTACTATCGTGTATTTCCAGGTCAATAGCCACGTCCAGATGCCTAAAATGCCGCGCGAGGCAAATTGCCTCACGAAGTTTGACTTGCCTCGCGCGAGGCAAATGCGCGTCCTGCCTCACCTGAGCGCTGTCATTTGCCTCCACTAATTTGGCATAGTCATGAGACAGAACGATGTCAAACGTGTCAAACTGATTGCTCGGGTATACCCTTCTCTGTCTAGCTAGAGTGTCAGTTGCCTCGCCATTTGCCTCGCGCGGCATGCGACTGAGGCAAACGTCGTGCTTCGCGAGGCATGTGGGTGAGCAGCCTCGCGCGGCATGTGCATGTTGTAGACACGCCTAATGAATGCCCGGAGCGGAAACGATTTCATCGATTTTAATTTCATTTTAATAATTATATTATTTTGAGTAGAGTGGAAAATCCAAAAGCTATCCAGAGTTGCATAAGGATATTCATCCACGGCACTACTAAAAAAAATGGTTAGGTACTAATTTAAATTACTAATGTGTTGCTAGAATGTAATCGCACTAGTATTTCTATGGACTCTACTCAAAGGAAACTGGTTAGTAATTAATTAGTAATTAGTAGCACGCGACACGACATGCTGGTCGCGCGTGACTGGTTTCGAGAAACATTTGTGCACCGCGTACTTGAGTGATCGTGTTTTGTTTTTTTGTCCGGAGCTTGGGGAGTTACTAACCGGTTGCGTTACTTTTGAGTAGCGCCGTGGACGAGCTACGCGCGATTAGATTTACTAACTAGTTAGTAATTAATTACTAACCAGGTCGGTTTTTTTTAGTAGCGCCGTAGACAAATGGCCTTCAAGATCGCTTTACAAATGCTCCTCCAAACATGCTAATAGGAAACACGTAATAGAAGATGTTAGACGATCGAACGTGGGTCCGCATAAAATATGTTCGCCGCCCGTCCACATTAAAATAATATCGGCCCAGAAACGCTAGGATTCACCAAATAGTATTCCGTTTGCGCAAACAAACCATAAATCCGGAGATTTAAAAAGCTTTTATCTCTTTGTTTGCCGGTTTGTTGTTGCAATACCGTGTTGGGTAACGGGATGCTTAAAATATCGCCGTTCAATATAGGGTTTTAACTATTGGAGTATGAACGGCTAGCTAAACTCGCGGTCTGTGTAGGCAGTTTCATTTTAGCGCTGTCAGAAATGTTGTGGGCTTTTAACGTTGTATTATCCGCTCCCACTAAAAGGTGAACTCTGTCACCGCCATAGAAAAATAACGTTTTATATTTTTGGAGATGACATTCTGAGCTACTATTAAAGGCACTGTGACAGACAGACAGATATACGGTCGAATAGACAGACGGATGGACGGACGGACAGATGGATGAATGGGTGGATGGATGGATGAATGAATAGACGCACGGGTGGACGAACGGTTGGAAGGAATAGTAATATTATAGTAACATTATGCAATAAAAATAAAATAAATATAAATCCAAAACGGTATTAGAACGATTTTGAGTTTTACAGTAATTAAAAAACCACACAATTATCGATTAATTAGCGACTGTAGCCTAGGGGTGATCAGGTTGGGCTAGAAATCAGAAGGTCCCAGGTTCGATCCCTGGTGGGGCATGCACCAATGGATGAATTTTCATCTATGTGCATAATTTACAGTTCGCTGACGGTGAGGGAAAACATCGTGAGGAGAGTTCAGTTCCTGTTTACACGGCGACAAGGTTCACCACCTGTCACGTTGGGTTCTGACTATCTGGTGAAACGTGGGCTTTGAGTTGGTTAATACCTCCACAATGTGGTGGTGTATGTCCACTCAAGCCTCTGACTACCCCCGAATGGGGATAAAAGTCGTGACGTTACATTTACACACAATTATAAACAGAACACTCATAAATAATAATAATCTGTTGTAATCATCCAACCAATCTACCAGGCAATAATAACTTGCACGAGTATTAAGTGGCAGGTTTGAAGAGCAAAAAGCCGTGATAACCGCAGGGACGTCGTTTAGTGTTATAGCCTAACTTCTAACGAGCTGCCATAAAATGGGTATTTACTCGCCCCACCTTCGAGAACACCCCTCAAGGTAAAAATGTACTGTACGCGCGTTATCGTAAAATCTTATGATGTAACTCTTTGCCGCGTCTGGTCTCCTGGTAGGTTTTCATCGTAATATATTCCGGAGTGAAACAAAATACTTTATAACGTTGTTTCGTTGAAAGGTAAGTGTGGATGAGGGGTATTAATCAGGTAGGGTGAGGCTTTTAAACTAACTTACTATCTCAAATTGTAACCTTAAGTAACTGGTAATAGTGATAGTGACAGGCCATAAGCAACTAGCTGCTTTTATAGAAAGGGACACTGTTATTACCGGCTTGTCCTACCAATAGGACTAGTGGCAATTTTCTTCCCAATAGTCTTAAGCCGGAAACTCACCGCAGCGCACGGAGAGGCCACGCACGTGGGTCAAGCTTTGCTTTGCAAGAAAATGTATGCAATCGTGTCCACCGCGGCGCATGGAGAGGCTACGCACGAAATGACGTCATTCATACATTTTCTTGCAAAGCGAGGCGTGGCCCGTGTGCATGGCCTCTCCGTGCGCCGCGGTGTTTTCCGCCTTTATCGAAAGTAGGACAACGGTAGTCTTACTTTTTCCCATTAGTCTTACTATATCAAAACATAACAATAATCACAGATATACATTTTGTCAACCAGGAAAATGTACAAACTGGTAGCCGACCATTAGAAAAGTACTAGGGTGACATATAATTGAAAGCGGTATTTACTAAAAGCAAAAAACCTAGCGATACCTATCGGACATTATAATACTCATAACAATTACCATAGATTTTTTACTACTTTCCTACGCAATCAAAAACTGTATCAGTAACTAACCATAGTTAGTTAATCATAAAATGGCTTTAAAGAAACTTCATCAAGCGAAAATGTAATTCAATTCCTGAATAGACTGAAATTAATGATATTTTCAGCGAAAAAGGTGCCTAAAGTGACAGACTCTTTTATTATTTGTTAGCTCCCCAAGTTATTAAGTTAACGTAGTGTCAGAGAAATGACAATGAAAGTAACTGCCTATTACAGGAAACTTTATTACAGACTACCGCTTCTTTACGTCAGTGTTTCCCAAAAGTACTATGAACTTATAGAATGGATGTAGTTGTGACTGTGAAGATATTCTAGCTTGTTTGCACAGAAACTGAGTAGAATCTGTGTTTCGGAATAACAGCAAAAGTGTAACATATCGCTCGGAAGCTAATGGTGTTGTTTCTGTTGCCACACATGATTGCACAGTGTATAATAATAGAAAAAAAAACTATAAAAATATATAGTTATTATCATTTAGGCTCTAAAGTAAAACTTTGGGATACGTACGGCCAGAAGGTATTTGTTTTTAATAAAAAATTACAGTGTTTATCCGGCTCTGAAAAAAAAATGAAATATTGATAAGGAATTAAACAACTTATGTAACTAAGTTTTGATTATGTACTTACAATCAATAATTTATACGTACATACCTAGTAGGTAATTTTAATTTTTTTTTAAGTGCGAGGTCGCTCAGGGAATGTAGACGCGGAGATTAGCTGTGTCTACAAGAGCGGCGTCCCCGAGCAGTCAGTTTGACATTTAATCGGTTAGACAAAATGTCAGATTGCTCGGATGCACTGCTCGGTACATGGAGATACGCCTTGAATAGAATCTCTTTATAGAAAATTTGAATACTTTGCACAACTCAGGAAACAAACATTTGGTGGACCTTATGATAAAAACCGGCCAAGTGCGTGTCGGACTCGCACATAGAGGGTTCCGTACCACCGTATAAATTAAATAGATTTTTTAGTATTTCCACCTTTATTTTTAAGTTTTATTTTATTTTTACTATTTGTTATTGTAGCGGCAACAGAAATACACATTCTGTGAAAATTTCAAGTCTCTAGCTATTACCGTTCGATAGATACAGCCCGCTGACAGACAGACGGACGGACAGACAGACAGACAGACGGACAGCGTAGGCTTAGTAATAGGGTCCCGTTGGCACCCTTTGGGTACGGAACCCTAAAAACTACCATTATCACAACTTACTTTATTACTTCCACTCTCATACATCTCAATATTTTCCCAAAGTACACTCAACTTTGGGGCTTAAATAACGAAGGATAATAATTTTAGGACTTAAGAGCAGAGTACTAAATCTGCACTTACGTCACACAGATTTACGGAGATTTCAGTTTTCTAGGAGAATATAGATTTACTGTGGAAATGCATATTTACCCTCACACGTACAAACTTCGATCCTTCATGCAACTTTATGGGATGAAGTTCCAAAAACACTAATAACTGACTTTTGCTTATATACACTAGCCTAAGCATCAATTCCTATATTTATAACTTCAAAAATGACGAACTACCATAGAAAATTTCATCCCCAATTGAACCCCATAACGGAGGAATATTCAAAAATTATTTCTCAGTGCTCACATACGTTATATAAAGAACTCCTGTACATTTAATGGTTCTAGCTCTCCAGGCCTTTGTCTGGGGAGTTGCCTGTCAGTCAGTCAGCGAGTTAATTGTTCGACCATTTCAACCTCACTAACGTACACTAACGGCTAACGTGGCACTAACGGTCTCAAAGGCTAATCAAATGTTTAAGTTTCACTTTAAGCGCTAACATACACGGACTGCATTTTGCAGTTTGGTTGCAGTCGACGGCACGCGACTGTACTCGGAGTGCATAAATGCAGTCGGAAGTGATAGCTCTATTGCAGTTGGTTGCAGTCGACGGCACGCGACTGCACACGGACTGCATTTCGCAGTCGGAAGCGACTGCAAAATGCTGTCCGTGTATGTCGGCGCTAAGACGTCGTTATCTGTATTTTATTGTATGTAGCATCAAAGTTGAGCAGTTCTCAAATTGGAATTGCGTTCGAATTTTGAACGCATTTCGAACGCATTCTAATTTGAGAACTGTTTAACGCATTCTAATTTGAGACAGCTGCTTGCTTCGAATTTCGAATATTCGGCGGCGGTCAAAGTAATATCATCTTTGTTTACAGGTACTGTGAACAGCCTCAAGTCCCTTCAAATCCACGTGCCAAGGGCCGTCCTCACAGGCGGAGACGCTGAGCTGATGTGTACCTACGAACTCGAAGGCGCGCAACTGTACTCCATACGATGGTACAGGAATATGATAGAGTTCTACCGATTTGTGCCGAAGGAGTCGCCTGCTACGAAGGTGTTCCCGGTTGCTGAGATCAAAGTGGATGTAAGTATATTCCCTCTCACTCACGGTTTTCCTACCAGCCCCCCTAGCCAAATGGCTTCGTAAACAAGCGTTTCTACAAATTGCTACGTTTATGTATGGAAATGACATTACAAGTCGATAAGAAGATCACGTGAGTCACGTGACGCGACTTATGTCATTTCCATACATGAAGCGTAGCAATTTGTAGAAACGCTTGTAGACAGAGCAACTTGGCTACGTGGGGTGACCTTGTTGACCTCACGTCTTGCTACCAGCAGATGGCGTTGAGTGCAACGCTCCAATACAACGAACGATCCAGAGGGCCTACTCTTTTATAAACGAAAACGAAATTTCGGACGTAATTTCCCGTATTTCCTACTACGTTTCTCATTCATTCAGACATTTCTTTTTTTTTATATTTTTTTTATTAGCCTATTTTTTGTCCCACTCCTGAGCAAAGGCCTCTCCTTGACTTCTCCACAAAGCACGATCTTGAGCGGTCACAGACCAAGTACCCCCCGCAAAGGTGACCAAATCATCCCGCCATCTCTTGGGTCTGCCCCGGCTGCGGCGTCCGCCACTTGGTATCCAATTTGTGATGGCGTTTGCCCACCTTTGCGGGTCCATACGTGCCACGTGACCGGCCCATGATGATGATATTTTGATGGTGATGTTATTTACAGACATTTCTTACGAACGAAAATTGTTTGACGTCTTCGTCGTCGTCGAATTTAAACGTCAAACAATTTTCGTTCGTAAGAAATGTCGGAATCGGAATCGGAATCGCCCCTAGCCCATTGTATAGAAGCCGTAGTACAAGATGTGCTTAGTTTGGGCTTTGGGACCATACAGTTGGTGAAATTAATTTAAAGTAACAATGTAGTCATGTTTCTTAAAGGTAATTTTCTAAAACAAAGCACACAAATAACTAAAATACGAAGACTATACTTTATACCAAAATTCATCAAACAAATTTCCCTCAAGGTAAATAGAAATACTGAGCACAAAGATTATTATGTAGCTCCAACATATCCCTTTATTATCTGTTTAATTAGCGGAATACAAGATGATGCTATGTTATTAGCATGAACCTTTTATACATACATACATCACATACAAATACATAAATAAGGGCCACCGCAACCTTGCTACTTTTAGCATCGACGATCGGCGATTTTGATGCTGCGTCTCGCTCGTTCGCGCTCGAAGAAACGCGACGCAGCATCGATACGTCACAAAATCGCCGGTCGCCGATGCTAAAAGTAGCAAGTCTGCGGAGGCCCTAACATTCGTGTCTTTGTAATGTCAAAATACAGTTTTTTAACAGCTTTGATTGGTTGGATAGAATGGCAAAACGCTATCGATGGCAGTTTAATAGCTATGAGACTACGAACTTCACGAAAGTTAGAAGTGGTTGGCAATAGCAATTTGCCCTTGTCATTGATAGACAGGGCCGTAAGTCGCTTAACCATTGCCATTGAGCTGCTATAGTGATCGACTCTCTGATTGGTCAGCCGATTAGTCGGTCAGAATCAACCATCCAATATGAGGGCAGACCACTATAGCAGCTCAATGGTAATGGCAGTACAATGGCTAAGCGACTTAGGGCCCAGGGTTTATAAATACGTCAAAATTGTACAATGTTCATTGTAGTCTACGCAATTGTGGTGGGTGATGATGATGCCAATCTTAGTATGCCAAGTCTACCTACTAAGAGTAGGTATTGGGACTGACCCCAAATACTCGACAACACACCATTACGCTCGATTTTCCTGACGGGGTAGGCAGAGGTGGTAAGAGAAATATTATTTCAGGGGTTTTACTACTACATTTTTTGCACCATTTATTTATTGGTCCAGGTAGCAGCATCGGACCAGAACCGAGTGGTTCTCACGGAGGTGGACCGGACACTGACCGGAGAGTACCAGTGTGAGGTGTCCGCGGATGCTCCTTCATTCCACACCGACATCAAAGCCGCCGAGATGGTTGTAGTTGGTAAGCTTGCTTTTTTATCTTGAGAGGTATTTTTACCAGTTTTTTGTAGTCGAAGTTTTCCTTTTAATTTATTAATATTGTGGTGGAGTTAGCTTACAGGGATTTTGGATAATAGAATAGGTACAGTCAACAACTTAAGTCGCTGAACATTCTCAATTTTGAAAGTCAGTAACTCTCTTTATTTTACAAATGTCGGTGAACATTGTCAAAACCAAATATTAGCCAAATATTTAAATAATGTTTAGATCAAGAAAAAAATTGGATTTGATGGGAAACAAAAGTGTGCAAGCAATTTGGAACATTGAGAATCAGTGACTTATGTTTCTGACCGTTCTTGTTCTACCTTAGCACCGTTTTCTTAATATTAATTTTTTGTCTCTAAAAAGGCTCTAATTACTTAAGATGTATAAGGGCCTGCTTCAAAACCATCAGATAACTTCTATCCACCAGATAAATATGGATTTTTGATAGATATTGATGGAAAATCAGTCAAAACGACAAATTTATTTGGTAGTAAAAGTTGTCTGACGAAACAGAAATATATAATCTTGACTGGTCAAATCTAAAAGAAATGGTAGGTACTATGTTTTTCAGAGAACAACAACAAAGAAATCAGGGTATATTTTAAATATCTAAGTAGCTACTGTTTGTACTTTCCTTATTTTTAGTTCTTTACAAGCTTTCGGTATCATAAAGACTGGAATAATTTAAGACGTAGATCCTTTTTCTTTTCTTCATTTCGTTTGTGGAATCAGAAAATCTTGCCGATTTATATCTGTCATGTTTTCTGTGAAATAATTTATTTTTCAATTTTATTTTTTGCTCGGAAATACAGGCTTGTACATAAATAATAGCAAATCTGCCTTCACAGCCAAATAAATATAGGGTGTAATGACTTGAGAAATAAAATATACTTTTAATTTACATTGATTCTTTGAGTACTTTGCCAGCTTTATATCAACTGGTGTAGAATTAAAAAGCTTGGGAAGAGTGAGTTGGGTTCATTTTCCGGTGTTCCGTATCTACTCTGTCATATTTCAGTACCTATAAGTATGTTGTTTTGAGCGCGTAAAAATACCTATGTCGTTTTAAAGTGATTAGCACCAACTTATATTTTATTACCGATGACTCTCGATGAAATATTTGCGTTGCCAAAATATCGTGGTGTAAAAAATAATAATAATAATTTAGCCCTTTTAACGTCCCACTGCTGGACACGGGCCTCCCCTCAATGCAAGGGGGATTCAGGCCATAATCCACCACGCTGGCCCATTGCGGGTTGGTGGATTTCACATGTCTAAAGACATGCAGGTTTCCTCACGATGATAATTGATTTTTTTATTTTTGTTAAGCCGAGTGTCTCAAAGTATGAAATAATAATTAAACTACATATACGGTAGCTGATATGTAGATGCCTAGTGAAGACAGACTATATGTAACTACAATAGTTTCTGAGTTACAGGCCTTCGAATATTTGTGACAACTTCCGTATTGTGGCCTTAGAACACATCAAATGGCGTAGTAACCTGTGTAAACAGCATTCAGGAGTAGCAACCACTAATGTTCAATTCGTGGTCATATGCCACTTTGCCCTAAAGGACCTAAACGGACAACGGCTATTCTCTAGATGAGAATATTGTCTTGTTTCATACTTTTTAGGGCGTGATTTCTCAGTAGTCGGATTTTAGTTTTTGAACGTACCTACCAAGTATTTCTTTCTAACAGTCTGAGACAACAATTTATCAACAATCAAAACTAACTAAGATTAAAATGATCATGAGAAAAAACAGCCATACCACAAGTACAAACAAAGTACGAAGTTTCTTTTTCTTTCAGTACGGAACCCTAAAAAGTAATTCTAGTTCTTTAGTTAAATTATGTTTTAATGACGACTTGTTCTAATTAAATACTTCATCAAAGATTTTTTGTGCTTAAAACAAGGACATTAATATCAAATTCAGTAACATAAATTAATGTAGGATACGCTAATGAATATTAAGGTTTGTTAATTATTTTATGTCTGGCCTCTGTTCTTGGTTTTTAATCATTATTTCGGAGCTACTGAAAGCTAGACGCTAGGGCTCTATAGCTTAATGAACATAGGTATTTTCTCTCTACCTACAAATTTATACAATGTGTAATGTGAATAATAATATCCCGGGACATTTTTACACACGGCTACCTGATCCCAAACTAAGCAGAGCTTGTACTATGGAAATCAGATAACCGATATTACTACATATACTACTTTTTTATTTGTAAATACATACTTAATATACATATACACCCAGACTCGGGACATACAGACATGTTCACGCGCACAAATGCATGTCCCGGGTAGGAATCGAATCTACGACCTGCAGCGTGAAAGGCGTTTTTATTCATGCCAAATCTAAAAGATGATCACTCTGCGCTCACTATTTACTCTAAGAGGTATGCTATTATCGCTACAGTAGCAAGTGCGTATACGCTTGCTCTATTCTATGCAGTTCTAAACTAATGACCGACACTGATAATGAAGTGTAGAACTATGAATCGATCAATCATTGTGAAGCGAAAAATATAAACATCTACATTATAGTCGCTCGCTAGCGTATAGGTGGCCCACGCTGCGAAACTTTAACAATATTTTTGCAAAGTTTTCTCTATCATTTATTAGTTTAATTTTTTTAGTTACGTGTAAGCATGAATTATCATGGGATTAAATGCGTCCCTCGTCTAACTTTACATTTGAATGAATTCATCAAAATTGATTATTATTTTATTTATTAATTATATTAAGTACTAACAATAGTTTCTAAGTTTAAATTTTGTTACTAATACTATGGACAACAGTCTGAAATAAATTGATTATTATTATTATTATTAACACCCTGTATAGCAAAACCATAGATCTATGGTTTTGCATTATTACACGTTGTATACTGGCTGCACGATGTTATTCATCACCATTCATCCGCTTACCAACCAACCATACCTAATCTATACCATACCACCTATTCCCCTCTTTTCCGTGAATCCTTTATTACGACCGTTGAAATATTGCATATTCACAAAACCAGCTGGCATTTTGTCGGTAAAAATACACTGGCCAGTTCGATTTCAATCTCGCAGCAAGGATTTCTGTTCTAATTTTTCCAATTTCAACATTTCTGTAGTGGGAGCCGCTTTCAGCTGTGCTTGTACTGGCTAAATATTTTATTAAAAATTGGTTGTATTGTTTGGTCAGGGCATGGATCAATTACTAAGGGGACTGGCCCTAAGCAACTCGGCCGAGTGGTCGGCCTAGTACTAACATCGACATAAAACGAAGCGAGTAGTTCAACTATTAACTGGTAAATAGAACAATGAAAATGAAAATACAATGTCCACGTTTCTTTTCATACATATATCTAATAAGGGCACCTCTTTCTTTAGTCTTTACTCTGTGGGTCAGGGTATTGTTCTGAGGAAAAAGAACTTGGAATAAAAACCGGCCAAGTGCGTGTCGGACTCGCACATAGAGGGTTCCGTACCAACCACCATATAAATATTATTTAATTTTAAGTAGTTTATATTAATTCTGTGAAAATTTTAGTTTACACATATGTGACTAGATGGCGCTACTGTCGCTTAAAAGTTAATTAATTGGTAAAAAAATGTAGTTTTACAATATTTTTTGTCAACAATTTATGTAAAAGCTGTTATAATGATCACTAATGGTTAAAATATTAGTTTTCCCTTTATATATAGTTTAATTTATGAATTATAAATAAAAACGTCAAAAATATCGAGTTTATTGTATGGGGACCCCCTTTATTTTTAAACTTTTTTTTATTTTTAGTATTTGTTGTTGTAGCGGCAACAGAAATACACATTCTGTGAAAATTTCAAGTCTCTAGCTATTACGGTTCGTGAGATACAGCCCGCTGACAGACAGACGGACGGACAGACAGACAGACGGACAGCGTAGGCTTAGTAATAGGGTCCCGTTGGCACCCTTTGGGTACGGAACCCTAAAAATTATGTTGTATAGTGCTAAACAGAAATGCATAGTTAGAGCATTATTGAGATAGAGAACTGAACACTCGTGGCCTTTCTAGAAATTAACTACAAGAAACTAACTACTTACTAGAACTACTACTACTAGGAATTAACTACCAATCTAGGTATACGCTTGGGAAGTAGAACAAACTATCTACAAAAAATTCGAATGAAAAAAATGTTGTTAAGAAACCTTTAAAATAATTTCATTAGCGACCGCAATGGTTCTATTCCCGCTAGAGGCAAATTTCGGAAACGGCCTTTTTGTAATTTGTCCTGGTCTGGGTGTTACTGGGATCGCCCCCAGTCCATTGTCCGGTACCCAAGTATAAGCGCTGCTTAGTTTGGGACCATACAGTTGGTGTATTAGTTTGGCGACAGCTATTATTTTTTAATTATAAGCTATTATTTAATTATAAGGGTTCTTCCACATTCATCCTATGACATTATCATCTATTTAATTATTATTCTTAACCCATCCCAATTTTATTCTAATACCTCTCTGTATTTATTCATTTAGAACCACCCTTAACAAGTCCAAACGTGACGTCAGACCGCATATCGTATATCGGCGGTGACCACATCAGGGCGAACTGCTCCTCGCCCCCCTCACTGCCTGCAGCCAACATCACTTGGTTCGTCAATGAACAGATGGTGAGTTAGTTCAGAAAGCTGGGATTATTAGAAGTCAATTCTAAAAAAAACAACGTCTGTATTGAAGAAGTTAGGGTTAGAATAAGATTATACCTCGGCCAACGGAAAGCGATACCAATTGGCGGCCATATCATAAATTCATTTGATGTCGGAGTGCGTACTTAATGTTTTTTTAACATGTTAGATTTGACCTTGACGGTATGGCGCGCTTGCTGTCGATGTTAGACAGCGCGGCTTAACTTGCCCGCAAGACGCGTCCATAACCAGTCGGCTATCATAGCTTTCCTTAGACCATTCGTTCGAGCTGCTTACGAATTCGAATTGGCTTTTGTAGGTAATTAGAAAGATAAGCGTAAAATAATACATACCTACTATTTGCACGATTACTGTCCATATCAAAACATGTTCAATAACAATTTTGTACAACGATGTGTTTTCTTCTATCAGGTGCCAGGCTTCACCGCCAACCACGTGCTGAATTTCAGCAACGGGTACGCGTCTAGTCTAGCGACGTTAGAATTGGAGGCGGCCCTGCATTCTCCAGTCGCTACGCTTATGATACGGTAATATCGCGAGCTATTTTCAGGAGCCTAAAGTGCTAAGTCTATTGGCTATAACTGGAAATATTGCTATCTTGCTCATGCGTTACGACGATGAGAGGGATGGCAATACATTTAGTTTAGTTGAGTTTATTATAATCGACACCAATACCCATAGACATTACCAAAAAAGGGAGACACGTGCCTGTCCAAAATAATTTGTCCTACTAATCGGAGTCCATGGAAATAGTGCGACTCGGTCGCTTGAAAATATGTCGGAATTGCCAATACGGGTCATCGTCTGATGAATAATGACTTCTTATGTATTTAATAAGTGAATTTTCGAATTGCGGGTGCGATAACAGATGGAAATTTCGATGCATGTAGTGTTTGTCGTGTTCAAATTTTGTGATTACGATGTAAGAATGTACCATATCTGCTTAATACATCCATACCTATGTATTGTTTCAGATGTGAAGCATCGATATTCGACGTGTGGAGGTCGACTAGTCACACAGTAGTTTTACGTGAACGTAGTGCTAACCCGGCGTCAGCATTGGGGAGGAGTTTTACAGGTACCTATTCTTACTAAAGACACTAAATTTATTGCATAACTTAAGGCCTATTTCAAAATTGTCAGATAAGTTTTATCCACCAGATATCCCATGAAAAACTGTGCCGTGTGTCGGCCGTGACATGACAAAACGCGAGATAAATCGATTGTGTCTCATTCTCTCCTATGCATTAAGTAAGGGAGAGAGCACCTCGGTGCGACATAATGCGTGACAAAAGTCTTGTCTTAGCGTGTGCTAGCCCTGCACCTTTCTTCATGATAAAATATTTTCTTTTACCACTAACGGCGTAAAATTCCTTGTAGTGCACAAACGCCCTAAGTAAGTTATAATCTAGTAGTAGTAAGCCTAGGTTCTGATGGCATGTCGCGCGAACATATGTATGAGCATAAAAACACTATCAATTGTTTTTTTTTGTTAACAAGTATGACAATTCGTATTTTAAACGAAGAATTCATTTGACAGGTGCAGCCGCAGAAAGATGTCTACCAACAATAATGGTGACCCTCCTCCAGTTCTGTCTACAGTTTCTCTTACAGAAATGTACCAGCAACTCTATAAGATAGCTGTTCTAGTTTTTAATACCTACACAGTATACAATAATGGCAATTCTGTTGTCAAATCACGACTAACCTGACACATCTAAGAGTATTTCTGTCTCGTTCATGCATTATGAGTATGAAAAGGATGGCAATAGTTTTAGTTTAGTTTAGTTGGGGAAAACAGAATCGGCACCATGATGTATTTGTACGTTAATCGACTCAGGGTTGAAAGCAATTGTTTTTATTGTAAGTCATTTAGAATATAAATCTTTTTTTTACAAAGTCATCAAATAAGGATGACTATCCATGTTTTATTAATGTTGTCAGTGATTGTGGGAGATGCATTTGCCAAAATCTCAGAATTGTCTACATTGTAAAGTAAAATAAATGTAGAAATGACAATGACACAGCTGCATACAAATTTCGGCCATGTCCTTTTTCACATATTTTCGCATTTACTCACGGAATTTGTATAATTTTAGTATAAAAAAATGGTCATCACAATAATTTAAAAAATATTACACAATAATTAGCAGCTGACATGTTTTAATTATATTACTCTGTCCACAATCAATAACTAATTATTCTGATGTTTATGATTATCTATCTTAAGATTTAACACGATATACTTTCCATAACTATTTTGATACAATTATTGGAATGAAGGAATGAAAAGTTTTCGGTAGAGTTTTCAATAATTGTATTAAATTGATTTTATTATTGATTAGGTAAATACTGTTAACATAGACTGATTATATTAGAATAATATTTGTGTTGTAAATAATAATTAAAAAGTGAATTGTTTGTAAATACTGGCAACTGGAATAATGTTCGTAAAACTTGTAATATTGTTTATTCTATGTTTTCTCGTTGTGTCGATTAAAATGTCCCAAAAAATTTATAAAAAATTGTACCTACCTACGGATACGATTTTATTACAATTTATATTATAATTATTGTTTTTCGTTGTCACAATAAGATATTATAACTACTCGTTGTAACAATTACACCTGTTTCTAGTTTCAACTCTGCTGTTGTACTGTATGTATATATTAATATATTATTTGTTATAATTAATTATTCAATAGATTATAACTTAATATTGTCGCTCTTTAATAAAATTTTATATAATATATTTTTGTTATTATAGAAAATATTATTATGTTTTAAAAATCAACCAAGTGATAACTAATTCACACACATTGTATTGTTACAAGCTATAAGTTTTATTATTATAATTCACTTAATAAAAAGCCACGTGGCGCGTTTTACATAACCATTTGGTTACGTAAAATGGTTACCACGCGGATGAACCTAAATTAAATTCTAACCACTGGAATTAAATTAAATCCCGAGACATTCTATAAAATAATAATATTTAATTTATTAGTGGATGACATGAGGCTGTGTTTACGATAAATATTCGAGTTATTGTTGATAATTTAATTAATTTCGCTCTAATTCAAAATCGATGGTGCATTTAAATAAATGTAATAATAATAATTGTTATGTATAGACATTTAAATGTATATATTTGAAATAAGATAATATATTTAAGATTGGGAGTTGATTTTAAAACGAGATAGGTCATTATTTTGTGATTGAGTCCAAGTAAATACTTTTATTATTGTGGCTTATAATAATTGTAAAATAACAACTTCCAATACATTAATTAAAAATAAATGTTTGCCTAATTTATTCAAAATAAAACTGTTACTCCGTCACCATTCTTTTGAAGATATCTCTGACACTTCGTTACAATAAATATGCCTAATTGTGCATTAATTGAAAGTGATTTTAGTACGTAATGTATTGATAAAATTTAACTGAAAAGAATAAATAATAATAATTGTATTGTTGTGTTTTTATTTTCATCACAGTCAAATTCGCCTACTGAAACTAGGTCTTCATTGAGAATGTATGTATGTATGTAACGTCACGACTTTTAACCCCATTCGGGGATAGTCATGAGGATAGGCTTGAGTGGCCATACACCACCACATTGTGGAGGTATTAACCAACTCAAAGCCGACGTTACACCAGATAGTCAGAACCCAACGTGACAGGTGGTGAACCTTGTCGCCGTGTATACAGGAACTGACTATTACCTAATCCCGAGGGATAGGTAGGTTTCCTCACGAAAACTCTTCATTGAGAAAACTTTAATAATAAGTAAGTAACAACAACAGGGTAGGTAACAATAGGGGTTTTATTACACAATTTTTCAATTAGCAACACGTAGCACCTAGAACCATGACACTGATGGTAACTATACCTCCTATTGGCGATTTGAGTACTAACTTGCCAATAGGAAATTAGGTAGAACACTAGAAAATACAAGCACTTATAACTTACATACACGTAGGTACTTATTCCGTAGTTAAGATCAGTCAGTCTCAGAATCGTCAGATAACTTTATCCATCAAATAAATCTATTATAGCAATAAGAAAACTTCTGGGCCTGACTCAATGGAAAGAGGCCATTAGGAAAAGAAAGGAAAGAAAACTTCTCTATAATGTAGAAAACTGTTGAGATGTGGCCAAAATGTCATTCGAAATTCAAAATCCTGCATTGTCTTCGAAAAATAATTCAAAAAATGTTCGTCATACAAAATCCTGCATTCTATATCCATCGCAGTTCGTTACTAAATCGCACCGCGGCGCCACCGCGCACCGCAGTGTATTCCTAAATGCCAAACGCAAAACAATGGAGTCGGGTTCTAAATTCAAAAACAGGGGGTATTTTTTGTTTTTTTTTTCTGAAGAAACAAAACACGGCCGGCACAAATCTGGACGCTTGCGGCCGCCCGGCGCGCGCCTCCTGAATAATTCATAATTCACGTGAGCAATAATAGCAGGTGAATATTATTTTTCTTTTCAAATTCTATGGACGAGATACGTTTTGTTCGGAAAATCGGGACTTATTTTCGCTGTGTATTGTTATACGTTGCTTTTGTGCTATTTTTTAATAGTGTTTATGAACAAATTGTGAACATGGAAAGTGAATTCTAATACATTTTTGGGAGACGCAAAAAACTAGAGCCAAAACGAAGTATTATTACCGTGGCCAAATCCCGTGTTTAGTAGGGTCGCCATTTCGAAATTCAAATTTTGACATTCGAAAAAGTGCACAAGCATTCATTCAAAATTTGTTTTTTACACGACTGCCCAAAAAAAAAAGAGTGTATATGTGTTTATTTAAATTCACCTACCTACGTAAAAAATCCGGGCTGATTAAAAAGCTGAACATGGTCCGGACATGTCCCGACAAATCTGGTCGGATGGTAACCCTTGGCACAGGTGAATATTATTTTTCGTTTTGTACGCTCAGTCAATGAATAGAGCAGGTGCGAACGAGTGATAATAACTCATTGATTGTTTACTAGCGTCCGTTGTAAAGGTTTTTAAATGATTAATTGTATGAAGTGCACAATAGGGGGAACACAATGTTCAGGGGGCCTATTACGAGCCCGGACCATCTGTTTTGTTCAATTGTGATTTTGTCACAAATTGACTACGGAAATGTGCCAAAAATCAAATTTCGAAGCCCAAACGAAACGGATTATTGCTTTCGTAGCGGGTTTGTAATAGCAGCCCTGTATCATATTGAATGGTTTATAAATGGAATCGTGATTTTCTTTTGTTCGTTTTTGTTATAAAGTTGATTTTCATTTGTTATTTTTTGTTGCTTGGACAGCAAATACCGAATTGATAGTTTAGCGAGTCGTGTCAAATAATATACTGAATATTGATGCTAATTTTAGCTCTGTTTAGTTCAGGAGTCATTTGTAACAGAATAAACACCGTAGAATCTTCAGTTACGTAAAGGTTAAAGTTCTGAAACGTTTGTTTCAGAATCATCGGACAACTAAGTTTTGACAGTTTTCCTCTAGAATATCTGTCAATAGTGGCTGAAAGCCCTGAACCATGGAGCCGGAAGCCCCCCCTTCGCCTCCGTCTGCCCTAGTCCCCTTCAGGTCGGCAACGTGCAAGCGATGTCTTTGATATTGCAAGCATCTAAAGGCTACGGTAAACGCTTAACATCAGGCAGACCGTACGTAACAAAATAAAACCGGCCAAGTGCGGGTCGGACTCGCACATAAAAAAGGGTTCCGTACCACCGTGGAATAAAAACCTCAAAATATCAAGTTTCTTGTATGGGGACCCCCTTTATTTTAAAATTTTATTTTATTTTTAGTTTTTGTTGTAGCGGTAACTGAAATACACATTTTGTGAAAATTTCAACTCTCTATTACGGCTCGTGAGATACTGCCCGTTGACAGACAGACGGACAGACAGACAGACGGACAGACGGACGGCGTAGGCTTAGTAATAGGGTCCTGTTGGCACCCTTTGGGTACGGAATCCTAATTAACAGCTACCAAAAAAAACCTTTCTTCAAAAGAACATTTTGTACACCACGCCACTACCTCACATCCCTAAAACCCACATACAAAACCGTCGTATATCGCTAAAAATACGAGTCCGTTGTTTCAAGTTACCATTGTGACGTCACATCCTGACAGTTATACTGAGATAGTATTTCCGGCTTCGTGCTCCAGCAATTTATGGCTGTTTGCTCACCACCCTTCACGTCAAGTGGAAACGCTGCTACCATTAAACAATTTTGATGTCAGATAAAATGCCGAATTCTATTACATAAGGTTGTGTTTAGTGTGTACCTACTTATAATTAGGTATCTTTTGAATCTTAAATAGTATATTCTGTAGCTTTAGTCGCCATGGTAGTACCACCTTCTCACAGAAGATCGGCGTAAAGTAGC
Organism: Drymonia ruficornis; assembly: GCA_947859195.1. Lineage (NCBI taxonomy): Eukaryota > Metazoa > Arthropoda > Insecta > Lepidoptera > Notodontidae > Drymonia > Drymonia ruficornis. The sequence continues at coordinate 5,422,370 of OX401927.1, forward strand.
TATTACAGCTGCGTTTCGTACGATGAGTGGGAGAGCCGGAAGCCCCACTCCCCTTCAGGTTGGCAACCGCCAATGCCTTTGGTATTGCAAGCATCTATAGGCTACGATAACTGCTTAACGTCAGGCGGGCCGTACGCTTTTTTGCAACCTCAGTCCCATATAAAAAAGAAGCAAATTGTAATAGTTTGTTTACTTAGTTTATGTTTATACAACGAACTTATACTGACGCATACTGAAAACTAATTTCAAGTTAACAACGTATTGTATCTTGATAGTGGCAATACTACCGGCCGATTCCAATCACATAGCTGAAACATTCATGCAGAACGCACTATGCATAATCATTAGGATAGAAACGGCGTTGTACTTACCGGCTGCAAAATTGCAGTTTTGATGCGGTTTTGGTGCAGTTGATATAACTACACCAAAACTGCCAACCTACTGCACGCGGACTGCATGCCAACTGCAAGCAAATTGCACGCCTACTGCAAGCGGACTGCATGCCGAATATATGTCGACTGTACGCGAACTGCACGCCTATTGCAAGCGGACTGCATGCCGACTACATGTCGAAGGCAAGCGAACTGCATGCTTATTGCAAGCGGACTGCATGCTGACTGCATGCCTACTGCAAGTGGACTGCATGCCGACTACATTTCGTCCGTAAGCGAACTGCAAGCCTATTGCATGCGGACTGCATGCTGACTGCATGCCGACTGCAAGCGAACTACATGCCTACTGTAAGCGGAGTGCATGTCGACTGCAAGCGAACTGCATGCCTACTGCAAGTGGACTGGTTGACGACTGCAGTTAGATTGCTCTGTGGTTGGAAGTTTTAGTGCAGATAATTATATTTAGATGCCCCGCGGCTTAGCCTGAGTGGAAATCGATGTGTAAGATTAACCTACGTCTTATTCCAGAGCCTACACTATCTTGTACTTTCATAATTTCATTAAAATCGGTTTAGTAGTTACACACACACACACACACACACACACACACACACACACACACTTACTTTCGAATTTATATTATTCGTAGGATGGGATGTTCATCAAATCGCATTTACACTATCATATATCCTTCGTCTTGTTCCATGCATCAAATCGTTTTTTTAACTTAATATAGTTTTAAGTTCTGTCCATTATATTGCTTGGCTTGGCACATCACTAGAACTATGAGAGGCAATAGCTAGAATGCTAATCTAATACGAACTATGCTCGATAGCCGATCGAGGAACACTCGGTATGCATCAGCTTTGCCTCTGAACTTCCTCTCAGATTTAACTATGAGCTGATTATTCTAGCATAAGGGGGTTCCCGAATAAACGGGGATCTAATAGTACATTGTTATCCGAGTACGCTCGGGCGCTAATAGTTCGAGGGACCAAAAATAAGTTTCTTTAACCCGAGGTGAACACTGTGCTCTTCATCACGAATACAAGGAAAGTAAAAATAAAAACATAAATTAAGTAACTAAAGAAAAAATGAGTGAGCTATACTTCTTCAACTCGAAAAAATAAATGAAGATCGGATCGTCGCTTACCCGTCATTTTGTTTTTAAACCGACTTCAAAAAAGGAGGAGGTTTCTCAATTCGACCGTATATTTTTTTTTTTTTTTTTTTTTTTATGTGTGTTCGCGGATAACTTCGTCGTTTATGAACCGATTTTGATGATTATTTTTTTGTTGGAAAGGAGATTTTCCGGGGGTGGTACCATGTTAAGGAAACCAGGATCTGATGATGGCATCCCAGAGAAATCGAGGGGAACCTTCGAAAATCGTAGGGGCGACTAGTGCGTTTGTGATTTTTTTCATTAAGTATTTTAAAGCACTACTATTTTATGAAGGTCTGGAGTCGATCTGATGATGGAGCCGAAAGACAGTCGAGGGAACTCCTCAACGATTTACAGCAATTACCTGGTGTTTGGGCTTGATTAATTTGTATTGATGAGAACTTTACACCTAGATGGGTTGTGACTGTAATTATGGGTCTGATGATGAAGACAAAGGACAGTCAAGGGAACTCCTCAACGTTTTACAGTAGCTACCTTGTGTTTGGACTTAATTCATTTCTATTGATGAGAGCTTTACACCTAGATGGATTGTGACTGTCATTAGGGATCTGATGATGAAGACGAAGGACAGTCAAGGGAACTCCTCAACGTTTTACAGTAACTACCTTGTGTTTGGGCTTGATTAATTTGTATTGATGAGAACTTTACACCTAGATGGGTTGTGACTGTCATTAGGGGACTGATGATGAAGACGAGGGACAGTCAAGGGAACTCCTCAACGTTTTACAGTAGCTACCTTGTGTTTGGGCTTGATTAATTAGTATTGATGAGAACTTTACACCTAGATGGGTTGTGACTGTCATTAGGGGACTGATGATGAAGACGAGGGACAGTCAAGGGAACTCCTCAACGTTTTACAGTAGCTACCTTGTGTTTGGGCTTGATTAATTAGTATTGATGAGAACTTTACACCTAGATGGGTTGTGACTGTCATTAGGGGTCTGATGATGGAGTCAAAAGACAGTCGAGAGAACTCCTCAACGATTTACAGCAATTACCTGGTGTTTGGGCTTGATTAATTTGTATTGGAGAGAACTTTGCACCCATATGGGTTATAAGTGCCATTACAGGTCTAATGATGGAGACCATAGACAGTCGAGGGAATTCCTCAAAGATTTACAGCAGTTACCTTTTGTTGGGCTTACTTCATACGGTTCAATATGCCAAAATGTTCATTGGTATGGCGCCACTAAAAATCGTGAAATAAAATTATTTTTATAAAAAAAAAAAAACCGACTTCAAAAAAACCTGGTTCACTAAAAAGCCTGAAATAATATTTCTATTACCACCTCTGCCTACCCCTTTGGGAAAACCAGACGTGATGGTGTGTTATCGAGTATTTGGAGTCGGTGCCAATCTATCTTCTTACTTTTATAGTAGCTATACTTGGCATACCAAGATTGGCACCGACTCCAAATACTCGATAACACACCATCACGTCTGGTTTTCCCAAAGGGGTAGGCAGAGGTGGTAATAGAAATATTATTTCAGGCTTTTTAGTGAACCAGGTTTTTTTGAAGTCGGTTTTTTTTTTTTTTGTGGTTGTAAGAAAGTTGGAACTATTACATTCTCTTTGGTTGGAACATGGTTCAATAGAAATGTGAAAATAGAACTCGTATTTTTTTAATAATTTGACAGAATCGTTGACAGAGCGGGCACAATCGTATATCTGGATATACAATTGTGCCTGTTCTGTCAACGAATTTGCCCGACATAAAAAGTATCACTTTCTGTCGGCTCTTCAGGCACCTTTTGACCTACTTTCCGCGTATGAGTGATGAAAAAGGAATTTTGAATCTGCGAAAAAGAACTGTTAATGTAAGTATTTTAAAGTATTCCTAGAAATTCGTATACAGGAATTAATTTTCTGAAATTATTAAAGACAAGATTTTAAAACATTCAATGAGGCAAGTTCTCACCCTCACTTTCCATGTAGGTGAGACTCCATGTAAGAAAAAAGTTCTAGGGTGTCTTCATAACTCTGTAGCGGATGGACGGACGGACGGATGGATGGACGGACGGACATATGGATGGACGCACGTACTGATGGACGGACAGACGTACGGACAAAGCATACGGTAAGAGTTCCTTAGTTTGATTACAGAACCAAAAACATTAATTTGCTAGCAAGTAGATGAAATTGTGCCGTTTTATTTCGAAGCGAGATTTCTACCAAGTCAGACTCACCGAGTAGAGATGCTTACTCAGCAGATCACAGCTTTGATAACTCATCAAACGGAAACTCAATTTAGGACCGGATTTCAAATTACGGTTGTACGTTTATTACCTCGATTCGAAACATCAGTACAGTAAAACAAATAGCGGGAGTTAATATTTGGTGTTTACGAAGTTTGGGTAGATTTAAACTATCTTAGAACATGTTATGTGATACTGTCCTAGTTCTTGTAATGTAAACTGAGTTTGGATGCGTGGATGGTTTGCATGATTTTTAGGGTTCCGTAGTCCCTACAAGGAACCCTTATAACATCAATTTATTTTTAGCTCACCAATTATTTCCTTGGAGGTAAAAAAATACTGTGTTTAAATTATTTCGATATGTCCAATAGTTTTTGAGATATATAATTTTTAACATATGCCAGTGTGTAACTGTGACATCCAAAGAATTTATAGCTCAGTAAAAAAACACAGAGACAGAGACAGACATACGGACAACAAAGTGATCCAATAAGATAGCCCAATCTAGGTGCCTCCAGATGCCTTGCATGCCTCGTCCGAGCGCTCATGTTATAACATCATGTCTATGCGTTCCGACGTCAAAACTGAGTGCTAGCCGCACCCTATGAGCTGCAGTCAATTGACTACAGCTTGGCTCTACCACCACTCTACAGTAAAAAAGTTAAGCATTTGGAGCCACTCAAGATGCTCACAGAACAGGGGGGTTACTTTGAAAAACGAAACGAAAGCTTCGGCTGACGGATCGTCCGAAGTACGGATTCGATGATCGTGATTTGACGTTTCTTCTTTCGTGGATCCTACTCTGAAAGTTATTTGACATTTACGATTTCAGCGTTTGACATGGTTTTGATCGTAAGAAACGTCAAAAATCACGATTATCGAATCCGCACTTCGGATCCGTAACACTTTCGGAGTAGGAATTCGCCCGATCCGTCAGCCGAAGCTTTCGTTTCGTTTTTCAAAGTAATCCCCAGAGCAAAACCTTTTTTCAGGCAGTTCAATATAGGTACTTACTTGCGGCCTTATTAAGTGCCACTATAAAACATAAATCCAGACTAATTTGACTTTGAAAACTAAAAGACGAAGTGTTTAACTCTATAAACAAGTTGTAGAGCTAACTCTATTATACGTCTGAAACCACTCAGCGTTTCCATAGAGATACTGTAGCTATCAAAGCCGCGGTAATGTAAACAAAACTCTACCTGGAGAACTTTGTTGAGAAGTTTAAGTTCGTTTTAATTATCCTAGATAGTTCGCTCTTTTAATATGGTGGAGTATATTTTCGGCTGTGGTTTCCTTTATGTAAGATCTTGTTTATTTTGCACTGAGCTGAAAATTGTGTAACCTTTGCGTGTATATTTTAAAAGGTAAAAAAGTATACCCTAAGACTTCATACACAAACCATAGCTTGAGGGTTGTACTGAAAAGCACGTTTTTTTATTATGAAACTAAAGTAGTAAACAAGCGTACGGCCCACCTGATGTTAACCAGTTACCGTAGCCTATAGATGCTTGCAATATAAAAGGCATCGCACGCACGTTGCCGACCTGAAGGATAGAAATTTTCCATAAAATTTGGCAAGTAGGTCGGGAATACAGAAAATCTAGCAAGACGCAACTTACAAACTGAGGTCGTTTGCTGAAACTGAAATTGTTTGACTGAAAGGAATCGCTGCAACTTTGCCTTGCTCATATTCAGTATCGTAAAATTCTTGGATAACAAATTTCAGAGGTGATAATATAAAATTTTACTACCGCTAGCATATTGGAGACTAAAATATGCGTACCTTTTCATAATCAAACTTAGAATGTATCCCTTCTTGATATTATTATCATCATCATCATCATCATTTCAACAACAACGACCGGTCCTGCCCCCCTAGCCAAGTGGCTTCGTCTACAAGCGTTTCTACAATTCGCTACGCTTCATCTATGGAAATGACATAAGTCACGTGATCTACTTATCGACTTGTAATGTCATTCCCATACATTTGAGCGTAGCGATTTGTAGAAACGCTCGTAGACGAAGCCACTTGGCTAGGGGGACTGTGCTACTTGCATCCAGAGTTTCCCGCGACCTTCACTAGGTCGTCGGTCCACCTTGTGGGGGCCTACCCACGCTGCGTCTTCCGGTACGTGGTCGCCACTCAAGAACTTTCTGCCCCATTATTATAATTATCATTTTAAGAAGTACCAATTGATGTATTGATTGATTTTAGAAGTTATTAATCACTAAAATTATGCTCAGCGCACTACTACATGCAACAAAATTTAAACATCTGGGGGCTTACTACGAACTCTTATTGCGATTCAATTACAGGAACGTTTTAACGATTCAGCGTCTTTTTGTGCAATGACGTACCTTATTGTCATGACAATATGAAACGTCATTGCACAAATGGCCGCTGAAACGTTAAAACAAAACTGCTATGAGAGGTGGTGGTAAGCCCCCTGTTATCGCATCGCATCGCAATTCATAAATGAACGTGAAGGCATTTTTATGCGTGTTATTTACCAGACAATGAGAGGTATTGGCAATCCAAGGCGTCTTATTAACTGCTTTAAAATAAAGAGCTGAGTAAAAATACACAAAGGAAACTTACGAATTGTACAAGTCTTTGTTTATTAATTTGAGTTTTCCTTACTCATTGTATCAGTAGATATATCACGCTTGGACCAAACAACCTTTGGCGTCCACACTCTGGGTCAAGTTTCCGAAACACATACGCTTAATAAGGTGTATAAAATTAACGATTGACTAATCACAATCCAAAGTCCAAAGTCAGACTAGTGCGGTCCTTAGTGTTCTCCATCTTTCTCTATGGTTCGGAAACATGGACCATACGAGCCAATATGCTAGCCCGAATCAACGCATTTGAGATGTGGTGTTGGCGTCGTCTTCTGCGCATTCCATGGACAGCAATGCGTACCAACATATCTATCCTAGACGAGCTGCGCATTAGGGATCGCTTTACGGCCACGTGCAGGGCTCGCATTTTGACCTTCTTTGGGCATATCTCACGTAGAAGCTCCGACTGCCTGGAAAGGCTTATTATGACGGGAAAAGTGGAGGGCACTAGATCTCGTGGCAGACCTCCCGCTAGATGGAGCTCGCAGATCACTGAGCTTACGCAATTCCAACTGCACAAAGCGGTACACGTCGCGGGTGACAGAAGCCGGTGGAGGAAAATTGCTCTCCAGAAGTTTTTTGTACATAATCGTCACGATCCTCAGTATTGAGGTAACGACTGGGAAGAAGAATCACAATCCATTATTATTTTCGACAGACCAATCACAACGCGCTACCTCCGCTCTCAACCAATCACAAAGCTCCGCTCCCGCCTCGCAACTTTATTGGAAATTATTTTGAAGCAAGTTATTCCTATTTCGGAGTCTGAAACGTGGTTAGTCCGTGTATCACGCAAAGCTGATTAGTGCCACGTTAAACTTTCAGTGATAAAATGTTGAATATGATTAATGACTTCAAGTTTCTGATGTGTGTCATAATTGCCTAAAGTTAAAGTTGTTCGCAGTTCAAAACTCTCATCGAATGCTTTGTATTTTGGAAGTTATAATAATTGTTACATACTGCTTTAAAAAACATAATTTGAATAGCTGGTGTGTCCAACACTGTACTCTTTTAAAATTTGAATTCGTCCAGTTAAGAATCCGTCTTGTTAAGATACTGTTTAGATAAGAATCCGTCTTGTTAAGAATCCGTCCAGTTAAGAATCAGTCCATTCGAAATCGAGCTATTCGAAGATATATAATACTGTTAGCTGTCTATTAGCTATTACTGCTTATTCACACGCAGTGATAGATAGTAAAACAGTAAATAGTGATAGGTTTTAACCAACTGACAGAAACAAATCTATAATAAAAAACTATAATGAGCTAACAAACCGTCTTTGAAGGAAAGATAGGAGGAAAGAGAAGAAGGTGATGCCAAGAATAAGCTACATAGAGCCAGATTAAATAAATTTAATAAATAAGATAAGGTATATTGATAAGGGTCTTCGGTCACACACACGTCAATAAGAACAAGAACAGTATTAATTTTCTTTGCATAATTCGATTCTTAAAGACGGATTCTTAACTGGACAGATTCTTAACTGAACAGATTCTACATTGGTGCTCAGTGACTTGAAATTTACTATGAACACAGAACCAACTCAAATAGCACGTAGACTATTATTAATGCTAATAAACCCATACTTACGTAAGTAGATATTGTTTGTGACCAAATCTCATCTAGTTTGGACATTAATCCACCAAATAGGTCTCAGAACAATAAATGGATCGGACCGTATTGCCGGTGCCATGCCAAATACCAGATCAGTTCAATAAAAACTTTTCATATAAAATTTCCACAAATATCTTATACGAGCAGAGGAATGGTGTAGTTTATCTATTTATTATTGTGCTTGAAGGCTTTGTTAGCCAACTTTGGAGATAAATGGCTGAGAAACAATACAGTTGCGATTAATTTCAAGTGTTTGTAACTAATATTGATGCTCAAAAGAATAATTTAACTATAATCTGAGTGATGAATGAAATTTTGCCTGTTGAGTCAGAAGTATTCGTTTAAATTTTCACGTGGACTCAATCTTACAAAGATCAGTTAGTTCCGTACGAAAGAGTAACAGAACTATACCTAATTCCTAATAAAATAAATCCTCAGTGCTATATTATCTGAGTACGCGTTCAATTTAAAAACGTTGATATTGTTGGTGCATTTATAATTTTACTATTGGTGGCTTGTTACCAAAAGGGCTCGAATAAATTCTAACAAAAAAAAAACCATTGTCCCCACAGAGTAAAGACTAAAGAAAGAGGTGCCCTTATTAGATATTTGTATGAAACGAAACGTGGTCATTGCTTTTTCGTTTTCATTTTACTATTTACCGGTAAATAGTTGAACTACTCGCTTCGTTTTATGTCGATGTTAGTACTAGGCCGACCACTCGGCCGACTTGCTTAGGGCCAGTCCCCTTAGTAACTGGTCCATGATTGTCCTTTATAATACCAGGCCATAGAATTACTATAATTCTAGATTCCCTACCTATGACAAATATCTTTAAAATGCACACAGTTATAAGCCGCGTCCATAAGCCCCGAGCAGCCGGGCCCAAGCAATCAGTTCTGACGTTATGTTTACATGGTCAGACGTCAAAACTGTGCTCGAGCCGCTCGGCATGTATGTGCGAATCCAACTGTTTACTTCGCCGAGGCATGAGTACATCTGAACGCGGCCAACTTACACCAGCTTAGCGGAACTGGCTTCCCTCGACGCACCTATCTTCATTCAAAGTAGCGTAAAAGTACCTCTCACAAAATACTTGTCAAGTATCTATGTCAACGAACTAGTAAATAGCCTGCTAAAAGCACCTTCCTTAATCCATCCAAAGTTTGAATGAAAATGAAGGCTCGAGATTCTAACGCACTGACCTGTAATCCGCGCTCCTTCAACGGTCCAAGTAACTTCAAAGAAAATCCATTACTATTACCGTACAGCCGTTAAAACCAAAATATAACCTTTATACTCGTACCAGCGCTGGGAGTGAATTATTCAAGCACCGGGTGACCTACGGATCATAAATAGAATATTATAGTGGTTGCTCCTTTCAAGTCTTAATATTGTTTGGGACGTGGTGGGTGTCAAGTGTCACGCGATAAGCTAGCGGTTCGGACATAGTAGAAAAATGGATAGTAGGTTATCTTCATAGAAACGCACCGCGCGTGGCTTGTATGTGTGCGCCATGCGTATCTATGCGCATCGGTACACCATCAATATTTACCGACGTAGGTACCTACAGCGTCGTAGCGTGCGCGGGCGACAAGGTATACGAGCGACGAAACATTAGCCGCTGCATTATGCTTTATTTTATTCTGTTAATTCTATTATATTAAATATAAGTAACATAATGTATTTTATTTATTATATACTTACTTAATAAATTCTTCGCACGTACCTATGTCTTTTTACTATTTTATTGATTTTATTAAGTAGATATATGTATATTTTTATTAGTCCTTTTCTCTTGGGTAGCCAGTGGCCTTTTCTCTTGGGTTTGGCTGAAAATCAGCGCTGGTGGAGTCTCGTACCCCCCCAGCACATGCTGAGCCAAATACCTTTTCGGCACAGTTCGCGCTGACCCCTTTTTACCCGACTACGGCGGAGGGTTATGATTTTGACCGGTATGTATGTATGTATGTATGTATGTATGTATGTATGTATGTATGTATGTATGTATGTATGTATGTATGTATGTATGTATGTATGTATGTATGTATGTATGTATGTATGTATGTATGTGCGTCTGTTCCCACCTAACTTCCAAACTACTTGTCGTAATTTGACAAATGAGGTATCGTTAGAAGCGGCTTAATGGCGCGCTGGTTATAGGCTATGTGACGTCACATAAAATTGCATATGGCGCCCTCTAGAGGACATAATGTCATGAACTAAAAAAAAACATGTTTTAATAAAACCGTGTGGGGTATCAAATGAAAGAGCTTGATGAGCACATTTCAAAAATATATATATTGTTACCTATAATTCCAAAATTATTAAATAAAAAGTAAGTTTAAAAACTAAAACCCGACTACTGAAAAATCGCGCTCTAAAAAGTATGAAACAAGAAAATACTCTCATCTAAAGGATAGCCGTGGTCCGTGTTCATATGCCATTTGGCCCTAAAGGACCTACACGGACCACGGCTATCCTTTAGATGAGAGTATTTTCTTGTTTCATACTTTTTAGAGCGCGATTTTTCAGTAGTCGGGTTTTAGTTTTTAACTTACTTTTTTTATTACCCGACTACGGAGGCGTTATGATTTTGACCGGTATGTATGTATGTATGTATGTATGTATGTATGTATGTGCGTCTGTTCCCACCTAACTTTCAAACTACTTGTCGTAATTTGACAAATGAGGTATCGTCAGAAGCGGCTTAATGGCGCGCTGGTTATAGGCTATTTGACGTTTCATAAAATTGCATATGGCGCCCTCTAGAGGACATAATGTCATGAACTAAAAAAAAAACATTTTTTAATGAAACCGTGTGGGGTATCAAATGAAAGAGCTTGATGAGCACATTTCAAAAATATATATATTGTTACCTATAACTCCAAAATAATTAAATAAAAAGTAAGTTTAAAAACTAAAACCCGACTACGGAAAAAACGCGCTCTAAATAGTATGAAAAAAATTAAGTTTAAAAACTAAAACCCGACTACTGAATCATACTTTTTAGAGCGCGATTTTTCAGTAGTCGGGTTTTAGTTTTTAAACTTAATTTTTATTTAAATATTTTTGAGTTATAGGTAACAATATATATATTTTTGTAATGTGCTCATCAAGTTCTTTCATTTGATACCCCACATGGTTTTATTAAAAAATGTTTTTTTTTTAGTTCATGACATTATATCCTCTAGAGGGCGCCATATGCAATTTTATGTGATGTCACATAGCCTATAACCAGCGCGCCATTAAGCCGCTTCTAACGATACCTCATTTGTCAAATTACGACAAGTAGTTTGGAAGTTAGGTGGGAACAGATGCACATACATACATACATACATACATATATACATACATACCGGTCAAAATCATAACGCCTCCGTAGTCGGGTAACAAGAAAATCATCTAGAGGATAGCCGTGGTCCCTGTTCATGTGCCATTTGGCCCTAAAAGACCTACACGGACCACGGCTATCCTCTAGATGATTTTCTTGTTTCATACTTTTTAGAGCGCGTTTTTTCCGTAGTCGGGTTTTATGTTTCCTCTGTCTATGTGTTGCGAGTGTGTCGAATAAATGTTTCTTTCTTTCTTTCTATGCTTCGCGCACGCACACTCAAACATCACATGCATTGTTCGGCACTGATAACCGGGTTTAGTTTTTACCCGACTACGGCGGAGGGTTATGATTTTGACCAGTATGTATGTATGTATATGTGTATGTATGTATGTATGTATGTATGTGCATCTGTTCCCACCTAACTTCCAAACGACTTGTCGTAATTTGGCAAATGAGGTATCGTTAGAAGCGGCTTAAAGGCGCGCTGGTTATAGGCTATGTGACGTCACATAAAATTGCATATGGCGCCCTCTAGAGGACATAATGTCATGAACTAAAAAAAAACATTTTTTAATGAAACCGTGTGGGGTATCAAATGAAAGAGCTTGATGAGCACATTTCAAAAATATATATATTTTTACCTATAACTCCAAAATAATTAAATAAAAAGTAAGTTTAAAAACTAAAACCCGACTACTGAAAAATCGCGCTCTAAAAAGTATGAAACAAGAAAATATTCTTATCTGGAGGATAGCCGTGGTCCGTGGTCATATGCCATTTGGCCTTAAACGACCTACACGGACCACGGCTATCCTCCAGATAAGAATATTTTCTTGTTTCATACTTTTTTGAGCGCGATTTTTCAGTAGTCGGGTTTTAGTTTTTAAACTTACTTTTGGTTTTAGTGTGCGTGCGCAACGCATAGATACGAATGGCGCACACATACAAGCCGCGCGCGGTGCGTTTCTATGAAGATAACTTACTACCCATCTTTCTACTATGGTTCGGAGTACTGTGACTTTAGTGTAGAACACGAATTGGGTAAAAGAAACTAGGTAATAATGATAAAATAGTCCTCCAGACCATCAAGTCCCCTAATGACTGCCATTATTTTTTATAAAACTGCGGTGGCAAAAAAGCGTACGGCCCGCCTGATGTTAAGCAGTTACCGTAGCCATAGATGATTGCAATACCAAAGGCATTGCTCGCACATTACCGACCTGAATGGGAGGGGAATGGAGGGAGGGGAAGGGGGGGTTGGGCTTTCGGCTCTCTCCCTCACCGTACGAAACGCAGCTGTAATAGCTGCTTTACGCCGATCTTCTGTGAGAGGGTGGTACTACCCCGGTCGAGCCAGCTCGTATATGAGCTGCAGCCATTTTGCGTTTCAATGCCATCTGTAAACAAATGACGACCGCTTGGCGCAGTGGTTTGAGCGTAGGCCGCTCAGCTTATTGCATCAAATGGCCGCGGGTTCGATTCCCGCCGGAGGCAAATTTTGGAAACGGCCTTTGTGTAATTTGTCCCGGCTGGGTGTCACTGGGATCGCCCTCAGTCCTTTGTATGGTAATTATAGTACAAGCGTTGCTTAGTTTGGGACCATACAGTTGGTGTGTAAGTCTGGCGATATTTCGGGAGTGACCTTTTCCCCAACCATCTGAAGCAGTGTGCTGAACAACCTACGGTCAAAATATTGTTACCAGATATTTGTACAAGTCGTTAGTTTAAAATTAATCTAGTGAGATTATAAACTAACCTAACCGACAGTTTATAATCTCACTAGATTGATTATAAACTGGTGTGTATTACGCCAGCAGTGCGGATTTTTCTTCTGGTCCAAACAAAATTTGAATGATGCAGATAATTAGTGTTCCGATTACTTTTATTACCCGACTACGGAGGCGTTATGATTTTGACCGGTATGTATGTATGTATGTATGTATGTATGTATCTATGTATGTATGTATGTATGTATGTATGTATGTATGTATGTATGTATGTATGTATGTGCGTCTGTTCCCACCTAACTTCCAAACTACTTGTCGTAATTTGACAAATGTGGTATCGTCAGAAGCGGCCTAATGGCGCGCTGGTTATAGGCTATGTGACGTTACATAAAATTGCATATGGCGCCCTCTAGAGGACATAATGTCATGAACTAAAAAAAAAACATTTTTTAATGAAACCGTCTGGGGTATCAAATGAAAGAGCTTGATGAGCACATTTCAAAAATATATATATTGTTACCTATAACTCCAAAATAATTAAATAAAAAGTAAGTTTAAAAACTAAAACCCGACTACGGAAAAAACGCGCTCTAAAAAGTATGAAACAAGAAAATATTCTCATCTAGAGGATAGCCGTGGTCCGTGTTCATGTGCCATTTGGCCCTAAAAGACGTACACGGACCACGGCTATCCTCTAGATGAGAATATTTTCTTGTTTCATACTTTTTAGAGCGCGTTTTTTCCGTAGTCGGGTTTTTAATATACAAAAATTAGTACAAATTAAAAATTAAAAATTTTCGGCACAATTACACGACATGGAGCACTAATCTTATTATCTGTATCATTCAAATTTTGATTGGACCAACAGGAAAAAACCGTACTGCTGGCGTAACGTTACGCCAGCAAGATCATATATTCGTGAATAACTCCAAAACGGCTATAGGCACAAATTTAAAATGTTCGGCAAATTTACACGAGATGGAGCACTAATTATCTGTATGATTCAATTTTTTATTGGACCAGCAGAAAAAAACCGCACTGCTGGCGTAATACACACTATAAACTGACGGTTCGTACAATTTTACGCTGACATAAGGATAGGATAAGGAAAGGAAAATAATAAATGAACACACCACAACGTTACACGTGGCAAATGTCGTAAAATTCTGTGGTATTTACGAGTTTTATCTTTTTGTTTTCGTGGACGCGTCTTGAGATCCTTATTTTGATTACATTCCCAGAGGATCTTGACATGTGATTTGACTCAGTTAATCCGTGGGATATATCCGTGGTATATATCAACATATATTTTGCTTACGGGTGGCAATATACAGGGTGGTGACGACATTACGACAATAAATTTAAACACGATCCCTACTAGTAAATCACAATACTTTAAAATTGTCAAATTAGGTTTATATCAAAATTACAAAATTTAAATTTTCACACAAATTAAATGCGGAAATAATCTAAACGTTACACTACATCCTTTATAATCGCCTACTGACTTCATCGACTGACCTGAAGGTAAAAGGGTGGCAAAATCGCTCCGGTGGCGGTGTATTTGGCGGTGCATTGGTAGGCGTAAAATTAAAATGGAAGAAGTAAAAAATATCAAAATATATTCAAAGGTATACCTTAGGTAGACCTTTGAATATATTTTGATATTTTTTTATATACGAACTACTCACGTAATAACCAGTATGTGGTTTCAGTTATTGTCATTATGTCGTCACCACTCTGTATATCCGATTTGCTTCGGGCTGTCTGATTTACTTACTCCATATTATACATCCGGTTTTATTGACCGTCGGCGCTGTCCGACCCGGCTGATCGGATATGTATTGAATGTTCAAACAAATAGACTGCAGCTCGTGTACGGGCTGGCTCGACCGGGGTTGCACCACCCTCTCACAGAAGATCGGCGTAACGTAGCAAATTTATTTGCCTGCAACCCCTCCCCTTCATTCCCTTCACTCTTTCCCATTGCGATCGTGCGAGCGATGCCTTTGGTATTGCGAGCATCTACAAGCTACGGTAACTGCTTAACATCAGGCGGGCCGTAAAAAAAAGTATGGCGCGAATGCCATCCGGTTGTCTGATGTCTGTTGAAGTAAAATCGGATGTCTATTGTCGCCCCTATTCAATATCGCGTACGTAACTTTTCATAGCACCTTAACTTGAAATTCCGTCATAAAATATAGAATTCCAGTAGTAAACGACAGCGGTGATCACCGGTATAAATGATCCGACATTACGGGCCCGCGCGCGACGGGTTTGAGAAATAACCCTTTAGATGCAGCTGCAGATGTGGGCGGGAAATGTAACGTGGGACTTACGGACCGGAAGGAAGGAAAACTGCCGTATTATAATGCTTACGTGCGCTCTTGATATGTGATTTAATGATGATGATGATGATGATGATGATTTTTTGTGTATTTTTTTATGTGTTTTTTTTTTGTGTGTGAATTGTGTGTTTTTTTTTATATGTGGTTTTTGTCTTGTTTTTTGTACATGAGATTTCCAAGTTTCTTCTTAAGTTAATGACTGCATCTACATCAGGTGCATGCCGCGTCCGAACACTCAGTCTTGACGTCGAAACGCATAGACACCATATTAGAACATGTGTGTTCGCGCGAGGCATGCGAGGCATCTGGACGCTCTCAATCAAGCTACATCTATTGAGCGGAACATTTTGCCCGCTATCGTAATAGCCACGTTCTGAAGTATCGAGTAGGAATGCAACGTTTTGCCTCGTTTAGTCAGTACGAGTCTCGGAAACGCTTGGTCAAGTGAGGTAGCCTAAACCAAACAGTGTCATTTGTTGCGTCCAGACGCCTCGTATGCCTCGCCCGAGAATTCATGTTATGACATTATATATATGCGTTCCGAAGTCAAAACTGAGTGTTCGGACGCTGCATACGCCTGATGTTTTAAGCAGCCACTTACATTTATTTCGTTCAGGAAATTGAAATCGACTTCAAATAAAATGTTATCCATTTTAGAAGGTCGTATGTCACGCTAAGCTGCTTGGTGTTTACAATTGCTTGTAATGTAAAAATGCATTTATTCTTGGTTCTTATACGGGAACCACTCCGATACGTATTGCGCTGGTGTTTATATTGTAAAGTTTTATTTCGCAACTAACTTTTTCATGAGATTAATCGTAAGCGCCACTTTTTAATAAAGAGGACTCTTAGGAACACCGCAGACATACTACTTTTTGCATCGGCGATCGGCGATTTTGATGCTGCATCTCGCTCGTTCTCGCTCGAAGAAACGCGACACAGCATCGATACCGTCGCAAAATCGCCGGTCGCCGATGCTAAAAGTAGCATATCTGCGGTGGCCCTCTCTCTCTCTTCCTGGACTATGTATCCCACATGGTGGTGGGGTCTGCCTTCCTAATCTTACCCTTCCACTTCGCTCTATCCTCGACATCGTCTTCGGATACCTGACACTCTTTCATGTCCTTTAGCACTAGAGCTTTCCATCTTGTTTTGGGTCTGCCTCTGGGTCTTGGACCGGGAATGGAAAGTTGTAGCGCTAAGTTGCCTACGTATTCAGGCGGCCTCCTTTTCACGTGACCCTACCATCGCAGCCTACTCTCTTGAATCTTGTCGGCGATATCGCGCACGCCCAGGCTTCCTCGCACGTACTCGTTACGGATGTCTGCGGTGGCCCTAAGTAGTCGAATTGAACCTATGTACCCATAGTGTACCCGGTTTACCAGTGCAAAGTGCTTATTCTCTTAGGCCAAAGAGGCGTGATACCAATCTTTATTTCCTTATTTACTATTGCGACTATAACGTTTAAAAGTAAACACGTAATCTGTGATCTCCCATCGCCGTTTTATAACTTCATTTTACGGTTCACGTGTTCCGGTAATGATCTAGCTACTCCCCAACCCCGGACCGCGTTTTTCCTTCGAAATATTCTTATAGTATTTTTTACTTTATTCAATGTGTGGATTGGAATTTGTAGGTACACTAATAAAATTGGGTTTGAGGGCATTTTGGAATAAGGTAATGGTGTAAGTAATTTTTATGTGAAATTGATGTTTTTTGTAATAGGTATTATCGTATCGTTGGGCTTTCGGTTCTCTCACTCTTCGTACAAAACGCAGCTGTAATAGCTACTTTACGCCAATCTTCTATCAGAGGGTGGTACTACAACGGTCAAGCCAGCCCGGATATGAGTTGCAGTCAATTGGATACAGCTTGGTCTACAGACCCAGCAAAATGTACGAATTGCCTCTAACAATGTAGTAGATATATCTGTAAGGAGACACATTATTGAACCACCAACTTGGTACGAAAGTCGTGCTTAAAAGTTTACACTCTAGTCCTAAAAAGATCGCAATAGCAGGTGATTGGACTCACCCGTAAAGCAGATATTCAAAACAACAGATGCGAATAAAACCCTAACATCAAGAGCGTCGTAAAATCAACCGGTTAAGGTATAAATTCTCATAAACAACTTAGGAGAAGCACAACATATGTTTATAGCTCGCACGTAGGGGCTGTAAAAATGTATGAACGTTATAAAGTGTTTTTACACGAGCGATTTTTGGTACAATCAATCGTTCAGGATTCGACGCGGAGAACACGAACGGATGAATTCTTGTAACACTGTCTTTAAATCTTTTTGTGTACGATGAATGGTGTCTAAATCTGTCTGATACAGTCGTCTTGGACTTGTTTTCTCCTTTAGTTTGGCAACGTGCGAGCGATTGCTTTGGTATTGCAAGCATCCATAGGGCTGACTACGCTGCATTAGGCGGGCAATACTCTTGTATGTAACCTGTCATACTTAAAAAAAAACTTTGCAAGGGGCTAATATCCCAATGCTGGAATAAGATATGCCTTTTGCTCTTCCACGAGTCCCAATCTTGGGCACTTTTTTCCATGATTGCCCAAAAAGTTGCCCTACTAAACAGTAAGACAATATTCTAAATTGGTCTTAAAGTTATCCACCGTTTTCATGAGTACAGCAAGGATAGCACACGCGCTGAGACAAGACCATTGTCAAGTTACGCCGCACCGAGTCGCTCTGTCTCTTACTTAAAGCGTAGGAGAGAGTGAGACAATAAAGATTCATCTCGTGTTTTGTCTTGTCACCACCGGCTGTGCTAATTGTGCAGGTTGTGACAACATCAGGCCCACTGTGCCCGTGCTACTCTGAATTCAGATTTCACCACTTTAAAGAATGGCATTAATCTACCCTTTGAAAAATAATAATAATAATATCCTGGGACATTTATTACACACGGCTACCTGATCCCAAACTAAGCAGAGCTTGTGCTATGGAAACCAGATAACTGATATTACTACATATACTACTTTTTATTTGTAAATACATACTTAATATACATATACACCCAGACTCGGGACATACAGACATCTTCATGCACACAAATTCATGTCCCGGGTAGGAATCGAACCTACGACCTGCAGCGTGAAAGGCTCCTCCGCGCCAACCACGCTAACGGGCCTCGGGTTTAACGGGCTAAATGACGCCTACATTCACAGTCCTATCTTAGATAGCAGGAACCTTAAATTAAGGATGGTGTAATAAACTGAAATCAAAGACACCTTCATAATCGTTAGCGACATGAAAGTCACGTCAACTCTTCAACATTTCACGCATAAACCGATCCAAATCGCCGGTGTAAATCAGCTCTAGGCGTGGCAATAAATTAGTTAGGCGGGCAGTAAACGAAAGGAACGCGAGTAAAGCTTACGTGATCCAACCCTAACCCTACCCCCTCTCAATTATTCACCCGCGAGTTTCCTCTCAATGCATTGATGGATTATTTCAACAGATATGGTACCTTGCAACATGCTACGATTTTGACACACCATAGCCAGAGAGCGAGCGCTCATAGCCAGTTGCAAACACTGTTCGGTAAACGATCGGAGGTTAAGCAACGCTTAGCAAGGTCTGGCAGAGATGGGTGACCATTTAGTGACATTTGAACTGAGCGTCTCCGTGCTTCGGAGGGCACGTAAATAGTCGGTCCCGTTTGTTGTCTTCTAGGCAGCAGTCGTTAAGCCTTGTCAGAGGCATTCGGGCGGCTTGAACAACTCTGACAATAAGTTGGCCACTAACCATACGATAAGAAGAAGAAGACACACCTCTTTTGCTTCATCCACATTCATACATCTTCTCATGCACTGCCATCGGTTGAGGGTGCTACGGACTTGACCTTTCTGGAAAAGACCATTTATCTAGTCGTGAAAAGTTCTCGTTGGGCGACCTCTTCCGACGCCTCCACTTACTTTCGCTCCGTATATCTCTTTTGTCAATCGTGTGGCAATCAATAGTCTCCGCCTACCCCCGTGGGATAAAGAGTGACTCCATGTATGTATGTATGTATATGGTACCTTCTTTCATCGAAACCACTAAACTTGTACCGCACCACTACATGCAGCGAATTCACACATTCACTTTTATCAGAATTGCAATTCGACAGTTAATTTCTTAAATACATACGAAAGCATTGTTCACCGGCAGATGAGTCGTATGTTACCGACATGTTTTCAATATTATTTTCCGCGTGTGACTGAGTCATACTGTGTCCATAGATTCCATTTAGTAGGTTGGACAAATTATTATGGACAGTTATGTGTCTCCCACTTTCTTGGTAATGTCTTTGTTTCAATGTCTTATTGCCGTCTTTCGAGTTTACAACTGATCATTGGGAAGTGTGGCTATAAAGTGCTATTTTACTTCTTGGTGCCGATTTTATGTGTCGTGTGTTGTGGAAACGAAACGGTAAAGGCGACAACGTCTTTTCTTCACATTTTGACCGTTTGTGCACCCGAATACGGTCGAAATGTACCTATAAAAAAAACGTTGAGATATATAAGATATCACGGTGTTGTACTACTATTGCGGGTTCGATTCCCACAAGAGGCAAATTTAGGAAACGGCCTTTTCGTAATTTTCCATAGTCTGGGTGTCACTGGGGTCACTCCTAGTCCATTGTAAGGTACCCATAGTACAAGCATTGCTTAGTTTGGGACCATACAGTTGGTGTACTCTGGCGATATTTAGTAACAATAGCTAAAACACAGTTGATCAGGGCCCTAAGTCACTTAGCCATTGTGGCGCCACTATGGCGGTTGTGTGGTCGGTTGATTCTGAACGATCAATCAGAGGCGGATCAGCCGGTATGCCGACCAATCAGAGGGTTCATCATTATAGCAGCTCAATGGCAATGGCTAAGAGAACCACGCTTCATCAAGTCTGTAGAAGAACCGCTTACACAATTGCTGCAAATATATCCTTTATTCTATTGCCGTGTGTCCACTTGCAAGTAACTTCCGCAATTTCTTGCAGAAGTCACTTGCCGACGTGTTTCCTCTGACTGCAATTTTACACAACCGTGTACATGTGGGGCTTGCAGCAAGTTCGGCAAGTCGCAGAAGTCCACTTGCGAGAGTGTTTACACATTCGAAGTCGCTTGCGCAAGTAAACTTGTACAAGTTTTCTTGCCAGTGGACACACGGCATATGACGATAATTTTAATGACGTTTGACTACATCCAGAAGACTGGAGAAGTGTTATGAACATAGAGATTATGTTCATGGTTATTAAGCATAATAGGACCGACGACAGATCGTGTAGACAGACCGATTAATCTACCGCTTCAAGCTAAATATTTTAACGAGCGAAGATAACAAGTTTTAAAGAATTGCCGAAAGACGTAAAATCCACCTGATGAAGCATTTTACTGGTGTCTTGAGTTCTCTTGAGGTTATGACTCTAATCTGTGCTTTATGACTGTAATTACATGTAATGAGATCGTAACGGAGTTATACGTTGAGGAAAGAAATGCAGTAAAGGCTTGTTTGGCCTGTTTAAAGGTTAGCACTCATCTATCAACTCGGCACCCGACCAGCACCGCCTCGTCGGCCGACGTCCACTAACTGAACCGGAAATAAGTGGCCCACGCGCTGACCACGCGGCGTTCACTCGTTGACCACGCGCGATCCACTGGGTGATCACGTGACGATTATGTGCAAAAGCAGCGTCCGCCCGCGGACCAGCTGTCGAAAACGAGTGGACGCCGAGCGACGAGGCGGTGCTGGGCGGGTGCCGAGTTGATAGGTGAGTGCCAACCTTTAGTCAGGTGTTTAAGTCAGTCCGGCTTGTTTTGTTTAAGTCTCTTCCTCATCATATCTACCCCTTAAGGCAAGATAACTACACAATTATCTTGCCTAGAGGGGTTGATATATTATGAGGGTACTTCACGAGCTAAATTTCCGTGAATTGGTAAAACTTAGCGGAACTGCTAAGGATGCTGATAGAAAATCAGAAAAATTCATTGCGTTTTCGAAATTTCTAGCGACATTTTTAGATCCCCTGTGACGTGGCTTTAGTATAATATTGTGGTAAAATTAGATGATTATTCCGAACCTTTCCAATTGTATATAATAACTCTAAACAGCGTCTACGAGTGAGTATTTTATATTCGATGGCATTTATTAAGTTAGCTCTGCACCGATTTCTACTGAAGTCCAGACATAACATCCTTTATTACATACAATTTAATAATAAAACTTAAGTGTTAAATCTCTCGTTTGAGCCGTAGTCTACAATGCGTCCAATTGCATTAAACCGTTCTGGAGTACTGGGACCAGCAATTACGGTTTTTGCGGGATATTCTCACTTTCAAAACATGATAATGTCACAAAACATCTTAGATCTAGGTCTTCATCATCATCATCATGTCAGCCAAAAGACGTCCACTGTTCGGCATAGGCCTCCACCAAGGTTTTCCATAACGAACGGTCCTGTGCCACTTGCATCCAGCGGTTTCCCGCGACCTTCACTAGGTTGTCGGTCCACCTTGTGGGGGGCCTACCCACGCTGCGTCTTTCGGTACGGTACTGTCTTGGTCTTACAACATACTAAATATTTTTTCCGATGCAAAAAAATATTCAGGAAAGTAAAATCATTTTCCATCCACAAAAAAATACAGCTATTACGGCAAATATATAAAACTAATGGTACAGAATCCAATTTGCTAATTCGTGTTGTGACATTCTCTGAATTGGTTGACATAATGATCATTCGCTTCGAGCCATTTTGTGACGGGCCCGAACATTATTAACTCTGATTTATTTGAATACTCGTGTTTTTTTGGTTTATTATAATAACTAGATCTTCCCGTAGTTTTGTGCTTCAGTATATAAAAACATGCGTCTAATTTTAGTTAGAGGTATATTCTACTTTTATAATATGTTTGAGTATCATCTGCCATCCTTAGTCAGTCGTTTCAATGCAACCATGTCTTTATCTCTTGAGCCTTGAGGTTAATTATTAATCGGAAATGTGTAAAAATTCAAAATCCGAAACACAAAAAAATACAGATTGACGGCTTCGTCAGGAAGGATTTTAGTATCAGCTGTGCGACCCAGTTATTTACTAAAAGAAAGGTTTACTGGTGGTAGAGCGAAACCAACAAACTACAGCTCATAATGAGCTGGCTCGACCGGGGTAGAACCACCCTCTTACAGAAGATTGGCGTAAAGTAGCTGTTACAGCTGCGTTTCGTGCGATAAGCGAGAGATCTAGAAGCCCAACCCCCCTTCCCCTCCCTAATGCAAGCATCAGGCGGGCCGTTCGCGTATTTACCACCAAGATTTTAAAAATGTCCCGAATTTCTCGCCTGTATATTTAGTCCCACTACAGCCAACACATAAATTGTATCACACTCGATCTCGCCCCCGATTTATCTCGTTTCTTCAAAGCACCGGCGATCTACTGTCTTGAATTGAAAATCGTTTAAAAAGGCGCTCTCTGTTGACCTAATTGTTGTTAGAATAGTTATGTGCGCTTTGTGTGCTCGTTGCTGTACAATTTCGTTAATTGTCTTTGTCTAAATCTTTACAGTTAAGGTAAATAGCTTTAATATAAAGACGTCTTCGATATGAGCTACATCAATATTAATGGTCAGTTTTTTTCAGGTTGGTTAGTGGTCGTGGCCAACCTGCGGGGCTAAAACGGATTTCGCCATTTTCTAGCATAATCGTTAGCAATTCCGTAAAACGAAAATTTTGTGGAATTGCTAAGAATTCTAGCTAGGATATTTTTGCATAATTTGCGATGAGGCCTTTTTGGGCCGGGGTATCAGAGTAATTCAAGCCGCCCGAAGGCCTCTCGCTAGGTATCAACAAACGGGACCGACTTGCCTTCCAAAGCATGGAGACGGTCAGTTTGAAATTCCTCTATATGATGGTTTTTAGATATAACCCACCATATCTAACATTTTCAAGTGATATTACCTGGGGAACAAATAGCGACGTTATGCAACATTGCCAATGCAATTAGTTTTTTTGATTTTCTGAGGATTCTTTAGCAATTCCACAAAATTTCTGTAATCATTCGTTCCACGTAAACGCGGATTCTGCTGGAGAATGGCAAAAATGAATTGCTTTCGCAGAATTGCTGCAATGTTGCGTAGTGTTGCTATTAGCCCTGCAGACATCATAAAGGTAAACTGCGTAACTCAAATTCTCCAAATTCCTCAGAAATACACTATAAACGGCCGACCACTAGACCATAAAATGCGGCATGCTGAAAAATTCTTGGATGCCTTGTTGGGTAACATAACCGCAGTGGCTATTAGTGAGCGGAAGCATTGGACGTTTTATATAATATACCGGACATACCATGAGCATTAGTGCTCATAAACAGCACATTAAGCTATACCTACATATAAATGCAGAAATGAATTGCTTTTCCAGAATAGCTATGGCACCTTTTAAGCCCCGCAGGTTGGCCACTAACCAACCAGAAAAAACCGGCCAAGTGCGTGTCGGCCTCGCACATAAGGGGTTCTGTACCACCATAGACTAAAAACGTCAAAAATATCAAGTTTCTTGTATGAGGACCGCCTTTATTTTTAAAAATTAGTATATTTTTAGTATTTGTTGTTGAACAACGGCAACAGAAATACACATTTTGTTAAAATTTCAACTGTCTACCTATTACGGTTCGTGAGATACAGCCCGCTGACAGACGGACAGACGGACAGATGGACAGACGGACAACGTAGGCTTAGTAATAGAGTAAATACAAACCAAATCCGAAATACAATCGCTTTTATATTTTTTTTAACGAAATACAATGAACACAAGCCCTATACGACAGAGCAGTTGTTAGAAAGAGATGAATATACATTGTACATTCCACCCAGTTCCTCATTTATTTTGTTGATATCAGCAATTTGTGGAATTACAAAAAACAATCCCAAAAAAGTCTTAATTAAAACGGCTCTAAGCCAAAATTCGATCACCGAGTCAGACGTGACGAGAAATACTTTTGACAAATTGAGCCAGCATAAATATTGGGCGGTCTGTTTGTCCAACTGTGACCGGGTTTCGAGACCTCATATTGAATATTCAGATGCCCTCCGCCTGTATTAACATTCCAGAATCTGATTACTGTTTTTTTGAGAATTTTGTTGTTTGTATGCAAAGAGTGTTGTGGTTGGAAAATTGAAGGGACTTTGTGCTTATCTGGTATTTTTAAACAAAAATAAGTTAGCTATGGGTGCGTCATTGCATGAGTGTGCACTGGCCGAGGCATGCGAGGCATCTGGATGCGTCTAGATACCTCGCATGCTTCGCCCGAGCACTCATGACATTATGTAGCGTGCTGACTTCAAAACTCAGTGCAGTAGACCGTAACTATTAGAAATATTATTTGCGTGAATATTTAAGTTAGTATTACTCATCCGTGGAGAACGTAAAATTTTGGCTATACAATGTTTTCTCAGTATGTAAAATGACCTCTTGATCTATAATTTTGTGAATAGTAAAAACCCTAAAAAAACGGGCGACGTTTAACCAGGAAAATTCAACTGAGTGGTTTATTACTTAGAATGTTAAAAAAAAACATTTTTTTTTCTCTAGATTTCTAAATGGTACCCAGATCAACTAGGCCAACAGAACAGTATACCGATCTAATACGAGATGGTGAAACATCTTGCCTACCTATATACTCTTTATTTCAGCAATCTCTTTCACTCCGCCAAATTGAAACTGTAAAGCACATTCTGACGCATTCCCACATCCGGTTCCGGTTTCAGGTCGGGGTGCACTTATATTGATTGCATTTATGATAAAAGGAACTAACAAAATAGGTGTACACATGCTCCGGCCACCGCGCCCAAGGCATCATTGATGAAATTATGTCCGCGTTCAGACGTCAACACTATTTGCTCAGGCGCGTCGCTCGCCTCGTCTAGACTCGGCCGTTTATAGCAAATGATTTCATGAATCATATCATTTAAACCATGTAACAGTTTTTGAGATACAGGGTGACTAAAAAGGGCTATAAAGCAATTATTTTTTCATATTTTCTTGCAGTATTTAGCAATTCTGCATTTTTTTTGTTGTAAAATCATGACGAATGGAGTTTTACGGAAATTTTGCGGAATTGCTCAGGACTCTGCTAGGAAATCAGAAAAAAATAATTCCTTAGTTGAATTGTTTTGTGGCCTTTTTAGCCCTGCAGTTCGTGACCGCAGAAACTCATCCATTTCCCAGCTCAAAACATACATTAATTTTCGTTTCCGCGATTATACTCGCGTAAAGCTTTCATAAATCTATGGCCGATACGTCGTAATAAGAGACATGACACTATAATAATGCATTATCGATAGTAAGATACATTCACTCCGGTATCGAAGAACAAAACATTTCTGTATCTGGGCGACGGCCAACGATTCCGAATAACACTGTCATTTAGTCTGATAAAAGCTTGGAACAATGCGGGACAATCGGGGACGGGGTAAAGGAAATAGAGGTGAGACTATTGTAGTGCTTACTTCGTATCGATGTATCGATATAGGATCGAGTTAACAATTCTTACTTAATTTTTTTTGGTGATATAGCCAAGCTGTAGCCAATTGACTGCAGCTCATATATGGGCTAGCTCGACCGGGGCAGTGCCACAGAAGATCGGCGGTAAGCAGCTGCTACTAGTCCGTCAAGCCAAATAGAGACCCGTCAATGTGACGTCACCCGCTCAACAAGGCGATGGCGGTGTGCGGGCGGTGTGCGGGCGGGGAAGCTGCATTCCATCCGAGTGCCTAGTTGGCTTGGCAGAGTAGTACAGTTGTGTTTCGTACGATGAATGAGAGATCCGGAAAACCTCCATCCCCCACCCCTTCAAGACAGCAACGTGCGAGCTTTTGATATTGCAAGCATCTATAGGCTACGGTAACTGCTTAACATCAGGCGGACCGAACGCTTTTTTGGCACCTTAATCACATAAAAAATAGTAATAAAAATATTTTTCTGATTACCTAAAAATTTGACAACCTTCGAAAATTTGGCGTATATCGATAATAATTTTCGATTCGTTTTCACTTCACTATTGTCTTGTCTACTGGCGAGCCCCGCGTCTGACACTGCCCCCGTATCGAGATAATTGCGATTCGGTTCCACTGTAGTTTTTAGGTTACCGAGAGGTCACTCGCTTACATAATGCTGATAGAAAGAACTATCGTTCGGAAATTCCTTGAACTGCTGCAGTGTCCTCAATATTCACAAAGTAATTTAAAAAATAACCAAGAAAAAACAATTCGTAAGTGCCCCATGTGGGGCAGAAAGGTTCTTGAGTGGCGACCACGTACCGGAAGACGCAACGTGTGTAGGCCTCCCCATAAGGTGGACCGACGACCTAGTGAAGGTGGAAACCGCTGGATGCAAGCAGCACAGGACCGGTCGTTGTGGAAAACCTTGGGGGAGGCATATGTCCAACAGTTGACGTCTTTTGGCTGACACGATGATGATAATGATGAAGTGCCCTAGGAATTTCTATAATAAGCTCAATAATAACTGCATTTATTGCCAACCAATTTATATTTTTATTACCTCGTAGATGTAATAGATGCCTGGAAAGATGTCACAAAAAAACTTAATGAAATCCGTTTCCAATTTCTTTGACCATGTAGTAGTCTAGAATTAGCCATCACGCCTATATTTCCCAGAGGCGTAGGTAGAGATCTTGTAGAGATGCATTGCATTGTATTAAAATTTCACCAATGGTGTTTCAATCCTAATATGATAGTCTAAATTAGGTCCAAAATCATTTGAAAACTTATCAAACTTATCTTAATACTGATCTTCGATGCCTTTAAGGCCTCAGCAATCGCTCTCAAGATTGAGATCGAACTTAAGATGCTGTTTTTGACAGATGTTCCATACATTCAACTTCAAAACTGCATCTTAAGATCGATATCAACTTTGAGATCGATTTATTAATACGGGCCTAACGGCCGAATACTGAAAGGCTACTTCAATATTTAAGTCCCACTGAGCAGTTTGAGACGTCGTTAACTGTCATTTTTGTATTGGGCGTCAAAGTTAAGCAGCTCTCAAATTTAAATTGCGTACGAGTTTTCGGCCGTAAGGCCCGTATTCATAAATCGATCTCAAGATTGAGATCGAACTTGAAATGCTGTTGCTGACAGATGTTCCATACACTAAACGTCAAAACGACATCTTAAGATCGATCTCAACTTTGAGATACATTTATTAATATGGGCCTAAGATTCCTAATCAACACTCTGATTGGCCTACAAACATATTGCTAACAATACCCGCAATCCTCGCAATAGCCGCAAGTAAGCCGGCGGTTTGCGTCCGTCCGGGATCATTAGTCAAAGTGGCTGCCCGCATAAATTATATGCCCAATTAGTTACATTGATGGCCGATGCCGATTACAGATATGTGGATCAAGACTGATAAGGATTTACGGGTAGAAATTCGCACGGGGACGCAGCGATTGTATCTAAGAGGAATTAAAACATGGAGTTCGCGTAAGCAACAGGGGGGCTTACCACCAACTCTTATTGCGATTCAATTACAGGAACGTTTTAACGTTTCAGCGACTTTTTGTGCAATGACGTAGGTACCTTATTGTCATGACAATAAGAAACGTCATTTCACAAAAATGGTCTCTACACTTTTGAAAACTCGGCTTCACAATGTTTAAGTTGGTCGTTGCGTTGTGGAGCAATCTCATTTTGAAAAGCAACACGAGATGAACGAAATCAATTGAAACATTGACGAAACGGTTACGCAATAACCCCTTGCAGGTGTCAGGTTGAGACACGAAATAGGCGACAAAGTTAAAACCTAGTTTGATGCTAACATTTTTAAATTGTCTATTTATCTCTATCTCGTCTTAATGTGCACTCAGTTAATGATATTAGTAATATTTTGTATTCCACGCGATTCCAACATCTGATAAAACAAGTTCCGAAGCGATATTTCAGTCCGTATGTTTCCTAAGCACGTGCTATATCTTAACTAGCTGCGTCATCAGTATTTCTCATAGTGTACTAACAGATATATCGCAATGTGTCCTATATAAATTATTAATCTGCATTTCGACATCTGCAAGCTGATCGACCTATATTTATCTCTATATCTTTACTGTGTAGAAGCGACTGTAGCCTAGGGGTGAACAGGTTGGGCTACCAATCGGAAAGTCCCAGGTTCGATCCCCGGTGGGGAATGCACCAATGGATGAATTTTCATCTATGTGCATTATTTATAGTTCGCTGACGCTGTGGGAAAACATCGTGAGGAAACCTACCTATCCCTCGGGATTAGGTAATAGTCAGTTCCTGTATACACGGCGACAAGGTTCACCACCTGTCACGTTGGGTTCTGAATGTCTGGTGAAACGTGGGCTTTGAGTGGATTTAATACCTCCACAATGTGGTGGTGTATGGCCACTCAAGCCTCTGACTACCCCCGAATGGGGATAAAAGTCGTGACGTTACATCTTTACTGTGTTTGGGATGAACTCAGAAGATTATTTCTGAAGCAAAGAAAATTAATTCATGTCTTAACATTAACCGAACTGCAAGTATAAGAAAGGAAGTGCCAACTTCACAAACTTAAAATTATATATTTTTTTTTTTTTTTTTTTTTTTATAGGACTGCGGTGGCAAAAAAGCGTACGGCCCGCCTGATGTTAAGCAGTTACCGTAGCCTATAGATGCTTACAATACCAAAGGTATTGCTCGCACATTGCCGACCTGAAGGGGAGTGGGATGGAGGGAGGGGGAGGGGGGGTGGGCTTACGGCTCTCTCACTCATCGTACGAAACGCAGCTGTAATAGCTGCTTTACGCCGATCTTCTGTGAGAGGGTGGTACTACCCCGGTCGAGCCAGCCCGTTTATGAGCTGCAGTCAATTGGCTACAGCTTGGCTCTACCACCTTCCAAAAATATGCGAAATGTATGGATTTAAATTATATTACTGTTCAAAATGGATCCGTTAAATCACAAGACACGACTTGAATTCTAATACTTTTCCTCAATAATATATTTTTTTTCCTTGTAAGGAATAAAAAAAGTAAGTTCAAAAACTGAAACCCGACTACTGAAAAATCACGTTCAAAAAAGTATGAAAGAAGAAAATATTCTCATCCAGAGGATAGCCGCGGTCCGTACAGGTCAGCATATGACCACGGACCACGGATATCCTCTAAATGAGAATATTTTCTTGTTTCATACATTAGAGCTAATTCGAGTAGTCTGAAAAAGAAATACTAAATATTGTTTCATTCTGAGATTTTAAATAACACCGCAGTGCAATAAATTAGAATAAAAATTAATTTCAAAACGCGAGCGCTGAGGAAGGGTACACATGAGATTTACTCAGTAATCCAAATGAATACTGCCACCCTAGTTTACGCATTTAAAAACTTAAGCTGCTAGAGGTACATTTTTAGTTAATTATTAAACTCATTTAAAAAAGTGCTTAAAAACACAGCCTCCGAAATAAAATCCTTCTTATTTAGGGACAAATCATTTTTGAATCGTTAGAGTTCAGAATGCTGCTTCCCCCAACAAGCGTACGGCCCGCCTGATGTTAAGCAGTTACAGTTATAGTTGTTAGGCTTCCGGCTTTTTCACTCATCGTACGGAACGCAGTAATGGCTAATTTACGCTGATCTTGTGTGAGAGAGTGGTACTAACCCAGTTGAGCCAGCCCGTATATGAGCTGCAGATAGGCAACAATTACATACAATATTGTGAATTCTCTGGCAACAAGCATTAATTCACCAAGCTAACTAGAAACCTGTCAAATGTGACGTCACCCGCACAAAAACGCGATGGCCGTGTGCGGAAGGTGTGGCGGGCGGGAAGCAAGCGGTGGCGGGTGTGCGGGCGGGGAAGCTGCATTCCATCCGAGTTCCTAGTTGGCTTGGTAGTTTAGTACATAAAAATCCACAATATTCTCACGTACAGTGAGCATGTTGACGACCCCACAACACAACGTAGTGTTGAATTAACCGTATATTCGCGTAACAATTTGGGACTTCCAAAGATTTGTGCTTACATTCGGGTTAAATTTTAGCATCAGCGTAAAACAGACCTTTGGGTCCTTTGCGGGGTTCTCATTAATTTTATTGCAAAACCACATAGATGGGGGGCGGTCTCACTATTAACATGTTCTTGGAACCAAGATGGTTATTGTCTTTGAAGATTTAATGCCTCATGAAGTCGTGAGGTTCCTATTACTATATCACCAAGGCAACTAGGAACCTGTCAAATGTGACGTCACACAAAGGGCCACCGCAGACTTGCTACTTTTAGCATCGGCGATCGGCGACTTAGTCGCTTTTCAGAAGCTCGATGTAGCGACTGAACGCTACACCCTGCACACTTAAAAATAAAAACGCCGAATGCAGCGACTGAACCATAGTAGAAAGATGGGTAGTAGGTTATCTTCATAGAAACGCACCGCGCGCGGCTTGTATGTGTGCGCCATGCGTATCTATGCGTCGCGCACGCACACTCAAGTATTGCCGTATTCACTCAAAACTAAAAATAAGAACCTACCCTTCTTCTCATAAAAATGCGAATTTAAGTTCCCACCCACTTTAACAATTTGCATAAACCCCGCTTGAAGTACGGTAAATAAAAGTTGGTATTATACAAAAAATCCTCTTAAACTACAGTTTCATTTTAAATCGCCTTTGTTCAACGCTACAAATGACAGACTGGCAACTCGTGATTATTTCCAAGGAAAACATTATTCAAATCGCTAAGTGAACGGGAATATTCTTTTTAAAACTAAATATAACAGAGCTAAAGTTTCTTTTCCAGTGAAATACTTGATGTGAATGAAATAAAACGTGACTTCGGTGGTGTATGTTAGGTAAAGTTTAAAGAGCCTCGTAAACACTACGCTACCAAGCCAACTAGACGCTCGGAAGGAATACGGCGTCCCCGCCCGCATACCGCCCGAACACCGCCACCGCCTTTATGTGCGGGTGACGTCACATCCGACAGACGGCTAGTTGGCTTGGTGGAGTAGCAGATATCGTAATTATTAGTAGCATTTCCTCCGTAATCGTAGTAGTGTTAACTAAAAAAAAACCGGCCAAGTGCGTGTCAGACTCGCACATAAAGGGTTCCGTACCACTGTAGAATAAAAACGTCAAAAATATCAAGTTTCATGTATGGGTACACCCCTTTATTTATAAATGTTATTTTATTTTCAAATACACATTCTGTGAAAAATTCAAGTCTCTAGCTATTACGGTTCGTAAGATACAGCCCGCTGACAGACAGACAGATGGACGGACAGACAGACGGATGGACAGACTGACGGTCGGACAGACAGACGAACGGACAGCGTAGACTTAGTAATAGGGTCCCGTTGGCACCCTTTGGGTACGGAACCCTAAAAAGGACATTCTCGCCGACTGCAGCGACTCGTAGATAAACCTGAATTTATTCAATGTGGCTCCAGCCGACCTAATTATTTTTATACAAGCTATAAAGTAAAATAAAAAGCTTTTACACAAGATAAACCGCACTAGAGGCGGGCCCACTCGCATTTTATTCTTTTTACGCAAAAATACTAAGGGAATTTAATTAGTGCGAAATGTCCCCAGGCGACGACTTACAGGCAGAAATCTCAAAGAGCCCTTATATTTACTTAGGACTTCGGTGAGATGTTTGATTGTATTATTATTTTTGTATATTTTGCGAAGTTCATTATAGTTTGGGACTGTTGCTATCACAGAGTAAAGACCAAAGAAAGAGCTGCCCTTATTAGATATTTGTATGAAAAACAACGTGGTCATTGTTTTTTCATTTTCATTTTACTATTAACCGGTAAATAGTTGAACTACTAGCTTCATTTTATGTCGATGTTAGTACTAGGCCGACCACTCGGCCGACTTGTCCCCTTAGTAACTGGTCCATGGTTGATATACTGCGATGAGACTGGGTAATAAGTTGTGAAGTTAAAAGCAAAAAAAGTTTTTTTCCACCTAAAGGATAATGTTCAAAAATGTATGGAATCCCGTATCATGTTGCATCAAAACCATTCTTTGTTTTTTATAGTCTATATTTATCATATTAACCCCTATAAAAGTTTTTTTTTTGTGAACAAAATAGGGTTCAGAGTAATTAAATAAAATCGAAGTTAACCTAGAACATTGTCTTTACTACTTTGAGTTTGCTTTGACCAGTTTGAAGTAGGTAAATTGTATGCACGAAGCGTAGGTACCTACTTTATTTTCATAGCAATAATAAATTCGATCAATACACTTAATTAAATAACATGGAAGATGCGAAATATCTTCATGGCTTTCGAAATCGATTTATTTTGGCGGGAATACACGTTCCTTTGACGTTTCTGCGCCTGTGACAGCAGTGACAGCAGTGACCGGCCCGTCGAAATAACCATAGACAAAAAGCGTTTCATTACCTACAGCATAAAAAACGAGCACATTTAATTCAATACTATTGTAAAGTAATGTAGTTATTATTACGTAATGTACTAAGAAATGGCAAAGTGCGATTATTTTAATACGATTTTTCTATTGTCATGGGCACTATTGTAGAAATAATGTGAACGGAACATCATTTGAAGAAAGTCAAATTATGTAATTCTGTATGTAATGAAACGCAATGCTTGTTTACGACAATGTGGAAGTGGAAACAACAACTTTTTTATGCTAAATTAAATCCCCTATTCGAAAATCGAATCCCGTAAGCAAAAGGTTGTAAAAAAATAAGAAAGAAATTACTGTAATACTTTTCTTTTGAGGCGTGATTAAACTTGAAACCAACAATGGGCATGATCCTTTGATCGTCACTTTTCTGCCATCGCATCCTTCGACGCTGGGAGAGATTTCATCCACACCACCTGGATGCCTAATATCCCACAAATGCATGAGCATCACCAGCATTCCTCCCGCACACGTGCAAGTTGTGGAATGATCTCTCTTCCGAGGTCTTTCCTTTGCACTACAACCTGGGGTTCTTCAAAAGGCATGTTTACAGACAGACAGACAGACGGATAGCAAAGTGATCCTGTAAGGGTTCTGTTTTTAAAGAACTGCGGTGAGCAATATTCGTACGGCCCGCCGGATGTTAAGCAGTTACCGTAGCCTATAGATGCTTGCAATACTAAAGGCATTGCTCGCACCTTGTCAACCTGAAGGGGAGTGGAACATCATCATCATCTCACTCATCGTACGAAATAGCAATAGCTGCTTTACACCGATCTTCTGTGAGAGGGTGTTACTACCCCGGTTTTGAGGTACGGAACCCAAAAAAAAAACACTTAAAATTACGCATTCGCTACAAACGTCATCGCCTTTTCAATACCGTAGCTCTCATCAACCATATTTATTTTTTTAAATACACCACTAACCAATAATCCAATTGCATGTTACTCGAGCCTGCCCCAATTCGGATACTTACAGTAAGGCAGGCTAAGCCGGCAGACTAACACGGGTTATCGTTGGATTACACTACAGTCTGGAGAACTGAGCCGGCTCAGTCACTACTGGTTTAAGGGTTCCGTAAGCAATATGAGTATGAATTCTTTTTACCCGACTACGGCGGAGGGTTATGATTTTGACCGGTATGTATGTATGTATGTATGTATGTATGTGCATCTGTTCCCACCTAACTTCCAATCTACTTGTCGTAATTTGACATTTGAGGTATCGTTCGAAGCGGCTTAATGGCGCGCTGGTTATAGGCTATGTGACGTCACATAAAATTGCATATGGCGCCCTCTAGAGGACATAATGTCATGAACTAAAAAAAAAACATTTTTTAATGAAACCGTGTGGGGTATCAAATGAAAGAGCTTGATAAGCACATTTCAAATATATATATATATATATATATATTGTTACCTATATCTCCAAAATAATTAAATAAAAAGTAAGTTTAAAAACTAAAACCCGACTACGGAAAAAACGCGCTCTAAAAAGTACGAAACAAGAAAATATTCTCATCTAGAGGATAGCCGTGGTCCGTGTTCATATGCCATTTGGCCCTAAAAGACCTACACGGACCACGGCTATCCTCTAGATGAGAATATTTTCTTGTTTCATACTTTTTAGAGCGCGTTTTTTCCGTAGTCGGGTTTTAGTTTTTAAACTTACTTTTTGTTCATGAGTATTCAGAAAATTGGCGCAAAGAGCTTATTACACTTGGCTATATTTAGAAGCCTAAATTCAGAAGCTTCTAAATATTTAAACCATTCTAGCTTCTGAATATCTTGCTGAATGCGATTACACTTGCCTAAATTCAGTAACGACTCAATTAATTAGCCTAAATTTAGTTAAGTGTAAAATAGCGACTGTAGCCTAGGGGCGAACACGTTGGGCTGGCAATCAGAAGGTCCCAGGTTCGATCCCCGGTCCCATGCACCAATGGATGAATTTTCATCTATGTGCATAATTTACAGTTCACTTACGGTGAGGGAAAACATCGTGAGGAAACCTACCTATCCCTCGGGATTAGGAAATAGTCAGTTCCTGTATACACGGCGACAAGGTTCACCACCTGACACGTTGGGTTCTGAATGTCTGGTGAAACGTGGCCTTTGAGTGGATTTAATACCTCCACAATGTGGTGGTGTATGGCCACTCAAGCCTCTGACTACCCCCGAATGGGGATAAAAGTCGTGACGTTATATTTTTTTTATTTGTAATAAC
The DNA here is from genome assembly GCA_947859195.1 of Drymonia ruficornis. Taxonomy (NCBI): domain Eukaryota; kingdom Metazoa; phylum Arthropoda; class Insecta; order Lepidoptera; family Notodontidae; genus Drymonia; species Drymonia ruficornis. The sequence goes on from OX401927.1 coordinate 5,457,464, forward strand.
CCCTTAAAGTAGCTATTAAGCGCACTACACACTGAAGCCGCCGATATATCAGCAGGTTGGTTTCGGCGGCTTTAGCGCTTTACACACAAAAGCGCCGCCCAATAAGCCGCAGACACAACCCGCCGACATGTCGGCAGGTCGGTGGCTTCAGTGTGTAGTGCGCTTAACAGCTGAATTTCGTACGATGAGTGAGAGAGCTGGAACGCCCCCCTTCGCCTCTCTGTCCCACTGCCCTTCAGGTCGGTGACGTGCGAGCAATACCAAAGGCATCGCCCGCACGTTGTCAACATGTAGGGGAGTAGGACTGAGGGAGGGAAAGGGAGGGGATTTAGGCTACGGTTAGGTGGGCCGTACGCTTGTTTGCCACCTTAGACACAAACTGTACTTGCAAGTTGTTTATAAATTTTGCCAAACAACAGTATGTTTCAAACGCTTTATCGTAGCTAGTGATGGGATGTTCTCGAGAACATTCTCACCCTACGAAACTTACTCGGAAACTTACTCGTGAGAATTTTTGAGAATCTTATATTTTGGGGGACGTTATCCAAACTTTCAATCTTAAAAACAATTAAAACCACCATACTTGCATGTTTAATGAGGTTTATGCCAAGTTTAACATGCTTCAGAAGATAAATCCTCGAAAACTCTCACGATTAAGTTTCCGAGGGTGAGAATGTTCTCGAGAACATCCCATCACTAATCGTAGCATCTTGAAACGACTTGATCTTGAGAGTTCTCCAGATAGGAACCCATGCGTGGTTCCGTTCGAACATTTCTGGCAAAACAAGAAAGCGCACGCGACATAAATATTCGTGAAAGTTGCGAAGTTAAAGTATTTTCGTGTTCGCAGCCATTTCGCATAAATCACAACTTGATTGTGGACTTTTTAATATTGAACAGATGGCGTCAAAATCGAGGATTGGTGTATAAAATACACGCCTTCAATACCTAGCCCGAATCTTTAGCAATTCAGCTACATTCGCGTAAAGTGGTGACGAATTGCGTTAATGTGGCCATTTTGGAAACGTTTTGCGGAATTGTTAAGGATTCCGCTAGAAAATCAGGAAATGAATTGAAAGGAAATGGAAGCGTTCGTCATGTGACTCTACATAAATACGTAGAGCTGTACGATCTGCCTAGACTTACGGAACTGAGGGCCTACTCTGTTTCTAAAGAACGAAATTTGTTTGACGTCTTCGTTGTCGTCGAATATAAACGTCAAACAATTTTCGTTCGTAAGAAATGTCGGAATCAATGAGAAACGTAGTAGGAAATACGCGAATTTCGTCTGAAATTTTGTTTTCGTTTGAAACAGAGTAGGCCCTCTGATAATAAACGTTAATTTTAATAAATAAATAACTGTATGGTCCCAAACTAAGCAACGCTTGTACTATGGCTACCACACAATAGACTGAGGGCGATTTCAGTGACAGCCAGACCAGGGCAAATTACCAATAGGCCGCTTCCGAAATTTGTCTCTGGTGGGATCGAACCCGCAAACACCCGATGCAGTGAGCCGAGTGGTCTATTCTCGAACCACTGCACCAAGCGGTCGTCATAATAAGTCTTGTTTTGTACCAAAAAGTGCATTCATGAAAGGAACGCTTTTACAGGATGAATTTGAAATCATGGGCATCTTTTTAAACGGTGATTCTACACATGATTCAGAATACTTAGGGAATATTAATTAACAAATCAATTACTTAATAAACAATTGATAAACTGATTTGCTTAATCGAGCAATATTTTTTTATCAAACGATTTGATTATATATTTTCCCAAAATCTTCTGAATCATGTGTAGAGTCTTCGTTTAAAACAATGCCCATGATTTCAAATTCTCCTTGTATAGATGGCGCCGAATCAATATCCAAAGTTCTAGGCAAACAAAGCAATTTTTCCACGAAGCGAAGTTTACGTGTAACGTTTCTTGTACAGGAGTTTCCGACTCCAATTTTAACTTGAAACCATTGAACCCACCTACATAATTTCGCAATTTAATATGAGGAAGTAAGGATAGCGACCTCATTCCAGGCCCTTACGTCTACTAATACCTCTTAATAAACCCTAAGAATCATTAATTTCGGAACGTTAGCTGATATACTGTAATTACCCAAGTTGGGAGTGGGATATTTATCAACATAAACCATTTCAACTACGCATTCCTGAACGCCGAACGACCCAAATATTCCAATAACAGATAAAACTCCGTCTTAATCATTGATGTATTATTTTAACAGAAATGGTACCTTCCAACATCGCAATCACTAAACTTGTGCGCCGCGCACCACTTAATGCAGCGACACATCTGGGCCCTCCTGCCATTGCCATTGAGCTGCTATAGTGATGGACCCTCTGTTTGCCCCTGTTATCGCACTCGCAATTTGACAACCAACTTCAAGGCATTTTGATGCGTATTATTCGCCAGAATATGAGCCATATAGCTAACTAGCTTTTCCCCGCGACTTCGTCCGCGTTGAATTTAAATTTAAAAAAAAATCGTATCTCTATACTCGGATCCCGGACCCCGTATCTCGGATCCCGTACCCCGTATCTCGGATCCCGTTTCCCGTTCTTACCGGATCCCGTTTGCCTAATCCCGGATCCCAAATACCCCGGATCACGTATCCCGGATATCCTGGATCTCGAGCCCGGATCCTGGTTTATAAAAAGAAACCTAAATACCAATTTTCATCTTCAAAAATGACGAACTTCCATACAAACTTTCATCCCCTATTTAACGCCCTTAGGGGTTGAATTTCAAAAAATCCTTTCTTAGTGCACCTCTGCCCATCAAGACAAATACACCCTCAAAATTTCAAGTCCCTACGACCAGCGGTTTAGGCTGTGCGTTGTTTGTCAGTGAATGAATGAGTCAGGACTTTGATTCTTATATATTTAGATACCGATATGTTTGCAACATTATTTTCTGCGAGCAACTGAGTCGTACTGTGTCTAATATGGACTGCGTTTATTAGGACAAACGGTTTTGTAAATCCGCATGTTTCCCTCTTTCCCGGTAATGTCTTTGGTCTTAATCCTTTCTCTATCGGTGCGGAAAATTTACTCGGTGAAGTTGCGGAGGCAGATTTGCGAATTCTCTCGCATGTATTACTGGTGTAAAATTTGATACAAACTATTTGGTTATGAGAGATAGCACCCTATCGCACGAGGACACCAGTGGTAGCGCAACCAGTAGCTCCACCAACAAAATGTATAGAGCTGTATGCAGGGTATCGCACCAGCTGGCCTACTCCGAAATACGAACCTAACGTTTCGGCTGACGGATTGTCGTGATTTGTCATTTCTTCTTTCGTTTTTCTCTACGATTTGACATTGTTTTGATCGTAAATCGAATCCGTACTTCGGACGATCCGTCAGCGACGTATTTCGGAGTAACCCCCCTGCACGCTTAGCATGAACCCGAAGACAAGCGCTATTTCGCGCCTAACTGTCAAATACAATCGCGCAAATGACGTCACAGCGGGCTATGTCTACAGGCCCTAGCACGAACACCGCGCGTCAAGCGACTAGGGTGCGACTTAATGTCAGTTGAAGACTATAGTCTACCGGCCATAACATGACCGCCAATGTATCTCTATTTTTGACAGCTCGGGGTAGAGATATATGTCTACCACTGTTGTAGGCCGCGATTAAGAGTTAGTTTGAATATGACTCGACTTTTTATCCAAAATGAACGGTGTTTTTAATGTTTTAGGTGCTTATGCTATCATATTGAATTTTTTATTGCTATTAAATACTTAACACTGGCAAAAAACCTAGTTAACGTGGTGATTTTTTGTTTTACTGGCTTAAAAAATAAAAAAGCGGCAAACGCGGCAAACTAAAAGTGGCTCGATTGTACCTATCGAAATCATTTATTATCTCTAAATGAAGAGAAATTAGCCCGCAAGCGGCACAGACGGCAAGTGCGGGAACTCTGCGACCCCTTCGAGCTCCCAGAGCAAGAGTTCTGCCAAATCTTTAAAATAAGCAAGGAAATGGTGGAGTAGGTACCTTTGCTCGGAGCTCGAAGGGGATCTTACCCCCAAAAATTCAGCGGGATATCCTGTGATCATTGAGGTAGGTACGCTACATGGTCATTTAATAATAAGTATAGTTACCTACCTACTAAACGTCAAAAGATATTTCATTTTATGTTAGGTATGTAATTTATTTCAAGTTACTTAATTGTTTTCTATTTACTTGCAGATTCTTAAATCCATCAAAATATTGATGACTGGCCACTACCAGCGCTCTATTGGCCAAGAGCAAAATTTACTTACCCTAGGTATAAGCTGGCGTTCCTCCACAGAGCTAATACTGCTACTACTGCCTACCTGCTAGATTACATTAATTACACTTAATCCCAATTATATTCTTGATTGCGGACTCAGACTGTCGAATCCTGAATTGCAACGCCAACTATCCGGGTCGAACACACGACCTATTTATATTTAATAATTCAACGATAAAAGAGGAGATGCGCAGACTGTACAACAGCCGAATCGGCAATTATTATCTGCTTGGTGAGATGTGTTCTATAGTTTCTTATTTCTTTTATAATTAACTTAATTTACCTATTAAGTTTAATTGACGGTTGGCGTGGCTGGTTTAGATTCCTCCTTTCACGCTGCAGATTGTAGGTTCGATTCCTACCCGGGACATGCATTTGTGTGCATGAAAATTTCTTCATGTCCAGAGTATGGGTGTAATTATGTATGTATTTACAAACAAAGAGTAAGTTTAATCATTTATTCATTTATTTATTTAGTAGGATTGTTCTGATGATTCTGAAACAGTTTATTAATGAAATGTAATAAGGATCAATCCCCACAAACCACTCTTTTTAGACGAGACATCTCTGAGTGCGGCAGGCTTTTACTCTCATACTAACAAACAATAAATAAGCTTTGAGTAGGTAAATTACAATAGGTACATTTACAAGATCTTCTTACTAAAACTTATATAATAAACTCATAAAAAATTAAAACACTTTGTATAAATAACAAATTAAAACTTAATTATTAATCGTTCACTGCGTAACCTGCAACAAAAAATTTATAAAATTAAACAAATTATTATTATTTAATTTTTCAGGCGATTCTGGCTATGCCTTGGAGCCATGGCTGATGACTCCAATTAGGAATGCACTTCGGGACACCCCTCAATTTAGATACACGGAGTGGCATTGCCAAACCAGAAATTTAATTGAGAGAACAAGTAGTACAACAGTAGTACAACAAGTAGTTTATGCATGCTGTACTATAGGTATACAACATAATGCGACATTATAGGTACATGCAATTTTCAAATTATCACATTCTTATTTTTAGGCTTAGCATCATTTTAAGTAAAATGTTTATGTTTTCCAGAGTACCCATGGAACTCATGGAAATATCGCAGATCGGAACGGAAACTCAAAACTTGTGGCGGACAATAAACGTAACGCTATAGTGCAACAATGTTTTGGATAATTATTTGTTATTATTTTTATTTTATTAATGTTTACAAATTTTACAAACAAATTGATATCAATTGATTTACCTGTTTTTTCGGTGACTCGGAGCTTCAGCAGCAGCAATACTATTTTTAAGCGCAGTTGTTTTGCTACATCCTGCAAAAGATATTTCAAACATTATTAATTATCCTCCCTTCCCTTTCCACTATTCCGCTCCCCTATCAACCTACGCCTACGATACCTGCTTAACATCAGGCGGGCCGAAGGCTTGTTGACCGCCTTATTTGTGAAAAAAATATTGGCAATTATATATTTTTGAGCCAGTGTGGTGAAATATGCCCTGATTCCACCCAGATTAAGAGGGATTCGTACGGGTAGGGAATTGTGCCTTGTATAATGGCAATAAGCTCGCACCCTTTTACATTAGGGCCAAAATACCATCGACGGAATATGGGTGCACTGCAAAACTCATTTGCTTGCTCCTAGCTTCCTTCGGATTCTGGGAATTCAGGCATGAAGGTTCACTTATATTAATTACATAGGAACAAATCCATTAAGAGCACAGTAGGTATTCTTTTAGTAATAGTAGTCCTCTTACCCAAATTGGGGCCTCGGTGACCAATCTCAACGGACACTAGTCATCTGTGCAGAAGATATTATAATGCACAAGTGTGTGCGCAAGTACAGGAGCACAGAAACACTCAGTTCTATTAGCACTCAATGGTAAAAGCGTTGCCGAGTGTTGCTTAACCTTCGATTGTTTACCGAATAATAATTACAATTGTCTATGAGGTAGTAGTTTACATTATAATCTAATGTATAATAAGTACTTACGTAATAATTCTCTCAACTCTTAAATAACTCTCTCAGCATATGGCGCAGCTGCTCCCATTGCTCGGCCCGGGATCGCTGGCCCATGGGCCCACTATAATTCCCATTGGCAAATGTAGTGTTGGCCTGCATATAGGAGACCAACATCTGCACCTGCTTCAGGCTACTTCTACTAGTTTTAACCCTGAAATTAAACTTTGTGTTAGCTTTTCTTAGATCGAGAACTTTTTATGTTAAGCGACTGAAGATTCTAACATCAAATACATATATTTACAACTTACCCTATCCTCAGTCTTATGTACTTATATAGACAAAATGCACTTACCCTTTTCTCGTATTCATTTTTCCACAAAATCACACAAAACATAAAAATATTTAGTTTTAGCGGCGTTTGTTGTGTTTGTTTACAAATATCAAATCTGCCAAACATCACTGTCAGTTTTAGATCTGTATTGACCGAATGAGGTGAGCAAAGAATGAATGATTTAGTGCCGTACCCAACATCGGCAACTGCGATTAGAAGATCGATTCGGTCTTACCATATTTAAAAATAAATGTTTTTTTATAACGGCAAGACAGATTACTCTTCGGTAGATAAGACTCTACCGACGGTAGACTCGCTGTCTTCCTGTCAGTTCATGCTTTAGGTCGCGACATAGTCGGAAGAGAAGAGATGGTTTAAGGAGTCGCGCGACATATAAGTCTACATTTTTCATGCTAAGCGTGCTGCACGCTTAGCATGAACCCGAAGACAAGCGCTATTTCGCGCCTAACTGTCACATACAATCGCGCAAATGACGTCACAGCGGGCTATGTCTACAGGCCCTAGCACGAACACCGCGCGTCAAGCGACTAGGGTGCGACTTAATGTCAGTTGAAGACTATAGTCTACGGCCATAACATGACCGCCAATGTATCTCTATTTTTGACAGCTCGGGGTAGAGATATATGTCTACCACTGTTGTAGGCCGCGATTAAGAGTTAGTTTGAATATGACTCGACTTTTTATCCAAAATGAACGGTGTTTTTAATGTTTTAGGTGCTTATGCTATCATATTGAATTTTTTATTGCTATTAAATACTTAACACTGGCAAAATACCTAGTTAACGTGGTGATTTTTTGTTTTACTGGCTTAAGAAAATAAAAAAGCGGCAAACGCGGCAAACTAAAAGTGGCTCGATTGTATCGAAATCTTTTATTATCTCTAAATGAAGAGAAATTAGCCCGCAAGCGGCACAGACGGCAAGTGCGGGAACTCTGCGACCCCTTCGAGCTCCCAGAGCAAGAGTTCTGCCAAATCTTTAAAATAAGCAAGGAAATGGTGGAGTAGGTACCTTTGCTCGGAGCTTGAAGGGGATCTTACCCCCAAAAATTCAGCGGGATATCCTGTGATCATTGAGGTAGGTACGCTACATGGTCATTTAATAATAAGTATAGTTACCTACCTACTAAACGTCAAAAGATATTTCATTTTATGTTAGGTATGTAATTTATTTCAAGTTACTTAATTGTTTTCTATTTACTTGCAGATTCTTAACTCCATCAAAATATTGATGACTGGCCACTACCAGCGCTCTATTGGCCAAGAGCAAAATTTACTTACCCTAGGTATAAGCTGGCGTTCCTCCACAGAGCTAATACTGCTACTACTGCCTACCTGCTAGATTACATTAATTACACTTAATCTCAATTATATTCTTGATTGCGGACTCAGACTGTCGAATCCTGAATTGCAACGCCAACTATCCGGGTCGAACACACGACCTATTTTTATTTAATAATTCAACGATAAAAGAGGAGATGCGCAGACTGTACAACAGCCGAATCGGCAATTATTATCTGCTTGGTGAGATGTGTTCTATAGTTTCTTATTTCTTTTATAATTAACTTAATTTACCTATTAAGTTTAATTGACGGGTCCGTTGGCGTGGCTGGTTTAGATTCCTCCTTTCACGCTGCAGGTTGTAGGTTCGATTCCTACCCGGGACATGCATTTGTGTGCATGAAATCTTCATGTCCCGAGTATGGGTGTAATTATGTATGTATTTACAAACAAAAAGTAAGTTTAATCATTTATTCATTTATTTATTTAGTAGGATTGTTCTGATGATTCTGAAACAGTTTATTAATGAAATGCAATAAGGATCAATCCCCACAAACCACTCTTTTTAGACGAGACGTCTCTGAGTGCGGCAGGCTTTTACTCTCATACTAACAAACAATAAATAAGCTTTGAGTAGGTAAATTACAATAGGTACATTTACAAGATCTTCTTACTAAAACTTATATAATAAACTCATAAAAAATAAAAACACTGTATAAATAACAAATTAAAACTTAAATATTAATCGTTCACTGCGTAACCTGCAACAAAAAATGTATAAAAAATAAACAAACTATTATTATTTAAATTTTCAGGCGATTCTGGCTATGCCTTGCATCCATGGCTGATGACTCCAATTAGGAATGCACCTCGGGACACCCCTCAATTTAGATACACGGAGTGGCATTGCCAAACCAGAAATTTAATTGAGAGAACGAACGGCTACTTGAAGTGGACCTTTCGGAGTTTGGGAATAGATAGGAGTTTGCACTACTCCGCCGAAAAAGCAAGTTAAGTAGTTTATGCATGCTGTACTATAGGTATACAACATAATGCGACATTATAGGTACATGTAATTTTCAAATTATCACATTCTTATTTTTAGGCTTAGCATCATTTTAAGTAAAATGTTTATAATTTCCAGAGTACCCATGGAACTCATGGAAATATCGCAGATCGGAACGGAAACTCAAAACTTGTGGCGGACAATAAACGGAACGCTGTGCAACAATATTTTGGATAATTATTTGTTATTATTTTTATTTTATTAAAGTTTACAAATTTTACAAACAAATTGATATCAATTTATTTACCTGTTTTTTCGGTGACTCGGAGCTTCAGCAGCAGCAATACTATTTTTAAGCGCAGTTGTTTTGCTACATCCTGCAAAAGATATTTCAAACATTATTAATTATCCTCCCTTCCCTTTCCACTATTCCGCTCCCCTATCAACCTACGCCTACGATACCTGCTTAACATCAGGCGGGCCGAAGGCTTGTTGACCGCCTTATTTGTGAAAAAAATATTGGTAATTATATATTTTTGAGCCAGTGTGGTAAAATATGCCCTGATTCCTCCCAGATTAAGAGGGATCCGTAGGGGTAGGGAATTGTGCCTTGTATAATGGCAATAAGCTCGCACCCTTTTACATTAGGGCCAAAATACCATCGACGGAATATGGGTGCACTGCAAAACTCATTTGCTTGCTCCTAGCTTCCTTCGGATTCTGGGAATTCAGGCATGAAGTTTCACTTATATTAATTACTTAGGAACAAATCCATTAAGAGCACAGTAGGTTTTCTTTTAGTAATAGTAGTCCTCTTAACCGAATTGGGGCCTCGGTGACCAATCTCAACGGACACTAGTCATCTGTGCAGAAGATATTATAATGCACAAGTGTGTGCGCAAGTACAGGAGCACAGAAACACTCAGTTCTATTAGCACTCAATGGTAAAAGTGTTGCCGAGTGTTGCTTAACCTTCGATTGTTTACCGATTAATAATTACAACTGTCTATGAGGTAGTAGTTTACATTATAATCTAATGTATAATAAGTACTTACGTAAAAATTCTCTCAGCTCTTAAATAAGTCTCTCAGCATATGCGCAGCCGCTCCCATTGCTCGGCTCGGGACCGCTGGCCCATGGGCCCACTAAAATTCCCATTGGCAAATGCAGTGTTGGCCTGCATATAGGAGAACAACATCTGCACCTGCTTCAGGCTACTCCTACTAGTTTTAACCCTGAAATTAAACTTTGTGTTAGCTTTTCTTAGATCGAGAACTTTTTATGTTAAGCGACTGAAGATTCTAACATCAAATACATATATTTACAACTTACCCTATCCTCAGTCTTATGTACTTATATAGACAAAATGCACTTACCCTTTTCTCGTATTCATTTTTCCACAAAATCACACAAAACATAAAAATATTTAGTTTTAGCGGCGTTTGTTGTGTTTGTTTACAAATATAAAATATCAAATCTGCCAAACATCACTGTCAGTTTTAGATCTGTATTGACCGAATGAAGTGAGCAAAGAATGAATGATTTAGTGCCGTACCCAAAATCGGCAACTGCGATTAGAAGATCGATTCGGTCTTACCATATTTAAAAATAAATGTTTTTTTATAACGGCAAGACAGATTACTCTTCGGTAGATAAGACTCTACCGACGGTAGACTCGCTGTCTTCCTGTCAGTTCATGCTTTAGGTCGCGACATAGTCGGAAGAGAAGAGATGGTTTAAGGAGTCGCGCGACATATAAGTCTACATTTTTCATGCTAAGCGTGCTGGTGTCCGCTTGGTAGCGCAACCAATTCGTTGTCGGCTATCGAATCACCCGCTGGTGGCGCAACTATGGTTGCCTCGTGCGACAGGGCTCTTAGGGCTGAGGTAAGAATCTAAAGTGGAGAGCCAATATTTTTATTCTTCTTCTTCTTATCGTACGTTTAGTGGCCAATCTGGTGTCAGAGTTGTTCAAGCCGCCCGAAGGCCTCTGACAAGGCTTAACGACTGCTGCCTAGATGACAACTGCGACCGACATTTTACGTGCCCTCCAAAGCACGAAGACTCTCAGTTCAAATGCCACTAATGGAGAGAGTTGGTTGCGGGCAGCAGACGGCCGACGGCAGGCGGCAGACGTCAATCCTGTAGAATTGAGTGCCGTCGTGCCGTCGCGGCACATGTCATCGTGACAGTGACAACTGCCGTCGCCGCAACTGCCGCCCGCAACCAACTCCTACCCTAAACGGTCACTTATCACTGTCTGACCTTGTTAAGCGTTGCTTAACCTGCGATCGTTTACCGATCAGTGATTGCAGCTAGTTATGAACGCCTCAAAGAGCAGAAAATGGACCTTTAAAGGTAACATAACATACATATATACGTTTGACGGGCCCGTTAGCGTGGTTGGCGCGGAGGCGCCTTTCACGCTGCAGGTCGTAGGTTCGATTCCTACCCGGGACATGCATTTGTGTGCGTGAACATGTCTGTATGCCCCGAGTCTGGGTGTATATGTATATTAAGTATGTATTTACAAATAAAAAAGTAGTATATGTAGTAATATCAGTTATCTGGTTTCCATAGTACAAGCTCTGCTTAGTTTGGGATCAGGTAGCCGTGTGTAAAAAATGTCCCAGGATATTATTATTATATACGTCATGACATTTTTATCCCCATTCGGGGGTAGTCAGAGAATTGAGTCGCCATACACCACCACAGAAAGGTACCATTTAAAGGTGGTATTGCCCTAAGCCCAAAGCCCAAATTCAAATGCCCCAACTCCAATGCCAACCAATCAAGAAGTAAAGCAATGTATCCAAAAAGTTTTTCAATAAGACCCGCCCAAAAGGTAAATAGAAAGGTTGGTTCAAACAAGTCTCCCAGTGGGGGAGGGGAGTCTGTAATTATTTCTCTAAATGTGAAAACTTGCTGCGCTGAAGAGTTAACCCTTGCCGATTAGCAGTTGAAGAGGAACTTTGCGAGATAATTGCCAATCCTCCAAGGTGTACTTTATCGCTTCGAGAAATTTTGAGGGGTTCTCTTAGATTGTAGCTCGTTTGTGCAGGTTAGTTTAGTATGAAAAACCTAATCTATTCAAATAAATAAAATTGAAGTGTCAGCTTGTAATATCAAAATAACAGCTTTTATTTATAACAAAAAGCATTTTTTAAAATTTATGTATTTTCGTTCCGGCTCTGGACCGATTTTGATGGGACTTTCAATGGCACATAGCTGATGTTATAAGGAGTACCTAACTTAAACTAATGTGTTTTATTATATAATTTTTTACATACATACAACAAGAACTATATTAAAAACTACAACTAAAGAAAGTATAAAATAATAAATAGAAAAACTAATTATGAATATAAAAGGTCTACATCGTCGTCGATACCAAAGGTTCCCAGCAGGCTGGCCGCATTTCCGCGCTGTATGACTATACTTATTAACTTTAACCACTTTTAGTTTAGCAATAATTAACAAAGATTTGCCTCGCGTACGATGGTAGTAAAGTATAAAGTCAGCTTCCGAGAAAAATATACACTCAGGGCCAGGGCCAAGGTCAGGCTCAGGTTAACGCACTTCACAAATGTAAATGTAACGTCACGACTTTTATCCCCATTCGGGGGTAGTCAGAGGCTTGAGTGGCCATACACCATCACATTGTGGAGGTATTAACCAACTCAAAGCCCACATTTCACCAGATAGTCAGAACCCAACGTGACAGGTGGTGAACCGTGTCGCCGTGTATACAGGAACTGACTATTACCTAATCCCGAGGGATAGGTAGGTTTCCTCACGATGTTTTCCCTCACCGTAAGCGAACTGTAAATTATGCACATAGATGAAAATTCATCCATTGGTGCATGCCCCACCGGGGATCGAACCTGGGACTTTCTGATTGCCCAACCTGTTCACCTCTAGGCTACAGTCGCTAATCGCACTCGCAGTCGCACTTCACAAGTCTTTCGAAAAACGCGCAGATTTCCTCACGATGTTTTAATAATTTTAGTTGAAATTAGATGTAAAATTAACGTACAAACCAGCCAATATATAAAGTAATCAACCCAGATACAACAAAAAGGAAACTGTTATCCGAAAACAAAGCAGGCATTGTTTACTGTTTTGTGTAATTCTAGGAAACACAATAAGGCGTAGCACCGAGAGGCTTAATTGGAGGCCGCAGCACTCGAGTTTAATTAGTCTGAGAATTTTCATATTAAATCCTTTAAATCATGAATCACCGTAAACTATTCGGCTAATTATAACGACGGGCCCGTTAGCGTGGTTGGCGCGGAGGCGCCTTTCACGCTGCAGGTCGTAGTTTCGATTCCTACCCGGGACATGCATTTGTGTGTGAACATGTCTGTATGTCCGGAGTCTGGGTGTATATGTATATTAAGTATGTATTTACAAATAAAAAAGTAGTAATGTAGTAATATCAGTTATCTGGTTTCCATAGTGCAAGCTCTGCTTAGTTTGGGATCAGGTAACCGTGTGTAAAAAAAAACCGACTTCAAAAAAACCTGATGCACTAAAAAGCCTGAAATATATCTATCTTCTTACTTTTATAGTAGGTAGACTTGGCATACCAAGATTGGCACCGACCCCAAATACTTGATAACACACCATCACGTCTGGTTTTCCCGAAGGGGTAGGCAGAGGTGGTAATAGAAATATTATTTCAGGCTTTTTAGTGCATCAGGTTTTTTTGAAGTCGGTTTTTTTTTAAATAAAAATAATTTTATTTCACGATTTTTAGTGGCGCCATACCAATGAACATTTTGGCATATTGAACCGTATGAAGTAAGCTCAACAAAAGGTAACTGCTGTAAATCGTTGAAGAATTCCCTCGACTGTCTATGGTCTCCATCATCAGACCTGTAATGGCACTTATAAACGATATGGGTGCAAAGTTCTCATCAATAGAAATGAATTAAGTCCAAACACAAGGTAGCTACTGTAAAACGTTGAGGAGTTCCCTTGACTGTCCTACGTCTTCATCATCAGACCCCTAATGACAGTTACAACCCATCTAGGTGTAAAGTTCTCATCAATACAAATTAATCAAGCCCAAACACCAGGTAATTGCTGTAAATCATTGAGGAGTTCCCTCGACTGTCTTTCGGCTCCATCATCAGATCGACTCCAGACCTTCATAAAATAGTAGTGCTTTAAAATAGTAAATGAAAAAAATTACAAACGCACTAGTCGCCCCTACGATTTTCGAAGGTTACCCTCGATTTCTCTGGGATTCCATCATCAGATCCTGGTTTCCTTATCATGGTACCACCGCTGGAATATCTCCTTTCCAACAAAAAAAGATTCATCAAAATCGGTTCATAAACGACGAAGTTATCCGCGAACACACATAAAAAAAAAATATATATATATACGGTCGAATTGAGAAACCTCCTCCTTTTTTGAAGTCGGTTTAAAAATGTCCCAGGATATTATTATTATTATTAATTCAGCGGGGTCCACATGGCTCGGATGCCGCGCGAGGCTGGAGGCTGCTCAGTCACATGCCGCAGCCTCAGTCGCATGCTCGGGCGAGCCAACCTACACTCTAGACAGAGAAGGGTATAAAATTATCGCTCTGTCTCATGACTAGAGCAAACTAGGCGAGGCATATTATAGCGCTCGGGTGAGGCAAGGCGAACGTTTGGATCGTGCGCGCCATTTCAAATAAGGCCGTGGTCTCCTATTAAATGCCATCGGCTGCTTACAGCGTCACGCGTACGCCGCGCGTTTACTATAGTGACGTCGGCGTGTGAAGGAGACCACACAGTACATTTCTATAGTAAGCATTGTGACGCGGCGGACGCGTGACGCTGCAAAGCGGCCGATGGCATTTAATAGGAGACCATGGCCTTAAGCATCGCAAAGCTACCTCGCGCGGCATGCAAGCCATCTGGATACAGCATTTAATAATTAATAGTCCGAGAATGTTCATATAACATCCTTTAAATCATGAATTACCGTGAAATATTCGGCTATTTCATTGGCGGTAGAGATAACCTGCAGCCAATGGGCTGGCTTGACCGGGGTACTACCCTCTCACAGAAGATCGGCGTAAAGTAGGTATTTCAGCTGCGTTTCGTACGTTGAGTGAGAGAGCCGGAAGCCCAACCCTTCTCCCTCTGTCCCACTACCCTTCAGGTCGTCAACGTGCGAGCGATGCCTTTTGTATTGCAAGTATCTATACGCTACGGTAACTGCTTAACATCAGGCGGGCCGTACGCTTGTTTGCGATCTTAACATAAAGCCAGCCCGTATATGAGCTGCAGACAATTGGCTACAGCCTAGCCCCCTTATTCATAGAGATTTTAGTTAGTTTACAATGGGTTTTAAAATAACTTTTAGGAACAAATGTGTTCTGTAAGTCCACTGCAAGTCGATCATAACTTTCTATGAATAAGGGGGTAGTCTTACGTTAAGTTAATAACAAAACAATACGCAAAATAACAATATCATCTACGGAACGTGATTTTGTTATTAAAATGCGAACTCGATGTAAATTTGATTCTCCGTAGTAATTGGAGAGACTCTTAAGACGATTACTAAGAATGGCTCCTTAACAAATATTGAAACATAAATTTTCTAGCTATCGGTTTATTTATCGGTATTATGTTAAACGATATTATTTCTCGTAAATTCAATATCTGCTGTTGCATCAATACTCTTTATTTATTTATTTCATAAAACATTAAGCCATAGTCCCACAAAACCGAGCAGTCGGTTAGTGGAGTCCAGAACACACGCATGCCGCGCGTTGCTGCTCACACACATGCCGCGCGCGGCAAGTAGCCTCACGGCCGAATACTCAAAGGCCACTTAAATATTTAAGTCCCACTTAGCAGTTTGAGACGTCGTCAACCTTCATTTTTTGTATGGCGTGTCAAAGTTAAGCAGCTCTCAAATTTAAGTGGCGTATGAGTATTCGGCCGTCAGTAGCATACCATGCGAGGCAAAGGGCGAGATAACCTACACTCTAGACAGAGAAGGGTATAGCCGAGCAATCATATACATTATCGTTCTGTCACATAGCTAGGCTTAACTAGGCGAGGCAGATGACAGTGCTCGGGTGAGGCAGGGCGAGCGTTTGCCTTGCGCGCGCCATGTCAAGTTTAGCGAGGCAAAGCTGCCTCGCGCGGCATGCGAGCCGTCCGGACAAAACAATTGTTTTGTGTTCAATACCCGAGTTGAATAAAGGTCAACGCTCATCTACCAACTCGGCACCCGACCAGCACCGCCTCGTCGGTCGGCGTCCACTAACTGTACCGGAAATTAATGGACCACGCGTTGACCACGCGGAGTTCACTCCTTGACCACGGGAGGTCCACTGGTTGATCACGCGACGTTTAGGGTGAAAACGTAGCGTCCGCCCGCGGACCACCTGTCGACAACGAGTGGACGCCGAGCGACGAGGCGGTGCTGGTCGGGAGCGGAGTCGTTAGATGAGTGATGACCTTTAAGTTTGAATTTATGATTTTAATGTAAGTCAAAGTGTAGGATCTTTTGAGATGTACTGCATCCGGACTCCAACTGACAATGACCCTACCCTATGGTGTCAATTTATTACTCTAGATTTAACCTATACTCAGTGATAAAAAGTACTTTGTGCTATACTTTATACCTCTTTGCACATTAAAAGGTTGTGTTCCCACAAATTGTATCCCTTTTTAAGATTCACCACAGAGAGAGAGTACGCGGTTGAAATGAGTAATCGAGTATTTAAGTCACCGTCGTAAGCCACAGCGAAGTTCTCTCCACTAGTACAAACAGCAATGTATCTTGTTTAGCGAGTTTTAAACTTTTCCATCGCACGCACACAGGGTTGTCCGTTCCCGAATGGGTACGTCTATAAGAAGTGAGCGACGCGCCCGAGAAATCATTTTATGACATTATTTCTACGTCGTCAGACATCAAAAATATTCTATAAATATTAAATAAATATTTATGTTTATTTGTTAGATATCCAATATTTTGTCCATATACAAAATATCATAAAAATAAAATTAACCTACTTACTACCTAGGTATATAATGAAAATATTTACAAAAAATATACTTTTGGCTGTTATAGTGATCTTTTCTGTTTCAGAGTTTCCGGGCTATTTTTATAACAAGTGTCTGGTTTTCTTAAACTTAAGATTTAGTTAACAATTAACTAACATTGTTACTGCTCAATTTTTATCGCAAAATACATTAAAGATTCTGCTAACAAAAGACATTCCAAAACCCAGTCTTAAATTAAAAGTAAATTATAAGTCTTAAATTTTTCACACTTCCAAAATGTTGTAAATTTGACGTGTCAGCCCTAGCCGAAGCTACCGCAGGGCCCCAGAAGTTATTGACTTATTGACTTTTAAAACTTGTGCAATGCTGTACCACAGAGGAGACTGGTTTTACTCGGATTTATTTTGGATAGACAATACGTCTATTTTGTAACTTAGTGCGCCAGGATTGAAATCTACTTTATCGACATGGCATATTTCCAAGGCATTTTGATCTGGATACAAGCATTTTTGTACATTTTTCTTGGTCTTTTTTTAAAGTGGCGAACAAGTGTACGACTCGCCTGATGTTAAGCAGTTATGATAACCTATAGATGCTTGCAATACCTACCTAAATTTCATACTACTTTGCTTCAGATGATAGAACCAGAGAACCTACTATAAATAAACATATAACGATGTCATGGTTATCATAGAACTGAAGTTACTGAACCCCAATATTTTACTCATCCTAATCGATTAATACAACTTTTATGAAATATCTACAAACTCCAACTATGCCACGGATAATAAAAAATTACTCCAGCGAAAATTTAATTCGCGAGGCGCAAGGCGTAGTTAATACAGCCAACTTTTTTATAAAAACCCATTAAAATGAACGTTAACCCGAAAATAAAGTTATTTCAACAGGGGAAGTTGAAAGTGCCTGGCGGCCGGCCTTCGCGGAAATATGCAAAATATATTACACACACTAAATCAGTTCTTGCAACAAAAAAGCAGCGAGCGTTCCTCTGCCTGCACTTGGGATGAAGTTCTCATTGCATATGGAAAGATTTTCGCAGGAATTCAGACGCGGAGTTGCGAATGAGACCATAGTGAGACTTACCTTTTAAAAGTCTATTTGTGGCACGAAACATATTAAAATGGGTGGTATGAAGACTAGAAACGCGATGAATTTATGAATTAACTTTATTATAATACATTATGGTAGAGTACACAAAAAAATCTCGATCGAAAAACATGAGATTGAATCAGAAATTAGGAGTTACGTATACAGACCAAGGTCACGGACATAGCCCTTCGAATTAGAATGCTGAAGTGGCAGTGGGTGGGACACATAGCCCAAAGAACTGATGGCCGATGCAGCAGAAAGTTTTTTGAGTGGCGACCACGTACCGGAAGACGCAGCGTAGGTAGACCCCCACAAGGTGGACCGACGAACTAGTGAAGGTCGCGGAAACCGCTGGATGCAAGCAGCACAGGACCGGTCGTCGTGGAAAACCTTGGAGGAGGCATATGTCTAACAGTGGACGTCTTTTGGCTGACATAATGATGATAATGATACTGATTTATCAGTCAATGTATCAATCTAATGTATAAGGAAGACCTTTGCCCAGCAGTGGGATGACTTCGGGATGATTCTCAAAGTCATCCCACTGCTGGGCAAAGGTCTTCCTTTCCTTTCTCCACTCCTTGTTGTATATTGTGGGCCAATCCTTCATGTAATTATTTTTATTAAAAAAAAAAACCGACTTCAAAAAAACCTGATGCACTAAAAAGCCTGAAATAATATTTCTATTACCACCTCTGCCTACCCCTTCGGGAAAACCAGACGTGATGGTGTGTTATCGAGTATTTGGGGTCGGTGCCAATCTATCTTCTTACTTTTATAGTAGGTAGACTTGGCATACCAAGATTGGCACCGACTTCAAATACTCGATAACACACCATCACGTCTGGTTTTCCCGAAGGGGTAGGCAGAGGTGGTAATAGAAATATTATTTCAGGCTTTTTAGTGCATCAGGTTTTTTTGAAGTCGGTTTTTTTTTTTTAATAAAAATAATTTAATTTCACGATTTTTAGTGGCGCCATACCAATGAACATTTTGGCATATTGAACCTTATGAAGTAAGCCCAACAAAAGGTAACTGCTGTAAATCGTTGAAGAATTCCCTCGACTGTCTATGGTCTCCATCATCAGACCTGTAATGGCACTTATAAACGATATGGGTGCAAAGTTCTCATCAATAGAAATGAATTAAGTCCAAACACAAGGTAGCTACTGTATAACGTTGAGGAGTTCCCTTGACTGTCCTACGTCTTCATCATCAGACCCCTAATGACAGTCACAACCCATCTAGGTGTAAAGTTCTCATCAATACAAATTAATCAAGCCCAAACACCAGGTAATTGCTGTAAATCGTTGAGGAGTTCCCTCGACTGTCTTTCGGCTCCATCATCAGATCGACTCCAGACCTTCATAAAATAGTAGTGCTTTAAAATAGTTAATGAAAAAAATTACAAACGCACTAGTCGCCCCTACGATTTTCGAAGGTTCCCCTCGATTTCTCTAGGATGCCATCATCAGATCCTGGTTTCCTTATCATGGTACCACCGCTGGAATATCTCCTTTCCAACAAAAAAAGATTCATCCAAATCGGTTCATAAACGACGAAGTTATCCGCGAACACACATAAAAAAAAAAAAATATATATATATATACGGTCGAATTGAGAAACCTCCTCCTTTTTTGAAGTCGGTTTAACAATCCATCTTATCCCGCCATCTTCGTATGAGTATACCGATTATAGTCATGTAATTATTAAGCTCGAAAATCTCAAACTTCTTTCTGATTGGTGTTCTGCTCGTGACGTATAGTTTCACTCATATCCGCCGCTAACCGGAACTTCCGGGCAGCCAATAGACCGGAAGCTATAGGTACACTGAGGAAGAATATAGCTTGTAACTGGACGCGAATAAAATAATTTTTAGGTCCATTATGTCCACTAATCTATTTTGTGTTATTTTTTTAATAATTGAGGCAGTAAACACGCGTGCGGCCCGCCTGATGTTAAGCAGAAACCGTAGCCTATAGATGCTCGCAATACCGACCCGACCTGATGGGGAATGGGACAGAAGGACAGGAATGGGGTGTTGGTCTTCCAGCTCTCTCACTCATCGTATGTAATGCAGCTACAATAGCTACTTTACGCCGATCTACTGTGAGAGGGTGGTCCTACCCCAGTCGAGCGAGTGCGTACATGAGTTATCATTGGCTCTACCACCTTCCACGAAAAATACATTATTAATACTGTTTGCTTTATGCATTTGCCAATCTTTCTCAGGTGTGAAAAGGGTGAGAACCCTTCTATTAGATATAACCTTTTATACAAAAGTATTCGTATAATTTAACTGGCTATAACGGCTCTTGACGACTGTACATCTCATTGCAATCTCAGGAATTCCTTTGAAACATTTCTTTACACCGAATAACTACGTGCTCCGACTTCAGACTCTAACTAGGGAACGGTCGCAGTTGCAAAGAATTCTTTATTTGTTTCCAATCAATTGGGATATTTTGGATGGTTCGGGAGGTATTGTTTTGGTATTCAAGACTGATACGAGTGAGGAAGATTTTGAGGAAAAAATAAGTATGTTATTGATGAAGCCTCATAGAAAAGGGCAAAATTTGGATGAAAATTTACTGAAACTAGTGGTCGCCCGTGGTCTAAATTCGACCATTATTCATTTAAATTGAAGGTTGAAACGTTTAGTAATGTTCTATTGCCAAAGACTAACCTTCGATTAAAACCTCTTCCATACATCAATCACAAATCGTCCCTCCTACTAAGATTTAAAAAATTCATAATGTTTGAAAAAGTACTGGCCCTCAAAAAAAACAAAGTGACAGTGTCAAAATATCAAAAAGTCTACGTCAGTATATATGAGTGTTTATGGGAATAGGTGAAACGTCAAAGTAACGAATTTCCGTGACTGAAGGGTGACATGGTATGTAGTGTGAGTAACGTTTTATTTTAATAATTTAGTGCACTTATAATGCACTTTTTATTAAAATATAACGTCTTCGCACTCAATCGGCATGTAAACTTTTACTATGCCAAATTTCATACTCCTCCGTCCACGCATCTTCGCAAAATTGGTACCGAACGGATTTGCTTCACGTATTAATACTATGATGATGATGATGATGATGAATATTGCCTAGCCTACCTAGCTTTGTGTAGTGGTTGCGGGTTCGATTCCCGGTGAGACAAATTTCTAAAATAGCCTTAGCTTGGCTAAGGTGTCACTGTGATCGCCCCCCGTCTATTCTATGGTAGCTATATGATAGTACAAGCGTTGCTAAGTTTAGGACAATACAGGTGTGTTATTCTGGCGATATTCTACTTATTTGGATAACAGATTTATCTCAAGACGGAGAAAATTAAGGTGTATGTTGTACCAGACACGAGTCTAAAACGAATGGATTAATTTGAGGCAAGAATTGTGTCTTAACTCGCGTTAGTATAACATCAATCAACATTAGTACTTATCTAAAACAAAGCTTTTCAAGGGTAATGTAAAACACACCGACAAAATATTCTGTACAACCAAACAAACCAAAAAGGTCGGCGCCGCGTCTACTTACCTGAAATTGCAGATTCCATTTACCATCAGGGTCTCGAGTCTCTGCCCAATGGAGACCCATAAGATTTATAGAGCTAAGAAATCCATAACATACAGTCCAAAAATTTATGTTCTTCGTCAAAAAATTACGAAGCTCTGACCAAATTACTAGCGAAGTTCGCGCGCGGTTGTTGTGACGTCATTTGGGCCACGCGCGCTTTGTAATGAAGCGCGGCGCGGACGGCGCGCGGGCCGGCGCGGGTACAGCGCGCCATCAATCCGACGGCCCCGTGTGACGTCACACGCATGTGTTATGAAATGGCAACGGATGGACCGATTTCGATTATTTCAAAATTATTTTGTTAAGAACGCTTAGTTTTAACTATAGTGTTGGTTATGAGTTGATTTGTTGACCTAGTATTGATTCTCATTGTCCATTGCAAAACTACTGGCCTCTAATATTATCTTCGTGAACTCTTCGTGAGGAAACCTACCTATCCCTCGGGATTAGGTAATAGTCAGTTCCTGTATACACGGCGACAAGGTTCACCACGTGTCACGTTGGGTTCTGACTATCTGGTGAAACGTGGACTTTGAGTTGGTTAATATCTCCACAATGCTATACCTCTGACTACCCCCGAACGGGGATAAAAGTCGTGACGTTACATTACATTACTCTACATTGTAAATTGCAAATTCTTGGCAGTCAGCATGTTTTTGTACAGAGGACTGCTAACCAACGGCCGGCAACCAGTGGTTTCGCGATAATTGTTAAGAGACTCAAGGCCCTGGACGACCGTCTGCCATTGCCATCCTAGACTTTAAAAAAAAAGTATGTTGTTCAGGCGTAGAGCCCGTATGTCATTGAAGTGTTTAAACTAAAGATATAGGTAGCTTTTCGAACGCACATTCATAACAATTCGTCAGATGATTAATGTTAACAAAATTGATATTTAATTGCTGGTAACACCATGTATCGCGACGGTGGCTCTGTAGCGGCGTTTAATGACATAATTTATGATACACGACACTTGTATGAATCGGCTACTTCGAATGGAGCGCGTAAAATGACAAAACGACAGCGTGAAAATACCTGGAATTGATAATGGCTCTTCTAAGTTGAGTCAAAACGTTCTGTGTAGTATTTATATTGTATTGGGTTTTTTTTTGGTACTAAACGTGTGCCCGATAGGATTTACAATGCTAACTTTCACCCCTATTTAAACCCCTTTTTAGGGGGTGAATTTTTTATCTTAGTTCTCATCTCGCCGCATAAGAAAATCTTGTGCAAAATGTTATACTTCTAGACACGCTGGTTGAGGATATGTATTGTGTGTCAGTCAGTGAAACAGTTGATTTTTTTTATAACCTAAGTAGATAAACTATCATTAAGTCAAGATTCCTTCAAAAGTTACTTCAATATTAACTAAGTTACGATGGTGCGACGATCTAGACACCTATGCGGGTAAAACGTGGCCACAACAAGCCCAAAACAGGGATGCGTGGAGGAAAAAAGGGGAGGCCTTTGCCCAGCAGTGGGAAACAAAATAGGCTATGAAAAAAAAAATTGTGTGTCAGTCAGTGTAACAGTTAATTTTTTTATAACGTAAGTAGATAAGCTGTCATTAAGTCAAGATTTCTTTAACCTTTTGCTACACTTACTTCAATTTTAACTAAGTTACAGCTAATAATGCTGTTTTAAACCATGCTATGTAAACCAATATTTTGTTCTAAAGAAATCTGTCGTACATGTAGTCAGAGTTCCTAATCTGTACCGTGCAGTTGTTTGGAGAACCACAAATACACTGTTTGACGGCCCACCGCACAACCGCAGATGCCTAATTTGTCGGTTTTCACTGGAGACTTGTTCAAACGCGGGCGGAATCCACTTTCGTCAATGTAGGACTCACCACTTTAACCGATCGCTATTGAAGTTGGGCTCGTAAAAGTATAATAATGACTCGAATACTGAATCGCAACATTTCATTCTGAAAAAAAAAAAAAAAAATGTAACTGCCATAGAAAAAAAACCAAAAACCTGTTCCAAAAACAAATACTCTATAATGTCTCACTCGCCCTTATACTAATCCGCTCACAATCCGCTCGCAAACCGCCAGTGTGATAAGACCCTAAGAAAGAGGGAGACATGTGACTTTCCAAAATAGTATGTCCTACTAAACGGTGTCTAAGGACACAGTACCATATAGTCATTCGCGTCAGCCAAGAATTTGCGATTTACAATGAATAATTCACAAGTATAATATTAGTGACCTGTGGTTTCGCAATGGACAATTTGTTGAGCAACGAGGCCCTCACAGATATTTGAAGCGTTTTCCATTTTCATACCGCTCAGAATTGAAAGCATCCTGCTTGAGTGTAAACAGATCTTAATCCACGCTTTAGAAATCAGGTTAAGCCTCCAGCTTCTATTTGCCTCTATTAGCGAGCGCTATTGGCCTGTTCAGTGGTTTACTAGCACTTGACGTGGTACCACGTCATGTTCTTGTAAAAAGGTAAAAATAATTGGCAGATTTCTGTTCGATCATTCTTGTTTTTATGCAAACTAGCGTACGGCTAATGTTAAGCAGTAACTAGCCTATAGATGCTTGCTTTGCTTGCTTGAACATGTCTGTATGTCCGGAGTCTGGGTGTATATGTATATTAATTATGTATTTACAAATAAAAAAGTAGTATATGTAGTAAGTAATTATCTGGTTTCCATAGTACAAGCTCTGCTTAGTTTGGGATCAGGTAACCGTGTGTACAAAAATGTCCCAGGATATTATTATTATTATTAATACCAGAGGCATCGCTCGCAGGTTGCTGAACTGAAGCGGAGTGGGACTGAGGCGGGAAGCGGGGAGGCTGGCTCGACTAGTGTAGTACCACCCTCTCTCAGAAGATCGGTGCAAAGTGGCAATTACAGCTGCGCTTCATACGATGACTGCGAGATCTGGAAGCCTATCCCCCACCCTTTTCCCACCCTCCGCCCCACTCCCCTTCAGGTCGGTAACGTGCAAGAGATGCCTTTGGTCAAGCATCGAAAGGTTACGGTAACTGCTTAACATTTGGCAGGCCGTATGCTTGTTTACACCTTACTAACATAAAAGAAAACACCTCTAGTAGCCCAGTATCGTAGCGCTTAATATTAAGTAGTCGTGTTACAAATACTCAACGATCGCTCGAAGCGCTCAAGCGCTTTATGATTGACGCTAATTGCTTGCGCTTAAGCTGCTGCCGAGGATTTGTTCGACGACGTCCCAAATACCGCTGTTTTCTTAGCTGGTACTAATGATAGATGGCACTGTGGAAAATCACCAGGATACGGCTACTTATGTCTAGGATAAAGGTGTTCCTTATCACTTCTTACAATATGAAATAGCTTTTTGGCTAGAACGTAGCGCTACAATCGCGATATTAGGCTCGGCGCAGGGCCTAATATCGCGGGCCACTGACCATAGCCACCGGTGGCCAGCGACAAGCAGTTCTCAGCCGCGGACACTGCTTATGCTGACCATACATACTACGTTGTACCGGAGAGGTCTACCTGTGCAGGTATGCCTGCGCAGGTAGACTGGAGCGTGTGGGATTAGACCTGTGCAGTTTTTTAAAACTGCGCAGGCGACCGGAGCAAGATCGAAAATCGATTCTTTTCAAGACCGCTCCGGTACACCGGATCGTCCCCACACACGATATCCGACTTGCGCAGGCAAACCTGCGCCGGTAACGTCTTCGGTAGACCGTAGCGTGTATGGCGTACATTAGCGAGTGGCCGCCACCGGCTACACGTGTGCGGCGAGTTTCTACAAAATGCATGAAAATGCGTGTGATTTCCTCCCACTGGCAAAAAAATATGGTTTTAAGGCTGGTTTAAAAAGTTAAAACCCCACGAAGGAAAGTTTTATAAAAATCTGTAGATTTATTACAAGTGAGATATTATTGCCTTTGACAAATTAATCAGAATTAAAAATCGAAGCGCGCTCGTATTGAATTCCATTCAATTGATCTATCTCACTAATTATTCCCTTGTTTACGTCTGTCTTACTGATGTTTAGGGTACCGTCCCTCAAAAGGAAAAAAACGGAACCCTTATATCACCCTAGGATCACTTTGTTGTCCATCTGTCAGTCCGTCTGTTAGTCTGACAAAACGTGCACAGCCCAAACCGCTTGTGTAGAAACAGGAAATTTTATCAGTATATACCTTTTATAGCGTAGAACAAGAGCATAGGAAGGATGATTTTATTATGGGGATCCATTTTTTCTGAAGCTAGAGACATGAAAATTACTATTAAGGCTGAGTAGGGTTCCGTACAAACTTAATAGGAGTTGAACTTTCAAAACTGCCGAAAAGTATATTAATGAGTATTTCAGAAACCAGAGACGTAAAAATTTACATTAATATACTTTTCGGCAGTTTTGAAAGTTCAACTCCTATTAAGTTTGTACGGAACCCTCAGGACGCGAATCCTACTCGCACCTGACTGCTTTTAATTAAAAAGCCGAAACAAAACCGTCGGCATTCCGATGTGGCGAACAATTTTGGCTTTTTTCACTTTGTGTGGTGTGTCGGATCAAATAAATTAAATCGTACAACTCGGCTCTTTGTTCTCTAATTTATTTGGCCTGTACCAATGAATAGACTTTTTTGTGTATTTTTATTTATCGATGGCTTATTGCGAAACCTGGTACATGCAATTGATTTATTGGGGTAGAGGACGTATTTGTGAAAGCTAAATTGAGCTGTAATTTTGGCGGTGAGGGTTGAGATTTGATCGTCTAACATTGGAGCTACACTTGTTGAAGAAAATATATAGGTAAGTTTTTTTTATTCAACTAAGGCGGCAAACGAGCATACTGTCTGCCTGATGTTGAACAGTTACCGTATCCTATAGATGCTTGCAATACCAAAGGCATCGATCGCACGTTAGCAACCTGTAGAGGAATGAGAAAGAATGGGAGAGAACGAAAGGCAGCTGTAACAGCTACTTTACGACAATCTTCTGTGGGAGGGTGGTTTTACCCCGGGCGAGCCAGCCCATATGAGCTACAGTCTATTTGCTACAGATTGGCTCTACCTTTAAATTTAATTTGAATTGATTAGATTTTTGATTGGTTGGTGGTAGAATCTATATTATCATTTGCCTATTAACATTCAATATTAATGTTGGCTTTAGCTTGCCAATATTAATACTATTAGTATACGCCATCAAAGCCAAAGATGTATTTAACCTTTAGAAGCGCCTTACCGGACCTATTTTAGCAACATTAATGCAAGGTAACTACCCGATATCCACTTAGTCACGCGCCACCCAGTGTGGTGGGTGCAAGGCTGCACGCGCGCGCGCGCCAATGATTATGTAGCTAATATCTGCTATACAATGTATATTGATCTCTTCTTAATAACAGGTCTAGCGTATATGTGCTTGAATTCATTGTAGGTATAGTTTAATGTGCTATTTTTAGAGCACTTATTTTCGTGTATATCAGGTCTATAATATAAAAAGTCATTGATCAAAGTCCTTAATATGTTACACAATACGTAACAATTGGTACGAACTGCTATTGCTATTAATAATAATTAAATTACTTGTGTAATTAGATATTATTGTGTATTTGTGTTTAGATGTGCGGAGCGCACGATTGGGCCTCTGAAAAAAGCGATTTGTTGAAAAAACCGTATACAAGTCTTCTCTTAGCGCGATATCTCACGAGGTAACCATGGTGGCGCCACTAGTGGGTGATTCGGTAGCTGACACTGAATTGGTTGCGCTTCCAAGCGGACACCAGGTGTGATATCCTCCATACAGCTCTATACATTTTGTTGGCGGAGCGACTGGTTGCGCTACCACTGGTGTCCTCGTGCGATATAGCCCTTAATTTTGGAGAGAAAACTCTGACATATTTGACGCTTGGCGCAGTGATATGAGAGCGTAGGCCGCTCGCATTGGGTGGATGCGGGTCGAATTTCCCGACAGAGGCAAATTTCGGAAACGGCCTTTTCGTAATTTGCCTGGTCTGGGTGTCACTGGGATCGCTTCAGTCCATTGTTTAGTAGCTATGGAACAAGAGTTGCTTACTTTGTACCATACAGTATTGGCGTGTGAGTCTGGCGATATATATTTATTATTCATTAATATAATAAATAAATATCGCCAGACTCACAAATGTATGTTCATCTCTTGCCAGACCAGTTGTTAGAAAGAGATGAACATACATTACATAATCATTAGCGCGTGTGCATTTATCCGTGTCTCTGTGCAGCCGCGGCGCTGGGTGTTGAGTGACTAAGTGGATATCAGGCAGTTACCTTGCATGCATGTCTCCGAAATAAGCGGTTATAAATCGCTTGTTTCGCGACCCCACTAATACACCAAGATCAAGAAATAGAGACGCCTAGGTTATTATCGAGTGCGTATCTTGACAGATCCCTTAATGGGATCGGAGGGCGCACCACTCAATTACCTCGAGGGTTATTGCCAATATTCGCACAATGAGTAGGCGCACTTCGAATGACAACCTTTCAAGCACATTGATTGCAATATATGTTAGTATCAAATACATTACTGAGAAGGAGACATGTGAATGACCAAAATAGTTTATCCTACAGAGTCTATGGGCACTGTACGACTCAGTCACTCGAAAAAAATTACATTACAACGTGTAGGTATTACCAATATGGCTTATCTTCTTATGTATTTAATAATTGAATTGTTGAATAGCTACGTCCAGATGTGTCACATGCCGCGCGAGGCAAATTGCGTCACGAAGTTTGACTTGCCTCGCGCGAGGCAAATGCGCGTCCTGCCTCACCTGAGCGCTGTCATTTGCCTCGCCTAGTTTGGCATAGTCATCAGACAGAACGATGTCAAACGTGTCAAACTGATTGCACGGCTATACCTTTCTCTGTCTAGTGTCAGTTGCCTCGCCATTTGCCTCGCGCGGCATGGGACTGAGGCAAACGTCGTGCTTCGCGAGGCATGTGGGTGAGCAGCCTCGCGCGGCATGTGTATGTTGTAGACACGTCTAATTACGAGTTCTAAAACCAAAGCATTTGTAAGAGGCTTAAACAGATGTGTGCATTTCGCTGCATGTAGTGGTGCGCTCAGCACAAGTTTTCTGATTGTGATGTAAGAAGGTAGGTACCATCTATTAAGTACAAATAAATAAAATCGAAGTATCTATTTGAAATGTCAAAATAACAGCCTTTTACTATATCAACATAAATCAAAAAATGTAAATTTAAAAAAATATATACGTCTGCTTGTTACTGTCTGTTCCGACTAATTTCCGAAAAGGCTAGACCGATTGTGACGAAACTTTCACTGG
This sequence comes from Drymonia ruficornis, assembly GCA_947859195.1. Classification (NCBI taxonomy): domain Eukaryota; kingdom Metazoa; phylum Arthropoda; class Insecta; order Lepidoptera; family Notodontidae; genus Drymonia; species Drymonia ruficornis. The sequence goes on from OX401927.1 coordinate 5,486,335, forward strand.
CAGATATCTGATGTTTAAGGAGTAACATAGTGTTAAGGCTCGAAAGCCATAGACGAAAACACTCATAAAATATTAAAAACGTAGGTAGGGTTTTAAATAAAGAACACAGTACAATTAGTTTTACAACCAAAAAATGACGTTTTATTGAATAGAAAGAAAATTCAAGACATATATTATGCTTTATATTATGTATCGCTAGAAAGCGTTTACACATAGGCTTGTATGTTACCAAACATTCACAAACATTTTTTTAAATTCCACTCGCACGAAGCCGCAGGCACAGCTAGTATTTATTCAATAATAAATTCGCTACTAACGTGTCACGTTCATACACGGCCTTTTCAGTAGGCACCGTAGTCCTCATCATCCGCATGTACCCTGTTAACAAGCAATTATTTTCATCAACCACAATACATTCCGATCACAGACCGGGTATCCGACAAGGAATGTATTATTCGTCCAATTAGGACGGCTGCTCGTGATTGGTCAACAGAGATTTCAGTCCCGGGCCAATTACGGCGCTAGCGCAGTGAGGACATTACAGGAAAGATAGTTATCACCAATGATATGTACTTTTTCCTACTTTACTACTTTTTTAGTTTATGGACTTTACTTTATTGTGTATGGATTTGTACTTTTCTGATGTGACTAAGGCTTGTATTAATAAATGCATCTTTTTGACAGATATTCCATACATTAAACAGCAAAACTGCATCTTAAGTTCGATCTCAACTTTGAGGTGCATTTATTAATACGAGCCTAAATTGGCAAAAAAGCTTAGAGCCTGAAGTTAAGGCAGAAGATAGGACAGGAAAAAAGGAGGAGAAAGTGGGGAGGTTGGGCTTCCGGCTCTCTCACTCATCGTACGAAACACAGCTGTAATAGCTTCACTCTGATCTTCTGTGAGACCACAATCTTGACCTTGAGATCTTGTGTGTAATACCCCGTTCGAGCCAGCCAGTATATGAGCTGCAGTCAATTGGCTACAGCTTGGCCCTACCACCAATACTATGTCGGACCGATTTTGACGGGACTTTCACTGGCAGATAGCTGATGTTATAAAGAGCAACTTATACCACCTCTATTTTACAAATATCAACAATTTTAATGTTAAATTCCATACGAAGTCAAGCACAGCTATTTTTCTATTATATCCGTAAAGAAATTAATACAGGCATATGTAACACAAGAAATACATATAAATAAACTTTATGCTCGTATAAACTGTATCCACATTATGTCCGTCCCATCTTCGGACCATTACACACATTCGAGTAATCCTAACGTGACACCCAATGCATTGTAATGTCACATTATTCGCTCTAGCAGTTTTATCTTGGGTGGACAGCGGAAACTCTACCTTACAAACGTGACTATAAAATAAAAATATAATTTTCTACTCCAGGTTATAACTTCTATGGTCACGTATGGTCTGACTCGACCAGGGTAGTACTTCTCACAGAAGATCGGCGTAAAGTATAATACAGCTGTGTTTCGTGCAATGAGTGAGAGCGCTAGAGCCCCACACCCCGTTGGCTCCCTCTGTCTGTCCGCAATGTACTAACGATGCCTTTGGTATTGCAAGCGTCTATAGGCTATGGTAACTACTTAACGTCAGGCGGGCCGTAAGCTTGTTTGCCACCATAGTAAAATAATTAAGAGAATGTGTTAGAGGAAACCGGCATTAATTAATTAAGAGCGTCCAACTTTTATGACATAGAATAATTCTAGCCATGTTTTCTCAGGACTCGTCGAGGGTCAAACCTCGGCGTCATCGTTAGACACCATTGTCGATCCTGGCTTACAGGAGTAACTGTGGTGGGAGTGTGTGACGGGCCTAAAATGCCCAGTCCACCTATTGTGACTCTGAAAATGAGAACAAAGCATGGACCAATTACTAAGGGGACTGGCCCTAAGCAACTCGGCCGAGTGGTCGGCCTAGTACAAACATCGACATAAAACGAAGCGAGTAGTTCAACTATTTAGCGGTAGACAGAACAATGAAAATGAAAAAACAATGACCACGTTTTTTTTCATACATATATCTAATAAGGGCACCTCTTCCTTTAGTCTTTACTCTGTGGAACAAAGCAAGCAAACTACAATTTGCAAAACACCGTTCTAATCCTTTCCAATATCGTTGAAAAACTTTTATTTTTTAAATACCATTACGGTCCGCAATCGCACAGAAAATAACCTTTAACGAAGCCAATAAGGAAGCGAGATTGACAAATGGTCGGAAAACCGTTGCTATTATTCCGTTTAACAATGTACCGGACGGAGCGTTTCCTAATTATTGTTATCCCAGCTCTTTCATCGGATCCGATTGAGTTATGTTAGCGGAAAAATTGTGCACCTCTGGCTTTTTTCGCGGAAAAGAATTGAAGTCGGTCATAGAAGTGGGATGTCATAGAAAAGCAATATCCTATCCTAAAAATGCGAAAGTAAGTATGTGTGTGAATGTTTATTACCACGTATCTCCATAACTACTTAACCTCGAATAAAACATAGGCTAATCTTACACATCAATTTCCACACGGGCGAAGCCGCGGGGCACAGCTAGTTTGTAATATCAATGTAGATTACATTGTTTTCCTTTAATTTAATTTACCATGTTTGTTAGAGAAATTTGATCCTTATGATTGACCCTATCGACTGATGCTATAAGAGTACAGGGTGTTATTTTTCCGGGTTTTAGCCGGTTCGGTTCCCGAATGTGGCAAGCGACTTTTCGAAAATCGTTTAATGCAGATTTGTTTCTTTTTAAAAATAAAGGAATGTTTCCTCTGAGTAAAATTTGCTATCTCCAGTATTTAGAGTACTTTCCCTCCAGGTGCAGTTAAAAAATCCATCCTGCATAATATCAGGTACCTTCATACAAAATTTTAAGGGTCTTAGATAAACATGATATACCTACACTAAATATAGTCTAAACCATTGATTTTATAGTAACAACACAAATATCCAATAACTAACAGAGGATAATCATCCTACCCTAGGGATGGAGATCTTATTTGCGATGTAACGCCCACAATTAGTTACACACAGACCAAGCTATAGACACCGCATAGTTGGGAACCCCCGTCCGTCTAACTAACACTGCATATGTGGGACGGAACCTGACATATCGCTTCGTCCCTCTTCCCTAATACCCGTCATCTTTTGACAATTGCATTCTCATACAATATTGGACGTAAGTGGCGTCTTATCTCATTGTTTTTTTTTTGTTCCGTAGCCAAAAGGTGCCAACGGGACCTTATTACTGAGCTGTCCGTCCGTCCGTCCATCGGTCCGTTTGTCAGCGGGCTGTATCTAACGAACCGCATTAAGTAGAGAGATGAAATTTTCACAGAATGTGTATTTCTATTGCCACTACAACAGCAAATACTAAAAATAAAAAATAAATAAAGGAGGTCCCCATACAAGAAACATGATATTTTTTTACTTTTTATTCTACGGTGGTACCCTTTATGTGCGAGTCTGACACGCACTTGGCCGGTTTTATATGTTGTTGGCCAAAGTGGCCTTACACCTTACCCCGGACAGAAGCCGAACGCAAAGTGAGCTTCAGTCATAGGGGCAGGGGACAGCTGGCTCAAGGGCGCCACGTTGAACACGGCCTCGGCTTGGGCTGCTGTCTCTTTGAGAGCCACCAAAATTACCACCGGATCACTACGCGATCTCACTGAGAAGATCCGGCAAGAAACTCATCGGGCTTGTCAAATGCCTAGGTTTTTTTTAAACCGACTTCAAAAAGGAGGAGGGTTCTCAATTCGACCGTATATATATTTTTTTTTTAATTTTATGTGTGTTCGCGGATAACTTCGTCGTTTATGAACCGATTTTGATGAATCTTTTTTTGTTGGAAAGGAGATATTCCAGCGGTGGTACCATGATAAGGAAACCAGGATCTGATGATGGCATCCCAGAGAAATCGAGGGGAACCTTCGAAAATCGTAGGGGCGACTAGTGCGTTTGTAATTTTTTTCATTAAGTATTTTAAAGCACTACTATTTTATGAAGGTCTGGAGTCGATCTGATGATGGAGCCGAAAGACAGTCGAGGGAACTCCTCAACGATTTACAGCAATTACCTGGTGTTTGGGCTTGATTAATTTGTATTGATGAGAACTTTACACCTAGATGGGTTGTGACTGTCATTACGGGGTCTGATGATGAAGAAGTAGGACAGTCAAGGGAACTCCTCAACGTTTTACAGTAGCTACCTTGTGTTTGGGCTTGATTAATTTGTATTGATGAGAACTTTACACCTAGATGGGTTGTGACTGTCATTAGAGGTCTGATGATGAAGACGTAGGACAGTCAAGGGAACTCCTCAATGTTTTACAGTAGCTACCTTGTGTTTGGACTTAATTCATTTCTATTGATGAGAACTTTGCACCCATATCGTTTATAAGTGCCATTACAGGTCTGATGATGGAGACCATAGACAGTCGAGGGAATTCTTCAACGATTTACAGCAGTTACCTTTTGTTGGGCTTGATTAATTTGTATTGATGAGAACTTTACACCTAGATGGGTTGTGACTGTCATTAGGGGTCTGATGATGAAGACGTAGGACAATCAAGGGAACTCCTCAACGATTTACAGCAATTACCTGATGTTTGGGCTTGATTAATTTGTGTTGATGAGAACTTTACACCTAGATGGGTTGTTACTGTCATTAGGGGTCTGATGATGAAGACGTAGGACAGTCAAGGGAACTCCTCAACGATTTACAGCAATTACCTGGTGTTTGGGCTTGATTAATTTGTATTGATGAGAACTTTACACCCATATCGTTTATAAGTGCCATTACAGGTCTGATGATGGAGACCATAGACAGTCGAGGGAATTCTTCAACGATTTACAGCAGTTACCTTTTGTTGGGCTTACTTCATAAGGTTCAATATGCCAAAATGTTCACTGGTATGGCGCCACTAAAAATCGTGAAATAAAATTATTTTTATAAAAAAAAGAAACCGACTTCAAAAAAACCTGATGCATCGAGTATTTGAAGTCGGTGCCAATCTTGGTATGCCAAGTCTACCTACTATAAAAGTAAGAAGATAGATTGGCACCGACCCCAAATACTCGATAACACACCATCACGTCTGGTTTTCCCGAAGGGGTAGGCAGAGGTGGTAATAGAAATATTATTTCAGGCTTTTTAGTGCATCAGGTTTTTTTGAAGTCGGTTTCTTTTATAGCACTGAGGTGGCACACATGCGTATTGCCTGCCTGATGTTAAGCAGTTACCGTAGCCTACAGATGCTTGCAATACTTGCATTGCTCACACGTTGCCGACCTGAAGGGGAGTGGGACGGAGGGAGGGGAAGCACGAGGGTGTTGGAATTCCAGCTCTCTCACTCATCGTACGAAACTCAGCTGTAATAGCTGCTTTACGCCGATCTTCTGTGGGAGGGTGGTACTACCTCGTTCGAGCCCGTATATGAGCTGCAGTCAAATGGCTACAGCTTGGCTCTACCACCAGGCATTGCGTCTAGGGTCCTCTAGGCGCGTAGACGCATCCATTAGCGGAAGTGGGGTTACGTCGACCTTGCCGGCGAGGTCGGTATCTGGTGGGTAGTGTGCGTGTGTGGGTCTCTTCGACATCTGCCCCACTAGACAAGTGGCTGACGTCAACAAGCGATCCTTCAAATCGCTACGCTTCATGTATGGAAATGACATAAGTCACGTGATCTACATAGCGACTTGTAATGTAATTTTCATACATTGTGAAGATTATTCTATTCTATTCGATTAGCGTTCATGCCACTTATCTAGGGGGGCTCAGTAGAGGAGAGCGGTGGATCTTATTGGTCTGTGATTACATACAACTTATTTGCGCCGACAATCGACTGGGGAATGTGAGGAAAGATAGTTGATGTGGGTGCGTGAGGATCGGACCTCCTAAAACAAGCGGATAGAACAATTAGTATAGGGTGTTCGTGTGTTTTCGTAAATTCCCTATAAGGGCTGTATCAAACCTGGCGACGGGTTTGGCGACCGTCGCCAAGTAGAGTCCTGTCATATTTTTACACGACTGCCCAAAAAAGGAGTGTATATGTATTTAGGGTTCATGTATGTATGTATGTATGTGAGATTCTTTATTCCACCATAACTTACAAATGCCTGAACGAATTTTTTCTTCCATTATTACAATATGGGTATCAAATTGAAGGCCTTGATGAGCACATTCCAAAACTGTAGAATTTATAGGCATCATTTAGCATAGCTAGGGTGTACATGCAAAACAAACATTTCATTTTTGGCTGCTGTCACTAAAGTGAATAAAATAAAAATTAATAATTTAAAAAATTAAAAATACGACTGCCCTGCCAAAAAATGAACTAAAAAGTATAAAACAAGTGCAGTGTCATTGCAGTCGGGGGCCCTCTTAGATTAAATATGTTCCACAGAACGGTCCCCCGACTGCAATGACACTGCACTCGTTTTATACTTTTTAGTTCGTTTTTTGGCATCGCAGTTGTGTTTTTAATTTTTTAAATTAGTATGATATAATTCAATACGAATTATTGGCGACCGTAGCCAGCGACGTCGCCGGCCACGTATCCAAACCTTTGGCATTACCTGTCAAATTCAATACGAATTCGTTGGCGACGGCGGCTGGCGACGCGCTTGGCGTCCTGGTGAGATAGAGCCCAGACTTCCTTGCCTCAAAAAAAACAATAGATTTTAGAGATCAGTACTAATTCCATAAGGAACTGATGCGCAAATAGAAAACCTCAATAAGTTAAGTGTATAAAAGACCTCATCTCGATTTAGGCCAAAATGTTTTAGTTCCCTTTTAAGGATATTCTCTTTTGTTGTAATCAGATACACTGTTTGTAAAAAGTTATTTAAATTCATAAAGGCATAGATTTATAAAAGCTTCGCGCGCGCGCTTTTACTAGATACCGCCCTACTAAGAAAAATAATTCCAAAAAATGCGCCAAAATATCGTCACAGCACTTCAGTTTCATACATTGGTTGCTTTCAGATGTACTGAAGTATGCCGGCCGATTTCGGCGTATTATCAGTTGCCGCATTTTATAAGTACGCATGATCCATCTAGTTAGGTCCTCGCGGGCACCAAAATTAATCTATGCAAGGTCCATCCATCCATCCATTTCCCTTCCATATGTTTCAAAACACACAAAAAAGTTGGCCTATAAATAAAACTCAAAAGCGTCACCGTATTGTGACCCGATAAACTATTCTATATCGCACTTAGCAAATAAAAAGTACGTGTCTATTCACGTTTGTCTCTGAATTGGACCCAAATCTGGGCACTGGGTCCACTCCTTCAAATTGGTCGACATAATGACGGGTGGGAGATGGAAAAACGTGCTCCAAATCTTTCGGGACGTTTTCTATTATAGCATGCATTGATGTATTATTTTGGCAGATATGGTACGTTCCAACATAGCAGTCAGCAGCAGCTGTGGCCAATTCACTGCCACTCATATACGGGCTGAGTAGCTATTACAGCTGCGTTTCGTGTAATATACGATGAGACAGCCGGAAGCCAAACCCTTCTTCAGTCCCACTTCCCTTTCAGGTCGTGAAATTGCGAGCGATGCCCTTTGGTATTGCAAGCATAAATAGGCTAGGGTAACTGTTTAACATCAGGCCCTACGCTTGTTAGCCCCCTTACGGCCGATTACTCAAAGGCTACTTAAATATTGAAGTCCCAATTAGCAGTTTGAGACGTCGTTAACTGTATTTTTTTGTATGGCGCGTCAAAATCAAGCAGCTATCAAATTTAAATTGCATACGAGTATTCGGCCGTTAGACACATAAAAAAACCCTAAACTTGTACTCAGCTCACCAATACATGCCGTGAAATTTTGAAAAATTCACCAGAAAATGAGCTGCATTGGCAACACCGACATATTTTCAAATTTATTCTCCACGAGTGACTCAGTTGCGTGCTGTGTCTATGGACTCCGTTTAGTAGAGCAAACTATTTTGGACAGTCACTTGTTTCCCTCTTTCTTGGTAATGTCTTTGATAGCAAGAGATATTTATTCTCGAATAGGGCAGGTCTTAGTTAATCGACCTGAGAAAATAGGATGTGAGGTTGCCCCTATTCGGAGGATAAGGAGTTGATTGATAGAGGAGGTACCTACTCTATTCTTGTACTACCTATCCTACCTATTATATCTAGGATTGTACACGTGGATACAGTTAATAAGTAGGTAATTACCAAAGATTGAGAATATCAGCCTATATTAATAATTTCTATCAGAAAACCGAAATTGGCATCTGCGAATAAATAGGTATTATAACAAAGACAACAAGAAAGAGGGAGACATATGACCGTCCAAAATAACATGTCCGACTAAACGGAGTCCAAGGACGCAGTACGACTTAGTCGTTCGCGGAAAATTATCGTTAAAAAGTCGGTATTTCCAATACTGCTCATCTTCTGGTGAATAACACGCAACAAAATGCATTTAAGTTGATTGTCAAAATTCGAGTGCGATAACAGATGTCTAAATTTCGCTGCATGTAGTGGTGCGCCGAGCACGTGTCTAGTGATTGCAATGTATGGAGGTACCATATCTGCTAAAATAATATATCAATGCTTAATAAGAAAAATAATAATAGGCATTTTCAATAATGATTATTACGCGTTATACAGTGAAGATTATATATGACTTGTGAGACTCGAGTCCTCTTCGCTACAACAATGAGAATTCTTCTTCTTCTTATTGCATCGAGTGGTTGCGAGTTCGATTCCCGCCAGAGGCAAATTTCGGAAACGGCCTTTCTGTGATTATCCCTGGGGGCTTACCACGACCTCTTATCGCGATTCAATTATAGGAACGTTTGAACGATTCAGCGACTTTTTGTGCAATGACGTACCTTATTGTCATGACAATAAGAAACGTCATTGCACAAATGGCCGCTGAAACGTTAAAACAAAACTGCTATAAGAGGTGGTGGTAAGGCCCCTGGTCTAAGTATTCCCTTCCCTTGCCTTTCCCCTCTTCCTTGGAGCTCCCAGGAACTAAGTCGTGGAGCGGGACCGCGGGACAGCAGAACCCATCCTCCCTAGAGTTTGTGACAACAATCGGACGTAGTAAGACGATTTAGTCACAACTTGAACTTATTTGGCTTCACCAGACATTTCAATTTCGACCCATTCGAAATAGGTGCGCTATTTTACACAACATCCCATTTCTCGGATGCGGGAAGTCGAATTTATTACGCTGCTTTTACTTAGGTGCCCGAATTTTAGTACGAGAGTAAAATATATCGTGTTATAATTTATAAGCAGGGGCCAAACGGGCATCTACATACAAATTGAATCTATTGTCTGAAAGCAAGAAAAGGCAACTTTAAACAACAACTTTAAGACATTTTATAATGTGATTAAACTCTGTTGCTCGCAAAATTATCGACTAGATGGAGAAGCTACAGAATAAGGATACCTAACTGTAATTTCGGACACAATTGTAAAATATTGTTGTTTTTTTTTGTTAACATGTTTCGTCCCACTGCTGGGCAAGGAGGGGAAGAGTGGAGGAAGGAAAATATTGTTACTGAATTAATTAAATAATGAATGAATGATTCGCTTAGCTCTCTTGGACGAAGCGAATCATTCTTCTGAGATGTAAACTAATCATTGTTTTTTTTTAAGTGCAGTTAATTGTGAAAGTAATAATAAAATAAAAATTAAAAAATTAAAAACACGACTGCCCTGCCAAAAAACGAACTAAAAAGTACAAAACAAGTGCAGTGTCATTGCAGTCGGGGGACCGTTCTGTGGAACATATTTAATCTAAGAGGGCCCCCGACTGCAATGCACTGCACTTGTTTTGTACTTTTTAGTTCGTTTTTTGGCAGGGCAGTCGTGTTTCTAAATGTTTTAAATTATTTATTTTTATTTTATTTATGCATTTTAGTGACAACAGCCAAAATAAATCTTTGTTTTGCATGTACACCTACCTATGTTAAATTATGCCTATAAATTCTACAGTTTTAGAATGTGCTCATCAAGGCCTTCCATTTCATACCCATATTGTAATAAAGGAAGAAGAAAAAAATATTTTTCGCATTTCAAAATTGAGCCATAATGCCGCCATACTATTTTTTTTTATCAAAAATAATATACCCATTGTTACCGGAACGATGTAAGGATTCTAACAATACCCCATACATCCAAATCCATGCAGGCATTTATAAGTTATGGTGGAATAAAGAATCTCACATACATACATACATGAACCCTAAACACATATACACTCCTTTTTTGGGCAGTCGTATAAATTACGTATTTTTTTTACAGCAATATTTTTTTGTTCCTGTAAAATTTCTCAAATTGCTTCCTGGATCGTTCTCAAAAAATATCGATTCTATTTATATCTCGTTTGAGTATTCGGCGGTTAGTGACGTAACTGAACAGTTCTTTGCAAAGCTCAACCATTGTCACAAGGCATAATACCTACCGGCCGGAACGTGCCGAACGCGGAAGTTGGTGAAATATCAAAAACGCGACCAAAGGAAGCTGTCCCGAACACCGTCTCTATTATTGAGAAAAAAAATACTGCTGTGTCACCGATCCAAATGAAAATTTCAGGGGATTTTCTCTTTCAGGTTGTAGGAAACGGAGGAAGTTTTGTAATTATAGTTAATCCTAGCTAGAAACTAGAAAAACCAGTGGTAGCCGATTGGTTAAGCACGCGTCTTGCGGGGCTTAAGGTCCTGGGTTCAAACCCTGGCTCACACCACTGGATTTTTCGAAATCTATGTGGGAATCATAACTTTAATATGATTATCACTTGCTTGCGGTGAAGGAAAACATCGTGAGGAAACCTGCATGTCTTTAGACATGTGAAATCCACCAACCCGCACTGGGCCAGCGTGGTGGATTATGGCCTGAATCCCCCTCGCATTGAGTGGAGGCCTGTGCCCAGCCGTGGGACGTTAAAAGGGCTAAATTTTCTATTATTATTATACTAGCTGAGCCCGCGATTACGTACGCGTAGATTTTAATGGGTTTTATTTTTTTCCGCGGAACCCTAATTCTTTTTTAGGGTTCCGTACCCAAAGGGTGCCAACGGGACCCTATTACTAAGCCTACGCTGTCCGTCTGTCTGTCTGTCTGTCTGTCTGTCTGTCTGTCTGTCTGTCTGTCCGTCTGTCTGTCAGCGGGCTGTATCTAACAAACTGTAATAGCTAGAGACATGAAATTTTCACAGAATGTGTATTTCTGTTGCCGCTACAACAACAAATACTAAAAATAAAATAAAACTTAAAAATAAAGGGGGTCCCCATACAATAAACTCGATATTTTTGGCGTTTTTATTGATAACTCATAAATTAAACAATATATAAAGAGAAAACTAACATTTTAACCATGAGTGATCATTATGACATATTTTAGATAAATTGTTGACAAAAAAAAGAAATGTAAAACTACATTTTTGACCCATAAATAAGTTTTAAATTAATAGTACCAGTCAAAGTAGCGCCATCTAACATTGTTATGATACATTGATTGGCATTACAGTGTCATAAGTAGTATAATAATTCAAGTGCAATACTAAAGATCATCTTAGCCGTATGGTTAAGGCGTTAGTCCACGTGTATGTGGGTATTAGGTTCGAATCTTACTAAGAGTTGTTTTTTTTTTTTTGAGTAATTCGCATTTTTTTTTGTCGCTCACAGCTTAAATTAAAATAATGTTAACACTAAACTGATTTGTGCAAATACATTGTTTACGTACGTAAACATATTTGTAAATCAAGTTTCAAATGCATTCGGAGTTTCAAGCACAGAGTATTAGAACTATAGATGGCGTTGTAATAGTTTTTCACAGAATGTGTATTTATTTATTTGTGTACTTTATGTACCTATTATTGCAGGTGTGTACTAACAATTATGGGACTGAGGTGGCAAAAAAGCGTACAGCCCGCCTGATGTTGAGCAGTTTTTTTTATGGGAGTGAGGTGGCAAAGAGTAAATAATTGTTGCTATAACCAGGCCTCAGTCACTCTGTGGTTTCGGTCGAACTAGCTCCGATCGGTTCGCGTACAAAGTCTGTACGCAATTCAATATGGCCGCCGCGCTCCTGGCGTGAACACGCGCTATAACGTTTCGCGCGCTTTTGGTTGGTCGCTCGCGTTGGAATTATAATTTTAAAATTAAAAATGACGAGCAAGACGAACTGTGGCGTATATGGCTGTCTAAATAGTTATAGAAACTGCAAATTGACTTTTTTCTTTGCCAGCTGATTGTGAAAGGTAATTGAAGCTAATTGAAGTTTTTTTTTGTTATTTAGATATAAAAAGAAGCTCATAGTTCAGTGCAGTAGACGTTATTTACAAGAGGTAGGATCGAATAGTGGAATTGAAGCGAAAATATGTAATTTGGAACAGAATGAAATGACAGTTTTTTACGGTTAGGTATACCACGTTATACCTACTAGCATCGATTACGGAATACCTACCTACCTTAATTCCTTTCATAGTTGACGAGATCCATCGTGTTGCCAGTTTTTCTACTTACCTATATTCGTATTAGACACTTACCTAAGTCGATATAAGTATAGTACGTTTTTTTATACTTGTCCTATTTGGTAAGCAAAGATGGCGTCCAGCGGGGCGATTGCGTAACTTTTTTGTCAATGTTTCAATTGGTTTCGTTCATCCTGTGTCAATTATATACGAAACCAATTGAAACATTGACAAAAAGTTACGCAATCGCCCCGCTGGACGCCATCTTTGCTTACCAAATAGGACAAGTATAAAAAAACGTACTATAGATACTAGTTGCCGTAGCGTTTTATGAGCACTCGGCCACCGGCGGAAAAAGCGAGTGAGAGAACTATAAATTCAAGGTTAACGGTCATAACTTAATGAGCGACTTGCACTTGCTGTTGCTTGATATTCTACTATGCATCCATGCTATGCTATTGCGTATTGTTCCCATGCTATTGCGTGCTGTTATATGCGCTAATTAATTTACTAAAACATATTAATTTCACCACTCCATGTCCATGCTTCCCTTCAGACTACATTTTTGAATTATTTGTTAGATTTCGCATTTATGCTGCCATTAAATTTAATAACCGCTATTTTAAAGACAAAAAATATCGAAGGCATTACATTAAAGTGCAACAACTGTAATTTTTTAAAATGTATAGTTTTAATTAACATTTAAATACAAAAATGTTGGTACTATTTTATTTTTATTAATTGTGACAACCCTACCGATTGAAGGTTAAGTAGCGTCAGGCCTCAGTCACTCTGTGGTTTCGGTCGAACTAGCTCCGATCGGTTCGCGTACAAAGTCTGTACGCAATTCAATATGGCCGCCGCGCTCCTGGCGTGAACACGCGCTATAACGTTTCGCGCGCTTTTGGTTGGTCGCTCGCGTTGGAATTATAATTTTAAAATTAAAAATGACGAGCAAGACGAACTGTGGCGTATATGGCTGTCTAAATAGTTATAGAAACTGCAAATTGACTTTTTTCTTTGCCAGCTGATTGTGAAAGGTAATTGAAGCTAATTGAAGTTTTTTTTTGTTATTTAGATATAAAAAGAAGCTCATAGTTCAGTGCAGTAGACGTTATTTACAAGAGGTAGGATCGAATAGTGGAATTGAAGCGAAAATATGTAATTTGGAACAGAATGAAATGACAGTTTTTTACGGTTAGGTATACCACGTTATACCTACTAGCATCGATAACGGAATACCTACCTACCTTAATTCCTTTCATAGTTGACGAGATCCATCGTGTTGCCAGTTTTTCTACTTACCTATATTCGTATTAGACACTTACCTAAGTCGATATAAGTATAGTACGTTTTTTTATACTTGTCCTATTTGGTAAGCAAAGATGGCGTCCAGCGGGGCGATTGCGTAACTTTTTTGTCAATGTTTCAATTGGTTTCGTTCATCCTGTGTCAATTATATACGAAACCAATTGAAACATTGACAAAAAGTTACGCAATCGCCCCGCTGGACGCCATCTTTGCTTACCAAATAGGACAAGTATAAAAAAACGTACTATAGATACTAGTTGCCGTAGCGTTTTATGAGCACTCGGCCACCGGCGGAAAAAGCGAGTGAGAGAACTATAAATTCAAGGTTAACGGTCATAACTTAATGAGCGACTTGCACTTGCTGTTGCTTGATATTCTACTATGCATCCATGCTATGCTATTGCGTATTGTTCCCATGCTATTGCGTGCTGTTATATGCGCTAATTAATTTACTAAAACATATTAATTTCACCACTCCATGTCCATGCTTCCCTTCAGACTACATTTTTGAATTATTTGTTAGATTTCGCATTTATGCTGCCATTAAATTTAATAACCGCTATTTTAAAGACAAAAAATATCGAAGGCATTACATTAAAGTGCAACAACTGTAATTTTTTAAAATGTATAGTTTTAATTAACATTTAAATACAAAAATGTTGGTACTATTTTATTTTTATTAATTGTGACAACCCTACCGATTGAAGGTTAAGTAGCGTGCAGCAGCGTGCGGCAGCGGGACGGCGAATTACATACGCTAACGCGTTGCGTCAAGGCACAATTTAGATTGCGCGCGGTCGGGCGCGGCAAGTTTAGGTAATAATAATAATTTAAAATGTCGGCTTTCTTCAAGATCAAAGGAGTGCAACTTCTGTACTCCTTATCTATTCTGTGGTAGCGTGCAGCAGCGTGCGGCAGCGGGACGGCGAATTACATACGCTAACGCGTTGCGTCAAGGCACAATTTAGATTGCGCGCGGTCGGGCGCGGCAAGTTTAGGTAATAATAATAATTTAAAATGTCGGCTTTCTTCAAGATCAAAGGAGTGCAACTTCTGTACTCCTTATCTATTCTGTGCTATAACAAAGATAATATAAAATAAGAACCTCATAATATATAAAATAATAGTACCGCTACGCACCACTAGATGACGCTAGATGAGCTCCTAGATCGCGCTATGGTTTCGTTTTTCAGATCGCAATATAGTCACGACCAAAATTCGCCTGCTATTGACAAGTTTTGCGTTATCTCTAGGTTTCGATCGATTGGAAATTGTTGTATTGCTTTCATAGTGTCATATTTGATGGCAGAACACTCCCGTTGCCTCCGACTATAGTGTGCGGGGATTTTAATGTAGACTTACTGGAATCTAATGAGAATGCACCTTTAAAAATATATTTTGACCATATTGGTTTAAATTCAAAACTTCCTCGTGTTGTTACCACAACGGGTTATACTCAAATAGATAATGTGTTTATCAATATTGACTTGAATGCTGGCACATACTGTGCACTCTTTAGTTACCATAGCCCTTTATGGATACAATTTCGAATTGAGCAATAGATTTTATCAAAACTATCCGAAAAGTCAGAATAAAATTTGTATTTCTGTTGCCGCTGTAACAACAAATACTAAAACAGAATAAAAAAATATTTAAGTGGGGTTCCCATACAACAGACATGATTGCCGTTTTTATAGAATGGTACGGAACCCTTCGTGCGCGAGTCCGACTCGCACTTGGCCGGTTTTTTAATTATTATAATAAAAGTAGCCTAAGTTACTCCTAATAACATCAGCTATCTGCCAGTGAGTGTAAACTTCCATATTAGCGATATTGGTAGAACCAATCTGTAGCCAATTGACTGCAGCTCATATACGGGCTCGCCCGACCGGGTAATACCATCCTCTCACAGAAAATCATCGTAAAGTAGCTATTACAGCTACGTTTCGCACGATGAGTGAGAGAGCCAGAAACCCAACCCCCACCCCCACCGTCTCACTCCCCTTCAGGTCACCAACGTGCGACCAATGCCTTTGGTCTTGCAAACATTTATGGGTCATGGTAACTGCTTAACATCAGGCGGGCCGTACGCTTGTCTGCCACCTTAGTCACATAAAAAAACTACCTACTCCCCCTAGATAAGTGGCATGAACGCTAATAAAATAGATTTCATAATGTATGGACTTGACATTACAAGTCGCTATGTAGATCACGTGACTTATGTCATTTCCATACATGAATGATTTGAAGGAACGCTTGTAGACGTCAGCCACTTGTCTAGAGGGGCTCGACTCGTAACAGCAGGTGCAATTCTAAAGCGTTAAAGACAGCAATACATTAAGTGAAGTGACATCGGCCATTGTCTCAGCTGCTCTCCCAGTTTCCAACTGACCTGGTTGCGTGTGCCTTCACGTGGGACCGTGTCGAGGGGACGTGTGCCGTATTTATAAGGAGATTTTATTAGGTAGATTAATGAAAATTATGCTAAAAATTGCACACAACTAAACTTGATTAGGCGTGTCTAAAACATACACATGCCGCGCGAGGCTGCTCACTCACATGCCTCGCGAAGCACGGCGTTTGCCTCAGTCGCATGCCGCGCGAGGCAAATGGCGAAGCAACTGACACTAGACAGCGAAGGGTATACCCGAGCAATCAGTTTGACACGTTTGACATCGTTCTGTCTCATGACTATGCCAAACTAGGCGAGGCAAATGACAGCGCTCAGGTGAGGCAAGACGCGCATTTGCCTCGCACGAGGCAAGTCAAACTTCGTGAGGCAATTTGCCTCGCGCGGCATGTGAGACATCTGGACGTAACTATTAAACTGTAAATTGTATTGACATGCGGGTTACATGAATATGAGTAGGTCATTAGGCAAAGACAATACCAAGAAGGAGGGAAGACATGATTGTCCAAAATAGTAGAATGGAGAATGATGTAGAATGTAGCGGAGTCCATGGAGACAGGACGACTCAGTCATTTGCGGCAAATAATGTTGAAAATATGCCGTTAAGTTGTTTGTCGAATTGCGAGTGCGGTAACAGCTAGGCTATTCTGTAACGACAAACTCACTTCGCACGTGTGAATTTGCAGGTGATATGTCAAATTTTGAATTGAAATTTGACATTTCACTAGCAATTTCACGCGTGCGAAGTGAGTATGACGTTACAGAATAGCCTAGCAGATGTTTGAATTTTTCTGCATGTAGTGCGCTGAGCACAAGTCTGGTGACTGCAATGTTAGAAGGTACTATATCTGCTAAAATAATACATCAATGGGTAAAGGTGTTATTCTTCTACAGGGGGTGTCTCAAAAGTTCGGGTAAATACTTGGGGTCAAATTAAATGTTAAGTATTTCTTTTATTAGAAATTTACCCAGCTAGGCTATTCCGTAACGTCATACTCAATTCGCACACGTGAATTTTCTAGTGAAATGGCAAATTTCAATACAAAATTTGACATATCACCTGCAAATTCACGCGTGCGAATTGAGTTTGTCGTTACAGAATATTCTAGCTGTTTTATTTAAATATCTATTAGGCATGAATATCAGCTACAGATTGATGTACCTAAAATATTATTTATGGCTGTTGAGATACCCTCTTAAACGCACACTAAAGTTAGACAACTTTAATCATCTCTATCAAACACAAGTTACTTTACAGACAGGGGCCTTACCACCACCTTATTAGCAGTTTTGTTTTAACGTTTCAGCGGCCATTTGTGCAATGACGTTTCTTATTGTCATGACAATAAGGTACGTCATTGCACAAAAAGTCGCTGAATCGTTAAAACGTTCCTATAATTGAATCGCGATAAGAGGTCGTGGTAAGCCCCCAGGTGTAATAAATCAACTTTACCTTTAAACAACATGAACAACACTAAAAAAAGTTTCGGCCTCCGAAGTTGATAACCGGCTTTATACAGGGTTCGGATTAGTTCTAATCCTGTACGATAAGCTTTTGGGCTTATCTGGAAAATTTCGTATTTCGAACACGAGTCCCACTTAAAGTTAAAGTGGTGAGATAAGCACCGGTCACAAGAACGAACGAATTGAAAAGAATGGGTTTGTTGAACGATGAATTGAACAGAATGGGTTTATTGAACGATGAATTTAAAGAACGATGGCGTTCAGTGTGTACTGATATTGCTGGTTTGTAAAAATTGAAAATGTAACGTCACGACTTTTATCCCCATTCGGGGGTAGTCAGAGGCTTGAGTGGCCATACACCACCACATTGTGGAGGTACATATAAATCAACTCAAAGCTCACGTTTCACCAGATAGTCAGAACCCAACGTGACAGGTTGTGAACCTTGTGGCCGTGTATACAGGAACTGACTATTACCTAATCCCAAGGGATACGTAGGTTTCCTCACGATGTTTTCCCTCACCGTCAGCGAACTGTAAATTATGCACATAGATGAAAATTCATCCATTGGTGCATACCCCCCCGGGATCGAACCTGGGACCTTCGGATTGCTAGCCCAACCTGTTCACCCCTAGGCTACAGTCGCTTCCTAGGCTGGTTTGTAAAACCAATAAAAAATGTGAACATATAAACTAAAAACTTAAGACGACTTTGAAATTGATGGAAATATTTTCTACTAGTCTCCGTTGAGGTTAGCCGCCGTGACCACTGTTTTAAGTTTAATAAAATGTAACAATTACACTAATTAGTGGTTTCGTATCTTTCTCCCAAAACTTTAAAACACCAACAATAATTATCAACTTTGACATAATTGTTGTAACGTTAAAATTCTGGTTATATTTTGGTCTAAAGCACCCTACATTGGTGACGAAATATTATTTCCTGGCTTTTAGTACATCCCTAACCCCACTAATATTATAAATGTGAAAGTTTGGATGGATGGATGGATGGACGGATGTTTGTTACTCAATCACGCCAGAACAGCTGAACGGATCTGGATGAAATTTGGCACAGAGATAGATTACAGTCTGGAATATCACATAGGCTATCTTTAATAAAAAAAATGATGTTTTTTTTTAATTTTCTTATCCCATCAGCATTATTTTAATACATAGAAACCTACAAGTAATCCCACTAATGTTATAAATGTGAAAGTTTAGATGAACGGATGGATGATGTTTGTTACTCAATCACGCCAGAACGGCTGAACGGATCTGGATGAAATTTGGCACAGAGATAGATTACAGTCTGGAATAGGACATAGGCTATCTTTAATAAAATCTTTTTAATTGAAGCATTTTTGAATTTTCTTATCCCATCAGCATTATTTTAATTAAATACATAGAAACCTACAAGTAATCCCACTAATATTATAAATGTGAAAATTTAGATGAACGGATGGATGGATGTTTGATACACAATTACGCCAGAGATACAGAGATAGATTATAGTCTGGAATAGCACATAGGCTACTTTTATCCCGGTAAAATGTCAGATTCCTGTGGGATTTTAAAGTTAACGCGGACGAAGTCGCGGGCAGAAGCTAGTTATTTACAAAAAACAACACCACAATAACAATACTAGCTATGCCTAGGCAAATAAAAATTGTGGAGAAACTCCCCTGAATTTTCAGCCGAGTCGCTCCCGGTTACAACGCACGTCTGCGTTCATTACCTGTTCCGTTTTACAAACAGGGTTGGACGTGTCGCCTAAACGTACCGCAACGACCAGAAATAAAGAACTAGACTGACACACCAACTGTATGGTCCCAAACTAAGCAACGCTTGTACTATGGCTACCGTACAATGGACGGGGCGATCCCAGGGGGTCTACCACAAGCTCTTATTGCGATTCAATTACAGGAACGTATTAACGTTTCAGCGACTTTTTGTGCAATGACGTACCTTATTGTCATGACAATAAGAAACGCCATTAAAACGTCGTTAAAACGTTCCTATAATTGAATCGCAATAAGAGCTTGTGGTAAGCCCCCAGGGGGTCTAATAGGACCACTATGCCACGTTACGAATGCCTTAATAAAATAGTTACACATTTTGTGACAATTACACGGAAATTTAGCGGATTCTGCTAGAAAATCAGAAAATTGAATTGCATTAGCAATGTTACACAGAGGCGCTATTAGTTCCTCAGGGCAAAAAACGACAAGGCCTTTTCCGAAACTTGCCTCTGGTGGGAATCGAACCCGCAACCACCCGATGCAGTGCGCCGAGCTGCATACGGTTAAACAACTACGCCAAGACATTCCAAACAATTGTTCAAAGACCAAAATAATGTTGGTAGCTTCTGGCTTACTTCAAAGATTTTTTTACAACATTGAAATCAGAAGAAACGATCGACCGCGGAATATACAGAAGTGGTGAACGCGTCGAATAAAAATAACCCCAGTGTCACACTACACACATACATGATTGCCGCTACGCACAGAGAATGGAGTGGAGAGGAATAGTTCCAATTTGGTTGTTGTCTATAAACTAAAATAATGTTACTATTATCTACCTACATCAGCATGTAGGTAGTCAAGTCTAGATATGGATGAATATCCGAATGAAACTGGTGGTAGGCTATTAACTGCAGCATATATGGGCTGGCTCGACCGGGGTAGTACCACCCTCTCACAGAAGATCAGCGTAAAGGCTACATTCGCAGCTGTAATAGCTATATTACAGTCACGATTCATACGATAAGTGAGAGGGCTGGAGCCGGCCATTTCCGGAGTTTTCCCCTACAGCCTCCCTAGACAAGTGGCTGACGTCTATAAGCGTTCCTTCAAATCGCTACGCTTCATGTCTGGAAATGACATAATTCACGCGATCTACATAGCGACTTGTAATGTCATTTCCATAAATTGTGAAGTCTATTATATTCTATTAGCGTTCATGCCACTTGTCTAGAGGGGCTGGTATCCAACCGGGCCCACACATTACATAATATCTGAATGACCTATGCTAGAACATTTGGAAAAAATCTAGAAAGGTGGAGAAATTTACTCCTCCATACCATTTTTTATTCCATAATCTCGAAAATCTACCGACATACCGAACACCTCACGGAATATTTTCTACCTTGGCACTCGCATATTGGAAAATGTTTGCTTGTCGGGCCGACTGATTTGATTTGAGCGTCTCGGCCGACTGTCGGCGTACGGAATCTAGCTTCGAACAAGGTGTTGGCTATGTACATGAATATCGGCGCTGACGGTTGTTATATAAATAAGAACTACATCAAAAGGTATAGAAGTTTTATATCATACTAGCTTCTGCCCGCGACTTCGTCCGCGCATAATTTAAAAAAAGTAGCTTTAGTGCTATTCCAGACTATAATCTATCTCTGCGCCAAATTTCATCCAGATCCGTTCAGCCGTTCTGGCGTGATTGAGTAACAAACATCCATCCATCCATCCATCCGTCCGTCCGTCCGTTCGTCCGTCCATCCATCCATCCATCCATCCAACCATCTATCTTAACTTTCACATTTATAATATTAGTGGGATAGCTTGTGCCCGCGACTTCGTCTGCGTAGAACTTGTACTACGAGACATGAATGGTCTCCCATACTAACATACGACTGATCATGGACCAATTACTAAGGGGACTGGCCCTAAGCAACTCGGCCGAGTGGTCGGCCTAGTACTAACATCGACATAAAACGAAGCGAGTAGTTCAACTATTTACCGGTACATAGAACAACGAAAATGAAAAAACAATGACCACGTTTTTTTTCATACATATATCTAATAAGGGCACCTCTTTCTTTAGTCTTTACTCTGTGCGACTGATGTAGTCGCAGCCGAGTGAAGTGATTTTATTTATATCTACTCTACGTAATAGCTTTATTTATTTTTGGGTGGTAGAGCCAAGCTGTAGCCAATTGACTGCAGCTCATATATGGGGTGGTTCAACCGGGGTAGTACCACCCTCTCACAGAAGATCG